>WOVY01000490.1:200000-1513046 GCA_013436015.1 Rhipicephalus annulatus
CTCGTTAAGGTATATTCCATTAAACGATTTAGTGTTGTTTCTAATGTTGTCTTTTGCCCTTATTGTAGTTCCTTACATTATAGCTAATATTTTATTCGCCAAACCTTTGTTATCCTTCTCAGTCTTAGCCTTTTTTATGTTAAAATGCTGCTCCCCCCCCCCCCCCACTGTGCCATTAGAGCTGGCTGCAGTGTTGCACTGCTTTTACACAGGCTCATATATGCACCCAAGTGTGTCCCTTGCAGACGCTCATCAAATCTGTTGGCAACCAGTTCAGCATTAGGGGGGGGGGAGGGGAGTCCCTTTTTTTCATCATTCTCTTTTTATACCCGCTTTAATGACCTTGCTATTCTGTCTTTGTACTGAGCCTAATGCTGCTGCATGAATCTGCGCCACAGAAATGTGGGTCACCAGGCAGACAGGATTAGCTTAGCTCAGGTTCGATGAAAGAGATGGGGAGGGGGGGATTATAGATTCCCTATGAACAGCAAGTACTTCTTATCCCAAAGGCTTGTAGCTAATTTGAGTTCCAGATGTACGGCACGTGCGGGACTGCGTATGTCTGGCTGTGTGCACATACGTATCTGCTGTTCGACCTCAGTCAACAGAGGAGACAGCACAAAAGTAACAAGTATAGAGGACAATTGCCATTCTCGGTAATAACTACAAAGCTATTTTTCTTGTTTCCTTCTTAATATAATTTTCGGAAGCAGACAAACTAAATGACAAGCACAATGCATTCTGGTACAGCATATAGGCTACACTGTGCCCTATGAAACATGTACATAGCTACACGGAAAAGGTGGAGCATGTAGAACAGACACAGGAGATCCCCTGATTGATAAATTCTTTCGATACCAACTCTTGCAGAGCCTCCCATCGTCACCGGCAACTCGGTCAAGTGTTGCAGATGCGGCACACACACTGCACGAGCTTTGAAACACAACGGGTCGATCGCGTGGCTAATCGATTGTTCTGGGAAACCTGCAAGCTCTTTGTAATTACTGCGCTGAGAGCGAAAAGGTTGCCGGTAACGGCGACTTGTCGTGATCACTGTGCTCGGCGGCTTACAGCGGTGTTATACAACTTCGCCTGTAGTGGTGGCAGTGGTCGTCCAATGCCCGCCGTCGGCATCACCATCCGGTGAGGCGAAGGAACTAATCGATGGTTGGCGATTTCCTGCCATAAAAATATAATCACGCGCTTGAGGCGAGCATCGGCGACGAAATGCGAAATAAGCGTATACAAATGTCGCTTCGGATGTCTCATGGGCAGGTATAAAGTTAGAGGCAATTAGGCTGACTGGTGGAAGAATGAGGGGGGGGGGGGTGATGGTAACTGGATGTAACTGGATGCCCGCAAGCAGGCGCCAGCAGCACTACCCACAGAGCTTTCCTCGCACATCTACATGAGCTCGAAATGAGAGGCCGAAAGAGGAAGAAGAGATATTCTCGCGCTTTATTTCTTCCTTGACGAAACTCAGTGCGAAACCCTCTATTATTCTGTTGCCCTTGTGTGTGCAGACGGTACATCCGCACGAAGCTTATAGGCTTATCTGTGAGTAACAGCTGAAGGACATGTCGTGTTATGACGGAATAGCTTTGACTCTTACATAGAAGACTGGGTAACATTGCGGAATGGCTTTTCCACGAAGCGTCTAAGGCAGCGCATACACACAAAAAACAAAACATTCGGGCCCACGTCTGTAGATTCCTTATTTTAAGTAGCAGAACCTTGTGTGTCAAAACTAATAGTTCCAGGCCTGCGCGAAACGCCAGGCTTGCGCGAGAGGCACAGCACAGTCACAGCGAAAGCTATATAGAAGAGCGGCCTTTCAGAGCCGTTTCAAAACACTCATCGGGTAACTACTGCAAGTACACTTGCTTGATACCCACCAGGGCATTAATAATAATTTTTTAGTAGTAGGCTGGCATTCACTGTGCTATTTTTCTTCATTCTTCTGAGAAGCTTGGTATCCGCTAAACACTTCCAACGAATTTTGCGCCAATCGTTCATGCAGTGGCTGACGACGATGAGGAATAATGGCTGAAGTGGGCATGCGCCACAGTTAATAGGGGAACAAGAAGAAGCTTTTGTAATGAGTTGGAGCATTATATGGCCCACTCGTTACGCTATTCGCATTGTGCGACGACTGCTTGTTCTTCCGCTGTTTTAAAACGCTTTATAAGTCGTATTAACACCATTGCTTTCCCGACATCAAGCATGCCTAAGGCAAGTTTGACGACAACTTACAAGCACCAGCGTAGTTCATTGATTGAATACTGGGCTGGCACCCAGCGGACCCGTGTTCGAGCCTCACATTGTCATTGGTGCTAGTTTTTTTTTATAATTTCGCACGATGTGGTTACGGACAACGGTGGCGGAGGCGATGGCGGTGGACAACGACACATTACCCGAGTTTTGATCTTATAACAGATTTCGCTGTTATGAGATCACGACGTCTGTGACAAAGCAGCCAATGTCACACGTGCATGGGAACGATGCTGATATTGACGTAACTTGTATAGCAGTCAATGGAGACTGACCATGACTACGCTTCCGAACGGAGTCTAGTTTTTCTTAGCCATAATCAGCTTGCATGTAAAATATATATAGGTAAATAATAATGTCTACGGTCGAAGATTTCTACACTATATCTATTACGTAACACTAATGGCGTGTTGGTTTTTATGCGCCGTTCGTTCCTCATTGGTTGATTATACGAGAACTAGATTTATTGTACTATGTTTTCCTACCAGACGTGGCGAAGCCAGATGACGCATTTAAATTTTAATGCATTAACGCAAATGACTACCAGTCAAGAAGAATTTGTACGGAGGTTTCGCCTGCAAATTCGCCAAAAAAGTTATCTTTTGTGTTTACCAAAAATGGTCCAAAGATCCAGAGTTGTTTGTACTCTACTATGGAAGAACATAAGGCCATCCCGTGGGCCTCCCATTTGATGAGGCCGTGTTGACAAAAATTACGCAGTGAACAGAGTACTTTAGGTACTGCGTGTTTGTAAAAAGGTGATAGATTTAGAGTACCTGATGTAATAACATCCATCTAACGAATTCACTTCCTAGTCGTCCTAGTCTAGCCTAGTCTCAGAACTGCAATAGAACCAACCTAATCTTCGTCTCACGTTTCATTATTAATTTTATTGCGTTTAAAAAGACCAACGTTATATATATATATATATATATATATATATATATATATATATATATATATATATATATATATATATATATATATATGAAGTAAAAAACAACGCACGTATGCTAGACCGGCTGTTCTTATCCTTTAACTTCATTAATATCTTCCTCTTGTGAGACCTTCCTGGTGCTCCTTGTCAATACATTATATATTGTAAAAAAGCATGAGTAGCACTGCCGCATTGGCGTGCGCCCGGCTAACAGAGGACAAGAAGAACGAAGTTAGAATAAGAACAGTCAGCCTAGAATGCAGGCGTTGTGTCTTATTTCATGGCGGCAGTCTTCTCGGGATTGGGCATACGCCTCGAGCACTCACAACGTGACCAAGGAACTTAAATTTTTTAAAGCCGAAATGGTGTTTATGAGGCTTGAGGGTCAGATCAGCCGATCGTATAGCTTCAAGAACACTTCGAAGGGGACGAAGGTGCTCTTCAAACGTTTCCGAAAAGACAACGACATAACAGAGATCGACGAGGCAACTTTTCTACTTGAGGTCAACAAGAACGGTATTCCTCATTCGTTGTGATGTGGCCGTAGCGGAACAGAGGTCGAATGGGAGCACTTAGAATTCTTACGGACCACCATAAGCTACAAAAGCAGTCTTTTCGCGGTCCCGTTCATCGAATTCAATTTGCCAATAACCACTTTCGAGGTCGATTGAGGAAAATTACTTTGCCCACCTCAGCCTATCTAGAGAATCCCCCACTTGAGGTAACATGTACACGTTTTTATTTGTGACGTAATTCGGCTTCCTATAATAGACACAAAAGCGAAGTGTACCATGCTTCTTTTCCACAAGGACGACTGGCAGTGACCATGGGCTGCTTGTGAACTGTGATAGACAGCGTTGAAGTATTTCCTTCACTTGCTCTTGACGCACGTTGTTCGGTTGGTGAAACGCGATAAGGAGGTTGCCGTATAGGGTGCACGTCGTCGTAGATGATGATACGGTATTTGGTAATCGATGTTTGACGGATTTTAGACAAATGTGCAAAGCAGGCGTGTAACTCTTGCAATAGGTCAAGCCACCTTCGTATGTTTTCGTCAGGAAGCGTTGGATTTACGACAATGCCATGGAGAGATGCCTCGGCATTGTCGGTTGTCCGGTGTCCGGGAAGCAAAACACTTAGTCACATATGTTATTCAGTCGGCGTACGTGATGACAGTACCAGACAAAAGGTGTCGGTGGTATAGCTGAAGTTTGTAACAAGGACCTTGCAGTGGCTGTCCTGGAGATCTGCTAGGTTTCGTGCTACGTGGACACTTTAGGAAAGGAGTATGGGTCTATTGCTCTCTGCGATCATTTCACTGTGTGCTAGTTCGTTGTACGCCACTTGAACAATAACATTTGAGCGCACTGGTATATATTTCAACGCTGCATGCATACTCTGCTCGCTGAACTACCCGGTGTTTGCGCATATTCGGAAAACATTATCATCATGGGAGCGTCAAATGAAGATTTAGATCGACTGTAAGCAGTTCTACAGCGTTTGCAAACGCCAGGCTTTATAGCCAACAAAGACAAGTGCGTATTTGTTGTACACGATAGGCAGTTCTTGGGATCCAAAGTGACCTAACGCTTGAAAAGGTCGAAGCAATAACGAGTGCTTCAGAACCAAGAAAAGAGGTGGCACTGCAATACTTAGGAATGACACGTTTTGCGGCTGGTTTCTTCGCGACAAGGCATCCATCCATTGCCGAACCTCTACATCGCTTAATGGCTAAAGAAACTAAATGGCGATGAGAAGCTCCGCACAAGGCTGGTTTAAAGAACCTATGGACGCACCACGTAAATATACTGTCCTTGCGCATTACGACAACTCTCGACTGCTGATGCTCAGCTGTGGTACCTCTACCTTATGGCCTAGGAGCAGTACTACCGCAGCTGGACGGGCACGGACAAGAAATACCAGTAGCTTTCACATTAAGAACCCTCGGAAAGAATGAGAAAAAATATTTTCAGCTTGACAGGGAAGGACTTGCATTTGTGTTTTGAGTCACGCATTTTTACCGGTATATTGCCCGCTAGCATGTAAACTCATCGTGACTGACCATAAGCCGCTTCTTGAAATCATGCGCCCTAGCAAACAGACTCCCGGATTTTTTATCACCGTGAACGTTTTGTTGATGCGTGATTTTGAGTGCCTGTGATTAGCGAGTGGGTGTACCGAGAATTGAAAAGGCATAGGAATTCAGATGCGCTCAGGAAACTTCCTCCGGCTTCTAATGTCGGTCAGCTTGCGGCACCAGGGTACGTGGTAGTGATTGAAGAATTGTGAAAACCTCCGTTAATGCTGAAACAATAGCCACATTGACAATGGAAAAACCCACACTTTCTCAAGTTCATTATGGGCTACAAATCAGATCAATGGCATCATGGCAGGGTACAAGTTTTCAACCATACAAGAGTCGAGTGCAAGAACTTTCCACGCAACGTGGTTGCGTGTTATGCGACACACGAGTCGTGATTCCTAGGAAAGCAATACAGGAAGCGTTGACTCTCCTTTATGATAATCACCCGGGAATGACTACGATGAAATGTTTCGGTCGCAGTCACTTGGGGTGGCCTGGTTTGGACGTCGACATAGAGTCGAAGGTGCGATCATGCGAGACGAGCTACAGCCTGCTTCCTTTCGCTGTTGCGATTCCGGAATGGCCGTGCCAAAATGAACCATAGAAGGTGGTTCATTTGACTGCGCGGTGAACCATCGTATTTTACTCGTGGATGATTCTCCAAGTGGTTAAAAGTAAGACAAGTTCCGTCACAGCTGCTTCCACTGCAACGAATATGCTTCAATCACTTTTCGCCACTTTTGGCATACTGCAAGTTGTAGTTTCTGATTTCGTCCGAAATGCAGTACTTCTTCGGGGAAAACATGACCAAGCACATAACATTAGCTCCATATCACCCTGCAACAAATGAGGAAGCAGATCGTATGGTGGCAGAAGGGAAAATGTCTCTCAAGGAATTGACCGATGAAAGCCTTTCCTGCCGGCTATTGAGGTTTCTATTCAGGTAGCATACGAGACCACACATCACAACGCAGAAAACGCCTGCAGAGCCAATGTTTGGAAGGCAGCAGCCGTCCAACCTGGATGCGCGACACCCGCGAAAACGTACCCAAGAGGGAAAGGGGAATGGCATGACAGAACATTATGCGCCAGGTGAGAATGAGTGGGTTAGGAATTTCCTTAACAACCCCGCAAGGCTACCCGCTGTAGTACTTGAAGAACGCAGGAAAGGGTCATTTTTAATGGTAACTCCAGATGGCAGGAGGCACTGGCGTCATGTGGTTCATATACTGTATTCAGTATTCCGGATATGCAATAAAGGAACTTTATATTATATGTCCCACTTTTTTATATTTACCTCAACTGCGATGCCGACTTTGCAGATGTCATCGCTAATACAAGACGCTGTCTTCATGTGTATGATTGCCGAGGCAAACTATTTCATCTCCGCTTTATGCAGATGCCTCAGAACGGAACTTGGATACCGTAAAGCAACGCTATGACGAATAATGCTAATTTTAATGGGACGCTTCTATGACATAAACGCAGGGACTGTTCTTGCCGGCATAGGCAGAGTGCTTCTTCACCAGTCGTTAATTTTATTGCTTACAATTACAGTTTACGATGGTCCAAGCCGACTCTCTTGTGCAAGCACAGTTGGCTTGAAATCCAAACCTTCTAATCTACTGACGTCGTTCTGGCCGTTTCTGTGCGGCGAGAGAGAGAGAATGGCAGAGCTTTTAGAGTGGGAGTGTAAGGGCAGTGCAATAGGAGAGCAGGTTCAAGGCTGGAGGGAAAGGGATGTATGTCGTCAAAAGCAAAATGGGCTTAAACGAGGAAAGCGGAGCAGACACTTCCTCTCGCCGCCCGTGCAATGTTACGCGAGCGCCATCGAACTGAGGCGGCTTGGCGTAGGCAGAACGGCATGCGTGCGTACTGCACACGCTCACTTAGGCGCGCGCGCCTCTCTAGCTAGGACTGTGGAAGCGCCCTCTCTGTTTCTTTTTCTTCCTATACCACTGCACTGCGAGAGCCTAGGAGAGCAGCGGTGGCTGTGGGACGGCGGTGGCTACGTGGGTGGTGGCTGACGCAACACTTACCCCACGGCTGCACATAGTAACGGCTGTCGCGACGCGATACGGCGAAGTGCTCCGCGAAAAAAGCAGCGCTGGCTTGCATCACAGCCCCCCCCCCCCTTCCCCCCAGTGCGCCTTTCTTGCGTTGGGCCACGTTAGTTTTATGGTTTAATTATTCTTACTTTCGAGGCCAGCGCCACCACATTGCACATCACACAAATCGCTCGGCTGCAAGCCCGTCATAGCAGCGGTGCTGCACAGGCACGCACGAACGCACGGGACCTTCGATCGCTGATGAGTTTTCCCGGTCATTCCCGAAAAGCCAGAGAGAACGGCGTGCAGGGAAGCACCCCTCCAGGGAGACGGAGAAAAATAAATAAAACGGTCACTTCCTCGGTGCTTCTGTTATTCCTCGTTTTGAAGGCCAATGATAAATGCTTCCCACGCGGTACAGCGGCTGCCACCGCCAGTACAGCGGATTTGCGCTGAGGGGGCGTGCGAGTAGCGAAAGGTTGTGGCAGCCGCAATCAGTTTGACATTGAACGGATTGAAAGCTTCTGGTCATTTTTCAGCCGACCGTTCTTTCGGATGGTATCGATAACTATAGCAACAATTTTACAACCTTCAACAACGAAAACAATGCAAAAAATACATTCGTTAGACGAGTCTAATTGACACTCAACAACACTGCTTTTGCAACAACAAATGGCCAAAATCAACTGACCTGTCTAACACATACTCTTATTGAACCATTGCTAATCATTATTTGGCACCCTTCATCTTTATTTGTCAATGAATTTCAATTTGTGCACAAACTCACGTGTGGACACTTTTCTGTCATTCAATTAACCCACATTAGCCAACACTTGTGCCTTCTTACCAATACCACGATTTTCCAGTACTTCGCCATCTTTCCAACTATTAGCATTTGTCACAATCTTCCCTGTTTTCTAGCTACACGAATTATTGTTGGACATTGCCGTCTTTCTACAAATTGACACTTACCAATACCTCGTTTTTTTATTTACGTCCACTTTCTTGACTGACGTTTGCCCATAACTCGCCCACTATCGAAGAACCGACATTTTATATCACTAACCCATCTTTCCACAAACCGACATTGGCCATTACTTTGTAATCTTTTCAATTACTGGTACTTGCCAGTAATTTGCAATCTTTGGAGGTGGATAGGGTATAGGTTGAATAAGGAAAGACGCTATTTGTGAAACCGTTTGTACAAACATCGCTCGATGTTGCGCCATATTTCCAATTAGCGGCATTTGTGAATACACTGCTAACTTCCTACTGAACCAAATTTGCTACTGCCTTGCTATCTTTCCATTAACTGCAATTGGCTTTTATTTTGCTAGCATTTGCCAATACAGCGTTATGATTTGACTCACCAACATTAGCCAATATATTGCTTAATTTTCGCTGACAGGCCATTCCTCTTCGTTGCCTTTCTACTAACCGAAATTTACAAATAGCGAACCACCTTGTCACTAACCGACAGTTGTCATTAGTTTGCCATCTTTTTACTTGCTCACGTTTGCCGGAATTCGCCATATCTGGAGATGAGGACGGGTATTTGTTAGGACAAGGGAAAGTCGCTATTCTTGCAGCTCTTGCTGGCAACATAGCTGGGGATTCTTTAATCTTTCACAGGTGCACAATTTGGCAATACATTGCTGTTTTTCGTTTAAATGAAATTTGGTAGCATTTTAGCTTGTTTCCACTTACCATAATTCACCAGTAATTGTGATCTGAGTGCTATTGCCTAGCATTAGGCCACCATCATACGAAGGCCCCTGAATAATTTAGACACAATAGCAGTTTCTGCTGCAAGTGTCAGTGTCCTAATATTAACGATAGATGTACGTGGTGGATTCATATTCGCACACCCTTCCATAATGTGTGCAGAGACGCAAAGGGAGCCATTTTCAAAATTGAAATTATATATAGAAATAAATATGCACAAAGAATATACTAACCACAGTTTAAATATCAAGGTTATTGATATTCGCGCAGCTAGGATATCGTGTACGGGTGCGATTCGAGGTCACCGTTGCCGGAATTAGGGGAGGCTTGTAGAGGGGGCAGCATGATAGATTGCACAAACTTCAGAAGGTTAGCTAAGAATTGCAATGTTTTGAAGCTAGCCGTATTTTTCAGAGCTTATGTACTAGTGTTATGTAATAAAAACAATGACCTCGTATGTAATAAATAAACTTCGTAAAAGAACAGTGCTTCAAGATAGGTAGCAGTTTACATGAAGTAGTACAAGACTACGTCCCCTTGGGACATGCAATAACCACGAAGCCAAGCCACGAGATGGAACTAACTATAATGAGAATGGACAAGCGTTCTCAAATCATGAATGGTAGATGCCGCTATCCTTCAAGGGGAAGGTATATAACAGCTGCTTTTTGCCCGTACTTGCCTACGGAGCAGAAACCTGGAGGATTGCAAAGAGGGTTCAACTTAACTTGAGGAAGACAGAAATGTTTATTGTTACAAAAAACCTAGAGGTCAGCCTGCAGCTTAAATAGCGCACGACACAGTGAGCAATGAAAAGAAAAATGATAAGAGTTACGCTGACGATGAGGGACAAGAATAGAACGAGGTGGGTCAGGGAACAAACAAGGATATCATAGGCGAGATCAAGAAGAAATTAAAAGCACATGACCGAGTTGACTGGTGGAACATGGGAGAAGTCTTTGTCCTCCAGTGGGCGTAGTAGGGCTAATAATGATGATATGCCAATACTAACAAATGCGTGATCGAAGTACCCATCGCATAGTTATCTCGTTGTGCCGCGTCTGCTCGTTTCTATACTGACCGCACACACCACCACTTCTCGTTGGATCACCAGTTATTAGTAATTTAGCGAGCCTTATTCGTATTTCACGGGCCTCACCTTATAGTGTGCTCGTTCCTAGTTAGCATTACTGTAAATCACATTTGCATTGCAGGTATACACAAGTGCCAACAAAAATAAACATTACCTCGTTTATGCTGTACTTCTCGAATACTTTTTAGCTTCTATAAGCGCTTAACCTGCAGGCAAAGTATGAAACAGTTTATTATGTGAAGGAATATGTGCTGTAGGGTATACAGTCAACGTCGAAGGAATTATGGATTACGGAGCACACGCCCATTCGCGTATATTAAGCACATATTAGTGCGGACCAAGTCAGTACAGTGATAAGTACCATCCGCTAATGTTGGCTAATATTTTCTCAATATCACCAATTGTAACTACGACGACTTGTTATTTCACAATATTGACTAATGATGTCCAGCTGCTTAAAGCACTGGTGAGTTTAATTATACGTGGTCGTGCCAGTCGCTACTGTGTTTGGAATTTCTGTTAGCGTCAGCTATGACACAATATAACAGCAATATCAATGCGGTGCCTGGATATGCGGCGCCAGCAACAACCTGAGTCTGTTCAGCTTGCATTGCCGTTCTGTGGAAATTGCGCTGAAAAGCATTGTTGCATTATCGTTCATCCGTGCTCAATGTGACAACTGATCGTAATTGTCTGTATGATTTCTGTAAGAATACGTTTTTTAAAGATGAGTTGAAGGTTTTTATACAGGAGTTTGCGACAGCTACGTATTTTGAGGCTATTACATTCCAGGGAAGTTTTTCATGCAGAGCGATGAATCGCGGGTGTAAATTAAGCGCGGTTGTGACCCTTTTTGCATTGACGACAGTTAACTTGTTCTTTTATTGAAGAACTCACTTCTGAGGCCTCACCAATCGCGCCAGTCAACGCTGCGTGGCTGCATAAGCTCGAGCGTCGCTTTCATCGTCGCTTAGTGACGATGCAAGTCTTACTGAATGGCGAGCAGTTACCAGCCGCCTTTCTTCAACGTGCTGGTTACCAAGGTGTCTTTCTCGACGCTTTCGCGGCTCTTTGAATCGCCCAATGCCAGGCACGTGTGCTTGCATGGGTGCGCGTGTTACATTACACAGATTATGTTGCACGGGTTACAAAAGAGCGGTCTGGGCGTTGCAAGCACGAAGAGAGTGTATAAACCACGTTTCTTTCTTCCTCCACGCACGCCGTCCCTCTCCATGCGTGGCAGCACGGGCCAAGCGTTGCACAGCTGCTACAGCCATTCCAGAGCGCTTTTTTCCCCCCAAATGGAAGTAGTGTCGCAACGATGATATCGCTGTTTCGCCTGATGCGTTCTTTCTTTCTGTTCCTTTTTTTTACATGCTTGTTGAACGCGGAAAACATGTTTCGGTGTATTCTGCTTGTCCCGCATCGATCGTCCCAGCATTCGAGCCAAGTCGGTTGGCCTTAGGTGTATGATCCGTCCACCTTTGACAAACTGCGATTTACCGACATACCTCACTGGAGCCAACAAAGTTAAAATGATGTAGTTTCAGTTAAAAACAGCGATGTGTTTAAGAGTGTTTATTGTTTGCCTATGGCCCCTATCCAATTAGAAATAATATACAAAAAGCATGCTGAACTCGCGGTCTCACTTTTTTTTCAGGTGAGACTTGATTGTGTTTAATGGGAGTATCAGAGGAAGAAAAAATAACGCAGTTTTTATTCATGTAGCAAAAAAAAACACATAGTCCTCCATCGTGAAAAATATCATGCCTAGGATCAAACTGTACGAACTAATAGACTTTTCATTGCTACCATACTTTTCGTATTGTAAGGAGACTATGAATCCTATATACACAAAGTTATTTTTATGCTCACGTCGATGAAGGCAGACATCTAGGAATCCTATTATGACAAAACTTTAAACATCTATTTAGCACAAGTGCGACTTTTTCACGTGGTACTGATAATGATGTCGAGATGGAAATTACTACCTTTTTTTGTTTCACGAGGACCACCGTGGTACTAATCAGGATCGTGGGCTTTTAGCCGTCCTTTACAAATCGTAGGATTCTTGATTCCGCATACCGAGTCAGTGTGCATGAACCTCTATTTAACACCTCTACTTTAATACATCGCTTAATGTCACAGTACAGCAATCCCTGTAGTTTTCCTTCTTGCCTTCACTGTTCAACGCCTCATAATATTTGCACTGATGTTAAGTGTCTTCAACACGATAGAGGGCTGCCTCTTTTAAAGTCCCAAGCAAGTTATCTTTGGTCAAATTTCTTTCAATTCTTTTTTTCTTCGTACTCTTAGCTAAGCTTGCTGAAGTAGAATACATCTACAGCATGAGAGCAAGAAATAAGAATCAGAGAGAAAGAGAGAGAGGGTGAAGATTGCGGTGACGATGAAAGGTCTCGTCCGTCTTGGCACATTGCGTACTTTGTTAGTCAAATGAGGTAACCTCTGGCTCACCGGCTTCAGTTGGAACAGTGATGGCAATGGGGAGGGAATGGAAATGTGCAGCTTGTGTCTGTCCGAAAACTCGCAGGCAGTGTTGAGAAACATCACGAAACGAAATCAAGGTTTGTGGCAGCTCAGAAAATAAGACCGCGTGCCCAGGAGAGTGGGCGAGTAAGAAGGGGAAGGGAACTTGAAAAATGGAAGGTTAAAGCAACATCGGGCTGGGCGGTCCACGACTAACAGAAGAAGAGAAACAGAAAGGTACAAGAAGAGAACGATGACGACATCAGTCCCAACTTTCGTCGAGGGGCACTGCGACAGCCGCTCGAAGACAGAAATATCGCGCTTTCGTTTTTCTTTGTTTCTTTGTTTCCTAATCGCAGGACGCGGTCACACAAAGCGTCGCATTTTTCCAGGGACAGGCAGCTCCATCTAACGGTGGCTGCGCATTCTGAGTGCTGGTGTAGCGGTTGCGAAGTGGCTATTTTTGACCGATCGGTCGGCGTCGTTCCTTCCAGCTGGCCCTTGCTGCTGTGGGTTGGTCGGTACACTTGCCCGCTTTGTTTCATAGTTGTCGCTAACTATTACTAACTGAACCGGCGTCGGAAGTTTTACAAATTGTGCTCACCGCGACTTTGTATCTTCTTCTAAACATTTCTTTTGTTTCAACCAAAAACATTGTGCATTGACTTAAGTCCACTGAGGTTTTTACTGCAGAATACGATGCCTATGGACTACAAACAACAGAAAGCCTTATTGATGTAACTGAGCGCACTACGCAATGGTCTGACGTATGCAGTTGGTGTTACACAATGCAGCTGCCGGCACTTAAATGCGAAAAAAAAGATAGGGGAATAGAAATCATGAGCAAGCTAGCGCTAGAGCCCATCTCCTGATCATGAACGTCGGCTCTACGGTGAATATCTTACGGAAGAATGAAACTGGATGCACACGTGTAATGGCGCTCAGGCAAATATTCTGGTGGAAAGAAACAGGCCTTTCTTAGGTTACTATTAAATTTTGCCTATAACGCACCAGACTATTGAAACATGAAAATTCAGGGACACACCGCTACTGATCAAAGCGTGCGTGTCCACCGCTTGACCTTCGTGTCGGTACCCGATTCTCCACAGAAATATGTACTAGTCGGTGCATTCAGTACCGTATTATAAAAAGAAGCTTGTTTTGTAAATAGCAAAGCTTCTTGAAATGAGTGAAGCTGAAAGTGAGTTGGTATACTTATTTTAACGCCTTAATTTAGAATGCCAACCATTGTTAAGCTATTGCAAGAAAAAAAGCTCCACCCACTAAATTATTACCAGACTAGATAACATTGCTTTAGCGAGGTTCTGTAGCTTCAGTAAGACTGTGCGTTATCATATGTGCTAGCTTTCTTGGCATAATATCTGTATACAAGCTTTCAATTTTAAATACCATAAATATTTTTAACTAGAACACGTTCTAGTTAGAACTTATTGTTTTTAACTAGAACGTGCCCAATTCTAGTTTTCAAGTAGAACCAGGCCCGTTCCTACAATGTTCCTAATTGAGTATATTTTTGTGGCACATTTGGTGGCAATAATATTGGGCGTAGCCTTAACACATTCTGGGATAGCTTGCGCTATATTGTATTCATGGTTCATTTGTATCCAGTCAATCTCTGCCCTCACAATGTTTTACATCCGTACATGCAGGAATTCTCTATCTTGGTCTCTTCTAGCGGAAGGAGGAATGACGTATGCATACGCCTACAGCTTTGGCACTTTTCCCTCTGCACTCTAGAAAGTGGCGTGGCGCATGAGGAGCCGCCTGTTCAAAATATATGACTTTAATAATTCATTGACCTAAATTATGCAACACATTGTTTGTACACTACGTGGCATTTCATTGTTAACTTATATACATCCGGCTGTCGTTATAGGATATAGAAAAATGATTGGTGCACTACAAACGCCAGCTCCGTATGGTGGAAATTGAGGAAGCAGCGAAAATGGAGACTTACAAAATATATGCACTTTATCAATTACTTTAGCTGGTTAAATGACGTAGGATATGAATGCAGTGTGATTGAACAAAGCGCGATGGAGTGGGGAATGAAGTGGCAATCAAATGGAATCAACTTGGTGAATGAAATGGGACGAGTGGCAGAAACAGAGTAAGCATAGCGGTGTGAAAGTAGTAAGTAGTGAAAGTGGGTGGGAGGAGCAGCATATACCCATTTTCCGCGGGACATGCCTGTTTAGGATTAACGACGGCCCCCGGGCAAGAAAGGCTCGACTAAAGATAGCTTTCCTGTTAGACTGTGTGCTACTCCCACTGGGGGGTGCAATGCAGAGTGATTGTGGAGCGGATGGTTTTGGGATAGTTTCGGCTCGAAGAAAATCCCTTCGGCTTAATTACCTTTAATTAGCTGTGTTAGAAACATTACGAGTAATATGCCACACGAAACGAAAGTACCTGGACTGGGTTTGCTTGGATAATGCCAAACTTGATTCGTCTTGGTAAAGCTTAGCCCTAATTAGCATTAATCTGGATTGACGAGACTTCGCTAGGCTTGACTCTGGTACTAGTATTTAGTATCTGCCTCAGGAGTCCTGTTCATGTAGGCCTAATTAAAAGAACAATCACCTAATTCGAAGCAAAGAATCCTCCCCCTCAGGAAGCGCTCATGTTTATTTTACTGCCCATTCCGAATTTCCACTCCGTTCCAGTAAACCCTCCGCCTCCGCCTCTGCAACACCGTCATGCAGCGCAAATACGCAACGCTGGTCTAAATGAATACAATTCAGTCCTGCTTACCAGCGCAACGTGAAAGTGCATATGCATGAAATTTGTTTTCAAAACTCGCTTACTTTTCCCACACAATGAAGGCACATTAAACATACCGCAGGACACCCATGACAATATTCAGCGCCCCAAGAGAACAAGCATAGCTTTGAAGACACGTTTTCCAAGATTGTGTCCATGAAACCATATTCAGTGAAAGTGAAGCCTGCAAGATCTCTGTTGCCTATATAGAGCTGTTGAGTTGGCTCGTAATCGGTGACGCTTTCATAGTATGGTTCCCGCGCTTCTGTCGCGTTGCTATCCTGATTATTATGTTTGTTAGCCCTCGTTGTAGCGCCCTATGCCATGGACGAGAGTAAGAAAGCTTCTGAAAAAGCCCAAGTGCAGATATTTTTTTTTCTGGCGTGAAACTTTGCTGACACCATCTCGAATTTGGTGCCGCTTTGGGCGAGATCGTTCCTCCGCTTCGTTGTAACTTCAATTGCCTGAAGAAGCAGGTGAAGGGCGCGCTTGCTCGGGATTTATTGTAATTACGTCCCATAATACTGCAGTATTCAGGGTGAAGCTGGTGTGACTGTGCATGAAGCAATGAGTCCTACTTGTACCTATTTTTATTTAGCACTAAAAGAAATTACTTGGGGTTGATAAGGCTGATAAGGTTGATAAGGCTTGGGGTTGATAAGCCGCCCCTGCGTCCATTCATGCGTCCCTCCATGCATCTGTCTATGTGTCCACTCGTCCATCTATTCAACACTCCAAGTATCACCATCTCGCATTTTTTCATCATATATTGCCCATATAAAAGCACCGCCATCCAGCGGACATTCCAAGGAGTGAACGAGAAATGGCACACGCGCACTTTCTTACGGCTTGCACTTCGGGTCCACTTCCCACCTTTAACCACCTCGAGTCCATGGTATATACTAGTTCACTGTTTTCATGGCACTGCGGCCGAACGCTCGCTAAACCTTTCGAAAACCAAGGAGGTTACACCCAGTGAGTATGACGTAGCAAACTTTTTCACTCAGATAGTGCTCAATGTACATGCCAATGGCTGCTAATGGGAAATGAGAGGCGGAGAATTCAGCTTTTACTTTCTTACGGCTTGCGCTTCGTATCTACTTCCCATTTTTAACCACCTCGAGTTCATTCATGGTATATACTAGTTCATTGTATTCATGGCACTGCGGCTCAACGCTCGCTAAACCTTTCTAAAGCTAAGGAAGTTACACCCAGCGAGTATAACGTAGCAACCATATCTTGTCAGATAGTGCTCAATGTACATGCCAATGGCTGCTAATGGTGATCGCAGCCTGCGCGTTAACTAAAAGCCGAATGCTCCTGTCTCTCAGTCCCCATTAGCAGGCATTGACATGTACATTGAGCACTATTTTTTATTGTTCAACAAAGCACAGAAGAAGTCTCTCACCGGCACCACCTTGGGGGTCAAAATGTTATACTTGTTACATACTACGGGGACGAACGGGTGCCGCTATAAGAAGTTTTGCCCCTAAAAGACATCGACCACCTGCTATGCCGTTGCCCTGGATTTGCCTCTGAGAAACAAAAACTTTCTGACGCGTTGCCACAACTGGGCGATCGGCCGCTCTCTGTGCAAATGCTGCTGGAGCACCGTCCTCGCCTTTCATCGGCTCAAACGGCAGTCAAAGCCCTCTTGCTCTTTTTGAAGAGTACAGGCTTGCGTGAACGCCTTTCATTTTTGCATAAATCCACTTCTGCATACGCATCCGTCCATTGAGTGACAATTTATTCGTCTCTTTCTCTTCTCTATTCTCTCTCTCTCATCTTTGTATGTCCCTTTTTATAACCCCAGCGTGGGGTAGCGAACTGGCCTTGTGCCTGGTTAACCTCCCTGCCTCCTCTATTGTTGCTCTTCTCATACATACTGTCTCTTAAAAAATACTCACCTTCGAGGACAGTTCTGGTGAAATGCAAAATTGAACTTCATCGATGTCCTATTTTGGCAAAATAAACAGGAGGGGTAAGTGAGGGCTAAGAGTACATGAAAAGATAAAAAAAAAACGTAATTACTAGTGTCTGAAAGTTGGGGCAGGCGAGAAGGTTATATGATTGCATGCTCAATGATGTGGTAATTTTCGTAGTTGTGTCGTCTTAGCAGTCGTTGTACGAATTTTCCCCTGGGCCTGATTTGTAGTTCTCATTTGGTTGCATGACTCTGTGCTATTTGGGTTTTGTCGTCCACCCTACTTTTGAAATTGAGCTCTGGAACATTGAAGTCCCCAACAGGGCAAGCTAGTCAGCAAACACTCTTTCAGAGCCAGCAGTTTACCCAACCAGCCATCCAGGCACCGTGGTAAGGCTAGATTTGTTCTCTGTTTTCTTTTTTGTTTTGCATTGCCATGTGGGCGAACCAGTGTAAATGTGTATTCACATTTACTCGACTAGGTGATACATGCCATTAGCAAGGGCCATTTGCAGAGCCTATACCACCATCAAATGGATCCCGTGAAGCGCCACTAAAGCATTTCGATTCTCCCTTTTGTACGTATATTGCGACACTGTCCTTGTTCGTCGCTAGTTTGAAGCAGATATTTCTAGAGAAGCACACAGCTCTATGCCGTACTTGTGTGTGGAGTCAAAGCACTGCTGCTATTCCACAGTGTCGCCAGGCAGTGACTGTTTCTTCTGCGTCTGAGCGAATGAGCCAATTCATTGAAAAAAAAAGGCCCCACATAAAGGAAAGGAAGGAGCATACGAAATGCCGTGAAATATTTTTTTATTCATCACGCTGCTGTTACGGTGAGTTTGTAAAGACGATTCGGAGAGCGCCACTAACAAACTATAGCCTGCGTTTCGTGTGGTTATTTTGTTCAAACTGACGTTGCAGAGCGTGTGCGTGTCTGTGGGATGTGCGTTTGTGGTCTGCCAGATTGCTCAATGCTCGCCTCAAAGAAGACTACGGACAGAAAAACAAGGAACCCTTGTTTCCTTGAAGCTTTGTTTCCTCAAATTGCTCCTATTTCGGTTAGCTTGAGCTTTTCTTGTAACATGGTATTGCGCTTTTTGACTGCATGATACTTGGCGATTCACCATGAAAAAAGCGTGGAAAATAAGCGAACCAAGGCGGCATGACACTATCTATAAGGACGTATTGCTCATAGAGGAAAAGTAAAGAAATAGGAGACACGGCTTCTTCGGGTAAATGGGAATGAGGAGTACTAATAGCCTGAGGCTATTACAATTCCGGTTTGTGTTTTTCACTCTCATTTTTTTTTGTAGCTGCTTGAAGTGTCCTCAATGAGCACTGGAGAGCAAGCCATCAAGAGCATAGTAAACGAGCCGCTATTCTGATCTAAGAAGGAGGAGCTTAATGCATTAACAGGAGGCACTAGATGAAAAAGAATGGCCAGCAGTCTTTTAATGAGTGGGTTCATCGACTACTAGGACAACAAGAGAAAAATAAATTAGGCTACATGGCGTGTCGTAGAGTCATCATGTAACGTTCAACCAGATTTTATAGCGGGGAAATTTTGTGGTTAAGCCGACAGGGCAGCGTAAGTAAAATAATGCGATTCCAGTTTCGGTTCTTTCTTTTTTTCTCTTTGGTTTCTGTTTAAGACGTTAAAATTTGTGCATAAAGCACCAACTAATATATACAGTTTCGTTCTAATCATCACGAGGTTATTTTTTTTTGTCTCGCTACAAAGTTACCTGTGTGCTGTGTGGACAGGACTGTACCGCATGAGACATGTAAGTTAACAAACATGAAAATAAATGATAGTCACCTTTCTAACTTACGATTATTTTGCTTGAATACAATATGGTGAGAAGTTGAGGACACGCTACAATATACGTTAAAAGAAGACCTGAACTTCTCATCTATAATATTCAAGTTAGAGATAGGGACATGCCAACCAAAAAACACAAAAGTTTTCATGTTACATCTCTGCATTCGCTTGTACGCAACAGTACACATGGATACTTGAGAATCGCAAAACAATATAAGACCCCGACTAGCCCAAACTTTCTTCTTTACACTGGTCGGTGTCCCTTATTTGTTTTTCAATGCACCCTTCTGTCATACTCTCCACTTCATACTTTACACTTCGGATATTCGTGATATCGGCTTTCTCCATACTCAGTAGTGATTGATCATTTTCATACGAAGTTTACGCTTTTTTAACGTCGGGTCGTACAACATTAATTTTTTTTATGTTTCAAAAATGGTCTACGTTGCGTGGGAAGTGTTTGTATACGTCAGCGTGGTGCGTTTGATATTAGTAATTTTCTCCTGGAAACACCTGCGCAAAGCTTGATCCTGGCTAAGTTAGACGAATTGTTCACTCACATTTGATAATCTTTGGTGCTCAGCTGCATTGTGGCTCAACAGGCCCAATTTGCTATTTATGGCTCTGCTAGGCAGAGATAAGTTATTGTTTCAGATGGCTACAGCACTCCTGGAAAAAAATATTTTTGAGCAGGGCTGACTTTAGGTGCATCAGCTTGCATGCTAAGTTTTACTGATGTACGGAAACGCCATCACAGCTTCATCGTTCCTCCCATGCTTTCTGCAACACATTTTCGAAGAAAAAAAGAAATGGCAACACTTAAAATTGTCGTGGTTAGAAATGTAGTCGAAGTGATAACCAGTGAGTGAATGAGCGAGAAAACCTACAAATACCTTATATGTTGCAAGATGCCTTTCTGTGACAGCGCATGCTTCTTGCCGGTAAAGAATGAATCACTTGAAACACATTGTAATTATGTAGACACAGATGGGTGACTGTGGAGAGAGCACACCTTTCAGATGACTATTATTCAAGGCTGCCTAAGCTAAATATGCAAGAAATACGTGATTGCAAAAAATTACCTCAGTATAAAGTCGAGTGTTCCTGCGATGAAACGCACTAGTAGTAGCGTTGGCTCATTTCAATTATTACTTCATTATGTTTTTACTTTCTATGTAATAATAAGAAATTGTTTCGAAGAAGGCTACTTTCTTAAGGCCCCACCTATATGAGGAAAGTGCCTATCTGAGAAAACACTTTGAAGGGTGTTGTCGCTCCCCCTCCGCTTCCTGTGCTATAGAAATGATGGCGGGCTTTTGCAATCACAGGGTACTATACGGACGCTCAAAGGGTATGATGTCAAGTCACATCGGTAATGAAGTAAGAGCGCATATGTCAGCTTTATCGTGATCAAAGACACCGTGCGATTACACCGGCGTTCCTCTGGCTGTGGTATGGGGACATGTGAGTAAAAGAAATTCTTTTATGACGTACGGGACAAGTATATCACGCTATGTTTATATGACAAACCTTTTGTTTTGTTCATTACACAGAAATTCCCTTCCTCCTTTAAAGTATCAATAACAATATTCTTCAGTTTCAAAGTCCTGAAACTACAATATAATAAACAAACGCTGTAGTTGGGAGGGCTTCTGAAATTTCATACCTAGGGCTCCTTAACGCGAGCCTTAATAGCACCGGGACCTCGAACATCCTCGCCTCCATCAAAAATATGGCCGCCGCGGCGGTGATTCAATCCTAAGACCTTCGGCTCAGCAACCCTGCTTTTTGTTCACTAAATTACTGTGGCGGGTTCCATGAAAATTTTGGTGAGTGTCACAGAAAGAAGACGACTACAAGATCTCCCAGAGGTAATTGTTTTAATTTCTCTATTTGCTGCGTCAAATATTTTTGTGCGCATCTGAAGATGCCTTCTTCTACTATGAAGGGAACGCTGCGTGCACGCAAATTCCTGCTTTGTATAGTTTTAAATATTGTTAGACAACTTTGTTTAAAATGTCCCGTATATTTAAAGAAAGAATAGTACTGTATTGCGTCCAAAACGTTTGATTATAGTCTGATGAGAAGCCAAGTATGTCTGTTCAAGTGGCCTGGCCCCAACGCATCTGTCGTTTTGTTGCGAAATCGAGCCAGGGGAGCATGACGGTGCATGAACTGCATAAGCTTCGCCTTCGTTTTGCAGTCGACTTGAATGAGTTTTGGGAAGGCGTGCTCATCAAAAATTTCAGACATTTTGTAAATTGTGAAGTGCGTTAGGCAAAAACCTCTAGATATTACCTGAATACTATTGCCTGAACTAATTTCAGGCAACGGCCCTTCCACCTATTGAACGCCTGAAGCGTTATGTAGCCTCTGAATACCGGCTCAGAAGATTGTCCCTTCGCTTGCTACACTGTTACAGTTTGAGGGCGACGTAGTAGCTATACTAATCCTAAGTGCTAACTTGCCTTTTATCAGAGCGCCCCATCGAAATGCGCAGTCCAAGAAGCGATAGGTGTGCGGATGTTTGCCATGACCCTACAATTTCGGACTAATGGTGTTCGTAACACGGCGTCCTTTTCCTGCTTAACCACGCCTACACTGTACGTGCGGAAAACTGGGAGAGGAGGTTTCGAGTGAAGATCAGCAGGCGACTAAAGCACAAGTGCACGCAAATTCAGCGGCTGCGATCGTCATTGAAATTAATGGTGTTATAACGTGTGGAACAATTTCCCCTGGGTGGTATTTCTGCGGACGGCAGTAATTCATACCCTTCAGTGAGCGATCCGAAGCGGCTACAGTATAGCGACCGAGTGATTAATGGTAGAAAACTGGACGGCTTTCCTTCAACCCTCCCTGCCCAAACATAGGCTGCGTTAAGTCGGCACCGTCGCGGAGTGCACATTCCATTCTCAGGATCTCGGGACTCCCCACGTGCAGAACAATGGAATAGTACCGTATCACAAATGTCTACTACAGCTTCGGTATTTTGCTTGAATTCCAGTAATGGCTGTGTACAGAGGAAGTCGTATCCATAACTGGAGTGGGCAATTATAATCAACAATACGAGGCACACTATTCATTGAATACTTACTACCTGACAATTGACACTTTTTTTAGAAGCACGCAGTGCCAAAGAAGAGGTGCACATACTATATATGATTCGAAGGTAACAAAAATATTAGACACGATGAATAAATAGTATTGCTTCGGACTCTGTAAGATATGACCCTCTCGAGGCTTTAACGCGTGTTTTCTTCTCCGGCGCCGAACATACAGCACTCACTTTAAAATCAAATATTTACTAACTTTAGCTTGGGAAATTCAGTGTAAATCACCACAGAACAAAATACTCGAAATCAAACAAGATAAATTGAATCGGTGCTAAGGTTTCCTCGCAAAATATTTGAATTGCATTGTCGCCTCGTCACTATTGTTAAGTCTGAAAAAGAAAACAAGTCCTTAAATTTATACTTTTCTGTCATACTGCAGATCTATAGGTCGACATTGTAACCTTAAATACTCCTTGCGTGCATTTTATTCAGGAGAATCAGTCAGTAATCACCAATATTTAATTTCATATTATGAACAGGAAAGTTGTTTGCAATGTGTTTAATTTCGTTAACGTGGAAAGGTATTTTTTTTCAATGTATTTATCACTGCGCAGGTTTTTTTTCATGCTTTGGTGCTTTATGAAATCGTAACAATAGTTTTTGGACACAAGAATGGTAGATTTATTTCCACTATGCACGCCCAACATATGAACTGATTATAAAAGGGCGGATATATAGGCACGAAAAATTGGGTTTCAGGCGTGAAATATTGTCAGGCAAAACACAGTTTTAGGCCACCAATGTCGTAATTATAGGCATTTTAAAGTTTTACGAAAATTCAAATTTCGAAGATGTGCGTGCGTGATCAGTGTCTACCACAAGAAAGCAAGAAGCGATGTCTTAGTTTATGATGGTATTAAGGATAAAATGGTTGCTTGGGCGAGTTGGTACGACATTATTCACACATACACACAAAAAAAACAGCGCTAAAACGCAGGACAAGAAGAAAGAGAGAGACAGTAGCACTGACTTACAACAAGATTTACTTTCTGGAACCACGCTATGTGTACTTGAGCAGCATCTGACAAAAAAATGAGGAACGACAAAACAAAGAAAACAGAATTTCATTACGAACACGCAGTCATCCTGACAGCGCGCCATGAACATCACGTGTGCCAACATTTTGAAGGAAATCTATTTCTGTGACAGCGCGGTAGAATGTCGGCTGACACGTTCATTGCCCAGTCTTGCCATTTAAAAAGGCGCCAGTCATTTCGCATAGCCATGCAGTTTGTTTTCCTCGGGGTTCGCAGAACACGGTCTCTCCTTTTATTGTCCATAATGGTGAATTAAGTGTCCACTGTCGAATAAACACGCTCCTGAGCCCCTTTCTCTTCGGCCTGGCTAAGAAGGGCAGCACAGGAGCGAATAGGCAGACCGCTAGAAGGGTCTGGCTAGAAGGGCCTGGCTAGAAGGGTCTTTTGTGGGATAACTGTCGTTCAAACGCACGAATAAACACGAAGAAAGGGCAAGCGCGTGTCCTCTCTTACTTCGTGTTTATTCGTGCACTTGAAAGACAGTTATACCATGCTTATCGAACTAGCCCAACTTTTGATTCTGTTGAAGGGTCTTTTAGCCTGGCATTAACTGGGTCTAATCATACAGGGTCAATTTCTCCTGTCTCTGTGAACCCCCATAACATTAATTAGGTTCGAGCATTTCTAGCAGGCAAAACAAATGCGTGCACCGGGTGCTCATGATGTCATCTCGGAAGAGTTGCAAGGCTACGCGCCCTAAAAAAGAGGTGAGATGTCAGAATTAACGCCGCTTGCCCGTCATCTAACTGACGCTCGCCCCTACATGATTGGCTAACGGGCCTTGTAGCCCTGACAGGGCTGAAAGGAATTTCTATGATGGAGTATAGGTTCAAAGCTATACTGTTCTAAAAGCTCAGTTTTTCTCGGTAACTTGAATACCGGCCTTCAACTGTTCTCCAAAGCATAATTTAGGGTTAGGCAGTGATCATATAGACACCGATTTTGAAAATAGAAATTTATAGGCACTTAAAAGAGCTTAGGCAGAAATGTCCAAAATAGGCACTATAAAAAATATGAAAGCCCATCCTAACATCAAATTTATGCTCATATGTGAATGTGGCATGGTAGGAACACAAGAAACAAAATAGGCGTTTGCCTATAGTCTGGTCTCTAGTGACAAATAATGTTTACGATACAATGTGTCCTATACGTTAAAGTAGAGAACTGTTTCGTGGGTATTTTGTGATTGTTCACTGAAATTTCGGAAAAATATACAAGTGTAAACATTGCTACACTTGCCTTAATGCCTAAGAAAGGTGGCCTGTGGTCAGGTCACGCAAGGTAACGGGTACCAAATGATTAGAAGCAGAAACTGAGGCTGAAGAAAGTCACTCTGGGTGCCGATGTTGACAAGTTCACATTCATGAAACCTGTAGGCCCGTGTGCTCAGATTTGGGTGCACGTTAAAGAACCCCAGGCGGTCAAAATTTCCGGAGCCCTCCACTACGGCGTCTCTCATAATCATATGGTGGTTTTGGGACGTTAAACCCCACATATCAATCAATCAAATCAACATTCATGAAACCGAATGAGCTCACGCTAGACAGAGAAGCTGTAGGTCTCTGGGTTGCGCTATCGGCCTAGAGTGGCAGAAGTATAGACTGATGATTATGATGATTTTTGCGCGAACACATTTTTTGGCAGAAGAGCGCGGATACAAAGCCTGGGTGTTGGAAATATGAACCTGAAAGGGGGACTGAATGGTTGGCAGGAGGAAAAAAAAATTCCCGGATATTCCAAGTATTGTCCCAAATTATTTGGTGGAAATTTACTGGCAGTAGCTGCATTAGCAACAGATTGAGCGGAGTCTTACGAGGTGGGTTGACGTTTTTGTGCAATATGCGCAGTTGGATTCTCATTAGGAAACGCTCTTCCTTTTTGTGTTTTCGTTTTCTCTTGTGCGCACGTGCGTTTTTCCCTCTCTATCTACCCCCTCTTTCTTGCCCCGATTTCCCCACCCCCAGTGCTGGGTAGCAAACCGGATCCCAATATCTGGTTAACCTCCCGGGTTTCCGTTTTCTTTCTCTCTCTCTGACGGTTTATACGTACCCGTGAATGGCGAGAATAGAATGGGTAATTTTAACGCGTGAGGGCTGAGAAAAGGCCAACATTTGTAGCGTTGACCCGAAGAAAGCAAATATTAATAGTCTGAGTCCCAGTAGCAATCATACTCCCACATTTTCCGTAAAAATCAAGTATTGTACCCCCCAGCCACGCCAAGACTCGAAACTACATTTCAAATAGGCTCTAATTTTCGTGTGACATCAATTGTGGATGCAGGGCTGGCTACAGAATTTTATATACATTACATATAGTTACTCCTAGAATACAGCTGTCACGTCAGGTTTATGTCAATCGTAGTTAGGCGCTATCCGCTGAAGTTGAGTTGTGCAGCCGTGTTAAAGGTTACCATCCTTGCGAGTATCCTACTGGTGTTGCTAATATCGATGTTGCTGTTGGCATCGTTAGTCAACTGTGAAAGAAAAAACTTATATAAAACACTTGCAAATGTTTAACGTACGTGTGTGCGTGCATTTGTACATATCTGCAGAGCTACTTGGTAACTTTTCGCTCAATAAACAAACGACAATGAGGTCACCTTCCATCCGCATGCTTCGCACAACATATATTTCCAAAGCGTGTGGCATATGCAGAATTTCAATTCTATTGCAATTCTTGTTTGCAGCTTTATTAAAGCGATGCTTTACTGGACAAGTGGGGTAATTTTTACTCTTTATCTCAGCGTGGCCTTGACGTGAGGAACGGATACCTCATAACACGCTGGCCGAAATTTAATTGTGCCATTACAGCCATGCGCAGGGCTACATCGAATGAGATTGTTGGCTTGTATTGCTACCTCTCCGAAGCTGTTCCTCGGCGTCCAAGATGAAAACGCAAAGAGCGCGTCCATTTGCTAGCCGAGGAGCACGCGAGCGTTAGTGGATGTTGTTGGTGTTAAGGGCCATAGACTGTGATAACCTATCGGTAAACTATTCAGTGCATCTGCGCGCCTTTACCATTTTATGAATTTAGATAGTGAAAAGAAAAAACATGTGCAGTCCACTTTTTTCTAAAAATCGTGCTTCATTACAACGAACGAAAACAGTTCTGTATTCTCTGCTGTGTCTTATCTACAAATAATGAACAACGAATGAACGCGGAGAGAAGAATACACTGAAATTGTAGGTGCAATATTTCAAGTCAAGACTAGAAAAAGTATAATTTTAAAACGAAATGTCCGCCATGCTTTGCCCATCCAATATTTACATTTTTAGTTGCTTGCCGCGTCTTATTTTAATGTCTTTCCCCTCTCATCTCGCTGGCACGAGTGCATTACGAACGTGAACGAGCAACAATGTACCACGCCAGGTGTGCTGATGTATGGCACACATACAGGATACACCTTCAAAGAGCTAGCCTCACTCACACATCTCTCGTTCCCCTCCCTCAATGTGTTTAGTTCCGGCAGGGAAAGTTGTAGTTAGCAGACGGGCAAGGTAGGTTCAGCCAACCGAAACGCGGACTCGAACAAGCACAGACAGTGGCGTTCAAGAGTTAGAAGGATTGCTTTTTTTGCCGCTTTGGTTTAGTTGGGCGGCAAGCATGCCTCCTCGTAGACGTTCGGTCATGCTGTCGCCTCGGAAGGGTCGTAGCCCCGAAGTGCAGTGTACTCTTTGTACTCTTTCAGCGTTTCACCCCCCCCCCCCCCTCCACCATCGAGGATAGCGAAGGAGAGATGAAATACATGGGGCACACAGAAATTAAACAGAAAACATCGTAAAAGCGAAATACGATCACGTTCTCTCAATCTTTCTTTTCTCTCTCAATTCTCACCTGGATCGTCCCGCTGGGATTGATGCGCTAGTTTGGAAAGAGCGTGGGAGAAAAGAAGTCGCCGTGTGGGAAATTGCAAGAGGAGGAGGTTGTGAGTCTGTCTCTCACAAGACTGGTTTGAGCCGGACTTTTCTTTTTTGTAGTTTCTGGTGTTTTCGCACAACTGTATTACCGCTGCGAAGCTGGGTGATCTGGTCCTATGCGGCGAACGGAAGGGCGCGGGGACGGGTGCGTCAGCCAGACGTGAGATGGGCCAAATGGGCCACGCGCGTACGTACGCACGCACACACGCGCACACAAACGCACGTAGCTAGGGCTATGAAACTGGCTTCTCCAACTTCGTATCAGGAAAAAAAAAACCCACTATTGTCAAGGGGCATAGCAGCTCTTTTACGGCAACTTTCATAAGGCATGCATGTTCTGATTGTGTAGACCTGATTAGGCTTGAAAATAAGAACATAACACACACGGCCAGAACGGACTCTCAAAGAGCTGGAATCGAATAGCAGGTGAGACCTCTGCACATTCGACGAATAATGTTCGACGAATAATGTGCGCACACCGCATGTATATTTATGAAGCACGCGTGTTCAGGCCGGTCAGTGGTTGCAAACGAAACGAACGTGTGTGCAGGCACGATCTGATACCCAGCGGGGTGCGGAGGTCGTTTTGTTGCTTTCGACGTATCCCCAGGACTCCTCCACGGCTCGCGAGTTGGTTTTCTCTTGATGTTGGATTTATTGGCACTGGTTAGCGCGGCCTCTTGGTGCCAGACGCTTTAACTGTAGATGGTACGGAAGGATAACGTCAGCTATACGAAACAGGTAGACGCGGAAACGGATACTCTGACCACAGGTTCGAGATGCAGAACAATCGGTTGTTGGTACGAAGCATTTTCTGATAATGGCTGCCCTCGAGAAGCTTCATGTTCATCGATTGCCGAGGCTGATGCAAGATAAAATATGTTATCTGAACCTCTTGCTGCGCAGTCATCGCAGACCTCATGACCTGTACATAAAATCTTTGGCTCATAGCAGGGAAAGCCAAACGTAAACAACTTTCAGAGTTGTTCAAGCAAGTCTTGTGCATTACTGCTTGCGTACTTTCAATCATGTTGCAAAGCTAACCAATTCGGTACTTTATGATTTCGGGTCCTCCTCATAAGGTGTTCCTCAGTATGATGTAGACGAATTACTTGGCTCTAACGACTCAATACGATAATGACGCTCCAGGGTTTGTATGGGCTTGTCTTACAACATCACCCCGCTCTCTCTACATTCTCTTGTTGCTGTTAAACTTTTAACAGTTTTAGAGTTACTATCAGTTGACGGCTAGCCTTTCTTTAATCAATCACCTCATTCCCAACCTGTGTACAAGCTATAACGAATGCACCGTTCCAATTCGATAAGAGGCGAATGGAAAGGATTTTTGCGAGCACGTTAAAGAATCCCAGGTAGTCGAAATTGCCGGCGTTCTTCACTACGGTGTCACTCATAATATTATCGTGGTTTTGGGACGTTAAACCCCAACAATCAATCAAGGCATAGTGCGATACATGAGGCATACACCGTAGAATCTCACATGCAAACAAATACAAAAATTTGGCCACTTATGTGCGTCGATGAACCGACCATCTTTTTCGAGCATACATAGCGTCGCCCTGTCAGCGCAACGTAAGAAACACTACTGCAAGGTCTTTAGAGTTACGCATCCATGTATGTTGTACAAAAGGAACAAGCCACTTAATTATTACGTATCGATGTCGCATATCGCATATGCGTAAGATTTAATTCCTCATCATCAATATTTAAAAGTGTGAATGAATTCACCAGTTCGAGTTGGCAGGGCGTTGAGGAAGTGCTTATACTTTGGCCAGCTGGCTGCATTGTGTGACAGACAGACTTGCAGAAAGACCGACAGACCAAAATGTTCGTTCAAGTCATCATAGAAGGACTATATCCTCTTAAAAAATCCTGAACCTTGGCTTCCGTCAAGAGTTGTTCGTTCAGTTAAAGTGCAAAGAAACGTGGGACCACGAAGCCTCCAAAGGAAAAGCAAAAACAAAGTGTCAGGACAAGAAAAAAATCAAGGATTGTATGCAACTTTTACGGTCTTTTGTGTCATTGACCTCTGTCCTATTTCTAAACCTAGCCCGCCTGTCAGTATATTTTTCTTTTTGTTTCACTTTTTCGGCTGCCTTCTGCTGCCTTCCACGTCTGCAAAACCTTATTTTTGGTTTCACCCTCATGCAGAGAGTAAGGACTTGGGCGCCTTCAAGATAAACAAGCGTTAGTCGAGGTTTCCGGCCTGCGTAGCGAGAGACGGCGGGACGCGGAGGAAGATCGGGTGATGACCTGGCAATAGCTAGACGAGTGCATGCAGTGTTCGAAGGCGTGCTCGAGAGTGTATACTATATGCAACTATGAAACCGGTTATCGTTTAACGCTCGCCTTACCAGAGAGTGCGAGAGAGGAACGAACGCAAGAGGTACGACACGGTGGGGGGCGCTGCGCATCTGCCAACCGCTCTTCATCGGCGAGGGGCGATGGGTGACTGCGTGTATTTCCAGCCGTGGAGGCAGAGAACAAGAACGTACATGAAGAAAAAAAAAGAGCGACCTGGGTATCGCTGGAGAAACATTGTCTCTCTCGAAGCGCGCAGATCCATCATTGACAAGAGCCGTGGTGGCGTGCGATGGCTTGAACTGTCTCTACCAACGTCATGATCAGCTCTGGAACTGAAAGCTCGCTGAGTGCGGTAGCCCGACGCGAACGCGTCTTCGAAGAATGAAGGCAACTCAGTGGGACGGCGATGACGTTACGATTGTTGTAGTGGAAGCTCATGCTTTTTTTTGCATTTTTTAAAACTAATCGCCTAAACTTGCTCATATACACACACCGTTTTGACCCTATCTTGTTAGGTGCCACCATTGTTATGCTTCTTTTGCTTGCGCTAACTGATCTGTGGGTTGTGCATTCTGAAGGCACGTGACTGTTGTTACATTTCCCGTATTCCGGTGACACAAACGTTGCTCCCTCCTGTTAGGAGAGCTGGAAGCATTCGCAGCTTCATTGTCGATGCTTTACCACGGATATTTCTTAGTGTGAGACGAGAACTTAGCAGTGACGATGGAGTTTCCTGCGTAGAGCTTCTAACAAGTAATGCTGAAGCCAGGCGTACCGGGTATTTTTCTGTTTTGATTTCTTTGCAGCTACATAGCCTGACGCACTTCGGAATGCCTATTGTGACGAGCGACCTCATAGACAAGAAACGATGGGACAATAAGAACAGGCGCGTAATTTTGGAGTGTTTGTCTCACAGCGCAGATTCCGAGTCCCTTGTGCACCGCTTATACATCATATCATCATATGTGAGGTTGAACGTCCCAAAACCTCCGTATGATCAAGGCAGACGCGGTAGTGGAGGGGTCCAAAATTTCGGACCACCTGGGATTTTTAACGTGCACCAAAATCCGAGCATACGGGCCTACAGCATTTTCGTCTCCACTGGAAATGCAGCCACTGACGCCGGGTTTCAAACGCGGGACCTTCGTTCGGGTCAGCAGCCGGGTACCTTATCCACTAGACCACCGCGGTGGTTCCCTTATGGATCACATGAAGGACTAAAGTTGAATTTACGTTACCCCATCGGTGCTGCTTACGCGTCAGCTAAAACATGAACAGTTAACGTATACAATTCCCCTACTTTCCTCTATTTAAAGGCAGTGCTGCTTTGCAGCAACAAGGAGTGGTCAATGCCGAAAATGTAGATTCTACTTGGAGATCTTCAGACCGTTTTGTATAAGCGATTGAAATAAATCAACGCAACGCACAAAAATGCCAATGTAGAAAGCATGTACAATCTCATTGACGCATTGAAGTTTGCCCAAGTCTTCAATATCCATTCGAATTTTGATATAAGTATTTTGGTGTAGAATCTCGGGAATGAATCAGGCACCTTTATGAGATAATGTTCGAGGTAGGTTGAAGCTACAAAAAAATATCATGAATTGTTCACGCACGCCACGAGAAAAAAAATCTTACCAGCATATACGTCATCGTAAATGATTCGTTTCTGTAACACGGAATGCTGTCGGTTTTGTTTTGCCCGTGAAATTGCTCTGTATTTTACCTACGTAACAAGCGCGGAACTCATAGAGCTGGCCGAGTGCCTCTCATTGAAGATATTTATTGTTACCTTGATGTTTCGTGGTTGTAGAGCAGTGTCTTTCGCTGTGTGCTTTAACAACGCGATTATGTACATGAATGCAAGCGACTAACCACGTGACACAGGGAAAGTATCAGTGGATCCTTATTTACTGGATAGGTCGCCAACCTTCGTATAGAGGTAAAATGCTTTCTGTGCTATGGCCTATGGTGGGGCCGCTGGAGAGAAAAGCTCGTCCTAGCAATCAAATCAGTTATTCGAAAATTTCTCGAAAACATCATTCAAGGAAGCTAACTAGGATTTGATGACAATACTTCTGTAAGTGGACGTCGTCATCAGCCCCGCGCTAAGACACACGTACACGCAGGTAGGGTGATTAGAGCGCAAAACTCTGTTTCTCATCGGGAGTTTCATCCTAGCAAATGAAGATCCAAGCCCATAAAATACTTTAAATTGCCTCGAGATTACTTGTAAAGGAAGCTAGAGTAGCTTATGAAGCTACTGAATTATCGGGATCAAAAGTGGAGCAAGGAGTGCCTCCTAAAAATGCGGACTGTGCACCGGAGCACGCAAGTACCTAAGAGAAATTCAAGGCTGGTCAATATTGTTGTTCTGCAATACGAAAGACGGAATCTCTAATTCATGGTCATTGGTTGTAATACTATAGTTATGTCTTGGTTGACGGCAAGGTGTCCAGACCCTCCCCATTTCTGCTTTTTTACTTGGCTGTGAAAAACACTTTCTGAGCAGGGATGATTGTGGAAAAACACTATGACAAATAAACTCAGCCCACCAGATAGGGCAACGAAGATGTGAGAGCACTTTTCACCGTAGTGACGCCACAGCTTTAAGGGAGTTTCCCAAATACCAGTTGCTGTGCTGGCACCTATAGTAATCCCCTTTCTTGGACGGCTTCCGTTGCTGTGACGTGCTTGCTATATCTTTTTCTTTTTGACAATAATCAACACAAGCCAGGTGTATCATACTATTATGTAGTGCCTTCTAAAGACGGCAGTGATTCAGTAAAAAGTTTAACAAGACCAAAAGGATAAAAAAAATTCTTTGATCACTGACCAGTTAGTCGAGGTGTGGTCCCTTGCTCTAGACATCGGAGGTGTTGCTGGTGTATCATACTATTATGTAGTGCCTTCTAAAGACGGCAGTGATTCAGTAAAAAGTTTAACAAGACCAAAAGGATAAAAAAATTCTTTGATCACTGACCAGTTAGTCGAGGTGTGGTCCCTTGCTCTAGACATCGGAGGTGTTGCTGGTTGTCAGGCTAGCAACACCCATGACGGCTGCTCGACAAGGTGGTGCTGCTAAACCGGGTCTAGCTCGCAAATGTCAGCCTCCTATGCTCCATTGAGGAGAGCATGCATTTGTTGCTGCTGCTTGAAGGGCAGGGATGCTTACTTTGCACTTCAGCAAAGGTGTAGTACTGTGAAATCACTAAATATTTACGCAGCCTATTTACTTCTTAGTGTACATGCCTATATGAGCTGAGCGGATTCGTCATATTTGCATTTAAAAGAAGGCCTATTCTGAATACTGAAATTAGTCGAACTTCATTACGATCATGAACTGCCTCTAGCAGTCACCAGCAACCGTAATATGATAGGCCTTAATTTCGAAACTGAGCAGAAATAAATTGTGGCGTGAGATTCATCAGATGATCCGCCGTTGGTTTTTCCAAAAATATATTTAATTACGGTTCTAAGTAGCACGGCTTGTCATTCCTTGATGAGATTGTTCGTCTCCTGACATAGTTTGCCAGTGTCCTGCCTAGTGACTGTACCTCAGATTTCCATTGCACACTCTTTGATGATACTAGTATTATTGTCATTCATTGTGTCAACGCTAACATCGGTTACCTTGTTTAGAGGCTCGTAACTATTCTGAAGTGAGGCTATGAGTTCCTCTTCCTTCCCTCTCACCACTAGCGCATTCATTGAATTCTTACATATTAGTTTATGCAGTTGCTTCTTTAAATCTAGATAAATACGAGATCTTACTATTCAATAGTCACTGCATCGGATCTTGCCAACTACTTTTACATTGAGGCGGAGATGTTGTAGGCCCGTGTGCTCAGATTTGGGTGCACGTTAAAGAACCCCAGGTGGTCGAAATTTCCGGAGCCCTCCACTACAGCGTCTCTCATAATCATATGGTGGCTTTGGGACGTTAAACCCCACATATTAATCAATCAATCAACTACTTTTACATCCTGTGAACGCATGGGTGTGCACACAGAATGACGTTTACTTGATTTTTAGTTTCGCCATTAGGTCTTGCCACGTCCACCTACTACTAGTCCGTTTTCTGAACAAGGTGTTCAAGGTCCGTTAATTATAACGTTCTGCGAACTCAGTACTAACAATCCGCCTGTGGCGTTTGTAGAGCCGATGCCACATTCCCCCACTTTATGGTCTCCGGCCTGTTTCTTACCTACTTTGGCATTAATGTCGCCCATCAGAAAAGTATACCATGTCTTTACTTTATTATTGGCAGACTTTTCGTCTTCATAGAGAAGTTCACCCAAATGATAATCGTGACTCGATGTAGGCAAGTGGGCGTGTACCACTTTCATCATGTCCCTTTTGTTAAACTTAATTATGAATCTTACCGCTCTCTCTCTGATGCTCAAGAACAAGGTATATAACAGCTGCGTCTTGCCAGTACTTACCTACTGCGCAGAAACCTGGAGGCTTATAAAAAGGGTTCAGCCTAAATTTAGGACAACGCAGCGAGTAATAGAAAGGAAAATAATTGGTGTAACCTTAAGAGACAAGAAGAGAGCAGAGTGAGTTAGGGAAAAAACCGGGATTAAGCCTATCATAGTTGATATCAAGAAGAAGAAATGAACATGAACTGGGCATGTAGCACGTAGGCAGGCTAACCGCTGGTAATTAAGGGTGACTGACTGGATTCCCAGAGAAGGCAAACACACGAAGGGGTGACAGAAAGTTAGGTCACACGTATAAACACACACAGAAAAAGGTCACAGGTATAACTAAGCAGCAGAAAGCACAAGACAGGGTTCATTCGCGGGACATAAGAGAGGCATTTGCCCTGCAGTGGGCATAGTCAGGCTGCTGCTGCTGCTGATGATGATGATGATTATGATGATGATGATAAGTGTTATGCCTGAAGCCAGACTAGGGTAATTATTCGTTGCGAGCAGCACAGCTGCCAAGGAAGCAACTTCCTGTGTGACCCTGCCACCATTAATTGAGGAGCGGAGCTGTTTGATCTTCGACTAGCTCCACTGTCATCCACGCAAAGATCGGTGAGTATGTGGCATTGAAAGGAGGTCTGTGTCAAGCAGCTCTAATCCTATTAAATCCCAGCCATGGTAGACACACTACGCATTTTCGTATGAATATCTAGACATATCCATATCTGTGCACCACAATGGACAGATAATAAAGAAACAGGGTAGAAAGTGAGAGTGAGGATGAAAGATGTGAAGATGAGGTGTAGGGGACAAAGTAAAACGTGGCGTAGCCTTGTAGAGTATAGTCCCACAGTGCCCCTGACACCTGAACTCATCCATGAGGCTGATCCTAAAGTCATACATTATTCATAAATGGAGAGAACTGCATCAGCCAACTTAACTCTCTCTAGGCAATAAATAAATTGATTTTGTTTTGCACTTCATGCGCAGACAATCAAAACATTACGGTACCCCGCGTGTTCCTTTCTTTTACTCACAATACATTATCTCAGCCGACGCGAGTGGATATTCACGGCTACATTGTGTATAGTAACATTCAGTAGATTGTCAGCGCTGTGCGTGTGTGCTTCGTCGTCCTTAGTCTCGTATCTTTCACTGTATATTTCGATTTCTTATGAATAAAGATGCATTAGCTCTGCAGAACCTGCTGTTATCTACAGCCAGTAGCCATGTGCCTAGTAGCCCATGGTATTCCATAGCCATGAATAAGGTGGTATAGCTAGAGGGTAGGAAAGGAAATGATGACGACGACGATGATGATGATGATGATGATGATGATAATGTTTGGTTTTTTTGTCTTACAAGGATCAATAAATGGCCAAAAAGCGCCAGTTCATGAGTCTAGGGACGTGGACAATGATTGTGATAAGCGGCTGTATAAGGGCTTTAAAATTCCTCGCGCTAAGGCGAGTAAAAACATAGAAGCAATAAAATCATAACCATGTCATAAAAAGGTTTAGTGTCAATGAATGACGTGAGTATGTGTAAAAAAAAACCAAGGTGGACATGTATGGCATTAGCACAAGTGCCTCGTTTGTTCATACTCTTGCATCCAAGGGCCATGAGGCAAGTACTTTTTTGAGTGTAGCCACCACAGCGAAGACCTCTCTCGTGAGGCCATGCTACGGAATGCCCGGGTATATTATATGAAAAGTACTAACTTCTCTCAAAAAAGCTAACAACGATTTATGTCTGAAAAGTGGTTCCCTACTGACGAACATTGCAGGATGAAGCGGTATCTGTTGCCGGTAGGGTAACGGAAAGTGTTGTCTTCTCAGAGTGTATAATTGTTTACTGTGGATTCAAATGTGAAGTACAGTGAGTGCTTCTCCACACCTGTCCCACAAAGGTGGATCGCCACCAGACAAAAGAAATGATTGTGTTAAGCGTGTATGTCCTGTTCTTAACCTTGTAAGTATTACTTCTGTGTGGCGTGATTTTGATACTAGCTGCCAATGACCAAGCTGCGGCTTGATAACATGCAGTTTATTACGTGTGTGTGTGTCCCATCTGCTCTGCCAATGGGTAGGGAAGGAAAATAGAGGAGTGTTGTGACAGTGAGGAAGAAGTAAAAAAGGTTGAAAGGGGGTAGAACTGGCATAACCTTGTACAGCACAGTCTTGCAAGGTGGATGGAAAATGATGGGAGTGTGAAAAATACTGACAGTAACGATTAGAAAAAGGGAAAGGCTGGAACGACGAGAAGGAAAAGGAGGCCGTTAGGTGGTAAACCACAGCATGTTTTTTCATAGTATAGTATAGAGTGGGGGGCACCGGTGAGAAAGTGTGTTACGGGGATTAGGAGGATGGATAGAAGAGAGGTGCAGTATAGAGTCGAACGTACATATAACAATACTCAGGCGTCACAAAACGTCATGTTATAACTGATAATTACTATAAACAGGCTGCATGAATAAAGGCGATATAAGGGCACGCAGACCCTTGTGAGAAAAATATGATATCGCATGAGATATGCCAAAAGACATCACTGATAAAGACAACGAAACTGCAGATTTTTCGGATATGCTTGAAAATTTGATCTATTTTCCCGGATCGTCTCAAGCCACATAGAGCCAATGTATTAAAACTTGTAAAGTTTTGGACGCCAAACTCCTTGCAAGTCTGAAGATTTTACTCAAATTGCATGTACAATAGTGCATTTAAAGAAGCGACCACCACCCCACACCGTAGCGAGCTTTTAAAGTGCGCTTTTTTGCAATCCTTTAGTGCTGAACGGCAAAGCTTACTTCAAATTTGTAGAGGTGCTGCGGCACGTTTGGATTCAGCTGCTTGATTTTCTCGTTTTCCTCCTTTTTTTCAGAATTTAGTATGAGATTACCTTTCAGCATGGACACCCAACCACCATACTTCATCATCGTTTTTCATAATGCAGTAAATGGGCATTGTTGTACGCGGCATATTTCATCACACGAAATATTCGAATATTGGCAGTGCTCAAGAAAGATGAAGACCAATAAAGATGAAGAATTAAGGTAAACTGCGTTCGACATGGGGCAGCGCTTCCTTGCCAGCTTTGCCGTTTAAATTCTACTTGACTAGAACTAGCTTTATTTCGAGCTCTTAGTCTGAAAAGCAGGAGGTTTGCTTCTTGAATAGCCTATAAAAGTTGTAGCCCTTTTTTCCGCTCATGTACTGTATTCTGAGTCAAAGTCTTCCTCTTAAAGGCACGAACACTTCGGCAGGCGCGAGCACACACATACAACTATGGCAATGTTCGCTCTTTGTTTTATGATATTCGGTCGTCTCAGTAATGAATGCCCCGTCGGTATGACGTCTCACCGCGGCGCGTGCACTCAGTGTCTGATGGTAGCCACGCATTGCAGAAGCCCTTTCGGCATAGGCCAAACACCGATGAAACAAGCGCAAACGATTTAACAGGGGTACGTCCTTTGGCGTTTGCCGTTTAAACGTCCGTCGGCTGGCATGCATTACTGCTAAAGGCTCGAGCGAAGTCATGAAAAGCAGAAGAAAAAAAATGGCTCCAAACGACGAGCAAGAAACAACGAGGCCTGATGGTGCGCCGTTTCTCCGGGTCCCATGTTGCAAACTTAGAACAAAGTATCACCGACATTCATGGCCACGGCTGCTGCCTCAGCAGTGCTTCGAGCCAGACGGTGGAGGCCACCCTCCTCTCCGGTGAGGGTTAATGATGGCGGGCGCTCCGCTGAGAGAAGGGTTGGTTCGTGCTTCTGTTTGTTTGAAAATATGCCGTTCCTAATGGCGGCGCAGCTTGCCTTTGCTTATTGGTACAGACACGCTCAGTAGAGTTGCCGACGAGGGAGCAGTCGTAGGACGTCGTAGTGCTGTAGCAGGCATGTTCGGCCGTAGAATTGGCACTAGTTAAATTACTTTTGTGACATTATTGGTAAAAAATGCGCTCAAGGTGCCACAACCAGCAAGTTTTGCCTTCACAAAAATTTTCATCAAATAAACATTTAGCTGCATGTTCATTGTAGAAAAAAGTAAAAAATAACATAAAAACCAGGTGCATCATGTTTGAAAATATTGTTCGCAACCAAAATAAGATGCCGTCGTTTCATATTTGAGCTACCTTGCCTACCGAAGTACTATGACTCGCTATTTGCGCTGGTACATGGAAACAACATTGAAAATGCACATGTACTGATGCTCATTTGTATACTTATTTCAAACGCACACCTCAAAACTTCAGCGTACCTTTTCTGACGGCATTTCGAGAATTTCGCACATGTTATTGCCAGCTAATTATAAATATATATTTTTTCTGCTATAATTAGGACACTTTTTAATCTTATCACAATTCAACACTGCTCCCCCTCCCCCCAAGTTGGTATTGATTCGGAATATAAATGAATAGTGTCAATGAAATCCGTAGACGGGCATAAAAAGCAAGGTATAATAAAGAACGCAACTTGTTGCCAAACGGCTGGCAAACCCAATCAGCTGCAGTGAGGTTGAAGTTGATGGAGCACATATTGGGGAAAGAGCGCCAATCATCATCCCCGGCATTACCCTCTTTCTTAGGCTCACACACTCCGTCACTCAAAACTTGTATTGACTAAAAAGAATGTACACGTAGGCTTCACGTTTTGTGCTTGTGTTCTCAACATTTTGTGTCCCATGTGTTTTTGTGTGCCTTTGTCAACTATGAACATCACGTTCTTGCCATTCTTGAAAAATGCGCCGAAAAAGCGCACATGTGACAGTCGCGCCCTTTTGCTCTGCTGGTTAAGTCCCGATGCTCGTTTTACCTCGCAGAGTGTCTAGCTGGTTGAGTGGCCCGCTCGGGGCGCTAGACGTCTAGGCCTCTTTCCCTTCCCCGGGTGGCTCTGTGCCGCCTCTTACCCTGGCGTGCCATCACACCGAGCGCCATTCCTGGGCGCAGACAGCAGGTTCGTTCACCTCTACTCGCCAGCGAAGGTCACCGTACAGCCTTCTCTCCTTGCTGAAGTGCAGCCCAGTCGGCGCTCCACTGCCGTACATCACGTCTCTTAGCCAGCGCGGCAACAGTCGCAAAAGAAACAACAATTGCAGGGGCGGCTATCTACTCTATCGCCACACACGAGGCGTTGCAGGGTTATGCAGATGTAACATCCGGTTCTACAGCTTTGCTTTGCTTCCTAGTCTCAGGCTACGCACTTTCGTCTACCCTCTTTAACACAAGTTTTCATTGAAAAGGCCACAGTTTATTTGTGGTTTTTAGCTCTGCTCCTCACTCTGCATCTAAGGCGACCGTTTGTCGTTACGCTGATGAACAAGAAGTGGACGCGCGTTAATTTCGGCTGCACAAATACGGTGTTCTTGCAGTGACCGAGATGCTATAGAAAGTGGGATGAATGTTGATCAGTGCTTTGCGTTTCCTTCGTGCCTTTTCGCGCGATTGAATTTCATGCTTAGAGAACGAGGTAACTTACTCCTTGAATTAGAAACCAAGTATGGTACAACATGTTCTACAGTGCGATATAGCTTCCACTAAAGAGGCCACCACTAACTTCATGGCAACAGGTGAAATGGGGGAGCTGTTTTTAAAGGAGATAGTGATCCTTTCTTGGTGGTCGTGGGAATGGTGTGGTCAGAGCAACAGCGTACACTGACGTCGGTGTATCCTAGGGTAGTGCTCAATGACACCATGACTGTCTCCAGAAACATAGGAGCATTTATTGTATCGCGATAGCAGTTATATGGACACTCTCAGTTGATTTTTGCCTTCTCTGTTGCCGCCGTCATCATGTGTATGTATATATTTATTAAAGGCACAAAAAAAAAACTAACCAGAAGAAAAAAAAATTCCAAGACACCCACCGGGGACTGCAACTACAAACCCCTCGCTCCTCGGCGGACTGGGTTAACCAACTAGGCGATGCCGCTTATGCTGTACGTCTCAGTAACGGCGAGGTATGCAGACATTCAGCATTTACCACTGCCTCACTGTAAATGGATATAAAAGAAACATTCTGCAACAAAGCTTGTATGTCCCACTTGCAGGCGTGTAACGCGAAAAATGAGTTGCCTTTTCAACACTAAAAATTTCTTTATATTAACCGCTGGCTTCAATGGCCAATACCCTGTGGTGGGTGGGAGCCTTATATCAAGGAAGAAGCAAGCAAGCAAGCTTCTCCCATAGTTAGAAATTTTATGTCAACAAATTTGTCAAACCGAGTTTAGTTTCACCCTGCCGCCCGGTTCTTGGCCCATCCCCCTTTGTGGGTGAGGGCAATGTCTATGAGGTAATCATCATCATCATCTAGCTGGTTTTGGCTTCGACGCCGACACTGCAATATCTACGACAACCTCAGGTGAACATTTTGGTGAAGTGCTCTAGAACTTTCCTTCTTTGGCGTCAGCCGACGTCGACGGTACTGACAGTTGCGAAAAGTAAAGGTCGGACAAACGACGGTGAAAACGCTCTGTGTAGTTGGGCCTTTGTGATACCACCGCTTGTCATACACGAACGGCCCCAACGGAATGCTAGGTACGCTGAATCAAGGCGGGCTCTCATACGTGTCCAGGCACAAGAGGAACGTCCTGCTTCACATTCGAGAAATGCTGCAGCTCAATGCAAATCGGACCGCGTTCACATTCCGTATCGTTCCTCAGTCTACTAGCCTTACTTCGAGTAACATTCCGATGAGTGCCTATCGCATTCATTGCTTCGGTGTTGTGCAAAAATCTGTTATTTTGTTTTTTTTTTGCCTTTGAGACTGCCCTTTCCCGCTCGATTCCACTTTCTCTTGTAATTTCAACCATTCTTGTTCATTCTAGCACGTTCACATCACCTCTCGCACTCCGCCAGTCAAGAGTAACCACTGTAACTGCTCTTGAGTTTTCTCACAATTCACATTTCACCATCTATGTAACGAGTTTCAGGATGATGTGCGGTATTCCTTGAAGTTGAGGCACATGCCGAGCGGCGGCTTTCAAGTGCCGCGATGAATCCGGATGCATTGATAAAGGAAATCATTCAAATGCTTCAACGTACTAAGATACAACAAGTTCGAAAGCTTTTTAAAGTACGCTTAAGGCTTAATCCCGATGCGGTGCACTCAAGTGCCATTGTTTGCGAACATGTAGGGAATGCCTTGGTTGCGTGTGTCGCGCAACCCTACATTCCAATCAAACCTATTAAATGCGAAGCATTTCTTTGGGAACTTCAGTGACTTTGAGCGTATCTATCTATCTAGCCACTTAAGTTTGGGTGCTCTGGTGGTTACCCCCTGAACTTGGCCTGAACCAAAATTAACATTGGAGGGTAAGATCGTTTGACGAACATGACGCGCTGGTCCAGACATAAATTATCTCACAATCCAGTGATGTACGTCGTCAAACACTTCCCGTCAGACAGCGGCACATACCCAGGGGCGGGTATGTTCCGCTGGTACGCGGGTGTGTGTCGCAAATGATTGACACTTAGTATCTACCTAGGAACGACGAGAACACACATAGGCAATTTTAACGCGTATGCATTAAGAAATACTAGACATTGGTGGCGTAGACGCAATTGCCGATCGCATTGAGTAAATGTCAGTGTTAAGAAAAAACCCGAAATAGGCAGCGTTGACCCCCCTATGAATGCAAATAATGAATTTCTGGGTCCCAGCAGAGATCGAACCAAAGCATTTTGCGTGGCAGTCAAGTATTCTACCGCTAGGCTACGCCATGTCTCGGAACTACTTTTCAAATAGACGCTGATCTTCGTGAAATGTCAATAGTGGTTGCAGTGCTGCCCACCTAATTTTATAAATATACATATGCACTACTTTCATACAGCTGTCACGTCGGGTAAACGTCAATTGTGGTTAGGTGCCGTGCGCTGAAGTTTATTTATGCAGCAGTGTCCAGGGCCAGCATCTTCGCGAGCATCAGCGCTTCATATCAGCTTCTGGTGCTGCTAATATGCATGTTCCAGTTGACATCGTTGCGCAAATGCAAACAACTGGTTTTATGAACATCTGCAACCCTTCAACATATGTCTGTGCGTATTTTTACATATACTTAGCGTCATGTCACGACGTGTCACTCAATAAAAAAATTGCAACTAGGTCACCTTCCCTACGCATGCTTCGCATAACGTCGATTCCCACGTACGTGGGTTCTGCTGAATTTTTTTCAGTTGTCATTGGTCGCTGCCGTTATTGTTTTTTACCAGCGTAATCTGCGTAGATTTTTCGAAACGATAAATTGAACATCGTGTCCACAAAACGTTGTGCCCTGGAAGGACACTGAACGCTTCAAACGTAAACCTTTTGATTGATTGATATGTGGGGTTTAACGTCCCAAAACCACCATTTGATTATGAGAGACGCCGTAGTGTAGGGCTCCGAAAATTTCGACCACCCGGGTTTCTTTACCGTGCACCCAAATCTGAGTACACGGGCCTACAACATTTCCGCCTCCATCGGAAATGCAGCCGCCGCAGCCGGGATTCGGTCCCGTGACCTGTGGGTCAACAGTCGAGTATCTTAGCCACTAGGCCACCGCGGAGGGGCAGTTTTGTAAGTAAGGATAATCTATATTGAACGTGTTAACAGTTTGTACCAGAATAATTGGTGTGGTCATCGTATAGAACCCGCCTGCATCTGCACAATATTGTTAATGTCTTGTTTCGCAATTTTAGTGAAGCAGCAAGCATGCGTTCTGATTACGAGCGTGAGTGTCTAGCGGGTGACTTTGCCGACTTAGAAAAAAATGCTCTTACGTAGGTACTTTCTCTCAGTGAATATGGTTGATCGCAAGTAATTCATGAAAGGCTAAACTGCGGCGCTCGTTGTCAAGCGTACGGGGTAACAAAGAATACCAAAACGCGCGCGCTTTTAAAGACGATAGTCTTTCTTGCGGACCTTCGACAGAAAAATTTTGTTCTGTCTGTCTGTCTGTCTGTCTGTCTGTATATTTGTCTGTCCGCCCTAACGATTCTTCAAACGGCACCAAACGGCCAACTCCAATCACAGCGCCCACCAATATTGCTCAAGGTTTAGCGTTCATTTTTGTGCGATTTCCAATTAAAAAACAAATATTGCGCACATCTGAGGCGCCATAGCAACATCTCTATGTTTTGTATGTCTGCATAATTACTAGAAGAAGCACACGCAAGTAACTCTAAGGACTGTAGCGTTTAACGCGCTGCGCTGACAGTGCAACGCGATGCTGAACAAGGTGTTTCCAACGCTTTTCTACGACGACACGGTGGTGGCATCTGCCCGTCGCTTTGGATTCTACACCTTATCACCTCCGTGACCGGCGCGCATCTTTCTGCGCGGTCGCGCACGCCTTCGTTTTCGAAGATAACTGCCAGATGGCACGCGTGCCTAACGTGCCTAGATGCGCTCGTTCGCCTTCGTTACACGCTCGAGGCACTCTAATGCAGCGCCTTCAGTAAACCATACATCAATTTTCTTGCGTAGAACATCAAATAAACGTTTTGTTCACTCTCTCTAGACACAAGACTAAAGTCTTTCGACGACATTTGCAGTGTAACATGTAGATTCGGGCCAATTTTTTTTATTTCATTTGTTCTGTGGCATTCGTGTGTTCGCGCTAAATGTTGTCAAATTGCATCACTTGTAATCTGCACTGTCCACTGGGGTATTATTAACAGCCAACCGGTCGATTTCAGCTGTTCTGGAATGGGAAGTCTTCCACGTAAAAAAAAAGCATTGTCATGACCTGTACTCTATTTCTCGACGACTACAATAAAACTACTTCACAAGGAAGATGTATATTCGTATGCGTGGCAAAGCTCTACAACTGTGCTGATCCCTTCTCCAGAAAAGAAGTGTGAACGGCACTGAATGAACACTATATACTAGCATTATTTGACAAAGTTCTAGCCTTGTGCTTTCGTTGGTGCCGTTGTTTGTTGCATGAGGGTAATTGTTATGACAAGACGTGTAAAGCAAGTGCTCCTTCCAGGCATGGAAACAGGTGCACTAATCCGTGCTGGCGCAATTGTTTTTTTTTTTTGCTCTTGTCCTTCCAAAAAATTTTTCTTGCTCTTTATGCCTCTTAGTTTCTTTTTTGCTGGTTTCATATAACAACGTTTGGGATTACTTGATGGAATGAATCAGCCCCGAATATATTTATTTAAATTGTCTTCCACTTCATGTGTACCATCTTGGAACAAAAGATGCACTTGATACAGCAGAACCAAACACGAAAAGAGACACTAGAATTTATATAGTATAGTAGAAAGTCACCCCCTTAATCTTTATATTAAAATTATCTCCTACAGCATCATGCTCTTCAGCACGCACCGACTCGCCCAAGAAAAAGTAATTGAGAAAATATAGCACGATTGTGATTCAACTAGGATACGAATAAAACAAACTCGATGTGGTCATGTACGTTGTATTGCTTAGGATTGTTCACGCATGCAGTGCTGGTTTTACGAGTCTTACTCAATTTGCTTTTAAACGGGTGAAATATTTGGCTAATAGTTTATTCAGAAGCGCTTTTTTAAACTCAGTTTATGCCACCAGGAATCACCCCGTTTTTATCACAAACGCTGAAAAAGCTAAGGTCAATTTTTAGCCTTTTGGATTAGCGCAAACTTCGGCCCATTTGGGGGTTCTGAACCTGCCTGCTGTAAAAAAAAAGAAAATGCCACATATGTCTGCTTCCACCTTACTATCCTCTGACGCTGCATGCTCAAGATATTCATAAGTAAATAACGTGCGTCGAGAATCTATCATTACAAACAAAACGCAAGCACGCACAGCTTATACCCTTTTTTGTCTACTGTTTTTGCCTCGACGCAACTTATTTTCTATATATATATATATATATATATATATATATATATATATATATATATATATATTGAAAGTTTATTTTTACGAAACAGAAATGTTCGTGAAGGGAAAGTGGGGTGTTTTGTAGTTGTTCACATGCAGCACACTGGGTAGCTTTGTATGCTGTTGTGCTACTTTATCACATAGCATTCAATGCTACTATGTCTTTATTTATGCCATTTTTGTGAAGACAGCAAATAGCACCGATCAGCCACAACAAGGAGTGGTATGGGGACCTCCGTAGACTGGTCTACGTTTCCCCCCTCGGGCGGTTTCTGTCTGGGCCGCTCCCAGTTACTCTGGAGGTCCAAGCCTCACCATTATTGAACGTAATATATTCACTAATAGCTGCTCAGCTTGATTGTAGGCAACCACGGCCAGCCCACAGACCCCTTCATTAAGTGTATTGCTTCTAGTGTCGCGTCGATGAGAAAAAAACTAACAATAATAAAAACAATTAAAGGAACAGAGGGCGTTGCAGCGTTCTTCATTCTTGAGCAGGAAGACCTGATCAAACCGGTTCGCTTCTGCCGGCCTTTCTCACCTCAGAGGGATCACTCGGAACGCCTGCCCAGAAAACTGAGCTGGTTGTGAGGAATTTATTCTTCTGTGCTGCAAAGACTTTTCGTTAGTTTATTATGCTTGTCTGGTGTGCAACAGATTATATTCTATTCTGTTTTAACGTGATACCTTTAAAGAGCTAGTTTCGTAGAAGTTCCGGTGTCGGTATTGTTTGTTATGAGCGAAAAGCCATCATCTTTAGCGTGACAAAAATTCAGAAAGATGCAAGAAAATAAATAAAAAAATTGCTAGTTCTGAGAGGGGATAGCACCCGGGTAATTTGTGTGGCAAGTGGGTGTCCTACCACATGGCCATGCGTCTGCTTGAGATTGCCGCGAAAATATATTACTCTGCTTGGAAATACAGTGAAAGTAACTTTCATGCCTTACAAACACACGCGTCCTGTATACATGCCTCGCAATACACATAAAATATTGCCGCAGTAATGCGTGGTACAAGCGTTAATTGCCACTGGGCGTCAGAACATATGATTATCAAAAGGACTTCTTAGTTTGAAACCGGTCACCCACTTCAAAAGGCACACCCCTTACCGCGCCTATTAAATTAAGGCTACGTAATGGGTGCATATAGCAAGTTCGAAACATTTCTCACACTAAGTGCGCACTGGGGACTATCGCGTTCGATTCTCAAAAGCGATGGTTAAAGTCCCCAAACATTTTTAACTTGTGCAAGCTTGCTGTATTCGTGTGTAATAAAGTTTTCACAAAAAGCTTCATACGCTAAGCCCACTCGTCACAAGCTTTACCTGCTACGCTGAAGTTTAACACAGAAATATGTTTGCACTGCCCAAGGCGGTTCGTGTGTTTTGACAACGCAGGAAATCTTGCGCTGATTTCTCGTAATAATTTTGCTTTGAGATGCTCACCACGTATTTATATCAGAGAATCGTACACGCATACTGAATGACTAAAGGACAACTCGCATGCGTAGCATCGATCGGCAAGACTTCTTACTTACTGTGTTGTTTTACGTGCAAAGTGCACGAATGATTGCGGGGTATGCCATCATGAATAGCCAAGAATATTTTTTCAGTGCTGCGATTCTTCCACGCGCTCTTCAGTTGCAATGCAGGATTTCTCGTATATTTTAGCCCCGCAAATATGCAGGCGTCGCGTTGAGGAAACCAATCCTCGACCTCAAACATAGCACTGCCTCACATATAGAATACTAGGTTGTGACAGCACGCCGGTGTTATATTTAAAGACATTGAGCACCCCCCTAACTTTACAGCAACAAACACTTGGACATTATTATGGCGCTTATGTCAAGAGTGAAAACTTATTCATCATGAACGGCATGCCCGTATTGCACTTAAAGAGCACTAGTGTGGCACTACAAGACGGCACACATCAAATACTGAAACCTTTTTTGTAAAAAAAAAGAGCGAGATTGATACTGCCGTGATATAGATACCTCTTGTGGAGCATACGTAAGTACCTTTTATTATTTTGTGCAAGATTGTTCCGTGGCTTAAGTGCTCTATTTTTACATTTGTTTTCGAAAATACGTTACAAAACCATTGAAGTTCTGCACAGGAAACACATTCGGTACATTCCCTTATTGAGGTCATCTCTCATGAACAAAATCATCGCTTTAAACAAGCGCCTTTCTTCTTCACGTATCTGAAATACCAAGTTGCTTCTTACTGCTGCCAGAGTCGCAATGGACTGTTCTGCACGTTTTACTCACTCTTTGACAATGTGTTGCAACTGCTAAAAAAGCAATGGGACTGCATAGATTAATGTAATTTTCTGGCTGCTTGTATTGTTTCTAGTATATTAACAAAAACTCAAGCAGATGGATAAAAAACAGTGGATTTTTTTACAATTTGAGAGCTAGTTATGAAAGAATGACACTTTTTAAAGATATTTTTCTGAACATTTGGCCTCAATATACTGTTGCATATTGTCAGTCATTCGTTTCTTGTAGCTCTCCATATTTTCTTCAATATGTGCCCCATTATTATGTCTGAGCTACGATGTTGTGACCAAAGTAATGAATTTACCTGTCAAAGTTATTGCAGTCACAAACTAACGGCGGTCATCATATTCATGCTTTAAACGTTATAATAACGTAAAATAAGGCTGAGTAAATGTTTTAATAATTCCACGAAGAAGGCCCTGCAAATGCTACTGCGCTTTTTGTGATCGACCGACCTCTATGAACGATTGTAGCCGGAACACTCTTAATGTGTGTGTGTGGTGTGTGTGTGTGTGTGTGTGTCTAATCTGCGCGCGGTTGCGTTTTTTTCTCTCCCTCTCTACGCCCGCTTTGTTGGCCCGATTTATGCACCTTTGTGCGTAGGAAACCGCATGCCAATATTTTGTTAACCCCCCGACCCTCCCATTCAGCTTTCTCTCTTGGAGACAGTGAAGTGATTTCATCAACTCGAAATTATTCGACACACACTGCGATTACAAAGAACGCGGTATTTGGAGACACAGAACTGATTTTGGCTATGAAAAGCTTTTTAACATGCACATGAATATAACTATATCCAAGTATTTGCAATGTACTATAGCATAGCTACGTAGCCATATTCCCGGCTCGTCTTATCTTCCGTAACAATATATATGGGTCAAAGTCACTGGCATTCAATTCAGACCATAAAGCAAGGCAATTTAACTTCGTAGACACTGGCATGCGACGATAACCTTGCTCAAAGGCTTAAAAATATAGGTTTGTGTTATAAATGTATCCAGTGTTCAGTGTTCTTTGCTAAAATATAGTTTAGCGGATGTTACCAGTACGCAAACTTAGATAACTACAGCACGAGACAAAATAGAACACCTAAACAACTTTTTAATTACCAAAATATTTGCTGAACTTTAAGATAACAACACTGACTTACTCTGAGCGTTTTCGTTTGCTGCTATGCTTTATCAATGTTTTTAAGAACGTATCTGCCTAAAGAAAAACATCCAAGTCAATGTAGGCCGTTCACTCGAGAGGAGTAAAGTTTGCTAAAGTATCGGATGATAGATGAGCTGGCGCACTTCATCAGATGAATAAGCGATCTCTCGAAGGCTCCAAAGAATGCTCATAGGTAGGATGCCCTAGTGTATAGATGCTCGAACGCCGACGTCACCGCATGAAGATTAGTCTTGAAAGAGACGTACGTAGCGGCGAAAACATACAAAATGAGTACTACAAACAAACAATATTGTGAAGAAAACGACGGTGCCTAAAGTTGAACATTCGAGAAGGTTTTGGGTATCTACGAGTTTTTAAAGAGAATTTGGTAAACAAATGTTTATTCGTGGAGCGTCAGACATTGGGTTTAAGGAAGGACTAGTTAGTGATTGCGTAGCAGCTCATTTGCTTTGCAAAAAAGGGTTGATTGATCACATTCATTTGGAAGCCAGAATGTCCCAGGAAGTGTCTCAAACTGCGAGTTTTGAGTATTCAAACCATTTGTCACATGGGTTGTGATGTAGTCTGATAAACGGGGTGGTAAGTCGTTACGAAATCGCATCGCAGTTCTCCGGCGCAAAAAGTTTTGATTTGGACTAAAACCACAACTGTGGCAACGGAGTAGGCATCTAGAATATTTTCATAAACTGCGCAAAAAACCGAACGGAAAGTGAGAAGTTTACGCTGCCATTACTCAATCCCCTAGGAGTGCGAATAAATGGAATGGTGTTTCCAAATTGCAAGCTAAAATTTGTCAGGTGTATTTTTGTCACTAGTGACTTCGAACTTTTATGTATCAGCGTTTCCACAGTCACGTCCAGTGGTTCGTCATATTTTATGCTACGAAGTTTAAGTCACGCATAGTTTCATCAAGATGTTTCTGTGGCACTTTAGAAGCAACATGAAATGGGTTTTGCGACGGTGTCATTGGGGAATCTGACTTTTCAGAAATAGGAAGACTGACATACAACCACGCACTTTTGAAAGAATAAACTTAAGTCAATTCACTCATCCTGACTTGAGAAAAGCAATATGTAAGGGCGAAGCTTTTTATATCGGCACCCGTTTGTCGCTCGTAGTCGTAGTAGTAGCCGTATTGTGTAAGCAGTGTTTCATTTTGACCTCCAAGGTGGTGCCGGTGAGAGATTTCTTGTGTGCGTTGTTGAACAATGAAAAAATCGCAGCGTGCACGTTAACTAAAAGCCGAATTCTCCGGTCTCTCATTCCCCATTAGCAGCCATTGGCATTTACTTTGAGCACTATCTGACAAGAAAGGGTTGCTACGTTATACTCGGTGAGCATAACCTCCTTGGTTTTAGAAAGGTTTAGTGGGCGTTGGGCCGCAGTGCCATGAATACAGTGAACTAGTATATACCATGAGCTCGAGGTGGTTAAAGGTGGGAAGTAGACACGAAGCGCAAGCCGTAAGAAAGTGCAGGTGTGCCACCTCTCGTTTAGTCCTTGTAATGTCCGCTGGATGGCGGTGCATATGCGGAATATATATATGCGGAAGAACAGCTAATGGAGGAGAGGCTGATGATATACGGTTTTGTAGAAACACATCTCAGGGACATGGAACAACCTCCTAACAATGCAGACTATGCGTGCGAATATTGTAATAGAACAGAAGGCAGCAGAAAGGGGGTGGTATTGGGGCATTCATTCATAAAAGTACAGACTGGCAAAGGGTCAAGCCGGAGTGCAAGGGACATTTATCGCTAAAAGGGAAAGTGGAAGGGCAAATGACACTCCTTGGTTTTGTGTACTTGTGGACGGGAGCAAAGGCCAGAGAGGAGAACCAGGTTGATGGTAGAGTGTATATCAAAGGACATTCACGAGCTAGGAAGAGAGTGCGAGATAATTATACTAGGAGATATGAATGAACACATAGAAGATATATATGGGTATACCGACGCGACAGGCAAATGATCATGGATATGTGTGAAAGGCTTGATTTGATCATTTGCAACAGTACCGAGAAGTGTGAAGGGCAAATAACATGGGAGGTAAGAAGGCTGCAGCCGACGATAGATTACGCACTGATGTCACATAGGATGTATGATAAGCTCAGGGGAATGCACATGGATGAAGGTGGCTTTAGAAGTCTGGGTAGTGTTCACAAACGTATCAAGCTAAGTTTTGGAAGAGCAGTAAAAGTAGGAAGGAGACAAGATGAGCAACTACACGAAAATTTTTATTCAGAAAGGCAAATTGACATAGCCACTAAACAACGTGAGAAAGTAATCACTGAGGATAATAGAACAGTGTGGACATACACGAATCTAATTAGATTGTTTGAGCTAAAGCTTGCTAAAGCGCGTGACAAGTCACCCCAGAAAAGAAGACTCAAACCCAAAAGTTGGTGGGATGAGGAAGTTAAGAGAGCCATAACAAAACGTTAGGAAGCCTCTAGGGAACACACACATGCTAAGCAGCGGGGTGAACCGACAGATGATGTTGAAAGAAAATGGGAAATCTTTCTAAGCTGTAGAAGGGATGCCTCCCTTCTGATCAATGAAAAGATGAGAAGAAAGGGAGCCCAGTGGCTGGCAAAAGTACATAAAAAAGATAGAAAGGCAGCTGCGAAATTTTGGGACCATCTAAACTCCCTAAGAAATGAGACGAGCCTAGAGCAGAGGTTTATAACTACAACTTTGAATGTGCTAGGCTAGAAGGGGACGAAGCTTTTGAATGTATAAGAAGAAGGGTGACAGAAAAATTTCAACAAAGAAGTGCTTTATGCACCACAATAGACAAGGATGAATCAAGTGGCGCAATGACTCCATTTTCACAAGAGTAGGAAAAGGTTGAGAAAAGGATTCCTAGTAGTACATCAACAGGCCCAGATGGCATTCCAATTATGCAAATAAAGACATTAGGTCCGAAGTGTAAGAAGTCTTTGAGAGAGGCAGTGAGCAAAATAATAATCGATGGAGAAGTTCCCGATGGAGGGAAACTTAGCAGGATGAGCATGATCTATAAAGGAAAGGGGGACAAAGCTGACAAACAACTACCGTCCTATAACAGTGACATCAGTGGTCTACAAGCTGGCGATGCAGATTGTAAAGGAAAGACTGTAGGCATAGATAGAGGACGAGGGGGTGCTGGTGCTGGGGGAACTGCAGAATGGGTTTCAGAAACACAGGAGGTTGGAAGAAAATCTGTTCTCACTGACGCAGTGCATCGGAATAGCAGAAAAGGAACACAGGCCCCTGTGGCTAGCATTTTTGGATATCAAGGGAGCGTATGATACCGTGGTTCAAGAGGAATTGTGAGGAATACTGGACACACTTGGCGTGGAAGATGTAGTCCCTAATCTTTTAAAAAATATCTATAAAGGTAACAAGGTAATTATAAAGTGGGAAAAACAGGTATCTAAGCCTGCAGAGGTAAAACGGGGGCTTAGGCAGGGGTGTCCCCTGTCACCCTTATTATTCATGATGTACCTACAAGGATTGCAGGCGAAGTTAGAGGGAAGTGGACTGGGCTTTAACCTCTCTTTCGTTAAACAAGGAAAACTCATTGAACAGGCACTACCAGCATTGATGTACGCAGATGATATAGTGCTGATGGCCGACAACACGGAAGATTTGCAGAGATTGGTGGACATCTGCGGTAATGAGGGAGATAGGTTAGATTTCAGATGCAGAAAGGAAAAATTAGCAGTCATGATTTTTAATGACAATGAAGGTAGTGAGCTTAGAATACAGGAGGTCACACAAGAGATAACAGATAAATACAAATATCTGGGCATATGGATGAGCATTGGGGCCGAGTACCTAAGGGAACACGAAATATACGTGTCGACTGAAGGTAACAGGAATGCAGCGGTAAGAAAAAACACGGCATTGTGGAATTACAATAGGTATGATATTGTGAGAGGAATGTGGAAAGGGGTCATGGTTCCTGGTCTGACGTTCGGCAATGTGGTCTTGTGCATGAGATCAGAAGTTCAAGCAAGATTAGAAATTAAGCAACGTGGAATAGGTAGGCTTGCCTTAGGAGCTCATGGGAATACACCAAATCAGGGAGTACAAGGTGATATGGTATGGACATCATTTGAGGGCCGGGAAGCTAGCAGAAAGATAAAATTTGAGAAGCGATTGAGAGAAATGGGAGAGGAGCGTTGGGTTAGGAAGGTATTCAGCTTCTTGTACATTAAGAATGTCGATACAAAATAGCGGAAGCGAACCAAAAAATTGACTGGTAAATACTTGAAAAACAGCAGGGGGCAAAACCAAAAAGAATTATTGGTTAAGAAGAAGGTGAAGGAAGCTGAGACCGATATTAGGAGAATTGGCATGACTAAGAAGTCCGCACTAGAGATCTATCGAACTTTTAAGCAGGAAATCGCCAAGGAAAGGATCTATGATAATACTCGGGGTAGTTCTCTGCTGTTTGAGGCCAGGACGGAAGTATTGCGAACCAAGACATATTGGACCAAGTACGAAGAGGTAGACGCGGTATGGAGTGCGTGTGGAGAGGAAAAAGAAACTGTCGAACACTTGATAATGTTCTGGAAAGGGCTTCACCCTATAGTTCAGGATGATGGCGCAGAGTTTTTCAAAGCACTGGGGTTTAGGGACAGTGAGGGCAAAATAGACTTTAAGCGGGTAGAATTAACTAGAAGGAGGTTATTTGATTGGTGGCTAAAGTCAAGGCACGAGTGAAAATTAAACCCTTCACTGCAAAGTACGAATCCTCAACCTCACTATTTAAGGGAAAAAATAAATCTAGTTTTCGTTTCATTAAGTATTTCGGCTTGGTGGCGCTAGCCACCACTCGATCTAAAGGGTACAGCTATATACATCCATCCATCCATCTATATGATGAAAAGATGCGAGATGGTGGTACTTGGATGTTGAATAGATGGTCGAACGGACACACAGACAGATGAATAAACTTACTCACGAATGGCTGCACCGACGGATTGACGTATGGACGGACGCAAGGGTGGATGCATGGACGAACGCAGGGACGGACGCACAGAAGTCCGTGCGGACACACGAAGAGACGCACGCGCGCACGGGCGAATGAATGCACGGACGGTCACACAGATGGGCGCATGGACGGACGGAAGCACGAATGAATGGACGGACGGATGTTTCGCCCCACTGTCCATCATTCACTCCGGGGATATGCTGCCATTTTTTTCTACACATCAAGATCATCTGCGTGCAGACACCTACCTTGGGACGTCAATTGCGTCGATGGCGGCCATAAACTATATTTGGGCGCATTGTACATTTCAAGTAAATGAAATGACCAGGTTTTCTTACATCGAGACAAAGTATCTGACATCGTCCTGGACAAACGTTTGCGCTGTCCCAGAGCAGCGGAGGGTCCCACGTTCAAGCATTTCACTGCATAATTTCAACGTATGTTCTTAGTAAATCAGATTTATGCTCAGTGAGTGCGCGTAACAATGCATGAACCAAAGAATCACCTATAGAAAATATAGCTAGAAAAGGAATGAGCAGAGGCCATCACAAACACTGGGATGACAAACCTGTAAAACTTGTACATAGATAGTATTAAACAATAGGCATCAGTGAATGTGTAAGTCGCACGTCTTAAAGATTTCTCAAACTTGACTGTAAAATTGCAATAATGCAGTCGATAAACCGTGCTGCGAGAAAATTGTGGTGAAATGTACATATCCATATTGTGAATACAAATCATCCATATTGAATGTAAGGTCAACATGACATTCATAGTCAGTTATACGGTCATGTTAAAATTAGCGTAATCCACCTGCGAAGCCCCTTCGTTAAATTTTTATGCCAGAAATATTCAAGCTTCATGCACTGTTATATGCCTAGTGCTTCTTTGCTTACAGCAAATACGTTTGGTGTCAGTCTGTCTGTCTGTCTGTCTGTCTGTCTGTCTGTCTGTCTGTCTCTGCCTGCCTGCCTGCCTGCCTGCCTGCCTGCCTGTCTGTTTGTCTGCCTGCCTGCCTGCCTGCCTGCCTGCCTGCCTGCCTGCCTGCCTGCCTGCCTGTCTGTCTGTCTGTCTGTCTGTCTGTCTGTCTGTCTGTCTGTCTGTCTGTCTGTCTGTCTGTCTGTCTGTCTGTCTGTCTGTAACTGCCAACGTCGTGGTGCTCTCTAGATAACCACCTTAACATGGGGTTCACCAAATTTAGTGCGGAGGGTAAGATGATTTGACATATACGAAACACTGGTCATGGCATGAAAGATGTGGCAACCTTGTCGCGTACGTCGTGAGACACTCTCTGAAAATATTTGGCAGGCCTCACGTAACTTGGTAATTCATGTTATGTGAAACAAGCACATGCAAGCTGAATGTGCTGTAATTTTTTTGCCCAGAGAAATCTTACGAAGTTGCGCTAAAGATGTGTTCAATTGCACGCACAGGCGTACGTTAAACAGTCGCGTATGTTTTATATCACCAGCTGCCTACAGTTGCGTAATGATGCCAACAGCAACAGGGATGTTAGCAACACCAGAAGCGACAAGGTAGTATAACGCCCTTGTTCTTGCACGAATCGAAGCCGGGAAGCTGCCACATACACTCAGTCAATTTTGGAGTGCCGGAACCTTCAAGCTAGAAAGCCACGAAAACACTGCAGAAGTTTTTACGGTCTACCGGACTCGCTAAACGACTGCAACATTCCAGTTCTTGAGTGTGTGCGCACTTTTTATTTTACTTTTCTTTAACCACTATTTTTCTTCCTTTTTCCCATCTTAGTTTTTCATGCCTATTTCTCTTTCCCCAGTGCAGGGTAGCGAACAGGAAATTATCTTCTGGTTAATCTCCTACCCTTTTGACAAAAAATTGTCTCTCTCTCTCTCTCTCTAAGCGGATGACACCTGACTTGAATTCGCGTTAACGCGACGGGACGGCTGTATCGTAGAAGTACATAAGTAATGTTCATGGAGTTGGAAAGCCGGCACTGCAACCACCATTTGTGTTCCAGGAACATTAGAGTCTTTTTTAAAGGTAGTTCCGAGACCCGCCGTGGCTCTTTGATAAGATACTTGATTGGCAGGCATAATTCTAAGGTTAGAGTTCTTTTGAGTCGATGACATTCATTATTTGAAGTGTTGATTTGGTCAACACTGCCCATGTCCCCCTTTTTCTTAACAATCAATTGTTAAAAGTACCCATGTGTGCTCTCACCGTTCCTAGGTTGACAAACTGAAAAGACATCTGTGGCACATACCCACATACCAGTGGCACATAGCTGCCCCCGTTGTATGTGGCACTGTTTTTTGGAAAGAGTTTGACAACGTTCGCGACACGATTGTGACATTATTTATGTTTTGATCAGCGAGTTGTATTTGTGAAACCTTTTTTCCATCCCATATCAATTTTAGTTTTTCCCAAATTAAGTAGTGATCATGAGAACACCGAGAGGTAAGCGTGTAGATAGATAGATGGATAGATGGATAGATGGATACATGGATAGATGGATGGATGGATAGATAGATGCCCAAAGTGCTTACAGTACGCAAAATTATGCTTCGCATTTAAAAACAGTGCCACCTGCCCGGGGGCGATTATGTAACGCTGGTATGTACCACAGGTAATGGGCATTTTTGTATAATCTACCCAGAAATAATGATAAAACACATGGGTAACTTTAACGCTCGAGCATGAAGAAAAACCTCCCGTGGGCAGCATTGGCCAGATGAATGCGAAACATATATGTCAATGTACCAGCAGGAAGCGAACCCTAGCATTCTTCGTGGCAATGAAGCATTTCTACCTCAGCGTCAGGCAGACCTCGGATATACATGTTCAAATAGACCCTAATGTTCGTGTGACGTCAATTGTTGCGGCAGTATTGGCTATCAAATTTTGTGAAATTATGTATGTACTCCTAGTCAGGCACCACCCGCTAAATTTATTTGTGTAGTAGTGTTGAGGGCTATCGTCCCCCCACGCGCCAGGTACAACACTAGTGGGTCATGTCAGCTTATCGCTTCTGGGGTTGCTAATATTTATGTGGCTGTTGGCAAGCTTACGCAACTGTAAATAACTGCTAATGTAAAAAAAATACGCGGCTGTTCAGCACATGCGTGTGCGTATATTTGTACATATATTCAGCGTCATTTCATAACGCCTCGCTCAATGAAAAAAAAAATTAGAATTATTCTCTGCTCACCCGCATGCTTCGCATAACATCGCTTCCCAAGGTACGTGAGATCTGCCGGATGTTTCAAAAGATAAGTAACACAGCACACGAGATGATACCTTTGTCAATTATACAATGTTGTTACATTGTTATTTGTGCCGAAGCAGTCTTCCAATCGTTCAAGATAAATTTCAAGATGAGCTCGTCCATGCATATTTTCATCTAATGTCAGTGCAAGTCTCCAACAGAATGAACGCATTAAGCGTAGACAACTGATATTATTGGAGTGATTGTATTGCGTGTCTGCCACAGTCGTCACAGATTCAACCTTGAATAGTAAGTTGATGAAGTTTTCACGGGCAAATGTTGTAGGCCCGTGTACTCAGATTTGGGTGCACGTTAAAGAACCCCAGATGGTCAAAATTTTCCGGAGTCCTCCGCTACGGCGTCTCTCATAATCAAAGGTGGTTTTGGGACGTTAAACCCCACAAATCAATCAATCAAGTTTTCACGGGAACAGACATTATACTACCTTGATTGAAGCTTCGATACATGGAATTATGCCAGCAGAAGAAAAATTATACGAATACATCCTGAGGACAAAAAATATCGTTTAAGAATAAATATACAAATGCGAAGTGGGCACGTACATTCGTAATAAGTTCATATAAGACTATTTAGTATGCCAAAATAATGGAAGTTTATTTAGGCACCGAGATTGAAACATGTTGCAGCTGAGAACGATACAGTTATGCATATCTTATATAAATCTAGATTAGGGTACACTTGAAGATGTTGAAATTATTGGCAGAAAATATGGCAAGTGCAAAAGTAGCACTGATTTACGTGATTGTTTTTACGCTATCGATACCATATTTCAAAGGTAACGCAGTAGCCGGAAAGTTGTTGCATGTTTATTGTGTGCATTTAAATTTTTCTTGAATATATTTTAAAAGTGTGAAAGTGTACATGTGACTAATAAGAAATTAAGAAAATAGGCCAATGGAGACAAAACATTCCAACTATAAAATGAAAATTTCAAAGAACTAAGTTAACCTGCCTTATGGACTGGTTGACTATTATAGGTGTCGCCAAATAATTAGGATATGTAAAATACCCAAAACCTAATTAAATCTGGCTTAAAGTGGAAAGCAAATGAAATGAAAAGTAAAGTGACTTTATTACAAATTTTACCAACTATTACTGGGCTATATAAAAAAAGTGCACAATTTACTCCCAGGTGAGAATCCTGTGGAAAGCTGACAATGACGATTCTACAGCACACCAACTCACACCGTGCAGCTCGTATTGACTGTTCTTTTTCTATAGACGATACAAAAGAAATTCTCGGCCACATTTCAAAGAGAATATGTCTTGCAATGTGTTTATAATGCCTGTCAAAAACTTTAGGAGCTTTTTAGTCAAGAAATGCAGCCTGCATTTAAACGAAGATGTGCTTCTCGACTGCCTATACAATACATGAAAACACTTGTTAAGTGCTTGGGTGACCAGCAAAGCTGTATATTTTGCTACAGAACTCGGTACCGCAGTTGGTTAGGGTTAGGGTCGCTGACGGACCTCACCCTAGGGACAACGTCGACCGTTTCTGCAGGTCAACTTCTTTCATCAGGACGCAACATAATAAAATAGATTGGTGTCCCTGGCTAGTTATTGGCTGTTAGCAAATCTTAGAATATCAAGAGCAGAAATCGTCAAATATTGACTCTAAAGCAGTGTTATCAGAGACGTGCTCATTCTAGTGTACTAACACAATATATTCGATCGCGCCTAATTGTATCATTTATACGTTAATCACATCCTACAAGAGTCATTATCAGACTTTTGAACGTGTAATTACCGAAATGCTCCAAACACTGCCGTGTGGTGTAACTCAGTCGCAGTATAGGGAAAAGCAGGCGTAACTTAACGCTTGCTAAAGAGCGCTATAGATGCTATATAAAAGCTATTCCATATTGCTGATTGCTGCGCCTAACTGATGACACCGTTCAGATGCAAAATGTTCCAAATTTAACTAGGAGCCGGGACGCCAAGGTACTAGAACCACATGATGTCAGACTTGCAAGCTCTAAAATGTATTTCGAGAAAGTTTACTTAAGCTAAGTAGAGTCAATACTGCATTTTCCACATTATGGCTCAATAAGAAATAAAATACAGACCTGTTTATGCGTTGTTGTTTTGTCCTCAAAAATGTATCCATTGTATCCTCCTTCGTCGAACGCACGAAGTGGGTGCGTCACAGTTCTCCCACAACACATAACTACACCGATACTGCCTTTCACAAAACACTGCCTGCTGCAAACCACTCCTGAAAACCACATCCCAATCTTCTTGCACGTATTCCTTGTGTGTTTATTCACATCAACTGCCATTGAGCTGGTTTCGTGGTAATCCGATGCTTCACGCAGGTCTCCGATCAAGAACGCCAACGCACGCATCCAGAGAGATCATCCGTCGTTGACACTGCACGCAGCGTTCAACCGTCCTAGTGGGCCGCCGAAGACTATCTGGGGGAGTCATGGCTTAGCCATCTCGATGCCGTGTCGACTTGTCCATCCCCAGACGGCTTCGAGGGGGAACGGCGAACAACTACGAGGGACGAAAAGTCCCCATGGTGGACGTGGACTCGATGCTCGTAAAGACTCCCCAGGTACTCGCTCAACTTTCCCTGGACTTAGGCAACTTGCTCCAACGGTGCAGAAGAACAGAGACGCTTTGGCTTGTAGGGGACGACCGATTCGCGCTTCAGAGACCGTATTCCTTACATAATAGGAGATATATTCCCTACATGAAGAAACTCTTTTTGAACATGGTTTTGAGAGAGATTAGCGATGCACGGTGAGGGTTCTGATGGAACGCAAATGAACTGGTGGTGTTTTTTTCAAGTTTCTACCAAAACTAAGTAACAAAAAATACGCTTTCACAAATCTTGGGTAGATTGAAGTCAGCCAAAATGATGTCGATATTTATACTTCTTCAACGTATGACGATACTATGTGCTCTCTTAGTAATTACGACAATGAATGGTAGTTCGAGATGTATACTCTCTCAGAATTTGACCAAAGAAGCTTGTATCAAACAAAATTTTTATTTTTTTTCGAGAGCATTCGCCGCATCGGGCTTACAACATCTATTGTTTCACGGTGGATTCAATGCATTGAGATTGCAAACGACTTCGCTAGATATCTTGTGATGCGCTACCATGCATTCAGTGCACGTTTGGAGTAAAACAGTGCACTTACGTGATTCTGCAGTGATCATTACCAATTGTTAAAAGACGCTGACAATGTGCGGTGTGTAAACAGTCAATAAATTCCAAGTGCCAATGGATTAGCGTTGCGAGCGATTAACAACTTTAGCGTAACATTGTGTAAACCAAATTACGAATGTTTTTAGTAGATGTTATGTATTGTCGCCACCGAAGGGAATAGCCTAAAAGAGGAACCGTTTTAGACAGCAGGAGTATTTCAAGGTGCGGAGCAGTTTAAGGATGCAGTCTACGGTAGGCTGTGGTCATCACTTGGTGCAACACAGGATAAACGACGAGCAACATAGCCAACTATAGCATTTTAATTATAACATGTGCGGGGCAAAGAAAAGTGAGACGGAGAAGCAGCGATGTGAGGGTGAGAAGAAAAGGGAGGGTAAGAGGAAGGTAATATGCGGTTGTCGTATAGTCTGATCTTGAGGTGCCATTCGGACTTACACATGCAATACAATGCATATCATAGCCATGTATAACAAGTGGACAGAAAGGGTAAGTCAGTGTGGGGAGCGTTATGAGAGTGAGAAGGAAAGAAACGAGAAAGGAAGATGACATACTGTAGCATTTCAATGCAAGGTATTGACCGATGAAGGACCACAAAAAAGTACTGGTTGGGTTTTGTTGATATCTTCCACATTTAGTTCAATACAGTAGGCAACAACACGAGCGAATTTTCATTGCGTTTCGCGATTTTCTGCAGATGTTATGACCCTGTATTTTAAAAAGTACGCTGGGCCCCCGAGATAGCAATAGCAAAGCGAGTAAGATGCAAGAGTGGAGAGTACGCTAGGCCCTTGCCCAACGAATACTAAAGTCGTCTTAGCTCATACTGCTTATTGAAGCACCCGTGCTTTGTGAAAAATGTCGCGTCACGCTTTTTGAAACACCATTTGAATGTACTGCGACATGCCTGCATTGTTTCGCAAGCTTTGTGGAAATGTCGGTATTAATAAAGTGTAATAGCAAGCTCAGCCGATGCCAGAGATCTCTTGACACTTCTGCTAGGTACAACGACGCCAAATGTGTGTCTTGATATTATGCGACTGAAGGACAGTCAGCACGTATACAGGAGGTTTGCTTAAACACAAAGTGCTGTTGCAGACCCCTTATGCATTGTCTGCGGCCATTTTTATCATCGGGGTGAATGTGAGTCTGTACCACTTTGTCTCGGGTATTCAACTTGCTCGTAGTGCACAGCCTCTTCCATACGATTGTTAGAGCTGCTGTAACTACGATTTAGATGCGAAGTATTTCTTCGTGTACTTCAAGGAAATTTGGCATCTATCTATCTATCTATCTATCTATCTATCTATCTATCTATCTATCTATCTATCGATCTATCTATCTATCTATCTATCTATCTATCTATCTATCTATCTATCTATCTATATATCTATCTATCTATCTATCTATCTATCTATCTATCTATCTATCTATCTATCTATCTATCTATCTATCTATCTATCTATCTATCTATCTATCTATCTATCTATCTATCTATCTATCTGTCTGTCTGTCTGTCTGTCTGTCTGTCTGTCTGTCTGTCTGTCTGTCTGTCTGTCTGTCTGTCTGTCTGTCTGTCTGTCTGTCTGTCTATCTATCTATCTATCTATCTATCTATCTATCTATCTATCTATCTATCTATCTATCTATCTATCTATCTATCTATCTATCTATCTATCTATCTATCTATCTATCTATCTATCTATCTATCTGTCTGTCTGTCTGTCTGTCTGTCTGTCTGTCTGTCTGTCTGTCTGTCTGTCTGTCTGTCTGTCTGTCTGTCTGTCTGTCTGTCTGTCTGTCTGTCTGTCTGTCTGTCTGTCTGTCTGTCTGTCTGTCTGTCTGTCTGTCTGTCTGTCTGTCTGCCTGCCTGTCTGCCTGCCTGCCTGCCTGCCTGCCTGCCTGCCTGCCTGCCTGCCTGCCTGCCTGCCTGCCTGCCTGCCTGCCTGCCTGCCTGCCTGCCTGCCTGCCTGCCTGTCTGCCTGCCTGCCTGCCTGCCTGCCTGTCTGCCTGTCTGCCTGTCTGTCTGTCTGCCTGTCTGTCTGTCTGTCTGTCTGTCTGTCTTTGGGTGCTCTCAGTATCACTTCTTTGTCTTGGATTACACGAAAATTAGTACAGAAGGGTAAGGTTGTTTGGCAAATACAACTCAGTGGCCATGACATGAATAATACCACAATCTCGTAACATGTGGGTATGTCGTGTGCGCATATGTGCCCCAGGTGATTGACATTTTATATCTACCCACGAATGGCGACAACACACGTGGGTAACTTTCACGCTTCTGCGTTAAGAAGCTGCCATAGGCAGAGTTGACCGAACGAATGCAAATATTATATGTCAGAGTCCCAGCAGTAATTGAACCCAAACATTTTAAGTGGTGATGAAATATTCTACCAGAGGGCCACACCAGGCCTCTGAGATACTTTTCTATTAGACCCTAATTTTCGTGTATTGTCAATTGTGGTTGCGCTACAGGCTTTAAAATTTGATAAATATTACATAGTGTACTCCTATGATACAGCCGTCATGTTTATTGCCACTTACAGGTAATATCTAAGCTCTTTTTTGTCGAATCGACGTGCGAAGGCTATAGAACGCTGTTATATATATTGAGAGAAGAGCAATCGGCCAATGAAATGGGTGCTTGCCTTGGGTAGTGGTCGGCGCTTTCGCACGTACCTTACGACTTTTCTTGTTTCCTCATTTGTACGCGTTTAGCTTGCGCTCCATCTACTGCTATGCGCTTCGAGGTCGGGCTATAACGGCGGGACCGTCACCGCGCAAGTGTTGATATAGGCTGCTAACGGCGCACATAAGGATGTATACGCTACGGCGCTTTTTTCTGTGTGGTGTGAGCTGATTGTGGATATACATATATATATATATATATATATATATATATATATATATATATATATATATATATATATATATATATATATATATATATATATATATATATACGGTAGAAAAAGAGGTCGACAAACGTGCGAAACAACGCCAGTTTTACTAACGTTTCGGCAGGTGGGCCTGCTTTCGTCGGAGTGAATGGTTACACATGGCCCACAGGGCACATATATAAGCCGCTTCTTTGCGTATCACACGGCTAAGTCATTATCAGTAGTTTAGGAAACAAGATTATATATCACCAAAGATACGTGGCTATAGTGCATATACAGCTGAAAACGCGTATCATTATACAATAGTGAATTGGCACGTATTAGATACCCTACAACTTGTGTGGAATGAAACAGGTCAGCAAAATAACAGACTGCGCACGCAGTAGCTCACTTGGTCATACGTTCTGCGGGATAATCACAGCCTAAAAACATTCAGTAAGCCTTTAAAAAAGAAAAAGAAGTTTAGAGAGATAAACAAAATCACAAAGCAGGCAGAGCAAAATGAATGCGAGTAAAATGGTGAAGCGACAAAGGCAACCTACATTATGTAGGTAATATTTGACAATAGGCCAACATCGTGCGAAGAATATACACTTGTCAGTAAAACAAAAAAGCGATTTACTAAGGCAATATGCAAGTGAGCGTACCCGGGCTCTCGTTCATGCCGGCAGATAGTGCTTTGAATTTATGAATTAAAAATGACTCTTTTACTTCGCGTTCATGGTGTGATTTGAAACCCGATTCCAGTATTGTAGCTATCATGTTACTGAATGAATGACCTGCCTCGGTGACATGCCTTGAAATCAGTAAGTTAGGAAGGGCATGCACATGAGCTTTATTATTATTGAAACGGTATCGGAAAGCAGTTTCAGTATGAACTATGTATTGTATATGACAGATTGAGCATTCTAGCAAATATACGACATTTGCAGTATCACAAGTAAAACTGCCCTTAATTTTGAACTTGAAGTTCGTCGCAGTACTGGCTGCCAGTGTTGTTGTCGTCATGTGTGCACACACTTTACAGCGGGGCTTTTTACAAGGACGGCAACCAAGCGTCTGGTCGTTATTGCTCTGTCTGGTTTCAGAGGAAGTTAATAAATCTCGCAAATTTTTGCCTCGTCTGTACACAACACGTAGGGGTTCTGGAAACGCTTTTGCAAAGCGTTCGCTCTGCATAAGTATGTTGCGGTGTTTACGGAAAATTGATGCGACGTTAGGTGCCGACGCGTTATGGTTTAAAACCAGGTTAACCTGTGAATGACTTTTGGCATTTTTCTTGGGCATGCAGAGTTCTTTACGGTCTTGTGCGTCGGCACGCCTTACTGCGTTCATCGACTAACTTGGGCGGATATTTCTGTTTAAGAAGTGCAGTGCGTAGCTAGTTACAGTTATTATCAAAGTCAGTATGCTCAGAGCAAATTCGCTTAAAGCGTAAGGCCTGGCTGTAAGGTATGCTGGATTTTCAGTGCCTTTTGTGGCTGCTTTGAAAGTGCAAATACCTCTGTCTGTCAGTCGGCTTGCGGTACAGTTTAGTGCTCAATTTTGCATTATCGAGACATACTGTGACATCGAGAAAGTTAATGGTCTCTGGTGAATATGTGTGCGAAAAGGATATTCAAGGGTGAGCATTATTAAAGTCCGAAATAAAAGACAAAAGTTCCTCCTCTCCATGTGGCCAAATCATGAAAATGTCGTCAATAAATCTTTTATAATAAAAAGGTTTTAGCGAACGACCCGACAAGAATTTGTTCTCAAGGGATCCCATAAATATATTTGCATAGCTTGGCCCGATATATATATATATATATATATATATATATATATATATATATATATATATATATAATATGTTTTTTAACCATTATTGATTGAGGTAATGTACCCACAAGTGCGCATACGCATGTTAAATGCGAAGGATTTCTTTTCATACTTCGGCGACTATGAGCGTATCTATTGATCTGGCCGCTTACGTTTCGGTGCTCTCGTGGTCAGCCCCTTAACTTGGCGTGGAGCAAAATTTGCATGAGAAGGTAAGATGGTCTGACGAATATGGCGCGCTGGTCAAGACTTGAATAATGTCACAATCCGGTCACTTTCATCGTCTAAGACTTCTCGCCAGACAGTGGCACATACCCACGGGTGGTTATGTGCCGCTGGTATGCCAGTATGTGCCACAGGTGATGGACAGTTAACCTTGTATTCACAAACGCTCCTCGACTCGACCCTGCACTCGAAACGCTCCTAGAGTGGCGTTTTTCGATTCACAAACCGCCCCTTCACTTGAAGCGCTTCTTTCACTTGAGAAAATCTCGAGCGTTTCGTTGAGATTTTCAAGGAAGCAATCGAGCTACCTTCAATCGTCCCTCGAGTGAAGTTTCTGCACCAACATCGCGTGCATGACGGAGCCCGTCAAGCTTCGACGGCGTTTCTGGATCAATTAGGTTGCCACCACCTCGTGCTTTCGACAGTAACGGTACGCGTTTACTACGGAGCTGTCTGCGAACGGTTTGGCAACGGCCACTGTGGCGCTGGGACAGGCGGGCGTGGTGCGAAGAGGAACGCTCACCAGTGCCGTGATGTGTTGTGTTCCGTGCATGAGCCAGTGGTTTACCTGCCTCGTCGTGCGACTGCTCCAAGACTTACTGTGGACGCCAGTGCTTTCAAGTGTTTCGATGAAGCTCGCACACCACATCAGTTAGAGCGTGGCGCGAAAGCTTGACAAACAAGCGGAGAGGAAACGTAATAGCGAAATTTCGATGCGTGCGCTGCATTCACCGTACCCCTGAGCGTCTTCCTCGCCGGTGAATTTTTGCTACCCTAGCCAAAATATACCGTGAAGCATACCTTCGTTAGATGATCGTCTGTATCAACGAGAAGGTAAGTTCTCATGTTTTCTTTTTTGTTTTTTTATTTTTTCCATGCATCAAAGCACTATTAGAGACAGTTCTGGAAAAATAAAACACAATGCAATCGGGCTCAATGAGTGTGCTGTTGTTGCTACTACGCGTGAAACATAGCTTCGATATACAGTGTCTATGCAGCTCACAATACCAATGAACAACCAATGCCATGGCTTTAGGGAATCAAGCAGGGGTTCTTGCTCTGTGAAACGCACTACATGCATGCAAGAATGCATGAAGTGTCGTACAGTAACGCAAACATATGAAATACAAGTACAGCAGATACATTATAAGGTTGTTTTTTTTTATGGTTGACCCTCCCCCCCCCTAGAATATATTGCTGGAACTGCCACTGATAAGTGCAATTAGATAACAGAAGTACATAACCATATGCCTGGTCAGCTGACCAAGTGCCTGAGCCAAACTTGTGCCAGAATATTCAAAGCTCAATAACTCAACCATGTCTGTTCTTTAACGCAAGGAATATGAATGAATGTGTGCACCACGAGAAGTAAAGAAGAATGCAGCTTTGGTGCCCTAGGTTTTACGTTTTTCTGATATTGTTTCTTGCCTTTTTTGTGCAGGTGCCAGGCTGCCAACAAAAGAACACAGAGGAAAGGTCTCCTAAAACGTGCCGCATTAGCAATGCATTGAAGAGTTTGCACGACTGTATACAAAAGGACAAAATCTGCAGTGAATGCGTGCAGCTCCACTGCATTGGGCATTCTATGGTGTCTACTACCTCGATCTTATTTACGATGTCCTACGAGCTCGAACTTCATCTTGACAGTGTGTCAGCTGCATTTGCTTCATTGATGGACACTTCGCAGTTGCAGTTTTGTGTTTGCCACATTGCTTTTCATCAGCCACATGTAAGAAAAGTTGATTTTCCATTCGCAATTTCTGCTTTGTTTATTTAATAATACATATTTATCGTCATGTCTGTCATTATAGCATGAAACAGGATCACAAAACCACTTCTTCGATTCTACCGGGAAGCAGTTCTACAAAAATCAAACTTGTTTTATGAACAGTAGCACCACCCCCCCTTCCACGAAACTGCGATGGCGTGGTTCCAACGTGCAAGCGTGCTAATGTTGCAACAATAGCAGGTATTTTATTTACAGGGTTCTGAGCAAATGTATCCGCGATGACTGCAATACTCTTCAGCATTTGTTATCACTTTGTGGAACTGGCCTTCGTTAAATCCGTAGAGTAAAATACTCTGCTTCCTGACGACACTTTCTCCAATGTACAGAGGAACCACTAGGTTGTTTTTAAGACAAAACAGCGCAAAAAGTCAGAAGCGGCTTCAATTTTATGATTTCCAACAGAATAAAATATCTCTGATAAAATATGTACTGCCAAGGCTTCAGAATGCAGCACAGACACCACATTCATTTTCAAGAGGTATACCTAGCAATCATATTTTACAAAGCGAAGCCAGAACGCCAATCTAATGTGATATAGTAAAAAATTGCTCACTCCACCGCGTTTTTCGTTCGTTGGCTACACTAGTGATCAGAACGCTCTCAGCAAAGTGAAAGTAAACAAAGCAACAAGCCGTCTGTATTGCGCTTCCTGCACTACATAACGGTTCACGTAGTTCGTTATTCACCCCGGCGAAAATAGAGTCCAAAACAGCACACACGTAGACACTACCGAAATATAAACTGCAGTTGATAGACGCCTTCGAGACCAAATAAACTAAGCACGTTGAAATGCTCAGCAGCAAACGAAACGCCATCATTTATTCGTTCAGTTGCCTGGTTGCGACTGTTGCCAGACTTGAAGCGGGCGTTTCACCAACTATACCGGCTCAAGGCTTACGAAAACCACGCTACCACTCTGAATTCTTGTATTTTGCTGTGATGTCAATTTATAAAAAATAATTAGGAAAACCGTTCATTTATTGTACAGAGATGGGCATTTCTTAACCACAATCATAAATACTCTCGTTATCAGGCGCTTTTATCGGCCCATGCAGTTCACTCAAGTGAAGGAGCATTTCTGAGGCCTTCCTTGGCGCAGGAAGTGTGGAGGAGCGTTCATGAAACACAGCGGCCCCTTGAGTGGAGGACCTCGCTCCGCCTTGACTTGAAGTTGAGGGGAGCCCTTAAGTGAAAGGAGCGGTTGTGAATATGGGGTTAGTATCCACCCAGGAACGACGAAAACACACATGGGCAATGTTAACGCGCGAGCATTAAGAAATGCCCGACATCAGTAGTGTGGACCCGACGAATGTTAAGAAGGGTCCAAGCTGGAATCGAACCCAAGCATTCTGAAGGGCAATGAAGCCTTTTACCACAGAGCTACGCCAGGTCTCGGAACTACTTTTCAAACAGGCACTAATCTTCGTGAAACGTTAATAGTGGTTGCAGTGCGGCCTACCCAATTTTATAAACATTGCATAAGTACTCCTTTGATACAGCCGTCACGTCGGGTAAAGGTCAACTATGGCTAGTTGTCATGCGCTGAAGTTGGTTGATGTAGCAGTGTCGAGGGTCAGCATCCTCGCGAGCATCAGTGCTTCATATCAGCTTCTGTTGTTGCTAATGCACATGTTCCAGTTAGCATCGTTGCGCTATTGCAAACAATTTGTGAGATAAACATTTGCAACTGTTTAACTTATGTCTGTACATGCAACATATGTGCATATATTTAGCGTCATTTCATGATGTTTTGCTCAATAAAAATTGCAACACGTTCGCCTTTTCCCTGCATGCTTCGCGTGACGTCGATTTCCAGGTACATGGGTTCTGCCGAATTTTTTCTAATTAAGTTCTCCATGAAATGAGCGTAGTAAAGTTCGTAAGTTTATTAAAAAAGGCTACGTGGCTGACAGTGCTTTAGCGCAGTTGTTCTTACTTAAATACCATTAATAAAAATGTAGCAGTTCAGTATACAACTTTCTTCAATGGATTATTTTCATGGTAGTGGTGCAACAACGGATCGGTTATTTGATAGTATAAAATTTTTCTAAAGCAAATTATGTCTGCTCTTTCCGCCAGTTGATAACAATGCTGAAAGACTGCTCAAAATAGCGTACAAAAATGATGACGTTTTGCGTAAAATATTTATAAGATAAGTGCGAGGTTTTTTTAGGGGCGAAGCTCCTTATAGCGGCGCCCGTTCGTTCCTCGTAGTAGTAGTAGTGCGTAACCATTCTTACATTTTGATTTCCAAGGTGGTGCCGGTGGCAGATTTCTTCTGTGCGTTGTTGAACAATAAAAAAATTGGCAGCATATCCACGGAGTGAATGATGGAGAGTGGGGCGAAGCATTCGTCCACCCATTCGTTCTTGCTTCCGTCCGTTCATGCGTCCGTCTGTGTGACCGTCCATGCGTCCATCCGCCCGTCCGTGCGTGCGTCTGTTCGTGCGTCCGTTCCTGCGTTCGTCCATGCATCTGCCCCTACGTCCATTTATGTGTCCATCCATGCATCTGTCTGTGTGTCCGTTCATCCATCTATTCAACACTTTGGGTACCACCATCTCGAGTCTTTTCATCATATATTCCCCATATAGAAGCACCGCCATCCAGCGCACATTCCAAGGACTAAACGAGAGGTGGCACACGTACACCTTCTTACGGCTTGCGCTTCGGGTCTACTTCCCACCTTTAACCACCTCGAGTTCAGGGTATATACTAGTTCACTGTATTCATGGCACTGCGGCCCAACGCTCGCTAAACCTTTGTAAAACCAAGGAGGTTACGCCCAGCGAGTATAACGTAGCAACCCTTTTTTGTCAGAAAGTGCTCAATGTACATGCCAAAGGCTGCTAATGGGAAATGAGAGGCAGGAAAATTTGGCTTTTACTTTCTTATGGCTTGCGCCACGTATCTACTTCCCACCTTTAACCACCTCGAGTTCATGGTATATACTAGTTCACTGTATTCATGGCACTGCGGCCCAACGCTCGCTAAACCTTTCAAAAAGCAAGGTGGTTACACCCAGCGAGTATAGTGCTCAATGGGCATGCCAATGGCTGCTAATGGGGATCGCTGCGTGCACGTTAACTAAAAGCCGAATGTTCTTGTCTCTCATTCTCCATTAACAGCCATTGGCATGTACATGGAGCATTATTTTTTATTGTTCAACAGCGCACAGAAGAAATCTCTTTCCGGCACCATCTTGGAGGTCAAAATGTTATAGTTGTTACATTCTACGAGGGATGAACGGGTGCCGCTTTGAGGAGTTTCGCCCCTAAAAATTCACAGCGTGCGCGTTTACTGAAAGCCGAATTCTCCTCACTCTCATTCCCCAGTAGCAGCCATTGGCATGTACATTGAGCACTATCTGACAAGAAAGAGTTGCTAGGTTATACTCGCTTGGCGTAACCTCCTTGGTTTTAGAAAAGTTTAGCGAGCGTTGGGCCGCAGTCCCAATAATACAGTGAACTAGTATATACCATGTACTCGAGGTGGTTAAAGGTGGGAAGTAGACACGAAGCGCAAGCCGTAAGAAAGTGTACGTGTGCCACCTCTCATTTAGTCCTTGGAATGTGCGCTGGATGGCGGTGCTTCTATATGGGGAATATATAATGAAAAGACTCGAGATGGTGGTACTCGGAGTGTTGAATAGATGGACGAACGGACACACAGACAGATGCATGGACGGACGCACGTATGGCTGCACGGACGGATGGACGCTTGGACGGACGCAGGGGCGGATGCATGGACGAACGCAGGGACGGACACACGGATGGACGTGCGGACGCACGAACAGACGCACGCATGGGCAGGTGGATGGACGCATGGACGGTCAGACAGACGGACGCATGGACTGACGGAAGCAAGAACAAATGGACGGACGGATGCTTCACCCCGCTCTCCATCCCTCACCCCGTGGATATGCTGCCATTTTTTTTAGTTAGATAGAGTGTTTAACAACCCCAGGCCCTTGGAACTGTGGTAATGAAAAGTGTTTTTTTACCAGAAATCGCTGTTGTTTCTACACTTTCAGCTGTCTTCAGCTCATTAAAAGACCTCCTGTTCATCGCCAGCTGTCAAAGTGTTGCATGACTCATAGGCTGGGAATCAGCAACCTATGCAAATATTCGTAAGACTGCCTGCTCTCGGCTAAAAAAAGAGCCACTCAATCGTTTTAAAAATTCGTTTTCCAGTGGGAAGTCTTTAAAACGGAAACTGAAAGAGCGAAACCTTGTGATAGAGGGACGCTGGCATCCGTGCTGTCAAGAAACGCCGCGGTAACAATTTATTTTGAACAACGGTCGCCTCACGCGTCGTTCAAGCGGTATATTTCGGGTTTCTTTCCACCCTCGGCCTCTGCGGTTCGCAGACGCTGACTCGCGGTTTTGTCTCCCCGGGTGTCCGTGTGTGAACTGGCAGCAGGCATTGTTGTCTCGCCGGTCTCCATCTGGCCCGGAGTGAGCCACCTTTTCCCTGTCGTCGTCCGATGTGTCTGCTTTTCGACATATGCAAACGACCACCACGCTCAATTGTGTTCCGCCACAAGTGATGCATCAAAACTAAAGGAACGTGAAATCATGCAGATGAGCTAACTAATAAAACGTACAAAAAAGGGGGCCGTCTACAGAAGTGTTTAAAAGTACGGATTCATTGTCGTGAGACGCAATAGAAAAACAAAATGAGTGAAAAGTAGAAAAAAAAGATTGACGTTTTCCCACCCACGCAACCCGTGCCGCAGATGTTGACATGCAAATGAGTTCGGTCGTACCAGGTTTTCAGCATTTTGCCCTTTACACATGGCAAGCTTGATTTTTGCAAGCAACTAGAACAACAACAACAAAAAAAAACGAGTGTCAAGCTCGACGTATTCTCTTTTTTCTCTGTACAAAAAACACCGGTACACCTGCGGATTTGTGCCATTGTTGTCGTGTCTAACGAATATCTCCTCCATGTTCTTGTTCCTTTCTGCAAACATAATGAACCTCGCAACAGTACTCTCTACGATGGTGTTAATTTCAGTCTGAAGTTTTCGACAATGCTAACAAATACAGCTAGTGGAAGTTTTTGTTTAGGCAATGTTTCACAAACATGAATAAGAATGTGATGGAGCGAGAATTGCACAGACCTTGGCGTAGCATTGAATGAAAAGAGGAGACCATGAGGATGTAGATTTTATAGTAAGCTGTGGTAACGGAATGCACACTTTGATTTTTCACTCCTAGTGTATGCGGAAATTGAGAAATAGTACGTCTAAGCACATTTTTCCTATCCGGAGCATTAATTTTGCAGCTCTGCACTTCTCAATGAACGTAAACTCTAAGCTGTATGGAACAATTTTATGAGAAACGATGCTATTAGCCGACAAAATGAGCTTTTCTTTTGCTTAACTTTTAACGTCGTATTACTCCTTTAAGATCACACAATTATTTGTTCACCTCTAGCTTAACTTACAACTGTAATAAATGTACCAACGTTTCACGCTAGTTTTGTTGTTTGAAAACTATTTAAACTGGTTTAGTATCACTATTACGTGTATGATAATATTATGAGTTAATGATACCAGCGAACAAGCTCGCTTCTGAGTATTGTGTTCAATAATGTTTAACAAAAGATGCGAATCGTTTCTTCTCTTTCACGTAGAAAAAAAGTAGAAAAGAAAAACAGACATGAAGCAGAACAGTTAAAAACGAAGCACAACTATACTTAATATTGTATAGCAAAGTTTTTTCGCTGCAGAACTTATCAATATGGAGTAGCCGAGGCAAAATGGACCTCAACTTTTCCACAGCAAAACAGAACAGAAGAGGAATGAAAGTGAGAGTGAGGAAAAGAGAAAAGAATTGAGCAAGGTTACCAGCTCACCATTTCTGAAGTATTCGCACCAATGGTGTATGGCTGCTCAATTTTCTTTCTCTTCTTCCTCGTGTCTGCTTCCCATTGGTCTTCACAAGGGCCTTGCCCATGTAAACATTCCCGCGAACTTCCACTTGTTTCGGCGGGCAGGAGTTTTACGCGTGACACTTCACGCCGAGGTGGTCGTCTTCTCTCCACCGTTCAATACTGAAACACCGCTACCATTGCCTCCCAGCATGTCTCACACAGCACTATGGTACCATCACACTTCACCAACACCACCGCGTCACTGCACTTCCCCACAATAGGCCCGTTTGTGGGAAAGTTTTCTTGCACGAAAAACTACCGGTCAGTATTTTGATTAGATCACTTATTCGAAAAAAAAACAACAACAACAACAGATTAAGCTGGAAAAAAAAACGCCTCATTGCAATATGTCGACAGTTTACTGTGACAAGTGCTTTACTGCAATGAGATCTAATGTGACCGTGGTAAAATGAGTGCAGTAGTCCGTGGTTATTAAATTCGGCTCAAGCAGTCTGCCCCAACATTTCGACACCCCTTGATGGGCTCCATGTGGGAATATTATTCCTGCAGTGCCTCACTCAATCTCGACACTCTGCTGTTAAGATATTTTGCCTGCTCTAATTATTGCAAAGGTTGATGATTAGTCTGAACTGTAAAATAGATTCTATATAAATGTATGGGGAACTTCTCTGTTGCCCACAAAACAGCTTAGCTCTCGCGCTCTATCCCCGAGCATTTCTGTTATTGGGGCAACAACTTCCAGCTCTTATATGAAACTGGTTGTAATACATACTCATGCTCTTGCCCAAGAAGTTTATTTTCTGACTGGTAATGTTTTTGGAGATGGTTCCTGCGTCTTTTATTTCTCAATTGTGTTTACATGCGCTAACACTCCACCACGTTACGTCCTTTCTCACTGAAAGCTAACGGGACGTTATCCTCCCTGTCTTTCATTTCTTCTCCCCTCCTCCTCCTCCTCCGCCTCCTCAGTGCTCACCGATTATGCTTCGAGCCTTTGTGACAACCTTCAAAATTCCGAAAAAACCAAAAAATAAGATATTTTGTTGCTTCAGTACCTCTGATAGAGGTGGACCCCTGGACATAAAGCTGTAATACGATAAAGTATATGAGCAAGTACCTCTTTTTCTTTGCAAGTCTCTGAAAAAACAGGAACACATTTTTTTTAAATAATAAAACGAAGCTATAAAAACTGTTGTTATGATTGAGGCAATATCTTGAGTGTAACTCAAAGAATCACATGTAACGTATATTGAAGTTCAATGTTCGTCATCACCGTCACGGCACGCCTGAACTTAGCCTTTCTTCTTCTATGTCTATATTTTGTTTGTTTTGAGCAGTGCCCGATCAGCCTGCCATGCAACGTGTCGAAGGAAGGCGGGAACAGCGTATATATACTGTACGTGCTGTGCTGCGTGCCTTTGCAGCCGGGCTGCAAAGACACGCAGCACAGCACGTACAGTATATCTTCACATCATCGTGCAAGTGCGTCGCTCCACGCACTACCCGCTGGCTCCGTGGACTCGGCGAACCGTCGTTTATCTGAAGCAGAAAGGGTGTTGCGTCGCATACCTAAGTAAGGGGTCAGAAATAACAACAGCGTGTGTTTTGCATATGCCGCCGTATCTATGCCCAGCCGCTAGCACTGCACGCACTGCCAGGAGGATGTGAGAAGATGCCATCCAGGATGTGCGTGCAGCTATTTCCAAGGTCTCCAGAGATAGTCCCTCTCCTCCGAGTTCTTCCACCGAAAAGCTGCTTGCTTGAGTATCGCGTCACAACCTCGGATATTATCAACCAGCCGATTCAATACAACTGTGCATTGCGCACGAGCGTCCGTTGAGAGAGCCACGACTTTCCAATACAGTGTATCCCTTCGCAGGTATTCAAAATAATGCTACCAGCTTCGCGTATGAATGTCCTTGGCATAAATATAAATGACTCCACAATATTCACACGAGAATTCATCGTAGAAGCAGTGCGCGACCTTTTTTTTAAGTTCTCTGGAAATACTGCTCGGAACACTCAACTCCGTGTTCTGTGCACTGCACTTTTTTCTTACAGGAGAGTGTAGGCTGTTCCTTGTCTTCTTGTGAACGTTTTTCTCTCTTTGCTTGGAAAGCAAGCAACTACTCGGCTCGTGGTATACTCGGCAAGCACAGTTTCAAAGCAGGTAGAGGAAAGAAAAAAAAGCCACCTCTTTTGAAATTATCTTGCTTGGGAGAGGATTGCCATCACTAGCATCACACGCAAATATAGTTGTCGTGCTCGGGGCGATTTCATTTTCGCAACCTGGAAGCATTATGAGACCACATCATCGAGCTTGAAATAAGAAAAAGAGGCCGTGAGGGGCGACTGAACAGGGGTATACTTTCTGAAAACGTACGGGGAGTTTCATCAGAGATCTGCGACAATTCTCGCAGGCGATCTAGTAATTATATCCTCCAAACAGAGCGAGGTACAATGTCTGCATGCATTTCTGCCCGAATCACCGGAAAACAAATTACACATTGAGTCAAATTATCCACTTTGTCAGAATGTCCTTCGAGGAAGAGATTCGAAGCTCTTGGCTTCGTCCTCGGTCCCGAAGTTGCCCAGATTATTCCCTTTATGTAGGGTTTCCTCATAAATATTCGAGATGCGATTTCGTGCTTTGATTTTTGGCGAAAACGTATACAATTTCAATATTAAGATCCCCAAAAACGGAAACCAACGTGCCTTCTGTAGGGTCGCAATCAGATGATTGTCTCCTTCAGTGGGCGCTGTGAACGAAAAACATACAGCTTCGCACTAGTGGCACTAAGTCGGCCTTTCATGGTCCTATTTTTCCCCTTTTAACCTTATATTTCTCCTTCTTTTTTTTCACACTTTTTTTGTCTTACTATTTCGCGCTTTGTTTCGTGCAGATAGACATAAATCGAATAATTTTACGTAAATATATATTAGATATAAATCTTTTCTGTGGCCCTACGCACTTCTGGTTTTCGATGGTGACCAAATTTTTTACTAAGCCTTAAATAGCTATGCTCTTGAAAGCTTTCTCAACAAATATACTGATAATCACGAAGTTCTTTTTTTTTGTCATTGGCATGATCAGTACTGGCAAATTCGCCACATTGAAACAAGTCTTCTTAATTGACGCTGCTTAAAAGCCAGTGACTTGCTCTGATGTTTTGTATTAAAGAACCCCAGGTGGTCTAAATTTCCGGAGCCCTCCACTACGGCGTCTCTCATAATAATATAGTGGTTTTGGGACGTTAAACCCCACATATCAATCAATCTGATGTTTTGTATAGCTGTGGCTGTAGGACATATATGACAGCATCTTTTTTATTTATCGTTTCAGTAGCACCATGAGACCTATTACTAATAATTCACGTGTACTAGGTACGCATCTGTGTCAATAATTCTGTTCAATACGATGAGCCAGCATCTTCTGAAGTAGAAAAGCCGCAAATAACAAGCCGCCGCTGTGAATTAAGGCTTCCGTAGTGCTCCGCTTCAGACGTGAATGTTTCGAGTTCGATATCGGCCGTGGTTGTCACATTTCAGAAAAAAAAACACTAGTTGTAAACAGTCTTGAAAGGAAACGCTCACAGCAAAAGTCTACTGAAGCGAAGCAAAGCTGATCGCCAGTGAGCAAAAACAGCGACCAGCGACAAGACGTTGAGAAAAAAAAACCTTTATTGTATCGATCAAAATGAAAAGCAGCAATCGGCTGGCACTAGTAAACGAAACATGGTGTAAAAAAGGGCCATATAAAAAGCAGCCTGAAAATATTTGTACGAAATGAACGCAAATCAAGTCTACTATTACGTGTTGTATACTTGCGATGTGTTTGGCAGCAGCTTGGTGTGTAGGTCTTCGATTAAAACGTCTGTGTGAACAGAAATGCGGTCGATTACGACAGACGAATGATATCTATTCATGGACATTATCTTCTCGGTAACTGCCTAGTATAACCTATAGAATGCAGTCCCAACAAAGAGAGGCACAAGAAATTGCAAAGTAGGCGTCAATTATGACGCTAAGTCTTGAAAAAAAACCTCATCTTCATACTTTGCAAATCTATATTCAGGAGAGAGAGAGAGAAAATAAAATGAGGGAAAGGCAGGAAGGTTAACGGAAACTTGTGGCATTCGGCTTGCTACCCTGCAATAAGGGAAAGGAGAATGGGGAAGAAACGTGCGTTCAAAATACAACTTATTGTATTTGTGTGTTCAAAATATGCAGTTTGCAAGTATACCTAGCAAAAAATTCATGATTTTTGACTATAAAATTTGAATGAATGCCTCGCATAGACATACTCCCCTTCCCGGAATATACTCAAAGAAGCCTCGCTAATCATTGTACTTAAGTTCATGACAATGTATAAACGAAACAATTAATTCCCTCATTGAAACAGCAACACCGTTTTGTTTTTTTCTCGGCGTATTTAGGTAGAGTGGTGGTCAAAATTTCAAAATTTTGCGTACCACGGGAGCGCGTGTCAAAGAGCACTGCTGCACCCTCTGACGGCTGCCTGCGAAGCTCAAAAGCTCGCACTTCGCGCACGCCCCCCCCCCCCTTTTTTTTTTTACCTACCAGCCTGCTTATTCGCTCTCCTCGATAGCGCGGCCACCGGTATGCTTGAAGAAGCGCAAGGTGTCGTCATTTCGGCTGTGACTGCTTAAACCACTTCACAAAGTTTAATTTTTGATATATGCGTTTTCGGCAGAGCGGAGTGTTTTTAGACTTAGGCGCAGAATGCGGTGCGCATCGAGCACTACCGGTAGAACTTTCAGTACAAATTAGGTGTTTTCGTCACGATATCATCGCTCGGTATTTCCGCGGAGGCAGAAGGAATGACACCTTGTGCTTCTTCTGGCGTTCTGGTGCGAGCGCTGTTGAAGAGAGTGAATGAGCAGGCTGGTATAACTATAGTTAAAAAGGGACACGTGTGCAAATTGAGCTCCCTCGAGCTTCGTAGGCAGCCACCAGGAGGCGCCCCAGTGCTGTGTGACACGCGCTCCCGTGGTCCGCAGTATTTAGACCGCCACTGTACAACTTAGTACTTGAATACGTATAATATTTTTTACAATTAAACAGAAAATATTGACAGTGCCTAAGACTGAATGGCTAAGCACATAAGCTGCTGGCGCCGCATTCTGAAATGAGTATGGATTAGTATGACAATATGGAAAACTAGAACTCTACGTCCAAAACCACGAAGTTAATATGAAAACTTGTCTATAACGAAGAACAAAGGTGTACATATGCTTCCAATATAGAGAAGTTACGGACGAAGAACAGCCAATAGAAAACACAACTCTTTGCTCGGCAAGTCAAACGTTGTCACAACTTTACACAGAAAAGTATATATGCAAAGTAACAACCCCATTTCAGTAGTCCTAAATGTAGCCACCTTGCCGCACAGTTGCCAGCCACTTGCTTGTCTTCTTCGACGTTTCCTGTGACCCCTTTTGGCAGAAAATATCCAGCCTGGAAGACTTTGTGGTGTTCAATGGTGTTTGTAGCATCATCAAACGCCACATCCTTCAGTTCATGGCGCAGACGTTAGATGCGGCAGTTTGTGAATAAATAAATAAATTCACAACTTTTCTCTTGTTTCCACTGGGAATGAAGGTTGTCTGTATTGATTTCAGTACCAGATCTTTTGATTTGGTTGAAGGTCTTGGTAGGAAAACTTTTGTCTAGTATCCTGTTAGTCATATTCAAGTCATAATCGCAATAAGAACTCTAACGTGCATATAGTATAAGAAGTGATGTAATTGTGCACTAATTTTGTGTGTTTTTTTTAACTTTGAGGGTGCCCAAAGTGTTGCTCTATGGCTCGTGAAACAGGTAAAAGTTAGCGTAGTTCGTTTCTTGTGAGAATCATATAAAATGATACCACGGGTGAATTTAATAGAGAGCATACCCCATCATGCGAATGCATGCCTTGAGAATATACATTTATCAAGAAAATTAGGATTTTGAAACATGAACTGAACGTGCATACACACTAATGCTGGTAGAAACTTGCCCCGTAATGGCAGGAATTATCACACCAATGTAAAGCGCTGGATCAACGAGTGGTTGACTAGTAACATACGTAGCTACACTTGGCAGCGTGCTAGCGCAAAAAGCGCTCAAACTATATTTGTTTACGTTTTTTTCTTCTTCCCACTGAAGAGATACACATCGAAAGCACTGGCGCCTATACATGCAGCACTTATGCGTGAAGGCTCTTGGTCAATCTATCCAGCCTCTTCTCTCTCGGTTTTGTTGGCTCATAAATCAAGCTTGCAAATGAGCTGCGGCTAAGAACACAAGACACATTTTAGCAAAAGCGACTTTCTTATCTGCACCACGAAAAAGGATCACAGCAGCCTTCGGCAGATCTTACGGAGAAGATGCCGTGGCCAGACGAAGTGGTTAAACCAGGAGAAGGCACACGTTGAAAAAAGAAAAAGAAAATACGCGAAAGCAACATTGCTTGGATCCGGAATAGACAGGTTATGCCAAGTGCACGCAAGCCTGTTTCGTTTCCTCGTGGATATATACGATAAGAAGTTAAACCAAACTAAACTCGATATGTCTCGGTGATCGCAAGTTACGATTGCGTGCGGTTGGTTTCAAGCGACCTGACTTCACCCACCATGGCCTCTCCGGTTCGTGGCTTCACCACGAATTCTGGTATTTTTTTTTCTCCTGTTGGTTATTCCTAGACTCCGTGTGGAAGAACATCGATGATGCACAGATTGGGGTTTCGTACCAGTGGCAACTATTGAGAGCACAGCACGAGAAGCCATTTCGCAGAGCTTCCCTGGTGATTAAGGGAAGACTTTGGAAGGACGCGAGAGGAGATCCGGGCAGACATCTTTAAATCCATAGTGCGACTTTCGTGGCGCGCCACTATCAAAATGCTGAAGTGCGAGATAAATAATCATTAGCCTAAATCTTCTGGCGTGCCCTGAGCTAAAGGCGTCAGCCAATTTATATTCCACACTGTGAGAGGACGCCGGGGTAGACTAGTAGTTACAACGTTCGGCTGCTGATTAGAAAGACAGTTTAGATCCCGGCCGTGGCAGTCGCTTTTCGATAGGCAAAATACTTGAAGCCATGGCAAAGTTTGATTTCAGTACACCTTCAAGAATACCAGGTGGTACAAGGTATGCGAATTTCTCCACTGCACTGTCTCCCATAGCATTAGTCTCTTTTTGATGTCAAGCTCCGTACGCCAACCAACAGATCTTTTGACAGTTTGAGCGGGCATTGTTATTGTTGTTTTATAGGGCGCCTCACAGTTTCTCAGAGTGGTCGAGTTTTATTGTTTGGATATAAACCACGTATGTATGACAAGTTTACTCTGAGAGTCTTCTTGTTATCGTTTGCAAACCGACACATACGCTGTGTGCTTCTCTTTGAGATAAACAAAACATATTCGTAATAATTCTAACAGAAGCCGTTAGACGTTCGGCGTACTGTTTCGCTATTCGGTTTTCAGCGTTGTTCTTAAATTTCATTTCACCGAGCAGGCTAACAATTCTCGTAATTTACGACTTACTCATCTTCTTGTTTCCAGTTAAGTGGCTACGCATTTCGAAGCAATACGAGCTCATTTTAGGAGAAGTATTTATTACCCCGTCTCTTTTGGTGAATCACAAAGATTTGGCAGATCCCACGTTTCTTGGGAACGGATGTTATGCGAAGCATGTGGAGGGATGGGGACTGTGTTGCAATTTATATTGCGCGAACCTCACCAAATATTGCTAGTAAACAGACAAACGTACGCAGAGGTATGTGTTAAAATATACCTTAGGTTTCATATAACAAGCTGTTTACACTCTTGTAACAACGACAACAAAAACGAAAGTAGCAGCAACACAAGTGGTAAGCGGATATGTAGCGCTTGTGCTTGTTATGGTGGTGCCCCTGAACGCTGCTTAATAAATCAATGTAGTGCATGGCGCTGAACTACAACTGACAAGAACACGAGGTGACCGGTGTATGATAGGAGTACACATGTAATGTTTATAAAATTGGATACCCAGCACTGCAACCACAATTGACGTTTCACGATCATTAGGATCTATTTGAAAATTAGTTCCGAAACCAGACTTGGCTCTGTGGTAGAATATTTGATTGAGTCGCAGAATGCTGGGGTTCAACTCTTGCTGGTACCCTGGCATTTATTATTTGCAGTCGTGGGGCCAATATTGTAACGATGTTATCTTTTTCTTAACACTCTCGCATTGAAATTATCAATGTATATTTCGCGATTCGTGAGTAATAAACTATCATTCACTGGCGACACAAACCCACATATCTGCGGCACATACCCACCCTTGGTATACGACTTATGCTGGTATGCATACAGGTATGTGTCACATGAGGCTGGAGGAAGTATTTTAAAAAAATCGGGATTGTCACATTATTCTTGTCATAAGCAGCGAGCCAGATTTGTCAAACTCTCTTATCCTTGCATACAGATTTTGGTTTCCTTCAAGTTAAGGGAGTGATAACGAGAGCACCCAGACGTAGGCGACTAGATAGATAGATAGATAGATAGATAGATAGATAGATAGATAGATAGATAGATAGATAGATAGATAGATAGATAGATAGATAGATGAATGTATGGATAGATGGATAGATGGATGGATAGATGCATAAATAGATGGATAGATGGATAGATAGATAAATAGATGGATAGATGGATAGATGGATAGATAGATAAATAGATATTAAAAATAACATGAGAACCTCAAAAAGGGTTAAAGTGCTTGTACTCTACTGCACTTCGTTTTGAGTATTTTTACTACCTACAAGTTGAGGTAAAAACTTACCCTCATGCTAACCGAGTCGTTGAAAATGTCAACGGTAGTATTTATTTACCCCACTGAGGTTTGTAAGCGAGTATAGAGTAATTTTTTGCTGCCTTTAGTTTTAAAGGTGATTTCTGAGAATAATTTGAGGTGGTAAAAAAGTAGCTGACTGTTACCATTGTGAATGCAAGAGTGAAATAATTTATCAGGCATCAAATGAGCTAGAATTTATGACACATGCATATATTACTATAGACACAAAGGTACACCAACACAGCCAAACACCACCTGAACGCACTACTCGCGTTAAACTATACCGCTCTTGGACAGTCGGCATATATAGGGAAATCATCTTGACCTGCCATGCAGTTCCGGTAGGAGGGATATGTTTTCCTGTGTTGATGAACAATAAAGGTTAAACAAACGCCTAAGAACAAGTTGGGCTTCAAGTCGCTGTAAGTTGCACCGACTTCCTAGTGAAAACACGCTTAAGCTCACCCTTTTGATTATCCCTTAAATAGTTGACACTTCGTCCTATTGGCCCGACCCGCGTTAGCACTTCTGATGCACATATACACAAAACATATCTGTGCACGCACTAACCACGGCAGCTTAATCATTTTCGTTGAGTGGCGCTGCACAAACACAGCAGCGGGCAAAGAAGTGTGGACAAAGAAGTGGAAATGCGGGGGAACAAGAGGGGTGCCACACCTGTGTACAGGCTTCTTACCGACGGCGTCATTAGGCCTTTTTAAGAAGGACGGCTATACGACCAAAGCCACCGGCTGACCACAGAATGCATCTCCTGTGCTGTTTACATTGTTCTTTAGACACAAATTAAAAAAGCGTGTCTGCTATCTCTGGCGTCTCACGGAGCGCTGTACTTCCAAAGAAAGAGATGCAACACCGTCCGGGTTTTTACAGTGCTCACCAGCGGCCGCCCGTTGGTTCCGTCTGCCAGGTATCGGCGCCCGCCTTCGCACTAGATGTGTGAAAACGGTTGGTGCACGGAGTGGACGATTCAGACTGCACTTTACTCCAAGAGTGTCTTCTGTGTTAGACCGCCCACTAGCATATGGCTATGGGTCTAATCAGTGTTGTGCATTTCATGAAGTGTAATCAAAACAACCTCCATAAAATTCCAAAACGAAATCAATGCGACGATTCTTTCCCCTGGCCCGGCGACGAACTCACACTGGCCGCTGAGTGGCTCGATGCGGACACTTAGCGAAGCCTCTTGCTTATCGCTTCGAAGTTGCAACCGGTCACTCTACATGAAGCGATCATGGACGATTACACCAGCTTGATGTTGTAACCACTGGAAGCTCTTCGGAATTCAGCACGGAAGCGATGTGTCCAGCTAGGTTCGCAGGCTCGCAGTCGGCCGCTCCATAATAGGACATGACAGCTTTATCAGCTCAACCAGACACATACAGCGCGAGCTTCTTACTCGGCCTGTCTCCAGAGCCACAACAGCCAATTATTCACAACACTCTGGAAGACATCTTTCCAGCAGGCATCTATTTTCTTAGATATGGTCCTTTTTTGTTCAGAGAATGCTTTCTTCGCTCGTTTCACTTATGTAGCTCCCAGTTTCAGTGAAAGTTTGTTGCCTCGAGGTGTGCGATGACGTGTGTACCATTCTTTGAAAAAAAAAAGAACATCTGTGGTGCTCGAGTACCGTCACGATTTGCGATACTGAGAGCGTCACCGATGCAGCTGCAGCTTGCAGTCAGGTGGTAAAACTGTGAAACGATGGCTAAAGATCACACGATAGAGAACTAACTCCCCACGTAGTAAAACTGAATTTTCACTTCTTATACTACGTGCCTCAGGAGTGGTTGTAAAACTATGCCTTGTAACGCCTTTTCCTCCAACACAAGGCAGTGATTTTAGAAGCGAGAGAATTTTTAGACGTCACGAGCGGCAAATTCCACAATCACGCATAGGTTTGGATTTGTGTAGACAGACAGACAGACAGACAGACAGACAGACAGACAGACAGACAGACAGATGGACGGACGGACGGACGGACGGACGGACGGATGGACGGATGGACGGACGGACGGACGGATGGACGGATGGACAGACGGACGGACGGACGGATGGACGGATGGACGGATGGGCGAATGGACGGATGGATGGATGGATGGATACGCTAAGCGGGCCTGTAGTACGTAAAAAATACTACGCATTAAAATATCTGTGATGTATATTAATAAAGATGGCACCTTTTTACAATCAACATGCGGGGTAACAACGTAACTGTATGCCTTTGTTTTGCCTTCGTTAAAAGAGATGTTGCTGTTATAAATATTCCTACAGGTCTAAGATGTGGAGCTTGCAATATAAAATATTGAACGTGCATAAGACGATCTTGTTATGTAGGAAAAAAACAACAACAACAACAGTAAAGCAGGTTTCTTTCACGGGCGTTCATTCCTAAACTGTGAGCACCTCTTCGAATACTCTGGAGAGGTTTTTTTAACCTTTATTAGGTTTTAATATATAAGGCAGGATTATGGAAAGCATATTTACCTACATAATATAATTGCTGACCAAATGATGGCCTTTATTATCTGCCTACTTACGTTGGTCACATTATCTCAACATTATTCCTGAAGTAGGACGTATGATGTACCTGTGTCCTAATATTCGTAGCTTACCTGAAAAAGAAATCGGTGAAGCATGCACTATGGCGCGTAATGCTTAAAACAGACGGACTAGGCAATTTTGTAGTCTAATCTGGTTGTTTCAAGGCAGTTTGTACGTATCAGGTAGGTGGCAGGAGTTGTTTCTGCTGGTTGGTGCTTTGCGTTTCTAGGCTTCATATCGGTGATGCTAGGTTTTATTGACGTGCATTCTTAGCGCAGAGAGTTTCGAGCCAAATCATAGAGAGTCGCAGACATGACATTGATGCACAAACTCTAAAGGCAGAAACTCAAGTTGAAGTCAAGCGTTCGCATCTCTCGTAGATCTATATACGCCACGTCGTTTTTGGCGTCGGCTTTAGTTCACTTCGGGGTCTTCTAGCAGCTATCGTCGCCTTTCACATTACGTAGTTGTTTGTTGGCAGTTCTATAAAAAAATGGCTCAACGGAGCACCGACGATCAAACACAATACCTACGGCAGTTGAATTTGTTAGAAGAGAAAGAGAAAAAAAAGACATTATGTGAAAAAAATGACTCGTAGAGCAGCATAAATGTTAGTAAGTTTGGTTTTTGTATGAAATGCTTCTAGGAAGTGTGTTGGGCTAACTGTTGTTTTGTTATTTTCAGTGTACCAGCTGTGCCTAGTGCAGGCTGACACAGTTTATGTAGAACACACCCGTTTGTGATGATGCTAGTGCTCTTATTGGCTGCACAAATTTCATCGGCACGTACCAGCTTGTTGGGCTAACTGTTACTTCTTCATTTTTAGTGCGCCAGTGGCGAGTCTTGGGATTTATTCGATATCTGTGGCCCATGCTTTATAGGGGGTGCGAGATTTGCCTAAAAATACGGTGACATTAAACGCCTTCGTCTTTAAAAATTAAAAAAGCACACGCAGTTATTATTTGGTGTCACTTGCGCCATCTAAGTTCTTAAAAAAATTGGTGGAAAATGAACGCGATTTTTTTTCTGACTACGCTTAAGGTGCCATAGTAGTTAAATTGCTTAGAGAATACCAATCGTGAATATTACGAGCAGAAAACATTGACATTATCGACCTATAGGGAACAGTTCTTTCAAAGTGGTAAATGAAGAAATACACTATTGTCCCATTAAGAATATTCAGAACAAGTAGAAGGGCAACAATGCGCATAGAACACACATTTTTGATGGGGTTTGGTTGTTTAAACAACCGCTGACAATAAGTTAATACGAGACAAATGGGGTGATTGCATCGTTGAAGATTAGGGAAAGTGTGCAGGAACACGTTCGCAAATATTATCGCTACTCTGCCCAGCTATCTTCTAGTTAACCGAAGTCTACGTCTGAGAATTTAAAATGTGCTTGAGTAAAGGAAACCACGCAAATATTTATAGATTTGCATTTCCTTTTTAAATGCATCTAAACACAATATTGTCCTAAGCAGAACACAAGCTCATTTTGCTGAAAAAAAAGGAGCAAGTTCCACTTTTCTCAGCTTTATTTTTTAGCCCCAAGCCTTCCTTCAACTAAGCGTAGTGTCTAGCTGTATTTTAACAATGATTTTCAGAAATCGCCATCAAGTGATGTGTGCTGCAGAGCACTCGCGAGGCACCGTAGTCGCATGAAACGCAATAAATGATGGCGAGTGAGGTGATTAGTGCAAACCGTTACTTAGTCGTGAAATCCGTTTGTTTCATCACCGACCGCGCCATTCGATTGTTCCTAATTGCCGCCTGAATTATCGCTTGACGCGAGTCACAGGTAATCAAGGTTCCTTTTCATAAGGATTCATTAGTTGGTAACAATATTCTTTTATTTTCTTTTGTTGTAGTGACTATCAGCTTTTGTTGTATTAGGGCTGAATGCTTAGTTACCGTGATCATAATTAGACGGCTGCTTGCAAAATTAGTGAAGTAATACGTACTAATGAGCGAAACGTCCAACCAATAACGAAATGAATCTGCGTTGTTTGTGAGTTCAAGAAGGTTATGCTTAAGTAAGTTTAAATGCCGCAGTTTTACCATAATTACGGCATAATGACTTACGCGTGAACGCGGACACAAATGTGACAGCCTATGTCGTGCAACGCGTTCCCTAATGGAGAAAAAGACAACATATTATCGAAAATATGTTGATTGTCAATAGAAAGACCCATGAATGTCAAAGGTTTCCAGGTTAGACATAGAGTCGTTACGGAAACAAGACGCCAGTTGGAAATATTTGTTGGTCGCGTATGCGCCTATAGCTGAACCTGGAAAATACTGCCAATCTTACAGTGTGTCTGCATTATCATGACAATGCTAAGAAAAATAAAGAGGGGAGCCAAATAAATAAGAATATACGAACTAAGGTGTGCGGCTATCATGAACTACGCAAAAAATTTCTATAATAGCTCCCAAAATTATTGATTGGTGATTTACAAATATTAGTCATACAGTTATCATTCGCATATCATTCGCAGAGCTGCCCTATAGAAGGGTTGCTGCACTGATTTGATATTGCGCATTATGTGCTAGCAGTGCGAAAGTGTGTATTTCGTACAAACGCCTCACCTGCGCTAGCACTGACTATGGAAACATTTCACGAATATTCGCATTTACACCGGGTCAATGACAAATACCGGACTGTATAATACTTATTTAGTTATTTTAGTAGATGTAAAAACTACATTTAATAAAGCGGAGTGAATGTTCCATCAAAGAAACCGCAAAAAAATTGTACATTGGTAGGAATAAACAAACAGTATCAGCAAATGCTTTAAAATACAAAACAAGACAAAAAACAAAAAGTATTGTTACACAATGTCAAGAGAACATATAAACTAGCAAGGGCTCACCAAATCGGACAGTGTATTTTATGGAAACAATAAGAGCTCGAAGGTTGTTCTTTCGGGCGTGGGCGTCAGTGAGTGAGCCAACAAACTTCATTCGGGTGCGAAGAAGCTGCAGAGTGTGGCAATTGAGCATTATTGCATGCGTCCGAAAATGCGTCTGAAACGTATGGGATTTTGTTGTAGACTCGATGTACGTGAATGCACTTCAAGCGAGAGACGACTGGCCCACGAGTTGCAGCAGTACTTACTGAAGCGTAAAGCTTGAGCGAAGACCGTCTGGTTGGGTTTATACAAATATGAAGGTTGGTCGGCGTACTGCCTCGGGGTTTTTTTTTCTACAACCACCAGTACTTACTTATGAATGTGGCAAAGAAATTTGAGAAAGCACCAAAAATCCAAATTAGCAAGAAAAAGTTGCATCTAATTTGAGTAATGCTGGAATCCCAATGATATTTAAAAGCTATGTAACTAGGCTGTGTAGTTTTTTTATCGATTCTAGTTTGTATATATGGGATAGCTAATGAGGAGATCAGATTGGTCAAGCATATTAAAGGCGTGGCGCCGTGGAGCAGTGGGATTGGTGATTGCTTGCTTACCCGAAGGTCCAGGTCTGATCCCAGTCACGATGGTGACATTCCGATGGAGGCGAAAAGGTTCAGGCCTGTGTACTGTGCGATATATTACTGCACAGTACACAGGCCTCAACACTTCATTTTGCGATGAAGCAACAGGCAAAAATGCTCGCATAGATTCCAGGGCTACTCGGATACTTGGTGGTGCTGTCAAGCTTGTGAATTTAGATCCCATGGAAATGCGCACCGCTATTTTAACCCTTGATGGACAAACTCAACTCGCTGCCCAGATGAGTTATGGTGACGCTTGCGCCTTCAGAACATGGCACGGCTTTGTTGTCGCGACAGTCTACATCTCACCAGGAACCTTGTGAACTGTCGTGATGAAATTCTTGCTGCACGCATTACTTGGAGTGTGCCTACAGCATTTGCAATGATACTCACTGAAAACTTCAACGTTAATGTATATCGACGTAAAAACCAGAAGCTTTTTTCGTTTTTCAATGCCAAACTTCGACTTTACCATCTGTCGGACGTTACGCAGTGAACTATTCAAAACATTACCTGCTTAGATATTGTGGTTAGTGCATTACTCTCAATTCAAGCACAATTGACGATGTTCAAGGCATTTTGAGTTGTTACTAAATATCCTAATCTTGCTTTGTATAACAGCCCAATTTCTCCCTGTCACATTCATTTAAGCCGTCTGCACGAACTGTTCCCTTTTTTTTTGTCACAGATGGCGCAGCCTGTCTAGAGTCGCAGCCATATCAATCCATCCATCCGTCGCAGGCGCCACCAAGCATAGTTTTGGGAGCCTATAAATCTCTCTCTCTCTCTCTCTCTCTTTTTTGCGAATGGACTAATAACCCACTACGCGTCCAGCAGGCAACACGTGTACATATGCGGATTCTTTCTTCGCTGACGCTTTTGCAGCTGAGGGTAGTTGATTGTGTGCGACCGCTTTGTAATGTGATTTTTGAAAACACCCACTCACTGAAATTCACATCTTTTACCACCTGGCGGAACTCGACGCTTCAGCCACGCAGTCTTGCAAGCATTACGAAGACTCTCCGCTACAAGACATTCAATCCACTACGAGACATTCAGCTTTAAGCAATACCATCAATTTGTGATAGGACATCTGCATGCCACGAAGACGATGGCATTCCTGTTCTCACTCAAAACGAACATTGTTGATATTTATTCCATTCGCTTTCTTGATATTTTTTTTACAGGCAAGATGACAATTTTTCGCGCACAACCAATGACCCCGGAACAAATGCCGACACTGACGGCCAAATTCATGAGAAATGATCTCTTTAACTCTATCGCGTTTAAATCCGTTTCTGCCAATGTTATGAATTAAACTGTTCTTCAAGCAGGTGGAGCTTCCCAGTAACGGGAAATACGACCAACTCAGGGAAGCTGGCTGAAAAGTCTGCACGATGGTAGATCATAAATATTTTGCGCATTGTGGATTCACTACTTTCTGAGAGTGAATTCTAAACAGAGTGCAGCGATGTCTCTGTGTGTCATTTTGGAGTGAGGCGATTTGTATCGAAGGAGTTCTTTTTGTGCAAGCTGCGAAAATGCTTAGCACAAGTGACATTTATTGAATTTCAACTACGCAAGTCCAAGAACTGGGTCTTCAAAAGTAAACGTTCGCGCTTTTCCGCAATTTTTATGTTTAGACTAGCTTTGTCTTCCACCCCCCGAATCCACTAATTAGTGGATTGCCGAGAAGGCACCTGAAGAAAGCTACAAATGCTGTTTTTGGAAGGGATTCACTCTCTTACCAAGAATGTTTAACGCATTGTACCTGCGGATGCTAAAGGTAAAAAAAAAAAATGTGCTTCCCTTTTCTCTCAAGCGCAAATGTGATCGGCGTAGAAAAAAAACGGCCAAAAGTAAGCTAATCTGAAAAATGTTGTTGGCCGGTAGTTTTCTCGTTTTCATTTTCTGAACCATTTTATTGAGCACCAGTGAGTGTACTACTCATAACCTTTATCAGGGCACACTTTACCATGGTTGTGTAAGGCTTCCGCCTACATCGCCCAGCTCCTAGCGTCCCCACCAATGAACATAACTGGACTCATGTGAAGAAGGAAATGAAGCCTCGTGCCGATGCAAATCGCTGCGGCGCCCGGACGAGGTCGTCCTTGCGCGCGGCAATTATGCCTCGCGAGAAGACGTTATCATACCCCAGACACAATGTATACCCTGTGCACGCTAGCGTTGCAAAGCAGTGCTTTCATGCACCGTGCTCATAAATGCATTGTTACTTTTCCCCGTTGGGTCATGTGTCTGAATATGAATATGTAGCGATTGAAGGTGGATGCACCGTGATTGTGGCAGTTGGTGGCTGTATGAATCTTTCCTTGTATTTTGTGTGAATCGTGAATGCTTGAGTTGATTGAAGTGGTCACTGTAGCATAGCATTGTACAGATTAACAAAGTTTAACGCAATAGGCTTATTTTAATAAGCTCATTTTAAGGTAATTCTGCAAGCATGCTGAGCAGTGTCGCATTTATATTTCGGGAGCACAAGTTGATTTCTATTGCACTCGATGCCTATTTTCTTATTATCAATTGCACCCTATAACAATGTTTATAACGCCGAGCCAACTATTAGAATAAGTATATGAAACAAAGCATAAATTGAGAAACATACATAAAACTTAGACGAAAATTTAAAATTCTTGCCCACAGCTTTACCTTGAGAACTTTAGCATTGACGTCCATGCCTTTCTCTCCTTTTATTCTCCCTCTTGCTATGTTAGTTTCAATGTAATCAAGATGTAAAAAGACTCGCAAGAATACATCAGGCCTCAGGTTTTTTCAGCGCAGTGACTTCATCATCAAAATTTAATAAATTGACAGTGCTAATAACTTATTTTGCATGCTCAGCCGCTCCTGTGAGAAAGTGGTTTGCAGAATGCTGTATAATTAACAGCAGAGTTGCTTAAAGGGGTCTGTAAGCAGAAGCATCTCTCGGCTTGTTGAAATTACACATCCTAAAAAAGAGAGGCGAAAATAAAAGACAACGTTGCACCTATATTTATTATCCGAAAAAAATTATAAATGTTGAGGTGAAGTAAACGCAGCTGAGTGGTAATCACAACAGCTGAAATCTCAAGATTTCTCAAATTGACTTTTCAATTTTTTTTTCGTTTGCGCTCTTCCTTACATTAGTCATATTATAATACGAATTCATTACACATAGTTATGATGTTCACAGAAGAAATGCACTACTCTTTCTTGGTCAATCCCCCTGAGCGGGTGTGAGCCATGAGTCCAGGAAAACAAACAAACAAACAAATCGCCCAGCTTCTAGCATCCACACCAATGAACATAACTGGACTCATGCGAAGAAAGATATGAAGGCTACCGCCAATGCAAGTCGCTACGGAGCCCGGACGAGGTCGTCTTTGAGCGCGGCAATTATGCTTCGCGAGAAGAGGTTATCATACCCCAGACACAATGTATAGCCTGTGCAAGCTAGCGTTGCAAAGCAGCGCTGTCATGCACGGTGCTCATAAATGCATTGTTACTTTTCCCCGTTGGGTCGTGTGTCTGAATAGGAATATGTAGCGATTGAAGGTGGTTGTGCCATGGTTGCAGCAGTTGATGGTTGTATAATTGTTTCTTTGTATTTTCTGTCAATCTTGAACATCAGCGTAGACGCTTGAGTTGATTCAAGTTGTCACTATAGCATAGAAATGAAGCCTTGTAAAGATTAACCAAGTTTGCCGTGAAAAGCTTATTGTAAGCTAATTCTGCAAGCATGCATGTTGAGTAATTTTGCATTTAAATTTCGGGAGCACAAATTGATTACTATTGTAATATATATCCTATTTTTTAAAATAGTTGCACCCTATAACCATGTTTATGTCGCCGAGCTAAAAATAAAAAATAAGTATGTAAAACAAAGCATAAGTTGAGAAACATACATAAAACTCAGATGACAATTCAAAATTCTGGCCCACAGATTTACCTTGAGAACTTTGCAATTACGTCCATGCCTTTCTTTCCTTTAATTCTCTCTCTTGCTATGTTAGTTTCATTGTAATGAAGATGTAAAAACACTGGCACGAATACATCAAGCCTCAGTTTTTTACAGCGCAGTGACTTCATCATCAAAATTTAATAAATTGGTAGTGCTTATGTTTTATTGTGCAATGCTCCGCCACCACTGTGACTAAGTGCTTCGCAGAACGCGGTACAATTAACAGCAGAGTTGCTCAAAGGGGTCAGGAATCAGAGGCACCCCTCAGCTTGTTGAAAAAACACACCCTGCGAAAAGCAGACTCAGCTATGTACTGCTCAACCGAATATCACAATCGTGCGCACCGCTTAAAGCACAGAAGCGGAGCATGAAGTAGTTTTTTTTGTCTGCCCTCTTTTCAAACAGACTCGTCCTCACTCTCGTTGGTGATCAGGCGTCAGTGGTCGAACATACCGTTTATGTCATCGGACGTCACAAAAGGTCATTTGGAAATAGCGATAAAAATCAAGAACATAGCTTGGATCAGATGCATTGTTCCCGTTGGCACTGTGCAGAATTGTTGTTTTACAGAGGCTAAAAGAAAGAGTCTGAATTGTGGAAAAAATTTCTTGCTAGTTTTAGAACGGATGACCGCTTTTTGTAGAGCTCGACTACCATCTGCTGATCTAAGGGCACCCGCTTAAATTCAAGCGAGCACGAATGAAAGTTGAATGCAGGTCACGTCTGGAGTTACACATGTTTTTCTACGAAACGTGCCAGGTTGACGTTCTGATTCTGGGCAACACATAACAAACGAATGAACTATAATCTGTTGGGTGGTCGCGAGCACTGGGAGACAGAAATCTGCATTTCTGAACAAGGTGCTGAATAGACAGGCCACAATAGTAAAGCGTCGAACTGAAGTAAAGTAGCAAAGTGGGCTAGTTGGAACATACTCCTCACGATCAGTGCACAAAAAAAGCACAAAAACCCAAGAGAGTGCATGACAAAAGCGCCGATAACAACTGAAAGTTTATTAGAAAAAAGTGTCATATATATGCAGGCATGACGGCATCAGAAATCCTGGCTACATCCACCGAGCACCAAATCGAGTATGCTGTAGATACGAAATTTGAGCAGCTGTGAGAGCGATTGAAGGTGGGGTCATGCTCGTGTTTTTTACACTTATGATTTCATACTCTTCGGCTATTTCACGCGTGCGCTGGTCTCTATGCCGGCACTGGAGAGCGAGATGCGTAGATGGTGTACCTTTCAGAGAGCTAGCGTGCTCCCTTGGACGGACGTTGAGGCAACGTCCCGTCTCCCTAGTGTACGTGCCCCCACGCTTTTGTCGTGCACTTTCTTTAGTTTTTCTTTTTGCTTTTTTGCGCGCTGATCGTGATAAGTGATGGGGAATAAGGTATAAAATAAAAACGCATCTCCGCCCCTACACAGTAGTCTAGTGGCTAAGATACTCGGCAGCTGACCCGCAGGTCACGGGATCAAATCCCGGCTGCGGTGGCTGCATTTTTGATGTAGGCGAAAATCCTGTTGGCCCGTGTGCTCACATTTGGGTACACGCTGAAGAACCCCAGGTGGTCTAAATTTCTGGAGCCCTCCACTACAGCGGCTCTCATATACATCTGGTGGCTTTGGGACGTTAAATCCCACATATAATTCAATCAAAATACGCAGCTCCTTGTCTTTGAAGTGTAGTGTTGTGGTATTGCAGCTTGCATTGACGGGCAGGATTCGAGCCTCACTAGCTCATTATTTTTTGTCACTTAGGGTGATTTTTATCACAGTGCTTTTGTTTTAGGCCGAATTACGATATGACCCCAGCCAGACTTTTGAAAGCAATTTAAAAGCCCAATTTCAGCACCGAATAGGTTCGCCGCGCACCAACGTCCAGCGCGCGTAGTGCATTGTTCCACGCCACACGACGTTGCTTCACACGCATAAAATAATTGTATATGGCACTGCTGGACTTTCCGTTAGAGTAGAAAGCTTATTTTTTATTCGAGGGCTGCACTTATTGAGCGCTTGAATCGTGGCATCTGCGCTCGTAAGGAAGCGTTAGCGCATCTGCTGATGTGAGTCCAATCCTGTAGGTGCTACACCAGTGGCACCTATCTCGTTCTGGAGTTCCACCACATCAGAATCACACAGAAATACTGAAATATAGCAAGGTAAAATGACAGCATATGACGACAACAAGGGGCTGAGCTTAGCTTACCCTTCGAGATCATTTTGCAGAGGAGCTGACAAAAATGCATTTGATTCCTAATCCTACCTTAGTGCTTATTTTGTAGCAAAATGAGTGAAACTTGGTATAACTTCGGATCCCCTCATTTGGACACGTCTTGCTCGATGGCTTTAGTAGTCAGCTTGAGCAGTTTAAAGCGCTACAGAAAGGCATTGTTGCAAACTAAACAAAAGAAACGCTGGCCCGCCAATTGCAAACGAGTGGTGCCACGCTCACTTCCAGGAGAAAACGGCTGCTTGTGGTTACTTCACCCGCACCGTGCGCTCGAAGCGCCATCCAGTTCCCCCTAGTGGAGACACCGCAACAGACCGCGCAGCTACAGCGAATGGAGACGCAGTTGACCGGAACTATGAACTATCAACAACAGTCGTCCCCGCCTTTGCAATACGAGGAAAAAGAAACCACTCAACACTGAAGTAAGGTGGCGTAATGCACAGCGCAAGGCACCACGAACAGTGCTGCCATTTCTGGCGGAATGACGCGATTAGGGGAAGAATGCGTCAGGCAAATTTTGCGATCGCGTATCTCCGGTTCTACTTTAGCTTTCAAAAAAAAATGGCAGCATATCTACGAAGTGAATGATGGAGAGGGGGGCGAAGCATCCGTCCGTCCATGCGTGCGTCTGTGTGGCCGCCCGTGCGTCCATCCACCCGTCCGTGCGTGCGTCTGTTTGTGCGTCCGCACGTCCATCTGTGCGTCCGCCCCTGCCTTCATCTATGCATCCGCTCCTGCGTCCGTCCATGCGTCTATCCGTCCGTGCAGCCATCAGCGCGTCTGTCCATGCATCTGTCTGTGTGTCCGTTCGTCCACCTATTCAACACTTCAAATACCACCATCTCGCATCTTTTCATCATATATTTTTCCTCATATAGAAGCACCGCCATCCAGTGGACATTCCAAGGACTGACAGATAGGAGGCACACGCACACTTTCTTACGTCTTGCGCTTCGTCTCTACTTCCCACTTTTAACCACCTCGAGTTCATGGTATATACTAGTTCGCTGTATTCATGGCACTGCGGCCCAACGCTCGCTAAACCTTTCTAAAAACAAGGAGGTTACGCCCAGCGAGTATAATGCAGCAACCTTTTCTTGTCAGACAGTGTTCAATGTACATGCCTATGGCTGCTAAGGGGGAGCAAGAGACAGGAGAATTCGGCTTTTAGTTAATGCACATGCTGCGATTTTTTATTGTTCAACAACGCACAGAAGAAATCTCCCACCGACACCACCTTGTAGGTAAAAATGTAAGACTTGTTACACACTACTACTACTACTACTACTACTACGACTACGAGAAACGAACTGGTGCCACTATAAGAAGCTTCGCCCATAAAATTGTTTGAGCTTTGTATTTCTGGGAGAAATACATAGCTGAAATTGAGACGCCTGAAATACATTCAGGCGTCTGAATCATTCCGAGGTGTCTTTCATGCCAAGCGCAAAGGGTTGCTTATGACCCTTTCAAGTCAAGCATGCGTCCTTGACAGAAAAACAGTAATGATGATATTTATGAGACGGAACTCACTCTCATAGTCCTTTCACCATTTCCTGCTTTGCTCCCAGCATCATTTGCAGCGATTTCTCCTGCGTAGGATGCAATAACTCCATAAGCGAGAGTATGAATACAGGGACTAGGAGACCAAGAGAGAGAGAAATAAACGAAAATAGGCACAAAAAGATTCTCGCTCAAAAAAAAAATGTCGGATGAAATCACGAACCAAAGGCCACCATTCTAACTACTCAGGTCTTTAGGCACGCTAGCCGAGAAAATTATAGACTTGTACAATAAATCCAGCAAGTAGGTGTAAAAGAGAAGCTACACTGGGTAAGAGAGTTGTGAGGATGAGAAGAAGTTTATAATAGCATAAAAAAGCTTGCGAAAAAGAAACCTAAAGAAAGGACAAGAAGAGGAAGAAAAAAAAGGAGATGAGAAAGAGATAGACATAAATAGGTTGAAATAAACGAACACAAAAAGGCAGAAGAAACGGACAGAAGATAAAAAAAATGAAGGCAAGTGGAGGAAGAGAAAACAAGAGCATCATTCATTTTTGGTTAAACTGATTTCGGAGCTCGCGTGCTGACTAGAAAGTTTCGGTATTGATTCCAATCGTGGTGGTAGCATCCCTATGGAGGCAAGATGCTAATGACCCGTGTCCTGTGTGCTCAGGTGCACAGAAAGCACCATAAGGTCAATATTGCGGGAGCTCTCCACTCCACCAATCACCATCATTGTACACTGGTGACTCAGAAAATATTACTCGTATTAACGCGTCTATTTACTTATATAGCCCGAATTTTCGATTTGCTCGCTTCCGAGGAAAGTAGAGTATGTGAGGCCAGCAACACAGAGAAGATGGAAGACACACCAATAGCTCACTCCCAAAAATCGAAAAAAAAAAAACGAGCGATTGGTCGGTTTCATAAAAGTAAGGAAAAGTATTCGTCAATAGCAAAAATTTTCAACATTTTGGTAAGACAAAACTTAAGGCATTCTTTGCAATTTTTACGAATATGCCAGGAAGGCTTTAGGGATCTTCTGTTTGCACGCGGTTGGATTCCATGTTCTTGTGTGAGCGTCACAGTGAGTGCTGTGCTAATACGCTGTGAAAGCATGCGTCGGTATTTGTGTTCGGTATAAAAATATCCAGAGTGAGGGGCGAAAGTTCCTGCTTGAATTCTGACGGATTGCTTTTTGTTGATTATGCACAGACGGCTAACATTTATGAACTGTTATATTGAGGTTTGTCAATCTCTCACCTACCACTTACTTTAACTTCTGCGAGAATTTGTATAAGACCACGTGAGTAGATTCGTGTGAATACATAAGTTACAAATATTTTTCTCATTTAAGTGTTAAAATAAAAAAAAACACTCCAACTGCGCTCTTCCTTCTATCAATACACTTTATCGAAGTACACTGTGCTCGGCAAATGCCTAGTGCATTGAAAAATTAGACACGTTATTTATATCATGCGAGATCCAGCTTCCCAATAAACACTTCAATCAGCACAGCACATTTATTCCACACTGACGTAAAATGACATATTATTGTCCACTTCATACGCAGCCCAAGTGTGCCCACTCTATGCAGCAACTCGGCAGTAGACCTTCGACATCCATACCCACAAGTATTTGATTTTCATTTCTAAATCAGCATAAAACCTATTGTATTGCCTATGCAGATTTCGGTTTCTTAACGGCGAAATAGGACAAGCACATGTTACTAATGTAATGAAAACACTGGGCAGAAAACACAAGGATTGTCTGAACATTAGCAGAAAGCTGGACAGACAAAAGCAGCGTTGCAGCAACCACCGGCTAGCAGCTCTAGCTTGTGGCTCGTGGAGAACCGGAGATGGGGCTGCAGCGCTGGGCATTCTTCTTCGCTACAGCTATCCCACATCCAAAAAGAAGCCATGGTGGTGGCTCCTGGAGAGCACAGTACAAGTGGATGGTAGTAGAGCTTCAGGTGCTGGGCGTCAACGGTTACTCGATTACAAAAGCATTAGTAGAAAGGCGGTGCAACTAAAACCCCTGTACTTCGTAAAAGTACCACCATCTGCACTCCTCCTCGCCGTCTCCTCTCAAGCGCGAGCTTTTTTGTTCTTTCGCTTGCGACAGTGGCGCCCCCTGTAACGCGCCACGAGCTTGCAGTTGCTGCTGCATTAGTTACGACCGCTCCTGTACAGCCGTGACCATGTCTCGCGTACGGCTTTATGTGATGATTCTTGTGCGTTGATTATCTAAGCAAGACTGGGTGCGCTGACCATCGGTATTACGGCAGAAGAGCTGCTGCAAGTCATGCACAAGTTGTAGCGAATAGCATGGCGTGTAAACTTTTTTTCTCAGCGTAGCGTTTTTTTTTTATATCTGGAGCGGATTCACATAATTGGGGTTATTGAGAGCAGGTTGAAATTAAATTAGGTGAACTCGGCACGCTACTTATTGAGATCTGGTAAGAAATATTAAAATCGCAGCTGTGGGGCCTTAAGCCACGCCGTTTGGGAAGGAATAGTTCCCGCACGCAGAAATTATCTGGACATTTTAAAACTGCAGCAATGTGAACAATGTCCATGAAAGTGCTCGCTCAGAACTTTGTGATGTTTCACATGCTACATCTTCTGCCTGTCCATTGACTTGTGCATGCACTACACCGTTCTGAAATGTTTGTCCTCTGCAGTTCGCAACCATTGTCTTGAAGTTTCACATGTCTTCATGGGCGTTGCAGATAATGTATGTGATAAAGGTCGGTCTTGCACACGGAAACTATTTCGAATTGCTGGACGGCCAAGATGGTGCTGTGATGTAGAGTTCAAAAAACGCAGTTGCGCCATTACTGTCGAAACTAACGCTCGCTCATTTCTAGCGATGTATTATCTGAACTCGACGCACAGTATCACCTCAAAGCAATGAAAAAGTTCAACACATCGTCATATGTATTGCAATGAGGCGGGTTCTTTTTTTTCTGCATGTTCCTGCGGTTCATTTCATAAAGAGCATACGTGACATTCACGCTGTTGCAGACACAGGCAGCACTTGAGAACAGCCGCGATAATCATGAAATTCGAAACATTAACCACTTTTGAGACAAATGCTCTTCGATATCCTGCACATTGCATGCGGCAAACAAGCAACACAGTGGCGCTTTGGAGCATCTAACATGGCGCCGAGCGGCGAAAACCGGTTCTTGGCCGCATCCACCCGAATAGACAAGAAGATCCGGTGGGAAGATGAGGAAGCGTCGCAGATGAAAACAAGGCTGTACTTTTCCGAAGGTGTTCGCCCCGAGATAGGGCTATAGGAGGCAGCACCGTCACCGTGCTAGTGTGGATAGGCCGCCGGTGGCGCGCATGTCAATGCACCCAGGGGCGCGTTTTCTGAGCGCTGTGAGCCGATTGTCGTCGAATAAAATGCGTTGACTACTGCCCACTGGTGATTTATATACGCCATTCATTGCTTACCAGACGCACGAAGCTCACCGAACGTTACTAATACTTGGGACAGAAACGTAGTCCGTCGCAAGTTCGCGATGTTCGCGCTTGGCGACTGTCTGTGCGTTCACACTGCAGTGTGTCACGTTTCTTGTATTTTTATTTTAGGTGTTGATCATATGTTCCGTCTACTATGCGCTGCAGTAGCATGACTGAATACATTATTCATACACGCTGGTCATGAATACCAACCTCTTCCCCCCTTCCCCCACTAAAAAGTTAAAAAATCGGATGTTTTTGGGCGATGAACCCAAAAATATAGCGATTACTCATCCACATTTTCGTCTTAATCGTTTACTCATGGAACAAACGTAGGACAGTTGATAAGTTTATTGAGGAAAACTGTACGTGACTTACATCGCTTAACCGCACTTGTTCTTTCTCTTAACAGTACAAATGGGTAATAGTTCAGTCCGCAGTTTCTTCTATTGATTATCTGCATCAAAGTGATGCAAAGGTTCGATTAATAAACCAAACAAAGTTTTTTTTTCAAGCGAATGTGTATCCACTTCTGTCAATCTAGCACAAATCACAAAAACGCTCTATATCATGTGAAAAAAAAAGATGACGTTCTCCTTAAAATTATGCGACATATGTGAAGCACGCCAACTGGAATAATTTCGTCAATCTGGCCTCTTTTAAGTGAACCGAAATCTAAGAACACGGGCAAGGCAATTAGGAAACTCCAACCGAAAATTGTACTATAGTGTTTGAGCCCGCGCTTGATCTGGCTTCGAAACGTCGGCTTTCTGAATACAATTGTTGGTTGAGGTTTTCTAATGGCCTCACTTCTATCCCAACCAGGCAGACTTCTGCGAAATGTTCACTTTTGATAAGCCCACTGTTGTGCCTGTATAAATATCGCCCAATGCTGAAACTGCGCACGGAAACTCAAGTTTAATCAGCTCCGTGTCATTCAATTGAAGTACCCAAGTGTCAGACTTTGCTATACAGCAGTGTCATGGGACTATCACCGTACAAAACTGGGTTATTCAAATAACAATTAAAGCTCGTCGCATAGCTAACTAATAAGCAAGAACGCCACAATGTTTTGGAAGTAGGCTCCTAAAAAAATGTAAAACTTCCGTTTATTCTCGAGTCGCTAAAATACTGCATTCACACTATATTTAATATTCATCATGTTTGGGGCAACGCCAAGTGCACTTTACGATGGGCTTTACGAAGCGGCACCTACACCTACATGGTCCTGGCGAAGAGAGGCTACGACGACGATTACACATCACTCTGGCCAAGTGCTCAACCCAACTTTATTGTGGTACGTATAAAGCCAAGCACGGCCAAATGCTTTGTAGACAGTGCTAGGCAAACATACAAATAGTTGCTCTCGCGCTAACAGAGTGAGACACACCGCCCTTTGAGCACGAGCATGACGTACGTGCACGTGCTAGTAGCCTATGTGGATAGCAGGCGACGCAGGTAGCAATCCACACTTGGTGCGCTTCAGCCAGTGGCCACCAGGCGGCGACTCCACTCTATCTCGGGGCAAATAGGGGCTTTAGGTGCAACTGGTTTGATGACATATATAGTTTACAGGTGATGTCTGCGTAACAACATGGTTGGGTTTCTGATATTTCGAAGCAAGCTTGGAGGGGAGACCAGTAAGCGCAGCTGAAACCCAAACCAACACAAGAGAATTCGGAGGAAAATGAGGTTCAGTGGACGTGTGGTCATCGTCACGGCAAAATTTATGTACCCACTGGTCTCCAGTTCTGAACGAGAGGGCTAACTGTAGGGATTCCTCCGCGCGTTGGGCAACTTGAGAGATGGGGTATTGAGAGATGGGCTTTGGTTCGGAGAAATCCAGTCGGTACGGCAAAATGGTGTCGAGTGTGATAGGAGGTTCTCGTCTATATAAACGCAAAAATGGCGAAAACTTTGTAGTCACCTGCGGAGCCGTGTTGCCGGCGTACGTCACGAAAGGTAAAATGAGGTCCCAGTCAGAGTGATCACAGGCAACGTCTTTGAAAATCATGTCACTAGGGTGCGGATGAACCTTTCCGTAGAGCCATTAGTTTGGGGATGTTAGGCGATAGTAGTGCGATACGGCGTCCAGCAAAGCGTGCGTTTGCGACTTCTGAAAGGAACGCACTTTCTCTGTCAAAAGTGGGCCGTGAAGCAGAACGAAATTGCGCAGGAGAAAAGATGCTGCGCCATAGGCTGTGGCAGCTGGCAGAATTGCTTCTTCTGCGTACCGCGTTAAAGGGGCCCTGAAACGCTTTTTTGGGCAACAATGGAAATAATTTACTGGAAAAGCATATTACCGCAGAAATTGAATGCCGCAAAATTTTTAAGAACCTGCCTTGTACGAGTGGAGTTACGAAGATTTGTCACACGCTGCAATCACATTCTCTCTTTTCACGTCCCGAGGAAAGCGCTGTAAGCTAGCAGGGATAGATGGGAGGGGCAAAAAGAAACAAAAAAAACGTCACTCGCGCTTTGTGACCTTGAGCACTTTTTTTTCTTCGAACACGCGGCTTTTGCAAGGTGATCGCACGCACATGCGTGCACAAGTGACGGTTTCTCGGGGTGACCTGTGTAACAACCTAGCCCGCATTGTTCAAATCAGCCAATGGCTGATAGATGGGCTTCCTGGACTTAATTACATCAATTGTCGAGAAAAGAGAAAGCTATTTTTAGCTGAGTTTGATAATATTGTCGCGAGAGGAAACGATAGGCAGGAACTCGAAGTGGAGGACTGTTTACTCAGCCAGAGCTGACATTGACTTCTTCGCTCTCGTCTTCTGCCACCAACACAGCGTGGCATTACCCTCTCCCCAATGAAAAAAAAGAAGAAGAAGCATCGAAAGAATGCCATGGCTCCGAAAAACAACGAAAGGTAGTAAGAAATGTCTGTGTCCATTGAAAAGAAAAAGGACGAGATGAAAAATAAAGAGGCAAGAAAGTAATGTGCAATTGTCTTGAAGGATATTGCCACATCACAAAGTTCTTGTCTTGCAGTCAACGAGAATAGTACGGCTTCATCCTGGAGACGTGAACCACATCCGAGGAGCGGGGTCTGCGAGAACGGTGTGACGTGTCTGCTGGGACAACTTCGTAGTTCACTTCGCCGAGGCGATGAAGAACTCGGTAGGGTCCGAAGTACCGACATAACAATTTTTCTGAGCGTCCACGTTGACGTATAGGAGTCCAAACCCAGACTAGGTCTCCGGGTTCGTATATTACTGCTCTGTGGTGGGTGTTGTACCGGAGAGCATCTTGATTTTGCCGCGATAAAATGCGAAAGCGCGCTAGCTGCCGGGCGTCTTCGGCACGCTGAACAAATACATCTGCGTCCGGGGTGATCGTGTCCGGCAGAGTTGGTTGCAGCATGGTGTCAAGCATTGTGGTGACGTCGCGGCCGTAAACTAGACGAAAAGGAGCAAAGCCGGTGGTTTCCTGCAAAGCCGTATTGTAGGCAAATGTTATATACGGGAGGATTTCATCCCAATTCTTCTGATCCTTGGCGACATACATCGAAAGCATATCTGCAATCGTTTTGTTAAGACGTTCGGTTAACCCGTTAGTCTGTGGGTGGTACGCAGTTGCTGTTCGGTGCGTCGTGCCGCTCAGCAACAGGATCTGTCGGAGCAACTGTGCCGTAAAAGCAGTACCACGATCTGTGATGACGACAGCGGGAGCACCGTGGCGGAGAACGATGTTCTTGATGAAGAAGTCAGCCACCTCGGAAGCAGTTGCTCGCTGGGCGGCTTGTGTTTTGCAGTATCTGGTCAAGTAATCGGTGGCAACCACAATCCAGCGGTTACCAGCCGTAGACTTCGGAAACGGGCCGAGTAAATCCATCCCGACCTTTTCAAAAGGTTCGTGGGGGGGTCGCAAAGGCTGAAGCAGACCGGCTGGTTTCGTCGTTGGAGTTTTGCGGCGCTGACAGGCTGTGCATGTCTTGACGTACTGCCGGACGGTTTTCGTAAGTTTCCGCCAGTAGTATTTGTTCTTGATCCGCGCCAGAGTACGCGCGAAGCCAAGATGCCCTGACGATGGCTCGTCGTGACTAGCACGCAAAACATCATCGCGGAGAGCAGCAGGAACGACGAGGAGGTAAACAGTCTTCGTTGAGTGAAAGTTGCGCTTGTAGAGGATGCCTTGGCGTAAACAGAAAGATGACAAATCACGCGCGAACTGATGTGGGGGGTTGTGGGCGACGTCCCTCAAGGTATTCGATCAGTGGTTGCAATTCTAAGTCTTCGCGTTGCTGCTCAGCCACGTTTAATGATGCGAGAACAGCAAGGCAGCTGAAGTCTTCATCATTGCCTTCTTCAGCGACCTCGACGGGTGCGCGGGAAAGACAGTCAGCGTTGGTGTGTTTCTGGCCAGACTTGAAAACCATCGTTATATCAAACTCTTGTAACCGAAGGCTCCATCTTGCGAGACGGCCCGAAGGATCTTTCAGATTCGCTAGCCAGCAGAGAGAGTGGTGGTCACTTACGATTCGGAAGGGGCGTCCGTACAAGTAGGGCCTGAATTTCGTTATGGCCCATACAACCGCCAGACATTCTTTTTCAGTCGTCGAGTAGTTCTTCTCCGCAGATGACAACGTGCGGCTAGCGTAGGCGATGACGCGCTCCACGCCATCTTGATATTGCACGAGAATAGCTCCGAGGCCAAGGTTGCTCGCGTCAGTGCGGACTTCTGTGTCTGCTTCGGTGTCGAAGTGACCTAGGATCGGTGGCGTTTGTAGGCGTTGTTGAAGGTCGCGGAAAGCGCTGGATTGTTTGGGACCCCAGACGAAGGCGACGTCATCCTTGACGAGTTGTTGTAGAGGGTCGGCGATTTTCGAAAAGTTTGGCACGAAGCGTTGGTAATAAGCACAAAGTCCCAGAAAGCGGCGTACATCATGCTTTGTTTTCGGTATCGGGAACAAAGCAACTGCCATAGCCTTGTCAGGATCGGGGCGAACACCACTGCTGCTGACAATGTGGCCAAGGAATTTCAGTTCCTCATATCCAAAACAACACTTTTCCGGTTTCAGAGAGAGGCCGGCAGTGCGAATAGCCAGAAGAACCGCCTCAAGCCGCTCAATGTGCTGTTCAAAAGTTGTAGAAAAAACGACTACGTCGTCTAAATACACTAAACAAGAGTACCACTTCAAGCCACATAAAACTGTGTCCATCATTCGTTGGAACGTAGCTGGAGCGGAGCACAGGCCAAAAGGGAGTACTTTAAATTCATAGAGACCGTCCGGTGTAATAAACGCTGTTTTTTCTCGGTCCCGTTCATCTACTTCAATCTGCCAATATCCGCTACGGAGATCCATGGAAGAGAAGTAACGGGCGTGTCGCAGGCGATCCAAGGAGTCATCAATACGAGGAAGAGGATACACGTCTTTTTTCGTTATCTTGTTCAGTTTGCGGTAGTCGACGCAAAATCGTAATGAACCATCTTTCTTTTTAACCAGAACAACTGGTGACGCCCAAGGACTAGTCGATGGTTGAATTACGTCGTCGTCGAGCATTTGTTTTACTTGATGACGTATAGCATCTTGCTCCTTCTGCGACACGCGGTAAGCATGTTGGCGCACGGGTTGCACGTTGGGCTCAGTGATAATTCTGTGCTTGATTAAAGGAGTCTGCCGGACTTTCGAAGTAGTGGCAAAACAGTCACTAAAGGATGAGAGGAGACTGAGGAGCCTTGCCCTCTTAGGTTCTTCCAACTGGCGATTGACGTTGAGGCGACTAGTTACGTCAGTATCGCAGCTGTTCTCAGTCGAGATCGTCGTAATCAAAGGGAAGGCGTCCAAATCATCCAATGCCTCTAAGTAAGCTATGGTTGTGCGTTTCGCAAAATGCCTGTGTTCTCCACTGAAGTTCGTAACTAAAACCATAGTCTGGCCATTTAGCAGTTGAATGAGGCTTCGAGCAATTGCCACTTCCCTATCAAGCAATAACGTCAGGTTACTTTCGGCGATGCCCGTAATCGACTGCTCCCGTGGACACTCAACAAGCACGAAGATACTACTGCGAGGTGGCAACGTGACGCAATCATCGACTACGCGTAAGGCCACGCCACGATGTTCGTTCTCGATGTCGGAATCTGGAGAAACACAGTTAACAAAACTGACGAACAAATCACGCAGATTAATTATACTCTTGCAGAAAATCCATGCCCAAAATGACCGGCCGAGAACAATTGGGCAGTACAAGGAATGATGCTACAAAAGCCGACGCACAAATCTCAAGCCTGGCGGTGCACCTTTCTATTGGGGATACGAGGTGTCCTCCAGCGGTGATTAGTTGAGGGCCGTCCCACGTTGTCAGCACCTTGTGTAGACGGGTGGCCAATGAAGCACTCATCACCGAGTAATCAGCTCCCGTGTCGACAAGCGCAGTCACCGGATAACAGTCGACGGAAACAGTAATGGCAGCGGACGTTCTGTTGGCGGTTTCACAAACAGACTTTAACGGCACGTCGTAAGGCAGCGGCGGAGGGTATTTGTCGGTTCGCGTGACAGCGGCCTCACCTCCGGAGGTCACCGTTTTCAGTTTCCCCGGCGTGGGCTTGCGCCACTGACACCAGGGGACCCAAAGGCCGGTCGGGCGCGGTGCGTTGATGTGGACGGACGGGGTGATGGTGACCGTGACTGTCGTCGCGGCGGGACAGGGGCGTGATGACTACCCTCCAAGTAATCCGTAATTTCCTGTGGGCGCTCACCATAGCGTGGACAACGAGCATCTGGGTGGAATCCGCGTAGGCCTATTCGTCGGTAGTAAGACTCGCGGTACATGTGTCCAACTTCGCCACAATGGTAGCACAAAGGACGATTGTCGGGTGCACGCCAGACGGTGGACTTCCGCGGGCCAGGACGAAAATCGGTCTGAGAAGGCAGGTGACGGGCTGGACTTTGAAAGCGTCTGGTGGTCCCGGTAGGATGCATGAACAAAATGTGCCGTCGGTGGCGTAGAGACGCGTAGGGCATCCGCGTAGGAAAGCGTGGGAGGTTCGACTTGCGATGGTGGTGCAGAGTGAACGAACTGCCTGATTTCGTTCCGAACGACGTCCGTAAGAGAAGCGCTACTGGGAGGGGACGCTGCATAAAATTTCCGAAGTTCTTCTCGTACAACTTGCCGTACGAGTTCTGTGAGGACCTCCCTGTTATCACCTCCTGGTATAAGCGAGCACGCAGCGGACATGGCCGTCTGACGCTCATACTGCGACACCCGCTGCCGAAGCATGCGCTCCATAATTGTGGCCTCACGTATGAACTCGGACACGGTCGTAGGAGGGTTGCGCACAAGGCCCGCAAAAAGTTGCTCCTTTACGCCTCGCATTAGCAGGCGCACTTTCTTGTCTTCTGGCATGTGGAGGTCAGCCCGTCGAAACAATCGTGACATTTCTTCGACAAACATGGCGACGCTTTCGTTCGGCATTTGAAATCGCGAAGAGAGTGCCTGCTCCGCTCTCTCTTTCCGTTCGGGGTTACTGAACGCCTCGCGAAGCTGCCGATGGAACTCCTGCCAACTTGTGAATGAGGCTTCGTGGTTCTCATACCACACTCTTGCCGCGTCTAAAAGGGAGATATACACGTTCTTCAACTTACGGCGATTGTCCCAGTCGTTGATGGCAGCGACCCGGTCGAAATGGTCAAGCCAGTCTTCGACATCCTCACCGGCATCCCCGTGGAATGGGTTGGGTGTGCGAGGCGTGTTGATGACACAGGGTACGCTAGCGAGTGGGTCATGCTCGGTTTGGGTTGCGGATGTGGCAAACATTGTCCTCAGGGAACTTGCCAAGGGGCCGTACTGTGGTGGTAGTCCTTGAAGGCGGCGGCTGCTTCGATAGATATCAGCAGATCCTGGTGCACTGGCGGTGGCTGCTTCTGGTTCAGGACCAGCAGGCATAAGACGTTGCAGTACAGTACCCAGCACGTCCACCAGTCTGTCGCGAGAGGAAACGATAGGCAGGAACTCGAAGTGGAGGACTGTTTACTCAGCCAGAGCTGACATTGACTTCTTCGCTCTCGTCTTCTGCCACCAACACAGCGTGGCAATATATTTTGAATTCCAGGCCACGTGCTGTGCTATATTATTAGGCTCGCTTGTTATCGGGAGCTTCTACAACCTATCGGCAGCGTTTCCTGACAATGTTCAAAAACTGTTGCAGGGCCCCTTTAAGCGGTCGACGACGGCAACTACCCAGTGGCCTCCTAAAGACGAGAACGGGTGAAGTCTGAAAAAACCAGTGACTTTACGGAAGAAGGGCCTAATTGGGCACAAAATCGGTTGGAGCGTACAAAAGACGTGCTGCGCAATGCTTGGCGGCGTTGGCATTGTTGCTATGACAGACTGTACTTGCCACAAAGGTGTACATGCTTCACCATTAAAACCATGAGCAAACTAGGGTGTTTTGAACACACCCGCATGGGAACATTGCACGTCAGCGTCGAAGGCTGAACGTATTTTAGCCCGAAGATGTCGAGATATAGCCAGCAACCAACGGACAGCAGCTCCATGCATCTCGTGGCTCGTGAAGAATTGGTGAGTTGGCTGCAGCGATGGGCATTCGTATTCGCTACAAGTTTTACACTACAACATATTGCTAGCTGTCATTCATTATGAAATCAGAAGAAACCGTGGGTACTTTGCCAAGATCTTCATCATTGTGTTTCTATTAGCACTGAAAATTTAGTTCTACATTGCAAAAACGAATCACATTTGCACATTTTGTTGTTGAAGGTTTGACGGATGTATAAGGTCTGTCCAGTCAAACATGAAGCTGGTCACCCAAATGAAGCATTATTTTGTCAAGGTAATTTCGATCGCGTCTTGTTCTTGATCACACGTTAAAAGCCTGATTGCTGATGCCAAACAAGAAAATACATATTGTAGTACTATCTGCTGAAACTCGGTGTTATAGTCATCAAGCACATCTTTTGAATAGCACATTCAGTTATGTCGTTTAGGAAAGGCGATGATTCTCGTTCACTCGTTTGTACCTTGATCTCTGATTTTTTTTCTGGAGAGATGGTGAACCAACCGATACCTTGCAGGTTTTATTGCTTCATATGTAATTGTAATTTAGCTGTTTTTCTGAAAATGAGAAAGGTGTGTGCAGCCATCATTATTGCATGATAATTGAACATTTCGCTGAAGTTTCGTATTTCCGCACGACTGTTTTCACAATGTTCAGTTGCTGCACGGAGCGGAAATGTTAACAAAAACGACCAACAATAATAAAAAAACATCTTGCTAATTTGTGTTTATTTGCTTCGTATTTCCACAAACTTAGTCGTGTAACTTTACATGCATTAAGTGAATACAAAGTGGATCAAGTTGGTTTTGTAGTGACCAGTGGTCGAAAGTTTAAACAAATTTGACGCCATACAATGGTCCTTTTAAAAAAGATTTTATTCTGCTTTAACGCTTTGTGTTACCGCCACATTTATGCACACCAGACAGGAAAAATAATATTCAAACCTCTAAAGAGTTTACATGCATCCTCGTTGAAACCTGAATGTTTTGAAGACTGGTTCAATAGATTTTGATTTCTGAACATAGGTACCGACTCTGCAGCTATTTGTTGATCAAAACTGGCCCTCCCGCCAATTGCGCCAGGAGTAATTAGGTATGCATTCGTTAATACAGATTGGGTTATAAACATCACAGCTAACGCTTTTAGGCTGCCTCATTACCACCTTTATTTACTACTAAATTTTTATTGCACCAGCTGACAGCCTGTCTTCTAGTTTTTTTTTTGAAAATATAAATTCCCGTTACAACCTTTTTTCTTAGTTTCGCACTTTATCATTATACGCAGACGTGCTTTCAACAATGCCGTTGGTGCTTCTGACTTATTAACCTTCAGTTATTCTCGTGGTTGTTGACAGTTTCTGGGAGTTTAATTTTTAAGGTGCATTCATGTAGTATTTCTCGGGATGATGCATGATAGAGATGGATATTGACCAAAACTCGTGCGCACCCTTTGGTGTAGACCAATTGTTCTGCGTACGCAGTCCATTGCGCCGTCCACTGGGGAGACAAAAAAGTACAGCAACACGCTCGCCGAACATGGCCTGGCGCTGTACGTTTGTGTAATGAACACTGCGAACTCCCTTACGGCCGGAGGCTAGTAAGTGCTTTTTTGTGTGTTTGCAAGGCCGTGCTTCCAGGCTAATGGCCATTACGGGAAATCACTCTGCATTTCACTTCACGTTATCCGGTAGCTGCTTATACTAAAGCTTAGGCTGATAGCCTGCCTGTGAAGATGTCGCCGCCCCGTGCACTAAAGGATATCAGGGCGAACTCTTAAAAGCTAGGCACTTAGTACTTTTAAAAGTAGGGATATGTTTAAGCCGTACCACTACAACCTCATTAACTGACATATAAAGGGTTTCCATGAAGGTCGGGGCCTATTGCTCCCTCGCGATACTCGTACGAAATTATCCAGTCGACGAGGCAAGCGTTATAGAACGCTAGAAGCGATATTTCTGATGTGGTCCACACTATGCATGAATCATTTCCTGTGCGCATATTCTTAAAACGTTTGCAAAGCAAATGAAGCTCTTTGTGGCCCACACGTATTATTACGAAACAACCAGTAATGACGTTTGTTGGGAATTTCCTACGTTCCGTGTTTAAGAACGCGCACGATTCTACCACTGAAGGCCCATCTTTAGTTGCCTTCCCTTCTGATTACGATGTTCTCTTGTACATTTCTCCTTGGATAAACTTACGGTGGCTGGAAATTTACCCATACATTACAAGACAACTTAAAGGACAAGTTTATTCAAATTATAAAGGCTTCAAGACTAAACAAGTTAGAGTAAGCTCCACGTGAGTCTTCATCTTATTTCCGATAAGCATTTTCCTCTGCTCCCCTTATACTTATTGAATAGCATCGATGTATGAGGGCGTACCTAAATGTTCTCTATAAAAATGCAGTGTTTATTTTCGAAACTGTAATGTTATCATAGCACAGTTTTCAAATACGAAGCACTTAATTGCGACCTTCAGGCAGTATGGGCCATAGAGTTTCTTAAATATACACTACACTCTTAAAAAGAGTTAGTAAAAAGGTAGCAACTGCAAGCAAATAGGCAGTTACGGCAGTGGTTACTACCTTTCTTTGACCATTACTACCTTTGTGCTACCCGTTTACTACCTACGTTAGTAAACAGTTAGTAACTGGAATGAAAGAGGTAGTAACTGCAGCCATTACTACCTTTCTTGCCCCGTTTACTACCTTTTCTCTACCAGGCTATTGCTTAACTAATTCATAAATAGTGGGTGACTCCAATTCTGATTTGTTATGAGAGAAATCGTCTCGACGCATCATAATTTAACAAAAAATGACGCAGAAGACATCCCTAGATTGAGAAAATACATTTTGTTTTAAATTATGCAACCGAGATATGCAAACGTCATTCTAATGTTGTGGAAACGGAGGAGTACCGGTTAAAGAACCGTCGGCAAGTGCTACACGCGTTGTAATAGACAATTACAACAAACTTAGTAAATTACAGCAAATTAACAAGACCAGCCAATCAAAATTACGAGACAGTCACAACTAGCTCCGGGGACGGTCACAATTGATCCACTGCGGCATGTCTCCAACTATTATCGTTGTTTAGGTGCGTCAAACCGAAAGAACGTATATTACCTTTTCACAGCTCATATAGTAGCCGCGTGAAGCATTGAAATGCGCTGAGAACGAGTTCACTACCTTGTTTTGGGCCACTGTACATAACGCCTTCTTGTGGCCCTTTTATAATAAATAAATATGACATATAGTGCTTATAAGTAAATCTGATTAAAAGTCTTCTGCTACGTCCCCATACACACGTAACCAGGTAGTGGTATACGTTGAAATGTGTTGTAATTTATCCTGAAACAGAAGTGCTCTCCTGTACCAGACATGCACCTGTAAAGTAGGGGCTACATATACCCCACGCTTACTTCATACTGTACGCGTAAAAAATAGTGAACTTGTTAGGTCTACGTATTCTTCATGATCATGGCACACCACGCTATATTACCGTAAGCAGTGTTGTAATGGAAAGCAACATTTGCAATGGAGACATATATGCCAAAATGAGTGAACGTTGTGGTATCGGTCACTACTTTATTCTTGAAACCTTCAAACGTTACTACCCATGGGTGGCAACAGCTAGGGTGGTAACAGGTACTAAATGCTGGTAGTAACAGCGAAGGTAGTAACTGTTACCAACCTCGCTGTTACTAAGTGCGCATGGTACCAGGGTTATAACATATGCGACAAATCATTATTAGTCCACAGTTAGCAAGTTACCAGCCTTTTTTTTTAATAGTGTAGAGGGAACTCTGGCGCTAATGTCTAAGGGAGCTGCCATGCACGGCGTTTCAACGAACATGGGAATGATGAGTATTATACGAATCTGTCTAATCATCGTACTTCTGGCTCTGTGGTGTCCGTGTGGCTTGGAGCTGTTTTCTCACGAAACAAAAATCGGCAAGTATTAACGGTTGCACTTAACCACCTCAATCTTTTTAAGTTAACCACTTCAAATTGGGTTGCGAAGTTCAAAAGTGTTCGTTCTTTTCGTTGAAATAAAACCGAAACACAGCAATGCACAAAGCCAAAAGTGCGAGTCACCACCCGCAAGTACAAAGACTAGGCTAATCCGTGTACTACCCGTCATTCCCATCGTCGCTGAACGATCGCAGTGCCAGAGTCCCCTTAAGTTAATTTAGGAAACTCTATGGTATGTGCAATATCTATCTATCTATCTATCTATCTATCTATCTATCTATCTATCTATCTATCTATCTATCTATCTATCTATCATCTATCTATCTATCTATCTATCTATCTATCTATCTATCTATCTATCTATCTATCTATCTATCTATCTATCTATCTATCTATCTATCTATCTATCTATCTATCTATCTATCTATCTATCTATCTATCTATCTGTTTGCCTGTCTGTCTGTTTGTCTGGGGTGGATATGAACAATATTAACCTGCCATTTTTTTTTCGATTGGAGTTCGAGGCCATTATTATTTCACCGGGTAACAATGTGTTCTCGGAAATATATGGTATTCAAGCAAGCGCTCTCGTTCAACAAGTTTCCAGACAACCACTCCTACTATCAGTGAAACACTGACGCGTGGCCATGTTGTCAGGGTGAAAGCAGTTGGCGAATACGAAACTATGAATATTCGTCATGAATTAGAGAGGTGGAGGGTGAAAGAAGAAATGAAAAAAAAAAGTCTGTTCACTTCACCTTTTGGTGTCAATCATGAAGGAAGGACGCAGCTGGGTGGCCTTCTCGCATCTTTTCTTTTGTTTTTTTCTTTTAATGTTTCTTATATATATCCTGTTTGAGTCTGTTTATTTTTATTTATTTTGTTTCTCAGCATCTATCTCTGACGCATTCTAGCTCTGTCTACATTTATTTCTTCCCTTCACTTTGATATCTCGATATTTGTCACTTCTCTTTTTTTACATATTTTTCTCTCTTTGTTCACGTTTGTTATTTCTCTGCTTTTTGCTCTCAATATATGTTATTCCGTTAATCCATTTATCTCTTTATTTTCAATTCCCTATTTTTGTTTATATCTATCTCTTTATTTCACGCGTTCGTTTTCGTTCGACGGTCTAACTGAGCCAGCAGAACAAGCTCCCGCTGGCTCAAACTCACTTGCAGACGCAAGCATCTTTTAAAAGCTTGCAGGCCTTACATAGTATGCGCGTTAACTTCGTTAGCTCCTCACCGACATACGTGAAGATCGCACGTCGTTAATTCACTTTGTGCTATACGTAGGCGGGCATCGCGCTCTCACGGGCAGCAACTATATATCTTGCGCAAGCGGAAAACGCACGAGAAGCAAATGTTTGCGGGCGCTTAGGAAGAGGCACACATAACTCAAACCGCCCCTACGCTTTTTCAGCCACCATTCCGGCGTCATTTTCTTTAATGCGGAAGTGCGCGAGGGAGCGCTATATAGGGGGCTGCTGTAATTTATGGATGTCCCCGTCTTCTTCGCCCGTCCGAGGAGTCGTCTGGTCAGCAACGACGAGCAAGATCTCTTCTTTCTCTGCCCGTAACCTTGGTTGCGAAACAACGTTTTTTTTGGTTAACCTTGAAATAACCAGCGCAATACTTTCCTAGCATTGCGCCTACCCGAGCATCTAGACCGAACAGTATGATCCCTACTCGATTACATTGCAAAAAGTGGTTGCCTTTTATGTAGTGTCACTTTTTGTGGTTACTGAGAGTATGCTTCTGACAGGATTCACGCAAAAGGTGGAAAGAACATAATTTATAAAGGTGCGGGCAAAAAGGATAGGGTTCGCTCAAAAGAACTGCAAATCATAGGAGTGATAAAAGCAGGTTGGAGGGCCAGCCAGTCACATTGGAAACTGAAACATGGGCAGACCATAAAGGTATATTGGAAGATCTTCACAGTAAACTTCGAGTCGGAGGCCGCTAGGCGATAGGTCATTTTTCTATAACTCAGTGTACACAAACATCTAGACATATAGGACCAGCTGTTTTACGTTACTTTGCTAGACATCACTAAGATGAATGACAATGTTCATCTGAAGATATTGCGGGGTATATTTAAAGTAATGAGCATAAGCTGCGACTGTTTACAGCTTTTGATGCAGATATATTGAACAAAAATTAGTCCATCTCCTGCTAAAGAGAACCATGTGTAGGTGCGAAGCAGCGGGTACTAACGCTTACACTGGGGGCGACGTTGACGCTGGCGCTCGTGGCGGCGTTGCGCAGGAAAGAAACCTGGCGAGGCGTAAAGCATGCAGTGATGGAGCGGTGTTTTCTGCTGGAAAATGCCAATCGCTGCTAATTGGCAGTGAGAAACAGAAGAGTCCGATTAAACACGAAGACCCGCCATCCGCTTTTAGTTAACGCGCATGCTGCGAATTTTTATTGTTCAACAACGTAAAAGAGAAATTTCCCACCGGCCCTGCCTTGGAGGTCAAGATCCAGTGCGTATATATACGGGGTGGCCAGTGAATGGTTGGGCAGCGTGAGGAGTCAGCTTTTTCAAGCAAGAAACTGGGTCTACATTACATTATGTAACCCCTCTTGCTGAATAGAAGCTCCTCTTACCCCGAGGAGGGCTCTTTGGTCTCTCATAGTAGAGTACTAAATACTCTAATACCTCTGTCACACGGCAAATATAACGTGATTTACAGCGAATGTCATTCGTCTGTAATGTCATTTGTTTGCTGTAACGAAGAAACTAATGCCATTTGTTGAAAATGATCTTTCTGTCGAATTAGTTCCCGGAACGCATTCACAGTCTATTTAGGACCGAATGAGTAGCCTTGATGCCAGGAAATCTTAAAAAGATGACTGTTAACTTATGCATACACCACTGTAGTCGTTTGTAAATATCTTATTTTTTACTAGATCAACTTATTACTGGCTTGATGACTACAACACCTTCATGCTCTTTGGGGAGAGAGAAGTGAAGTGAGGGAGGGAGAAAGAGGAATGGAGAGACGGAAGTAAAGGAAAACAATGATGGAGTCTTAGACAATCTTATCAACGCAGGAACATCGAGAGAAGACATTGGTCATTTAAATGCGAGAGCGTGATGAGAAACAAACATCGGCATTGTTGACCTGACAAATGCACAAATGAATATCGGGTCCCAGCAGGAATCGCACTCAAGCATTCTTCGCGGGCATCAACTGGCCTACCGCAGAGCCACGTCAGGTCTCAAAACTGTTTTGGATAAATGCTCTGTTGCAAGTGTAGCCTTGGTGAATCTTCCATTGTGGTTGCATTTCTGCATATGTATTTTATAAATATATGTACTTCTATGATGTTTGCGTTCCTTGAGGTTAACATTATTTGTATACTAAAGGGCATAGAGTTTCGTACAATAATTGTATTGGATAAACTTTTATATGGTCCTCCAAAACACAGATCACTGTGTTGCGGGCAGCTCCCACGTGGGGACTGAGATGCCATGCTCCTCAGCCACCTCGTGGGCTTGGAGGACAGCCCAGAGCTGATCTGCCAAGGACGAGCTGCGGATTGCCGCCTCCCATCTGGCAGAGGTGATGTTCGATATATTAGCCAACTGGGTACACTGCCAGAGCATATGTTCTAATGAAGCTATTTCCCCACAATGTGGGCAAAGATTACTTGGGTATAGGTCAGGGTACATGATGTGTAACATTTTCAAAGTAGGGTACATCCGCGTTTGCGAAAGCCTTAATGTAAGTGCTTATGGCAGAGTTAGATTCTTGTGAGGTGGAGGAAGAATCCTTCTAGACAGGTAGAAATGTTTAGTGAGCTCGATATATGTTGTAAGAATCTCCCTGTTATCCCTTTCACCGGTAGAGCGCATGCCCGGGGAGGCGCGGTTGGAGAGATCCCACGCCGCCTCGTGTGCTGCTTCAATGAGATTGGGAGGGGAGTCGTTGATTTGTCCAAGGTGAGCTGGGAACCAACTCAGAAGATGATGCGTTGTGTTCTTGCCTTGCAGTATTCTCAGCGTTTGTTCAGAGATCGTCTCCTTGGCGAAGGCCCATAGTGGTGCCATAGAATCACTGTAGACGACTTGAATGTTATCCATCTTGAGTGCTAAGGCGATGGCCACCTGTTCCGCAAAGATTGGGTCTTTTGTCCTGACCATCGCTGAGACCATCGGCGTAGGAAGCCGCGTCAACAAATACGACCCCTCGTTCCTCGTTTGAGACTTCACGAAGTATAGTCCTGGTCCCTCGCTACTCTTCTTTCGATGTTGTGTTCTGTATACATGTTTCGTGGTATAGAAGATACCGTGATATTTTCCCTGATGTTGTCGGGGATAGCATTGTAATTGCGTCTGATTGCCATTAGGTGTTGGCCAAGCTCCTACAGGATCATTCTCCCCGACCTTGTTGTAGATAACCTTGCAAACTGTGCTCTCCCTTGGGCTGTTGCTATTTCTTCGAGCGTGTTGTGAATGCCAAGCTCAAGTAGACGCAAGGTGCTGGTTTGTATGGGTAGGCCCAGGACATTCTTGATAACTTTCCTGAGGAGCACATTCAGTGTCTCGGACTCTGCTCTTGACCAGTTGTGCATTGCTGCCTCGTACGTGAAGTGGCTTAGAACAAACGCATGCATCAACCTGATGAGGTTGTCTTCCTTGATCCCATTTTTTTTGTTGGCCACTCTGCGTATGAGGTGCACCGCACTGTCTGTTTTCCAAGTTAACTTGGCTATAGATTTGCTGTTGGTGCCGCTAGACTCTATCAGCATGCCCAGGACTTTGATGGAGTCGACCCTCTTGATGGCATCCCCTTGATTTGTACGGAGGTGGATGTCTATCTGGTTTAACGGCTTGCATCCCCTGGGCTTCGGTCCCTGGCGTGCAGTCCGATACAGTAAAAGCTCTTACTTACTCGAGGAGCACTTGAGCCCAGAAGGACGAAGGTACTCTTCTACGGTGTCAATCGCCTCTTGCAGGGCGCTCTCAATCTGCCCCTCGCTTCCACCTGTGCACCAGACGGTAACGTCATCTGCGTAGATGCTGTGCTCCAATCCTTCAATGCTTAATAATTTATTTGACAGACCAATCATGACAATGTTGAACAGCATTGGTGAAATCATTTCCCCTTGCGGTGTGCCCCTTGCTTCTAGTTCGATTGCTGCGGTCTCGATATCTGCAATCGTCATCACGGCTTTCCGATATTTAAGAAAGGACCATACGTAGTCATAGAAGGCTTTCCCCAGACCAAGCTTGGAAATTGCTTCGAGTATGAATGAGTGGTGGATGTTGTCAAACGCTTTCTCTAGATCTAGGCACAGAGTGGCTCTGACGTCTCTGGTTTTGTTGTCGATGACCTGGTGTTTGATAAGCTTCAGTGCATCCTGCCCTGAATCCAACCATATATATGTCGTTATCCTCCAAGTACTTCTTTGTCCTGTGCAGTATGGCATGTTCCGCAACCTTGCTGATACATGATGCCAAGGATATTGGCCTCATGTTGTCCAAGTTAGGGAGCTTTCTTGGCTTAGAAATAAGGATCGTTCTGGCCAGCTTCCGCTGCTCTGGCACTCTATCTTCTCTCCATGCTGCATTGATCATATCCTTCAGGGTGTCAATTGAATCTTCATCAAGGTTACGAAGGACCTTGCTTGATATACCGTCCGTGCCAGGAACGACCTCCCGTTGAGATCATGCAAGGCTCTTCTGATCTCCTCGATGTTAAAGTCGCCCTCAAGACCTGGATTGGGCGTGCCCTGGTACAGTCTATTTGGTGGTGCCAATGCTTTTTTGATTGGAGGGTACTTTATGCCCGAGCCGCTGCACAACGTTCTGTTCTGTAGACTGCCCTATCTCTTTATGCAAAATTTGAGCGATAACATGCTTTTGATTTGTTTTGGTGGTGTTTTCGTTGAGGAGATGTTTTAAAATATTCCATGTCTTACCATTGCGCATCTGACCATCGACGGAGTTGCAGATTTCGTCCCATTGCTGCCTGGATAGTGCGCGACAATGTTCCTCGACTGATCTGTTCATCCTCAACTGCCTTCTTCCTCAGTCTTCAGTTCAGACGCTGACCCTTCCAACGGTTCAGTAGTGCTAGCTTTGCCTGAAGAAGATGAGCGAGCCGGCTATCTATTCTTTCAATCGGAAAATCTGTGGTAATAGTGGAGGAGACGGATTTGATCTCCTCTTTAATCTCTTTGACCCACTGCTCCAAGCCTTGTCTGTGGCCATCTTGTTTCCTTTCCATCCATATCTTCCTGAACTTATCCCAGTCTGTGAAGTTGAATTCTCTCTGCTTTTTACGCTCCACGGAGAAGGTAGTGGCAAGAATGCAGTGGTCACTCCCTAGGTCTACAGCAAGGTTCATCCACTGGGCCTTATTGATGTTCCTTGCAAATGTAAGGTCCGGGGTGGAATCCCTGCCGCAAGATGTACCAAGCCTTGTTGGTAGGCTTGGGTTTGTGATTAGGGTGAGATCAAATCCACTGGAACTTTGCCAAAGTCGATTTCCTTTCCCAGTGTTGTACTTGTAACCCCATGTATGATGAGGGGCGTTGAAATCGCCTGCTATGACGAGTGGACATTCCACGGCGATATTAACAGCTTTCTTTAGAACCGTATTGAACACTTGCTTTTGTTCCTTTGGACTGCTGTATATATTAAGAATGAAAATGCTCTCACGGTTGCTGGTACCTGGCAAGATCTCTACCATGACGTGTTCCAACCGGCCTGCTTCTATCTTGAGGTCATGGGTTACGTGCGTTACTTTGATGGGTACGAAGGTGCCGACTCCCCTCCCTTCAAAATCCCCTATTACAGGCCGGAATCCAGGCAGTGTTGCTTGCGGTGAAAGGGTCTCTTGCAATAATATAATATGAGGCTTTTCTTGGCTGCTCCCGCTATACTGCTGTAGGGTTGCCTTCTTTTAAGGTAACCTCTACAGTTACATTGCCAGATACGAACTGCTTCACGTACAGCTGCCATAATGGTTACTACATGGGCCGCCAGAGCCGGATGCTGCACCTGTCCACAGGTTTGGTACCACTAGTATTGGTGGCCGAAGAGGTGAGTTTAGTGCATGAGGAGGCCTTGCTTTTTTGTGCAAATATTCTTCGACCTTTGTAATGCGCAAAGCCATATGCTCTTCCAGTGCCGCCACGCTTGATTGTAGCCTATCCATCTGCTCGCTAAGATTGGCTACACTTTGCTGAGCGTGTCAAAGACCTCTTCCATATCTGACATGGTCATTTGGTTGGCTTTCCGTGTTCTGCCATGACTGCTCTCTTTTTTGTGGTTCTCGAGTCCCCCCCCCCCCCCTCCGTATTCAGCCACAGGGACATCGACTGGCTGAGTCATTGGCTGTGAAGACTGCGCGCTGGTTAGCTTAGTGGGAAGAATTTTTAGTTCCTTTAACTCGGCTGACAGCCTCTCATTCGATTTGGTAAGTCTCGCGTTTTCTTGCTCTAACTGTGCAATTCTATCATGCTCTGGCGGCTTACCTGTCATCACCTATGTCACGCCGTTGCGCACTCGCTCAGCCCAGCTGCCTTTTGGTGTAACTGAAGGCGTCCTCCCCGGGTTGGAAGCCGCGATCTCGAACTGACCGCCAGGCAGCCTGCTATTCGGGTGCCACCAAGGCTGATCCAGATCCTGATGGTGACCTTGAGAACTCGAGCGCTCCCGTGATTGGGAGCGGGCCTTTGGTCTAGAACCTCTTCTTGAACGCGACCTCCCCCTGGAGTAAGGCCGCCTTTCCTGTTTTTGTGTAGTCTAGATGCTCTGTGTCCCGTAGGCTGGAATAAGCTGCTTGTCGTTGATACCTGGACTCGATGTGATTGATGCGTCCCGAGCTTCTGCGGCTGTTCGCGATCTTTCCCAACGTCTGCGTCTGACGACGTATGGCACTAAGAACCTGTTCTAGCACTCCTTGTCTGCCGTGTGATGGTGACCGTCGCACAGCCTGCATCTTGGATTGCACTGGTGCAGGCTATCTGGGTTCTTGATCTCGCAGCCTCTGCAGATGGTTTCAGCTGGGTTCGGACAGACATCAGACTGATGTCCCAGCTTTCCACAGACGTAACAAATATCGATGTTCTTGCGGTAAAGGGAGCACTGCAAAAGTGAAGGTCCATATCTCACGAATTTGGGCACCTTGTGTCCTTCGAACGCTATGGTGATTGTCCTAGTGTCCTTGATTCTCTTGGCCTGCAGCGTGAGTGGGTTGTTCGCGTTGACAGTCTTTCAGGGTCAAAATGCCCTGAGTATCGCTTAAGAGGATCCCGCGAATCACTCCTTTACAAGTATCATGGGGTGCCGTGGCGTACGCGCTAACCTCGAAAAATTTGCCTCCAATGTCAATTTGCTTGACCTTGAGACAGATCTTGAAGCTCTGTGTCTTGGTCCGGAGTGCTTGCTGGCATAATGTTCTGCTGCAAGTTGGAACAGATGATGTTCTGCATGGCCTCCTCCTCTTTGACGCCGGCTGCCAGTACTATCGCGTCTGCCACGGCTCCAGTGCCAATTCTCGAGATATTTAATCCCTCACGTGGTCGTAGCACAATTTTGCTGAAGTCCTTGGGTAGCGGCGGCATGCGTTCAGCTCGCATGATTGTATGCTTGGTGTCATGCCTACTACGACTGGCTCGAGTGTCTCCCGCGACGCCAGCCTTGGTCGAACCCTTGGCAGCAGGAACGCTAACCGCGGCTAGCTTATTCCCTGAGCGTCTCGTTTCGGCTTCCTTCCAACCCATGTCTTCCGCGCAATCAGCTGGAAAGATGTCCTCTCCATCTACTTGGTATTCCATTCTCAGTTGCAGGTCCTGAAACGCGCAGAGCGTTGAGTCACGTTATCGCCGGGTCAACACATTAGCGACAATCGCCTCCTTGGTTAGGCTTAAATCCCCTGGTGGTGTTGCCGTGTAAAAGTGTCCCAAAAATGGTTTAAAAGTCCACTCACCAGCACAAAGGTAGTATCTGCTGATTTCTTGAGAACTTAGGCACACGATGTGACTGAAAACTCGTCGACAAATTTGTGGATAACACAGGAAAGCATTCTTGAAAGCAGGAGCCGATCTTCGCGCCTCCGAACTGGACGGCACCTAGAGCCTCGTACAATATTGCCTAGAGCAGCATCTAGGTATACCTAATCTCCACATATACCAAATTTGGTATATGTCAAGCTTGCGAAACGGCCCCAAGCGCGCCATGAACGTAGCATCTAGTCTTGCTTTACATGACATGCATGTCATGATCATCATGTTTAGACGTGTCATTTACCATCGGGTTCTCTTCGCGTCCCGTAATACCGAATTTGGTGTACGTGAAGCTAGCTAAACGACCGCGAGCGCACCAAGAGCCTGTTATGTAGTCATGACTGGACATGCATGTCATCATTTTCACGGTTTCCATGTCTGTCACTCATGTTCACCATGGAGTAATGTCATACCATACCATTTGTGCAAATTGTTATGTGAACGAAACCACCGCAAGAGCAGCAAGAACATGAAATGTAAATCATGACATTCATGGCATATTGACGCAAGGTAGGCTGACAACTATAGTGGCCAGCCTCTGAGGAGGATAACGAATTATTTCTGTGGGCGCGTGCTCTGGCGTTCGGGTTTTTTGGCCTTTGGTTACGAAAGTAAACGCCCTGTTTTGTGCCTGCGTCCCCGTGTCCTTGTAACATCTTCTGGTGGAGCTGCGGGGTACAGTAGATGATACTGTCCCCAGAGAGCACCCCTGATGCAAGCTCATCGAGTAGCTCAGCCGAGCGTACCCCTGTGCACGTAAGTTCCAGCCGTCGTCTCCAGGGACTAGAGCCACAGCACGGTTTGCTGCCTGAACGTCAAATGACTATGAACCAAGCACCCCCTAACGTCACCGTGCCAGCACCAGCGCACCTGGTTGTCAACCAGCCCAAGACGCGGAAGACATTTCACGGAGCTGATTTTGAAGATGCCGACGACTGGCTCGAGCATTTTGACCGGTTCGCTGTCAACAACGATTGGACCCCAGAGCGTAAGCTACGCTATGTGTACTGCTTTCCCGAGGACTCCACTAAAACGTGGTTCGAGAACCATGAAGCAACGCTCACGTCATGGGATTAGTTTCACCAGCAGTTCCACAAGGCCTTTGCCCGAGAGTGCAGGAAAGACACAGCGGAGCCTGCTATAGAGGCAAGGGTTCAAGGCCCTAACGAAAGGGTGACGATTTACATAGAGGACATGGATCGGCTTTCAGGCATGCGGAGCCCTCTATGACCAAATCCAATAAAGTTCGCCATTTAATGCGTGGTGTCCAAGAAGAGATTTTTGCCGGCCTGATTTGAAACCCGCCTGCGACGCTTGCAGAGTTCCATGAGGAAGTCACTGCCATGGAGAGGGCCCTTCAGCAGTGTGCAAGGCAGTATAACCGTGGTGTACAACAAAATGAGGTCACTTCTGTCACTCTCGGCAATGACATCAGCGCGTTGGGAGAGCTCATCAGAGCTCTCATTAAGGAAGAGCAACAAAAGATGCAAGTGACTGCTTCACCTGTAGATCAGCTCTCCGTTGCGAAGATGGTACGCGCCGAGCTACGGCAAGCCGTTCGCGCTCCCCAACAGTCCGAGGCGGCACAACAGAGGCAGTGCGTCGAAATGAGCTACGCGGGAGCACTGCAACGTCCTCCAGCGTGCAGTTCACCCAGCGTGTTTTACCCCAATGAGTGACGCGCTCAGCAAATGGAGGTAGGCTTCCGTCCTCGCAGCCCACCGTTGATCGCCGAAGCACGACCGAGGAAGAGTGACATGTGGCGTACACCCGACCACAGTCCCCTTTGTTTCCACTGCGGGGAAGCCAGACACGTCTACCGAACATGTACATACCGCCGTGCGGGTCTCCGTGGATTTTCGCCTAATGCCCCTCGTCCACGACCTGGCGAGCGGCCACTGGAGATCGAAGTTTCATCTCGAATCGTCACAGTGTCGAACATCGGTCGCACTATCCCCGTTCGTCGTCGCCTGTTCGCTACAGGTCACCAAGCCCAGCCTATCCACGCGGTGCTCCGAGATGCCGTTCACCCAGTCATGCAAGTCGGGAAAACTGAGTTCAGCCACCTACGGAGGTGAGCCCACTGACGCTTACTCTAAGGAAGATCCTCCACTGCGACGACAGCGACGGCAGCGAAAAGATGTACAGATGCAGTCAAACGTGGTACAAAGAGTGGTGACATCAAACATTGCAATAACCGTGGAAGACAAAGGAATGGCGCTAATCGACACCGGAGCAGACACTTCCTTTATGAGCATGGGTCTTGCCTGCAGGCTGAAGAAGGTTTCTACTCAGTGGGCTGGGTCACAGATACGTACGGCAGAAGGCCATTTTTTCACTCCGGTGGGACGGTGCACGACGCGATTCAGTATTCACGGATTTACGAATCGCGGACATTTTGTAACACTGCCAAGTTGCTCGAGGGACCTAATTCTCGGACTGGACTTTCTGCATGATAACGGAGCCGTGATTGACTTGTAAGAGTCGCAGGTGACGTTTTCTACGACACACGCTTTAGCACGCAACCCCCATGATAGTTACGTCAATGCTTTGAGAATTGTTGACGTTGACGTCACGTTACCGCCGAAGAGTAGCGTATTGACCTTGGTAGCCTGCGACGTTTTCGATGAATTTAACGACTATGAAGGTAGTCCCGCTGCTGCTCAAACGAAACATCTGCATAGACCGATGCCTTGTTAGGTTAGAGAATAAACGCTCTCGAGTTCTGCTGACCAACTTAAGCAATGAGTTTGAGCACGTCCTCAAAGGCACCATGCACTGTCACTTTCCTAGTGAAATTGCCGACGCTTCCGATGTTAGCACATTGGATATGACTTCGCCACATGTAAAAGCTTGTGCTGACCTGGGCAACCATATTCGCGTTAATCCAGACTTGCCAGGTTCACGAAAAGAGCGGCTGCTAAACCTTGTGACGGAATTTTCAGAATGCTTCTCCACAGCATCGAGAGTTCAACGTACTACCGTTACAAAACACCGTATTGTTACCGAGGAGTTGGCGTGGCCTCTTCGCCAACATCCATACCGTGTGTCCCTGAAGGAAAGAGAGGTAATTAAGTGCCAAGTACAAGAAATGCTGAATGATAACGTCATCAAACCCTCGACAATTCCGTTACTGTTGTCCTAGTAAAACCAAAGACAACACACTACGCTTCTGCGTCGACTAACAACGGCTTAACAAAGTCCCAAAACATGACGTTTACCCCCTGCCACGGGTTGATGACACCTTAGACCGTCTACGCCATGCCAAGTTCTTTACATGATTAGATTTCAAGTCAGTGTACTGGCAAATTGAAGTTGACAAGGGCGACTGTAAGAAAACCGCGTTCGTGACTCCCGGTGGGCTCTACGAATTTAAAGTGCTGCCTTTCGGTCTCTGTTCCGCTCCCGTCACATTTCAACACATGATGGACACTGTACTTGCTGGAATAAAGTGGCAGACGTGTCTTGTATACTTGATGTCGTTGTGTTTTCAAGCACACTTGAGGAGCATCTTTCAAGGCTAAAAAGTGTCATCACTGCAAAAAGGAGAGCGAACCTTACCATCAAGCCCGAAAAGTGCTACTTCGGCTATCAAGAACTTAAGTTTCTCGGCCACGTGGTGAGCCCGAGGGTTGTTCGACCAGATCCGGTGAATTTGGCTGCCGTTGCCGATTTCTCTCGTCCTGGAGACAAGAAGGCTGTTCAGAGATTACTCGGGCTCTATGCCTACTACTGCGGTTTTGTCGTAGGATTTTCTAAAATTGCGGAACCTCTCACAAGACTGACACGGCCAGATGTGCCCTTCGTGTGGCTGGAAGAACAACAACAAGCCTTCGTAGAGCTACGCAATCGACTGCAGACCACTACAGTGCTGGCACATTTTGACAACACTGCTGACACTGAGATTCACACGGACGCCAGCAACGTAGGAATCGGAGCCATTCTAGTTGAATGGCACGACGGCGTAGAGCGCAGCCGCAGTCTAACAAAAGCAGAGGCTAGCTACTCTACCACCGAAAAAGAGTGCCAGCAGTCGTTTGGGCCAATAGCAAGTTTCGACCCTACCTATGCGGCCGGCCATTTCGAGCGGTCTGTGACCCCCATTCGCTCTGTTGGCTTGCCAATCTACGAGATTCATCAGGCCGCATCACCCGCTGGAGCCTCCGCCTTCAAACGTGCGACACGGTGGTCTGCCGATCAGGACATAAGCATACAGGAGCTGACTGCCTGTCTTGGGCTCCTATTTCCCCGACGTCTTCTGACACTGAACAAGATTTACCGTTTCTTGGCATCGTCAATGTTGTGCGGATGGCTGAGCTTCAACGTGAGGACACTGAGCTACTTCCTCTCATCCTGCACCTTGAAGGAGAAGACGTTATTGTCCCACGCCGGCTCTCACGTGGATTAACATCGTATTGCCTGCAGAGGAATGTTCTCTACAATATAAATCTTGAGAGCAGCCAGGAAACTTTTCTCCTCGCAGTTCCAACGGCACTGCGTGCCACGGCGATCCTTTTGCCGGTCACTTAGGCTTTGCTAGGACTTTAGCGCGCATCCGACGAAAGTACTACTGGCCAAAGCTGTATTCGTCCGTTCAGCGCTATGTCCGCACCTGCCGTGACTGGCAGAGGCGCAAAGTTCCACCCACAAATCCCACCAGCTTCCTCCAGCCTTTAGATTCACCTCGAGCATCGTATCAGCAAGTGAGAATGGATCTTCTTGGTCCATTTCTTACGTCATCCTTAGAAAATAAGTGGATAATCGTCGCAGCCGACTATCTGACTCACTATGCAGGAACCAAAGCTGTGCCTAGTGGAATTGCAGTTGAAGTCACCAGATTCTTCGTACACGACATTGTTTTGCGTCATCGTGCACCTGTTGTTCTCATAACCGATCGCGGAAGCATTTACGGTGGAGTTATTACAACAAGTCGCCAAGCTGACCCACACCAACCACCGTAAAACAACAGCTTATCATCCCCAAATGAACGTTGACGGAGCAGTTAAACAAAACACTGGCCGACATGCTATCTATGTATGTTGATGTAGAGCACAAAACGTGGGATGAAATTTTGCTGTACGTCACGTTTGCTTATAATACCGCTGTGCAAGAGATCACAGACCTAACAGCATTCGAGCTTGTTTATGGCCGTCGGGTGACAACACCGCTAGACGCTATGCTGCCAATAGACCAGGACACCATCGGAAACGACAGCGTTGACGACTTCGTTAAGAAAGCTGAGGGATTCCGCCAGTTTGCACGGAACCGCATTCGCACGCAGCAAGATACCGATGCTCGCCGTTACAACCAAAGTCGAAGGAATATCTACTATCGCCCAGGTGACTATGTATGAGTGTGGACCCCAGTTCCACATCGTGGGCTTTCGGAGAAACTATTGCGACACTAGTTTGGTCATTACGAAGTTGTGCGCTGCCTCAGTGACGTGAATTACGAGCTAGTTCCCCGAAGCACCGATACCAGTTTAAACCGAAGACGTCCCACGTACAGAAGTAGTCCATGTAGTACGGATGAAACCGTACTGTGCGCGCGAGTTCTGAACACTTCGAACTTTTTCTTATTATCCACAACAGCACAGCGTTATTATTTTTTTTCCTTCGTGGACGTGACCATGTTTTCCCATGGCCGTCTCTAGCATCTTAGTCAATCGACTGGGACGGTCACTCTTGAAAGAGGGAATGGACGCAAGGTAGGGTGGCAACTATAGTGGCCAGCCTACAGTGTCTGTGCCAGCCTCTGAGGAGGATAACGAAGTAGTTCTGTGGGCGCGTGCTCTGGTGTTCGTGCTTTTGGCCTTTGGTTACGAAAGTAAACGCCCTGTTTTTGTACCTGCGTCCCTGTGCCAAGTCATGTTATGGCATGCCCGTTTCGGTATAGATACCATTAGGAAAACAGCCAGGATAGCTAAAAGTCGTAGGCGGCTAGATAGATAGATAGATAGATAGATGATAGATAAATATATAGATAGATAGATAGATAGATAGATAGATAGATAGAAACGTTCGAAGTCGCTAAAGCTCGCGAATAAATGCTTGACGTTTAAAGCCAGGAGCGTTGAACATTTTTATGCTTTCGCACCAACTGATGTTTTCATCCGTGATGCTGACCGTCTATGATTTCTGTGGCGAATAGATAACTACGCAAAGTTAGCTAAACACTTTATTTTCCGTATTCGGGATGCTGCAGACATCGCTTGTATAATGTCTAACTAATGCGCAACCAGCTGCTCCAAAAGGCCGCTTAGTGTAGAGTTTCACGGATATGTGTAGCGCAGAATGTGGGGAAAGGCATATGTGTGGGCCAGTCGCGCAGTCTGCGATTCTTCCTTGTTTTTTGTGAACCAACATACGAAGATTGTAAATATTTCAGCACAGTTTAGGATGGTATAATGTTAACCCTAAAACTATGTTTACAATAGTAGGAAATTCACGAATTTATTACCATAAATTTAGCCTACTTTCCTGGGATATTCTAAAGGGTATGCTTTGCTGAAAAAATAAACACCGAATCAGGACATAAAACATGTACTTCTGAAGGTTATGATGCTCTTTACTTCTGAGCTTCTCTGAAGTGTGGACTAGCTGGTCTTCTTACTCGCAACGTTCGAATACTTGCCAGCTTTCAGGTTGAGTGGCAGGATCCTGCTTGGTGAGCCATAAAGCGAAATGAAAGTATATTCTTATTATGCTGTCATTGAGAACAGTAAACAAGACGAGGAAAGCACGGTTGTGTTAAGGAGTTCTGCAGAGGTCTACAGAAAGCAGGTTCAGCTTAAAATGAGGACGACGCAGCGAGGTATGTAAAGGAAAATGATAGGTGTAACCTTAAGATACAAGAAGAGAGCAAAGTGGTTCAGGGAGCAAACCGGGGTTAAGAATATCATAGTTCAAATCAAGAAAAAGAAATGGACATGGGCCGGACACGTACCGTGTAGGCAGGATAACTAGGGGTGATTTAAGGTAACTTACTGGATTCCCAGAGAAGACAATCGTACGAAGGGGAGACAGAAAGATGCAGCAACCTTATTTTAAAGGATAACAAAAATGCAAGACATGTACTGCCGTAGCATGAACTTTAACTTTCCTATTAAATGTTTATTATTTGCTTGACGTAATTTTAATGTGCTTGTTCAGGGCAAGCACTTTGCTGGCATATCGATTGCAGATGCCAAACGGAGAGAACGCTGCCAAAATTGCGGCTCTGCCGTCAAAATAGCACACTGCCTCGGGCAGTGAAACAGATAATAAAAGCAAAAAGCAGACGCTGCGTTGGCAATACAGCAGCACTTGGATTTCGAAATATTTTGCTCTATTCTTGGAAAACAAGCAAAGACAGCGTTGAATGTGTTCTCCCACCATTAACATTCTTCTGTGGCTTCTATTTGGAGTGGCGCGTTCCGCCTGGCGGGCGGTCGGGACTGTAGCATCTGGATGGCAGACATGATACCAGCCCCAATCTTCAACTCAGTAAATCTTTGTCTTCCTCGTGCAAGAACGGGTGAGAGTTAGGTTTAAGTTTAGCCTTCATGTTCTGTACGGCAGCTTTGTTAGGTTCTGCAAAGTTTTTCTGCTATGTGCACATCCTTTGTCCGGGTAATGCCGTGCTGTAAAGCAGTTTTATGGTATCTTCTATGTTTAGACCTACGGACGTCGTCATCTATATTTGTTTTTTACAGCGACACCGCAAAATGTTCTGGTGAAATATATTACCGGAAAAGCTACCATCATCTGGAAAAGGCACGTGTCACTGACATTAGGTATATCCTACAACTCCCAGTTAGTCCAATAAAACTGTAGAAGACGTCAGTTAGTCCAAGAAATGCCTGTTACAGGTATTTGATTATGAAGATATCTGGGGTTTAACGTCCCGAAACCACCATATGATTATGAGAGATTCCCTAGTGGAGGGCCCCGGAAATTTAGACCACCTGGGGTTCTTTAACGTGCACCCAAATCTGAGCACATGGGCCTACAACATTTCCGCCTCCGTAGGAAGTTCAGCCGCCGCAGCCGGGATTCGATCCCGCGACCTGCGGGTCAGCACCGAGTACCTTATCCACTAGACCACCACGGCGGGGCGTTACAGTTGTTTCTCAATTGTTCAAACATCGGTTGAACAAACATATCAAAATAACGAGTTTTTGCCAAATGCCTGGTGGTTTTCCCAAACATTCTATGCAAACATTTTTCAGTGAAATGAATTCCCAAATTGGGAATTTTTCAACTAAATCAACTTTTTGTGTAGGCCTGGCCTCTTTGTTGAGATCACTTAAAAGGAGTTTTGAGTTCTGCAGCGCTGTGTAGGCGCTTCGAGCTGCCCCAAAACCATTTATTTAGGTGAACCGTGCAAAATCAATTGTGCATTTAGCACCACTAATGCAAAGCCGATGTGCGGTAGATGAAAACGAGCCATGTGCGCTGCAATACTTCCACAAAGGTATCAGATTTTAATATTGTTATCTATGTTTACCGAGAACCAAAAAAAGAAGAGAACGACGATGCAGTTGTATTGGCTGTGGAAGGGTCATATTTTTTCTCTGGCCGAAGATATATTAAAAAGTGGTGAGAGTTAGTGCAATCAACATCAGAAAGCTGTTCTATAGGAAGCACACAGAAACAAAGTCGAGGTAATTTCGTATCTCGTTACCGTTTAAGAACGTCATTTCGAATAATATTTGCAGAATTCTTTACCGAAAGTTACCTTTTACCCCTTTGTTTTGACATTACCAAGGGCTCTCTGCCGAATGTGCTGTTTTTATCTTCCCTCTCTGCTCTCTTTCATCTCCCCCATCCCTCTCCCATGCGCAGGGTAGCAAACCGGCTGCCTATAAGCTGGTTAACCTCCTTGCCTTTCTTTTCCCTCAATTTTCCTTCCTTCCTTCCTTACCGAGGGCTCAATCATTCTTTGTATTCTAGTTTATATTCAGGTAAGCGAAGTTTAAGTTAAGGCAACTAGTTTTGGGTGCTTCTTGGGATTCACCTAAGTAAACTTTCATAGTATTACGTATATGTGTCACAGAAACTGGGCGAGTCCGCTCCCGAACTACGGTTCCCCAAACAAAAAAGGGAATTTTTGGCCCAACAAATCACTGCCAATGTGGGTATTTCTTAGAGAAATTGGGCCAATCGCATTACTGATCACTGCCTCACGGAACATGATGAATGCAGCAGTTAATCTAACAAATCATAAACGAGTATATGAAACCGCAACTAGGCAAATACTACTACTTAGCAATGGTTCACAAAAATGAAGAAAGCAAATGACTCCGAATAGATATATGTCAGCCGATAACTCTGAGTACGTACAACGACATAATAAAAAAGACTAATAAAGAAGAGGTGCGAAGTTTGAGTTTCAGTGTGAGTTTGGAGTGTGAAAATCCGTGTCGTCCTTCTGAGTGTCTGTGGTTTCAGTCGAACCTATATGCGCTGTGAATAAACCTAAATACAACCTAGCATGACAAAGCTAACGCCTACCGGTGACCTAGAAGTGACGAAAAAACAACCTGCATCACCTACCTAAGGCCTAGAAACAACACAAGAGCAATTTGATTAGTATTTAGCATTGAATAGTCTGTCTGTTGCGAGCGCTGCTCTGTTTCAAGTTTGCTCAGTGAATGTATATATCTGCAATACTTTAATCTCGCCGATTTCATTCTGACAATTAGCTGGTGAAGCTCATGGTAGGTACTTGCAGTCGTTCAAAAGGTGAGTAAAATCTACCATAAACGTTAGGTCAAAAGGTGCTATATACAGAGGGAGATAGGTTTGCTTACAGAAAGGCAGAGAGGTCGGCCTGAGGGATAGCTTGTTCTAACCTCTTAGTCTACACCGAGGGAGGGAAAGGGGAAAAAAGGGAATGTATGACAATGGTGAGATATAAAGGGGAGTATTTACTCTACTTTCAAGTTTTTATAACAGTGCATATATATATAGTAGTTGCTTTTAAGAAGGCTATAACCGCTATAATGACTTCAGTCTCACTGCTACAATCTCCCTATTCCTCAGAGAAAGTGTAGATTGTTCTGCACATTGCTCCGCCTAACACTACGGGGTCATTCCACGCCAAACTTCCTAGTCGTTTTGGCGACCATCTCCAATGTATCTGAAAAAAAAATCGTGCTGATTTACTGCATTGAGAACAGTAACTTGCTGGAATATTTCGGACAGAAAAAAGTTTTTGGTCATGTGGCTGCCTTCTGAACTTACCGGAATGTCGTCGGGTGTTGTTTGTGAAAACATTTATTTTAAATGTACCGCTCTCTCTTTATACACCAAATTCGGTACACATGTTGAACAAATGTTTTTGTGAAAAATGTGAAAAAACAGTATTATTAGTGCAATTTTTCTGGCACATACTCCTCCAAGAATTCAGCCAAAATGTGTTATGTTTGTATTTTTATATTGCAATACTGCACTTTGTATGAGTATTGGGTACACTTTAAAAAATCTCGAGTAAAAAGGGTGTCTTTTTGTCCCGCAACAATAATCATCATCAGGCTTGCGTGCGCTTCCTTTCTTGAAAACCCGGCGCTGGCCACTTTCCTATTGGGAATGGAATGTAACCCTGATAATGGGCATGCCAATCGTGACCAGAATGTACCGGGCGCAGGGCAATAGCGCAAGGATGAAACGCAATATAGATGATGATTACTGTTGTGGGACAAAAAGACACCCTTTTTACTCCCTCTTTTTTAGAGTGTAGAGAATACTTACTTCACAAATGGTATATTTCAAAAATACTTTTAGACCTCTCAAGTTTCTAAATTTTATGAGTAAATTCACAAATTTGCTTCATGTGGCAGTCCAATTAAAAATCGCCTTTATAGTTAAATCGAAAGGAAACAAACAGTTGTTTTCACGTAGCAAATCTTCTCAAAATTTTTTGTTTTAGTTTTAGTAAAAATTATTATTGAAATTTTCTATTGGCCATTTGGTCATACGGCAGCTGCCACTTTGAAATTCCCCATGGCGATCAAAGGAAAGTTCAAAAATAATTTTCTTCCTTAAAACGAAAATTGTAATCATAAGAATATTCATACGAAAAGAAGTGTTTTTGTGATTTTATTTTAATTATAAAGGCAGCTGTTAATAATTTTCACAGATGGTGCATAATGCGTCTCAGCATGGACAAAAATGAATGGTAAAATTTGGGAATTTCAATTGTAAAGTGAACCTGCCTGAGAGGTTTAAAAGTTATTTTTTCTCAAAATATACCTTTTGGGAATTAGGTATTTACTATTTAGATATTAGTACAAAGTGCAGTATTTCAATAGAAAAAATAAAAACATAACACATTCGACTAAACCTTTGGAGGCGTATATGGCACAAACATCACACTAGTATTGTTGAGTGTCAAATAGTTTACACAAGAGACTCTACTTAACATGCAGACCAAATTAGGTATGGAAGAAATGAGTGGACATTTAAAACAAATTTTTTCACAAGCAGCACCCACACGACATTCTGGAAAGTTCAGAAGGCAGCCACGTGACCAAACTTTTTTCTCTTGATAACTTTTTACTGTTTCAGTGTTTTAAATGCAGCGAATCTGTACAATTTTTTTATATACATTTGAGATGGTCGCCTAAATGGCTGGGACGTTTCGCATGGAATGACATCTGCATGGGCAAACCTCTCACTAGCGGTGATGTGGAGCCACCCTAGCAACAGCGAAAACGAATGAAGAGAACACTCGTGCAGATTTGAATAGGGGAACGATCCTGAAAGCCTAGAGCAAAGATGTAAAGGAGAATGGACTGTTACGAAAGCATCTCATTCCTGTCACCAGGTTTATTCGCTTCTTCTCAAGTTCCTATGAGCAGCAAGGAAGCAACATTGCACCACGAGGTCTGTCTACACGTAATCAGCGCGAGAAAGAAAAGTGCCCAGAAAATTTTTCCACTTGACGGACTCCACAGATTCCATCTGGTGTACTGCTAGTTCTCTGCAAGTGCGGCAGCGCTTCATTAGACAAGTCGAATGGTTTTTCTCTGGCAGTTTTTTTTTGCCTCTTATCCTTGTTTTCGTCACACTGCTGACCAATCTGGAGCTGGTAGCCGTGCACCTGGCAGGACTCGGTAAACAACGTGGCTTTCAGGCATCATTTTTTTTCTGTCAATCAACGCACGTTGATCTTTCCTAGGAAGGGATCAACCAAATTTGAACGAAACCTTTTCTCGTGATATACAGAAGAGGGCATGTTGTTTCACAGTGGTAGGTTGACTGTTGAAAAAAATATAACATAATCACAAAACACAAAAATCAGGAAGTTGCATTGTGACTGACTGCTCTAGTGTTTGAAAAAAACCCATCATGCCAAACAACAATAATTTCCCGAAGACGCGCGATGTACACAATTATCATTATTTGGAACTGTTCCACGTTGCATTAGCACGCGTTTCGAGGTCGGGCTTGAAAAGGGGATGTTTGAGTACTACGAGAAAGTGGCGCTTTCTCCTTCTGTCGCTTTACAACTCCGCTGATACTGGTCTTAGTTATGTACTTTTTCTAGGAGTTCGCAAGCTTTTCAGTTGTTATAACCTAGGAACTCAAACTCGTGGTCAGTATATGTGCTGGGGACATTTTCTCTCGTGGCCTGGCATGAAATAAAGATTTTTTTTACTCGACGTATGTTCCCGCTTATTGGAATTAAAAGAGCTTTGTTCAGGCAAGAGCAAAGATGACATTACTCGCGAGCATTTTGTTTTCTGAGGCACCCTTGATGGTGTCATTATAAGTTGACCCATCCCCGCGGAACAAAAGCTCTGTACGCTATGACCAGTGTCCAAAGTTTATTCCTTGTACAAGTGAGCACCAATCCGATTTTTCACAACTTGGCGTCAAAAGCGACTATGGAACAAGTTTCTGACTCGCTCGCTGTATTCCGTGCCGACCGGTTGTGCCCTCGCGATCTCCGACGACAGCACAGCTCTGGCCGACTGGGTTGGTCCTACGCCACCTCCTGCCGCTGCCCCCCGAAGACGACGACAACGTAGCTTTGGCCGACTGGATTAGCCCTACGCCATCTCCTGTCACCCATAAGAGCTCTCGCAAGTGGTGCCCCGTGCTCGGACTCCTTCAACCGTGTCCATCTGTCCTGTACCGTCCCTACGCCTCACTCTCTCCTTCATCTCTCTCTATCTCACTACCTTTTGTTGCGGAAATTGAAATTTTAGTCGAGAATGATCTTACCAGAATTACGTAACACCCGCTGGTCGGCAACCACGGTGAATCTAGTACATCGTGGCTACTTATTCATCTTCTGAACATTTTCCTAGCTGTGTACGAAATGAAGATTGCTTTCGTAAATATATGTACAGGGTGTCCCAGGAAAATTTAGCCAGAGTTTAGAAATATGCCGGCACACGCGACTACGACGCGAACAAATGCTTGTTGCTCACCGTAGCCTTGAGTTGCTCAGACAATTTTTTTGTGTTTTAAAATATTGTTTAAAAAGATATGTTGAATACCTAGCTTTTCAAGAAACGAATATAAAAAATATAATGGGAAAGTTGTAGATAGGTTTGAAAAACGTCCGATTAGACAGTTTTGATCTTTATGTCTGTTAGGTATAAGTGTTTTTCTGCTAATTACAAATGCTTGCGAAATACAAAAAATACCACGCGAGAAACCAGCTCGTGTGGCAGTGCGCAACATGATCCTAGTGCTCCCTGACATTCAGCATACGAACGACCATAGCAATTGCCTCATTGTGCTGTCTTGGCAGGGCCACAACAATGGTGGTGGCTTTACGATAAACAAGTACTGCTATCGGCCACAAAAATGATGACCGCTGTGAGTGCTTATCTCTGTCATAAACCGGTGCGAGGTAAGCGTGTTGTTTGTACACGGAACGTCAGGGAGTACAAAAATAATCGTGCGCACTGTCGTGCAAGCGGGTTTGTCACGTGGTATTTTTGTATTTCGTGGACATTTGTAACTACCAGGAAGAATAATACTTATTAGATATAAAGTTCGAAACTATCTATTTGGACGTTTTGTAAACCGATATACAACATTCTTCTTCAAATTTTTTAGCCGTCCTCATTCTTTCAAAGATTAGTTAGTTAAACAGATCTAATTTAAGAATATTTGCCAACACAAAAAATAGTCTGAATCCCGGCAAAGGTGCGCAACATGAATTTGGTCGTGTCATAATCACGTGTTTCAGCATATTTTTTTTTACTCTGGCAAAAGTTACGTGGGACACCCTGTATATATGTCTCACTTTTCTCATGAACTACAAAAGTTTCAAAAATAAACTTGTGGAAAACGAGGCGTACTTACATTACTACGTTGTCATTTTCATTTTGTAGTTTACTTAGTTTCTTTCTTCTATTGGGGGATGGTGGTTACAGATAGCGGTGGATGTGGCGGACGAGTACGGTGCGTGTTCCCCTTGCTGTGATCTCTAACAGCTCTCCGTGTAAAAACATTGACGCCGTATCTGCGTGCACGGCTGGCAAAGGCCATCGAAAGACGATAGTTTTCTCTCTAAAGAGGAAGAGAAAAATATTTTTTTTTTATTTTCTGTGCGAGAAAATCAGTGATTGGTCACTGCATGACATATGGACGCCATCGACCAGCAATTTGAAGAAAATCAGTTTTGCTTAAGATCAAGACCACCTGTAAGTGGCAGTACCGTGAAGCTTATCATATCATATCATATCGTCATATTGCAAGCTCCACGTAACACGCACTGTGCTCATTAGAATTATGTATCTATGCATTTTAGAAATAAAGAAGCACACGGCCTAGTGCTCCCGTATTGATGTTGTGCCCACATATGCATATTATTTGTTTTAGGAGAGAAGCTCCTTAAGGTGTCGGCTGAGCGTTCCGTGCTAATCGTATGTAGCCACGTCTCGTTAGTTCTTAAACCCGCCGCTGAGGGCGGTACCTGTACAGTGTGAATTTTAAATGCGAAGCATTTCTTAGCGAACTTCGGCGACTTTGAGCATATCTATCTATCTATCTATCTATCTATCTATCTATCTATCTATCTATCTATCTATCTATCTATCTATCTATCTATCTATCTATCTATCTATCTATCTATCTATCTATCTATCTATCTATCTATCTATCTATCTATCTATCTAGCCGCCTATGACTTCTAGCTCTCCTGGCCGTTTCAATAATAGTATCAATACCAAACTTGGCATGGCATAACATGACTGTATGAAAAACATATTTGACTAGTCATAACATGAAAATCCCAACATGTATGTCATGAATGTCATGATTTACATTTCACGGTCCTGCCGCTCTTGCGGTGGTTTCGTTCACATGGCATTTTGCAAAACTGGTATAGTATGGCATGATTGCATGGTGAACACAAGTGACAGACCCTAACATGAAAATCATGACATGCGTGTCATGTAATAACATGACTATATCCCACGCTCATGATGCCCTCGTGGCCGTTTCGCTAGCGTCTCATATACCAAATTTGGCATTACAGTACGTCAATAGAAAACGAATATACGTGACTGGTGCAAACACGGTAATCATGAGATGCGTGTGATCTAACAGCATGACTACATGCCACGCTCATGACGCGCTCGTGGCCATTTCGCTACCATCACTTATGCCAAATACGGTATTATGGGACGTGAATGTATGACGAAGCTAAATGACACATCCAAACATGATAACCACAAAATGCCTGTCATGTAACATGACTATACGTCACACTGATAATGCGCTCATGGCCGTTTCGCTAGCTTCACATATGCCAAATTCAGTATTACGTGACGCCAATGGATGACGAAGGTTTATTTATTTTATTTATTTATTTAAGACATACTGCAAGCCCATTGAAGGGCCCAAGCAGGAGGGGCATCACGAGAAAAACAAAATTTAGGCACAATACACATGATACACTGATTAAGATAGTTGGAACAAATACAGGAATGCATCAAAGTTACAAAAATCCGCAATGCAAACGACAATGCGACAAATGCAAACTTGATAATCATGAGATGCGTGTCATGTGAGAACATGATTACATGCCACAGAGAAGGCATCAATACATTTTGACGTTACGCGTTGAGCGTGCTCGCCAGCGTTCATTTCGTCACGTCACGCCGGCGTTGCCACGCCAGGCGCCGGTTCTGCCATATACTCGCAGGCGCGCGCCGCACTGCGTTGCTTTGACACATGTGCATTTCAGCGCGTCCGGCATCCCACCGTCACGAAAAGAGAGAGAGACGCAGTGTTGTCTGGGTAACGCATCGGCGCGAAATGCGCTTGTCACATTTCACACCAGTTGCCGTTGGGCCGCGCCGACGGACCTTGTCGCGTCTGGCGTCAGACTACAGAGTGCTCGCGTTTTGCTAACGTAGCGTCGCTGTGCCCAACGTGAGCGCGCGTCAAAGCTACATTAGAGTATATTGGGCCCTTCATGACGCACTCGCAGCCGTTTCGCTAGTTCCACTTATGCCAAATTTTGTGTTGCGTGATGGCAATTGTTGACGAAATATATGACTGGTGTTAACATGATAATCCTGACACGCGTGTCGTGTAAGAACATGCAACATACCACGCTCATACCGTGCTCGAGGCTGAATCGCTAGCTACACATATACTAAATTTGGCATCACGTGACGTGAATAGATGACGAAGGTAAACAACACATCCAAACATGATAATACCGACAGGGAAGTCATGTACGGCATCATTTACCTCCACCTCGTAACGTGGTGCAGATTTTAAAGTGTCATATCAACATTTTTCATTTGTGCTTCGCATATTATCGATTCCCACGGTACGTTGGATCTGCCCATTTCTATTTCACAATTTATTTATTTATTTCATAATAACGTCCACCCTTTCTTGAGGGCTCTTACAGACAGGGTACAACGAAACACAAAGCAACCAATTTACGTCTATGTCAGGTAGTAGCGTAACCAATTATTACATGTGCAACACTCTTCAAATAGGCTAACACTGCTTGCATTTACAGCAATGCCTGGCTATGCATTACAAGGCTTATCTGGGAGAAAGAAAACAAGGGAACTCAAACCAAGGAAACATGCAGGCTTATCATCTGGCAGCTTCATCACTCAAAAACATGTCCAACAATTTTTCGAATTGGCAAAGATCGCTTGCAATTACCATAATGCCTGGCAACGCATTCGAAAGCTCAATCGCAGCTTTAAAAAAGATTAACGAAACACATCACTCCGACAGGAGTACGATACTAAAACACAGTTGTGATTAACCTGACTGCTTCGTTTCCCTGGCACTTTTAAGTACAAATTTTTGTTAATTTTTAGTTGCCCTTGCAGTATCCTGAAGAGAGCTTTCAACCGGTTACTTTGTCTTCATGCCTCAAGTGATTCCAGTTCACAGGAGTTCAACATCTGCGTGACAGGATCTAATGGACGGTAATTAGTGCATAGGAAACGGACGTCACGGCGTTGAAATTTTTCTAATTTTGTTTTCAGGCTGTCTTGATGAGGACTCCACACGACTGAGGCATATTATAGTAGTGGGTGAACGAAGGTTTTGTAAGTTACAAGTTTTACATCTCGCGTAGCTCGGTGTAGTTTTTGTTTTAAGAAACCTAGTCTCTGGTTCGCTTTTAAGCACACAATGTCTGTGTATGTATGCCATGCAAAATTTTGAGTAAGGGTGACTCCTAAATATTCAAATTTGTTAGCATGGAGGAGTAAATTCCTGTCATAGAATATTGAAAGAGCATAACGCCAGTTTTTTTAGTCATATGTGTATATGTTGATTTTTTGTAGCTTATTTTCATGTCCCATAGGTTACACCAATGGCTGAATTTTTCCAAGCAATGACTAATGCTAACTTGATCGTGCTTGCTCTTTACAGTAGAACAAATTAGGCAGTTATCTGCAAAAAGTTTTACTCGTACCGGGTGTTCAATTACTGAAAAGATATCGTTTATATATATTCGAAATAACAAACGGCCCAATACCGAACCCTGGGGAACACCCGAGAACACTTCGAGTGGACGGGACAAGCTATCATTTAAATGTACTGTCTGCGTTCGGTTACCCAAGTATTCTTTTATCCAGGTCACTAGTGTTCTACCAATACCAATTTCTTGAAGCCTAAAAATTACCGTCCTGAGCCACTTTATCAAAAGCCTGTGCAAAGTCAATAGAAATGACATCATTTTGTTGTTTAATTTCTAAAGCTGCCGCATGAAAGAGAACACGGGAATGCGTGGCCTGCGTGCTCTGGAGGCTGCTAGCAGCGCGTTCAACTGGAAGCGAGAGCAACGACACTCTCTTCTAGCGTCACCTCATTGCGAGGAAAACAACCATTCGTTGCTGATTTGAAACCAGCGACAGGATTGCGACCGCCTCCCCTTCAAGGCGATTGCGCGAGAGCTGGTAACCGCCTTGAAGGGGGACGGGCTGCAACCTTTTCGTTCTATATCAGCAACAAATGTGTAAGGTCTGGCGTCGCAGGCCACGGGAGCGAGTCTTCTCGGTCTCAAAAGGGCGCGCTTCCCAAAAAGCCGATTCTCGGGAGACGATAATCTCGGCGTAAGCGCGCCCCTTCTGGCAAGAATACCGCGGTCAGTCGCCGCTTCTAGCAGCCAGCTAAATGGTTCCCAGACTGCGGATTGCCGGCGGGTGACGGTAGGACAGTGCATAGCCACCCATCCGTCAGGAGTATAGTCCGCGGGACGGCTGTCATGCTGGACAGCGTAGTCATCTCGAATGCAGGAGGCCCGCAGCCGAACGGCAACACCATTGTGTGCGTTCGTACAGTTCGAGGAACATTGGGTGCAGGCTGGTCCTTTCGTCTCTCTCCTTCCGACCGAGCAGTCGAGTGCGGGAAGAAGAGAGCGAGAGGAGGGGACGGCAACAAGTGTGTTGTCGGTCCAATAGACGGACTAAATTGCTTTGGTTGGCCGTGAGGAGAATCGGGAGGGGCAAGCGAGGTATTAAAACCTGGCTTCCGAGTCCTCGCAAAGGGGTCTGGTCGCAACAAATAGTGCAGTGCACTATCGGCTCTACCGAGGCAACATGCGACGGTTCCGACGGTCAAGTCTTGTAAATATGTACATAAGTTTCTGTATATAAAGTCGAGTTGTAACGTTTGAAATGTGCTGGCCTCCATCCCCGAACAAGCAGCACCAGCCACGACAAAACAGGACGGACACCGAGAAGCAACCAACCTTCCACTCCCTTCTGTAGCAACAGCCGCTACGCAGCTGGGAGAGCTCTGCTCAAGGGAACAGAGGGAGTGGGTAGAAGGTTGAGTTTTACTAAATGGTTGTTCAGCTCGCCGTGGAATGACGCGAAAAGTGGCTGTGGTTGCTCTCGCTCCCGCTTGAACGCGAGCCGCGAGAGCGCGCAGGCCTCAGGACGCCGTGTTCGCTTTCATAAAAATTGACACTGTACATACAACGAAATGCATATATGCTGAAAAATGCAAATGGTATGATGCTATAGGACGCTACTTGTAGTTTGATAAATAATAAAATTCAAAGCATATTCATGGAGTCAATGATGATGAGTGGGGCGAAGCGTCCATCAGTTTTTCCAAGCTTCCGTCCGTCCGTTCTTGCTTTCGTTCATACAAGTGCACGTCCGTTCCTGCGTCTGTCCATGCATACGACCGTCCGTGCATCCATACGTCCATTTGTGCGTCCGTCCTTCCATCCGTGCGTGAATCCGTCCCTGCCTTCGTCAATGCATTCGTCCCTGCGGCCGTCCCTTCCTGCTTTTTATGTTTGTGTTTTTTTTTCTTCCTTCAAAACTGTCCTGTACGTTCTTTGTCGCACATTATATTGAACAAGCCACGAGCCACTTTCGACTATCGGTCCAAATAATGCTTGTATTTTCAATATTCCATTTATGAAAGTAAAGTTGCATTGACTGATTCATTGAATGATTTATTGATTGACGAGCTCATCGTGAAACTCCAGATGTCCATTGCAGTTTTCTGGCTGCACTACTAGAAACCCGGCTAGTGCACCTACTTCAGCTTCGACAGCCAGTGCATCTTGCTCCTTGGCCGACGTAATTTACACACAGTTGTTCACTTTCCGCCATTACCGGTGCCAAGGGCATCTGTCTGTAGACTTCCTATATGCTGCCGTCAAACTGAACACTATTCCTAGACGGCACATTAGTTCGTTATGCCTGTCTCGGCAGTGGGCGTCACCTTCCCTCTCACTTATTGCACTCCGAGACGGTGAGGTAATCCCTCGCAATTACTCGAGCAATGACGGCAGCAACAAAAGAAAAAAGGAATGCGGTGACGTCGGGAATACCGCACTGTACCAGCGAGATTTTGGTGTATCCCGCACGCTTATGCAGATGAAGCATCTCATCAAATAAGTTTTTAAAGACAATAGTCTTTCTTGGGGACCTTCGACGCAAAAACTTTGGTCTGTCTGTCAGTCTGCCTGCCTGTTCATTTTCTGTTTCTCTACCGTTACCGCGAACCGGGCACTCTAAACAGCGCCAGCGGATACCCCGAACGGCCGACCCCATACGCAGCGCCCACCAATGTTGCTCAAGGATCAGCGTTCATACGTGGGTGATGGTCAATCAAAAACCAATTATTGCGCATGTATGAGGCACCATAACAACACGTATATATTCTACATGTTCGTCGTTTACTAGAAAAGGCATACAGAAGTAATTCTAAAGACCGTAGCGCTAACACGCTGCGCTTACCATGCAACGCTTGCAAGGAAAGGCGAGTGTTTACAACGATTTGCTAAGACGACACGGTGGTGGCCCCTACCCGTCTCCTTGTGTTCTACACCTTATCACTTCTGAGACGGGCGCCCACGCCCGTCTCAGAGCCACGCGCTTTGCTTTGCGAAAAACATTCCAGATGGCGGTGAAGTCTCACGTGTGACGTGACTTGATGCGTTCGTTCGCCTCCACTGCACGCTCGAGGCACTCTAACGCAGCAGCGCCTCCGGAATACCATTCACCAATTCTCTTGCGCCGAACATCAAATAAATGTTTTGTTCACTCTCTCCACACGCAAGACTTATCTTTCGACGACATTTGCAGATTACATGCAGTACGGGGCCAATTTTTTTTTCTCTTCGTACATCCACTATAGTAATAGGAGACAAGCTTGAGACATACAGATGCTGCGAAGCACGTGTGAAAAAATTGTGTATCTTTGTGAGTCCCCGGAGTTTATACAAGAACATGACTGAATTTCACGGTAAACAATGGCAACATAGAAGAGCCACTGGCATATTTTTCCGTATACTTAGCAATATCGTTTTTGAAACGAGCTGCGAAAGAGACTGGGATACTTGGAATAGGTCACCGAATTTTTATTGAAGGTCTAATTTTGCAAATGACTGTAGGTATGAGTATTTGGTGAAGACGTTATTTGTTTAATATTACAAAAAGTGAGTTACATTTCTTGGTATACTACAAATAACATAAAGCCATAAGAAGACGCACCTGAAAAAATTTCGGCCAATGCGAGTGATTGCTGCAATCGACTTCATGTAGGAAGTCAGTGAGTATGCAGCACTTTTAATTTCTATACTATAGAGTGATGCGTCAATCCAAGTCTTACGATGTGTACCGAGGTGTTATATAAGTTGATTAGCTGGGTTCATATTATTGGGCATAGTTGGCCTTTCGACCACATTGCCAATTAAACTCTTTTTGTGGCTTGCCCTAACGTCGGCACTAAAACTACAGCACTGAAGTCACTGTTGTCGAAGTGTTTTGTAAGCATCTTTCATTGAAGTATTTTTGAGATGCGGAGGCACGCTTGTCAATAGCTATGTCGTGTAATCTACGATTTATTGTAATGTTGTGAAAGAACGTAACGACAACAGCAAAAAAAAATTGATGACAAGTGCAACCATCACAACAAATCTGGTCAGCCATTGTTGCTATATGGTAAAAGATCGTTAGTTCGATTCTCAATATCTTGAAAAATTGAATAGCTGGAACGCGTTCCCGCCTCTGAACAACCTATGCATTGTTTAATAGCGTCGAACTTCCTTTCTGTCGTTCACATTTGACTGCAACCCGGTTCATTCGTACGATACTCGGAGCGGTGCAAATGTGTGACGCGAAATATTGAAAATGTTGTTTACAGGCAACTGTTACAAAGAGGCGCAGTCCACATCACTACCATCATCGTTAGTTATCACAATCTTGTCTACGCATGGTTTTCGCATTCAGCGTCTTTGATTTAATCTGATGCAATGCAGGCGCGCAATGTCAGAAAACTAAAACAATGCGGTAACTGTTGAATGCTAAGAGGTTTTCTGCCATGTTCAGCATGCGGGCGTAAAACTTATGTGATACATCGTGCTTAATTAATCATCACTTACCTGCCATTTGACCTGCACAAACGGAATCGTCATGCGCACGTGATGATAGTTCTGTTGCAGTTGACGGTGCATAAACAAAGAAACGTGCAGAGAATGTTCGGGGTAATCGCACTCGATATTCGAGTACATTGGAAGTACTGAGAACTACGTCTAAGGATGCCGAAAAGTGCAGTTCTGACACTGCTTTTACAGTAAAAAACAACAGGATTCACGTATTCATAAAGAAAGTGAAAGTGTATTGATGCAATACATAGTTGTTAGGCTTTTTCAAAACTTTTGGTGATTCGTCATTCGCTCCATTGAGCCATTTTTTCTGGTCTTGTGATATTCGCATCAAAGAGATGTCCCGGTGCGTCCATTCGAATTCTGCACCATGTGGCTGCGGGATGAAGCCATTTATTGCAGTGCCATATCCAGCTTTGTCGGCTACATTAAACATGCAAGCTACTGCAAACAGTACGTGTTTCTGTATGTGAGGCATTGCAGAAGGTCTCATAAAATTTTCAATTTCTGCTGTTGTTCATTTTGTTTGAATTGAATAATTATACTTGTTAGGTAAATACCCGCCGATCTGGGCTCCAGTGTGCGGTTACGCACATCACGTTACACATGAAAGGGCTACAGGAAGTATGCGACTGGCATAACATGTCACTCATGTTATAAGCAAAATACAGAGTATTAAAAATGACCATGAGAGCACCGAGATTTAGTGCACTATGTAAAGAAGAGATACACTGTTGTAACCAATCGTATTTTTTTCGTTTTCTAGTAAATATTTGGCGTTGTATACACTATTTTGAAATTTACTACCAATTTTACCTCTTTGTATTTTGAGGATTTATGGGCCTCATGAAACTTTCAGCTCAAGATGTCGACATGCGTTGGTCAAAGTGCGGCACATTAAACCAAAGTACCGGTTGATGATTTGTGCTAGCGAATTAACGAGGTCATCGGTGTTGAGAAATGGACTTTCACCTAAATGAAGGATGAATCTAAGATGAAAGCGAGAAACTGTTCTTTCCTCAGCCACACGATATTGACAGTAAAATTATTCGAGTTGCCACTTTATCAGACGCCCCTCTCTCGTTCAGATTTTTAATTAGCACAGTTAATCTGATTGCATTAATAGAGCGTACAAGCCAAATAGAATTGGAGCTGGAACTACGTCGTAAATACCCTTTCTTATAGCACGTTGAATAGCCAATACGTACTGAAACTTCCCCTGATAGTTTAACTGCCAGATAGCTTGTGGCTGCCTACTGATTGATACCCGAAGAGTAAAGCGAAGAAAAACAGGTACCCATTCATCATTCCTATCCAGAGGGTAAGCGAGGACGATTACTGTGAGACCATTTAATTTTACTGAACTAAATTTTATCTAGGCTACCACTTTTACGTGAAGTTATATTGTGGTTCCTTATTAGCAAACACAATTCATACGTATCTCTTTCCTTCGTTCTTTCTTTACGAATTGGTACAACCATGCTGTAGCTGGTACTAAACGAAACGTGACTGTCCAAAAAAGTTGTTGGCAATTCAATGTCAGCATTCGTAATGCCGATCGCTACTTGAAAGACAGTGCACGCAGATGACAAGATAATTTCCTTTCCTCCTTTAGATGCTAAATCTTAGTACCTACCTACCTACCTACCTACCTACCTACCTACCTACCTACCTACCTACCTACCTACCTACCTACCTACCTACCTACCTACCTACCTACCTACCTACCTACCTACCTACCTACCTACCTACCTACCTACCTACCTACCTACCTACCTACCTACCTACCTACCTACCTACCTACCTACCTACCTACCTACCTACCTACCTACCTACCTACCTACCTACCTACACATACCACGAATAGTGCCTACACTTGCGTTAACTCTCACAGCATCTGGAAACGTTTTATCATCCCAAAAATTAGGTTGTTTATTATTAAAACATTTTTGATCATATATTCATGAAAAATAACGCGCCGTGAATTCTTTCATTGCGCAAAGGCTACAGCCCTAATTTAGTTAAGTTTAACATGAAAATATTAATGTTCAATTTTTGCTGTATCAAGTGTGCGTCGGAACACTGGCAGAAAAAATGAAGTTTATTGCTTTCGCAATAAATAAAGCACACCATGAGTTGAATATGATTCGGCAGATCCCACGTGTCTGGGAATCGACGTTATGCGAAAAATGTGGAGAAAGGTGACCATGTTGAAATTTTTTATGAGCGACACATCATGAAAGGACGGTAAATATATGTACAAATATTGCACCCAGAGACATATGTTGAAGAGTTGCAGATGTTTATTTAACCAGCTGTTTGCATTTGCGCAACGATGCCAACTGGAGCATGCCTATTGGAAACACCAGAAGCTGATATGAAGCGCTGATGCTTGCGAAAATTCTGGCCCTGGACACTGCTACGTAAATGAACTTCAGCGTATAGCAACTAAACACAATTGACGTTAACTCGATGTGACGGCTGCATCAAAGGAGTACATATGTAATGTTTATAAAATTGGGTAAGTATCACTGCAACCACTATTGACGTTTCTCAAAGATTAGCGTCCATTTGTAAAGTAGCTCCGAGACCTGGCATAGCTCAGTGATAAAATACTTCATAGCCACGCAAAATGCTTGGGTTAGACCAGCTGGGACCCTGACATTTATTCTTTGTATTCGTCGGGTAGATGCTACTCATGTAGTGTATTTCTTAAAGTGCCAGTCAACAGGCTCCGAAATGTGCAGGACAAACTCACGCATTTTTTCTGCGCGTGGCCAACCTCCTTCAACGCGCAGTGACGTCAGCTCAGTGATTGAATTTAAGATGAAACCCGTGCACGTTAGTTGAAAATGAAAAGATAGTTGTTTCTGATGAAATAACCTAGAGAGACGAGTATCGGGGAATTATTCTCCAAGAAAATTTGCCTTGAATTTGATGCTACCAAAAAAAACTAGTAGAGAGAAAGAGATTGGTTCAGGAAAGGAAAAGACGCAGCTTCTGCAGCCTTAATTGGTAGCTTGGCTCAGCGCCTGTAGGGGGTGGGCGAGGAGGTAGAGGGTATTAAAGATATCCAGAAGGGAGAAGAAGAAGAGAAATGGCGTCCGTGACCAATATCATGGCGGGCGGCTTCTATAGCCTGTTGTCTAGTACAGTGTTCTCAAGGAAGCGAAGAACCGCCTCGAAGACCTGGGTGTGGTGCCGTGAAGGAGGGAGAAGGTCCCTCTGTGTAGCCGCGAGCAGACCGTGGCCACGGAATGCGGCGAGCAAGACGCCATGTTGTGTGTGAAGTGCTGGGCAAACACATAACGGGTGCTCGGTGGTTTCATCTACCCCGCACACAGTGCACGCAGGGAACGAGGCTTTGCCAAGCCAATGACGCCAGGCCGCAGCAGAGGAGCAGCCGATGCGTAAGTGAAGTAGCAGGGACCTCTCTTCCCTAGTGAAACCCCGGTCAGGCAGCCGGGTGGGTGGTTCTATCCTTGCTACATGGTGTTGTCAGGGTGGCAGCGTAGCAACAGGCTCCTCAGTGTGAGCGTCGAAAAGTCTGAGGCGACTACGGTACGGCACACAGGGACGGCAGAATGATGTGCTCTTCTCGCTAGGGCGTCAGCCTGCTCATTTCCCTGGATTCCCACATGAGATGGAACCGAGTGCAAAGAAACACTGATGCCACTGGCAAGGAGAGCATGCAGCCCGAGACGGGTCACCGCAGTCTCCCATGGTATTTGGGTGCTCTAGATGGTTAGACGGGCCACTCTGCTGTGTGTTCTTGGTCTGGGGTTCACAAGTGCCTTCGTTTTGGCCGAAGAGACAGCCATACCTACAGATGTGACATGGTCAACAACAGCATTCAGTTCAATCTGCAAGCAAGATCGGACCATTCGCAGATTCCTGGTAGGGCCCCATTTCCAAAAGGCGACGTCGTCAGAGTATACAGAACATTGGATTGGGGTAACGCTGGCCGGAAGGAATGACAGATAGCAGGCGTGCCAATGCGATGTTGCACAAGAAGGGGCTCAATATAGAACCCTGTGGCACCCCGGTCGATAGCGGTTGTGGAGAGCTGAGCGCGTGGCCGACTCTCATGCGGAAAAATCAGCCAGACAGAAAGCCCTGCACAATGTACAGCATGCGGCTGTGTACGCCCAGGGCTGCTAGTGCCTGCATGACTTCTAGGTGAAGCAGGCCATCAAAGGCATTTTGCACACTCCAAAAGCACTAAAAGGGCCGCCTCGTTCATTCTTCTTGCATGCTCCAGTGCCGAGACGGCATCCCTAAGCGAGTCTGCTGTGAAGCGTTCACGCCGGAATTCAGTCTGTTGCTCGGGAAAGTAGTCGAGGGCTTAGCAATATGCTCCAGGTGGGCCAAGACCATTGCTTACCTCACCTTGCAGGCGGCTGAGGTGAGAGATACAGGCCTGTACGATGAAGGGGTTGACGCTGGCTTAAGCGCTTTTAGGATCGGCCCGATGATGGCAGTAAGCCAGGACTTTGGTAGTTGTCCACTTTTCCAGATGTCGTTGAAGCAGTGAAGCAGCTGGGACTTCTCACAGTCTGCCAGATTGCGGAGCATCTGGAACGTAACTCCGTCCGCTCCCGGTGAGTTTCGCCGCTTCGAGCGGTTGAGAGACGCGGTCAGTTCATGGGGCAGAAACGGTACGTTGCACAGGCCTGCCACTCTCTCAATGGTAAAGGCAGGGCAGTGTATATGGTGTATACATCAAGTTCTGCCAAGGAGCCGGGCCTCTGCAGGTAGCTCTGGTGGTCTCGTTGCAAATTGACTCACCATGAGGTGCGCCAGAGTGAGCTCCGAGAGGTCCAGAGCGATGGCCATGGCCAATATAGATAAGCTGATGGATGGCTGGCCCGCGCTGCAGCGATTGCAGAAGCCGCCACACAGTTGAACTGCGTCGAGAACTGGAGATGCTGCTGCAGACACCCTTCCAGCTTCACTTCCATCGTCTATTTGCTTGGCATCTACAGAGGGCGGCCAGCCGCCTGAAAGCTGTGCAATCTTCTGCCACGGAATTTTGGAGAACACGGTGCCCGGCCCTTCCCTGCGTGACCCACAACTGTAGCTGCTTGAGGTCAGGAATGGGACGTCCGGGCTTGGTTCTCGACACGACGGTAGCCGAGCACTGTCGTTTACATGCTGAAGGAAGTCGCCCTCTGCAGGAGTCACACTGAGTCGTCGAAATAAGCTCAAATTGACTGCAAACTTGGTTAATGGGCAAGGGTACAGTGCTGGTGTTCAGGAAAATTGGAAAGTGATCTGATCTCTAAGTGTCTCGACTGATCGACCAGGTGCAAGCACAATTCTCTGTTGCGATACTAATGTCAATAGCCGTACGCACGCCTCTGCGCACAAAGATGTGCTCCTCAGTGTGCGAAATCTTGAGGCGTGCTGAAAGGATGACATCCAACGTGGCTCGGCCCCGAGCACAACAGCTGTCTCCATCCCACCCCAGGCAGTATGGTGACCATTCCAGTCTCCTCACAGGAAAAAATGATGGCCCAGGTGAGCAACTAGAGGAAGCAGGCTCAAAGCGTTCCAAGGTTTGTTGGGACGCACGTAGAAGCTGGCCACAGTGGTGTCCCAGGAGCCTAGACGCACTGTTACAGCACAACATTCCAGCGGGCACCTTGTGAGTTCATTAACATGGACTACCATGTGTGCGATAGAGGTACTGTTGTGAAGCGCGCCTCCGACGACGTTACGAAGGGCGCCCCGAATCTCACCGCTGCAACGACTATTTACGAAAGACGGCGACGCCAACACGGTCCCGAAGGCGTCACTGCTTCGAACTCCGCCGGGAAGGACACCAGCCGTTCAGTAGCGTAGGTTTTTCAGCTCGCGACTGCTTCTGCGCAGAGCTGATAGACGAGAGGACGAGACGACGGTGAGTTAAACAAGGTTTATGTACAGCATATAAACAGAGGCGTTACAAATTCGGCACTGGGGCCGACAGCTTAGAGACCCGAAGAGCCGAGCTCTCCTCTCTAACACATAGGTCTGCTGCTAACACATAGCTCCACTAACACACAGCTCAACTGCTAACACATAGCTCAACTCTGACACATATGTATACTGCTAACACATAGCTCAACTGCTCGCAACGCGCCGCAGGGCTTCTTTTATATGCACTGGGTGGATTCTTTGAGTAACCAAATGTCCAACCAGAAGCGCCGCTGGTCGTGAGTTCAGACTCCTCCAATGGGCCGCGTCAGCGAATCTTAAGCCGCTGCGTTGCACGTGGCTGCACCCAAGGACGAGTGACGTCACCGCGCATTGCGTCAGACTCGCCAGACAGGAAGGCGCCGGCTCGCTGGCTGACGTGACTCACTGCACGTGAATGGCAGAAAGGCACCGTCGCGTGATGACGCCGTTGAGTTGTTCATCGCGTCAGGCGGGCTCGCGTGCTGGCCTTGACACAGATTTCATTTTTCCGAGGCATGGACGTTCGCTGCGGACTCGCAGGCATAACAGCACCCCCGCCGCCAGACAAAGCGCCGGAAAGACGAGCTGCTTCCACGTGGCTCGGATGTCAGGCGCGCTCGTTCGCCAGGTCTTTCCAGGTTCGCCTCCGGCGCTATGGCGAGAATGCAGCTCCAGACTCCGTTCCGGGAACACATCCCATTCTTGAGGACGGATCCCAGCTCCACTGGCTTGTCGCCACAACTTGTCGACCAGCTTCGCTCGTCTCTTCTGACGATCTTTGGTTTCAGCACTTGTCGGTGGTTCTACAACTTGTCAAGAACGGTTCGACAACAGACAACATACGACACAAGCAAGTGCCGTCGGTCACCCGACCGAACATCAGACAAGGTATAGCACAACATATACCCAGCTACGTGTCTATAGGAGTTTTGTTCCCTCTACATCAAGAGGCACATGTGGGACACAAGCCTCTGAAATTGAAAACTCAAATTTTTGCGCGTACAACAACGTAATGAAATAGAATAGGACATAAAGTTGGCTCCTTGAGCTCATTCTAGACGAAAGCGCTCAGCTAAGGCCGTGATGCGGACAAAATTTTGCCCCGAATCACCAGTGAGAAACCGAAAGGTAGGGAAGGTACTAACTAAACGCACGGCTCAATGCGTCTGCATTAGCGTTTAGCTTTCCTTTTTTGTTTTGTTTGTTGCGAACGTGAAAGTTGTGCTGTTTGAGCATCATGCTCCACCTCAGTAACCGGCCACTTTTAGGCAACGATACCTATGGGGTACCAACAGCTGCTTATACTTGCGACGTTGCACAGGGGAACAACGATACGGCTTGCTAGGGATTGACTCCTCACAAGTTAGCTCGATATCGTGTTCGATCACCGTCGTGTTTCCAGCACGGTCCAAAAACACGTCTTCAAACTCGGAAAGAATCCTTCTCAGGTCCTCCTTCTGGACTTCACTTAACCTAGGCTCTAGGTTCAACTGCTCCAAGATTACCTCCGATACCCTTTCGATTACATCTTTAAAACTCAAAATTTCTGCTCCCTCTTCCTCTGAAGCATTCAACAGCAGATTTACGACCGCTTGACGTTGAAGGTATGGTTTCATCAAGTTGTAAATTTTGTACGGCCGCCTTCCTAATTTCACTTGATAATTGGTATCAGAAAGCTTCATGGGTGCCTTCCACTTGTCCGCGAATTTCCCCGCTCTCTGACAAGTGTCGCATGAGTGTACAAAGTCTTCAATATCCCTCCAGCATTTCGGCCAATAAAACTCAAGAGAAACGCTAGCCTCGGTCTTTTTTATGCCGAGATGTCCTGCCCATGCGTTTTCATGCGCCAGTTTCAATAAATGGCGACGATACTTTTGTGGCACGCGCTCATACCTGTGACCTTGCGCATTTGTGTAGTTCCGATACAAAAGCCCTGCTTTCTCAAAAAAAGAAACCTTCCTTTTCTTTTTTCCCAAGTTCACGCTTTCCATTAGCGCTTTTATCGAGAGGTCCTCACGCTGCTCTTGAATGAGCGTTTCTCGATCAACCCTCGACAGCTCACTCCAACTTTCCGCTACAGGCGAGAGCGTTGCAGCCCTCTCGCTCTGTATCAATGGCGCCATGTCGTCTCCCCCTGCTACGAAAACCGCGCCAGTCACTTCGGCGACTGGCCGCTCGAGTCACTGCTCACATGACTCACGCGAAAAATTTCCTCTTTGAGGTTCCGTCGACCCGCCGACAACGTCACTTGAGAGTTCACCGCATTGAGCAAGATCAAGGTCCTGCGAAAGCTTCCGCGCTTGCGATCGCGTGAGGGCCATGTACGCTAAGTTGGGGAAGAACGATTTACCCTGCTCTTTGAGAAGCTGCTCTGAATTGTTAGAGAAAAGATAAGGAAAACGATCGGGAAGCGCGGCAGACTCAGCCGCTTCGGTGCGAAGCTTACCGAACGGGCTTTCAATGACAACCGTAGCGACCGGTAAGCAAGTACTCTGCTCCTCGGCGACTTGCCCGATCCACGCGCATTCACCGGTAAAGTCATCCGGAGACACCAATGAAGGATGGACAACGTCCATGGTTGCCGCTGAGTCACGAAGTGCTGGACACGTTTTCCCATTCACACTAAATTCTTGGAGATACGGCTCTAACAACCGCATGTTCTTTTCCGATTCTCGGATTGTTGCAAAAGCAAACTTTTGCTTACAGTTTATCGCGATGTGCCCTTTCTTTCTGCAGTTGTAGCAGATTCGCGGCTTCCGTTTGTTTTCGGATTCACGGATAGTTGCAAACTTTTGCTCACAGTTTATCGCGTAGTGCCCTTCCTTTCTGCAGTTGTAGCAGATTCGCGGCTTCCGTTGATCAAGTTTCTTTGAAAAGCCCTCTTTCCTTTTACCCTTTTCAACGCGCACTGCCCTGCTATGCAACTTTCGGCGTGTATAATACTGCTCAGCTAACTCTGCTGCCTTGTTTAGCTGTATTTTACCAAGTTTGTCCTGCAGCCAAAGTTTGACATCCTCCTCGATGTTGCGGTAGAATTGCTCCAATGCAACGCATTCCACCACTTTATCGCGGTCGTCATAAACACCTTCGCCCTTGAGCCATTCAATTGAATCGGCTTTAGGACGAAACGCGAAGTCAACGTGTGACTCATTCCCCTTTTTAGCATACCGGAACCTTTGCCTGAAAGCCTCGGGTGACAACTTATAACGTCTCAAGAGCACTTCCTTAACCTCGTCATAGCTCTGAAACGCTTCCCTCGACAAGCAAGTTATCGCGTTGGACACTTCGCCGGGAAGAAGAGCTAACAGGTTCCGCGCCCAAAGAGACCGCTCCAAAGCGTTTCGCTCACAGACGTGTTCAAACTTGACGAGATACTTCGCCATGGTCTCGCCTACTACGAACGGTGGCAGTTGGTCCCGAATTCTATAACCGCTTACCTGAATCGTCGGAGAAGCTACTCTAGGCGCCTGCGAGCACTGTAGGATTGCCAATTCTATTCGTTTCAATTCGAGGCGCTCCTGTCTCTCGGCCTCCTCGCGCTCGCGTCGTTCGCGCCTTTCAGCTTCCTTGCGGCGGGCTTTGATATCCACCCAGGCCTCATCGACTTCCTCAGCCTCAGCCGACACTCTTTCATTCTTCATGATCTCAAGGATCGCTTGCTTTCGTTTCGCGTTTTCGCCCAAAGTAATGCCGAGTTCCTCAGAAATTTCGATGAGCTCCTTCACTTTAAGGTTCTCCATCGTTCACACTAGCCTCTTGCTGTTTGCCTCTGTTAAGAATTTACTTGCCGTACCCACTATAAGTCTAGTAGCAAAATGCGCAAGCAATTTTCAACACTCCCGTGTTTAACCCTTCCACAGTAACTTTCGTATCAAAGCACTCTGACTTTGATTGAAACGATCAAAGTTCACTCTAAAGCTTCACACAGTCCTTCTCTAAACTGCTATAACCTGAGCTAGAGTTGTCTGCTGAACTGAGGGGAAAACATCAGGCACTCACCACATCGATGTCGCTGACGCCGGCCGATCCCGCAGCTGCCAACCACTGTTGCGACGCGCGCCTCCGACGACGTTACGAAGGGCGCCACGAATCCCACCGCTGCCACCGATGTTGCGAAGCGCGCCTCTTACAACGGTACGAAGGGCGCCCCGAATCTCGCCGCTGCAACCACTGTTTACAAAAGACGGCGACGCCAACACGGTCCCGAAGGCGTCACTGCCACGAACTCCGCCGGGAAGGTCACCAGGCGTTTGGTAGCGTAGGTTTCTTAGCTCGCGACTGCTTCAGCCCAGAGCTGATAGATGAGCGGACGAGACGACGGTGAGTTAAATAAACAAGGTTTATGTGCAGCATATATACAGAGGCGTTACAAATTCGGAACTGGGGCCGATAGCTTAGAGACCCGAAGAGCTGAGTTCTCCTCTCTAACACTTAGTTCTGCTGCTAACACATAGGTCAACTAGCACACAGCTCAACTGCTAACACATAGCTCAACTCTGACACACATGTCTGCTGCTTACACATAGCTCAACTGCTCGCGACGCGCCGCAGGGCTTCTTTTATATGCACCGGGTGGATTCTTTGAGTAACGAAATGTCCTACCAGAAGTGCCGCTGGTCGTGACGTCAGACGCCTCCAATGGGGTCGCCGCTGGGCCGCGTCAGCGAATCTGAAGCCGCTGCGTTGCACGTGGTGGCACCAAAGAACGAGTGACGTCACCACGCATTGCGTCAGACTCGCCAGACAGGAAGGCGCCGGCTCGCTGGCTGACGTGACTCACTGCACGTGCGTGGCAGAAAGGCACCGTCGCGTGATGACGCCGTTGAGTTGTTCATCGCGTCAGGCGTGCTCGCGTTGTTATGCCAGCGAGTCCTCAGCAAAGGTCCGTGCCTCTGAAAAAGGCAATCTGGGTCAAGGCCAGCCCGCAGTCCGCCTGACGCGAACAACTCAACGGCGTAAACACGCGCGGCGCATCTCTGGCCCACGTGCAGTGAGTCAGCAGCGCACGTGACAGCGAGCCGGCGTCTTCGTGTCTGGGGGTCTGACGTGGCCCAGCGGCGACCCCATTGGAGGAGTCTGCCCTGACGACCAGCGGCGCTTCTGATTGGACATTTTGGTTGGACCCGGTGCGAATAAAAAAGCCCTGCGGCGCGTCGCGATCGGGGGTCTTAGGCGAAAAGCTGACCTATGTGTTAGAGAGGAGAGCTCGGCTCTTCGAGTCTCTGTCAGCCCAAGTGCCGAAATTGTAACGCCTCTGTATATATGCTGTACATAAACCTTGTTTAACTCACCGTCGTCTCGTCCGCTCGTCTTATCAGCTCTGCGCAGAAGCAGTCGCGAGCTGAGAAACATACGCTACCAAACGGCTGGTGACCTTCCCGGCGGAGTTGAAAGCAGTGGCGCCTTCGGGACCGTGTTGGCGTCGCCGTCTTTCGCAACAGTGGTTGGCAGCTGCGGGATCGGCCGGCGTCAGCGACATCGATGCGGTGAGTGCCTGATGTTTTCCCCTCAGTTCACCAGACTACTCTAGCTCAGGTTGTAGTAGTTTAGAGAAGGGCTGTGTGAAGCATTAGAGTGAGCTTTGATCGTTTCAAGCCAAGTCGAAGCGCTTTGAAACCAAAGTTAATGCGGAGGGAGTAAACACGGGAGTGTGAAAAATTGCTTGCGCGTCTTGCTAGTTGACTTATAGTGGGTACGGCAAGTAAATTGTTAACAGGGGCAAACAGCAAGAGGCTATTGTGAACGATGGGGAACCTTAAAGTGAAGGAACTCGTTGAAATTTGTGAGGAACTCGGCATTACTTTGGGCCGTGCGAAACGAAAGCAAGCGATCCTTGAGATCATGAAGGATGAGGGAGTGTCGGCTGAGGAAGTCGATGAGGCCTGGGTGGATATTAAAGCACGCCGTGAGGAGGCTGAAAGGCGAGAAGTAGAAGCTCGCGAACGTGAGGAGGCTGAAAGGCGAGAAGCTCGTGAAGAAGCTGAAAGGCGCGAAGCTCGCGAAGAAGCTGAAAGGCGCGAACGTCGCGAGGAGGCCGAGAGACAGGAGCGTCTCGAGTTGAAACGACTAGAATTGGCAATCCTACAGTGTTCGCAGGCGCCTAGCGTAGCTTCTCCAACAGTTCAGGTCAGCGGTTTTAGAATTCGGGACCAACTGCCACCGTTCGTAGTAGGCGAGGACATGGCGAAGTATCTCGTCAAGTTTGAACACGTCTGTGAGCGAAACGCTTTGGAGCGGCCTCTTTGGGCGCGGAACCTGTTAGCTCTTCTTCCCGGCGAAGTGTCCGACGCGATAACTTGCTTGTCGAGGGAAGCGTTTGAGAGCTATGACGAGGTTAAGGAAGTGCTCTTGAGACGTTATAAGTTGTCACCCGAGGCTTTGAGGCAAAGGTTCCGGTATGCTAAAAAGGGGAATGAGTCACACGTTGACTTCGCGTTTCGTCTTAAAGCCGATTTGATTGAATGGCTCAAGGGCGAAGGTGTTTATGACGACCGCGATAAAGTGGTGGAATGCGTTGCATTGGAGCAATTCTACCGCTGCATCGAGGAGGATGTCAAACTTTGGCTGCAGGACAAACTTGGTGAAGTACAGCTAAACAAGGCAGCAGAGTTAGCTGAGGAGTATTATACTCGCCGAAAGTTGCATAGCAGGGCAGTGCGCGTTGAAAAGGATGAAAGAAAAGAGGGCTTTTCAAAGAAACCTGATCAACGGAAACCCGCTCCGCACCGTAATTTCAAAAAGGACCCGTCTCTTACGAAGGACACTGTAGAGGAAGGGAAAACAGAAGCGGAAAAATCGAGTGAGGTTTCTAAACAACGCACTGATACCACACGGGCGTTTGAATCACGGAAGCCACTAATCTGCTACAACTGCAAAAAGGAAGGGCACATCGCGATAAACTGTAAGCAAAAGTTTGCTTTTGCAACAATTAGAGAATCGGAAAAGAACATGCGGTTGTTGGAGCCGTATATCCAAGAAATTAGTGTGAATGGGAAAGCGTGTCGAGCACTTAGAGACTCCGCGGCAACCATGGATGTTGTCCATCCTTCATTGGTGTCTCCGGATGACTTTACAGGAGAATGCGCGTGGATCAGGCAAGTCGCCGAGGAGCAGAGTGCTTGCTTACCAATCGCCACGGCTGTCATTGAAGGCCCGTTCGGTAAGCTTCGCACCGAAGCGGCTGTGTCTGCCGCGCTTCCCGATCGTTTTCCTTATCTCTTCTCCAACAACTCAGAGCAGCTTCTCAAAGAGCAGGGTAAATCGTTCTTCCCCAACTTAGCGTACATGGCCCTCACGCGATCGCAAGCGCGGAAGCTCTCGCAAGAGCTTGACCTTGTTCAAAGCGGTGAGCTCTCAAGTGACCTTGTCGGCGGGTCGACGGAACATCAGAGAGGAAATTTTCCGCGTGAGCCATGTGAGCAGTCGCGCGAGCGGCCCGTCGCCGAACCGACCGGCGCGGTTTCCGTAGAAAGGGGAGACGACATGGCGCCATTGGATCAGAGCGAGAGGGCTGCAACGCTCTCGCCTGTAGCGGAAAGTTGGAGTGAGCTGTCGAGGGTTGAGCGAGAAACGCTCATTCGAGAGCAGCGTGAGGACCTCTCGATTAAAGCGCTAATGGAAAGCGTAAACTTAGGAAAAAAGAAAAAGAATGTTTCTTTTTTTGAGAAAGCAGGGCTTTTGTATCGGAGCTACACAAATGCGCAAGGTCGCAAGTATGAGCAGCTCTTAGTGCCACAAAAGTATCGTCGCCAACTATTGGAACTGGCGCATGAAAACGCATGGGCAGGGCATCTCGGCATAAAAAAGAGCAAGGCTAGAGTTTCCCTTCAGTTTTATTGGCCGAAATGCTGGAAGGATATCGAAGACTTTGTGCGCTCATGCGACACTTGTCAGAGAGCGGGGAAATCCACGGACAAGTGGAAGGCACCCATGAAGCTTGTGCCGATTATCACAGAACCTTTTCGGCGCCTAGTAATTGATATAGTCGGGCCATTGCCAGAGTCAAGGCAATGTTGTCGGTACATCCTGACGGCTCTCTGTGTAGCCACAAAATTTCCGGAAGCGATACCCCTTAAGGAGCTCAATTCCCCTCATGTCGTGGATGCACTGCTATCCATATTTGCACGCGTCGGATTTCCTTCTGAAATCCAATGCGACAATGGTAGTGTCTTCACCAGCTGCCTTACCTCTACCTTTATGGATAAATGTGGAATAAAAGTAGTGCACAGCTCAATCCATCACCCGCAATCTAATCCGGTAGAGCGTATGCATTCCGTTCTGAAACGGATATTGAGAGCTCTCTGCTACGAGCACAAATGCGACTGGGAAGCGTGTATTCCTCCCATTATGTTCGCTTTAAGATCAGCTCCTCATGAGAGCACTGGTTTTAGCCCTGCAGAGCTTGTGTATGGCAGCAGTTTGAGAACACCATTGCAAATGCTACGCGAGTCCTGGGAGGGATTCGATGAGGACCCTAATGTAGTTGCGTATGTTCTAGACCTCCTTCAGAGGCTTGGAAAAACGAAAGATCTTGTGGAAAGCCACATGAAGGCTGCGCAAGTATTGTCGAAGGAGTACTACGACAAATCGGCGAAGAAGCGCACATTTGAAGTTGGTAGTCAAGTAATGGTGCTGCGGCCGTCCAAAAAGAACAAGCTTGAGGTTCATTGGGAAGGGCCTGCCAAAGTAATATCGAAGCTTTCAGATACCAATTATGAAGTGAAATTAGGAAGGCGGCCGAACAAAATTTACCACAGTTACTTGATGAAACAATACGTTCAACGTCAAGCGGTCGTAAATCTGCTGTTGAATGCTGCAGAGGAAGAGGGAGAAGAAATTTTGAATTCTAGTGATGTAATCGAAAGGGTTTCGGAGGTAATCTTGGAGCAGTTGAACCTAGAGCCTAGGTTAAGTGAAGTCCAGAAGGAGGACCTGAGAAGGATTGTTCCCGAGTTTCAAGACGTGTTTTCGGACCGTCCCGGAAACACGACGGTGATCGAGCACGATATCGAGCTAACTTGTGAGGAGCCAATCCGTAGCAAGCCGTATCGCGTTTCCCCCGTGCAAAAGCAGATCATGAAAGAGGAGATCGATAAAATGCTGGAGTTGGGAGTCATAGTACCGGGCGAGAGTGACTATACATCTCTCTAATATTGGTTCAGGTGCCAGGAAAAGATCCGAGGCCATGCATCGATTACCGGCGTCTTAACGCAATAACTCGAGACCAAACTTACCCGATACCAAACCTAGAGGAGAGGGTGGAAACTGTGTCACAGTCCAGCTATATTTCCACGTTAGAACTCGTGCGAGGGTATTGGCAAGTCCCCCTTACAGAGCGTGCCAGCCGCTATGCCACATTTGTTTCTCCATTTGGAACGTATCGCCCACTTAAGCTGAGCTTTGGATTGAAAAATGCACCCTTTTGTTTTTCAGGCTTAATGGACCGCGTTCTTAAAGGCCTCTCAGAGTTCGCTCTGCCGTGTATTGACGATGTCGCCATCTTCTCCAACAACTGGGAAGAACATGTCGAGCATTTACGCGTCGTGCTGAACAGGTTGAGAAAGGCTGGCCTTACCGTGAAACCTACTAAATGTCACCTAGGGTGTGGCGAGGTGTCTTACCTGGGGCACGTTGTGGGGCGTGGCCGGCGTAGACCTTCAGAAATTAAGGTAGCCGCTGTCGTGAACTATCCACGACCAACCACAAAATCAGAGATAAGGGCATTCTTGGGCCTGGCTGGATACTGTCAGCATTACGTGCAAAATTACTCTAGCATTGCCAGCCCTCTCACTGACGCGCTTCGAAAGTCCGAGCCGGTTAAAGTAGTATGGGACTCAGAAAAGGAGACTGCGTTTTGCCAGCTAAAACAGGCCCTAAGCGAAAAGCCTGTTCTCATGGCACCCGATTTCTCTAAGAGATTTGTGATTCAATGCGACGCGAGTGATCGCGGCATGGGAGCTGTATTGTGCCAGGAGGACAGTGCTGGTAACGAAAGGCCAGTTTTGTATTTAAGTCGAAAACTCAGCGGCAGGGAAGAGGCGTACAGTACCTCTGAAAAGGAATGCGCTTGCCTCGTGTGGGCCGTTCAAAAGCTTGTTATGTCTCCGGTTCGAGGTTTGTGGTTGAAACGGACCACTGTCCTCTAACCTGGTTAAATAACATGTCGCCTAAAAGTGGCCGGTTACTGAGGTGGAGCATGATACTCCAACAGCACAACTTTGACGTTCGCTACAAAAAAGGAAGGCTAAACGCTAATGCAGACGCATTGAGCCGTGCGTTTAGTAAGTACCTTCTCAACCTTTCGGTTTCTCGCTGGCGATTCGGGGCAAAAGTTTGACCTCATCACGACCTTAGCTGAGCGCTCTCGTCCAGAGTGAGCTCAAGGAGCCAACTTTATGTTGTATTCTAATTCGTTACGTTGTTGTACGGGAAAAAAATCTTGAGTTGTCATTTTAAGAGTCTTGTGTCCCACATGTGCCTCTTGATGTAGAGGGAACGAAATTCCGATAGACACTTAGCTGGGTATATGTTGTACTATACTTTGTCTGGTGTTCTGTCGGGTGACCGAGGGCACTTGCGTGTGTCGTGTGTTGTCTGTTGTCGAACCGTTCTTAGCAAGTTGCAGAACCATCGTCAAGTGCTGAAACCGAAAATGGTCAGAAGAGACGAGCGAAGTTGGCCAGCAAGTTGTGGCGACAAGCCAGTGGAGCTGGGATCCGTCGTCAAAAATGGGATGTGTTTCCGGAACAGTCTGGAGCTGTATTCTCCCCAGGGCCCTGGAGGCGAACCTGGAGGGACCTGGCGAACGAGCGCACCTGACATCCGAGCCCCGTGGAAGCAGCTCGTCTTTCCGGTGCATTGTCTGGCGGCGGGGGTGCTGTTATGCCAGCGAGTCCTCAGCAAACGTCCGTGCCTCTGAAAAAGGCAATCTGGGTCAAGGCCAGCCCGCAGTCCGCCTGACGCGAACAACTCAACGGCGTAAACACGCGCGGCGCATCTCTGGCCCACGTGCAGTGAGTCAGCAGCGCACGTGACAGCGAGCCGGCGTCTTCGTGTCTGGGGGTCTGACGTGGCCCAGCGGCGACCCCATTGGAGGAGTCTGCCCTGACGACCAGCGGCGCTTCTGATTGGACATTTTGGTTGGACCCGGTGCGAATAAAAAAAGCCCTGCGGCGCGTCGCGATCGGGGGTCTTAGGCGAAAAGCTGACCTATGTGTTAGAGAGGAGAGCTCGGCTCTTCGAGTCTCTGTCGGCCCCAGTGCCGAAATTGTAACGCCTCTGTATATATGCTGTACATAAACCTTGTTTAACTCACCGTCGTCTCGTCCGCTCGTCTTATCAGCTCTGCGCAGAAGCAGTCGCGAGCTGAGAAACATACGCTACCAAACGGCTGGTGACCTTCCCGGCGGAGTTGAAAGCAGTGGCGCCTTCGGGACCGTGTTGGCGTCGCCGTCTTTCGCAACAGCGTGCTGGCGTTGACACAGATTTACTTTTTCCGAGGTATAGACGTTCGCTGCGGACTTGCAGGCATAACAGTACGCAAGTACACGGCACATCGGGCCGCTTCTCGGCGATGGCATTCCACCAGGCATGGCTCATCTGAGCATGCGGAGACAGAGGAGTATGTGGTACTGCAGTAGCCGACAAATCCAGGCAGCCGTGGAGTCTCGCTATTGACGTACACCTCCTGCCTAGCGAGTACATTGTACTCGTCCTGAAGCAAGTGCTATTTAAGTTCGAAGTGTCGCTGCCACAATGAGTTGGTGTTCCGCTGGAGAACACGTGGACGGTGGTTGGGCCCTTGTCTTTCCATGATGGCTGGAAGTTTTCTGCAAGCCACTGGCCTGGAGGCAGACAACTTTCAGCAGACTGTTCGATGGGAGGAGTTCACCGACCACCCGCGGAGTGAGCTGCAGCGAGTCGATGATGGCGTCTCGCGGATCATTCCGGAATCGCGGCAGGGCCTCGGCGGAAAGCCCCGCAGCAGGTGTAAGAGGAGGTGCAGGTGGCACCGAATGAGCACTGGCCTGCTGGCGGGTAGGGATTGGTAGTGGGCGTGATGCACCGGAAGCAGCCTGTGCATACGTTCGCGTGGCTGCACTAGCAGGTGAGACCGTCAGCTGTGGATAATTTGCTTCCTGTATGATGGTGCGCACAGCTCGTCTGGAAAGCGGTACCGAAAAGGAGGTCCGGATAGTTTCCACCTTGCCTGCCTCTTGCCACTTACGACAGGTGGCAGTATTTGCTGCGTGGTTATGACCATAGTTTACACAATGTGCTTTGGCACCGCAGCTCTTTGTGGAGGGATGGCTAACCACAACGTAGGAGCATTTGGCGTACCTGCAGGGGGCTGTTGCGTGAGCAAGGCGGCCACACTGCATGCATTATAATGGACGCAGCCTGGCGGGGCGCACCCGACACCACAACTTGAAGATGCTCACGTGCTCTGGTGGGACAAGGCCAGCAAACTGCAGCGTTACAATATTTCCGCTCCGTACCTCAAACACCGCCGGGACGCTCGACTCAATGCCCTGCAGCAGCTCTTGATCCGCAAGGTCACCTCCCACACCGTGCAGGTATACTGTGCTGTATCCTCGGTTAGCAGGTATTCGGGCGGACACAGGGATGTTGAAGAGCTCCGTGGAACCAAGAAGATCCTTCAGACACTCTCGGGATTACACGTCGGCTGCCACGTTATTTTGGTGGCTGTGCACTCGCACCTTGATGACACCACGCCGCGAGAATAGCACAGACGCCAGCATCAAGCGTGATCTTGGAATGAAGGCACCGTTAGGTGCTGACAGCTTCAATAAAACTGTCCCTGCTACTGCTGGGTGAACAAGCGCCTCAGGAGATGTGGCGAGTGCCCTTGCATGTCGACGGGCCACCCTTAAGCACACCAGAGTGAAATTCTCTGGAGCTTGAACGGTAGCTTGTGGCGCAGAACTTTCCGCCATGCTGGCACTGTGAGGAACCCCCTGTGTGCACTGATGTTGTGACGTGGTTGCAGTGCCTGCGTGCACCGCAGGTCGATTTGGGAGCTGCGGTGTACCATGTGGCCCACGGCGCTTTGACTTGCCCTCTTCCACACTGTGTTCATGGTCATCGGATGTGGGTTTCGCTTCAGAAAAGCCACAGCTGTGTGCTGCGCAAGTTATGGCGTTGAAGTAGCGGTGCTTGACTGAGACATTCCACCACCATTTGCTGAAACCTGCAGCGGACGCGGCAGCGCTTTGACTTGCCCTCTTCCTCACCGTATTCATGGTCATGGGATGTGGGTTTCGCTTCAGAAAAGCCACAGCTGGGTGCTGCGCAAGTTATGGCGTTGAATTAGCTGTGCTTGTTTGAGGCATTCCACCACCATTTGCTCAAACCTGCAGCGGACGCGGCAGTGCGTCACAGCTGTCAGAAGCGTCCGTACATAGGGAACTCGGTGCCAGTTGTGCATGCTTGCGTGGAGCGTCGCAATCACTCCCGTCGTCGTCACGACATCGTTTACGCGAGTTCGTGGAGTTCATCAGCTCGTCATCTGTGACCGCAGGCAGCGGGCAATGGCTGGGGTCGAGCGAGCACAATGGTGGCACTAGAGAGGACTTGGGTGGGGTCACCTGTTGTAAAGGCATTGATGATTGTGCCATTGGACTCGCAGGCGAGCCCGGCAGCACAGCGACGGCAGTAGCGGCCCTGATTCCAGCTGTAGCTGCTGAGGAAGCGGCGCGTCTCATCTGCCACATGCCACAATAATAGTGGCGTTTGCTTGGAGGGCCTCGGAAATTCTGCGCTCCTCATAGCTTCTGACAGGCCCCAACAACGCAGCTGAAGCACTAGCCGAATGGCGATGGTACTGGCCAGGGGCGCGCGTCGCGGGTAGTGCAGACTGAGCCATAAGAGCGTTCGTGACGCGCAGTGGAAAACATGCACACAAAAGACTACCGATGGTCGTTGAAAGCACAGTTACAGTCAAGGAGTGAGTATCACTGGGCGACTCACACTCACAACAGATAAATGGTGCCCCACCGCGGTGGGTAAGGTACTCGGCTGCTGACCCGCAGGTCGTGGGATCGAATCCCTGCAGCGGCGGCTGCATTTCCGATGGAGGCGGAAATGTAGTAGGCTTGTGTGCGCAGATTTGGGTGCACGTTAAAGAATCCCAGGTGGTCGAAATTTTCGGAGACCTCCACTACGGCGTCTCTCATAATCATATGGTGGTTTTGGGACGTTAAACCCCACATATCAATAAATCGATCAGAAAATGGGAAGATCCCACGCACAGTAGGAATCAAAGATATGCGAAGCACGAATGAGGAAGGTAGATATGTCACTTTAAAATCAGCACAACTTTACGAGGCGGAGGTAAATGATGCCGTACATGACTTCCACGTCATAGATGATTATCATATTTGAACGTGTCATTCACTTTCGTCATCTATTCACGTCACTTGATACCATATTTGGTATATGTAGTGCTAGCGAAACGGCCGTGAGCGGGCAATAAGCGTAGCATGTAGCCAAGATTTACATAACACACTTGCCATAATCATCATGTTTAGACGTGTCATTTATCTTCGTCGTTCATTCACGTCACGTAAAACCAGATTTGGCAAATATGGAACAGCAGTGAATGTGGTGCTGAGGCATGGCGCTCCGTCAAAAGAATCAATAACTGGCAGGGGAACTGTATTCACAGCCGAACTATCGCAGACAGTTTTAAGACTTAATGGCACATCTTGTCGGTGAACAATGGCGTATTATTCGCAAACGAATCGTCTTACAGAGCGTATCAACAAGACACTTGCGGATACGCTGTGAATGCACGTAGATGTGGAGCATAAAACTGGGACGAGATCTTGCCGTAAGTCACGTTCGCCTATAATACAGCATCACCAAGAAACAAGTACAACGCCATTCCGCCTTCTTCATAGTCGTGAAGTCCAACTATGCTGGATGTTATGCTGCAGCGCGAGGGCAAAGACGCCGAAACGGATGTTGATTATATAATCCAGCTTTCCAAAGAAGGCCGACAACTTGCGCGCCTACGTATTAGTTGCCAGCAGAACTATGAGTCAAGACGGTACAACGTTCGTCACAGACCGGTCTTATACGAGTCGGGAGAAAAATTTTGGATAAGGACTCCCATTCGGAGCCGTGGCCTCTCAGAATAACTGTTAAGACGGTACTTCGGGCCATATAAAGTTCTACGACGTCTCAGTGACATTGATTATGAGGTTGTTCCCAATACTGCGCACTGCTTAAGGCGTCAAAGGAATGCACCATAAGTTGTGCACGTGATTCGGATGAAGCTTTATTTCTCCGAATGAACTCATGCGTTTCGAACGAGTACAAACCACATTGATTTTAAAGCTTTGGGACGATGCTCTTTTGAATGGGAGGCTAATGTCACGGCTAAAGGCCGGCCAGGAAGACGGATGACGACGAAGTGAAGAGCGCGGCCAGCAACCACGGTTCCTCTGAGAAAGACGACGTCGAAGCGGCTGCTCTTTCTGGTCTCTTAATACAGATCTTGTTTTTCCTGGTCGGTTTCGCAGCACCGTCATCCTGTGTCCTGTTCTTTCCAGGTCGTGGTAATATATATATATATATATATATATATATATATATATATATATATATATTCTGTGAGCAGATAGATGCGTATGCAGGCGATCAAAGTGCCCTTCGCATTTAAAATAGAACATCAAACGCTCGCGCCAAGTTGGTCGTGCATTTGTTATTTATATAGAAATGTACCTGCAGAAAAAAGCAACATGATGCGGCATTCCGTTCAACTTTCTGAAAATTGTCTTCCGGCTGCGGCGGCTGCATTTCCGATGGAGGCGGAAATGTTGTAGGCCCGTGTGCTCAGATTTGGGTGCACGTTAAAGAACCCCAGGTGGTCAAAATTTCCGGAGCCCTCCACTACGGCGTCTCTCATAATCATATCGTGGTTTTGGGACGTTAAACCCCACAAATCAATCAAATCTGAAAATTGTCTTAGCCGCGTACTTTGCAGTCGTCACATCGTCCCAGATAAGCCACCTTCATGGTGCAGGGTACAAACGGCTGCACGCATTTAGATAGAAGCGGCTTACAATAGATACAGCACCACGCTTTGGTGGCTTTAGTTAGTGGTGGGCGCAATATAAGAACGGGCGTGGGACACAAGTTTTCCTCACTCTCGAAAAGTTTTGGTCGTGCGTGCAACGCTCCACTTGGATAACATTGCACCGGTTGCATGCAAAACACGCACCCGTTGCCTCACTGCCCCTACCTGCTTAAGTATGATTTAAAGAAATCCACCAGCTCACTACGAGCCAGTTGTATATATATATATATACCCACGGAGCAGACGAGTGGAGCGCCAAAGGTTGTAACGGCTGGCAGCTGCCGCTGGGACATGGGGTTGCGTTAGCTATATACACGTCGCCAGCAAGTCGATGTGGCGCCGATTTGCTTGAAGTAGCACTCAACTATGCAAAAGGCTGCGTAGCCAAAAAGGATCCACAATGTGCCACCTCACGTCAATGTAGATCAAAGACGTTTCGCTACTATATTCGTTCCTAATTAGGCTAACTGTCCTAGTAATCCATGGGGAGGCGTCCTCCATATCAAACGCCATAATTTGCCGAACCAGTGGTTGAACTTACAAACTAGTTCACCGCTGACAGTTGCGAGGTGCGTTGGCTTCCGGTGTATGGTTGTAAATACATTTAGACAAGAGAAATGGGCAGTAGTGGGATAGTTGAAGCGTACTCAGAATGACTGCTTCTTTGCACAGAAAAAGGAAGTAAGAAAGTAGACCGGACACGGTGATACAATGAACTGAGATTTCTAATGCTTCTCATTTCTGCACGGGAAAAAAAGCTGAGTGCAATTGAATGCACAAAAAGTCATCATGGGATACCGATCCGAAAGAGAACAGAAAACTTAAACAAGCGACCTCTCCGATGCAAGAAATGGGCTTCGTATAACTATCACTCAGACTGAGTTCTTTTTAAGACGCCATTGTGGAAATCCTCTGCACGTAACTCCCACCCGACCAACAGCGAGCAGTTTAGCAGGCCCGAGAAGCATGGGGAGGCAAGGTCTTGATGTCCCTACATAGGAGACCTGAGCCCGAGCCATTAATTTGCTGAACAAATAAAGTTTTCCATACGACCATCTATACCTAAAGAAAAATGGTCATGTGGGTGAAAGCGGCAAAAGACACCAAGACCATCGGCCACCAAGACCGCTAACTGTCTATCAGGAACAATAAGGAATAATTTCAATAAACTCCTCCAACCAAAAACTTTCGACTGCTAGCTTCTAAATTATAAAGTTCATTAACTTCAACAACTACCTTTTGGAGGGGAAAACAAATTTGAAACAAAATTGATCCTCATTGTTCTGGACAAAGCACTATGATTTGGCAACGGTAACAGCTCTGCTTGAGCTCACAGCACTTCTGCCGTATTTCTTACCTAGGTCACAGGCAGATATTAGTTGGGCTTGAGGAAACGTCTCACAATGCAGGGCAGTCTGAATGAGAGTAGGGAGTACTGAGGCGTCATGAAATTCATATTGTCAACAACCTCAGCATATATTCACATTTAGAAGCAGGTGAATCAATCCAACTGGCAACTAGCTTCATGCGCGTTTCTTTTTTTTCCATCTGACAGTGACGACTTTCCCTTCCCCACAGAAGTAGATTATCATGGAAATTTGAAATTTTTGTCCTCTTGAGCAGTGTTGTTTGATGCACTGTGGGATTCCTGATTCCACTTTGGAAATTAAGTTATTTCTCACGGCTGACACATACGTTACGTTTAAACAAAAACATGTTCGTCACTGTGCCGTAATCTCAAAAAGCCATGCTGCCGAGTAAATACGTCTATTTACAGGTTTAAAGCTACACTATTTCCGACGATGACCTATAGTCAAATGCCTGAAACGTGAAAGCGTTTCTTCCTCTCCGTTGATATCTATCCGATTTATCTAAAACTTCGCCTGTACATAGGACGTTTTCTGTGTACAATCGAGCTTTTTTTGGGGCCAACTAAATCGAGAAACCAGGTGCTTCTAACTGGCACAAAAACACACACTAAAACACAATGCCTTATCCAAATGATATATTAAAAGGTTGTGCTTGGCACGAAAGGTCGCATATTTGTTCGTGGCAGCGGTGGTAGTATTTTTAAACAGGCAAAATGCCACAAGCCCATGTACTGTGTGACGTGAGTGCACGTTAAACAACCCCAGATAGCAAAATTTCCGCAGAGTTGCGCTGTCAGGTTCGTGCTGAGCAGTGCAGTCTTCCAGTGCGAGCGGAGGTTGGCGGTGGAAGAGAGAGATGAATCGGCACAGTTCGAAGGGTCTATCAGGCCCTGACATTCTCACAGCATGTGGCAAATGTTGGTAACCTCACCACTTGACGTACGCATCTGTTTGTAGGGGAAATGTCACAATACACGGCCTGCATGTGTTTAATGTTTCTGTATGAATATGTTTGTAATTCTCTGAAGTTTACCGCTAGCATCCTGTTTAGCTTCTCGTGAAGGGAAGAGTATATAAAGACTATATAAAAACCAATTTCAACAACAGCACGCAAATATGGAGTGTAGAACTCTATTTCTAGATACCTGAACCTAAGCAGCGTTTATTCATACTTCTATTGGTCATGATGCTCTTACCCAATACTATGCGATAGCTCGTCGCCTCCCCGACCAGTTTCGCCTGCGTGCAACAACGGTGCCTATTCGCATAGAGGTAATGCCGAATGCTACAGATAGGTTCAGTCACCACGCAGCGGCGTTTTTTAGCTCGAAGGCACCGCTCTGAACGCGGTGTGTTGTCGTGCGTGCTTGTAATCCTCCATGGTGCTTTTAAGCTTCAACTTGTCTACCTTCCTTTTAGCTTCACTACAGCAACAATACCAGCGACACCTCCGTGGTGCCTACAACAACCACAGGTGTGCCTCACTTTTCCGGGAATAACGAACAAGAGCCGTCATTCAACAGTGGTCCTACGACAGGTGACATTGTCGCTACTCAACGGAAAATACGGCCAGAGGACCCACATTTACACCGATGGATCGGTCTCGGCTGACAGCTCCACAGGTGCTGTTTTCATCCCGGCGTACCAGGTCACTATAAAGCTCAAACTGTCGCATAGGTCAACATCCACGGCAGCGGAGCTTGCCGCCTTACGTGCTGCTGTACTTTATATCGCGGAAGCCCGACCTCAAAAATGGGCGGTGTTCTGCGACTCCAAGGGATTCCTTCAGAGCTTGCAATCAGCTTTACAACAAAGGGTACATCAACAACTAGTGAATGAAATAAGAAAAGTGCTTCCCGGAGTTTTATCGAAAGGAAATGACGTGGTGTTCCAGTGGTTACCGGGACATTGTGGTGTTGTCAATAACGACCTTGCTGATAATGCTGCCCGATCCGCCCACGCGGACGCCCAGACAACCCCAATTCCATTGTCAAGAACCGATGCTGCAAGGGGCCTTCACTCGTTCGCTAACAGTATGTCGGAAACTTGGCTGAGTGACCCCAGTGTCGGGAACCGCCGCCTACACAAATTGGACCCGTCGAGAAAACTTCAAGTTCTATTGGATCTCTCCCGCCAGAATGCAACGTTACTGTGCCGCCTGTGGTTAGGAGTAGCTTTTACGAAGGCGTACTCCTTACGCATAGGAATGGCGGATAGCTCCCGATGTGAATCATGCTACACGGACGAGACAATAGAACATCTACTGTGTTCATGTGAACGTTTTGCGAGCGAACGTAACTTGCTACTCGAAACGTTAGACACACTAGACCGTAGACCCTTTTCCGAAGAGAAGATCCTTGGTTCATGGCTCTACGCGTCGCCGGCCAGCAAAGCGACGCGGGCATTGCTAAGTTTTCTAAAGACGACCGGACTACGCGACCGCTTATAAGCGTGCACTGGACAAGCTCACATCTACACACACGTTGCCCTTCACGTCTCTCTCTCTTCTCCTTTAACCCCCTCACCCCTTCCCCAGTGCTGGGTAGCAAACCGGACGTGCGTCTGGTTGAAACAGGTTGACCACCCTCCCTTTCAATTTTTCCCTTCCTCCTCTTCCTCCTCCTCTCCGTGGGGTGAAATGCATCTTTTGGTAAGCTCCAGTAGAACACTGTATTACTCGATATATGTGCCGTTGGTGTAAAGATTACAAAGGGAGCGTAAAGTACTCTTGCTTTACATGTTTATCTTATCTTCAGCCTACTAAATTTTTACATGTACTTACAAAAGCATCATACTAACCAGGACGTGCATGTAGGCTTTTCGCGGTAACGTGTCTTTGCGATCCCTGTTGTACTTGACTACATCAGCGTTCTGTGGCCGGCAGTCTACTTGCTGTCTTTGAAGCATAGGGCCTCATCAATAGTCAGGCCTGCGGGACAGATTCTTGCTTACCCATAGTAGAGTACCTAGATAGTTAATTACTTTAACATGTGGAGCATGTTTTACAAGGGTCTAGTCATGCGCCGGCGCCGTCCTCCCCTCTTCCTCCGCCATCCATCTGTGCATCCCTTCCTCCTCTCAACACAGCGCACGCTGCGCTCGCTTCTCCCCTCCGCGTGCCGCGCGACCTTTAGTTTTACGTGTGCCAGCTGTATGCAAACGCGCGCCTGCGCATCAAGGATGATTGGGTGGTCGACTACATGGAATCGCGGCACTCGCTGAAACGAGCAACGCACGACGGCAAACATCATCCGACCACGGTTCGCGGGACGTGCATCAACCACGTCTTTGCAAATTTCGACCTTCGACCGCTGCAACCAGACCTACTCAACCTTCACTTTCTGGACCATAAAGCCATCTTGCTCAAAATACCCAAAGCGTCACATCAATAAACATCGTCTTTCGCAGCATACGTGCGTGCGTGTTCACTCGTGTTCACTCATAACACACACGCATGTCGCAAATTACAAACCACATTTATCGCAGCTCAACATATATGCTCCACATTCTAACCAGTGTTCCCACTCGGGAAACTGTGGTCATTTTTTTCTAGACTATTTCCTCTTCATTTCTTTTACAGTTATCTGTGATTAGGGGAAGTATCGTAGTGCTTTACGTTATATAGCACCTATGGACTCTATATTTTAACAGTTCACGTGTGCAAAGCCTTTGATAACGTGAAGCAGGATCACATCCTCAGAAATCTATCAAAAATATATCCCAGTGAACTAACCCCTGAGTGGATCGCAAGATTTCTTGAAGGGAGACCAATACGATTTCGTACCAATGCAGATACAAGCCATACTACTTACTATCTCAATCGAGGCGTTCCTCAGGGCTCTATAAAGGATGCTCTAATTTTTAATATTGCTATGCTCACAGTAGCCCAAGAACTTGAATCGAACACTGGCGTCCGCTATACCACATATGTGGACGACATAACAATTTGGACAACAGCACAGGACTATGGTGGGAATATTCAGGATATGGCAAATCAACTTCAAGCTGCTCTGATTGCGCTAGAGGATACCCTTTCAAGATTAGGGCGGATTTTGGCGCCAGAAAAAACTCCACTTCTCGGCGTCAATGGCAGACGTAGTGCCCTTCCTCTGAGCAGGCGATAACAATGGCACTAGAAGCTCATTCAGTCACAGCCACGCACCGGCATAGTGAACTTCTCGGGATTCCCTTCCACAGCTGCAATACGGGACATCTTTAGACCACCGATCTGCCCCGCCACGGTGGTCTAGTGGCTAAGGTGGTCTAGTGGCTGCTGACCCGCAGGTCGCGGGATCGAATCCCGGCTGTGGCGGCTGCATTTCCGATGGAGGCGGAAATGTTGTAGGCCCGTGTACTCAGATTTGGGTGCACGTTAAAGAACCCCAGGTGGTCAAAATTTCCGAAGCCCTCCACTACGGCGTCTCTCATAATCATATGATGGTTTTGAGACGTTAAACCCCACAGATCAATCATAGACCACCGATCTCAAAAAATAATGAACAAACCTACTGAACAAAATAACTGCGACCGTCATAACGCTGACGAAAAAGGCTAAAGGATACAGTGGGATTCGATGATATGCGAAGTCCGAATGATAAATGTTGATATGTCACTTTAAAATCAGCACAACGTTACGAGGTTAAAGTAAATGATGCCGTACATGACTTCCATGTCATGATTATCATGTTTGGATGTGTCGTTTACCTTCATCATCTATTCCCGTCACGTGATACCAAATGTAGTATATGTCGAGCTAGCGAAACAGCCGCGAGTATGCTATATGAGCGTGGTATGTTGTCATGTCCTTACATGACACGCGTGTCAGGACTATCATGTTTGCACCAGTCACATATTTCGTCATCCATTGACGTCGCGTAACACAAATGTGGTATATGTGAAGCTAGCAAAATGCCCGTGAGCGCATCATGAAGGGCCCAATATACTCCAACGTAGCGTTGATGCGCGCGCACGTTCGGCACAGTGACGCAACGTTAGCAAAATGTGAGCACTCTATAGTAAAACGCCAGGCGCGACTAGCGTCACATGACACACATCTCATGATTATTATGTTTGACCCAGTCACATACCTTCATCATCCATTGGCGCCACATATTACCAAATTTGGCATATGTGAAGCTAGCGAAAGGGCCGCGAGCACATCATCGGTGTGGTATGTAGTGAAGTTGTTACATGACACGCATGTCTTGATGATCATGTTTGGATGGGTCATTTACCTATGTCGTCCGTTCGCGTCACGTAATACCGAGTTTGGTATGTGCAAAGCTAGTGAAACGACCTCGAGTGCATCATGAGCGTAGCATGTATTCATGTTGCTACATGACACGCATCTCATGTTTATCAATGTGGCACCGGTATCATGCATTTGTCATTCATTCACGTCATGTAATACCAAATTTGCTATAACTGAAGTTAGTGAAATAGGCGCCCGCACATCGTGAGCGTGGCATGTTGTCATGATGTTACATGACACCCATCTCACGATTATCATGTTCGTACCAGTCACATACCTTCGTCATCCTTTCACGTACCGTAATACCAAATTTGGTGTATGTGACGCTAGCAAAACGGCCGCGAGCGCATCACGAGCGTGGCATGTAGTCATGTTGTTACAAGACACGCATGTCATGATTTTTATGTTAGGGTCTGTCGCTTGTGTTCACCATTCAGTCATGCCATACCATACCAGTTTTTCAACATGCCATGTGAACAAAACCTCCGCAAGAGCTGCAGAACCGTGAAAGGTAAATGGTCATATTCATGACGTACATATCATTATTATTCATTATTTATATATTCTTATTCATATAATTATTATCATCATTCATATCATTATTTTGATTATATGACTAGTCAAATATGTTCTTCATAGAGTCATGTTATGCCATACCAAGTTTGGTTTTGATACCTATACCAAAACGGCCAGGAGAGCTAAAAGTCATCGGCGGCCATAGATAGACAGATGGGTGGATAGATACGCTCCAAGTAGCCGAAGTTCGCTAAGAAATGCTTCTCATTAAAAAAATCTGGAAGTCCTTCACAGACACGTCCTCTGGGCTGTCACGGGACTGCCGAAGTTTACCGATGTACAAAAACTCCAGGATATAACAACTATATCCCCCATTGATGAAATTTGTAGAAATGCCCAAACATCCCTACACAATCGATTGCAATTAAGCATTCAGGGACACGATACTCTGCCTTGGAACACCCGACGTGTCCACATGCAAGTCCCGGACACTGCTAATAAAGACACTGCCCTATAGTCTTCTCTAACCTGTGCCACTCCAAGACCCCGCACCACTCGCAACCACAGCCTCTGCGGTCAGAGACCGGCTGTCTTAGCGGCACAATTTGTCTACTCCCAACGCCATCTTTACCGATGCCGCTCTCGATGGACAGCGCTTGGCCTTAGCATGATACAAACCTTCGACCGATGAGGCCGAGTGCTACACATGCAGAATGGTCTACGCGACGCCTACACAAGCAGAACTTTTAGTCATCTGGACTGCCCTGCAGGACAACATAGCACAGTCAACCATTTACACACACTCACTTGAAGCATTAAGAGACATGGAAAATCCAAATACAGAAGATGCCACAGCTATATACGCATCCGTAAAATTGTCCTGCACAAACAGAAGAATGACACTGACCCTAGACTCACCTGGACACTGGGTCATGTGGGGATCTAGGGAAAAGGTAACGAGGTGGCACAGAGTCTTGCTACCTCAAATACAGGAGTTATACCTTATCATCTTCGACCTCTCCTGCGTGCATCTCTCGACTTCGGGTGGCCACCCCTACGCTAATTTGTTACCAAGCTCTCATTTTACAATGGCATGCCTTCAGCGCTTCCTCAAATATTTTAACTGAGAGAGACTCCTAGATATCACCCCCCTCGTATCTTTCAGAACCTCACCCCACCCAATCCCAGGAAATATTCATTAACAAAATTTTTGCAAACGGAGCCACTACCCCTCGCATCACTCAAAAATGGCAGACTTGCGGATGGGAAAAGGGGACTGGGCAGCTCCATCCTTGCATATTTACCTTTCCCCAGTCTTCTCTATCTTTCATCTCCCCATTCCCCTCCCATGCGGAGGGTAGCAAACCGCCTATCTATAGGCTGGTTGTCCTCCCTGCCGTTCTTTTTTTCCTATTTTCCTCCTTCCTTTGCCAGTCTTCATGCTTGACCAACATGGAGCACCTCATTCTACACTATGCTGCTCTGCATCATTATCGCTAGAACAACACAATTTACCTACATCTCGATTTGGAAGCGGTAGAAAAGGACATTCTCGAGAACCCTCATCAGCTTGTCACATTAGCGCTTTTCGGAATAAGCACCGGTTTGGCGCAAGTGATTTAGTGCGTGCCTATCACCCCCCCCCCCTCGTCCACTCCCCCTTCAGTGACTTTAGGTCCTCTCTTTCTCTAATAAATGAATTTATTTATCTGTTTTGTCTGTATGTCTCACTGAAGTCATTTCGTTACTCGCTGCAGGAGTACTCGCATGAACTGTTGCTACTAATGTGCAATAAACTTCGATTTAGGAGCGAAGCTCCTTAAGGCGTAGGCCGAGAGTCCCGTCGTAATCGTGTGTAGCCACCTTTCGTTAGTTCTTGCACCGGCCGTACAGGGCGGTACTTGCCCTACTAACGAAATGCATATATGCTGCAAAATGCAAATGGTACGATACTAGAGAACGTTACTTATAGTATAATAAATATTAAATATCACAGCATATATATGGAGTGAATATGATCAGTGGGGTGAAGCGTCCATCATTCCGTCCGCGCTTGCCTCCGTCCGTTCGTTCTTGCTTCAGTCCACCCTTGTGTGCGTCCTTGTGTCCAATCGTTCATCCGTGCGTCCATCCACTCGTGCTTCCGTCCATGCGTCCATCCATTCGTACGTACGTCCGTCCTCACGTATGTCTATTCGTGTGTCCGTCTGTGCGTCTGCCCATTCGTCCGCCCCTGCATTCCTGCATGCGTGCACCCATCCATCCATCCGTCCGTCCCTGTGTTCGTCCATGCGTTCCCGTTCGTCCATTCGTTCGTCCATTCGTAAGTTCGTACGTTCGTTCATCCATGCATCCGACCATTATTGCATCCATCGATGCGTCTGTCCATTCGTCCATCCTCTCGTGCGTCCATCCGTGCGTCCATCTGTAGGTCCGTCCATCCGTCCGTCCGTCCATGTGTCTGTCCCTGCGTTTGTCTATTCCTCCATCCGTCCACCCGTCAATCAATCCGTTCATCCATGCGTCCGTCCATCGATCCGTGCATCCGGCCATGCGGTCGACCGTCTGTCCGTCTTTTCGTGCGTCCATTCGTGTGTCCGTGCGTTCGTCTCTGCGTTCGTCCATGTGTCCGTCCGTCCGTGCGTCAAACAGACAGACAGACGACGAACGGACGCGGTCAGCGGATGATTCACGGTTTGGCGATAAAAATTATGATACGCGCAAGGCGGTGGTGGCTCGTGTTCAAAGACGGATCCGCAATGTGCGAGAGCACGAGAAAGTAGGAATGTCGTCACGCGAAGACGTTAGCGATCGCATGTTTGTCGGTGGCGTGATACGCTAGAGGGCGTGGTGTAGAAAAAAAAGCCACGCGTTCAGAAGATCGGCAGATCGACAATGATGCAGAGTGGTGTGTGCGGCTCACGCTCGAAGACGGAACCACGATGTGCGAGCGCGCGAGGCAGAAGCATGCCGTGAAGCTGCGTGGTGGTGCCGACAAGATCCTGGCGTACGAGAACGGGAGGCTGAAGTGGCGCGGCAGCGGCATGTGGACCCAGATTTGCTCCACTCTCCACATATTTTATAATAGAAGAGTACTACACAGTACTCGTAACTGTTCTTCATTTCGAGATTCACTGTGACTTACATCCATCCAGCTTCCTGAAACGGTGTCAGCTGTAGAGTGAAATGTTCAGTGAGAAAGTGCGTTGGCGTCGGCTGCCTGATTCACTTCTAGTCGCATTTGAGCAGGCCTCCAGACTATACGACGGGGTGCAAGAATTCCCTGATAGCCAAACGTTGCATTGATTGGTAGGCTAGGTACGCGACACGGCCGTTCACGATGTTTCGACTGGCCCCTTGATAGTGGGAGATGATGATGTGCGACGTGGGCAGAAAAGCTGCCAATGCAATGGCGAATTGCTCCGCGTTGATTATGTCCCAGGCTCTAAACGTCAGTTCGCTAACTGTTTGGTTTAACTGTGTGATTAACATTCACAAAAAATAATAGAATACCGTTAGAAAACCAACTTTTTCGGTAGTTCTTTTTTCGTAAAAACAATACAGGAATGGAACCGTCTACCGGATGATCTCGTCAATGAAACTGATAATGAATCCTTTTTTTCTTCCTTGTAACAACTCCTACAATATCACTGCCACTAAGAATGGTTTGCTGTCTCGAAGCGTGTGCGTGTTTTTAAATGCATGACTGTGACGATGCTTTCACTCACCAATATTCGAGTGTTTTTTCTTCTTCTCTTAAAATATTTTGAGTGCTGTTTTATTTGTTGAATCTATTGTTTCGATTGAAAACTATGTAGTCAAATTAAGTGTACCTCCCCTACGTAATGCCTCACGGCGATGGAGATGAAATGTAAAAAAAAGAACACCGTGGTACAGCTGCCGTGCACCATGGTGTGGGCCGGAGGCGTCCACATAGAACACGCCAGGTTTCGATCTATAATAGCGCACCAGGGCTTCCGCCCACTCCAGGCAGCAGTCATGGTGATCAACCTTGGGAATATTCTTTGGAACTGGGCAGGACACATGTCCACTCGAAGGAAAGCTGGACGTGAACTTCCTTGATGTGGATGTGCTGTGTGTAGGCGGGCTAAAAGGTGGCGACCCGCTACCGTCTGTGAGACTCAAATGTACTGATTTGTGAGGTGGGTCTTACGAAGCTCTCGAAGCGTATTCAGCATTCCCAGGCCTAAAGGCGCTGATTAGAGGTGTTCACGGGGAGGTCAAGGGCTGGCTTTACAATTTTACATTACAAATTTACATTTATTATAACGAAGTTCATCCTCGTCTTGCTTCCGCAGCTGGAGGTATGGGGTAGAATGTAAGATTTCACATAATACAAATGCATTTGCCAGTGAGTAGTACACAGCGCATATCAAGTACTGGTGTTCAAGAATGTTCATGTTTACAGCAGATCGTTTTGTTAGTATTGCTTACAAGACGCGAATAAAGAGTTACATATTTTATACTTTAATTGTGGCTTTCGTCATAGTCAGGACTCCGTGACACTATACATGGGCTTCCAACGATTCACTCAGTTACACTGCGACTGTGGGCAGGCAGCGCCACCTCCGGCAGAAAAATGTAATCTGGAAGTATACGTCGCGCGTTTTCCCTCCTCTGCGCCACGCTGCCGCTTTCTTCCGCGCGCGTGCGTAGCTCTCGAGATGCACTTTTAGCGCCTCGTATTATGCCGTATTGGGACAATTTTATCCACAAAAACTTCCCAGAATCACTGGCACTTACTACATAACACGAACGTTAATCACGTTTACAATGACGAGCAGATGATAGACGATAATGATACCTGGCCAAGTGCGAAATCTATTTTCAAAGTCCGGGGCGTAGATGCGCACGATGGTGTTTGATAAGGTAAGCCTCATTCTATCATACCTTAAGTATACGTAGTCTATATGCACGGCGAAATGAAGCCACGCACTCGATCGATGTTCCACGTTGTCGGCAACGAAAAGTATATCAATATTGTTTTGAGGTGCATGCTTGCGGTAGCAGACGCGTACTCTCGCCAATGAACTTTCGCTGCGTGCAAGAAACAAACAAACAAAGAAACATTACATGGCTATGCCAATAAAAAGCCTGGTAAGGTCAGAGTCATGATTTCCGCACTGCTGAAGCATCACCCACTGACTTAGCTGAAAGGCAGTTAGCTAAGCTTTAACCATTGGTAAGGAAGTTAAACTTCTTGTGTCATTTTTTCGGCCCTCGCGTCATGCTGGCACTCTATTTTTAGGAGATTATCGACTTTATATGCGTATCAGACCTACTGCGCTAAGACGGCTCAGCGTGAAAGGGGCTGAAATTCAGACACGATGTAATATTGGGTGCACGACGAGCTCGCGACACATAACGTACAGTCGATCTGTACAGAGCGTGACACGCATACACGTGGCACGTGTGAAATAAAACCACACTTTCTTCAAAAGGAACAATTACAAGTCATGTATTGCACAGATGTTTCAGAGGCGTTGGGGAGGACTACCGAGTGTAGCAACCTCTTCTCATCTCTGTCCCGTTGCCCATTTTCATTCCGAAGGAAAGGTAAAGGTCTTACCAGCACCACCACCACAGACCTTCTTTTTGTGCGTGATGATGCAGCCTTCCCGACGGGTGAATTGGAGGTGGTGAACTTTTGACAATGTGCGGAGTTCATTTGAAAGCCCCCAACGATGTAATGCTAGATGTGGTGTAAGGTATGGAATAATTAACACCTGAAATGACAGCTATGTCTCACAAACAGAAGGAATCAAAACACAATGTTGTTTCAAGATTGAAGGTAACTGAACTTTTGCCTTACGAGGAGACAACGAGGAATCATTGCTGCAGTCGTTGCATGGACGCGCCTCGTTAGGTACTGATTCAGGTTGACGAAACAGGCAATTTTAAGCCAAGAATTGAGGCAATCAACATGGAAGGCGATGGAGAGCTAGAACTTTGTTTTTGTTTTGAACTGCGGTGATCCAAGTACCTGTACTTTCTTTCTCGTACTACTTGTTCTGCAATCGATAGTTTCACAGGTAGTTCCCATCCTTTGGTACTCGTGGCTCATGGCACACAACAACACATGTCAACTCACTTCTGCTTTCGTGGGGTACCTTTTACAATCGCAGAAATGCAGCTTCACAAAGCAAGCCTGTCCGTTCAGCGTGCCACGATCATGGCACAGTGCTGAAGTTCCCTGCACCGCCCGAAAAAAGTGCACGCACGCATGCCACCGCCATCATCCTGTTCACTTGTCAGTGAAACAGGATTAACTGGCCGTGCCCTCTACTGCACTTATCCCCAGTTTCCCCAGAGCTTTCCGCCAGAGCCGCATCGTGGAGTTGTCATCGCTCCGCAAACTTGAGTTTTGTGCATCGCGTTGTCCCTTCCGTGCGGTAGAGCGATTCCATAGCCAATGCTCGACGTTCAGTATGTCTTGCCACGCGGTGAGCGCTGAGGTGGTGTTTACTTGAGCACAAGAGAGAGACCACCTTCTCTCCTTGATTGCTTTGATTGATTGATTGATATGTAGGGTTTAACGTCCCAAAACCACCCTATAATCATGAGAGACGCCGTAGTAGATGGCTCCGGAAATTTTGACCACCGAGGGTTCTTTAACGTGTACCCAAATCTGAGCACACAGACCTACAACATTTGCGCCTCCATCGGAAATGCAGCCGCCGCAGCCGGGATTTGATCCCGCGACCTGCGGGTTAGCAGCCGTGTACCTTAGCCAATAGACCACCGCGGCAGGTGCCAACTTCTCTCCTGAAGAGAGAGTTCAGAGTGAGATTGAACTCCCTCTTCACGAGAGAAGGCAGTCTCTCTCTTGTGCTCAAGTAAATCTGCCGTCGTGACAGCAGCAGCAGCAGCAAGTAGACGAATGTGCGAGCCGATATGTCGAGACCTTGAGATGCTTTACCCATAGAGAAAGCTGGTATTGGTAGATGATATTGGCAGCGCCTCTTAAAAAAAATATGGTAGGCAGCTCGGAAATACTGTGTCCTGGAGGCCTGTTTGTCTTTTTGTAGTATGCACCTTGAGCAGACGCGCAACCTGATACAGTTCGCGTACATTGTATGAATAAAGCCTTATTAATAATGTCATATTTTTATGGAAGCAGACCGTCAGACTTTTATTTTAACGCGATAGCGTTAGATAGCTCGTGTCGCAGAAGTTCCGCCATCGGCGTCAGCACCATTGGTTGGAAGCGAAAAATCGTCCGTGAGTCAAAAATCGAGAAAGAAAGGGATCGAAGCTGGGTCCTTCGGGTGGCAAGCAGGTATTCTATTACGAAGCCACAATGTTACTTGCAGCTGCCTCTAGGAAAAACACCACATAAATAAAATGTAGTAGAAGGAGTCTTCTCAACACATTTTTTTCTACAGGTGTCATGACGAAAACGAGCATTTCGGCGATTTGTAGGCGCATTCGGGAGGCCATCAAACTACGTCGAAAAATGCCCGGATAGTGCAGCCATCGCCGCTAAAACACACACAAACTTTCATGCAGCTCAAAAAATAGACAACTGTGCCCATCTAGCGGAAAACATATCATGCCTTTACAGAGGCGTTCATCAAGCAAACAGCAAATGCTAGATAATGTGCTGCAATCTGTGAAGCATTGTGAGACTCTTCATCGCCTCTGAAATGGCGAGCGCACGGCGTGTATCTTGGAGGCCATGCAACTCTTCCTTTAGATCAAAAACAGGTGTTTTCTATTCGCGTGCGCGCTGGTACAATCTACTGAGTGTGTGTGTGTGTGTGTGTAATCAACAATGTAATCTGAAGAAGTGTAGACTCATGTAATAACGTTCACTAAACTAGCTTTGTAAGTTGCTCTGTACAGTCTTGCCACTAATATAGTCTGTCTCATGCCTCCGATACCTCACACACTCCAAATCGCATGTATCCCCATTTAGTACTTATTTTTTTTACACGCCGTATTTTTTCTAGTGATTACAACGCCCTTACACAATGTTCTCTGACGAATCATAGACGCATCTTATAATGTTGGCTATACTATTTCTGTAAACTCTTCTATGCAGTCCTGCCGCAAATATTTGTTAACTCCTGATATATAAGATTATATTAGACCTCGAAGTTATGTGTTACATAAGAACTCGGAGGATTTTGAGCTGCGCCTTTAATATCTGAATGCGATAACGCAATTGTTCCCCGTTTAGATCGTGCTCTTAATTTCTAGTCGAGCTTCGCCTCTCGGTGGAAAACTATACCATGTCACAAAGAAAGGAATGTCTACACTCCTGTGTACTGGCTCTTTCAAATTATCCTAGAATGGCTAGTGCTAGTGCAGTTGCCAAGTGCCCACAAAGACATAATTATTCTTTTTGGCGTCTCACAAGGTGTCCTCCCCTCCCTGTGCATGCGCAAGGCAACAAACGCATCTCAGCCACTTCACGCTTTGTTAACGTTGTTCTTGATAATAAAAATTTTGTGTACGTTTGGGGTTTCTAATTAGGGGGTTTTTGGTCCAACCACATATTTCGCAGTTTGCATGGTTTTAAGCCTGGTGTGACTGCTCCTCTACCAAGCAGTACACAACACTCATATACCAATAATTTTTTTCACTGTAATACTGAACAAGTGCGCTACTCAGTGGTTGACCACGCCCTTGCCATGCAGAGGGCTTGAGTTGAAATACCATGCAAACCAAATAATTTTCAAGACCTATTTATTTGCAACTATCTCAAATTTAGACTCCCGGATAACGCCGATTTTTACTTCCAGCTTACGGCTTCGACACAGAAACCGACATCAGAATGCTTGAAAAACGAGCTTTTTAATGCTTTTGCGCTGAAATTTTCATGCATGGTGGGCACTAGAAAACTATTCCCTGCGTTGTGAGTTGATGCAATGAATTTACATAGTTTACAAAATAGTTGAAAAAGTTTGTTGCTTCACATCAAGTTTCGTTAGTTTAAACATTTTAATTATTTTTGACGGATGTTTTTTTATTTGGGTGCATACAATCCTAAGAACACCATCTACACGCAACAACTCAATCACAAAAACCAGTTTGAAAGATTGATTAAAAACTAGAGCTTAGTAAGTAAACTTGAAAAAGTCTGCCACGCTTATACCGTGTATAACCAACCCTCCTGTTACAGGCTCACGAGTTTAACCATATGGGTTGGTAACGCAGAACATAGATTATGGGCTGACAAGAGGCCTATTATACATTGATAAGAAGCCAATTTCGCCCTCTTCCACGAACTTCTGGCTGTCTTCTTTTTTGAGATACAGAACGTATACTTTGGGGCGTGAAGGAATGGAGTTAAATAACTTTCCGTGATACATGCGGTGCAAATAACACCTGGCCTCACCCCACTTGTTAAACGTAGCTTGCGGTACAGCATATCACCCTCAGCTGGCAGTCAAACAATTAAGGTTATATAGGTAGAAGGCAAAAGAGACAAACATCTCTTGCATTGCGGGCTTCAGTATCCGAAGACAATGTCAAGCACAGAATTTTGTGTGCTCCCATGTCTGCGAAGCTAACGTCTAATATAGTTTTTTCCTTATGCAAAGCCAACCTGTCAAGTGAGTGCAGGTGCCATGGAGATGGGGAATGACAAAAGCGATTGCGATGAATGTTGTTCCATAGATGCCATACTTCATCTTATGATTGTGCAGTACCTCCTTATGACTGGCTTCCATGACAACGATTGATGTTATTCCGGCGTTATGCAATGGGTCCAAACTTTTGCCAAACAAAAGAAAGCTGCATAGTTTACTCTTATACGATTTCATGCAAAGTCATCTTAAAGCGTAGTGGTTTGGGCTAGTTGATGACGATTGTTATAGCGCCAGCTCAGAATGACAACAAAAAGAAGCTCGTCTTCTTGTCCTTTTGTCGTCGTTCTAAGCTCGCACTATAACAATTGTAAGGTTCTATCAACTAGCCCAAACCACCATGCGTCTAATTTATATTTCTAGTTATTCGGGCTCCTTTTCGTGTGTTTCTAGCTCTTCACCAGTCAGTCAAAGCAGCGCGTATTTTCTGTGCGCACACCTTCACTAGCTGCATTCATGCCAAGCATCTGGCATCGGATGTAAAAGCTTTGTTTGGTGGTTACCACCGCTCTATCGGTCATGGTGTGTGGGTGTGTAAAATTCTGATTGTCCGAATGGCACCGACAAGAACGCACGTGCCATAACACCCTGTTCGTCCTGTTTCAACAAACAGATATTTGAGCGGGAGAGAAGGAAAGAAGAGGGCGAGAGTACTGCGACCTAATCGAACACATGGCAGACAATTTGTGGTCACGTGAGCTAACTACCCTTCGTGCTCAGTGCTCAGCCAAGTCCCAGTAATGTGGTGTGGTCCACGCTTGCAGTGATATTGTTCTTTTTGACTACGTGCATAAAACCCTCGCTTTAAGTCCGAAGTTAACCGCCGACCAAGTAAGGTGCCACACAAAGCTTCTTTCGATGGTGCGCTCTGTTGCTAAGCGCGCCTTGTCAAAGGATTCGAACAGATGCATCTCGGAAGGCGTCAATGTGCTCCTATAGGTGAGCTTCCTAGCACCTGCTTTTTGTTGCCGAAGACAGCTAACTTTGTGAGAGACAGTGAACTCTGTGTTGTGCCATCGGATAAAGAGGGTGCTTTTGCAGTTATACCTAAAAGTCAGGACCTAGAAAAGGTGATCACAGCTGTAAGCTCTGTTTGCAATTGTTGTACTGACATTTGGCTAGATAAAGTAAATACCAAAACAACGAAATGTCCAGCAAGCTCTAGTTGAAGCAGTCGACACAACATATTAGTAAAAGGGACAAATTTGAGCTCAGCATGTTCTTTTCCGTAAAAATACAAAGTTAACATGCCGTTTGGAGTCATTGTATCGGAAAAAAGAACGTGACGAAAGTAAATTTTTTGGGACGTGAAAACGTAACAATTATCAAAAGCACCTCTGCTTGTTTAATCGGGATCATGTGAAGAGTCGAACGTTTGATGATGCATTCTTAAAGAAATGGAACTATCCAATAAAAGTGCTGCGTGCGACTTTTCAATAGACATTAAGACCTATAAAACTGACTGCCTCACGATGAGTGTTTATAATGTGTAAGAAATAAGACAGATCCCTTCGGGGAAATCACATTCCAAATAAAAAATGCAGTGCAAGTAACTTTCTTTACCTTGTTTTAGTCTACCTTATTATTTCTGCGGGATTCAAAGCCTAAGTAACCCGGCTTATGGCTACCAGTTTTTCTGAGGCGTTTATCGCGTCTGTCCCTGAGTGTATCTTATGGATTAGTAAGGCAAAGCTCAAACAAGAACGAGATCCGAGTGACACGGAAAAAGAGCCTGACGGGATAGCTGTTGTTTCGCCCAAACATCAGATATCTCACTTGCTCAGAAAAATTGGAAAACGTTCGGGCGTTCATGTGGGGTTTTCAGCACCGTTCGAATCAATTAGGCTTACTGAACCAACAAAGCCCCTCAAGATGCAGTCATCTACTAAGTGTAACGTTAAACATAGGACTGCAGGTATGTGCAATGTTATCTGCAAGTTGCCTATGGCCTTCCCTTTTCCTGTGGTGCATATAATGTCGGACAGACCGAAAGGTGCCTGAACGACCAACTGAGTGAACATGCTAGCAATTTTAGAAAAGAAAAATGTGGGTGTCTAGTGCAGCATTGCACTGCGTGCAACTGTGTGCCTCTCTTCATTGACACAGAGACGCTGTACATATCAATCAATCAAGCGATCGCCAGGAAATTTACATACAAAGGCGATGCTCATCCTTGCTTTTTACGTGTCTGCAAACTGCTTTTGTGCAAGGCCCATGCTTTTCAGCACATTTACTTCATTAGTGATAACGAGCAAATCATGGCCGGATTTAGTTTACCCCAATGCGGGTTCGTCTTTATAGGTGCTTATTCGTGAACACCTCAGGCGATCTGCGTTCTCCCTACGCAAACTGTAGCAACATTTCTTTCGCGCTTACGTAACCCACGCACTTGCAAAGAGTGCATTACTTTCAGTACAGACATGAAATTACGAAAAGTTGGCAGATTGATTGATATGTGGGGTTTAACGTCCCCAAACCATCAGATGATTATGAGAGACGGAAATTTCGACCACCTGGGGTTCTTTAACCTGTACCAGAATCTCAGCACACGGGCCTACAAAATTTCCGCTTTTATCGGAAATGAAGCCGCCACAGCTGCGATTCGATCCAGCGACCTGCGGGTCAGCAGCCGAGTACCTTAACCACTGGACCACCGCGGCGGGGAAAAAGTCAGCAGATCCCGCAACCTTGGGAATACTTGTTATGCGAAGCATGCAGGAAAAAAGTGACTCTGTTGTAATTTTATATACGAAGCAGCTCTCTGACTAGCCTGTGTAACGCTTTACCGGGCATTTTAATATTTTTTCTCTCTTTCTTCTTGTCTTTCAGTCCCGAAACCCCTTGCCCACGCTGAGTAGCAAATTAGCGATATACACACACCGGATAAATTATCTGCCTTTGATTAAAGAATTCTCTCTTACTGCGTCTGATCCACGCTCCCCTGGCCACATGCTAGCCAGTCGCCGCTCGCGGCGTGTCATCTCTCACTTCACTTTCTCCAGCGCTACGAGGTTCGAGTGCCCATCGAGCAAACAGTCTTTTTCTCAGATGAAACTTGCACGAAACCCAAACCACCTCGCGTGTCTTTGCTTTTCGAACAAACGTTCTTTCTAAAAAACGCTACACGGAGTTTCGCTTCAGACCATTCTTCCAGCACTCGCGTCGACGCCTGTTTCGACCGAGTCAACGCCGTGCGCACTGCTGCTGCTTCTCAACCCATTATTCCCTTCGGGGAAATAGTCCATAGCTTAAGGGGCGAAGCTCCTTAAAGCGGCACCCGTTCGTCCCTCGTAGTCGTAGTCGTAGCGTGTAACAAGTGATACACTTTGACCTGCAAGGTGGTGCCGGTGGGAGATTTCTCCTGTGCGTTGTTGAACAACAAAAAGTTCGCGGCGTGCGCGTTAACTAAAAGCCGAATGCTCCTGCCTCTCCTTCCACATTAGCAGCCGTTGGCATGTACATTGAGCACTATCTGACAAGAAACGGTTGCTACATACTCACTGGGTGTAATCTCCTTAGTTTTAGATAAGTTTAGCGCGCGTTAAGCCGCAGTGCCATGAATACAATGAACTAGTATATACCATGAACTCAAGGTGGTCAAAGGTGGGAAGTAGATACGAAGCACAAGCCGAAAGAAAGTAAAAGCCGAATTCTCCTGTCTCTCATTTCCCATTAGCAGTCATTGACATGTACATTGAGCGCTATCTGAGAGGAAAAGGTTGCTACGTGATACTCGCTAACCGTAACCTCCTTGGTTTTCTAATTTGAAAGGTTTAGCTAGCGTTTGACCACAGTGCCATGAATACAGTGTACTAGTATATACCATGAACTCGAGGTGGTTAAAGGTGGGAAGTAGACCCGAAGCGCAAGCCGTAAGAAAGTGTGCGTGTGCCACCTCTCGTATAGTCCTTGAAATGTCCGCTGGATAGCGGTGCTTCTATATAGGGAATATATGATGAAAATATGCGAGATGGTGGTACTCGGAGTGTTGAATAGATGGACGAACTGACCCACAGACAGATGCATGGATGGACGCATGAACGGATGCAGGGGCGGATGCATGGACGAACGCAGGGACAGACTCACGAACAGACGCACGCACGGACGAGCCGATGGACGCATGGACGGTCACACAGATGGACACATAGACGGACGGAAGCAAGAACAAATGGACGGACAAATGCTTCGCCCCACTCTCCATCATTCACTCCGTGGATATGCTGCCAATTTGTTTATTGTGCGATTCATTACAAAATGACGCCATAAACAAGTACAAGTATTTTACGAACAGGCATATGTTAAACAGTCGCATGTTTGCTGTTGAGCAATAATGCCAACAACTACATCGGTATTAGCAACACAAGAAGCGGTAAGCTAATATGTAGCCCTTGTGCCTGCTATTATGGCGGCTCTGAACACTGCTAGAAAAACGAATTTAAGTAGATGGCACTTCCCTACAATTGTTAACCCAACGTGACGACTGTATCATAGGAGCGCGTATGTATCGTTTATAAGATTGAATTACCAGAAACGCTACCACAATTTAGGCTTCACGAACATTTCGGCCTACTTTAACAGCAGTTCTGAGAGCTGGCGTGACTCTGAGGTAGAATACCTTATTCCCACGCAGAAGGCTGGGGTCACATTCCTGTTGAGACTATGTTGTTTATTCTACGGGTTCGTTTGGTCAACGCTGCCGATGCAAGCTCTTATGGGCAAGGTTCCGTAGGACCAACTCAGTTGGTGACCATCACGCTCCCCGAAAGCCAAACCGAAACCGAACACCTTCATAACAAAAAGTGAAAACGTATGTGTAAAACATCGACTTTATGTGTTCGTTGTCGTTTCACCTATATTACAGCACAATATATGTTTAACCGTGCTTTCCGTTAGTTAATGCATCTGTCCGTCCATCTATATGCCCGTTCGCCCATCAGTGCGTCCATCCACGCGTCTGTCCACGCGTCCTACCGTCTGTCCATCCGTGCGTTCAACTGTCCGTCCCTTATACTAGACGGCGACACCAGCGCAGGCATTATTGGCCTTAGGTCCTATAGCTTCACCCACATGTCACCATTTACTTCTAACAGATCAAGTTAATTTTTAACGCTCTAGAATTAACACCACAATCAAATCTAAACTCCCCAAAAATCAACGACGCGAGGAAATCAGTGGCTTCGTGCTACAAACGGGTGGTTCTCTTCTTTCCCTTTCTTAACCCTTCCGCCACCTTGCGGGTTTCCGCCGAACTTATTTGCGAAACTTATGTCCATGTGCATCGAGTAGTCGATGAATTAGCCCTTGTGTTGTCAATTGCTAGCTTCCTGGTGAGGTCAGTTGGCAGAGCGACCGACCCGGATAGGCGTTGGTTGCGGGTTTGAATCCCGAATTAGGCTGAACTTTCCGGCAACTATAGGCTTTTCTTTCTGAAAAATATCTGTGGATTTCCTTGTGGCTTCGTGCTACAAACGGGTGGTTGTCTCCTTTCTCTTTCTTAACCGTTCCGCCACCTTGCGGGTTTCCGCAGCACTCTTTTGCAAAAAATAACCAATGTTGTTAAGGCGTTTATTAGCCGGTAACCAGCGAGCATACGCTATGGTGACAGTGACGGTCAAGCACGGACTCCCAGTGCGAGCGGCGTCCTTATTTGCTAGCCCCACTAGAAGGTACTCAAGAGTTTGACCCATTTCAGAGCTCGGAGCCTTCACTAGAAGTACCCCGGGGTCGAAGAGGGAGCCACCTGGCGACCTCAAAGCTCGTTTCTATGAGCGAGTCATAATGAGCTTTCAGGCGCTCCACGTTGACGATGTCGCGCCCGCGGTGGCGCATGTCCGCAGATTGTTCGATGGGTCCGATGAGATAGTTGACCGGAGATGTGCGCTCGATGACACTGTAAGGGCCTTCGTATTTGGGAAGTAGTTTGAAAGAGAGGCCAGTTACAGAGGTCGGGATCGAAAGCTATACAAGCGCACCAGGAAGAAACGTGGGCTCAGAAATGGTGGAGCCGTTACGACTTCACTTCTTCCGCTCTTGCTCATGCGTTGTAAAAGTCTTGGCAAGCTCGCAACACTCTTCAGCAAGCCTGGCTGTCTCCAAAATAGGTGCACAATCAGATGAATCTGGCGTCTACGGAAGTGTCGCGTCCATGGTGCGCGACGGATGCCTTCCGTACAGCAAGAAGGAAGATGAAAAACCGGACGTGCTCAGAGGGGCAGTGTTGTAGGCGTAGGTGACGAAGGGCAGTATATTATCCCAGTTCGTGTGGTTGGCGGCGATGTACATCGAAAGCATGTCGCCGAGGGTGTGGTTAAAGCGTTCCGTGAGGCCATTTGTCTGCGGGTGGTAAGCAGTTGTTTTGCGGTGGACAGAATGGCACTCCGTCAGATAGCCTTCGACGACTTCCGACAAGAAGACACGGACTCGATCGCTGAGAAGCTCTTGGGGTGGTCCGTGGCGCAGTGCGAATTGATGCAGCAGAAAGAACGCATCATCACGTGCAGTAGCCGCAGGGAGAGCGGCGGTTTCGGCGTATCGCGTTAAATGGTCTACAGCAACGATGGCCCAGTGATTACGAGCCGGCGTCAGAGGAAGAGGTCCATACAAATCGATACCTACACGCCCAAACGAACGATCAGGGCAAGGTAACGGCTGCAGACTGGCCTGCGACATGTGTGCTGACGGTTTGCGGCGTTGGCAAGCGAGGCAATAGCATACGAACTGCTGCACGTAGCGGTACATCCCACGCCAGAAGTAGCGTTGTCGAACGTGGTGGTAAGTTTTTTATATTCCAGAGTGCGCGCATTCTGGATCAGAATGGAAAGATTCACATATCTTCGACCGCAGACTGCGGGGTATCACGAATAACCACTGCCGGTCATCAGCGTCGCAATTGAGCCGGTGTAGGAGGCCGTCACGGATGGCGAAAGGGTGTGCTCGACGACGCATGGTACGCATGGATGGTGTTGCGGACGGATGAGAGAGCAAGTCGATCAGCGGGGCTATCCAATATCCTTTCGCTGTTCGGTAGCGAGAATGTCAACATCGATGGCAGAAACAGCAACATGGGTTACTGAGTAGGGCACGTCGTGTTCAGGTAGACTAGAGCACGAGAGGGCGTCGGCGTCGGCATGCTGGCGTCCGTTGTGGTACAGTACGCGGATGTCCTAGTCTTGTAAGCGAAGAGCCCAACGGGCGAGACGGCCTGAGGGATCCTTCAGTGATGACAGCCAGCATAGTGCATGATGGTCGGAGACGACATGTAATGGGTGACCATAAGAATAAGGTCGAAATTTTGTAAGGCCCCGGACGATTGCCAGTCACTCTTTTTCCATGACGTTGTAGCTTGCCTCAGCTCTCGTGAGCGTACGGCTTGCATATGCTATGATAATTTCAGGAAATCCGGGTTCACGCTGCGCCAGGACAGCGCAAGGCCTACGCCGCTGGCGTCCGTGTACACCTCCGTTGGGACCGTATGGTCGTAGTGGCGTAGATTGGGAGAAGACGTCAACAAATGGCGAAGCTTTGCGAACGCGTCGTCGCACTCGGATGACCAGGAATTGAGGGGCCCATCACCTCCAAGGAGCTTCGTAAGGGGTCATATGATCGTGACAAAGTTTCGTATAAAACGTCTCAAGTATGACCATGCACAGGCCCACGAAACTACGTGGTTCTTTGACGGACGCAGGTTTGGGGAATTCGGCCATGGCGCGAAGCTTGACCGGATCAGGAAGAATGCCGTCCTTGGACACGATGTGCCCTAGGATGGTGAGTTGCCATGCTGCAAAGCTGCACTTCTTCTGATTTAGTTGCAAGCCGGCATTACTCACCCGTACGGAAACTTCTTTCAGACGTTTTGGATGCGTGGAGAAATCCGGTGCGAAGACAACGACATCGTTGAGGTAACACAAGCACGTGTACCATTTCAAGATGCGAAGAACGGTGTCCATCATGCGCTCAAAGGTCGCAGCTGCATTACATAGACCAACTGGCATGACATTGAACTCGTACAAGCCGTCGGGTATGACGAAGGCTGTCTTCGCTCGAGTGTCTTCAGCCATGGGTACTTGCCAGTACACCGAGCGCAGATCAAGAGAAGAAAAAAAATCTGCTCCGTGAAGGCTGTCAATCGCGTCATCGATGCACGGCAGTGGATAAACATCGTTGCGAGTGATCTTACTGAGCCGTCTGTAGTCCACCCAGAACCGCACAGAACCATCTTTCTTCGCAACAAGAACAACAAGACACGCCCATGGACTCTCCGAGGGTCGAATGACGTCGCGTAGGAGCATATCGTCAACCTGCTCGTTAATTACCCGACGTTCAGAAGGCGACACGCGGTATGGACGTTGCCTTAAAGGTAGATGGGCACCAGTGTCGATGCGGTCCGTAACAGTGGATGTGCGACCGAGAAAACTCCGCCCGACATCGAAAGAGCAGCGATATGGTAACAAAAATTCGCCTCTAAATTATCGTCCCATCTCATTAACTTCAGTGCCTTGCAAAATCATGGAACACGTCATATTCACTCACATTATCAGTTTTCTTGACAAGGTTAATTTTTTTCATTCTGCACAACACGGCTTCCGAAAAGGGTTTTCATGCGAAACTCAACTAGCACTTTTTGTTCATGACCTTCATTCCAATCTCGATAATAACCTTCAAACCGACGCCATATTTCTAGATTTCACCAAAGCATTTGATAAGGTACCTCACAAACGCCTGTTACTGAAACTCTCCTACTTAAACTTACATCCCGCAGTCTTAATCTGGATCCAAGAATTCTTACATAACCGTTCCCAATCTGTCCTTGTAAATGATCAGCTCTCCAACTTTATTCCAGTTACATCAGGTGTCCCTCAGGGTTCCGTCCTTGGCCCCTTGTTATTTCTAATATATATTAATGACCTACCAACGAACTTAACTTGTAACATACGCATGTTTGCTGATGACTGCGTTTTGTACCACACAGTAACGAATGTATCTGATCAAATTAGCCTCCAAAGTGACATTAACCAAGTGCAGCGTTGGTGTGAACGGTGGCAAATGGAACTTAATCCTAACAAATGTAAACTCGTGTCGTTTCAGCGTCGCCATAACCCGCTCACCACTTCCTACGTAATCTCTAACACTCCTGTTCAACTTGTGCAATCCTACAAATACCTTGGCCTAACTTTGTGCAGTGACCTAACTTGGGCTGAGCACATCCGGACTATCATCGCAGCTGCTAATCGTACTCTCGGCTTCCTAAAACGTCATCTGCGCAACACACCCCGCCATGTAAAATTATTAGCATATCAGTCCCTCGTAAGAAGCAAGCTTGAATATGCATCGTCAATTTGGAGCCCACAACACGCGTATCTCATTGCTGCACTCGAATCACTTCAAAACCATGCTACTAGATTCATTCATTCCTCATATGCCTATCACATTAGCGTGTCATCTTTAAAAGAAGAAATTGGCCTGTCCCCTCTATCTTCCCGCCGCCGCATTGCCACCCTTTGCTTGTTTCATAAACTTTTTCACAGTCCACTTGCAATCGAACCTTACATTTCCCCCCCCCATTTCGCAGGTCATATCGCGTTGGCCATGTCTTTCAAGTTGCCCGTCAACGTTCCCGCACCGTTACTTTTGCTGCCTCATTTTTTCTTCGTGCAGCAAAAGACTGGAATTACCTCCCCCACCATATTGCAGCAATCACCTGTCCATCAACATTTATGCATAGCGTCACAAGCCATTTTTCAAGCTAATTCATGGCTTTTTTGTACGTTTTTTGTAACCCCACCCCTTATGTAATGTCCCCCGGGGACCTTTAAGGTAATAAAATGAAATGAAATGAATGAAATTGTTCCAACAGGTCCAGAAGCGGGGAACGCTGTACCACCGTAAGGTTTTCAGCAATGGAGGGGCCAAATACTTCAGCAGATGACGGATCAGAAGTGGAAACAGCATTGATGGTACGCGAACAGGGACAACGCGAGTCATCGGTTACGTCCAGAACTTCTGCGTCGTCGACTGGTTCTACTCTGCCAAGACATTCCCCTCGAAGCAAGGTAACAGTGTACGAAGATGGGTTGGTTACAAAATAGTGGCGTGGCCCTGGGTTACTTGCATGGTCGCAAAAGGTACTAACAACTCTTTCCTCAGCGCGACAAGCGCGGTCGGATGGTGAAACGAGTGCAATTGTGTCGGAGAGACCAGCGCAGTAGACCGACACAGCCGTCGTCGAGTTTGGAGGCGCCGTTGTATCGTCTTTCAGGTGAAACTTGCTCAGTGACCAGGAACTGCCTTCTGGCATCAAATACGAGAAAGGTGAGAGCTTAATTTCGGCAGAGGCACAATGGATCACGGCGTCGTGGCGGGAGAGAAAGTCCCATCCCAGGATGACGTCATGAGAGCATGCCGGTATGATGAACTGGGCGACATACAGAACGTCCTGAATGACAACGCGAGCTGTGCACCCTGCTGTAGGATGAATACGATGCAAACTAGCACTACGGAGGGACAACCCATAAAGTGGCGGCTTCACGTTTCGAAGTAAGCGGCAAAGTTTTTCGTCCATAACTGTTACGACAGCTCCACTGTCAATAACAGCCGATGCATGAACACCGTCCACAAGCACGTCAATGACATTCGAGGGGCTGCTCTGAGGGCTTTTACATTGCGATAGCGTCGCAGTCCTTGCCCCTGAGACTGCGACGACTAGTTTTCTCGATCATAAGCAGCCGAACTTGGCCAAATGGGGGACAGGGAACGACGTCGTGGAGACGGCGACCTTTGAGTAGACGGACCAGGGTGGGCGCAACGACAGTGGCATTGACGGCAGTTCGTCGTTATATGGACGGCTAAGCTGGCTAGCAACGGGCGATGAAATGGTAGCCGACTGTACTCGAGCGCAATAACGACGTATGTGACCGGCGTAACCGCAAGCAAAGCAGATTGGCCGGTTGTCGTGTGTGCGCCATCGGTTCGCCGGGGTGGGTCTCACCCGGAACGGTGGCTGGAAAGGCTGCATGGTGGGCTGAAATTGAGGCTGAGGGGTTGCGCCAACATACGTAGTGGGCATAAACCGCTGCAAAGGAGGCAGGTCGAGAGGCAGCTTCGACATAATCAGAGTGGCCGGCACTGGAATGACTTGAGGCGGCCTGGCGACAACTTGGGCGTAGCTGAGGGGCGCAGGAGCCGGAGGTTGTTGAGGGCGGTACGCAGGCATGACCTCCGCTATTTCCTGCTCAATCGCCCGACGGATGGGAGGGAGAAGGGTAGTGGTCGATTGTTGAACAGCCAGTGGGTGGGCAAAGGGCAAGAGAGAGAACTGGCGCACGATTTTTTCACGGATGAAGGACTTGAGGTCTGTCATCAACGCCACTTGCTCACACCTAACCCCAAGCTAGCAAGCGTTGCAGCTCGTTGTGGGGAGCGACGTGTCATCGAACGGCGCCGGCAGAGCTGCTCGTAGCTCTGACACAATATGATGACCTCAGCCACTGTGCCAGGGTTTTTGGTAAGCAGCATCGTGAAGGCATCATCGTCAATGCCTTTCGTGATGTTTCGGATCTTGTCAGACTCGGACATGGTTTGATTGAATTCGTTGCACAAGTCCAGTACATCTTCAATATAACTGATCACTGGCTCACCTGTCTGCTGAGCGCGTTCACGCAAGCGCTGCTCGGCTTGCAGCTTACGAACGGCAGGACGGTTGAAAACGTTGATTACAGTGGTCTTAAAATTGGACCAGGTTGCTAAATCAGACGCGTGGTTGTTGTACCACAAACTGGCTACGCCCACGAGGTAGAGGACCAAGTTCGTCAACTTGTCGTCCTCGTCCCATTTGTTGGCGACGCTCACGCGCTCGTAAATGGCGAGCTTGTCCTCCACGTCAGCGCCATCGGCGCCAGTGAAGATGGGTGGATCGGGGATCCTGGGGACACCGGGACAAGGGGGTGGTATGGCAGGAGTTGTTTGCTGAGAGGCTTCGTGGGGCATAGTAGATGGCAGGGTACGTGATCTAATCTCCAAGGGCATCGAAAGGGAACGCAGCACTCTCCACCAATTTGTTAAGGCGTTTATTAGTCGGCAACCAGCGATCATACGCTATGGCGAAAGTGATGGTGAAGCACGGACTCCCAGCGCGAGTGGCGTCCATGTTGTGCTGCCCCACTAGAAGGTACTCAAGAGTTTGACCCATTTCAGAGTTCAGAGGCTTCGCTACATTGTTTAAACTGTTGATCACCTCAGTGCATCGCGCTTAACTACTGTTGATTGTAACGCGACGTGAGAGCTGTATCGTAGGAGTACATATGTAATGTATATAAAAATAGATAGCCTTCACTGCTTCCTCTATCGACGCTTGACGAACATTTCGGTATATTCGCAAAGTGGTTGCGACACCTGGCCTGGCTCTCTGGTAATATACTTGATTGCCACGCAGAATGCTAGGATTCGAGTCCTGCAGGGACTCTGACATTTATTATTTGCATTCATTGGGTCAACGCAGCAGGGTTAGGGGCGAAGCCCCGCCGCGGTGGTCTAGTGGCTTAGGTACTCGGCTGCTGACCCGCAGGTCGCGGGTTCGAATCCCGGCTGCGGCGGCTGCATTTCCGATGGAGGCGGAAACGTTGTAGGCCCGTGTGCTCAGATTTGGGTGCACGTTAAAGAACCCCAGGTGGTCGAAATTTCCGGAGCCCCCCACTACGGCGTCTCTCATAATCAAATGGTGGTTTTGGGACGTTAAACCCCACATATCAATCAAGGGTTAGGGGCGAAGCTTCTTAAGCTGTGGATTGTGCGTCTCCTGTATGCAATAGCCACCTCTTATTTTAGTCCTTGGAATGTACGCTGAATGGCGGTACTTGTATGCGATGAATATATATTGGAAAGATGCGAGATGGCAGTACTTGGAGTGTTTACTAGGTGAACGGACGGACTGACTAATTGACTGACTTACTCACTGACTTACTCACTGACTGACTGATGGCCTGGCTTACGTACCGACGGACCGACCAACCGACCGAGACCAACCAACCGACTGACTGACCGACTGAGCGACTGTCACTGGTCCCGTTAATTAGGGAGGCGATCGTCGGGCTAATTACAAGAACCGAAATATCGGCCCACCAAACTGCACCACGAAAGCGTAGACAATTCAAAAGTGGTCCTATTTGGCGCGCCAGCGGACGCCGGCTGTGGCCCCAAAAAAGTCAGAGCCAAGAGTTTATAAACAAAACAAAATTATATTCTCATATATGGCCGAGCAAAATGATACAAAAAATATGCACAGTCGACAGTAGTTGAATACGATATGTCACCAATCAAACAACGTACTACACAGTACAATCAGCCACACTCGAAACAATGGACACAAACAACAGTACGCACTACAATGCAGTCGCATACGTCGAACAACCAAAACACTTAAAGACTAAAGAGTTCGTAAACTTATTCAGTCCAAAGTCCTTGGAACAAAAGTCTGAATGATAATTTTCCGAGAATCACTCACTCAAAGTCCAGTGCTGTTGTCGTTCCGCTGCCCCCGAAGTTTCTCTTCCAGGAAACCTCGCGTCCATAATTGGCCGCTCTCCAAGCACCAAACTTCTTCGCCGGTAACACGTCGACTTCCCACGCGCAGCTAATGCCACGCATCTTCGTTCGCTGGCTGTAGAAACACACTCCTGCCTGTAGCACGAGTCTTCACCCCTCAGGTGGAAATCCTCTTCTTCTCCTCCTTTGTCACTGAGGACAAAAGGCTTCGCCCACAAGTCGGAAAGACCATACGCATACTTGCGCAAAACTTTCATCTTCTGCCTACGCACTCGGGCGCGAACTTTCTTCTTCTCCTCTGTCACTGAGGACAAAAGGCTTCGCCCACACGGCGGAAAGACCCTACGCATACTGGCGCGAAATTTCTTCTTCTCCTGATCTCCCATTTCTGCTGCTCGGTTAAATACCTTCCAGACTAGATTCCAGAAAATTCTCATCGTTTCGTCGGCGCGAAACACAGTCAAGGCTGGGGAAAGAGCGAGACATTTCGAGTGCCGTCCGCGACACGTGACGCCACTCTGCATCACCACGCCCCTTTCTCTCGAGAACCTTCCAGGGCTTGCTCGGCCGCCGATGTGAGGAGGTCGGTCGGCAAAACTAGGCTTACAAGGGGAGAAGACGGCGCGGCCTTTGGATGTTTGCTTTCTTCTTTATCGTTGACCTTGAGGCGCCTCTCTGCGCTTGGTATCGTTACTGTCGCTAGAATTTGGCGGTGCACGCTTTTTCGGAGCGCTCGTTTGTGACAGCGACCGACTGACCGACTGACCCGACCCGACTGCCCCGACTGACCCGACTCGACTCGACTCGGCCAGCGGATGAACCTCCGAGAAAGGCCTCAGCTTTCCGCAGGTTTGGCAAGCGTCAATCTGTCGTCGGTAGAGGGTGCACCGGATCATGATAGTCCCACCCATCACGTAGTTTAGAACTTTCATTCTGTCGAAGAGAATGATTACCGTCGGCGTTTGCTTGACGTGCCTTACTCCATGAACCTTCGCATTTCTTGGGTGCACAAAGAGCTTGCCAAGCTGGCTGTCAGAGGGCTCAGGGTGAATACTCCGAACAACTCCTCTGTACGTCGTCACAGGTGGCGTTACGTATGTATAGCGTCTTCGTGGAGCTTTTGTCCCACCAAGATTTGCTTCAGTTAAGTATAGGCTTCCACGTTGGTGATTTATATGTGGGCGTTAACCTCCCAAAACCACCATATGATTACGAGGGACGCCGTTGCATAGCGCTCCGGAAATTTCGACCTCCCGGGGTTTTTTAACGTGCACCTAAATCTGAGCACACGGGCCTACAGCATTTTCGCTTTCATTGAGAATGCAGCCGCCACAGCCGGAATTCCATCCCACGACCTGCCGCTCAGCAGGCGAGTGCCCCAGCTTCTAGACCACCACGGCGGGGCGGCCGCCGCGTTTATAGCCCGCGTCCTGATGATCACAAAAATCTTCTGCGTTTCTTTGGCACAAACAAAATGCTGCTCAGTCTGTGGCGGCCGACACAAGAAGACGTCACCAAAGTTAGTGTAATCTCAAGTCGACTGACCTTGTGCGTACCGATCACCCAGGTACCAATCCGCGCTATATAATGAACGGGAATGCAAGTTCTGCAGACGAATAATTCCTGCAAACCACGCCACCGAGTTAACAGGTGATGTCAAACGCTTTCAACAACGCCGCGCCGATCAAGTGCCGTTGCGCCGAACGGCAGAGTCCACGTGACGATTGGGGGAGCACGCTTGCCAGGGCACGCGCCCGCTTTCGACGGAAATTTTTTCAGCGGGGCTTTGGCTTCGGCTGCGACATCTGTGACAGCATGTGGTTCGAGAACAACCTGCATGATTAGCGCATTGGAAAGGCATTTAACCGCTAATTACAGCTCCATGATCATTATCACGCGAGGCGCAATGTGCGGCATGTGAAATAAACCCTGTGTTAAAGACAGGCCAAACGTTTGTCTAACCTCAACAACAAGAACACACATGTAAAAAGTGGTACTCCTGCAAAGCGCCCCATGCTAATGCTGCATACTTTTTTCTAGTTTGTATTTTTCATGCGTGTAGGCTGTGGGAATGAAATCACAGGCTTTAATTTCTCAGTGTTTATGAGTGCTCCCCAACAATTGGCGTTTGCTGTAAGTGAGTTAGTAGGACTTTGGTGGCCAAAAAATATTCCTATACCACTAACGGTGCTACACCATGACTATGATTATATATGATTTCAGATGCTGGATACTAAAATAATTACCATTTACATGAAGGCTAGACAATAAAACGTGTAACACGCGTTCTTCTATAGAAATTTACATAATGAATTCAAATGAGTAAGTAAATATATTGCCTTAGCCAAGTGAGCAAGCACGTTTTCTGTGTTTTTCTCAACTAGATATCTTCTAGTTGTGCCTCTGGGTCCAGTGTGATATCACGAAACATTGCTTCACTCCATGCAGCTTTCCTTGAGAGCCTTTGAGGCGCCAACAGCATTGCTAAAACAGAACCTAGTTAAGAGTAACAGCGGGTAGGTTTATTGTGTTCACACGGCAAACTGACTTCCTTTCTGCGGACGTCACCCACTGTGAAGCAATATTGCGATACGCTGGCCTTCACCATGTATTTTGAACCTGCTATCGTATTCAACATAAAACTAGTTCTGATACCCCTTTTATTTCAAAGCAAGCATAAAAGACCTCATAGTGCGTACAAGAGAACCTTTCTTTTCATATGCGGGACTATCTTTGTCATAGAGGGGTACTTTTTGTTTCCCTACCAGTTGAAAACGCTTAGGCAGTGACCGGACAATGAGTTTGATGATTCCCTTTTATTAAAAGATCTTGTTCCTATGGACACCACTGAAACGCCGTTTGATTCTGAATTGTATATGACTTTACCAGGTAACCGGGATCCGAATGTTCCGTCAGTGGTGCATGCGAACAAAAAAGAAAAAAAAGGCAAACCTTGCTCACCCATTTCAAGATGTCATTTCATACTCCGCATAGTGTGCTCTCTTGTAAGTCGCCAGCACCTAATGCTTCGGCTAAGTTACAGCTGAAGCTTGGAACTTTAAGCATACTTAACTGTAGGTGCTGTTTCTGATGAGACTACTGTGCGAGCGCCATGGCACTCATGTTTTTTTTTTGCGCTGCAAGCAGAGTTTTGTTGGGACGCGCTCCGCATTGTCTCTTGTAGGATCAGTCCTACGCTTGTTTACACTTCGTCGAACATGTAAAACAATTTATGCGAAAGGACGTCCCCTATCCTGACACAGGAGTGGAAGCTGTTTTCGCAATGCAAGACCAATACAAATGAGTGATCGGACATGTTTTTCCTGCGACGCACAACAATCGCTTAGCGATAATGGCAAATGTTTTGCCATGGGCGATGTCACTGTGTACGCGCCTGTATATTGTTGCGCATAAGGTATATATATACATTGGGGGAATGTTTTCTGGGTAAAGCAAAGCACAAACTGCTATTTGTGCGCTGAAGAACACGAATCTGATGTTCGTATTGGTGCTAATTCGCACTCGCTTGTAATTGCATACAGCGCGGCTCCAGCTGCAACGCGGTTGCACTACCGTTTGTAGTCGCCTGCACAGAATAACTGGAACATCAAAAGGACGCAGCTTTGCGGTGCAGAGCCTTGATAAAATGACGGAAGGTCATTTGCTTTGAAGCAACTGCGTGTCGCTTAAGATGTGCTATTTCGTCATTGATACATCAGGCCATATTAGTCAAGTAAATAAATCTTGTGGATGACATGATTAGCGCAATTAATTTATGGACGTCGTGTATTCTCATCTTGTTGAATGGGTGTTAGCTCTCACCTTCGTCGTTTACATCGAAAGTCATGATAGTCTCGTTAAGAAGCTTGTTTTCCACGAATCTTGGTTTCGTAAAACTGAAAAACCGGGTAACAGACAGCAGGCGTATCTCATGGCGGAGAGTTCGGATGCCAAGCTATAATTAAAATTTATCGGGTTGTGGCGAATAATTCAGGCTTTTAAGTATGAATTCCAGTAACATCGCTCCATACTCACACAATTTCGCATCCATTGAGTAAAACGCGGGGTACACAATATTTGTAAATAAATGCCAGCACGGGGCACCCAAATCACCGGCACAAGATGTACCATGGTCACTTGGTTTCGGGGAAAGCGCGAATGGCGAATTACAAATATATTAGTACGTGACACGATTAGTAGCGGTAATATGTATGTAAAAATCTAACTGCTTCAATGTTGCATGAATACGCTAAGTGCATGGTGTTTCTCTCATGTGCGATGTTAAATCGCCTAACGCGTGCATGACGGTTCAACATAAAGTTTTGCCATGAGGCGTCACGCTGAAGCAACTCGCCAGTCGAGAGTGTTATTGTTCATATCTCACCATTTGTCTGGGCGCGCACTAGTAGTAACTGCCTTAAAATGACTCTAAGAAGACCTTCACCATGCGAATACGTCATAGTAGATAAGCAGGGCACATACTCCTTTCATTCTGAAAGTACAGCCACTGTTTTATCGACACCAGAGCCGCTTCCACGCGGCAACTGATTCTGATTGTGCCTGCTGACTAGATACCCATTGTCATGTAACCGTACTTTTAGCAATTTTTCTCGCTAATATTTGCATAGCAACATTTTCCTGGCAGCTTTTCCTTTTCGTCCTTTTTTGCTTCACCGAAGAAGCACTCCAACGAAATTAATGTTTGCTGCTCTTTCTTACTTGCTGCTCCGCTTTTTCACGTCTGAATGAACTTTGACGTGCACCGTATTGAAAATTGTGGCACTGTATTTTAATTCCTTCAATCGAAAGTTCTGGCTGCTGCAGATCTCCTTAACTCCGAATAATGAAGGGCTAGCTCAATGCTATCGCAATGATGATACGTAAAAAAGAAGTACTTTAAACAGAACATAGATCGCGCGAACTCCATCGACCGAAATCGAAGGTTTCGTTTCATTTCTTTTGGAAAAGAAAATTGTTCCAGAGTTCCTGATGCTGCTTTTTTTAAACGATTGTAGTGCTTAAATAAAGTTTTTTTTATCCCATTACATTATCGTGCTTTCCAAGTCTATACCGCTCGCGCTCTCACTCGCTATATAAAATGACAAGAACTCTCGAACGTTTCTCAGTCAATGCCAAAGTGCCATAATGAAAAAGGAGTAGGAATCTGTTTTTTGTTCTTTAATAGTCATACCGATTTTCCCTCATTACGTTTCCTTTTCACGGAAAGCAATCTTTCAGCTTGTAAAAAGAACAGGTTGTGTGACCATGGTGCAGTGGACAGTTGGCCTGGCATATATTGTCGCCGACCTAGAGGCCGTGGGTTCAACTCCATTTGACGGAACGTTTTTTTTTATTTTCTTTGCAACCATGCAAAAATTTCAGACGTCATTTGACCGAAACACGTCCCTGAAGTCTTGGTGAACCTCGGTATAAAACACTTTCGTTATAAAAAAACTTGAACCATCTCCCCGAAGGGAACCCCGATGAGATGCGTAGCAGCAGCGTTGAACACGGGTGGCGTCAAGGGTTGAAGGGCGCTACTGCAGGTGGATAGGGTGGTTAGCGCGAGAAAATTTGTTTCTAGTGATGGCTCACGTAGGTCTTGTAGGTTACATGTACCGACATGTTTGAACACGTACGTTAGGCGTGCGCCATGTTTATTGCGCGTGAACCGACGAGTTGGTGGTGTAGCGAACAGTGGTCGCTGCAAGTGGGGCGGCGAACGAACGAAGCGGCGGCTTCTGGCGCCGGGGTGAGTGCACGGTCGGCGAGGGAGAGAATGACATTAAAGCGTAGCAGCGGCGCGACCTACTTGTCACAGTGCCAACAACTGCGGCGCATGGCGCGTCCCTACGGAGGGACAGCGTTACACAGGCTAGTCAAAGAGGTGCTTCGCATCTAAATATAAACGAATGCGATTATTTAGCTCGACATTTTGCGGAGACTACTCATTTATGCGTTCTATGATTTTCAAGAATTTCTTTCTATACGTTTTACTTATACAATGCTCGCACCACTCCACTAGACATGTTTCTAGACCCCTTACGACTGCAGTCTCAACATTGACTGAGGGTGGATAAGTCTTCATCAGCCTGTAGGAAATAAAGGAGGCGCAATCGCCCGCGCTTGATCCATTTCTTGGTAGACAGAAAGAGAGCCACGAATGGGATCCATGGTGCAAGAAAAGCTAGTGCAAGTTTGTTTTCTGGGAGTTTTCTGGATTGCCCAGACAAGGGACCTTCTAAGCGAGCAGCAAAAAGACAGTGATCAATACGTAAAGCGGCAAAACACACAAAATAAGTGAAATGAATGGAAATGGAATGAAAAAAAAGTTAAGTCAAATGAAAAAAACTATTCCTATCAAAGTAGTCTCCATGAACCGTGCTGATTACCCCAATCTTATTACATACATGTTGCGTTTGATTTGTATATGCAGCCACAGTGTAGTTTGTGACGTCAGCAAACGCAGGAGTTCACATGAAGTTATGCAAGGCCTTCGGTAAAATAGAACGCCTATAACGTTCCTGTACATTTCTCGGGTAGCGTCCCCACATTTATTATGAATGTACTCAGGCAAGAGGCGATGATTAGGGGTGGCACACGGGGCCCGTGCCCCAACCCCCTCCTCTACCCTCCCCCCCCCCAAAAAAAAAACAATTTCCCGCCATAACATAAAGCAAAAAATCACCATTTCAAGGGGGCGGCCCTCCACAAATGAAAATGGCGCCGGTTCTTTCCCCGAAAAGAATTTCTGCCTACGCGCCTGACTCAAGCAAACCCATGAACGAGCGTCCCTTTAGATTTATCAACTATATGGATATTCCTGGGGTATGTTTAGTGTCGCCATCGGCCTCGCTTTGCTATATGTAGCGGAATATTGCGTTGCGTGGGCGTTACACGCAGGAAACTAATTGAAGGGCGTCACCTTTAGGTTTTGTGTAGACTCATATCAGATAATATTATCCCACACAATGTATGTACGAAGTTTGGAGGAAAATTATGGGACCGGCGTCGATGAACTCTGTTCAGAGATGCATTCGCATAAAGCCACACGAAGGGGGGCTGGAAGGGGAGCTCCGTCAGCGAGTGCGTACTTCTACTTCAATGGCATGATCAAGGTCGTGCATTAGGTTTTTTTACAGGAAACCTCATCAAGATCTCATCACAAATATTGCGCTCAAGCAACAGACAGCGCAAAGGTAACTCCCTTAGCTTCAGCGCCCGCGTTTCCATTGGTAACTGCCTTATTTGGCCTACTCCTACATTTTGTTAGGCCAGATCTGAGAGAGCTGACAGTGTTGATCGAAAGCGGCCAGGTGCACCGTGCAGACACAAGATTGTTGCTTGAACGTGTGGCAAACAAAGTTGCCTTTGCGATAAACTTGTAAGTGTACAGACAGGACCATCATCAGGTTATATTTCGATTAATATATGCCAACTACACTAAATCAGCATTGGAATTGTCACATTGCGTCTATTTATATGGTTGGTAGTAAAAGAGCGACGTTGGTATTGGTATACCTTTACTGTGACTACTGCTGCATGGTATACCAATGCTACCAGGGGGCTACTCTTTCTCACAGATTTTACTCGATACAGTTATTATGATTGCAGCTGCAAGTGCTGCCGCTGTAACGTTCTGTTTTGATGACCTATTTGGCTTTCAATGCGCACGTGTGTATAATGCTCTACTAATACCAGAGTTTTTGAAATAATAGAGCGATACGTAGACGTGGATAGAATAGACAGTGACAAGCACTTACAAGAAACCGAAAGTTTCATCGGAAAGCTGTGCAAATATGTACTGACAGATGAAACATTTCGTGAGCACATACGACAACCCAAAATCGCAAATGAGAATCACGAAACCGACAAAATATCTATGTATATCAGCCCCACCTTACAAACGCCCATTTTGCCTTACAGCGATTTTTAAACTCCCATGGCAACTACGAATGTCCAAACACGCTAGCTCCTTTTAAGACAGAGCTATTGACGGTTTGCTAACGCTAATCAAGTATTCATGCGCTTTGTCTGCAGCATCAATTATAGTCTTTGTGCGCTCATCTTTTTGTTTATTAACTACGACCATGTTGTCAAACTGAATTTTACAGCCACACGTAGTGACACGTTGGGCCAGAAAACAATCCTGGCCACTGCGAACGTTGCACACATTCTCAAGCAATCTGTCGTTAAGGCCTTTCCCACTTTGTGTCCAATATAACAGGCACCACACGAAAGTAGGATCCTGTAAACAACATTGGTAATGCAATTGACGAAACTGCTTCTGTGCCTTGTTTTACACAGCTGTTTCTTGTCTAGCGGCACATGTCAACCTAGTCAGCTTAGAAAGCTCGCGTGGTGCAGAAAAAACTACACCCACTCCCATGCCATAAAAACAGATTGCGTGACCATGCGTGTAACGTTCGCAGCGGCAACGATGATTTTCTGGCCCAACTTGTCACTAGATGTGGCTGTGAAGTTCAGTTTGACAACACGAAAACCCGAAGATGAGCGCAAGCGTTTGTCCCGTTTCTGCTGGGGTATCTCTAGAGTCAACGTTTGAAGAAGTGTGACCCCTTTCTGTTCAGTACTTTGTGTGAGTAACCAGAATTGGGTACAAAATTTAGTGCTAAGAGAGCAGGCAAAATCGAATTATTTCTCAAAGTAGCGACGGTAGCGCTGGCGGTAGCATCCCCCAGGGGCAGAAAGAAGGTGAACATATTCGGCGCTCGTGGTTTGCAGTCGTTCTCGCGTTTTCCCTTCACTTCTCAACTGTGAATGTGCTCTTACTGCGCATGCGCGGCCGCTCCCCTTTCTCGCGTCGCAACGCCCAACGTTACTTATTCGCGGCGAAATCGGGCTATAGGAAGCAGTACTGCCCCGCGAAAGTGTGGATAGGCGGTCGGGGCCACGAATAGAAATACACGCAGCGGTGCCTCGTTGCGTGGGGTCCGAGCCGGTTGTTGGCAGAGAAAATGCGTTGACTACAGTTTGCTGTTAATATCTACGCTCTTCTTTATTGAATCGGTGCACGACTCCTATGCAACGTTAACATTACCCGCGAGTTAAGCGCATTCTGCATTTCATAGGCATGCTCACCCTGGGTGACTTTCTTTACGCTTTCGCACTAAATCACGCCTTTGCTGTGTTGTGTGTACGTATTAGCTTGTGTTCCGCCTGCTACGCACGGCTGTACCATAACTGAACCACTTATCTACATCTTTGTCATCTGCATACTACAAAAAACATTGCCGCATATCACGTACAGTGGGAATCGATGATATGCGAAGCACGAATGAAAAATGTTGATATGTCACTTTACAATCAGCACGACATTATGAGGTGGAAGTAAATGATGCTGTACATGGCATCCGTGCCATGATTATCATGTTTGTATGTCTCGTTTACCTTCGTAATCTATTCACGTCACGTGATACCAAACTTTGTATATGTGGAGCTAGCGAAACGGCCGCGAGCATGCTGAGAGCGTGTTATGTTGTCATGTTCTTACATGACACGCGTGCCCTTACCATGTTTTCACCAGTCATATATTTCGTCATTCATTGACGTCACGTAACAAAAATTTGGTATAAGTGGAACTAGCAAAATGGCCACGAGTGCATCATGAAGGGCCCATTATACTCCAATGTAGCGTTGACGCGCGCGCACGCTGGGCACAGCGACGCTACGTTAGCGAAACACGAGCACTCTATATCCTGAAGCCAGGTGCAACCAACGTCTATCGGCACGGCCCGACGGCAACCTGCGTGAAATGCGACATGCTTCTATTCCCACCAATTCGCTACCCAGACAACACTGCGTCTCCCTCTTTTCGTGACGAAGGGACACAGGACGCGCTGAAACGCACATGCGTCAAAGCAACGCAGTGTGGCGCGCGCACCACGTCACGTCAAAATGTATTGGCGCCTTGACTGCGGCATGTAGTCATGTTATCACATGACATGCATCTCATGATTATCATGTTTGCACCAGTCACATACCTTCGTCGTCCATTCATGCCACGTAATACCAAATTTGGCATATGTGAAGCTAGCGAAACGGCCATGAGCGCATCATCAGTGTGGCATGTAGTCATGTTGTGACATGAATCACATGTCATGGTTATCATGTTTGCATCAGTATCACACCTTCGTCATCCATTGACGTCTGAATATACGAAATTTGGTATAAGTGAAGCTAGCGATACGGCCGCCAGTGCATCATGAACGTGGCATGTAGTCATGTTGTTTCTTGACACGCATCTCATGATTATCATGTTTGCTCTAGTCACTTACCTTGGTTACCCATTTACGTACTGTAATACCAAATTAGGTATATGTGACGCTAGCGAAACGGCCACGAGCGCATCATGAGCGTGGCATGTAGTCATGTTGTTACATGACACGCATGTCATGATTATCATGTTAGGGTCTGTCGCTTGTGTTATCCATGCAATCATGTCATGCTATACCAGTTTTGCAACATGCCATGTGAACAAAACCACCGCAAGAGCAGCAGCACCTTGAAGTGTAAATTATGACATTCATAACACAAATGTAACGATTTTTATGTTATGACTAGTCAAATATGTTCTTCATACTGTCATGTTATGTCATACCAAGTTTGCATCGATACCATTATCGAAACGGCCAGGAGAGCTGAAAGTAGTAGGCGGCTCGATAGATAGATAGATAGATAGATAGATGATAGAAGATAGATAGATAGATAGATAGATAGATAGATAGATAGATAGATAGATAGATAGATAGATAGATAGATGGATAGATAGATACGCTCAAAGTCGCCGAAGTTCGCTAAGAAATGCTTCGCAATTAAAAGAGAGAAAGAAAGATCGTAGAAAATCCGCATATCTGTGCGAATGGTTCAGTACCACCGTTCGCACCTTATACACATATGACTTTTTTCTCTCATTCTGTTCACCATGAAATGTGGGACAGTCAATAAGTCTAACCAGAAAAGCTTAGTGACTGACGGCGCTTTGCGCTACACTACCACGCATACGCACATGTTCTTGCAATAGTAAAAATCTTATATAAGAGTGGAGCAGAAAGCTTTCATCGATAGATTACGTTCATGATGGTGCTACAACAAAAGCCTGGTTAATTAGACAAGCATGTTTTGCGTTTTTGTTTTTTCAGACAATAATGACCACTGCCTTCCGTCGGTCACTAACAATGCCACACAAACGCTGAAAACAATGTCAAAAAGATTAAATAACTCTAAAAAAGTTATATGACATTACATATAGGGCAAGCCACCTGAAGTTATTTTCAGCGTCTGGGCTCTTTAAAGCGTTTTTAAATCTAAGCACACGGTTACGCAGGGTAAGTCTGTTTTAAGTATTTTGTAAGTACGGAAGTGCCACACTTTATGAGATACTAACATTTCTTTGTAACGGTACAACGGCCAGATAAACACAACTAAGGCTCCTCGCGTGATTGGTAAACTACAGTGCCGTAGTTGTACACCTGCCAGCAGCACGCAAATACATGGCATAGAACCTGGTTCTTTGTTTTTTTTACAGCCAAGTCGCTATAAAACGCTGCATTCACACATCATTTCATAGTCCTCATGTTTGGGAGGATGCCAAGAGCTTTTTGCGATGTGCTTGAAACAGGAAGCGGCACTCACTCTGAAATTAATCTGGTGAATGAAAGGCTACGATTACAATGAACAGCCCTCTGATAAGTGGCACTCGACGATCTGATTAATAAGCATTAGCAGCCTAGAAAGACCAAATGCTTTTGTGCGTTGTCTCAGGAACACGTAAAAACAGTTACACTCGCGCTTACATGACCGGACAAACCACACTTCGAGAACGCGCATGACCTACGTGCACATAAGAACACGACATAGCTAGCAAACGACGCAAGGAACAATCCACACTTCACCATTTTGGCGAGTTCCCGCCAGGTGGTGACTCTGCTCGATCTGGCGGCCAATAGATGGCAATGCCAACGCAGGCTCCTGCCATAGATTTTCCTAAAATAAACTAGAGGGGACTTTGGCACTGCGATCATTCAGCGACCATGGGAATGATGTGTAGTACATACTTTTGCCTAAACTTCGTACTTGCGGGTGGGGAATCGTACTAGCGGCTTTGTTTATTGCTGTGTTTTGGTTTTGTTTTGGAAAAAAGATTCAACCCTTTCGAACTTCGTGACCCGATTTGGTAAGGTAAGTTTAAAAGAATAAGATGGTGGAGCGCAACTGTTGAACATTTGCTAATATTTGTTCCGCAAGAAAACAGTTCCAAGCCTCACGAACACACACGGAGCCAAAAGCAGGCCCGGAAGTACGAATATTAGACAAATGTGCGTACTACCCATCATTTCCATGCTCGCTGAAGCGCCGAGCGTTGCAGCTCTCATAGGCACTGGCGCCTGAACTCCCTCTAGTGTATAATAGGAAACTCTATGGCTCCTGCTAAGCTACGGTCGCTCGCTCTCCTATCTTTTTCTAGGCATTCTTCCTGGCAGCGTTTACAGTTCCCCCCCCCCGCATGCGCGTCCCCTCGCTCTCTTCTCTCCTACGCTTGCCCCTCTCTCGTCTATAACACCAATGCAGGCAGCGTCTGCTAGAGAGTTTATTAATTTTAAAAACCGACCGCTCGCGCTGCACAACCTTTCGCTGGCCACTGGATCTTCACCTCCGTGTAATGCTGGTGGAAGATTTCTCCTGTGCATCATTCAGCAATAATAAAAGTCACAGCATATCCACGAAGTGAATCATGAGAGGGGCGAAGCATCGGTCATTCAGTCTGCACTTCCGCCCGTTCATGCGTCCGTGCGTCTAACAGACCGACAGACGAAGACAGACAAGCGCGGCCAGTGGATGATTCATGGTTGGCCAATAAAATCATACGAAGCATTGCCCCACTGATCATCATTCACTCCGTGGATATGCTGTGAGGTGGTTACTACAAACATGCATACGAACATGTGGCCACCGACCCACGCCTTAACGATCTTCGCCCTTAATATTCGTGACCTACGTGTTCACTAAAAGCGCACTGTGGGTCTCTCTGTCCAATCGGTGTCTCCCGTTTCTCATTGCTCATTAGCAGTGATTGGCATGTTCCTATAGAAAGCACTGGTACATAACTGCATGCTGTCCACCTCCACAAGATTCTCTCTTGTGCAACGCCACGATGAGTGCCAGCGTCAACGTCGCCGCAAGTGTATTCAAGCTTTAGCGACCGCTGCCTCGCAGCTACACAAGAATTCCTTTAGCGGAAGATAGTGTAATTTCTTTAGGTGTGAAGCTTTCTATTGCGGCACTTGTTCGTACCTCGTAGCCGTTGTAGTATGTAACAAGTACAACATTTAAACCTTCAAGGTGTTGCTGGTGAGAGATTTCTTCTGTGCGCTGTTGAACAATAAAAAAAATGTGCTCAATGTACATGCCAATGGCTGCTAATGTTTAATGAGAGACAAGAGCATCCGGCTTTTAGTTAACGCGCAAGCTGCAGTCTCCTTTAGCAGCCATTGGCATGTACTCGAGCACTATCTGACAGGAAAAGGTTGCTACGTTATACTCGCATGGTGTAACCTCCTTAGTTTCAGAAAAGTTTAGCGAGCGTTGAGCCGCAGTGCCATGAATACAATGAACTAGTATATACCATGAACTCGAGGTGGCTAAAGGTTTGAAGTAGATACGAAGCGCAAGCCATAAGAAAGTAAAAGCCGAATTCTCCCGTCCCTCATTTCCCATGAGCAGCCAGTAGCATGCACACTGAGCACTGTATGACAGGATAAGGTTGCTACGTTATACTCGCTGGGCGTAACCTCCTTGGTTTAAGAAAGATTTAGCGAGCCTTATGCCACAGTGCCATGAATACAGTGAACTAGTATACACCATGAACTCGAGGTGGTTAAAGGTGGGAAGTAGACCCGAAGCGCAAGCCGTAAGAAAGTGCACGTGTGCCACCTCTCGTTTAGTCCTTGGAATGTCCGCTTGATGGCGGTGCTTTTATATAAGGAATATATGATGAAAAGATGTGAGATGGTGGTACTTGGAGTGTTGAATAGATGGACGAACGGACACACAGACAGATGCATGGACGGACGCACGAACAGACGCACGCATGGACGGGCGGATGTACGCATGAACGGCTACACAGACGGACGCATGGACGGACGGAAGCAAGAACGAATGGACGGACGAACGCTTCGCCCCACTCTCCATCATTAACTCCGTGGACATTCTGCCAATTTTCTTTTTTATGTGGAGAGCTGACTACCATTTCCATGCCACTGCATAGCCAAACCTCGTATAAAGGGCTGTTTGCAGTGTTGAATAGCCGCCAATAGCAGTTTCAACTGAATAACAGGAAAGCTAGTTTTAGATATTTAAAAAAGGGTCGATTGTATTTTATGATGTAATTTTTTCGCAGGAGGTTCTTGGCATAGACACGACATTTTGCAATAAAAAATAGTTGACACTTCGGCATTGATTTCTTCAGTGCATCATTCATATTTTGTTGCTTTACCGTTCAAATGAATCATTATTGTTCACTTTTCTGCGGAGGATACACCTTCAACTTTTGAAAAACTTTTACTCGCTGCCGATTCCAATTCTTGTCCTTCTTTTTATATAGCTCCACCGCGATTATTGAGTGCCTAAAGTACTCGGCCGCTAAACCGCATGTCACGAGATCAAATGCCGGCGGCGGTGGCTGCATTTTCAATGGAAGTGGAAATGCTCTAGGCCCGTGCGCTCAGATTTGGGTGCACGTTAAAGAATCCCGGGCTGTCGAAATTTCCGGAGCACTCCACTACGCCGTCTCACATATTCTTATGGTGGTTTCGGGACGTTAAATCCCATATATCAGTCATCCTTTCACAAGCGCGCTACAGCCTGTTTACTGCGCCCTATCCTGGAGCTATACACTCCGTAGTTGAATGCTATACCTGCTCTGTATTTGTGCCCCGCTGTGGCTATTTTTGGCGATCTTCTAAATGAGCGTGACATGGCAGCGGAATGTGCTGTATATTGCGCTCCTTTCCATCTTCTGCGTCATTAGCCGTGGCAATCGCCAGATAGTGTTCTTTCAGGTGGAACGCTTCCCGTCTATGTGGGGCTCGGCGTCATTCTGCCTCAACCAAGGTGATTATTTCAGAAGACAAATTGGCCACTTGTGTCTGGCTCACCATCCAGGCTATACAAACGTCTTTAACCTTTTCTTCGTGGAAGTAATACTCGGCGCGACGGCAGGGTTAAATCCGAACACCGGCGAGTACCATTGCGGCGATTAACATCAAGCGTCTTGCCTAACTCAACCATTTTCCGCAGGGTACAGGGTTTTTTGCATGACTGATGATGACATGAGTGTTAGGATTCCTTATGATGTCTTGTCGTTATCACAGCGCCTCTTCTTGAGCGCGTGATATTCTTCTTGAGCGCGTCCCCATTATCTACGCGCCTGCTTTACAATAGTATACCCGACTTTCCCGAAGGTGACTATTAACTATTATGTACATAATTGCCATCATCACCAGCCTATCTCTGTTGAGACACAATACAGGCACTCACATCGGGAGCTCGAATACAGTACAAGCTTTCTAACTTACCCGTCGTCTTTACATATGGTAGCGTATGTTCTTATTGATGCTGCTATTCTTCAGGCTCAAGTGAACATAAAGTAAGGCTTACACAGTTCATCTACTTTTGAAGACGAGTGACACCGTTGCGTTTATGAGAATACACGAACTATAGAAATATTTATTATGTTTTAATGAAAGACGCCGATATCTCTAATACGAGTATTGCTGTGTCTTTGTGGATGGTGCTGGAGCATATGACGCTGTGAAAAACCACTAATTCGCTGCAGAGAAAAGATCATTTTACACGCATTGCTGCGTCTACTTTGTCTGTAGGAGCAAAGAACAACAAAACCATAACTGTATGTGTCACTGCGGCGAAACGTTTAGGGTAACATTCATACTAAATGCGAAACATTTCTTAGCGAACTTCGGCCACCTTGTGCGTATCTATCTATCTATCTATCTATCTATCTATCTATCTATCTATCTATCTATCTATCTATCTATCTATTTATCTATCTATCTATCTATCTATCTATCTATCTATCTATCTATCTATCTAGCCGCTTACGTTTGGGTGCTCTTGTGGTCACCTCCTTAACTTGATGTGAATCAAATTAGCATGGGAGGGTAAGATGGTTTGAGAAATATGACGCGCTGGCCAAGACATGAACACTGTCACAATCCTGTCATGTACGTCGTCAAACACTTCCCGTCAGACAGTGGCACATACCCATGGACGGGTATGTGCCGCTGGTATGCGGGTATGTGCCACGGGTGATTGACACTTAGTATCTACCCAGGAACGACGAGAACATACACGGGCAACTTTAACACTCGAACGTTAAGAAATGCTTGACATTGGTAGCCTTACAGAAGTAATTCAAAGAATAAATGCCAATGTTAACGGGAACCTGCCATAGGAAGCATCTACCCCCCGACGAATGCCGATAATGATCTTCAGTGTCCCGACAGGAATCGAACCTAAGCATTCGGCGTGGCAGTCAAGCGTTCTACCACAGAGCTATACGCCAGGTCTCGGAACTACTTTTCAAATAGACTTTTGTCTTCCTGAAACGTCAATAGTGGTTGCAGTGCTGCCTACCCAATTTTATAAACATTACTTATGTACTCCTTTGATACAGCCGTCACGTCGGGTTAACGTCCATGGTGGGTAGATGTCATTCACTGATGTAGATTTATGAACAGTGTCCAGGGCCAGCGTATTCGTGTGTATCAGCGCTTCATATCAGCTTCTGGTGTTGCTAATGTTCCAGTTGACATCGCTGTGCAAGAGCAAACAACTGGTTATATAAACGTCGGCAACTCCTCAACATATGTCTGTGCGTGCAACATTTGTACATATATTTAGCGTAATTTCATGACGTACTGCTCTATAAAAAATTGCAACACTGTCACCTTCCTTCCGCATGCTTCACATAACATGGATTGCCAGGTACGTGGGATCTACCGATTTTTGTTTTTTTGTGCACCAATGTTCAAAGAAGCTTTTACTGTAAAAATATTGTGAGCAGAAGGAATTCGAAAAGCGACTCCTATTAGCGACAAACAACACCAAGAAACTACTAAAAAGAAAAGACGTTGTAAGAGTACTTAAGCTGAAATATCTCTTTTACTGCTGAGTAGTGTTAACTTATGACGTCTAAACAATGTACATGTAGTGCAAAGCATTGCACGGGCCTAAGAAAGCACCTAGGGGTGCCACATTTGGTACCACATAGTGCTTTGTAGTGACCCTACACGCAATCTCGTGTCCGTGTATCGGTTCGCCCTAAGCCTTTGTTCATATGGTAGACCAACACGCTCAAATTGTAATTATAGTCAGCCTTGGAATGCTCGTTGTAAAAAAATCGAAAAGGAAACCGAGTCATTTACAGATCATAAAATTCACACTGCCACTACACATTCCAACGATTGATTTTATGAAACGGTGACTGCACTTTCGCTCATTTGGAGTGGCACAACGTGCGATCTTTCGCTCGAGCACGAGAAGCAAATGCTGAAAAGAAAGAAAGATGCTATTTCTGTAGCTCAATCCCCCTGGGTTGGTGTGAACTATGGGTCTAGGCGAAACAAACAAACAAACAAGCCCCCGTTGGGAGCACGACTCTGTGACCTGCATTTTGGCGCCGCTGCTGCAACATGAAGCGTAACCGATGGCGGCGCTCCGTTCACTTTTCATTTGTTAAGAAAGCTTCGCGTGCAGTTTTTTCCGTCTAACTAACACCAGACCCTCCTTCTCCACCGATCGATACTGGCACTTTTTTCTTCTCTCGCCAATGCAACGTTTCTCGCAGTATATACTTCTATCGCCCAAGGCAGTGACGAACACTGCACGTGAAGTCAGGGGGGACACTTTTTGCTTGGAGCCATCACATCGTGATATTGCGTGAAGGTATTTTCACCATCAGCCGAAAAATGCTCGCTCTTTTCTCCCAAAGGACGCCGAAGTCCTCGACGTGTGCCTCTTCTATTTGCAATATGTCACATTCATCATCGTCAAGCCAGTAAGATTGTCACTCTCCATGTTGACACATCTGCGCCACTCTTTCTAGCCAGAGCTTCGTTTTCTATCTCTCTGTCTCTCTCTCTAAAGCGTTGCCTTCAGAAGCCTAAATTCTACAAGGCCGTGTTTCCTTTTCTTTAAGACGGCCGGGAAGCTCAGTTTTTCTGAATTTTAGTTCTCATAGCGTAGAAATCATCTACCGAAAGTCAAAAGAAACGGGATTGAATTCTCGCATAAGCCGCAGTAACTAGTGACGTTCTAAGTGCATAGTGCTCCCGTAGTAAAGAACGCTCTATTTCAACTACCAGTGATCGGATTGGACTTCGAGCAGCGTAACCCCTCGTGTCTTTCCTATAGAGCACAGACACGTGCAACACGGTGCGTTTAGATGGTAAGGTATTAAATACTGACATTATTGATAAAAGGTGCGTGCAGCGCTTGTTAATCAAAGGCTCCAGAACTGCGTCTCATATACCATAGCTCAGGACTTATGAAGTCAATCGCTCCGCCATGGTGGTCTAGTGGCCAAGGCACTCGGCTGCTGACCCACAGGTCGCGGGATCAAATGCCGGCTTCTGCGGCTGCATTTGCGATGGAGGCGGAAATGCTGTAGGCCCGTGTGCTCAGATTTGGGTGCAGGTTAAACAACCCCAGGTGGTAAAAATTTCCGGAGCCTTCTACTAGAAAGTCTCTCATAATTATATGGTAATTTTGGGACGTTAAACTTCACATACCAATCAAATCATTACGAAGTCAATCAGGAGTTTATTTATTTAAGGGATTATGAGGCGGCCTTATACCATTCGTAATAGCACCACGTATAGCTCACTAGCCTTTTTCGGAATATCGACTAGTTCTGTCGATGTTTCTGTATGATGTGTCCATTGTTCACACGTGCAGCGATGTTCAGAAGGAACTCGCTAGTTTAATTTGTCCATTTCAGCTGTCTGTTTCCCTTACACTTTATTTTCGAATTCAAGATACATCACACAGTGATGTTTTGGGCAGTGGACTAAAGGCTTCTAAAATGCACTTGAAAGCGACCACAAAAAATCAGGCTTGAAGGCGTCCATGATATACGTTACCATGGCACATTGACGAAAAGGGCTTGTATTACGCACATGGCATGTATCTTCAAACTAAGTGACACATTATGTGGCGTCAATTATGGGTAAATGCCGCAAATATTTCAAGTCGATTCATGCTTCGATGCTATGCATGCACACGTGTCTTTTGTCTCCTCGATGACCTTTCACCCTTCACTTCATCCGAAATGTTTGTTCAATTAGTAAATTTCACTTGAAGGTATGAAGACTCAGTGCACTAAAATTGCGGCTTTTGCGTTGCACTGGTGACTGGAAGTTTGTAAGTTGAAACTAGGTCGTGGTTTTTCGGCATATTTGGGCAATGACATCTAATAGCGCAATGACTGAACTCTTGTCTAGTTAAAATAACTTTAAAAATATCAATTGGTATCAGTTACATGACACAACGTGTGATGTTCTGTTTTACATCCCAATGGCATCGTCATTTGGCAAAAAAAAAACCCAAATTTTTTTCCGAAAGTTCGTCCCGTTCCAGGCTTCGCATATATTCGACCTCGTGTTATTCGCAGTATTCGACCTCAAGACACATTCAGCTCGATTTTGCAGCCGGCGTCGGCGTCGATGTCACGCACCGTATATGCATACGTATCTATATATGCAAACGCAAGAAAGAAAAAAAACACCCAGAAAAGAACACTCCGGCGCGCGGAACCGAACGTGGGACCTCTGCGTCATGAAAGTGAGGCGTTAACCACTGACCCCCCCCCCCCCCCCCCAAAGCATATACTTCGCCGTTCAAACGGCAAGCTACTGATATCTAGCAGTTAGCGCTGCTCACGAGCATCTCGGAGGGAATTGTGTTTCCAGCATTTCTAGCAAGATGGAGTAAAGAGCGAACGTCGCCAAATCGCGCGGCGGCGCCCACTTTAATCTTGTACGCGTACTTCGCCCGGTGAGATAAGGGCGCGTGAGGGAGCTACTCTCCCTTACGCGCACTTATTTCGCGGTGGTGAGGAGGGAAAGGTCGTAAGTCTTGGCTGGCCTCGGGTTTTATACTGGAACAATTCTGCTGTAGTTACCTGGTGCACAAAGGTCACTGCAATCATTGCAGTCTCAGTTTGCGAACTTTTCAGACACAGCAAAGTAACAAATGAGACGCTTATTCGCGTGCACCCGTACTTGTGAGCACGTTCAGTGCGTGAGGAACGCGGGGCATGTTTCGATCTGCTTTCAATTCTGCGCGTGACCTTTCAATTCATTGCTATCGCGTTCATTGCTTCGCCTTTCCGGCAAAGCTGTGACTTTTTTAGGGGCGAGACTCCTTATAGCGGCACCCGTTCGTCCCTCGTAGCCGTGTAGTGTGTAACAAGTATAACATTTTGACCTACAAGGTGGTGCCAGTGAGAGATTTCTTCTGTGCGTTGTTGAACAATAAAAAATGGTGCTCAATGTACATACCAATGGCCGCTAATGGGGAAAGAGAGACAGGAGCATTCGGCTTTTAGTTAACGCGCACGCTGCGATCCCCATTAGCAGCCATTGGCTTGTACATTGAGCACTGTCTGACAAGAAAGGGTTGCTGCGTTATAGTCACTGGGTGTAACCTCCTTAGTTTTAAAAAGGCTTAGCGAGCGTTGAGCCGCAGTGTCATGAATACAGTGAACTAGTATATACCATGGACTCGAGGTGGATAAAGGTGGCAAGTAGATACGATCGAACCGCAAGCCGTAAGAAAGTAAAAACCGAATTCTCCTGTCTCTCATTTCCCCTTAGCAGCCATTGGCATGTACATTGAGCACTATCTGACAGGAAAAGGTTGCTACGTTATACTCGCTGGGCGTATCCTCCTTTGTTTTAGAAAGGTTTAGTGAGCGTTGGGCCACGGTGCCATGAATACAGTGAACTAGTTAGTATATAACATGAACTCGAGGTGGTTAAAGGTGGGAAGTAGGCCTGAAGCGCAAGCAGTAAGAAAGTGTGCGTGCGCCACCTCTCGTTTAGTCCTTGCAATGTCCGCTAGATGGTGGTGCTTCTATATGGGTAATATATGATGAAAAGATGCGAGATGGTGGTACTTGGAGTGTTGAATAGATGGACGAACGGACGCACCCACAGATGCATGGATGGATGCATGAACGGATGCAGGGGCGGATGCATGGATGAACGCAGGGACGGACGCGCGAACAGACGCACGCACGGCTGGTTGGATGGACGCATGGACGGTCACACAGACAGACGCATGGACGGACAGAAACAAGAATGAATGGATGGACGAGTGCTTCACCCCACTCTCCATCATTCACACCGTGGATATGATGCCATTTTTTTTCTTGTTGCTTGACTGAGAACACCACATGCACTATTGAAAACCCAGCAGAATACACTCTAAGCCAAAACGGAGCAACAGGGGTATAGGGGTTGCTCCTTTCAGGGAGCAATTGCATTGCCACTCCCATTACTCTCCTAAAAGGAGTAACTGCAGAGGGAGGAACCGTTGCTCTCCTTTCAGTTCCTCCTTCGGGGGATGAACAGTTACTCCCTCCAGTTCCTCCCTGCAGACCAACAGTTACTCCCACCAGTTGCTCCCTGCCGACCAACCATTACTCCCACCAGTTGCTCTTCTAAGAGCAACAGTTACTCTTTACCGTTCCTCCCACGTGTTCGCAGTTACTCTCTAAAAACCAACTGCACATGCTTCCAGTTACTCCTTGGGGAAATGAGTATTTATCTCGAGTATGCTTGTCACACGCTTAACACATGGCGAGAGCTCCTTGGAAGAGCACTGCTTGGGTGCTTCTAACACAAAAAGTGGACAATATTGAAAGGAAAATAAATGCTTTATTGTTCTTTTTATGAGGCGACGTGTGACCACACGTAAAAGTAGACTTCGCCACACCACAGCCAGCACTAAACAAACACCATAATACATCAAAGGTTTTCTGCGTCATCCGTGGAAAAACAATCTTGAATTTCTAGCACAGGGCAGTCTGTGTCATCATTGGTGAGAGAAGGGCAACTTCTCCAATTCTGAAGAACTCAAGTTTCACAGCTGGTGTTTCCATCAGGCTAGCGCAGCCGAACGTCACCGCAGGCATATGTGAAGCATCTCATTGCTGCAAGAAAAAAAATAGAAGTGTGAGGTTAAACATGCCAGAATCAATTCATAACAATGAGTCGCACACACTGCAGCAGCGCTTACACTCTAGGATGTCTACTGCAAAACGAAATGTGAAAAAAAGGAAGGTTCGGCCAAACGTTACTTGGCAAGCCATATAAATGCTGATGTGGTAGACGCTCTTCACATGATGTCTCAGACAGCAATATTCTGGAAGAAAATGTGCAGCACCTCAACAAGGCATATTTGTAGCAGTTAAAGATACCCTTAGGTTCAGCTAACTTGTTTCCTATACACAGCTGAGTGACATTTCTATGAGCCCATTCACCAATGGGCATTCTAAGTGAGGTCATGTGTGTGGCAAATAACACGTACTGTCCGCTCATGTTAAAATACTTATTTAGCTCGTGCACATAGTTGCTCTCGATTCTACTGTTCTATCATACGCTGCTGCGTCTTGAATTGTGCAATACCTGTAGGCACAAGCCAAGCATGCAAAGCCTGCTTGAAAGCAACCATTTGCAGAGGCTACATGATAATCTCCAGTATATTTCTTTGTACCTGACGCAAACGGCTGGACAAAACTATAGACAAAAAATGTAGACCGTACTACCTTGAAAAAATGCTTTAAATTTAGTAAACTAGGGTGCATTTGTTCACTCGGTTGTCGAGGAAGCAATATATCTTAAGGCATGCACAGATATTCTGATTCTTTGTTTGACAGTGTCACAGATAGCTTGCCAATACATATATATTTGAGAGCAACAAGATGTGATGCTTTTATTAGTTCAACGTCTTGTTGGTTCACAGCCAAACAGGTTACTGCTTGTTAGACAAATTGGAATAAGCACACCGTGGTTTCCAAAAAAAAAAGCATTATTAGAAGTTAGCTCCCGGTGTGAATGTCTGCCTATTTATTTTGTACTGCCTTCTACATGTGCCACAAAGACATTTGTTGAGGATGTGCTACCAGTCAAGCCAAGATCGCATACTTGGTCAATGTGATGGAAATACAAACATTAGAAACACTGCCACCTCTAGTAAGAGCATAACACTTCAGTATCTTGGACTAGCAAAGAGGTGCACAAGAAAGTTAAGCCCACTCTTGCGGAACTTTGAACGCGAATATTTCAGAGTGGGGGAGGTCAACATGCTGTGGCACTTTTAAACCCACGAAACATCTGCAGAAAACAGGGTAAAGGCAAGTCAAGAAACGCTGTTATGAAGGCCTGCGCATGGACAGCTTTGTAAATCTAGGCCCAAGTGTTATGCTTTGTGCAAGCCAAAATCCATGTAAATAGGGAAAGCATACTTTTAGGAGTACCAGCGTAAACAAATCTTGGCAGTTGGCTTTTTAGTACAAACAGCAATCCCTGCAATGAAAACATTAACATTTTATCTTAACGGTAACAGTGTGAGCACAAACACGGGCCAGCGGAGCCATGTCGAATTGTCAGTGCCAGTGTAACCATGTGGCATGATGAACTATTCTCTGGCCAACACATGCACAGTTTGCCCCTAAAAAGCGATGCTTTCATATACGTAGTACAAAAAGTCTGCACTTACCAAAATTCACTTGCTTTCTGTACTTTAACATCGTTGGGAGCATCTTTATTTGCAGTATAACCAAATTTGTGTCATATCCCTGAAAAAAAAAAGTAAAAGACATGCATCAAATATTGTTTCATTTGGTAGCAGTGAAGTCAGGTTAAGAACAGCCAAGTGGGAATCAGCCTAATTATGTGCATGCGGCAAATCCCAAACGGTGTTATTCAGGTTGTCGAAATTTTCGTCGATTGGTATTAACGTCCATATGTGACTTCAACGGCATGCCAAGTTTTCACAGCGCATAAAGATTTCATGATAAAAAATAATGACAACGCTAACGAGAACATACAGCATTTATGATTGTCTTTTCCAATATTCAGTTTTGCTAAGGTTTTGCATCTCTAAAAAAATCTGAAAGATTTGGGTCATTCCTCCTCCAATTGTTCTGTCAATATGTAAACTGCTCGCTTGATGGTGCGCTTATAAAATAGTACGTTCAGCGCAGAGGTGAAGCAAGTGACGCAGTGATGTGGGCAGATTTTTTTTTTTTAGGCGTGCGGGGGAAGGGGGGGGGGGTCCGCTTATCTGAATAGGCCGGGCAAGCGCATATGGTCGTCAATTTGGGCTCCCTACGCCCGGCCTAAAAAAATTCTGTGCGCAACCGCCTGGCTATGCCAGTGAAGTGATGCGACAATGATTTGTTCACTTACTGATTTACATACACTTTACAGCTCTAAAAAATGCGGCCCAAGGCCCCAACACTCAGCCGTTAACATTACATAAAGCCAATGGTAGAAAAGTGCCAGTATGAATGCAGCTACAACCCCGCCCCAATGTTTTTTCAAGCGAGGTAGTGTTGCGGAAATGAACTTTTAACTGCAAAAGTACACTGACACTGCAGTGGTGACAGGGAAAGCAAGAGGGTATGCAGGCGGTAATAGATGTAATTTAGTCCGATACGGCTAGCAATGGATACGGTGAATAAGAGCAAATCATTTCTCTTTCAATAGCGCGACCACTCAACAATGTATTGTAAGAGCATTAAATGTTGCTGGAAATGCCACTCACCTGCACGCTGATGCATGCACAGTCCTTTGTCCGACGAGCGAACAGGCTTGCAGATAGCTGAAGACGTGTTTACGATGTGTTTGTTCCACCCGGCAGCAAAATCCACAACTACTTCGCGCTCCATAAAGATAAATATATACTAACCTTCATCACGAATAAGTAGAAACGCAAATCTGCGACACACACACACGATCTAAACATAGCTCACAAGCCCGCACGTCCATGTGCTCGCCGACTACAGACCATATGAATATGAGTAGTGCGAACGCGAACCTAGTTGCGCCGAAAAAAAAAAAAAACGTCAAGCAGTGGCAGCACAGGCGTCAGCGCAATGATTTCAGTGTGTTCTCCTAATACAATTATAAAAAAAACTGAGGTACACTAAAACCTATAAATAAATATAAAAGTTGAGTGTAATCTTTATTTAGTGCTAGTCAACATAAACACTGAATAAAAATTACTTTGTAACTTACATCGTTTGCTACGCTAGCGCCACACTTGTCGTGCGGGCGCAGATGGCGCAGATTTGTCATTCTGCCCTCAAACTACACGGTGAAGCGTGCTACTAAGTGTATGGCTGATGAGAGGCGCGTCTGGGTCCGCTTTTTTTTTTTTCTTCTCCGATATATCTGGGCGGGTGGGGCGGGGGGGGGGGGGGGGCTCCTTATGCACGTGTTTCGGGGCTTGATCGACTTTGACGCCCTTACTTCGCGGACGAACGGCGTGTCTAGGCTATTTTTACCGTTGTTTTGCACGTGTTTCGGCGTTCGGTCCGCTTTGACGTGCCAACTCTCCATTCTGCTGCTGCGTGTGTTAGGTATTTGCCGTACTGTATTCTCAGGCCTTCTGTGTTCAGCCAGCGCTGCTATCTTATTATCTACGGATGCTAAAATAAATCACTGTTTTGGTTTGGTGAAGTTTGGCACACAGAACAAACAATAATCTGGCCCATGAATATCAATGTGGGCGGCATGCATATTTGTGTGCGGTGTCCTGCCCGGGAGTAACCGTTGCCTGACGAGAGCATTTACAGCGGTTCCTCCTTCCGTTGCTCCCTTACAAACTTAAGATGAATACAGTTGCTCCCCCATTCTCGAACAAGTCGGCCATCTTGTTCCGCTTGGTCTTTTCTGAGAGTAACAGTCGGTCTGAAGGAGTAAAAACAGCCGTTGCTCCCATTTCGGCCATTTTTGGCTTAGAGTGTATGCGGTAGGAAGAGTGTCTTTTGCCCACCAAGATAGCTCCACCGCATTCTCGTGACGTAAGTCCGGGTGGAATTTGTCTATACAACGAGACGCATCGGGCTGAAGGGTGGATTTGACTTCGTTATTGTTGGCTCGTTCAAGAGAAAGTGTCGCCAGAGCTCGGACAGATACAGAGTTTCGCCGAGCTCGGGCCAATCTGCAAATTGCCCCTGGTCCTATAGTATTGTTTTACAGATTCTTCCCTTAGATATGACATGCAGTATTTTTCAAATTAGTCAAGTGATGCAGGCGCCGCTCGCTCCACGCGATAGCGCCATCAACATACTTTTTTCCCTAATATTGAAGAATATCCTCAGGAAGATCTGCTTCGAAAGTGTGGTACACTTGGCGCTACCGCTAACATTTCAGTTACATAATATCTCAGCACCCACCGCATTATCCGCGAATATTGTTGACTGTTGAGCTTGCTACCGAGCAATCAAATCGCTCTCGCTCACGCTTTTACTGCACTATTGCCCGCTACCAATACACCGGTGCACATAAGTGTTAACATCCCTGTTCTTTCTCTGTCTACTGTTCCTTCCTTTCTTCCTTCTGCACATTAGCTGCATTCTCCGACTTGTCTTGCGGTCACCCTCTCTTAAAATTTAATATACTTCCTAAAGAAACAATGGAACAACGTAATTATGGTGAGGGCGTGCGCGCCGGCCTCGACGAGCTTCTAAGAGGTCCATTAAACGCATTCGAAGCTGAGGCACGCCAGCCTGCTCCACGTTTATTACAATGCCGGCGTACTCGAGGCTAACTGTGTGAGCTGAAGCAACTCATTACCGCCAGTTAATTTTAATTTACTGCGCGGGTGTGTTGTATTACAATGAAGTGCCTTTTGGCTACGCACCATTATAGCCAAACGTGCCTGTGGTTGTGCTCAGCTGCACAGTTTCTAAATGCGTAGCATGTGAGGTGCCGCAGTTGTCATCGCATGTCATTTGAAGTCGTCGCTTTGCATCAAGCATAATAAACTATGTGTAGTATTTGATAGTCAGGTGAAGGCAAAAGGAAATTAGGTTCACGAAGAGTTCGAAATTTCTTGAAATGAATTTTTGTTTTCGTTCGGCACGGTCGCAGTGTGCACCGTGAAACCGAAGTCCGCTTCTCGTAGTTGAGAAGATACGCGCGGGTCCCGATCGCGGTGTCTCGTTCTACTCTGGAAATCAACGGTCAAGCGTCCTCCGAGTATTTAGGAGAGAATCTTGTCAGGCCGAGCCTGGTTGTCGTGTGCATCCGTCGCCCTGCATAGAACCGAAACTTCAAATGAACATTATCACAACAAATAGCGAAAACATCTGTGCAAGATAACAAAACAAACTTATGCGTACATCTGTTAGTATATATATATATATATATATATATATATATATATATATATATATATATATATATATATATATATGTATATATATATATATGACATTATATATATGACAATTTATGCGTACATCTATTAGTATAAGTACATGTACACTTGCGCCATTCACCTATCCAATCGTTCGTTCATATATTTGTCTATTCATGTGTCTGTCCATCCATCTGTGTTTCCGTTTATCCTTGCGTCCTTACGTCCGTCCGTTGATGACCCACTCGTCATCATTCATTTTGTGGAGATGTGTGTATTTTTTGCCCTACTAATTCATAGCGTTTCGGTTGCTATATATGCATAAAGAAGACGAATGCAGCCTTCCACTAGTGGAATAGTCATAAAACACCTCTTAATATTCGAGAATTTCGTTCATAACCTGACAATTCCCTCAACCCCTACCGAAAACGCAAAGGGCAGCACATGAAAGTATAAAAAAAACGAGACTGTATCTGCAAGAAGTTCCGGTATAAATGATAAACATCACTTCATAAAATTAGAATGATTTATTTATTCATCTCTAACATACACAAATTTATTGCTGATTTCTGTTTTTAGAGAACAGAAGACAACAATTATTCCAATAATCCCACCCCTCATATCACATCGGAGTAAGAATTCGTCTTATACGTATGATTTGCTCTTTCTCCAAGCGTTGGCGAAGAAAAAAAAGGCACATATGGCCATCCGATTACATTTTACCTGTTCAACGCACTAAGATTTCGGGCTTGATGCAGGTCTGGCGCGTTTGCACTATACCAGCTCTATATATTCAAATAGATTTTCCATATGTTCTTTTGGCTTTGAAGCAGATGTTAAAACTCGGCATGCCGTTCCAGACTTTCTAGAGCCCGTGGCATGGAAACTCGCAGATTTCCCTCCCCCTTCTCTTGTTTTCAGCAGATAATCCGTCGAACTGTTACGTTACCTAAGCATTTCAGCCCATTCTCACGTTTAAAATATCGGTACGAACAACTGAGAAATGACCTGAGTGATTGATCTGCTTGTTTCCTCTCTATCTTTTTTTTTATTATTCCCCCTTACCCCCACCCCAACTGTAGGGTAGCCAACCGAACAATGCTTGGTTAACCTCCCTGTTTTTCGTCTCTATATCTCTTTCCCTCTAACGTTTCTAACGTTTGAAAGCGCTTCGCCTTCTTTCAAGTTGCGGTTACACTGCAGTGGGTGCGTGTGAAAATTCGGTGACGCTGCCGTTTTAGCACAAAGTTCACCGAAAGAGAGGAGGAGGGAAAACAAAGTGCATTAAGGACAAAGAGAATATCTCTACCTCACACTCCGGCATTGCTCCATGTCACGCCATCTTTTACGCGCGTCACGGACGGGCCCCGGCTATGTTCTACTTTCAAAGCGTGTGGCCGCAAACGCGTGTACTTCCATTCGTGCAGCCATCACTTAGGAAACGAAACTGGGATTTTGCAAAGCGGAAGGAAGGCGACTAGCTAAGACATAAATAGGACACTTTGTATTTTCTTTCTTATCGGGCAAAAAAGCAGTGGTTGAGCCCCTTTTAGGAGTCGGAATAACACGAATGTAAGACGTGTCCTCGCATAGGTAGTTGAGCATTCATTTTGCATTCTTTCGCCACAGGGGTGAAGGAATGAATGCTGCAGTAACAAATGACAATGTCACGCGAAGAACAGCAAGTAGCTCTTAACTTGCAGCGCACTTCACAATCATTAACAACACATGAAAGGAGCATAGACAGGACGAGCGCGTCCAAACTGTCACATTTCGACAGCTTAAACATGCTGCTAAAACAGAAAAGAAAGAAGTACCAAACGAACGCACAAGTATGCATGCAAGTAAATGTACCACTACCTTTATCACTTGGCGGCACTTCATTTGGTTACTGCTACAGGGATATATGCTCCACTGTGTTTGACTACATCAAAGCAACAAAAAGATTACCGTGCTAGTGAATCCTTACCTTTTCAGATCTTTAGTTTATAATTTGTAGCTATATCTGCCAAGAACAAGAGATGGGTTGATTGCTTGCTCAGCAACTACTTTTGTTTATTCGCAGTTTTATTTCTAAACTGATTTTTCAGATTGGCTTTAGTTTAATTTTAGTTTCATTGAAGTATCCTGCCATCCGGTTTTTGGCCCATCCCCTTCTGTGGGTGAGGGCCATGCATCTGAGGTCATCAGCATCAGCATCACTTGAACGAGCGGAAACAGTGGTCAGAATTCTTACTTCTTGATGTGTGAGCAGCGCACTCCTTTCGTAAATGCGGCTGTGGCAGTGAGCGAAGTTAGGTTCGTGCTGTGTTTTACTTCAGTAACTTCAAAGCAAGCTTACGGTGAAAGCACCAGAGGTGCAGAGCACCTGAACCCTGAGATTAGAGCGCGCGCAAGCGAGGCACTACGCTAGATAACACCTATGTACACTTAGACCGCCCCATGTGGTGGCACGCAAGCACATGTATACACGCGGCACAACGACCATTGGAGCGAGCGTACAACACGCTCTCGTCGTACAGTTTCGGTACTGATGACGAAAACGTGATGAAGTGCCGAGCTCTGAGGACCGCCAGCTGCACATTATGTATATGGATGGCACGCAGCTAACAATTGTGAGAAGGGTTGTTCGCTGGCCTCGTGGTTACCGTCGCGCGCTGAGAAGCGCGAGGTTGCTGGTCCAACGCCACGCTGCAGAACTTTTTCTTCTTACCATACTTTCATTGTAATTCGTTAGTAAATAATTTAGAATGTCATATTCGGGACGTATTTCCATCACGTAGCCGTAGTGTAACACTGGGTAAAACACTTTTGTGTTAAAAAATTATCGCTTAAACCATGTTCTTAATTTTTACCACCACCAAGGGCATAACATTTCAAAGCATGCCTGCACATGGTGCGAATGCTTCGGGTCAGTGACAGACCAAGCGATGCCATTGCTACCACCTACACAATGAGGTATACGGTATTTTCGTACAACTACTCTTCACGTTTGGATATCTAAGTAAAAAAAACAGCGCGAACTTCGCCTAGCTTAGCTCATATTGAGATTTTCATTATAGCGAAGCTGTTCAGGCCAGAGGTTAGGTTATTAAGTGTGCGCAAAAAAAAACCTCGCCAAATGATGACATCACCGTGCATCGCTTAGCAGCATGATGCCAGCTGCGCCATGTATTCCTCGCCCCCCACTCCTCGCCACAGCTACATGCTTGGCCCAGCCTTACCGACTCTTCCTAGCCTAACGCCGTCCGAGTTGCGTGCTCAAGGTAGTGCTGCTCCTTGCCCACGCCTGCGACGTAGCTTTTCAGTCGGCCCAGCCTTGTGCACTCGCCTACCTACCCTCGCCACGACCACGGAAACAGAGCGCCGATGCTCTACCTACATTTGCCTTCTCGCCTGTCTCCTAACGAAAGCTGCGCGCTCTGACAAGTTTTGCCGAGCCGTGGTGCTGCGGCCAGGCTTCGCCGAGTACAGTTCTCAATTGAAAAAATGAAAAAGAGAAGGCAGGAGGAGTGATGCAAGATTAAGCTGAAAACAGAGAAGATGTAAAGCACCAGCCCACCTTTTTCGTAGCTCTTCTCAACACAAATGCCTATCTCACCAATTTTTGGTTCAGATATGCAACCTTTTTTATATGAGTGTACAAGAAACATTCTTGACGCGTATGCATTAGTCATGAATGTTTCTTTTTTGCATCCTTTTTTAGCTTGAAGTTTGTTGTACGATGTGACATTTTAATCAGCCTTCCATGTGCACTGTGCTTCTTGAACACTATATGCAATATTTTATAATAGAATATCGACGTCATCTCTATTCAATTTACTAGCCCGGTACAACATCAGAAAATGAGCACGCGGTTATGTTGCGCACTGTATATAGATGTCAAAAGCATATATGATAACGTTTCTTATGAAGCCATACTTTACAAAATCGAATAGGATTCAGTCCGGGTGGGCGAGTGTACAACTGTATCTGTGTGCTACACGTTGGTGTTGCTTCCTGTGGTGGAGATAATTACTTCAAAAGTCTGAATATGGGTGTCTTCACAGCAATATCCCCACCATGGTGTTCCTCAAGGTTGCGTAACACACTCACCGGCCTTATTCTGATCGGTCTCGTGGAGCTTATATCAAACCCCGCGCACGTGTCTGCACAAATGATATCTATGTCGATGATATATGTCTCTGAATGTAAGGTTTAATAACACATCTCAAAGTGCGTACCTGGCTTAGTATTGACTTCCATATCAGCGTGCTCTAGAGCAGGATTTCGCGAGATTTGCGCTCATATATTGGCGCTAGTCGTGCTAAAGCGGAACGTGGTGACGTCACATCTGAACACCATCGATTGACAAAACCTGCACATTGCCGGGACGCACAGGTTCTTGATGGTCACCATTCATAAAAATCTGTGATGATGTCTTCGTGTACGTGGCAACTCGAAAGAAGCGCCTAATGGCGTTCGCGCAACTTTCGAAATCATTTTGATGAAAAACCAGGCGGCACGTTAGTGCACGGGATGCTGCAGTTGAACACGAGGCTGTTTCTGGTGATACCTTAGCTGTGGCGTGCTGGTATTGGCAGATATTTGCAAAAATAACATACTCACAATCTAAAACGCTTGAACTAGGCCCTCAGAGTTTGTCTTGGTTCACGACGCTGTACATCTACAGCGAAGACCATCGCAATCGCCAAAGATCATTTGGCCAGAGTTCACAATAGTGCTGAGGTGCTTAGAGCGTATAAAAGCACCCTGCTCGAGCCCTTGCCCACCACTTCGCTTTGCTTGCGGCAGAACGACCCCGTGTCTTCTTTCTGTAAGATAATAGCAATTTAGCGAGAGAACCTCCCGACAGAATACACGAGAATGAAACCGTCAATAAAGTTGCTTACAAATAAAGGAACGGATCTTAGAGACTCCTTGGTGTTTGGGCCGACCGTAACTACGCTTTACTGTGCAATGGATTCGCAAGAAGGCACAGCTCTTGTCAGCAGCTTTGAAGTAGCTCTGTCTACTCACGTTGCATGCGCACTAGACCCATAGAAAAAAAGAAATTTCGCGCACTTCTAATGGGTCAATGGTATAATTCCTACAAAATTATTTGGAACGCCTGCCACGCTCGTTTAGTGTCGCCAAAATTTTGGCACAAAAGTTGTTTTTTTTCAATAATAAACCTGTAAGCTAGGGATAGGTAATATAGTTGTTTTTGCGAAGTAGGTTAAACAGCACGTGCAATAAAACCCTGAATTTCTACAAGAGTGGCAATGTGGGATTGTTGGTTATGGTTTTGAAAGAAATTTATGAAGCGCGAGGAGAAAAACGGACACAGGAAATAATAGACTGAGTGGACAGAGCGCTACTAGCCACAACATGTTTATTTTCGACCTCCAAGCCGCTTTTAAGCCATAATAGTCAGGCGAGCATGCAGATAAGCACGTGTATTCAGATAAATGCACGACAATGTCATCTACGTACAAGAAAAAACGACAAATAGGACAAAAAACATCACAGATAAAATCACGTATCACTGCATACGCCTGAACCCCAGTTCCTTAGTTGACAAAGCAATTGAAGGCTCTCTGACACATACATCTCCAAGAGCATCAATAAGTTCGGCTTCTATGATCAACCGAGTCATCTCGTCTTTATGCCGACCAACAATGATTGTACGCTGAAACAAAGGCTTACCTGCATTTCTCTTTATTTTTTATTCACTATGTATGTTTCTATCAGTTTGTAAGTTAATTGAATGAACTTTGCGTCGCTCGGAATGTTAGCTCTATCTATCGCATATTGTCACAATGCAGAAACAGCACCAGTCGAATACAGGAAACTCACTTTAATTGTACCAGAACACTGGCAAACTGATCGGAAGAGAACCTCGTCTTCTTCTCTCGCTGCGCGTGTTCTTCGTTGTTCTCTTAGTGCTGCATATTCAATGTGGCATTTGCCCCCCTACAGAGAGCAGCGTCGCGATGCTCTTCTACAAAAGACGGTTAGTAGATGTTTGGTGTAAATCAGTCCGAAAAGTAGGGCTTCATTCGCACAACGTGCACGATTTCTGGTTTTTGCTGGCGAGTTGTCGAGGGGCTGTCTTGGACGACCACGTAATTAACGTTGCTCAGGCGTTTTAAAACTGTGTAGGGGCCAAAATACTTCTTCAGCGATTTTTCAGATAGTCCCCGGTGGTGGATAGGACTCCATACCCAGACTTTGTCGCCGGCCCGATAGACGACATGTCGGTGTCGCAGATTATAACGTTGGGCGTCGTAATTTTGCTGCTGGGTGATTCGGACGCGCGCAAGCTGCCTCGCTTCTTATGCTCGTTGGGTAAAAGATACAGCGTCCAAATCGATGTCATTGCAGTCGTGCAGTAACATGGCGTCAAGCTTCGTCGTCACTTCACGGCCATGAAGGAGACTGAACGGCGTTCTTCGTGTAGTTTCTTGCTGCGCTGTATTATAGGCGAACGTGATGTACGGTAGAATGTCGTCTCAGTTCTTGTGATCCACGTCAACGTACATACTCAACATGTCGGCAATGGTCTTGCTGAGGCGTTCTGTCAAGCCGTTGGTTTATGGATGATAGGAAGTGGTTTTCCGATTGGCTGTTCCACTGAGCTCAAGCACTGTCTTCAGGAGCGCGGCCGTGAAAGCGGCACCTCGATCCGTTGTTATGATTGTTGGAGCACCGTGCCTCAGGACGATATTTTCTACAAAGAATCGTGCGGTTTCAACGGCGTTGCCACTTGACAAAGCATTTGTTTCCGCGTAGCGCGTAAGATAATCAGTGGTGACTATTACCCACTTGTTGCCAGCATGGGAAGTCGGATATGGTCCAAGGAGATTCCATTCCAGAGAAAGAGAGAGAGTGAGAAAGGAAAGGCCGGGAGGCTAACCAGATATTGGCATCTGGTTTGCTACCCAGCGCTGGGGGCGGGGAAGTAGGGGCAAGAAAGAGGGTGTAGATAGAGAAAAAAACGCACGCGCACTCATAAGAAAACAAAAACACACACAGGAAGGGCGTCCTAGCTACAACCGTTCAGTAAGGCCGGTCTATAGCAAAAAGTGTAGTAGCGCTTTCAGGGCCCTCTTCTGTGAAGTTGCATCCTGTCGATACTGCAGAATTCCCTGCTCCGACATAGGTTGATCACCTAATTTGTTGAGTTCCTTGCGAAGGCATAGTCGTTGTTTACTATACGCTTGGCAGTCACAAAGAATATGTTGGATTGTTTCCTCTTTGCCAGAGGGGCCACAGGCTGTGGTGTCGGCCATCCCAATGCGGAAAGCGTAGGCGTTGGTAAACGCAACGCCACACCACAGCCTATATATATAACAGGGTCTGGTCTGCTCAGCAAAGCCTCGACGGGACTTGAAGACTTAGCGTAGGCTCAAGCGAGTACAGTCGGGCATGCTTGAAGTGTGGCTGATTCCATTGTGATGTGGTTTGCTGGCGAGCAAGCCTGCGGAGCTTTCGTGCAGCATCTGTCCTAGAAAGTGGTAGTCGTAGTTTATGATCTTCTGTGTGGGCTGAGCGGGCAGCTTGATCGGCCCGTTCATTGCCGATGATTCCGCAGTGACTGGGCAACCAGTGAAATGTAAGTTGGTGCCCTTTCTCAGTCAGGTTGTGTATAACCGCTGCTATCTCTAGTACCAGCTGCTCGTGTGGTCCACGGCGTAAGGCTGATAGTAGAGACTGCATTGCCGCCTTCGAGTCACAGAAAATAGTCCACTTGCGTGTAGGTTGATCAACTACAAATTGCAACGCGGCATGACGTGCTGCCAATTCTGCTTTCGTTGATGTTGTTGCGTAAGATGTCTTGAATGTCTTGCGTGAGATGTCGTGGCCAACCTTGGTATCACTACTGCTCCTGTCGAGCTGTCCGGCTGAACCGATCTGTCAGTGTATATACGTGTGTAGTCTTGGTATTTCTCATACAAGAGAAGTAGTGTGAGCTGTTTAAGAGCCGGTGACGACAAAATGGCCTTTTTCTGGACGCCAGGTATGTTAATATTAATCATTGGTTGAGCGAGGCACCACGGTGGAGTCACAGGTCTAGCGGCAGGAGAGAACGAAGTTGGGATCGACTCATCATGTGCGGTCACTGTTTTGCAGTAAGATGTGCATGGTCGGACCACTGGTAGAGAGGCTAGGTGATGTCGAGGAGTTCGAGCAAGGTGTCGTATATGTGTCCTCAGCACTTCCACATTAATGTAGGTCTTGATGAGGTTGTCCCTTGTGATGGTCATTGTTGCCGCTGTTGACGCACTTTGGGGCAAGCTTAAACATATCCGGAGTTCTTGAGCCTGGACACTTTGAAGCATTCGTATGCTTGTTTTACTTGCGTTAGTTAACACAGGTAGGCTGTACCGAAGGAATCCAAGGAAAAGAATCCTGTATAGTCGCAACATAGCAGTTGTGGACATTCCCCAGTTCTTTCCAGCGAAGAACTTGAAGAAATGACAGATGCCTGTCAATCGCCTTTTCATGTACGATACATGTGAGCTCCATGAGGGGTCTTTGTCAATTATAACACCTAGGAACTTGTATGACGGAGGTGACGTATCCTTTCGCTGTTTATCAGAACGCTGTAGTTCTGCATTGGTTTGCGCGTAAATGCCACAAGTGTACATTTCTCAGAGGAAATTTCCAGACCTCGTTGACGGAGGTAAATAGCAACTTGAGGGGGAGCTCTTTGAATCCACGCTCGCAGCTGTAGACGTGTTACTGCAGACGTCCAATGCAGATGTCGTCCTCGTACATTGACAATCTGACAGTACATGGCAGATGCTCATTGAGAGCTATTAGCGTCAGGTTGAATAGTACAGGGCTAAGTATGCCACCCTGGGGAACACCACGGTGGCTGTAATGTAGCGAAGTGTCACCATCCTCGGTTCTCACGAAAAAGGATCACTCAGAGAGATAGCTGCGTAGCCACTGAAACATCCGACCACCCACTCCTACCTTCTTGAGAGCGGTGAGAACAGCTTCATGTGTGACGTTATCGTACGCCCCTTTAACATCAAGAAATAAAGAAGCGCAGAGACGCTTACGGTCTTTTTCGTGTTGCACGTAGCTATCCAGGTCTATGACGCTATCAATTGATGACCGGCCACGGCGAAATCCCGTCATAGCGTCCGGGTAGATGTTGTGATGCTCCAGGAACCATTTTAGCCGTCCAAGAACAATCCTCTCCATCACTTTGCTCAAGCAACTAGCCAGTGCAATCGGGCGGTATGATGTGAGCACAAATGGTGACTTGCCAGGCTTCTGTAATTAAAACAAACGGCTGGTCTTCCAGTTAACTGGGAGGGTGCCCTCTCGCCACGTATTGTTGTATATCTCGAGGAGGGCACTCCTTGCACACTCACCAAGGTTACCCAGTGCTCTGTATGATATTCCATCAGGCCCGGGTGCTGATGTCCATCTACACAAAGCCAGTGCTGCTTTAAGCTCATGAATAGAAAAAAATTGGTCCATGTGGTGATCGTGTGAAGTCGTGCCACCACGTGAGAGCGTGGAGATGTTGGGATCTGCGAGTTGACCAGATACGTTGGCACAGAACTCTTCTGCCACGTCAACCTCCGATCTCTGTTGAGAGAGGGCTAGAGCCTTGAATGGAGACCGCTGATTGGGAGCTGTCCGGAGCCCTCTTATTGTCCTCCACAAGTGTGATAAAGGCTTGCGAGGATCTAACGACGCGCAGAAGGCTGCCCAACGTTGTGACTCTAGCTTGTCTATGCGGCGTTGTATCTTCTTCTGAAGACGTCTAGTGATTCGTAAATCGTCGATTGCTTTTGTGCGTCGGTACCTTCGTTCCGCATGCCGTCGGAGAGCCCAGAGTCGTTCTAATTCCACATCAAATTCGGTTACTCTCGAAGAGCATGTGAGGGTGAACACTGTATCTTGCACTGTGGACTTATCACCTCTTATAAGTCAAATGAGGTGTTCTCTTGACAGCGTTCTTCCATAAGAGATTCAAACGTGGTCCAGACCACTCTTTGGATAGTTGCGCGTACCTTGCAAGGTGATAATTCTCTGATCTTGACATATGTGGGAATGTGGTCGCTCCCATGTGTTTCTACGTCCGCAAACCATCCGGCACATCTGACAAGACCTCGAGAAACAGAAGCCAAGTCAAGGCAACTGCTGCATCCAGGGCCACGTAAAAATGTTGGGCTGCCATCATTTAACAAGCACAGCTCGTTGTCTGAAGCAAACGTTAGCAGACTTCTACCCTTTGCGCTGATCTTCGGGCTCCCCAATAGCATATGGTGGGCGTTGAAGTCTCCGATGATCACCCATGGCCCAGGAGTGGATGATATGATGTGTCCTACTCTGTGGTCAAATCTACTTGATGGCGACATGTATGCACCATTAACAGTGACAATAAGACCTTGTTTCTTCACTGTTAAGCATATATATTGGTTATCGTTGTCAGGTGGCACAGACTGAAGAATGTAGGTCAGGTCACGTCAAATAAACAGCAGGAGCTTGCTGTTTCCACTATAACAAGCCGACATAAATGATTCGTATCTGGAGAGTCTCATAGCGCTCGATAAATTTGGCTCGCAGATGACGATGATGGGAAACATTGGTGGAAACGAACCGACGGAAATCTGCAATACGTGACTTCAGTCCCCGTGCATTCCACTGAAAAATTGTTGCTTTTTTGACCTCTTCTCTGAAAGACAGTGGCTGGTGGGCCATTATCTATTCAAGAGCCACCAGTACTGGACTCAGAGCATCCAGTATTTGAAGTACCCTTCTGGCTGACGTTATGCGTGTGTTGTTTAACACCGTGCGAAGGGCATTAATTATGGGTCGTAGAAGAGCAATCACTTGCTTATCCAAGTTCCGCTGCTCCTCTGTTGTCGCAGCTTGCTCTGATGAATGTGGCTTCTGATGCGGTTCTTCCACAAGTTGCGCGCGCGTAAGTGGCGGCCACTTTTCTGTAGAGAGAGATCTACTAGTTTTCTCTCTTCCATCGTCTGCGTTCGCCGCAGTGTACCCTGCAGTGGGCGCCGTTTCCAGATGCGTTGACTTCTTGTAGTTGACTGTGTTCTTCGCGAAGATCTTCGATGGTGACGTCATCGTCTTCGCCGGATTTTTTCCGCGGCCTCTTTGTGGGTAGAGCGGTATCGCACCATTTGTCTAAGAATAGTAAACGCCTTCTTTATGCGTGGACAGTCTTTGGAAGATGCACTGTTCGCACCTTTGACAATTAGAGCACTTTAGTATGGTTGCGCTGCATTTGTCCTCGGTGTGTGGTTCTGGGCATCTGGGGCACACTTCGGAGTTCCTGCACGCTCCCTGCACATGGGCGATCTTCTGGCACTTATGACATTGCATAGGTTTTGGAATAAATAGTCGGACCTGGTGACTAAAGTGGCCAACCTTCACTTGGGAGGGGAGATAGTCCCATTTGAACGTAATTCTCACACAATGTGTGTTACCAAGGCGGCTGACATTCACAATGAAGTTATCTACATTTGCCGGTTTTATTAGCTCTGAGAAATCCGAGCTTAGAATTTCAGTGGCGATGTCATAAATGACTCCTGTTGAAGTGGTGCTATCAGCTGGTATTATAGACTTGACATTGATGTTACCCAGTTGCGTTACTTTCTGAAGCGCGTTTAGCGCACGTGGGTTTAGCACATCGATTGTCAAGATGTTCCTTCTTGCGTTTAGACGCACTTCTTTGATCTGATTGGCTTAATATTCTCGAGATACACAGAGAGCGCTTGCCTGTTCAGCCCGCGTAGACTGTCGGTAGCCTTCAGAGGCACAAACAGGATAGAGTGAGGCCGTCGCTGAGGGGCAGTTTTCACGTGGTCGTGCTTGATGCCGAAGATGCATTGACGATCCGTCGTTTAGCCTTGCGGTACAGGACGGGTTGGAAGCCGTCGTCCGAGGACTCGTCGCTTGATGCGGAGTACAGCTCAGTGTCCTCACTCTCACTAGACTCGTTTCCTCGCTTCCTCGAAGCAGTCCCCGCGGTCGAACCGGACTCGGACGGTGCCCCGTGAGGTTGAACATCCATCACCACGATATATGGGGCGATAGACCCCACAACTGCGGCGAAAAATCCAGAAAAGCACAAAGACGAGCAAGGTGTGTTCCGTAAACGAACCACGTCGTCTTCCTTCCGTGAAAGATCCATTGCAATTTCGGCGAAAGGTACCGTGGGCACTTGAATTGATTGCAATAGTCCAGCTGATTTTAACGGTGGCGATTTTTGTCGTTGGCAATCGAGGCACGTGCGCACGTAATGCTTCACAATAGCTGGAAGTCATGGCCAGTAGTATTTCTGTTGGATTCTGGCCAATGTGCGTGTGCATCCGAAATGACCAGACGTTGGCTCATCGTGGCAAGCACAAAGTATGTCCTCACGGAGTGACGTCGGAACGACAAGTAGGTGGGTGCTTCCTCTGGGAGAAAAGTCACCACTACTTAAGCAGAATGACGGCAGGCTCCTTGCAAATATTCTAGGGACGGTTGTTCTCCGGCCATTCAAAAATTCTATAAAAGGAAGCAACTCACTGTCTTCTTTCTGCTTGCACGAAATCGTAGTGGTGTCAGTGACTCCTACAAACGCCATGCTGTCATCTTCTGTGTCATCGTCACGCTTTATCGGTGACCTTGATAAGCAATCTGCGTCGGCTTGCTGCCGTCCGGACATATACACGACCGTCATATCAAACTCTTGAAGGCGTAAGCTCCACCGTGCCTGCCGACCAGACGGGTCTTTCAAGTTGGTCAGCCAGCAGAGGGAATGATGGTCGCTGACTACGTGAAAGGAACGACCATAGAGGTACGGACGAAACTTCATAACCGCCCATACGTCAGCAAGACACTCTTTTTCCGTTGTGGAGTAGTTGGACTCGGCGCGGGAAAGCGTCCTACTAGCATATGCGATGACACGCTTGGCTGAGTCTTGCCACTGGACGAGTACAGCGCCTAAACCCACGATGCTGGCATCTGTATGGACCATGGTAGGAGCATCTGCATCAAAGTGAGCAAGCACAGGCGGAGTCTGCAGGTGTGTTCGGAGATCGTCAAATGCCACCTGTTGATCGTCGCCCCATGTGAACGAAACGTCTTCCCTTGTGAGTCGTGTTAACGGGGAGGCTATGTGGGAGAAATTGGCAATAAACCTTCGGTAGTATGCGCATAGGCCAAGGAAACACCTGACTGCTTTCTTGTCTTTTGGTACCGGAAATTTTCTGACGGCCGCAATCTTATCGGGATCAGGTCGAACACCTTCATGGCTCACCACATGGCATAAAAATTGGAGCTCCTTGAAACCGAAATGACACTTCTCGGGTTTCAGTGTCAGGCCGGCAGACCTTATTGCCCTGAATACCGACCGATAGCAGCCTGCTCAGGTGTTCCTCAAATGTTTTTGAAAAAACAATGACGTCGTCTAGATAGACCAGACATGTTTGCCACTTAAGGCCTGACAGAACGGTATCCATCAGTCTCTGAAATGTTACGGGGGCTGCGCACAATCCGAATGGCAAGACTTTAAATGCACAAAGCCCGTCAGGCGTTACAAAAGCCGTTTTTTCTCTATTTCGCTCGTCGACCTCAATTTGCCAACACCCACTTTTGAGGTCCATTGACGAAAAGTAGTGTGCATACCTCAGCCTGTCGAGGGAATCATCGATGCGTGGTAGTGGGTATACGTCTTTCTTTGTCACACGGTTCAGCTTGCGGTAGTCGACACAAAATCGCAAGCTTCCGTCTTTCTTTTTAACCAGCACTACCGGCGATGCCCAAGGACTTTTTGACGGCTGGATGACGTCATCATCGAGCATTTTCTTCACTTGTTCCTTGGATATCTTCATGCTCTTTCGGTGCTACGCGGTATGGGTTCTGTCGTATTGGCCTTGCCATCTCCTCCGTTATTATCCGATGCTTCGTCAGTGGTGTTTGACTGAACCTGGAGGTCGATGAAAAACAGTCTTTAAACTGAAGAAGATCTACTAGATGCTGTCTCTGCGCTGGTGACAAATCCGAGCTTACGTCGATAGGTGGTGGGGCTGACGTGGCTTGCGGCTCGTCTTGTTGTATTACACAGCACTCGCGGATTTCGGTGATCTCGTCGAAGTAGGCAACTGCAGTGCCTTGTGTAATGTGTCGTCGCTCGTTGGTAAAATTTGTTAACAGAACCTCTGCTTCACCGCACACAACATTGATGATACTTCTGGCAATCGCAACACCGCGAGAGAGTAGGAGCGTCAATACTTGTTCAGCGATTCTTTCTCCAGTATTCTGCTCACTGCACGTGACTGAAACAAGGCGGCACGATAACGGAGGTAGGATCACATCGTCAATGGCTCGTAGGGATTTTCCGTGTAGCGCTGCGCTTTGATCCGCTGAAAAGGTCAGTACACCGTCCGGAATATTGATGATGGCACCACATTCACGCAAGAAATATATCCCCAAGATTGCCTGTTTGCAACACTCAGAAAGGATAACAAAAGTTGCGACGAAGGATGCATCCCCTATTTTCATTCTCGCGGTGCACTTTCCGGTAGGCGTGAGTAGCTGCCCTCCAGCTCCTCTAATCTGCGGTCCTGTCCATTCCATCCTAACCTTCCTGAGCGTGTCTTCCAGACTCTCACTCATTATTGAGAAGTCCGCGCCAGTGTCGACCAATGCCACGAAGTCATGTCCGTCAATCGTAATTGCAACGTCGGCAGTAACAACCCCATCTTTCGTCGATTCATTGAAAATGTGTCTCTCTTCGCTCAGAAGTATTGGGGGATTTTCAGCACTTCGATTATTCGCAACCTTCCCCCCCCCCCTGAGGTCGCTGCTTTTAGTTTCCCCGGCGTGGACTAGGAGGTCTCCCTCTTGGCATGTCCGTGGCACTCCATCTAGAGGATGGAGAATAACGCCCAGGAGAGGGTGAGCGTGACCGAAACCCAGGAGGAACATCCCGCGGTGTCATGGCACTCGTGTCGACGTCAGGTGTTCCATTGAAATGGCGCCGACGAACCGTAGAAGGAAACCCTTGGTACCCTGCGGCGCGATACGAGCAATACCGATTGATGTGACCTGCTTCCCCACAGTGAAAGCACAGGGGCCTGTGATGAGGGGTACGCAAGTTGTCAGTTTTGCGAAGTGATGGCCGCCTCGGCATCGAAGTTTCTCTGTAGTACCAAGGCGCTGTCGGCAGATGTTGCTGGTGGTACTGATGTGGTGTCGGCACGTTCGCTGGCTGTCGGCTGACTACGTCTGCTTAGCTTGGCCTGGGAGTGCTCGTGTTCGGCTCAGGAAGCGAGAGCGCTTGCCTGAGTTCCTGGCGTACAAATTCCGTTACTGAGGCGATCGCGCAGTCATTCGGTTTGGTGACGAGCTTCTTGACCTCTTCTTGTACGATTTCTCGTATTAGTTGGCGCAAAGAACCTTCGTCGGGTGTTGTTGCTGTGGTGGTGGCTGCCACGCTCATCAGTGCATTGTGGGTTGGGCGGTCATACTGGCGATAACGTAGATGCAGTGCGCGTTCAATAGATGTCGCCTCCTTGGAGAATTCATCCACACTTGTAGGCGGGTTTCGTACGAGACCAGCGAACAGCTGCTCCTTAACGCCCCGCATGAGGCGGCTAACCTTTTTGGCTTTGGGCATATTAGGATCTACTCGACGAAATAGCCGCGCCATGTCCTCAACAAACATCGTAACGGATTCATTTGGTTTCTGAATCCGTGACTCGAGGAGACGCTGTGCGATTTCTCGTCTTTCAGTGGTCGCGAACGTGTCGCGGAACTTCTGCCGGAACTCGTCCCAAGACGACAACACGCGATTAGTGAACCATGTTCGGGCTCCGTCTTGAAGAGGAAAATAAACGTAGCCCCATTTCTGTGTGGTGTTCCACCCGTTAACATTCGCTGTGTGCTCGAATTCCTCGAGCCAGTCATGTGCATCCTTATATGCGTTTCCATGGAAGTCAACCGGAAGTCGAGGATTCAAAACAGTCACCTGTGTCGTGCTTGGGCTCGACATGTTGGGGCCAGTGGTTCCAGGTGCCATCATGCTTTCTGGCACAGTCACGCTTTCCGGCAATGGACCAAACTCCGGGCTGAGGCCTAACAGGCGCCAGCTGCTGCGGTGAACGGGGGTGTCGATGCGCGGAAGTCTTTCTGGACTAGATGCGGGGCTGTTGTCAGGCGTCCCGAACATGTACCCAGCATCTGAACCAGTGTCACAATGCAGAAACAGCAGCAGTCGAACACAGGAAACTCACTTTAATTGTACCAGAACACTGGCAAACTGATCGGAAGAGAACCTCGTCTTCTTCTCTCGCTGCGCGTGTTCTTCGTTGTTCTCTTGGTGCTGCATATTCAATGTGGCAATATTGCTCCGTTCTGGTTTTATCATGATCAGGAGTCTAACTTTGCTATGTATAGGGCAGTGACCTCTCTCATGTGTTTCCAATTAACTCAGTCTTACGCTTGCTGCACCTATGCTATCCCTGTGAACAATTTAATGTGGTCTGCGCTCCTCATTTTCTAAATTCCTCCCGCACACTTTTTTTTCCTTGAAACCCAGCCTGTTACTCCTACTGGCCAGTGATTATCTGGCCTTACCGTTTCATGCCCTACCCGGAACCGTTTCATTGTCCCAATATCAACCAAGATTTCTTTTTCGCATGCCTTTTTTCCTTGGTCGAGGCTGCTACCTTCTTTCCCCTTTATTCTCATTTCCATTGCGCGGTCTGTCCTCCACAGTATATGCTGAGCCCTCTTCGAAGGCTTCCTGACTTGCTGTTTTTATGTTTGTATGAGTAAGCTGCATGTTTTATTTAATTTTCTCTAATGGATGCACACCGACTGTCATTCATAATCTGACGGCACTTACCAAATGTACATGAAGTACCTCATCCTTACACGAGTATAGTTACACCAGTATCACCACAATCTGTCATTCATCATTCCCATTGCCTTGTTCGTTTCTTCACCTAGTCACCAATTCCTGAACATAAAAGAGCTCATTCCCAATACTTCTCTTCATGTGCTTCGTCATATCCATAAATTCGCTTTCACGCTGTCAATTGCTGGCTTCCTGTTTATCTCATTCGCAGAGCAACCACCCTGGAAAAGCGTTGATCCCGGCTTCGAACCTTCGACCAGGACGAAATTCACGGCAACGAAAAGCTTTTCTTTCCGAGAGATCCGTACAGATTTTCTTGTGGCTTCGTGCTACAAACGGGAGGATGTTTCCTTTTGTTTTATTCGTTGCACTGTGTAATAGCATTATCTGTTCGGGTTCGTTATTGCTCTAAACTCTTCTCAAAAGCCGCGTTCTTTTAAGCACCTGCCGTTGTTTTTTTTTTTGCTCTTAACCAGACCTACTTTACCGTTGCCTGCTTACGTGCAGATGCGTACGTAGAGGAGGTGTTACAGAAACTCTTATGCAGCAGGTAAGCGAATGCAGGTAGGCAGCCACGGCTGAGGTTGTAGCTACTAATCGAAATTGTTTTAGTCACGCACTCACACACAGGGGTTCCTGCACTATCGTTCTGTTGCTTCTGTCGATGGTGACACTTTTTTATTCTCTTGACGTCCAGTAGCTTTCTCAAACAATAAAAAGCACATCTCTTTTCGATTCGGGCCTTTTGTGTACCACCGGAGCATGAAAAGGCGCTGCCCGGGTTCCTGCGCAAAGTTCAATGGCCTAAGAGAAACTTTGTATCTTCGTGCCAATGGACCGATTTCGTTTGTGCTTGTTTATTATTTTGCCCAACTTTCCTAACACCTATTTTCTTATTCGTTCACTCTACAGCATCTTTTTTTTTCACCACTCTCGTTCCTTTAGCTGCACGTCCACGTCTGCGCACGCGAAGTGGCCGCTAAATGTGTGCACTGAAGTGGCAGCCTATACGTCTATTAGGCAGAAGTTTACACCATGTTTTGAAATAATTTCTCTTTTAATGTATGTATGTGACTAGTTTAGGTTTGTTAGGTCATCAGTTTCTGAGTTCGTGGAAACACCGCACTCTTTGTTTGAATTCAAGTTAGCTTTGTCAGTGTGCCTTTTTAGTGCGAAGCTCATTAAAGCGGCACCCGTTTGTCTCACGTAGTAGTGCGTAACATGTCTTACGCTTTGACCTGCAAGGTGGTGCTGGTGGGAGATTTCTCCTGTGCGTTTTTGAACAATAACAAATTCGCAGTGTGCGCGTTAACTAAAACCCGAATTCTGTCTCTCATTCCCGATTAGCAGCCTTCGGCATGTACATTGCGCACTATCTGACAAGACAGGGTTGCTACGTTATACTCGCTGGGAGTAACCTCCTTGGTTTTAGAAAGGTTTAGTGAGCGTTGAGCCGCAGTGCCACGAATACTGTGAACTAGTATATACCATGAACTCGAGGTGGTAAAGGGTAGGAAGTAGACACGAAGCGCAAGCCGTAAGTAAGTGTGCACGTGCCACCTCTTGTTTCTTCCTTGGAATGTCCGCTGGATAGTGGTTCTTTTATCAATGGAATATATGATGAAAAAAATGTGAGATAGTAGTACTTGGAGTGTTGACTAGATGGATGAATGGACACACAGACAGATGCGTGGACGGACGCAAGGATGGCTGCACGGACGAATGGACGCATGGACGGACGCAGGGGTGGATGCATGGACGAACGAAGGGATGGACGCGTGGATGGACGTGCGGACGCACGAACAGACGCACGCACGAATGGTCGCACAGGCGGACGCATGAATGGCCGGAAGCAAGAACGAATGAACGGACGGATGCTTCGCCCCACTCTCCGTCAGTCACCCCGTGGATATGCTGCCATTTTTTGGATTTTAGCATGAGAGTGCTTTATGCCGGGGTCCAGCAATACTTTAGTGACGTATTTACGCCGTAGAAAGGACCTAAAAGACATACGCATGATCAGAAAACAAAGAAAAAAAGTTCCGTCAAACCCACGACCTTCCGGTGTGTGACAACAGATGCCGCGCACGTCATTCACTGCGCCACGACCAGGTTTATTTTTCTTTTAGAAGCTTTACAAAAGCGATTTCTATATCTCACATTCTCTTTTCAAAGCATTTTAGGTAAAGTTAGCCACTGCATCATAACCGTTATATCCAAGATCAGTTCTTCAACGCGTCGTTTGCCCGTGTCGGTGCGCTTCAGCGCGCTTCTAGCAGGAGAAGCGCGATTCTATCGATGCAATAAGACGACACAAAGGGACGACATTATTCTATCTAAACAAAAAATAGCTCTGGGCCACCTGGCTAATTTATATCTCAATGCCTGGCTGTAGCTAAGTGTTCTCCACCAAAGATTGCCTCGTTCAAACTCACGGAGGGTCATAAGCATTGACACGAAGCGCAATGCGTTTCTTTCCATATACATAAAAATAGTCGGCAATTGCATGATATTCAATACTCTAACACGCTATCTTACCCCAAGTACGTCATCGATTGAATGACGGCTCTCCTGGCTGTCACACCTCATTCTCGAAGCATATATGACCACGAAGGTTTGTATATTCGTCGATCATGGACGTTAGTTGTCGGAATGGAGATGGGTACAGAAGCGTCATCATGGTTGCGTCCACGTTAAAAGGTGTTAGAGCTGTCAAACATCAACAGACACTGTGAAAGCCCTCGTATATCAATGTACAGTAACCATTTAACTACTTCCGCAAATAAATATTTCTTTTTCGTCTTATACCTATTTCTAAAATGGAGGAATCAACCATGTTTTTTTTCCTATTACGTCTACAGCTTCACAGGCGAAGGTTGAATTACTCATACGCTAAAGTACAATAAGCTTCATTGATTGCCCAGCTCACGCATATGGGCCAGCCACTGTCTCCATAGCGCCTTTGCAATGTTTACTTTGGTCGCTGTTTGTCTGGTATATATTTTATTTCTTTGCCATCGGGCAGCTGCGATGGTGCAGCAATTACGGTGTTAGTATAGTGACTAGAAGGACACGAGTTGTGTTTCCATCCCAGTGAACGCAATTTTCATGTAGGAAAATAGGATACTATGTACTGTGCAATATCAGTGCATGTTAAAAAACCACATATACTAAAAATTGTTTGGTTTTCTTCAATGAAGGGTTCCTTGCGATGATATAACGGTCTTTGCGTTTGCAAAACTTAGAAATATCATTATTTGTCTCTGATGCTTTGGAGACCCACATCAGTTTCCAGATTTGCTACACACTGTTAAAATAGCGTGGATCGATATTTACAGGCATGATCATTTTTGGGCCGTTCCGCCACTACTTCTAATCTCACGTTTTTTCTTGGTATCTACTTGCGACGGGGGTGGGCTCTGCCGCTGACGCCATGGCATGAAAAATTTGCCGATAGCGAGGTGTCTTGAATATGTCGTGGAGAACCCATATTCTGGTGAACCCCTTGAGACGTCTCAACAAAAACTCAAACTTTTCTGATACCAGTATTACTTCATTCACCATGACGATGTGGCTAGGATAATGTAGGTAGTGTGAGAGCAGATAGCATTCGTTTAAAAACAGGCAAGTACCAAGAGCAGTTCGCGCTGATTATGATACCGGGGTGAGAAGGACACTCCTAATCCATATCAGGCACGAAGCCCCGCCACGGTGGTCTAGTGGTTAAGGTACTCGGCTGCTGACCCGCAAGTCGCGGGATCGAATCCCGGCTGCAGCGGCTGCATTTCCGATGGAGGCGGAAATGTTGTAGGCCCACGTGCTCACATTTGGGTGCACGTTAAAGAACCCCAGGGGGTCGAAATTTCCGTAGCCCTCCACTACGGTGTCTCTCATAATCATATGGTAGTTTTGGGACGCTAAACCCCACATATCTATCAAATCATATCAGGCACGAAATGAATTGAGATTGCCATAATCTGCGCATTGTGATCTGATTTTGTGATGAAGCTTTGACGCACATGTTCGCAAAACTTGATCAAGGTTAGGCTTGTACCTTGTAGCAGGCTGCAATTTCGTTATAGATATCAAGAACCATTACCCAGATGGGCTGCAATTGTGATCGAAAGTGCCCCTGTGACAGCATCATCAAAAGTGTCCCTGTATATTTGTTAACTGGTCGACACTTTTTTTTTGGCGTGAAGGCCACCATCGCAGCTTCATCTGTTTATATTGTCCGGACTTGCATGCGAAGATAGTCGGAGGATTGTGACGCTGTCCTGTTTAGCCTCACCCAAACTTGTAGGCGTGTCACTACTGATAGCTAGACGCACATGTGATTTATGATTTTTTTTACATATCTTAGTACCAACAGCGTCCAAGAGCATTACAGTGGGGAGGGGGAAATACAAAATTTCAACACTGAATACAGGTACTCACACTTCTACATCACAATATTAATGCAATTCATTGTCAACTACGTAGTGGCACGTGGAAGTAAACAATACAAAGCAGCTTCACAGTACCGTTTCGTCCCTACACATCCTCGCGAGTACACTACTCTAGACCCTGAAGTAATCTTGAAAATACTTCAGGTGAAGTAACCTCTGCTACTTCAGAAGGCATCCTATAATATTGGACGTTGTCTGTTTGCGGAAGCACTTTTGTCAGACCAATCAGGGCAAGTTTGATTATAATGATCTGTTGCCACCATGCAATGTAAAGAGCATAGGGAGCAAGAGGCAATGAATAGGTAGGTGGTAGAAAACACAGAAAGAAAGGAAAGAAAAAAGCAAAGAAACAAAGAAAATTGAGGAACCCTGAAGCTTCGCCTTTGAGAGTTGAATGCGATAGCGAGATCCGGGCCCTAGTGCTCCCTTCAACCGCTAAGTGCAGACTTATTACTATGTTTTGTTAAACAAACACACACACACAAACACACACACGCACACACACACGCACACACACACACACACACACACACACACACACGCACACGCACACAGTAAATTGTACCAGAGCAAATGGTACATACAGGTTTTTGATATAAATCAAGGGTCGCATAGTGACCAAGACACACACCTCGCACTTGCCATCTCGAAGGCCATAAAGAATCTGACAATGCCTCACAGATGGGAGCCCATTATTTAGCGTATGCTGTTTCTTCAATCAATGCCTCTGGAAAAGCATGTTATATTTTCCGCTAGATGGACACATTGAAAGTTTCTGTGTGTTTTTACTGGTGATGGCTGCACTATCCCGACCTTTTTTGACATAGTTTGAGGCTTCCCGAATGCGTCTACAAATCGCCGAATGGGCTTGTTTTTGTCGTGACACTTTAGAACAAAATGCAATAAAGCGGCCCTGAAACACTTTTTCGAGTAACCACGGAATGAATTCACTAGAAGTGCTTGTTCTTTCCTGTATTCAACACCACAACATGTTTAAGAATCCGTCCAGTGCGAGTGGAAATACAAAGGTTTGTCGTATGCTGCAATTGCATTCTCTGTTCTCTCGCCCCGACGAAAGCTGTGGAAGATAAGCAGGGAGGAGTGGCATGGGCAAGGAAACTACGTCGCCCGCGCCTCGTGAACTTGAGCACTTTTTTTCTTTTTCTTGATTACACGGCCGCCCCGCCGCGGTGGTCTAGTGGCTAAGGTACTCGGCTGCTGACCCGCAGGTCGCGGGTTCGATTCCCGGCTGCGGCGGCTGCATTTCCGATGGAGGCGGAAATGTTGTAGGCCCGTGTACTCAGATTTGGGTGCACGTTAAAGAACCCCAGGTGGTCGAAATTTCCGGAGCCCTCCACTACGGCGTCTCTCATAATCAAAGGTGGTTTTAGGACGTTAAACCCCACAAATCAATCAATTGATTACACGGCCTTTTTTTAGTGTAATCGCAGGCGCATGGATGGATAAATGGATGGATATTGCTGTACCCTTTAGATCGGGCGGTGGCTAGCGCCGCCAAGCCGTAATACTTAATCAAGCAAAAACTATATTTTTTTTTCTTAAAAAGTGAGTTTGAGGATTCGTACTTTTCACTGAAGAGTTTAATTTTCACTCTTGCCTTGACTTTAGCCACCAATCGCATAACCTCCTTCTAGTTAAGTCAACCCGCTTAAAGTCTATTTTGCCCTCCCGGTCCCTAAACCCCAGTGCTTTGAAAAACTCTGCGCCATCATCCTTAACTATAGGGTGAAGCCCTTTACAGAACATTATCAAGAGTTCGACAGTTTCTTCTTCCCCTCCACATGCACTGCATACGGTGTCTACCCCTTCGTATTTGGCTCGATATGTCTTGGTTCGCAGTACTTCCGTCCTGGCCTCAAACAGTAGAGAACTACCCCGAGTATTATCATAGATCCTTTCATTGGCAATTTCCTGCTTAAAAGTTCGATAGATCTCTAGTGCGGACTTCTTAATCATGCCCATTCTCCACATGTCAGTCTCCGTTTCCTTCACTTTTTTTTAACCGATAGTTCTTTTTGGTTTGGCCACCTGCTGTTTTCCAAGTATTTACCAGTCAACTCCCTGGTTCGCTTTCTCCATTTTGTATCGACATTCTTCATGTACAAGTAGCGGAAAACCTTCCTTGCCCAACGCTCCTCCCCAATTTCTCTCAATCGCTTCTCAAATTTTATCTTGCTGCTAGCTTTCCTGCCCTCAAATGATGTCCATCCCATATCACCTTGTACTCCCTGATTTGGTGTATTCCCGTGAGCTCCTAAAGCAAGCCTACCTATTCCACGTTGCTTAATTTCTAATCTTGCTTGAACTTCTGATCTCATGCACAAGACCACATTGCCGAACGTCAGACCAGGAACCATGACCCCTTTCCACATTCCTCTCACAATATCATACCTATTGTAATTCCACAATGCCGTGTTTTTTCTTACCGCTGCATTCCTGTTACCTTCAGTCGACACGTATATTTCGTGTTCCCTTAGGTACTCGGCCCCAATGCTCATCCATATGCCCAGATATTTGTATTTATCTGTTATCTCTTGTGTGACCTCCTGTATTCTAAGCTCACTACCTTCATTGTCATTAAAAATCATGACTGCTAATTTTTCCTTTCTGCATCTGAAATCTAACCTATCTCCCTCATTACCGCAGATGTCCACCAATCTCTGCAAATCTTCCGTGTTGTCGGCCATCAGCACTATATCATCTGCGTACATTAATGGTGGTAGTGCCTGATCAATAAGTTTTCCTTGTTTGACTAAAAAGGTTGAAGCCCAGTCCACTTCCCTCTAATTTTGCCTCTAATCCTTGTAGGTACATCACGAATAAATAAGGGTGACAGGGGGCACCCCTGCCTAAGCCCCCGTTTTACCTCTGCAGGCTTGGATACCTGTTTTTTCCACTTTATAACTACCTTGTTACCTTTATAGATACCCTTTAAAAGATTAGTGACTACATGTTCCACGCCTAGTGTGTCCAGTATTCCCCACAATTCCTCTTGAACCACGCTATCGTACGCTCCCTTGATATCCAAAAATGCTAGCCACAGGGGCCTGTGTTCCTTTTCTGCTATTTCGATGCACTGCGTCAGTGAGAACAGATTGTTTTCCAACCTCCTGTGTTTCCGAAACCCATTCTGCAGTTCCCCCAGCACCCCCTCATCCTCTATGCACGCCTGCAGTCTTTCCTTTATAATCTGCATCGCCAGCCTGTAGACCACTGATGTCACTGTTATAGGACGGCAGTTGTTTATGTCAGCTTTCTCCCCCTTTCCTTTATAGATCATGCTCATCCTGCTATGTTTCCATCCATCGGGAACTTCACCATCGATTATTATTGTGCTCACTGCCTCTCTCAAAGCCTGCTTAGACTTCAGACCTAATGTCTTAATCAGCATAATCGGAATGCCATCTGGGCCTGTTGATGTACTACTAGGAACCCTTTTCTCAGCCCTTTCCCACTCTTGCTGTGAAAATGGAGCCATTGCACCACTTGATTCGTCCTTGTCTATTGTGGTGCATAAAGTACTTCTTTGTTGAAATTTTTCTGTCACCCTTGTTCTTATATATTCAATAGCTTCGTCCCGTTCTAGCCTAGCACCTTGGGCTGTAGTTATAAAACTCTGCTCTGGGTTCGTCTCATTTCTTAGGGAGTTTAGATGGTTCCAAAATTTCGCAGCTGCCTTTCTATCTTTTTTATGTACTTCTGCCAGCCACTGAGCTCCCTTCCTTCTAATCTTTTCATTGATCAGAAGGGATTCATCCCTTCTACAGCTTAGAAAGGTTGCCCATTTTCTTTCAACATCATCTGTCGGTTCAACCCGCTGCTTAGCATGTCTGTGTTCCCTAGAGGCTTCCTGACGTTTTGCTGTGGCTCTCCTAACTTCCTCATCCCACCAACTTTTGGGTTTGTGTCTTCTTTTCCGAGGTGACTTGTCACGTGTCTTAGCAAGCTCTAGCTCAAAGAGTCTAATTAAATTCGTGTATGTCCACACTGTCTTATTATCCTCCGTGATTACTTTCTCAATTTGTTTAGTGGCTATTTCATTTTGCCTTTCTGAATAAAAATTTTCCTGTAGTTGCTCATCTTGTCTCCTTCCCACTTTCACTGCTCTTCCAAAACTTAGCTTGATACGTTTGTGATTGCTACCCATACTTCTGGAGCCACCTTCATCTATGTGCATTCCCTTGAGCTTATCATACATCCTATGTGACATCAGTGCATAATCTATCGTCGACTGAAGCCTTCCTACCTCCCATGTTGTTTGCCCTTCACACTTCTCGGTACTGTTGCAAATGATCAAATGAAGCCTTTCACACATATCCATGATCATATTGCCTGACGTATGGACAAGTAGCGGCCTCCTGCGGCAATCTCTGTAACGAGCTTTCTCGCTAATCTCCGATTTTTCGCTCACAACCAACGGTGCCGACGCCGACGGCGGGATTTCTGCGACACAAGCTCCCTAACGCTATCGCGTTAAAAGAAACGTGGTAAGTCAGTCATGCCGGCGCAAAACCTTGTTCGCCGCAATTTTCCCGATGAGAGCGTGACTCCTCAATGTTTTTGGCTCTTGTCAGAGGAGAACAGTGAAGTGGGAGGGGTAAGAGGAGGTGCAGCATCGGAGATAGGGGTTGGCATGATCGCACAGCCTACACGCTAAGTACAACCACCCGCTTCAGAAGGTCTGTTGACCGAAAAGAATAATCACCGTTGGCGCTATGTGCGTTTATGGTATGCGTCCAGTAGTCTCTCATCGTAAATGACGCACGTGTTGTCATCTTGACATGCTAGTCTCGGTAGTAAATCACCAAGCGCCGAATTTTCAATGAGGAAACGGAGGCAAGCTATTACAGCTGTCCGTTGAAGAGAATTCTCTGATTTTTTTCGGGGCAGCATTCGTTACTTCAGCAAGTACCACTGTTGCACGTTCCACCAAGTATAATTATCTGCTCTAAAACAGCATTCAGTCACTGCGTGAAGAACAGTACACGGGCTTGCTTAGCAAAGGCGCTTGTTGCTCATAGCTACGCTTAACAGCCTATCGCAGAGAATTACAGATGCTCCATAGGCTTCCCTTTAAGAAAACGGAAAGCTAATCGTAGTCGCTCACAAGAAAAGCCACAGTGTAACGCAGCTATAGTACTTGAAACTGTTTGAGCGCTTATCACGCTCGTGCGTAACCTATGCTACGCGTCCATCGCTAGGCGACGCTGGCTCAATCCGAAGCCGACTGCTCGGCTGCAACAGACAAGTGTGATTCCGAAAACGCAAAAGTGCCTTTTTTTCCGCAGTTATGTGCAACGTCAGAATTCATCTTCTTGATAGTTTTTCGGGATTATCAGGTGCAGCGTCAAAATCAGTATTATTTAGCGGCTTGCAAAAAAAGCCTACGACAGACACGTAACGTGCCACCTCTTTGCTCTCGCATTCAGGGTACGGACTGAGATTGCCCCAAGAAGGCCGAACCACAGCGCTGAGGAACGCCTTGAGCGCGGGTCTTCGCATCGAGCTTCTCGCGCAATCGCGATGACACCTAAAGGTAAGTAAGTGCTCGCCGCATAACGTCTAACTTCGTCAGTTCTCGCCTTGCCAGTCCTTGAAGAAAGATGCCAGCCGTGGCTCGCATATCACCCGTTACGTGCAGTATAAGGCAAAACGTAAAGCATATGCAGCGGCTTTCAACGGTGCATGCGTGTAGCGCTTTAAGGGGCTGAACCCATGTTTGGTTTAAAGAGTGCCCTTACCTTAGAATGTGACGCTGGATCGTGTACACTTCTGCGGGAACAGCCCAAATTGATGGAGCCGCAATTTCGCAGAATTCGCAGGTGCGGATCTATACCTTTTGCACATCGGATACCTGCGTCGGTGTCACCTTAAATCACTTGAGAGCGTATGCGGAAAGAGGCGCGAACAGGAGGTAACCTTGACACGACAGGTTTGGGCTGGTGAGCTCAACGGTGGCTTTTATGACGGCATCATATCGCCATCGAATATTGCTAGATGACGAAGCAGTTCTCACGCAAACTACGACTATGGCATTCGTTTATGTATCAGTGTTTCTCTGTACGTATTAAATTATTGAAACGTTCATACTGTCAAATATGATCTGTGGTCTGCTTACTTCTATTCTGACCTTTATAAGCGTATCCGCTACTGTCGCTCATTATAAAGTTTGAACCGGTGTGGACCAGTTTCGTCGTTCCTTAAAAAGTCAGCCTATTCCGGCTAATTGTTCGACGGTAATGGGGAGTGCGGAACACGTCGCTGATTCGCAGCGTTCCCTTTCAAGTTGATACTTTGTTTACCCGGCATGGCTTAGTGGGGCCATTTCTTCTGCCCATGTCGGTGGTACATCATCAATTAGATTGAAAGTAAAGTCTCGGAGGATACAAGTGTGACTGAAAACAATGGGAATCAATCCGTGTTCACATTGATCTTAGCTAGACCACTTAAAGGACATCGGGGAAGAGTTGACAAAAATCTTTCTTGCCCTGCCACGCAATCAGGGCAATAAGGTAAGTTTCGCGTCCCTATACCCTCGTGAATGAAAACAAATGTCGTTGGTGTGGAGGCCCACAACAGTACATTACATTACATACGAAAGCCAGAGGCACCCAGGAAACGTAGCTGCATGTGACTGGGCAAGCCTGTTGACAACCCTCGATCAGTGCGGCACTGGTGTAGGGGCTCCACCGATACAGACTGGTCGCATTGTCTATATCAATAATATCGCTCGTGTTTCACAGCATCATTCTGGTCACCTGCACATGTAGAGGTCACGTGATACGCGGAAAAACCTCGTGCATAACGTGGCACTATCACCAAAGGTTTAATTAAAGGGGCAGGCGCAGCGTGGCTTTGCATAAGAATCACCGTGCTATCAGTGTCATTGTACAAACACAAGAACAACGCCGACAATAAACTCAAGATTTCCTATAAAAGAAAACGCTTATATATGAAAATAAGAGAAAGTGGAAGAGCACGAGATCATTCAGATCGTTCTTCTTGTTTTACTTTGTCCCTAAACTGAGTTGCCAACTTGACCAAGCGTCCGATTTGAATGCTTCGCATTTCATGTTTTCATGCACAGCGTAGAATGTGTTGGAGGTGCCTTGTGACTCTTCTTTTTTTAGATTAGTTCTGTTAAGCTTTAGCACCCTGTTTTTTATAATGACTTCCAGAATTCTAGTCATTTTTCCGCTTGCGTGTTGTCACAGGTATCCATGTGTCTGCTGTTTTATATTATTTGGCGCACATGGCTCCCATTCCTGCGAACAGCATTTAAAATATTGTTACTATCAAGAGCCGGCCACACTAAAACCTGCATGTATTTGCGAAACTCACCGACGTGCTTGTGCATGCTCTTGCTGCTGAGGTTACCAATTGACATATTACGTATTTAGTTATCTCCTGTAAACACGCAAAAAAGGAAGTGACCGGCGTAGCGAGCAATCTCCAGGGGTGAGAGAAAACTGACACCTTAGGGGGTTCTAATACTATTTACACACATATTCGCTTATCTAATAACTTCTCATGGAAACACTACATCCAATACATATTACGTAAAGCAAACAAAACTTTAGGTTACTTCAAAAGAAAGTTCTATCTTGCCCCACCGTCGCTAAAACTATTGATTTATACCATCTGCGTTCGCCCTCAACTAGAATACGCCTCATCTGTCTGGGACCCGCACAGCTCTACATTATCACAAAGCATTGAGGCAGTACAAAATCGCTCTGTTCGCTTCATTTCGTCTAACTACGATCGCAATGCCAGTGTCACAAACAAGAAAGCTGCTCTTAGTCTACCTTTCTTAGTAACATGTAGAAAACAATCACGCATTTTTCCTTTCATAAAATGTACTACCATAACCCTGCTTTTCGTTCCTTGTTCATACACCCAGCTCCGTTTCGCTCACACCAACTTGATCATCATCACAAGGTTGACATACCTTATTTTCATCTACTGCACGCTCGCAATCATTTATCCCCAGGACAGTAGGTGATTGGAATCACATACCAGCCTTAGAAACTGATGTAGTTAATACAACTCCATTTAAAAATGTCTTATCCAGCGCACTGTAGCAATACATGTTTATTTTTCCAACGAATTGCACTTTACTAAACGTCTGCGATTATTTTGTATAATGCTTCCAGTTTTACGTTTTTGCTGTCATTGTTCATGCTCTTGTTTTTACTATGCACATCCCCACCCCCTCTGTTATGTATTTATACCCTGAGGGTACTATAAATAAATAAATAAATAAATAAATAAATAAATAAATAAATAAATAAATAAATAAATAAACAAATAAAAAAATAAATAAGCACTTGAGCGTTAAACAACTCGTTTAGCAGAAGTTACGGCGCTGGTGCCGGCGTCAGCGATTCTGAGCAAAAAATCATAATCTCCGGGGCGTAAAGATCGAGGAAGATGTAAATAAAGAGAAAATAAAAATTTTCCTGTCGAAGTGAGGATTTAACCCCTGTAGTCCGCGTGGCAAACAGGCGTTCTACCACAGATCCTCGTCATTGCTTAATGGCATTGCAAAAAAATGGCAGCATATCCACGGAGTGAATGATGGAGAGTGGCATCCGTCGGTCCATTCGTTCTTGCTTCCGTCCGTCCATGCGTTCGTCTGTGTGACCGTCCGTGCGTCCATTCGCCCGTCCGTGCGTGCATCTGTTCGTGCGTCCGCACGTCCATCTATGCGTCCGTCCCTGCGTTCGCCCGTGCATCCGCCCCTGCGTGCGTCCATGTGTCCATCCTTCGGTGCAGCCATTCGTGAGTTCGTCCATGCATCTGTCTATGTGTCCGTTCGTCCATCTATTCAACACTCCAAGTACCACCATCTCGCATCTTTTCATCATATATTCTCCATATAGAAGCACCGCCATCCAGCGGACATTCCAAGGACTAAACGAGATGTAGCACACGCACACTTTCTTACTGCTTGCGCTTCGTATCTACTTCCCACCTTTAACCACCTCGAGTTCATAGTATATACTAGATCACTGTATTCATGGCAATGCGGCCCAACGCTCCCTAAACTTTTCTAAAATCTAGGAGGTTAGGCCCAGCGAGTATAACGTAGCAGCCCTTTCTTGTCAGATAGTGCGCAATGTACATGCCACTGGCTGCTAAGGAGGAATGAGAGACGGGAGAATTCATGTTTGAGTTAACGCGCACGCTGCGAATTTTTTATTGTTCAACAACGCACATAAAAAATCTCTCACCGGCACCACCTTGGGGGTTAAACTGTAAGACTGGTTACACACTACGACTACTGCTACGACTACAAGGGACGGACGGGTGCCGCTATAAGAAGATTCGCCCCTAAAAAGAAAAGAACACACTATATGAATGTCACGTAGTGAAAGAAGTCTCCTTGACGCATGTAAAATTGTGTGGCAGGATCTTAGAATCGTAGCAGGTGCCTAACTATGTGGAAAACGTACTGAGTAAGTGGTCTTAAGTTGACCACTTATTATAAAGTCTGCAGCTAAACACGTGCACGTAACAAATTAGGGGGAGTAGTTTGTACTTCGTCAATTAGCAACTAGGGAGAACTATGGAATATTTGGTGATTAAGGGTACACCAAGGAGACAGTCTTTGATAGTTTGAAACGGCCAACACACGTGCAAGCGTTGCTTTTCATGAGGGCATGGTGAATGGCCATGAGCGCAGGGTCTCATGTCGCAACCATGCTACACTCATGAAAGATAAGTTCGAGCACCCTCCAAATTTTTATTGTCCTACTTCAACGGAACTTCCTGAAAAATTACGGCTGATAAAAATTTATTCACCCTCAAAGGATAACTCACGTGCTTCATGGTCATGTGCTAGCGTTACAGGTCATACACCATTAATACAACCACGAATAAATGATCATTACGCCACCTCGACACGAATGGTTCAATCGCTGCTACTGAAACTGGTTCATTACGTGAGAGCTTCTCTTCTACCCTACGAGAAGATGCAATATAACCGTTTCTCGGGAAATTGGTTTTCTCCCGAAACCGTGCATGCAATGCCATTACGGAAGAACGTGGTGGGCGTGCCTTATGAGAGCAACGTTGTTCTACGCCCGTGTCTACCGACAAGGTCGCTTCATCCGCAAGGTTTAGGGTTTTTTGCGCAACCATTGAAAACCATTACCACGTATGACTAGATTAGAACCTAACACGCCCCCTCCACTTTCACCTCAAGTGTGCTTGGTGTATGCGGGCTTAACGGCTGGCGTGCTTCCTATATACCGGAGCCTGGCAACGTATTTTGCTTGCTATTAGTGGAGGGTGATAGAGCTGTGGCAGAAATTTTCGCATTGTTATAGTTTTGGTTTGTTGAGAGGGGGGGGGGTGTAGAAGCGACTTCGCTAAGCACGTTATGCGGATCTCTGCAGAAGGTTGTAATTTTGTTAAACCTTATACGTACGTACGAAACAAAGTGTACCTTGATGTGAAAAAGAAAGGTATTCTTTGGGGTTTTCGAGACCCAGGTTCTCGCTCACTATGCAAACGGATAGCAAGAAGGCGGCAATAATTCTATGTTACAACATTCAGCGCGAGCTTACTTTGTGGAAGAGGTTGAGACTAGTATAGTTGCTCTGTGGTATATACTAAAGTATATTATTGTTAGGTTCACTTGGTTTGTTACAGGAGTTCATTGATTACATGCAAGTGAGGGACTTGGCCTCCCCTGCAAAAAATCATGCTGTAATGTACTATAACATGGATACAAACATTACCTGCGGCATGGTTTCAGAGTTCAGACGTGATGACTCTTGTTTATACTAAAGAGCACCTGAAATTCTGGTAGCGGCATTTTGTTTCACACAGGCGCAACGACTTTCAAGCAAAGATGGTTGTAAACTGAAGAGCCCCGCAAAAAGGATATATTCCTATTCCGTTTTTAAGTTCGCATTGGTGACAGCCAATAACTTTTATACGTGTTTGAATCAGGAGGCCGTTGCTTCTTCTCAGAGCCACTTACTGTGAAAAACAATTGACGTGCTTCGAATGCCTGATGCAGGGGCTGGTGTGCTAAGAACGAGCGATTTAATATCACCAGCTGTAACGCAATCATTACTTCGTTCTTTCATATTGCAGGTCTACGCGTTTGATGTACCTTACAATGAACCTCGTGACAGCGAATCTAACGCGAGCTGTTAACCGTATAAAGCTTACCCATAGATGAAACTCTGGGTCATTTAACTCAACCGCAAGGACAAAACTACTGTATGTCACATTAGGTACTGCATAGCATCCTGGGGCATCACATATTGCGGTCATTATAGCCTTTTTACAATACATCCAAAATGATGCTGTTCGCATCACCACTTCGGCTCCATATAACGCTCATGCTACATTCATGTTCGCCGATTTACAACATTCTCACAACAAATAAGCTTAACCCTTACGACGACAGCATAGTCATTTGCCTTATTCTTGAGAACCCACAATTTCTTTGTCAGAGGTCGAAAGAGTTTCGGTAAATGTCACATCATAACAGTTTACTTCCGAGGTATCGAAGCAACAACTGAAACGGTTGAATTTGTATGTGTCGAACCATAGGACTGATCTATTAGTCAAATCAGAATCTTCACCGTCAAAGCTTTCGTATCAGCGATCATTGAAAGCTTATGTGGTTTCTTGTACAGTTTTTATTGTAAATTCTACTGATTCTTTATTTCTTTTGCCTTCTTGGTTGTTTTTTTATTGTTGGCTCGTGAATTCTACCCTTTCAGTGCACATTTTTCTCTCATTTGCGTTATGTTGAGCTAACACACACTTTTTCATCACTGTACGGATATGTAGCTTTCCTAATGTTTTTTTAAACCAATGCCTATTTCGTCTTGCTGTGTAAATAGGGCAGGGTGGTTTTACATAAGACCATCCTGCCCACCACCCTGACATTTCAACTTTGCCGACTTCCGTAGCTAATAGAAAAAGTACTTCTCTTTGTTTCTATGAATCAGCTATAGGTGCTGGTAGTTTTGTACCTTTTTGTATGCAAAACTTTGTAGATGATCACCGCCTTCGCGTAGAAAAACTACTGCGGTTGGCGTGGGTGTGTTCGAGACCCTAAATAAGGGGTGAAATTGTTCTCGGCCAAATTTTCGGATCTGTGCATGAAGCTACACAGACATCTGTAGAACTTGCGTATTTATATTGTAACATTATACGACTAGTTACATACCACCAAAAGATGAGTTTATTTAGTTCACGGTGCCAAAGCAGATTTTGTTTAAACCTCGTGCATGTGGCAAACGCTAAGCGCAACGAAAAGACATTGAAATGCTTTAGAGAGTGTCCTTATTAAGAAAACCATTCACTCAAACAGGTAATATTTTATATTTCTCGGTTTACGAGGGTTACGATAAGAAAAAATTATATGGATCTTCATGGGTAGAAAACGAAGTCAGAACTCTGGCTGCTGTTGAGGACAGGACTCACTTAATTAACAGTACATTGAGGATATTCCGCGTTCACAAAGATGTTCTAAAAAGGTGCATGAATAAAGAAAAAAAAATCGCCAAGCCAAGTCATTCATAAAAACGTCTTGGAATGGAGTTTACATGAGATTGTCTTCATACCGAGAGAAAGAGAGATGTGGTATGAAGAAAGGCATGGATGCCGAAAATTTCAAAGTAAGGAACGATAGAAAATTTAAAATTTGTCACCTCACGAAGCCCAGCTGATGAAGGTGAACACCGCAACAAAATTCCCGTGCAATTCTGAATCAAAACGGCAAAAAGAGCGAAGAAGGTTCGTCATAACATATGTAACCTTCCATCACAGAATGATCTTATGAAGTGCAAGCGTTGAACAAAATGCACCATTAGCACAAAGAAAGATGGAGGGTGTTTGATATGCTAGGAGTTTTGTAGCTTCACAGCGCCGGGTTCTGTCTGGATTCATTGCAGGAATTGCAAGGAGTGGGCTGAAGAAACGCGCGCGGGGGCCCACGGAGTTGATTTCAGGTTCTTCTACTGCAAAATCTGAAGAGATGCTATTTTTTCACACTCTATCGTTTCGCTCCACGTTTAGTCTTGTTTGGATTCACAGGTTGGGGAAAAAAGAGACACCTGGTGCATTCATTTTATTTTTAGAACACCCCTTTGACGGTCGACACTTGGTCATGTTTCTGCAGCACATACCTTGTACAAAAAAGGAAAGTTTCTGCATTGATATTTATTAGTAATGAGTGAAATAAAAATATTCATTAATTTCAATTTTTTTCTCATTTTACGCCGTTATATACTCTAATAACAAGAGAACTCACTGCATTTTTTTAAACTATGGGATCTCTTTTGTATACTCTTTCTGTCAAGCAATACCTTGAAGAACTATATTCTTGAACTTGAAAAAAAGGCATTTCTTCGTCTACATTAATTAAATATATTTTTGACAATTATAACATGATAGTCAAGCACAACAATGTATACAATATTTTCCTACAAAAAAAATTATCTGTTGTATTTTTAATGTTGTGTCTGGCAAAGCTACGAGCTGTTTCTTAGGAGGTACAAAATCCTTTTTTTTGTAGGCGTGTAAAATTATTACCAATGCTTTTGCAGTTGTCAAAGGTTCACAATAGTCTGTGCTTAAACACGCTGTCAAACATTCAAAAGACTTGTGACGTGAATTTGAGGTACACTTTTAGGTTTCTCATCACGATCATTGTTCTTCTACGTAAACAATCTTAGACAATTACGAAAAAGAGTTAAAATGGCTAGCGCAGGTGTTAAATCTTAAAAAAAAACCATTTGCTTAGGCGATTGAGCTTCTTACTGCCTGTTATTCTTTTTTGCTAACATCACCGGGTACGTGCCAGGCCAACCTCCTGGTCTTCTCTCTCATTTTTTTCCCTTTCTTAACAGTTGCGCAAGGTTTCTCTGTGTGACGACTGCGTTACTTTGCGTCATCCGTGAGCCGGATTACGACGCCTAGCCCACCTGCACGTTGAAAGTTTTATTACAGGAAACACCTGCCTTCTTTCTTCTACCTCAACTGTATACCTTTCCGCAAATTTTCAATACGCCGTCTTCTTCTCACAAACAAGCCTTACGATACACGGCGTCTGAAATCCTTCTAAAGCAACATTTAGTCGAGACAGTGCTAAATTTGCGGAAGCAAATTATAAACTTCGCGATTTCTCTTTGCACCATGTGGCATGTATACATGCAATCACTGCGGAAGTTCCGCGCCTTCGGTGCTCTGTTCTCGAGCTTTTCGCTTCAGCTTTATCTCTTCCACCATCCCTTTACCTCCGACAGTGCAAGGAATTGTGGCGCCATATGCCTTCTTCTAAGTTATGAAGCAATTCAGGGGCAGGGCTTGAAGCTAGCGCAAAAGCCACTTTATAGAAGTTGCTCGGCCGCCCATTTCATTCTGTTCGGGTATTCACTGCTGTAGCACATGCACAGCTGCGCCATTGAAAAGTTCGTGACAATTTTCTGCGCGCTCATGCTTTTTCCACGTTACAGGGGAATTAAACTCTCCAAAATCTCTGTAGGTTTGTGTGTTTAGAAAAAGTGTTCACCAAATTAATGTTCTTGGGACTCTACTATGGGAGCGCAGAAGGCCGTCCCTAACATTAGGAGTGGCCTAGGTTAAAGCCAACGCGGAACCACCGCTGAGATGAATGCGCAAAGCCTTTGCTACAGAGAACTTTGTAATGCAGGATACAACTTCTCTATTCTGCAGGATCTCAGGTTGCAGTGCCTTGTTTCAGAAAGACCCGAAGACCGCGGGGGAACCTTTGTCATTTCTACAACCACGGCGGAAAACTCCATATGAAGTGTGCTCATTTGCAAGCGTGCTGGGGAACACAGGGCAACAAACTTTTCTCGTTGATTGTTATTCCTTCCTAAAGCAACGATGCCGCCTATCGTTGGCGAGCTGCTCAAAAGTTTTAGCGAGATTTCCCATTTAGAAAGGCTTTCGTAAATGAACTCCAAGGAAGTAAAAAAGCACGACATCGAAACGCAACTTTTGAAACTACCGCCGGCGCTATATATCACTTTTCTTGTAGCTTTTTCTGGTAAGGCTTTGATGTAGTCTTAATATTTCTGCCCTCACCTGCCTTTTTTTCTTTTTCTTTTGTGCTCTGCAACACTACATTGTCTATTTGTTTTCTTGCTTCCCTGTTTCCTTTTTCACGACATTGCTGTACTTAAAATGAGGCATAACACTTCTTGTTGAGACATTAATGACATCTTTTTTTCCAGAAGTAACATCTGTACTTTTTTCCGTAGCATCTGTACGCTGGCAATGCCTTCTCGAAATACTTTTTCCTGCATTAGAGCAACTCGTTTCTCTGTACTCGTGATTACCCACAATACAATAAATTCCGGTTATTTTTATTCTTATTTTCATCCTGCTCTCTTTGTAACACTGTCGGCGTCGCACTTCTGTGAAAATTTTTACACACCTTTTAAATTGTACCCACGTCCACTTTTTCGCTTGCCGATTTTCCCGTGCTGCTTTACCGGGCGCCAATAGCATCGTGGTCTCTCAAGCTCACGTACGACGGATCTCGCCGACAATCCTCAACGTTTACGACTTGTGAACGTACTGTACTAACTTTGGATATTGTATCACTCCGCGGGGAAGTTGTGCCACCCACTTCCAAAGGCTGAAACACATTAGACATTGCATAGAGCTGAGGTAATTTATGCATACGCCACGGTTGCCGTATAGTCGAGCTACAAGTGTTAGTTGGATGTATGCGGGCGTGTTTCTATCTGTTCTTTTAACTTCTGCATAACACTTTCAACTAAAGGTAAGTAAAATTCCGCTCATCTGGACTCACTATTATCTCCCATCTGGACTCAAATATTACTTATCAGAATTCCACATCACCAAGACTTCTTTACACGGTTAGATCTGGGTCCTGATAAATCTGTATAATCCAACTGAGTCATGAGTGTACGTGTGTGTATAGCTGACTTTTTCAATCCTGGTGTCGTTGCTCTGTAATACGAATACCTAACTTATAATTGGGAACTGCGTAAGTGAATTAAAAAAAAGAAGTTATGAATACTTGGAGTACAGTACCAATATTTTATAGAAGATGCTCCGCACACGAAATGTTTTTATCACGGGCTTCCCGTGAAACAACTTGCGAGTGGAACTAACCACTTCATCTCTTCAAACTGATGCCTCTGAGAAGTAATTATTAAGGCGGCGTAAGTACCATTGTTTATTCAAGTATGTTTTAGCAGACGAGAGAGTAAACTTGCGCTGACGTAACGCTGGCAGCGATGATGAAGTTTAGTATATAAAACCACATTTCTGAAAAAAAAATTACTAGGCCTGCGCGTTACGCACAGCACAGTCAAAGCGAAAACGCGAAGAGCGGCCTTTCAGAGCCTTTTCTGAACACTCTTTGGATAACTGCTACAAGCACCCTTGCTGGGTACCCGCTAAGCCATAATCATCATTTTTGTGTGGTAGGCCGGCATTCACTATACTATTGTTCGTCATTCTTTGAAAAAGCATGGTAGCCGCGACATTGTATATATGCTGTAACACCACAATCATTCCTGTATTCTGACGAAGGCCGGTCCCCCTTCCGAAACGCAAGGGAACATTCTGTTGATCGACTTGTCTTTTTTATCTAATTTTCTGTCTGCGTCCAATATATATATATATATATATATATATATATATATATATATATATACTGACTACGCCCACTGCAGGACAAACTGTTTTCCCACTTTCCGCCAGTCAACTCAGTCATGTGCTTGCTGCCTTGCTGCTGGCACTTCATACCCGAAATCTTTCTATTTTTTTCTTCCCACCTATTTTTCTGTCGTCCCTTCATCCGCTTGCCTTCTCTTGAAATCTAGTGGTTATCTCGCCTTCGCGCTACGTGCCTTGCCCATGACCATTTCTCCTTGATTTTGACTATGATGTCAATTTTTTCCTTGATACTCTTCTCTTTTCTTGTCCGTTAGGGTTACGCATGCCGTTTCCTTTTACACTGTTCTGTGTGTCGTCCTCAACATAAGTTGAAACCTCTGTGTAATGTTGCAGGTTTCTGCTCCGTAGGTAAGTACCGGTAAGATGCAGCTGTTAAACACCTTCCTCATGAGGGATAGTGGCATACTACCATTCATGATTTGAGAATTCTTGCCGTATGTGCTCCACTCCAATCTTTTTTATCTAGGTACTTCAATCTCGCCCTTTAGCTGCGCGATTACTACCTTTCCTAGGTAGGCGTGCTCTCCTGTAGAGTACTTTCATTTTCTGCAGATAATTTTCGGACCTACTTTTCTGCTCTCTTTGTCTAATTACGTATTCACAAATTGTTGTGTGCCCCTGGATTATTCAGCAATGCAATGTCATCGGCGAAGCACAAGTAACTAATGCACTTTCCATTAGCTCTTATCCCTAACTCTTCCCATTCTATAGGCGTCTAAGAAAACCTTCTGTAAGCACGCGGTAAACAGCAAATTGATTCACCGTATATTTCTTCCGAATTATATATATATATATATATATATATATATATATATATATATAAATATATATATATATTGTGAGCATTTATTATACGCATCCTGTTCACTGGTACATTATCATCATTATCATGTGTGCCTCATGCATCCTCATCGTTGTCGCGTAGCATCATCATCTTGGCTCATTTATCGTAGCTGTCGGCTGCCGGTTCCTCGGGCCTAATAAAAGGTAATCCAAACCAAGACTTCATACTTGGTGTTGGATCCCCCGCCATCCTCTCGACCACTCTATCCCCTGGAGCTACGTTCAGGTCGCCGCTTGAGCCAGGTGTCCGGAAATATGTCGCACCAAGATGAGGCCGGTGCTGCAGCCGTTCCCACTCCACCATCGCGTGCCACGCCTTCTCACGTCCTCAACAGCCTCCAGCGTGAGCCCCATCCCTTCGCTGGTATGCGCGGGGAAGATGTGGAGGAATGGCTGGACGATTTCGAACGTGTCGGTGCTGCTAACCGGTGGGATAACACCTACAAACTCGCTCATGTGTCGTTCTACCTCACGGGTGTCGCGAAGACGTGGTCAACCACTTCATCGACATCCCCGACTGGTCAGCCTTCAAAGATCAGCTTCGCCATGTCTTTGGCACACCGGCTGTTCGTTCGGCTCTCGCAAAGAAATCTCTCGCGACTCGGAAACAGCGCATCGGGGAGTGGTATACATCCAACATCGAGGATGTTCTTTCACTTTGCCGCCGGGTTGACACACCAATGACAGAATCGGACAAGGTGCGCCAGCTTCTTAAAGAAATTGCACCCGTCGCATTCAATGCCCTTGCAATCCAGAATCCGGCTACCGTTGCTGACGTTGCGACAACCTGCCAGCGCCTCGAAGAACTTGAGTCTATGCGCCTACAACCAGACAATGACGCGGCCAGTATTACGACTGATTGAAACCTGTGAGACACGATAAGGGCGATTATACGCGAAGAATTAGAATCAATGGAATTCACACTACCTTCAGTGGGTCCCATCCAGTCTTCTTCAACGTCATTGCGGGATGTCATCAGGGAAGAGCTCACGTCCATGACCCACATGGCCAACCTGCAGCCCATTGTCTCTCGTACTCTACCATCGTTCCCGCACACCACCGCCGCACCACCAGGCACCGTCAGCTCGACGTCCCCGCCACGAACGTACGCGTCGGTTGCTGCCGCACCTCCCACAAGCTTTCCCACGAGCTTTTCATCACCACCGCCTGAGCCGTCATCTGTCCCTCTGACTGCTCTCTCTCCCGGTGCAGTTAGCGCAAGCTACTACCCTCCTCATCGATCGACTCGGCCTACGTGCTGTTATTGCGGCTATCGTGGTCACATTGCACGCTTTTTTCGCAAGCGCCAGCAAGACGAGCGCCGAGGGTATGAAACGCGAATGGGACTATACCGCAGGAGCCTTGTACCAAAGCCGCCGTTATTCGTCACCGCCGCATCGGTCTCCATCTCCGCCAGCATCGGGTGGACTGCGCAGTAGTCACCGATCAACCCGACGCCGTTCACCGTCGCCTTACCGTCGCTCTTCTTCTCCTCTTCAGCCTGCTCTCCTACTTCTGATCGGCGTCCGGAAAACTAAGCGATGCAGTTTTTGGAGGACAAACTGCATTCCAACACAGGACTCCTATTCCTCCAGCGCCCTTACAATATGATTGCGGTCACAGTTGAGGGAGTGGTCGTTGATGCTGTGGTGAACACCGGGGCTGCGTTTTCTGTGATTCGTGCTGATTTGTGTGCCCGTCTTCGAAAAGTCACGACGTCTTACGATGGACCGACACTGGTTACAGCCCAGGGAACAATGATTCGCCCTTCCGCTCTCTGTACTGCCCGTGTACTAATCGACGAAATTCTTCATCATATAGCATTTGCTGTGCTACCCCCGTGCTCCCATGAACTCATTTTAGGCTGGGACTTCCTTTCCTCTGCTTCTGCGGCTATTTGCTTTGCACAACGTGTCGTCCATCTTACTGACACGGACCACTTGCTCAGCGACGAAACCTACAGGCCACTTCGACTCATCGCTGCAGTAGACATCAAGTTACCACCAAACGAACATCAATTAGTTACAGTTTTGTCCAACGACGTCGACTCTGGTGACATTTTGGTCACTCCGTCACCGCGTTGCCTTAATAAAGGCATAGCTCTCGCATCAGGTGTGGCTCGCTTCAACAATGGATCAACTGTCCTCGCTGCTACCAACATCACACAAGATAAAATTTTACTGCCACGGGGCACTACTGTCGCCTGCGTTGCCGATCTGCAGCCTGTGTGCGTTGTGCATTCTTACCCCTGTCTCCTCTAAAGGCCATCCTGCAGATCATGCTGCTTCCTCGGCCTTTACAGCAGCCATCAACAAAGACTTGACACTCACAGAAGCAGCAGCTGCTTGATTTGTTGGAAAAGCATGCAAACTCCTTTGACGTTCATTCATCCACCCTGGGCCAGACAACCGCTACAGCACATCGTATTCAGACCGACGGAACATCCATTGTGCACCGCCGTCCGTACCGCGTCTCTCTAGCCGAACGAAAAATCATTGAAGAAAACGTAGAGGATATGCTCCAACGGGAGATAATCCGACCCTCAACCAGTCCTTGGTCGTCGCCCATCGTTCTGGTGCGTAAAAAAGACAGTTCCGTACGATTTTCTGTCGATTACCGAGCACTCAATAAGATCACTAGGAAGGACGTATACCCCATGCCACGCATCGTCGACGCCCTAGATTCCTTACAGGGTGCTGAATACTTTTTGAGCCTCGACTTGCGTTCCGTCTATTGGCGAATCCCTATGCACAAAGATAATAAAGAAAAAACTGCGTTTGCAACCACGGACGGCCTATACAAATTCAATGTTATGCCGTTCGGTCTATGCAATGCGCCTGCAACTTTTAAGCGCATGATTGACACCGTGCTGCCTGGCCTGAAATGGAAGACTTGCCTATGTTACCTCGATGACATTGTTGTCTTTTCATCGACGTTTCCTCAACATCTGCAACGCTTGGACGAGGTCCTGACTTGTCGTGCGGGCGCTGGTCTTGAAATTAACACCAAAAAGTGCCATTTCGCCAGCAGATCTATCAAGGTACTCGGTCATGTTGTGAGCAAGGACGGAATTCGTCCAGACCCTCATAAAACTGCTGCAGTGCTTCGCTTTCCTCGCCCTGACAGACCGAAAGATTTGTGAAGTTTCCTTGGTCTTACTTTCGGCGATTCATACAAAACTTTGCCTCCATAGTCGCACCACTTCATAAGCTACTTGCTTCCGGTATGCCCTGTCAGTGGTCTCAGGAATGTGAATCGGCTTTCGACAGGTTGAAGAGTGCCCTCACGACCGACCCTGTACTTTCTCATTTTCACGATGATGCACCGACCTTCCTCACACAGACGCTAGCGGCCGCGGTTTAGGAGCCGTGCTCCTGCAACGCAACAACTCTTCACGAGAGCGAGTCGTTGCGTACGCCAGATGCGTCCTCTCCGCAGCCGAGAGGAACTACACGATCACCGAGCAGCAGTGCCTCGCCATCGTTTGGTCAGTACAGAAATTTCGTCCACATATGCATGGCCGCCATTTCACAATTGTGACCGACCACCACGCTTTATGTTGGCTTTCGAAACTCAAAAACTTGTCGGGACGCCTCGGACACTGGATTCTACGCCTCTAAGAATATGATTTTGAGATCATATACAAGTGTGGCAGGAAGCAAAGTGACGCCGACGCTCTTTCTCGCTGCCCACTACCAGCGACTCCACTCGGGGTTTCCGCAATCAATTTGCACAACACGCCCTCGGAATCCACGTCTACAGCGGTTTCCTCTCTCGCCTCTATGGACCAGCTGCCTTCGGACGACCCCCACGATTTTCCTTCTCGACAGTTGGCTGACCCATTCTGTCGACGTATTATAGGCTACCTCACTGGCAGTTCCCGTCCACCTAATGCAAGGCTCCGTCGCCAACTCTCGCAGTTTAAGCTGGACAACTCGGTGCTGTACCGCAAAATTTACCATCCTGACGGTCAGCGCTGGGTTCCCGTTCTAGCCCGATCGCTTCGGCCCGAAGTCCTAAGAGCGCTTCATGACCATCCGACTGCTGGTCACCTTGGTTACCATAAAACCTACGATCGCCTTCGAAGTCAGTTTTTTTGGCCAGGCATTACCACTAGTGTAGCTCGGTACGTCGGGTCCTGCACTACCTGCCAATGTAGAAAACTACCAACATCTGCTCCCACCGGTACACTACAGCCTCTTCCGTGCCCAGCCACACCATTCGAAGTTGTAGGCGTCGATATTTATGGCCCCCTCCCAGTCAGTGCTGCTGGAAACCGGTGGATAGTAACAGCCGTTGGCCATTTGACGCGCTACGCCGAGACGGCATCCGTTACTACTGGTTCAGCTTCTGAGATTGCCGATTTCATCCTCCGAGCCATTATACTGCGTCATGGTGCTCCACGTGTGTTGCTCAGTGACCGTGGAAGGGCCTTCCTTTCACAACTAGTGAACGAACTTCTTCACGCCTCCAGCACAACTCACAAGACTGCCTCTAGTTATCATCCCCAAACTATCGGCCTCACTGAGCGATTCCACCGCACTCTTGCTGACATGATCGCCGCATATATTCAACCAGACCACAAAAACTGGAACGTTGTTCTACCATTCGTCACTTTCACCTACAATACGGCCATTCAGTGGACAAAAGGCAACTCGCCATTTCACCTAGTTTATGGACGCTCCCCTACTTCTTTCCTGGACGTCTCTTTCTTTACCTGCCAAGCGAATGCATCTCCATCCTCTTCAGAGGAATACGTTTCACGACTCGCACAGTGCCGCCAACGTCCTCGTATAAACACTGAAGCCCGCCAGCAAGACAGAAAGCTAGTTTATGATGAATCGCATCGTGCTGTATCCTTCCAACCTGGAGACGAAGTACCCCTTTTGACGCCTGTTCGCACACCTGGTTTGTCTGACAAATATCAGCCTCGGTTTATCGGGCCGTACACAGTTCTTGAAGAGACTTCACCAGTGAATTATCGCGTGACGCCGCTTGTAGCCCCAGCAGATCGCCGTTATCGAACTACAGAGGTCGTCCATGTCTCCCGTATGAAGCCCTTCATGCGACGTTCTTTGTCCCCTTGACTTTCCGCGGCCAGGCTGGCCGCTTTCACGTGGGGGGAATTGGTGTGAGCATTTAGTATACGCATCCTCTTCACCGGTACATTATCATCATTATCATGTGTGGCTCATGCATCCTCATCGTTGTCGCGTAGCATCATCATCTTGGCTCATTCATCGTAGCTTTCGGCTGCCGGTTCCTCGGGCCTAATAAAAGGTAATCCAAAGCAAGAATTCATAATATATATATATATATATATATATATATATATATATATATATATATATAAAAGAAAGAAGTGGATACCTAAGGGCTCGTTTTCCCGTGTTTTAACACAATGTTATTGAAATCTAACACACATGAATGCCATGGAAATATAGGGGAGGTTATCAAACGAAATTGTAAGGTAAATGTGAAGAAAGCAAAGTTGGTGAAAACATAACTTGCCGTGGGCAGGAACTGAAGCTGCGACCTTCGAAGGTTTGGTTCCTGGCCACGGCAAGTTCCTCCCCCGCCATGGTGGTCTAGTGGCTAAGGTACTCGGCTGCGGACCCGCATGTCGCGGAATAGAATCCCGGCTGTGGCGGCTGAATTTCCGATGGAGGCGGAAATGTTGTAGGCCCGCGTGCTCAGATTTGGGTGCACGTTAAAGAACCCCAGATGGTCAAAATTTCCGGAGCCCTCCACTACGGCGTCTGTCATAATCAAATGGTGGTTTTGAGATGGTAAACCCCACAAATCAATCAATCAATCAATCAATCAAAACAAATCAATCAATCACTCTTTTCACCCACATTTTTTTCTTCACGTTTACCTTACAATTTGGTCTAATAGCCTGCCCTATACTTTCCTTGGCATTATTCTCTAATATATGTGCCCGCGTGTGCTGCCGAATGTGCTGTGTTTATCTCTCTTCCCTGTCTGCTCTCTATGTTTCATCTCCCCCATCGCCCTCCCATGCGCAGGGTAGCAAATCGGCTGCCTATAGGCTGGTTAACCTCCCTGCCGTTCTTTTTCTGCTATTTTCCTTCCTTGTACATTATCTGCACGCGCACACACACACACACACACACACACACACATACATATATATATATATATATATATATATATATATATATATATATATATATATATATATATAGGCACCATGGTTGTGAGCAGGTTTCTGCGTTGGCTAGAAAGCCACAGGTTTCCTGCACTGTGATCTTACCTCGTGTGCAGTTTTACCTTCTTATTGCATGAAGAAGCACCGCACTCAGCAGCTTAACACAAACATGAAGATGGCCCGAAGAAATATGCTATTGAGCCCGCGCTATAACACGTTTACTACTAGCGAACACAGCGATTCCTTTTAGAAGTAAAGTAAATATTGCTCCTTGTGTTTCTTAGGAAAACGTTATTATTAACACAGCTGTGTTGTTCTTTCAGACTTACTTTATTTATTGGTATTCGCCCTTCTTTTGCCGCTAACCAAAAGTGTGATGTTGTGCCTGGAGGATATTACTATGTGATCACAGGTGCCATAGGTTCATGTATTGAACAGAAGTTAGTGATTTTTGGTAGCGATTTGACGCATTTGAAATACGCAGCTAAATGCAGGTGTTTATCATGGGGATTCAGAGAGGAAGATGTTGATGAGTGGAGACCCCACTGTACGGTTGACCATGGGTAAGAGAGAAAAATAAAGGTTTAAGCAATGAAGAAAACAAGCAATCCAGAGCTGGCTGGGAGCGACCTGCGTTCCTGGTAGAGCCAGCTGGATCACTACCGAAGGCCCGGGTTTATGTCCAGGCCTGTTCTTGGGTCCGGGGTTTACCATGTGACAGATCGCTCAGTGAAGCCGATTCGTGTGCTTGGTCCATCCTGTGCTGGCCAACACCTCCACCCTTCCAGTGCTTAGCCTAGGCCCCGACTATCCCGTCGTCTTAAGGTGACAGCGTCACCGTGAGGTCAGATGTGCCGTGAGTGTGACTGGGTCACCAATGCTCCCATAGATGTTACGAACTATACCAAATATTGGAATTGATTTAACTATGTGTGTCATATTGTAAGGCATTCGTCAGTTACGTTCCCAGTCCTTATTGGAGCCTTTGTGGTTAGGTTGGGCCATCCTTGTGCCTGATCCTGAGGGACGTGATGCCCCATCATCATCACAGCGTTGTGCATTTGGCTTATCATTTTCGAGCACACCACCGCATACCATTGACTTGAATTGTATTCGACTAGTGGTTATGAAACATGGTGAACACAAAGGGCTTTGTTTTCATTGCCCTGTGCTATTGCTCGTAGCACTATAAGACAGCCTTCGGCCACGAAATATAACGAGTTGAAAGCTCGCCGTACCTAATAATATTTAGCAAGTTGTAACATAACATATCTAACACACTTATTAAGCTGATTCCGTAAGTGCCGTGACGTACACTGAAGGTAGCCAGTTTTATTAGCTGCTCTGAGTGAGCACAAATATCCCGGAAATATTAAGTCACAGGGCATATAATGAGAACAAAGAAGTTCATAGTCATACGCTGAGAGCGTAGCGACAATTTGTGCATAGAAGCCGCTACTGACTCAACCGTGGGGCAGAATGCAGCTCATTTGGTATGCGACCAGAAGCCGCCGGTGATGCAAAAGTCGCAACGCTTATCTCCAAGGCCGAAATTAGAAGTGCTAATGGTCACACTAGCGCTGCATTACACAGCCTCAGAGTTAGGTCAACGAGCCTTTGTGTAAGGTTCGCAAGGTGCCGTTAGCCAGAATCGCATGCTCACCCCGTTCGAGGTAATTTCGGCGGTCACGGTGATGTGACCCGGCGGCACCGGGTCATGCATGGAAGTTACTTCTCTCTACAATCATACTATGGATGAGGTGATAGAAAATTCATAGAATACAACCAATCCCTATACACAGCCGTGGTAGATTACGAGGTGGCATTTGATTCGGTCGAAATGTCAGCAGTCATGCAGGCACTGCGGAATAAAAACGTAAACGAATCCTATTTAAACATACTCGAAAAAAGCTACAGCGGATCTATGACTTTCATAGTCATCCATAAAGGTCTCGAAAGAATCCTAATAAAGAAATGTGCAGGACGCAGAAAGACATGATCTCTTCAATGCTATTCGCCGCATGTTTACATGAGGTTAGAAACAGTTACGGATGAGTGCGAGTGCAGAGTATCTTAGTAAGCTTGATGATTCGTTGATGACATCGCATTGATGAGTTGACTCAGGCAATGAAATATAGTTTATGATAACTGAAGTGAAGAACTAGGCCTCAAAATTAGTATGAATAAAAGTAATCTTGCGTGGAACAGTCTCGGTGGAGAACAGCGCTTTGCGATTTGACAAGGCACTGGAAGTTGTGAAATGACAGTGACTGTGACCATGAAAGTGAAATGACAGTGACTTTGACCATGAGAGTGAATTACCTATAAGATAGAGGATTGGATGGATCACTTTCGGCAAATATCCTAAAATCATGAATGCTAATCTTCCATTATCCTTAAGGGGAAGATGTATAAGAGCTGCATCTTACCGGCCTTTACATACGCAACATACACCCACAGGCTTACAAATAAGATAAAACTGAGGAGGACGCAACGAGCAATGGAAAAGAAAATGATTGGTGTAACCCTAAGGGAGAGGAAAGTGGCAGAGTGGGTCAGGGAACTAATTGGGGTTAAAGATAATATGGTGTCATCTACTGGCGGATTTGGAGTGGCCGATAAACTCTGCACCGAAACACTCCACTCTGGCGGAAGGTAACTGAAGGAAATCTACAAATAGAACGCACGCACCCCCTCTGGAGCAAATGGCAGGGTCACAATGGCAGGCGATGCACGTGCCTTTCTTTTTGCTTCAGTGCGCATGCTGGGCACAGAGATGCTAGGCTAGAAAAACGTGAGCTCCGACGCGAGGCGCAACTGACGCGACTGGCTTTGGTTGGCGCGTTCACAGTTGGCACCAGGGCTGGCAGCGTTTCAAGGAAGGGGGCACTGGCAACTTCCGGTTTAATCTGCCTATTTTGGTGGAGTAGAAAAAATTCGGCGGATCTCACGTACCTGGAAATCGACGTTATGCGAGGCATGTAGAGAGAAGGTGACCATGTTGCAATTTTTTAAGTGACACGTCCTGAAATGGCGCTAAATATATGTACAACTGTTGCACGCACAGACATATGTTGAAGAGTTTCGGATGTTCATATAACCAGTTGTTTGCACTTGCGCAATGATGCCAACTGGAGCATGCGTATTAGCAACACCAGAAGCTGATATGAAGAGCTGATGCTCGTGAGGACGCTCGCCCTGGACACTGCTACATAAATCAACTTGAGCGCACGGCAACTAAACACAATTGACGTTAACCCGACGTGATGGCTGTATCAAAAGATTTTGATTTGTGGGGTTTAACGTCCCAAAATCACCATATGATTATGAGAGACGCCGTAGTGGAGGGCTCCGGAAATTTTGACCACCTGGGGTTCTTTAACGTGCATTCAAATCTGAATACACGGGCCTACATCATTTCCGCCTCCATCGGAAATGCAACCGCCACAGCCGGAATTTGAACCCGCGACCTACGGGTCAGCAGCCGAGTACCTTAGCCACTAGACCACCGTGGCGGGGCTGTATCCAAGGAGTATATGTATAAAATTGGGTAGGCAGCACTGCAATTACTATTATCGCTTCGAGAAGATTAGCGTCTATTTGAAAAATTCTTTCAGATTTGGCGTAGCTCTGTGGTAAAATGCCTGATTGTCACGCAGAATGCTTAAGTTCCAGCAGGGACCCTAACAGCAGGGCCCTAACATTCCAGCAGGGACCCTAACATTTAATCTTTGCGTTCGTCTAGTTGACGCTATCGATGTCAGGTATTTCTCAGCGCTCACTCGTTAAAGTTACCCTTGTGCGTTGCCGGGGTCTCTAAGTAGATACTCAGCGGCAATCACCTGTGGGACATATCCGCATACCAGCCGCACAAAGCCGCTCGTGGGTATTTGCCACTGCCTGGCGAAAAGTGTTTGATGACGCACGGGACAGGATATTTGTGAAACTATCTTGCCGCCCCATGCTAATTTGGGTTCACGCCAAGTTAAGGGGTAACCACGAGAGCAACCAAACGTTAGCGGATAGATAGATAGATAGATAGATAGATAGATAGATAGATAGATAGATAGATAGATAGATAGATAGATAGATAGATAGATACGTTCAAGGTCGCCGAAGTTCGCTAAGAAATGCTTCGCATTTAAAATTCATCGCCTCACAAAATTGGGTTGACGAAATTGAAAGCCATAAAACGCCCTTGTAGTTCTGCATCAAAACGGTAAAAAGAGGGGAAGAGATGTCATGTCATATCTAGATTTGAATCGTTAATTATTCCAATGAAGTACAAGTGTTCAAAAAATCTACTTTAGGACTAGGAAAGACTGAAGGAATTGCATCTGCAAGGAATTGAGAACAACAGAAAGCCGGGGTGTGTGAAGTAAATGCGTCAAAAAAACCTAACATAGGCAACGTTGGCCACCCGGCGAATGCAAATAATAAATTTCATAGTTCCAGCAGGAATCAAACTCGAATATTCTGGGTGGCAGTCAAGCATTCTACCACAGAGCTACGCCATGTCTGGAAACTACTTTTCAAAAGACGCTAATCTTCGTGAAACGTCAAAAGTGGTTGCAGTGCTGCCTACCCACATTTATAAATATTTCATATATACTCCTTTCATACAGCTGTCACGACGGGTTAACGTCAATTGTGGTGATGTGCCATGTGCTGAAATTGATTTAAGTAGCAGTGTCAAGGGCCAGCTTGTTCGCGAGCATCAGCACTTCATACCAGCTTTTGGTGTTGCTAAAACACATTTCCTGCTGACATCGTTGTGCAAGTTGAAAAGTGGTTATATAAACACCTGCAACTCTTCAACATATGTCTCTGCGTGCAACATTTGTACAGATATTTAACGTCATTACATGAGGTGTCACTAAAAAATGCAACACGGTCACGTTCCCTCCGCGTGCCTCGCATAAAGTCGATTCCCAGGTACGTGGGATCTGCCGAATTATTTTAGCATGAGAACATTATGTTTGCGCTTGTTTTGATCTTCTTTTGCGACGAGCTTATTTGCTCGGTAGAATCTGCCAATACTGGCGGAAACTCATACAAGCTGCATCTCCTGGATTCGTTGGTTATTTTTTCAAAATATATGTCACAATGAGGCCAACACAGCCTATCATGTATTTCCTGAGCACCCGTTTCGGATAATTCAAGATGAAATTAGCTGCCTTACCTGAGGAGGCAAGCGCGATGCCATCTCCTTAAGCCTATAAGGCTGATGCTGTCTTTACGGTGGCTACAGTAATAGGCTACCCATGGCCGGTCACCGCGCAAATGCTGTAACAGTCTCTCGCCTATCGAGAAGCGTCAGCGTACAGTATGCTTGAGCGACAAAGAAAGTTTTGAGTCAATTTTTTCGCCCTGCCTTTTTTTCTTTTGTTATGAATTCCTGCCAGTACAATTTTAGCCAGGGGTCCGATTTTAAGATGTGAATGGATTGCCACTAGTAAGATAACCCTGTCGGTGAGTGAGACTAGTACGTTGCTCGAGACAGCTGAGTATCTGAAATCCTGCTTTTATATGTGAAGGCCTTTCTTCTTGGGCGATAATTTGCCCTTCGATTAAATCTTCACAGTGTTGTGCGTGCCTAAACGCAGTAGTTTTTATGTGCTTGCGTACCCAGGAAGTCCCAGAGCACGCTCGTGTGGTTGTGTTATCAGGGAGTTCCTCTTTTTCATATCTCCCTTCTTAAGGTGGCAGTAGGAAAACAAGTAGCTTCCATGGAGAGTGGCCACTAAACTCAATGAACGAACGGATTCCTGCGCGTTCAGCTAACGTGTGCGTTTAACGTTCATATTTTCCACAAACAATGGTGCGACACCATCAAAGTGGTTGTTTTCGAGGGTGTACTGCGTATTTTTACATTGAAAGCAAAATAGTTGCCTGTGCCAGGCCCTTCTTGCTCTTAAACAGTTGTGTAACGACAGTGATGAATATAACCCAAGGGCTCAACTTGGGTTTTATTATAGATGTGCGCAAGTAAACTAAGTTATTACAAACTGTAATATTGTATATTTCCTCTGAATTCTCAGTAGGACAGGGAAGGTCCGATATACAAATTTATTGTTCGGCACCTCTTGCTATTGTTCAAAGAAGGTAAAAGCTATGTTTTCATACTTCCGACCTTCTCTTCCTGTTTGCCTTTGACAGCAGGTGCACTCTGGTTGTTCATCTAAAAAGCACGGGTGGTTGTCATATACTTGGCGCCTAGATAGTATACGACTGGATATAGAACCATGAGCAACAAAATCAGTCCACTTGATGTGATGGATGAATGATGGATGGATGAAAAACTTTTATTGGGGTCCTAAAAGATTCCACCCCCGTTTTATAGGGGGAAGATCGCGGGCCGCTGCCACGTTGGGACGGGGAGGCCCAGCTTCACTGCCGCATCGTAGGCCTTTTGGACAGCCTTGAGTTGTTGTATGAGAACCGTACTCGTGAGCATTAAATGAAAAGAGTTTTTGAAAAATTCATCATTTTTCCTTTGTAAAGAGGGGCACCTCCAGAGAATGTGGTTAAAATCACTGCGATTGTGGCAGTCCGGACAAAGTTCTGAAATATCGGAGTATTTATAGGCTATAGGTTACGAGGCTAGGGCGTGTTACCGTCTGAAGTATGCGAAGAGAGATTGCCTGTGGCCTAGACAACTTTTCGTGTGGTAATGGAAAGGACCTATGGCCTAATTGATAGTGCTTTGTGATCTCGTTGAAGGTAGTCAAAATGTCCCTAAAATGAAGGTTGGGGGCTGATTCTTCTGCCTGAAAAGCACAAGTCCCGGCCTGTTAAGTAAAGCTTCGTGCCTTGGAGTGGGCTAGCTCGTTGAACTTTGTACAATAAATCAGAAAATAGACCATCATGAATTTTCGTTTCTCATGGATTGCGCCAAAGCGGAAATAACTTCTTCACGTGAATAGCCTGAGTGACCGTCACTGGCATCTCTCCATTCGATCTTCCGCTTTCCTGTCTTCATTTGTATTATTTCCGTCAACGGACACTCCTTTTAACTCCTCGTGTGTTTCCTCACGACAGGCTTGCGATAGACCAGTGGGGAAGTCTGCTATTTTTTTGTTTACGGAAGTAGCCTCCGAGGCCTTTCATGGGCCTTTCCCTTGAAGTGCCGGACAGAGACAGAACACGCGACGTTAAATATAAGCAAGATCGTCGAGGAGCGCCACTGCCACGGTTACAACATAGTATACAAGTGGTTCCAGACATGCACCCGCCTCCTTTGCTATTGGCGACATTTGCCTCGCTCGCGTGGCAGAGGTGCCCTTGTCCTCGCTCACCTCCTCAACCTTCTGGCATAAACCCCATACTTCGTGGAGATTAGTGAGAGAGCAGTGTGAGAACAACACAGAACGGGTTGAAAGAAGAGAGCGAGAGAGATAGAATGGGCTGAGGACACAGAGCAAGAGAGAGAAGCAAAAGTGTTGCCTGCGTCGCGTTTCCCTGGCCTTCACGTCGGAAACTATGAGAGCAGAATTTACCTAGACTAGGAACAAGGCTGGCACAACGTGTTCCCCACTCGGCGCAGGAAGAGATTATGCGCGGTCGTCGGACACCTTCTTCTCGTTCTGCACTTCTACTCTTTCCACCGCGTACCCCATGGTATCCAGCTCGAATGTGCTGGTCTTACCTATACCTTTGTCCATCAGTATTTTGTGTGAAAACTCAAGTCACGATTACAAAAAAAAAAGAATGTGCTGCTTTGGGAAACAAATTAAAATGTCATTCAGCAGAGAGCGGACAGCGTTGACGCAGCAGTAGTGTATCAAAGAATGGCAAGCATGTGATGTGAAAAGAAGGGGCGGATGTCATTCTGATTGGTGATGTTTATGCTCAGCTGTTATTGGTGTAGCTTTAGGGGCGAAGCTCCTTAAAGTGGCACCCTATCGCCCTCGTAGTTGTAGTCGTAGTGTGTAACCAGTGTTACATTTTGACCTGCAAGGTGGTGCTGGTGGGAGATTTCTCCTGTGCTTTGTTGAACAATAAAAAGTTCGCGGCGTGCGCGTTAACTAAAAGCTGAATGCTCCTGTCTCTAATTGCTCATTAGCAGCCATTGGCATGTATATTGAGCACTATTTGACAAGAAAGGGTTGCTACGTTATACTGACTGGGGTAACCTACTTGGTTTTAGAAAGGTTTAGCGAGCGTTGAACCGCAGTGCCATGAATAAAATGAACTAGTATACACCACGAACTCAAGGTGGTTAAAGGTGGGAGGTAGACCTGAAGCGCAAGCTTTAAGAAAGTGTGCATGTGCCACCTCTCGTTTAGTCCTTGTTATGTCCACTGAATGGCGGTGCTTCTATATGGAGAATATAACTTGAAAAGATGTGAGATGGTGGTAGGTTGAGTGTTGAATAGATGGACGAACGGACACACAGACAGATGCATGGATGGACGCATGAACGGACGCAGGGGCGGATGCATGGACGCAGGAACAGACGTACGCACGGACGGGTGGATGGACGCATGAACGGTCACACAGACGGACGCATGGACGGACGGAAGCAAGAACTAATGGACGGACGAATGCTTCGCACTACTCTCCATCATTCACTCCGTGGATATGCTGCTATTTTTTTTGAAGTGGCGAACCGCGCATGCGAATTGTCTTGATTGCAGGATTTTCGCTCACGCGAATCCTAAGGGTAAAGAAGAACCAAAGTAATGTTACGGCTCGAGCCAGATGTGATGAGGGTTTTTAATTTCCAAAGCTTCTAATTTTTGAGGCACTAAAGTTTGTCTCACGTTTGTTTCTTCTTTTGCGCTTGTTTTATTTGTAGTTAGCTGCGTGTGTGACTTCATAATCTCGAGGATTCTATCAAGTACGGAGCACTTGAAGGAGCCAGGGTGTCGTACGCGGTTGTCGTCGCTTCGCGTGACGGTCCGCGTATAGCGTCTTCATGCTCTTCTTCATCCTGCGCCTTGCTAGTGGTAAGTGATCGCGCGCTTGCGGCAAGGGCAAGTCATATTTTTTTTGTTGTTGAAGCGCATTGATTATTATTCCATCACGAGCAGCGAAATTCAACTAGCGCCCTTAGCATAACGCAGACAAATTGAAGTATAGAAGTAGACAAAAAAAGAGAAAACAAAGGCGACACAGAAAGAGAGAGACAGACTAAAAATAGACATAGAAAAAAGACGTAAGGAGAAAAAAAGAGATGAAGAAATAAATTAAGGTAACAAATGAAGAAAAACAAAAAAAACAAAAAAGCATGAAAAAGAGGATTAAAGAAAACGAGAACTTAAGAGAGAGAGAGAAATAACATTTTTTAGCATCCGTATAGAACTGAAGAGAAACAATTCTTGGCCAATCCCCCTGAGTAGGTATCAGTCATGTTAGAATCATCATCATCATAATAATCATCATAAACAAAGAAGGCTGCCCAGCTGCGCAATTCCTTCGGGATTGGCATTTTTAGTACGTAGCTCAATAATTTTTTACAACTTTTTCTTCTTGGCGTAAGAAAATTGGTCAAGAAAGAAAGACAAGAATTGCAGATAAGCTCAGTTCTAAACTTCTTGTGCGAGTGGAAGATCCCTGTCAACGTAGCATAGCATCTTAACCAAGACGTTCTTTACTCTTTCCATAAGACCACAGCACACCGAAACTCCTTATGACAGGGATTGACCACTCAGAAGCTTATACACTTGTTCAAATTGTCCCAAGTAATTTGAGTACTTTCTGAATGTAACGAGTAGGTGATGTCATTATTTCAGTGGGCTGTGATTGGGAGTGTAATTTAGCTGTAGCGTCAAAAAGAATTGACTAGTCAGCATACTGTATTTTCATGACATTGTATAAGTAATTCAGACATCTGTTGTACAGCTCAGCAGTTTTCTCTATAGATGCAAGATAAAAATATTTGCTTTAACGACTCTCTCCGGGCCCACACAATCTTTTATGGAAGGACAGAATGTTATTGTAGGCTCATGTGCGAAACCTTTTTGTGTTCTTCATAACAGAAGATTGCCTTGCATTTATCTTTTCAATTTCAGCACTAATACAAAACTTGAGGTAAATATATGGAGCTAACTATAGTTACCTTACAACGCGAGTTTCCAATTCAGTTTCTAAGTAGCACTATTTTCAAGTAAAGGGCATTGTGGATATTGCGGGCATAATTTGCGGCTGCAAACTGAGTCACATTTAATATTTCCCATATTATTTTAATGGTAATTTCTATAATAATAATATTTTGTAATAAAATACATACTGAAATACAGTTTACTAATACATTTTCCTTATGTGCGAATCATCTAAATTGGGCCACAGCTTTTCGGGGTTACCTGCGTTATGCTGTGGTGAACTCATCACGTCGTCCTAATTGTAATTACCAGCTGTGGACTCTAACACAAGTTCTGAGCAGTCGAACGGGCCCGCAAAACTGCAGAAAGACGTGAGAACGACCCACAACGTGCTAAATCGTGGTTTGAAGGACCCAATAAGGTTTTCTCTTCTATCATGCATCCAGTTTAAAAATAGAATGAATCAATTTAAATCCCTTTGTCTTAATGAGGTCCGGCGACACAACTGAACAATATCTTTCTCATTGGTTCTTCTGGTGTTTTGGAATGCACTGATATCGTTGCGAAGTGGCTACACTGAAATCACTATGGTTGTAGTTTTAATTGACAAAAAAACTACCTTGATTTCGGACTGCAGCGACACGCATCGGCTAATTTTCTTATTGGACGTGGCGTCATGCCATGTGACGTGACGACAAAGGCCATTAGTTTTTATTGTATTGACGTGAAGTAGCCTGCAATATTTATACGATGGTAGGTATGCTAGACGACAACTCTTCTTAGCACTGAAGACTTGGCACACGTCACGTAACGCGGTGGAAAGTGTCGGGGTCCCAGAATCAGCGTTTCATGCAGACGCTGACAAGCGGCTTTTGCTTTACGCCTTCGAGCTTGTAAAACTGGGTCCTTGTTCTTCGGTAGGGGACATATCTTTACCAGGCTCTGACTGAGCACGACAATTCCTTAGCTCTTCTTTGTGCCTGTACTTGTTCACCGAGGCCGATCATCTGAAGAAGTTTTTCGCCGGTTGGCGTCTGTAGCAGGTGGTTAATCTGGGTGGTTACTTGCGCTTCAGCCAACTCATCAAATGCATTGTGAAGTCCGAGCACTAAAAGCTTCTCAGTTGAAGTGCTTTGTGGTAGTCGCAGAGTCGCTTTATAAGCCATCCTTATTATTTTGTCTGCTTTTTCTCTCTCCTTTCTACTCATTTTGTGGTAGGGTAGCGAGTATGTTAGTCTGCTGATAACTAAGCTCTTTACCAAACGAAGCCTGTGTTGTTGATTGATTGATTGAACGTTTATTATCATTTGTCACATGAAGTTTACAAACACTGATTGGAAAGTGTTCTTTCAGCCCACCAAGATTGTTCGTTATTTGAACTATCATACGAACAATTTGTTGAGCTGTTCGTTTAAGCATATTCTGTGTGTGGAGACTCACTGATTGGACTGTAACAACATCCCTAAGATTCGAATGGTCGTTTTCTCTGGAATAAGATGGCCGTCTAGCTTGACCTCAAGGTGGAGGCTTGGATCTGTCCTTTGTTTTTTTACTCCTGGAGAACCGAATGCCTTCCGATTTGTCTGCTGAGCTCTGAAGTCCCCTTTCTTTAGTGTACTCTTCGATGGTTTTAGCTGCCAGTTGGAGCCGCTCTTCTTTTTCTGCCAAGCTACCCTTCATTGTCCATATAGTTATGTCATCTGCATAGAAGGAGTGTCGGATGTCAGGAATATCTTCGAGTTTTTTGGCTAGACCAATCATGGCTAAGTTGAAAAGCGTAGGCGAGATCATAACACCTTGTGGTGTGCCTTTGCTCGGAGGGTGGAAGACTTTGGATTCGTCTTCTCCTAATTTCATGACAGCGGTTCTTTTAGTAAGAAAGTTCTGTACATATTTGTACGTCCTTCGATCGCAGTTTGTCGCTGTTAGCCCATCTAATCTGGCCCTATGACTTACGTTGTCGAAAGCGCCTTTTAAGTCGATGGCCATGACAATGTTTTCTCCTGCTTTTGGAACATTTATTAGTACTTCCTTCTTTAAAAGCAGAAGGATGTCCTGTGTCGAAAGGTTTGAGCGGAAAGCAAACATTGTGTTTGGCAGCAAGTTATTTTGTTCAAGATGCCGTTGAATTCTGGTATTTAGTAATCTCTCAAACACTTTGTCTAAGCACGAGGCAGGATAGATTGGCCTCAGATTTTCTATTACCGATTTCTTTCCTGGTCTGGGTATCACAATTATTAATTACAGCATGCTTCGATAGCTGAGGTATAGTGCCATTTACCCAGTGTTTGTTAATGAAGTTTAGACGCGCTGTTATGGCTTCGTCATTCATGTTGCGAAGCATGGCAGTGGTGATTTGATCCGCCCTAGGCGCTGTGTTGCGTTTCATGCTTACGATTGCAGCTCTGACCTCGGCATGCGTGAAAGGTGGATCCAGTTCTGAGTTTGGGAGCCCAGTGTATTTACCTGGTAAGGGGCTGTGATTGCTCGGGCACCGAAACAATTATTATAGATGTCTTGAAGGAGGTCGTCTCGTGTGCCTGGAGGAGTGTGCAATAATCTTTCTAAAAATTTTGTCCTTCGCGTTTAGTTTTCAGGTGGTCAATCATGGCTCTGGGAATATTCCATATCTTTGCTGTTCCTAGGGCTCCACATAGCGAATCGCAAAGTTGTTCCCAGTTGGCTGTCGCGTGTTTATTAGCATACTGTTCGGCTTGCTGCGTTATTTCTTCATATTTTTGCTTTGATTTTCTTATTTCGCTTTTGCCCTTTTCATCTTTTAGTGAGGTTTCTTCTTGCTTCCCACAGGTGGAGGAGGTGAGCGTCTACTTCAGGGGTGTCATCTGTTCTGGCGACATCTTTGGTATGCATTTGCTTTTCATTTCGGATTACATTGCACCACTCATCCAAGTCGTTTATGGCAGTCGCGTGCACTTTTAGCGATTATCTATATGCATGCCAGTCTGTTATTTTAGCCGTGCCGATGTGTTTGCGGATTCGGCTGGGGCGGATTGTGGTGGTTAGTATGTAATAAGCACTGCCCAGGTTTTCAAGGGTGTTGTACCAGCGCACGCTGTGGCAGTTTTGTACTATCGTCAAGTCCAGACTTGTGTCCATGGATACGCTGTTGCCTGTTCTCGTTGCTATTGTAGGGTCAGTTAACAGCTTCATTCCCAGTTTTTCTATTTCTCTTGGATATAATTGCCTTCGATGTCTTGCATCTTATATCCCCAGCTCGTATGCCTGGCATTAAAGTCCCCATTTATGATTAATTGATTCCCTTTTGCCAGTTTTGCTGCCTCTTGAAAAAGCTTTTCAAACGTTGCTCTCTTTTGTTTTGGGGGACTATAGATATTAAGTACGAAGGCGCTCTTTCGATGGCTCTTTTTGTAGGTGATTTCTGTTATGATATGTGCGATATCCGCATCTTCAATGGGCTGATGACATATTGCTGTAATTGAGTTATCGGCTAATGTACCAACTTTACATTCTGCATCCCTGGTACTATAGGTTTCGTAGCCCCGTAATTTTGGTTGTGTTCCGGCTTCCTGGACTACTATTACAGCAGGTGGCTTTTGTTGCGACACCACCAGCTGCAACAGTTGCCCTCTTTGCCGCCGGAAACCATGGCAGTTCTACTGCAATATTTTGCACTTTTCTGACCGCTGCGTTTGATAGTTAGCCATTATGCGTCTCCTGATTCATGACTGACAATCCGGGCCTGTTGTAAATTTTCTCAGCTTCTTCTCTGATGTTTTGACGCCGGTGGCATGCTTTCGCAAGGCTTTCGTGAATTCGATGTGTTGTGCCTGGATTTTCTTTTGCAGAATCCCGAGCTTTCTGTCTACCTTTATCATTACTTGCTGTATAACTGTCGGTATAACTTCCTTTAATGTTTCTTTCAGCATCGACAACCTAAATATTGAGCCGCCTCCTGCATTCAGTTGCGTCTGCAATTTTTGGCCACTCTGGGCTGGTATAGAGTTTTGTTCTGGGTGCTGCGTTTGTTACTTTTTTAGTTTCCTATTTTCGTGTTCTAGGTCACCTATTTTCACCCGCATTATCTCTAATTCGCGTTTTAAGCATGTGAGTTGTGTGAGTTGTGGCGTTTGGTGTGATTGTAGGGAAGATTTTGCTGCCCAGCTCACCTGCTTCTTTTCTTTCTTTTTCGACGCCTTCTTTCTCTTCTGCTGTTGTTGCTTTGCTTGGGCCTGCTTTTGGTCACCATGCCTGGAGTTGGAGCAGTCTCGAGAGCCGGACCTTGATCGAGGTGTAGACCGAGACCTGGATCGAGAACGCCGTAGTAGAGGGCTCTGGAAATTTAGACCACCTGGGTTTCTTTAACAAGTACGCAAACCTGCAGCATTTTCGTCTTTATCGAAAATACAGCCGCCGCAGCTGGGATTCAATCCCGCGACCTGCGGGTTAGCAGCCGAGTGCCTTAGTTTCTAGACCACCGTGGCGGGGGAGGGCCAAGGGTTGATTGGTACTTTCATATGGAAGGTAGTGGTTAAGTACTGCACCAGGGTGGCCAATCCTGCTCTGGTGAGGAAGTGCAATGCAGGCAGGTGGCCGCCAGTGGAGCTGCACCTCAGACATTTTTTTTCAACGATTTCTTTCACAGGCGTTTTAAATGAATACACCAATAGGAATAATCAGGCACCATCATTTGAACCGAATTTGTCATGTGATAATAGGCTGTGGTGCTATTTCTAAGTATAGGGTTCTCGTGCCCTTTCTCGCAGTGTAGAATCCCACCTGACAGCCTAGCAGCTCTCAACTTCACATGACTGGTAGCTCACCTGGATTTTCCATAACTTTTTCAAAGGGCATATTTACATTACCAAAGAGAACAAAATAACTGGCACGGTTTCGAACTTCAGACCTCTTGAGCCTTGGCCGGCTTGATACCTTGGATTGCTCTCCTTTTCACGCGTTTGTTCTCTCCTAACTTCCTCCAGTTTCACTCAATTTTGACATTTTTGGCTTGAAGGTGCCCGCAATGTCAGAGTTTTGCTAATTTTGAGCGGTCGCACTCCTACTTTGACGTTTCCTGTCAACTGACGATTGGCGTGCTCCTGTTTTGCCAACTAATCGGCTACTTCTATGTAATTGTTACATTGAGCGTGTACGTCTCTGGTGATTCGAATGCATGAAAAGTAAGTGCAAAAAGTATCTGACTGTTAAAGAATAGACCGACGCTGCCTTTGGGGCTGTATCCTATTTCGTTGGTGTTTTCGAGTAGTAATTAAAACTCTGGTAACAACATATAGTGGTGGTCCTCAGTCGGGACTCAGATATACTGAACCTGTCGTGTGAACTTATCGTTGTGTATGTGTATTGTGCCGACAGTGGTCGGGGTCTATCCGTTTAAGCTGATGCTAAGCGGTGAATGATGGAAACACGTCATTGCTTTCGTATGAAGTTTCTTGCCTCTCAGCTCTGAGTTAGAAATAATTCGCTACTCACCTTTTCATCTACTATTCTACGTTATTAGGCTAGCCGTATGTCTAACTACTACTACGTATGTCTGGCAACTGACTGAGAATCACCACTGCATCTATTTGCCTTATTGACTTAGGTACATTCTTTTTTTGCAATGATTTTTGTTGAATGATCTTCCTTAATTTGTTTTTTTTGCTTGTATCATATTAGACGTTGTCAATACCATTTTGAGTGTATTTTTCACTATATTATCTTGCACAGGGCATCTCATTTCATTCTGTGACTACTACAGGACCTCCTTCTGTATATTTTGACGATATACTTCATCCATTGTTTTATTTGAAATAAATCATTGTGATTATTATTATTAAGAATAATGGGTAAAAGTATTGGGGTGAATTAGAGTTTGATCAACCAAAGGACGTTGCATAATTTTGTACCGGCTAATCGACAATAGACTGCATTCATACGATCAATCAGGTGACAAAAAATTGTGAGTAACACAATTTAACACTATACATAGCATTTATTGATTAGAAGAACGCATTTCACTCAGTCGAGACTTCAGCAATGATGAAGGTTCTACGAAATCAGGGTATCGAGAAAGCCTACGTAAACATTTATACTACAGCCACCGTAATCTACAGCCACCGTAGTTTTCTATTCCAATAATGAAAGCTGTAACGCAGGGAGACAAAATCTCTCTAATGATATTCACCGCGTCTTTACAGGAGGTTTTGAGGGCCCTTGATTAAGAAGAGTTAGGAATAAAAGGTAACAGAGAGTATCTTAGCAACCTCCGATTTGCTTATAACTTTGCCTTAATACGTCCCCCATTCAGGGGACGAATTACAGCTCATAATTACTGAACTGGACCCGGAAAGCAGCAGAGTAGGTCTGAAAATAATATGCAATAAACTAAAGTAATGTGCAACATTCTTCGGAGAAAAGAGCGCTTTGTAATATCTGGAGAGACACTTAAAGCGTCAAAGGAATGTGTCTACTATGGACAGGTATTAACCACGGAGCCGAAGCGAGGGAGTGAAATAACTAGAAAAATAAGGATGGGATGGATCACATTCGACAAACATTATAAAATCATGAATGATAATCTACCACTAACCCTCAAGGGGAAGATATATAATGGTGTCATCCATTGGCAGATTCAGAGCATTTCCGGTAATACTTTCTGCTGCTCCATGTGGAGCAAATTTATTCCATTGGCAGATTGAGAGTGCTCCCTATATGTTCCATTGGCCGATCTGGAGAATCTCCGTCGCGAGATCTACTTCACGGAGCAACGTTTTCTACTCCGGAAAAATTGGTGCATGCGACCGGAAGTCGCAAGTGCCTCGTGACATGAAACCTTTTTAAACGACGCCAACTTTGGGCGTGCCAACGGACGCCAGTCGCGTCAGTTGCGCCTCGCGTCTGAGCTCACGTTTTGCTAGCGTAGCGTCACTGTGCCCAGCGTGCCCACTCAGGCAAAAAGAGAGGCGCGCGTATCGCGTTCCTTTCTGACCCTGCCAGTTGCTCCAGAGGGAGTGCACGTGTTCCATTTGTAGATTCTCTTCTGTCGCCCACCGCCAGAGTGGAGTGATCCGGCGCAGAGTCCGTGTGTCAGTTCGAATCCTTCAATTAATGGCACCATAAGAGCGGCATCTTGTCGCTACTTACCCACGAAGAAGAAACCTGGAGGCTTACAAAGGGGGTTAAGCTTAAATTGAGGCCAACGGAATGAGCGATGGAAAGGAAAACATTAGCAGTAACCTTGAGAGACATGAAGAGAGCAGGGTGGTTCAGGCAATAAATTGGGATTAAGGATATCATAGTTGAAATAATTAAAAGAAATGGACATGAACCGGGTACATAGCGTGTAGGCAAGATAGCCGCTGGTCATTGGAAGTAACTGACTCGATTCCGAGAGAAGGCAAACGCACGTGGGGCAGACAGAAAGTTAGGTGGGCCAGTGAGATTAAGAGCTTCGCTGGTAGAACGTGGCCGCAGAAAGCACAGGACCGGACTGATTGGGGGATCATGGGAGAGGCCTTTGCCCGGCAGTGGGTGTTGTGAGACTGATGATGATAGTGATAGTGGTGGTGATGATTGTGACCGACTTCGCTTATCGTGCGCCAATGAGCATCAGTCTTGTTGAAATCCCCTCAGCAATCACTACTGCGCGCGTTTCGCTGCTAATTAAGGCTGTCGCAAAAGGGCCCCTTCAAGCCGATACCTCCATTAAGTGCAACTACTATTGCCGGTTTTATTTATTATGAATATAATGTCTATTATATTCCACCCTCTGACGTTTTTGTTTATCACCGGAAAGAGACCAACACCGGCTGCTATGCATGCGAAGAGGGTGAAACGTTAGTGTAAATAATTATCGCTCCAGCTATATTACGTGTCAAAGTTGCGCAGCGTGTTCTCGAAGTTCTGGCTAATTAAAACGTGCGTTTCTCATCTTACAGAAAATACGAGCAGTCAAATGTAGAATAGGTGTCTATGTTTCTTTTCAAACATTCAAGGAACTTGTGTCGTCATAAGCGGTGAAGTTATTCCGAGAGAAGGCTTATCACATATTCATATTCTTGTGCCAGCGCTCGCTCGGCTTTTCGCACTGCCGCCGGTGACGTTTTCTGAAAGGGTGTATAATTGTCTATCTCTGTCTTCCTGTGTCCTTGTCACATGCTTTGAAGGCGCAATGACATTACCCTGTACAAATATGTTATATTCTATAGAGTGGCAATTTATTATCGAAGCCTTTAATAATTTTTCTCGACTAAGTTTTCTATACTCTACTCAGTGTAACTATGGAGAAGGTTTCAGATACCATTTAGGTCAGCTGAGCGCCATTTAGCTGCGGTAAACTTCTGCACCCTGCCTGTGAGTCGACTGATTGTGCCAAATCCTTATCACGCCGTGAACACGAATGCGCGTTTTCCATCGTTCACTTGTATACCTCCAGAGCACGTATGATGGGTTACGCCAGACTGCAATGGCTAGTCGGGGGACGATTGGCGTGGTCGGGCTATTTTCTGTCTCAACAGCTGGCGTACGTGGAGCTAGCTAGGTGCTGTGCGCATTCTGACTAAACGTATTCGAGGGCGCGGGCGCGTCACAAAAGTCGATGGGTGCTCGCAGCAGCAAACTAGAAATGCAAGTTAAAGAAAACACAGAGTGCTGGTATCATGTGGAAGATACAGATAGAATAGTGCTCGCTTAGTTGATGATAAAAATGGGTCGCGTTGAGTCTTGTAAAATCTGACCGTTCGTGGAGCATGACGGAGACGGTTTTATAGCAGCACTTTGGCTGATTGCATTTGCCTGGGAGCGGTTGTAGTTGAGTACGACGTAAAGCGGATGCAGATTTCGTCGACCATTGCGACATTGCTGGTATGGAGGCTGTGTAGCGTGTGCAGTAATGTTCCAAGTTCCTGGTTTGATTCCGCTTGAAGCGCCGGCATGGGGCGTGCCTGAAATGACCGAAGGCACATAAGATAAAACACGATATTACGTTGCGAAGGTGGTCAAACATTTTCTACGACGGCTTGCATACCAATATGAATAGGTTTTTTAACGCAAAGTGTACTTGTAACGCAACATGTGTTTGGGAAAGCTGAGATGTTTGATTACCTACATTTAGTGCTGTATTCCAAGAAACCTTACTTTCGTTTTTATGGTTCAAATTGTGCGGGTGTATTCTGTGTTTACTTTTAGAACGGCCCAATATTTAAAGCCGCATGCAGCACAAAAGAGCACTTATACACATAACAATTCAGCTTGGTGAATGCAATAGTACGAACGTCGGTGTGACCCACCTCCAAAATATCAGTTTTTTCTTTCGCACTGTAAGATACGATACTCTTGATGTGGCCGTCAAAGCAAAATAAATCATAAGCGCGAGTTCAAATGTGTAGATTATAATTATTCTTGAGAAGACGCGCAAGTTCACCGGAATGATTCGTACTTTAGTCTGGAAGACCAATAAATAGTGCCAGCTCATATTGCATCAACTGTTAAACCCTGTTTTTGTATGATACAATTTTTTACACTACTTGAAACCCGGGCACCATAACCGTTGATTAAGAAGTCGAAACATTGGGCTTGTTACTAAGTTGGTTTGGTTGCTTAAATTAAGAAGTTTTGCCGTCGTAGAGCCGCTTAGTTTATGGGATACACTGCAATTGAGGGCTTTGTATACCTTAAATTACCTGGGCCTGTTTGCCCCACCGCGGTGGTCTAATGGCAAAGGTGCTCTGCTGCTGATCCGCAGGTCGTGGGATCGAATCCCTGCTACGGCGGGTGAATTTTCGATGAAGGCGGAAATGTTGTAGGCCCGTGTGCTCAGATTTGGGTGCACGTTAAAGAACCCCAGTTGGGCAAAATTTCCGAAGCCCTCCACTACGGCGTCTCTCATAATCACATGGTGGTTTTTGGGCGTTAAAACTCACATATCATCGTCATTACTTGGGTTTGTTTATCATGCACTAACATTGCTCAATATTCGAGCGTCAATGAAACGCATAGCACTATAGCTTTCTATTGTTGAAGGTGAGCTTGAAGCATTCTCTAAGGTTTTAAATTGGTGTAAAGGAAAGACACAGCGGTTCCGAATCAATGATTTATGGACGCATTAGGAATTAGCGTTCTGCATGGCAGTGCCACACAAAGTCTACCACTTGGCGGTATAAACTTTTTCGGCAGTGGATGGACATCACCTCCCGCACCGCATATCACCACACTCACTAACTCACTCACTCACTCACTCACACTTTTTGTCCCATTCATCCGTGTTGCAGATGCACCACACGTGCTCACATTCAGGTTTTCTCTCCCGCAACATTGAGAAAAATCCGAACCGGAGAAAACGCGTCATGGAGGTCGTCGGCAGCTTACGTCCTCCTTAGTTTGTTTTTCTTCAGTTGTTCCTACTTACAGAACATAGAACAAAGAGTGCATAGTAGCCATGTATTTTTGTAGAAACACTGAAAGAAGACAATGAAGGCAAAACAAAACGAATGCTGTGGCGCGCTCACCACGGCTAAGCTAGCCGGCTTCAGTGACAAATATCGAAAGATTTTTTAAGCCTCAACAACTACCTGCAGGCAAATGAATAAAAATTTGAGATACTAATATTACGTAATTTATGTGGCTTTACGTGCAGTAACAAGGTACAATAAGAAGGCATGTTGTAAAGAGGAGTACAAAACAAATTCAAAACTCTTGTCTTGCTGAGCTTGCAGATCAATCTAATCACATGGACGTCTTTGCATTTCCATATCTGCAAGACGGTGCTGTAATATAGAGATTTTTTTCAACGTTCGTACAAGATGACTACATGAAATGTCTCACGAGAGAAGATATTGACACTAGTCACGTTTATGTCGCTTAATAATATGATTAGTAGGACAATAAAAGTTACAATGAATGATGACAGTCATGTGCAGGCCAGGAAGCAACGGAAAGTTCTGATAGCCGCATACGGTCAGCGGGTCGTGTGTTTGATACTCCTGCTCTATTTTTAAAGAAGATAGTCTTTCTTGGGGATCTTCGACGCAAAAATTTTTGTCTATCTGTCTGTTTGCCAGCCTACCTGTCTGTCTGTCTGTCTGTCTGTCTGTCTGTCTGTCTGTCTGTCTGTCTGTCTGTCTGTCTGCCTGCCTGCCTGCCTGCCTGCCTGCCTGCCTGCCTGCCTGCCTGCCTGTCTGTCTGCCTGTCTGTCTGTCTGTCTGTCTGTCTGTCTGTCTGTCTGTCTGTCTGTCTGTCTGTCTGTCTGTCTGTCTGTCTGTCTGTCCACTCTTAACGGCATTGGGTACTTGAAACGGCCGACCCCATCCGCAGCGCCCACCAATGTTGCTCAAGGTTGAGCGTTCATGCTTGTGCAAATGTCAATTAAAAAGCAATTATTGCGCACGTCTGGGCCACCATAACAACAAGTATATATTATTCTGCATGTGCGTATCCTACTAGAAAAGGCATACATAAGTAATTTTAAGGACCGCAGCGCTTATCATGCTGCGCTGATCATGAAACGCTTGCACGGAACGGGGATTGTTTCCAACGCTTTGCTGAGACGAGACGGTGGTGACACCTACCCGTCACCTTGCGTTCTACACCTTATCACCTCTGAGATGGGCGCGCACACACGTCTAAAAGCCACGTGCTTTGTTTTCTAAGAAAATTGCCAGATGGCGCTTATGTCTCACGTGTGACGTGACTAGATGCGCTCGTTCGCCTCCGCTGCACGCTCGAGGGCCTTTACACGCGCTACCCGCACAGGCGCAACGCACGTGCCGGGACCCCTGCCGCACGCAAGCGGAGGACAAAAAGTCAATTGGCGATGCTCTTTCACTCTCCGCAGCGTCACCAATTGGCTCATTTGTCGCCCGCTTGCATGCGGTAGGGGTCCCGGCACGTGCGTTGCGGCTGTGCGCGTAGCGCGTCGAACGGCCCTAACGCAGCGCCTCCAGAATACCACTCACCAATTTTCTTGCGCAGACCATCAAATAAATGTCTCGTTCACTCTCTACATACGCAAGACTATCGTCTTTCGACGAGAATTGAAGAAACACGCAGATTCAGGGCCAATATTTTAAAAGCAGCACACAATGCCATAAAAACTTGAGACTTGCTTTGCAGCTACATTCGCAGCTGGAAAAACAAAATCCACGCATATTCAGAAAGCAGATAATGATGATGATGATGATGATGTTATAATGAACTTATGTTCTAAGCAGGGACGGCGCGAGGTGTGGGCGCGGAAAGGGGGGAGGGGGGCAGGAGCCCTCCACCAAAGTATCTGCCTGCCACCCACCCCACACGTTGGTCTCCAAGAGGAAACATGCATGGTCATCATACAATGGCTAAGTTCCCTGTCTCCCTTACTCCCCTGAAGAAACTCACTTATCGTGGATGTCACCGAGTAAAATTATCCTTGTGCCGCCCCTCTTCCTAACGTCAGTAATGTCTGTGTCATATCTCCGACGAGAATAAAAGACGGACAGCTGAACGGATGAACGGATAGACCGACAGACAGATGGACGTACGAACGCGTACACGGACCACTGGGCAAATCGACGAATGGTCTATTTTTCAACCGTATGTACGCTTTGTAGACGGTTTTTCGCACAAATCTTTTATATGCGCGGTTTGACTCTGCCCGGCGCACGCATGAATTGAGGCTATAGATAGACGTGAGATCATAAGGATCTTGGCTCTTAAATCAGTGCGTCAAGCATGAAATGAATAAATGAACATCATTTAAAGTGAGTCAGACCATGTACCAAGGGCGATGGGGGCGGGGGAAAAGCATGTACGTCTGTTTTATATTTCCGAAACTGTCATTTAAATCCCATTAGCTGCCGTGCTCCTAAGGTGCAAGCATGACGTATAGTTTCTTTCTGTCTTGTGATCCCAAGATGGAACGTGAATGCATCAACTGATCAAAACCGAGTCACACCTAATTAAGTGCAAAGACGCGCATTTTCGACCCGAATGCAGTGAGAATTAAGTACACTGGCCACTATGTCATAATGCATCGTGCCCTGCTGCTAACAATGCACCAGCTGCAGTATCGGCATTTCTGACTATAAACTAGATCCGTATAGCTTGTATTTATTATAGTTCAAACATTCTTGTGTTTATGTATTTAATTCACTCTCAAGTATAATAAAATGATGCCTCAGACACGCACCAGTGAATATGATTCTTCAAGGAAGTCTAGCGATGAACAAACGCCTTATAGTTAGCTAGCAGATGGCATCGTCGATCTAAAGCATAGTGAAGCTACCACTTGCGGCTTCCGCAGCCCACCTTGCTAAGCACAAAACGTGCCAGGCGAAGCCCATCCATCTGAGACCCCTGTCTTTGCATTGATTCTGTTTTTTCTTTCTCAATGGGCCGTTCCCGCCACTGTAACATTATTGAGCTTCTGTCGTTATCTGCTATGCTCGTTCTGCTGCGTAGGACCAGAACCACTTAGCCAAAAAACTAACCCGCTTTCTTGTCACGTCGAGGCTAAGCAGTATTAACTAACAAGCACCCCTGCTGGAGAGCGTGATCCGGAGTGAGGAGGACGTCCTTGGTGTCCACGCCGAGTAGACATTAGGTTGCCGGTGCTAGGGATGCCCATAATGTTTACATAAATAACGACGTGTGCGAATATATACTGTGCTACGGGACCACTTGAGGGGTTAAACAGGCTGTTAAAACAATCGCTAGTATGTCTTGATAATATGATGCTTCAGGTGGGCTTTGCCATGATATCGTACTGGTGATGGCGTTGCAATGTTAAACATGAGGGCATGGGCTAGATTCTCTTCACGGCGCGCATTGCGATGATGTGACATGTAGAAGTCTTTATACAATTATTTTATTTAGGTGTTATCGAATTGCCAAGTTATCTTAGCTGATACGGGTAGTGAATACTTATTATATTTTGAAAGCGTTGTTTCAAATTATGACAGTCTTTTTTGTTCGTTTTACCAAACTTCCCTGTGCATTGTTACATTTCATGTTATGTTTGGAGAGTTTATTTTGCATCAGTTCTTTTCACCTCACTTGTCTCTTCAGAAATAGTATCGCTAGCCAAGTGAGGTGGTATGCCTAACAATGTTCGCCTTTGTATCCGTTGCTCTTTGCATGCTGTGGCAGTCGACGGTCACATTGGGTTGGCTCTTACACTGTGCTGATAAAGAGAGAGGTATTTCGAATACTCTCGGATTATCAAAACTTAGAGCAACGTTTAATGAAGCAATGGAAGACACTGTACTCTTGGCGTAGGCCTTCGCGTCTTTGTCTTTGTTTGTTTTTCTGTCTCGGAAAAGTGCACGAAGCAATCCTGTTCTTAAGCTTTCATCATTAACATTTCTGTCTGTCTCTTCTATTTAAAACTGGCGAAGAGACTTTTGCCACACTCGAAAACAAGAAGTAGCTATCAGAAGGCTGCGTTGTCGGGTACTAAATCTAAATTTCTATAAACACAGGTCTGCTCAGGCACCTTCGCCACTGTGTGCATTCTGTGATGAACTTTTCTTTTTGACCTGCAGGCAGTTTAACACATTACGAAAAACCCTATTAGAAATACCTTTGCGTGGTACTGGTATGGACTTACCTCTGCCTGTCGTTTTGTCTTTTGGAGCTTCCATTTCTGGCTTCTTTCATGCGACAGTATGCGCGGCCGTCCGGGACTATATTGATGAAACTAATAGGTTGACTAATTAAACAGTTTCATTATCCTAGCAGGTCCACATAATTATATACGTATAAAATCATATTATTTCTCTATTCTAAGAATAAATTCGTTTATGTAACTATTTGCAAGCATTACATTAAGCAACACACTTTCCTAGGCTACCGATAATCTTTCTGTTAAACCTCCATCATTCAAAATCTGAACAGTAAATTTTGAAACCACTCAATTCTTCGCCAATCCCCCACAGTGGGTATGCACCACTTACAATAGGAGAACAACAACAACAACAATAAAACTGCTCGCTTTGGCCTTGTTGCAAAGCGCGCCTCCGACGACGTTACGAAGGGCGCCTCGAAATCTCACCGCTGCAACCACTGTTTCGAAAGACGGTGACGCCAACACGGTCCCGAAGGCGCCCCTGTTTCGAATTCCACCGGGAAGGTCACCAGCCGTTTGGTAGCGTAGGTTTCTCAGCTCGCGACTGCTTCTGCGCAGAGCTGATAGACGAGCGGACGAGACGTCGGTGAGTTAAACAAGGTTTATTTACAGCATATATACAGAGGCGTTACAAATTCGGCACTGGGGCCGACAGAGACTCGAAGAGCCGAGCTCTCCTCTCTAACACATAGGACTGCTCTCAAATAGGACTGCTCGCGACGCGCCGCAGGGCTTCTTTTATATGCACCGGGTCCAACCCAAATGTCCATCCAGAAGCGCCGCTGGTCGTGAGGTCAGACTCCTCCGATGGGGATTGCCGCTGGGCCGCGTCATTCTTTCTCATCGTATCTGGAGAGGCTGCGCTGCAGGTGGCTGCACCCAAGGACGAGTGACGTCGCTAGGCATTGCGTCAGCCACCTGACAGGAAGACGCCTGTTGTTTATTCGACGGGCTCGCGGGCCGAGGTGACTCACTGCATGTGCACGCCAGAAAGGCGCCGTCGAGTGTTGACGCCATTGAGTTGTTCGCGTCAGGCAGACTCGCGGGCTGGCCTTGACACAGATTGTCTTTTTCAGAGGCATGGAAGTTTGCTGCGGACTCGCAGGCATAACAGCACCCCCGCCACCAGACAATGCACTGGAAAGACGAGCTGCTTCCACGGGGCTCAGGATGTCAGGTGCGCTCGTTCGCCAGGTCCCTTCAGGTTCACCTCCAGGGCCATGGGGAGAATGCAGCTCCAGACTCTGTTCCGGGAACACAACCCATTCTTGAGGACGGACCCCAGCTCCTCTGGCTTGTCGCCACAACTTGCCGGCCAGCTCCGCTCATCTCTGACGATCCTTGGATTCAGCACTTGTCGATGGTTCTGCAACTTGTCAAGAACGTATCGACAACAGACAACACACGACACAAGCAAGCGCCCTTGGTCACCCGAGAGAACACCACACAAAGTATAGTACAACATATACCTAGCTACGCGTCCATCGGAATTTCTTTTCCTCTACATCAAGAGGCACATGTGGGACACAAGACTCTTAAACTGAGAACTCAAATTTTTACACGTACAACAACGTAACCAAATAGAATAGAACATAAAGTTGGCTCCTTGAGCTCACTCTGAACGAAAGCGCTTAGCTCAGGTCGTGATGAGGTCAAAATTTCGCCCCGAATTGCCAGCGAGAAACCGAAAGGTGAAGAAGGTACTAACTAAAAGCACGGCTCAATGCGTCTGCATTAGCGCTTAGCTTTCTTTTTTTTTGTAGCGAACGTCTAAGTTGAGCTGTTGGAGCATCATGCTCCATCTCAGTAACCAGCCACTTTTAGGCGACGGTACCTATGCGGCACCAAGAGCGGCTCACACTTGCGACGTTGCACAGGGGAACAACGATACGGCTTGCGACGGATTGACTCCTCACCGCTTAGCTTGATATCGTGTTCGATCACCCTGGTGTTTTTGGGGTGGTCCAAAAACACATCTCCAAACTCGGAAACAATCTTTCTTCGGTCCTCCTTCTGGACTTCACTTAAGCTAGGCTCTAGGTCCAACTGCTTCAAGGTTACCTTCGATCCCCTTTCTATTATATCACTAGAACTCCAATCTTCTGCTCCCTCTTCCTCTGAAGCATTCAACAGCTGATTGACGACCGCTTGACGTTGCACGTATGGTTTCATCAAGTTACTGTGGTAAATTTAGTTCGGCCGCCTTCCTAATTTAACTTCATAATCGGTATCAGAAAGCTTCGATACTACTTTTGCGGGCCCTTCCCGATGAACCTCAAGCTTGTTCCTTTTGGACGGCTTCAGCCGCATTACCTGACTTCCTACTTCAAAAGCGCGCTTCTTTGCCGATTTGTCGTAGTGCTCCTTCGACAGCACTTGCGCAGCCTTCACGTGGCTTTCCTCTAGCGCTTTAATCGAGAGGTCCTCACGCTGCTCTCGAATGAGCGTATCTCGATCAACCTTCGACAGCTCACTCCAACTTTCCGCTATAGGCGAGAGCGTTGCAGCCTTCTCGCTCTGATTCAATGGCGCCATGTCGTCTCCCCTTGCTACGGAAACCGCGCTGGTCGCTTCGGCGACGGGCCGCTCGCGTGACTGCTCACATGACTCACGCGGAAAATTTCCTCTCTGAGGTTCCGTCGACCCGCCGACAAGGTCACTTGAGAGTTCACCGCATTGAACAAGATCAAGCTCCTGCGAAAGCTTCCGCGCTTGCGATCGCGTGAGGGCCATGTACGCTGATTGGGGAAGAACGATTTACCCTGCTCTTTGAGAAGCTGCTCTGAGTTGTTGAAGAAAAGATAAGGAAAACGATCGGGAAGCGTGGCAGACACAGCCGCTTCGGTGCGAAGCTTACCGAACGGGCCTTCAATGACAACCGTGGCGATTGGTAAGCAAGCACTCTGCTCCTCGGCGACTTGCCTGATCCACGCGCATTCTCCTGTAAAGTCATCCGGAGACACCAATGAAGGATGGACAACATCCATGGTTGCCGCGGAGTCTCTAAGTGCTCGACACGCTTTCCCATTCACACTAATTTCTTGGATATACGGCTCCAACAACCGGATGTTCTTTTCCGATTCTCGGATTGTTGCAAAAGCAAACTTTTGGTTAGTGTTTACCGTGATGTACCCTTGCTTTTTGCAGTTGTAGCAGATTAGTGCCTTCCGTGATTCAAACGCCCGTGTGGTATCAGTGCGTTGTTTAGGAGCCTCACTCGATTTCTCCGCTTCTGTTTGCCCTTCCCCTACACTGTCCTTCGTAAGAGACGGGTCCTTCTTGAAATTACGGTGCGGAGCGGGTTTCCGTTGATCAGGTTTCTTTGAAAAGCCCTCTTTCCTTTCATCCTTTTCAACGCGCACTGACCTGCTATGCAACTTTCGGCGAGTATAATACTCCAGAGATAACTCTGCTGCCTTGTTTAGCTGTACTTCACCAAGTTTGTCCTGCAGCCAAAGTTTCACATCCTCCTCGATGCAGCGGTAGAATCGCTTCAATGCAACGCATTCCACCACTTTATCGCGGTCGTCATAAACACCTTCGCCCTTGAGCCATTCAATTAAATCGGCTTTAAGACGAAACGTGAAGTTAACGTGTGACTCATTCCCCTTTTTAGCATACCGGAACCTTTGCCTGAAAGCCTCGGGTGACAACTTATAACGTCTCAAGAGCACTTCCTTAATCTCGTCATAGCTCTCAAACGCATCCCTCGACAAGCAAGTTATCGCGTCGGACACTTCGCCGGGAAGAAGAGCTAACAGGTTCTGCGCCCAAAGAGACCGCTCCAAAGCGTTTCGCTCGCAGACGTGTTCAAACTTGACGAGATACTTCGCCATGTCCTCGCCTACTACAAATGATGGCAGTTGGTCCCGAATTCTATAACCGCTGACCTGAACTGTTGGAGAAGCTACGCTAGGCGCCTGCGAACACTGTAGTATTGCCGATTCTATTCGTTTCAACTCGAGGCGCTCCTGTCTCTAGGCTTCCTCGCGGCGTTCTCGCCTTTCAGCTTCTTCACGTTCGCGAGCTTCTCGCCTTTCAGCCTCCTCGCGGCGTGCTTTGATATCCACCCAGGCCTCATCGACTTCCTCAGCCGACACTTCCTCATCCTTTATGATCTCAAGGATCGCTTGCTTTCGTTTCGCACGGCCCAAAGTAATGCCGAGTTCCTCACAAATTTCTATGAGTTCCTTCACTTTAAGGTTCTCCATCGTTCACACTAGCCTCTTGCTGTTTGCCCCTGTTTACAATTTACTTGCCGTACCCACTATAAGTCAACTAGCAAGACGCGCAAGCAATTTTTCACACTCCCGTGTTAACCCCCTCCGCATTAACTTTGGTTTCAAAGCACTTCGACTTTGCTTGAAACGATCAAAGCTCACTTCAATGCTTCACACAGCCCTTCTCTAAACTACTACAACCTGAGCTAAAGTAGTCTGGTGAACTGAGGGGAAAACACCAGGCACTCACCGCATCGATGTCGCTGACGCCGGCCGATCCCACCACTGCCACCACTGTTGCGAAGCGCGCCTCCGACGACGTTACGAAGGGCGCCTTGAAATCTCACCGCTGCAACCACTGTTTCGAAAGACGGCGACGCCAACACGGTCCCGAAGGCGCCACTGCTTCGAATTCCACCGGGAAGGTCACCAGCCGTTTGGTAGCGTAGGTTTCTCAGCTCGCGACTGCTTCTGCGCAGAGCTGATAGACGAGCGGACGAGACGTCGGTGAGTTAAACAAGGTTTATGTACAACATATATACAGAGGCGTTACATATTCGGCACTGGGGCCGACAGAGACTCGAAGAGCCGAGCTCTCCTCTCTAACACATAGGACTGCTCTCAAATAAGACTGCTCGCGACGCGCCGCAGGGCTTCTTTTATATGCACCGGGTCCAACCCAAATGTCCATCCAGAAGCGCCGCTGGTCGTGAGGTCAGACTCCTCCAATGGGGGTCGCCGCTTGGCCGCGTCATTCTTTCTCATCGAATCTGGAGAGGCTGCGCTGAAGGTGGCTGCACCCAAGGACGAGTGACGTCACTAGGCATTGCGTCGGCCGCCAGACAGGAAGACGCCGGTTGTTTACTCGATGGACTCACGGGCTGAGGTGACTCACTGCACGTGCACGCCAGAAAGGCGCCGTCGAGTGTTGACGCCGTTGAGTTGTTCGCGTCAGGTGGACTCGTGGGCTGGCCTTAACACAGATTGCCTTTTTCAGAGGCACGGACGTTTGCTGCGGACTCGCTGGCATAACAGCCTGTAGGTACGCGTATGGTTGCAAGCTGAGCGCAGTGGACCGTTGACAGTGTCGAGTATGCAGACTAACCTTAAGGGGTAAGCCCCTTTTTCATTCCTTATGGGCGCCTCGGAAGTAAACTCGTGTTTAGGTATAGCTTCGCTTTTCAGCGTCATGCTCCAACAGCATTTATGAGGGGACACTAGGCAATAAAGATTTCAAACGCCGTCTTGTCTGTGGCTTACCAGGCAAGCCAAATAAAAAAAGGTGGTACTGGCTGAGCCAACAAAATATTTCACCATACTCGTCGTTGCCTGTTCGTTTTACGTCCCTAGTGCCTTTTACGAGTTAAGACTCTGAATACAACGTTGATTTCGTAATGTTTAACGAAAGGTGTAGCCTCACCTTTTGCTAAAGTGAAAAAGAAGCGGGGTTGTTCAAATAGTATAGCAATTTCGGTAAATATTAACACAAAGAAATGTAACTGAGTGCATCAGGAGCGGGACATAAGCTGATACGCTGTACATAGTATGCATGTCATGAATATTATGTTACGAGCTCTACGAACGCTTCGCCCCACTCATCATCATTCACTTTGTGGATATGTTGTCGTTTTTTTTCTTATTTTGTGGAGGGTTAGTTGGCACTGCACTGGCGTACGTTATCATTTTGTGATTTTCCTTGATGGTATGACTGTATACGGCATCGGGTTCAAGTGTCCCAGTTAGTTTCCCCATGACGGAATCAATATTCTACAGCGTGATTTACAGGCAGTGCACGGTATAGTCACATCTGAAAACATTAGAATACATCAAAGGGGAAAAGAATGAAACAGCGCTAGCGCTGTTCAGGGTGGCGCTTCTCTTGTGTGGTCATTATCTTCTTTGCCTTATCACGCTGTTTTCTACTAACAATATTCACCAAACAACTCTAGTTCCCACGCTTCTCACGCTAGTACAGCTCATCCATTGAGGACGATTTTTTTTTAAGCTTCAAGATCACGAGTGCCTTCTGGTCCATCCACGAATGTTTGTTAGCTATTTCTGTCTCTCATGTAAATAGCACAGATTATTGAATGACCCAACTAAACACTATCAACAGTGAACAGTGGCGCTGGTGAATAATTGCAGTGCTTCCTATAGAAAGCCTATATAAAACTTTTCTATTCTTGACAGAACAGGACTGCATAGACACGGTTTTGTTGAACTCAGATGGCGTAGCACACATTATGCAGTAAACGCAACACACTTGAGCGTGTAATTAGCGGCAAAAACTGTAAGAAATTGAACATATGCGCGTAAGTACGATAAATGCACGAAAGGATAGAGGAAGCTCGTATACCTACTGCACATGAATAAACAAATGTACAAATTATAAATCACCAGAAAAAGAATCTTATGACATTCATGGAAAATTGACACATACGTATATTATGCAGTGCAAAATGACTTAACTGTGTGTTTTGGCGCTAGATTCAACTGCTGTATCAAAACAGCACGAATGTTGCCGCATTTAGGACGCGGCATGATCTTGTGATTGGGTTGTATGAAGAAAAATATGAAAATCATTATGGAGGGTGTTTTCACGACCACTAGATTATTATACAGCGGTCATGGTGTTCGTGTTTAGAGGAAACGGCCTTACAGCGTCTACTGCTACTTTTATTTATTTATTAAACTTCGAAGATATTTAGAAGAAGGGGTTTTACATAAGGGGTGGTCATATCTATAAAACAAGTTCTTCTATAATACGTTTGAGCAGGGTTAGGTCTGATTGTAGCACTGCGTTGCTGGGATTGTCATTGATGTCAGGTTCAAGGAGGAAGATGCATGAGAAACAGTGTGAGCTCGAGGGTTGTAGATGGTGTTTTCGTGTTTGGTCAGGCTTGAGTGGCTATGTGCTGGAACATTGAGGTCAGCATGGGGTTAATTGTGAAATAACTTGTGATAGAGATAGAGGCAGGTGACTTGACGGCGTCATGCTAGGCTGGAAAGGTTTGCTTGGGATTTCAGTTTTGATGAGCTAGAGTTGTAGGAATAGTCAGAAAAAATGAAACGTACGAGATGGTTCACTATACTTATTCAATGATGGTAATGTTGATATGGGCTTGTGATAGAGATAGAGGCAGGTGACTTGACAGCGTCATGCTAGGCTGGAAAGGTTTGCTTGGGATTTCAGTTTTGATGAGCTAGAGTTGTAGGAATAGTCAGAAAAAATAAAACGTACGAGATGGTTCACTATACTTATTCAATGATGGTAATGTTGATATGGGCGCCAGAGGGCACACACGTATCCGAGTTTCGGCATTACTAAGCAAGTTATATGTTTGACAGAAGGGGGTGCTGATCAAGTATTACGTTGCAGAAAACCAAGAAAGCCATTAGCAGAATTTGTGATGCTGGTTATGTTGGTGTACCAGGATAGGGGAGAAGTGAGAAGAATTCCTAAATATTGGTAGGTGTTAACAGACATATTAAAGAGTCACGTAGGACGTAGTTGTGAGCAGGGTACGACTTTTTCCGATGAAAAGTGAGAAGGGAGGATTTTGATGTGTTTAATGACATGAGCCACTTCTGGCACCAATTTTAAATTTGCCAGCGGTCAGATTGTAAGGATAAGGCATCATTCTTATTGTTATAGGTTCGTATAAGTCGCCATAGTCTGCGACAAATTGTATTTTGAAATAAATGTCAGTTGTAGGATTGCTACTGTAAATGAGAAAAAGCAGGGGCTCGAGTATTGTGTCGTGATAAATCCCGAATTTAACGGGTGCAAGAGAAGAGGAATGTTGGTTAACATACGTAAATTACTGATGGTTGCAGAAAAAAAATCACGTATAATGCATGTTTAGAAAAGATAGTTTTAGAAATATGTGGTTGTGAGGCACTTTATCAAAAACTTTTAGAAAGTTCAAAAATAACGCACCAATGAGGATGTTAGTATAAAGGCTAGAAGTGAAGTCGTTAATGAAGAGCGCCAGTTTAGTGTCACAGGAAATGCCCATTTGGAAGCCATGCTGACTGGAATGAAAGAAATTGACAGAAATAAGAAATTTCGCGATTGGTTATTGAAGAATGTGCTCAATTAACTTCGAGCATACACTCGTTAGTGAGATGGGCTGATAGTTTCTCGGTGACATTGGGTTACCTTTTTGGGGGGCACAGGGATAACCTTCCCGACCTTCTAATCCTGTGGTAAGGTACTAGTGGAAAGTGATTGCTGAAATATGCAAGAAAGAATGGCACTGGTAATTTTCTTTGTACTTTTTATGTATTTTGTAATGATGCCGTCTATGCCGATTGATAAGGACAAACGTATGCTGTCAATTAAGGTAGCGATGCCAGTAGCCTCAGAGCTGTAATCCTGCATTAGTGGATATTCAATCGGTGATAAGTAAAGAAATGCGCTGTCAGGTTGATTGGTGAAAAGTGAGCAGAAAATGGCGTTTAACACACGTGCATTGACATGCAGTGGGATGGGTTGATTATGTTCGTCACACAGTGATAAGGTTTAGGTGCACTCAGGTTAATAAATTTTCAGAATTGCTAAGTGTTAATGTTTAGCATGTTCGGTGACGTTGAAGCAAATAAATTGCGTTTGGATTATGCGGCAACTGAATAGAACAGTTTCTCGGTGGCGCGATACATTTCCCAAGCATGCACTGTGTTTAATATTTTGGGAGACCGTTGATGCTGCTTCTTTTATGTTTTTAGACGCTTGAGAGCCACACTATACCATAGTGTTTTTGTTTGGTACCACCACCACCACCACCATCACCGCCACCGCCAACGGTGCCACTCCACTGTTTTAAAGTATTTGCCCATGAAGAACTTATTGTTTGAAGCAAGATGAGATAAGCATGGTAAAAGAAGTTATGATTAGAACGACAAAAAACTAGCCGAAAGAAAAACGTTAGGTTTACTAGCAAATCGGGGAATGAATTCAATGCCTTTTTGGTTGGGCACATCGGAAGTTTTCAGCACCTTATATACCTTTTGTAAGCTGAACATCAGGGGTCAGCCGTTATTTCACGCAGTGGGAATAAAAATCGGCGACCCGACGTTGTGTGCTGTCAGATCTACGTCAGAGTGGAGTCAAAACTTCTGTGATCTGTGACATCAAGATCTTGCCACGAAGTTAGGTCTTGGTATTGTAATTTCATGCTTGAATTGCCTACGACTGCAGTGGCGGGGGCGCGTCCCTACCCGCCTTCTCTAAGTGGAAAGGCTTTTCGATTTGATCAATGAACTACAGGCTTGTGATGGCGGAATTTTCAAATAGAAACCTCCGTAGTTTGAAGAAGAACATACTGTCTTATTCAGGAAAAAAAACTGAGAGCTAAAAGATCATATTTGCAAGATGTTTCAGCGCGCGAACAAAGGAAAAAGGACAGGGTAGACAGAAAGAGCGCTGACTTCCAACTAACTTTATTTCACAGAGTGGCTAGAATATATACTGCTAAAAAGGATGATGACAGAGCATGAAGGTAAAATGCACCCTAATCTACACATCAGTAACAAAACACGTGTGACAGGTCCTCTATTGCCTCAAAACCAGTTAGGTAATCACGTTCAGCCTGTGATAAAGCAATCGATGATGTGCTTACACATTTATCTCCTAGCAAGTGTATTTTTTCGGCTTCAATAATTTCTCGGGTAAGCTGGTCTCTGTGCCTTGCCAATATTGAGCACTGATCAAAGAGAGGGGTGCACCCACAATCTCGGCAATGAATGCCAAGATGCCCTTGTGCCACATTGTGCACATTGTTTCGGTGTTATCGGAGGCGGTCACTTATGCACCTGCCGGTTTGCCCGACATAGATGCACCCACACGTCAGTGGAATCAAGTAAACGACTCCCACTGCGCATGGGACGTAGCTTGTCCTGTGTGCGACAGAGCACGAGGCAGAATTTGCACGAGGTGCATTGACCCGTTTGCAAAGCCTCTGCAATTTTTCCGGGGCAGAAAAAACCACAAAAACGTTGGCGTCTCGAGCAATCTTTTTTAGCCTGTGTGATACGTCGTGCACGTAAGGCAGTACGACAGGCCGGCTCTTTCTGACACTGTTTCGCTTATCCGGTTTGTCGCCTCGCTTCAAGACAGTGACCAGCTTTTCCGCCACCGAAACGAAAACATGCGCGGGGTAACCAGCTTTGGTAAGCCGCTCTACTTGTAGAGAAAAGCTGTGGTGTACCATGTGGGGGCATGACTTCTTTAAGGCATTGACAAGGCAGAAGTTAACGACTCCCGACATGTTTGCTGGATGTATGAACCAAGAAGCGGCAAGCCTCTTCTGCCTTTCAGCTCAGCTCACTCTAAATTGGTCAAGCGGGGCATCGCTAACCTCTGCCTTGTCAATGCCCTAAAGAAATCATGCCCCCACATGGTACACCACAGCTTTGCTCTACAAGTAGAGCGGCTTACCAAAGCTGGTTACCCCGCGCATGTTCTAGTTTCGGTGGCGGAAAAGCTGGTCACTGTCTTGAAGCGAGGCGACAAACCGGATAAGCGAAACAGTGTCAGAAAGAGCCGGCCTGTCGTACTGCCTTACGTGCACGACGTATCACACAGGCTAAAAAAGATTGCTCGAGACGCCAACGTTTTTGTGGTTTTTTCTGCCCCGGAAAAATTGCAGAGGCTTTGCAAACGGGTCAATGCACCTGGTGCAAATTCTGCCTCGTGCTCTGTCGCACACAGGACACGCTACGTCCCATGCGCAGTGGGAGTCGTTTACTTGATTCCACTGACGTGTGGGTGCATCTATGTCGGGCAAACCGGCAGGTGCATAAATGACCGCCTCCGATAACACCGAAACAATGTGCACAATGTGGCACAAGGGCATCTTGGCATTCATTGCCGAGATTGTGGGTGCACCCCTCTCTTTGATCAGTGCTCAATATTGGCAAGGCACAGGGACCAGCTTACCCGAGAAATTATTGAAGCCGAAAAAATACACTTGCTAGGAGATAAATGTGTAAGCACATCATCGATTGCTTTATCACAGGCTGAACGTGATTACCTAGCTGGGCTTTGAGGCAATAGAGAACCTGTCACACGTGTTTTGTTACTGATGTGTAGATTAGGGTGCATTTTACCTTCATGCTCTGTTATCATCCTTTTTAGCAGTATATATTCTAGCCACTCTGTGAAATAAAGTTAGTTGGAAGTCAGCGCTCTTTCTGTCTACCCTGTCCTTTTTCCTTTGTTCGCGCGCTGAAACATCTTGCAAATATGACTACGCACCAACTAGCCCAAATTTCCACTCTTGTGAGCTAAAAGATCACATGCAAAATGAAATTTTGGCAGCAGATTTGCATGATGCCAGCACATGTTCAGCAAAGGCAGACCCGGGATATGCACGGCAGTGACCTTGAGAGGCTACTAGCTAAGAAGAATGGCAAGAATGATTTTAGCCTCTTCGAGTTCGGCACAGCGCCTCTTTTACTTTATGATCCTTTTCGCTTACTAAACACGTTTGACTTTCATTTTCTTTGAGTTACTTGCGCAACCAGCCGCAACTTCGCAATCGGTATAGCTGTAAACCGTACCAGAAACGATGACATTTTATTTTGCTTGGTTTTGTCTCTAGCGTTATAGTTGAGCAAGCCACTTTTCAGTATTGCAGACCTTTCGATACAACGCAGTTGCCTTTGACTATAATTGCACTTCTAACGGCTGTGCGATGCATTAGCTGGAGCCTTCGGCGTTATTGCTGGCGAGTTTCATTCCATCTGATGCTTCCTTGCACGATAGATTTGTGTTCTGCCTCGTAATCTCTCTTTAACCTATTCGGAATATCTTATGCCTACAAAACTCATGGATTAAAACTCAAAAAGACACAGCTAAAGTATGCACGTACGTTCAATTAGAGTGTCCTCAGTTCTTGTAGTATCTGCGCAATACAGACGGAAATGCTTACATCATAGCGAAGAAAGCTTTTAGAGGCCACATATGAGGCGACTACCGCCGTTATTTTGCGGATTGTCCGATGACCATTACAACACTAAAGCAAATAAGAAAAATAACAATGTCCTGTGTTTTGTTGATTGATACTGTACGTACAAAGACTTTAGAGCTAAGCTTGTTTTCAAGACGTAATAAAATCTGATGACAATTCATAAGTTAGAGAAATATTATGTTTATAGACACCATTCAAACACCTCAAAGAGCTGACGTTTCCATACAGGAGTAGAATGAAGATTCAAGTTTGAAAGGCTTGAATATTAATTATCTGCTGAAATACACCGCATGCGTACGTAGATAGTCGTGTATGTATGTATGTATGTATGTATGTATGTATGTATGTATGTATGTATGTATGTATGTATGTATGTATGTATGTATGTATGTATGTATGTATGTATGTATGTATGTACGTATGTATGTATGTATGTATGTATGTATGTATGTATGCAAAGAAGGCATAGTGCACGTAAGTAATGTACGTAGTTATGGGGACTCTGAACAACAGACATGATGCCATGTTATAAAACGAAACTCTGTTCAACTAGCAGGTGGCGTACCAAAGTTTCACCTGAATCAGAAGACGCATTCGAAACCACTACGTCGACTCGCTTTCGTTGAGCTTAACTAGACTGACTATCTGATGCAGTATTGCCATGGCATTACCAGCCGGAAAACGGGTGTTCAAGTCTCGATCAGTACATGGGGGTGAAATATTTTGATCGTGTGACTTTATTTTTAACAAAACGACTAAATTGGTCTACCAAGCAATTTTAGCTGCTTTATTGTAAGTTAAAACTGATATTTGTTGAGAAAATTATGCGCATGATGGATATTCGAAAAAAAAATCGTCACATGTGCATGTCCATGTGTATGAGTGTACATGCATATTCTGTAATCCAGTGAATTCATCTCAGAGCACGTTTGCTGCTCTCTCAGAATGGAAGTTTACACCAAAGCACTGAAAAATTACATTTGTGTCAGGTGCATTTTTTTCGAGAAAAGAGAAAAACAAATAAGTACAGTCAAGAAGATATATCTAATATAGTCAAGCGTCTGGCTGACTGCACTTCAACGAACATGAGTGACAAGGTGTATGCAAGTTAATTTTCAACCTGTCAGGCAATTTCAGAACGGCTAGAGGTGATATGTCATAACCAGGTTATATCACATTCTTTTGATTAAATTATTCCGGTTTCACAACTTCCTCACCACTTGCGTAATGCTTTTGCGATTTTGCCTGTTTGGCACTAGGAAAGTCGTTGCTTAAGTCACTTCATATATAGGAACGCGGAAATACAGTGTTTATGTAACGTAGCTGATATAAAGAAACGTTATAGTGCTTATAAAATTTTCTAATGAAAAGTTTTTTCTCCCGTAGTGTTTCACAGCGAAAGGTGTGATAAGATCACAACCACAGTTTGTGGCACCGTAGTTGTCAGAGACTAATTAACAGATTCTTCTACATTTTTACTAGATCCTGCAAGTCCATTTGCATGAAAAGCAACATTGCTAGCCTATGTGTAATTGTCGTCGTTTCACAAGTGGTAATTTTAGCCTTTTATGTTCAGTGTTTCTCAGTGTATTTGGCTGATGCATTTTAAAATCATTTAAAAAAGTATGTACTCGTCAATTTGTATTCGACTGATTTATTTAATGTTGGTGAATGTGCCAGGCACGGTTGTCTTGTGGCTAAGTTACTCGGCTGCTTACTCGCAAGTTGCGGGATCAAATCCCGGCTGCGGCAGCTGCATCTTCGATGCAGGCGAAAATGCTGTAGGCCCATATCCTCAGATTTGGGTGCATGTTAAATAATCCCAGATGGTAAAATTTTCCGCCGCCTCCCCCCCTACAGCGTCACTCATAATAATGTGGTGGTTTTGGGACGTTAAACTCCACATATCAATGAATGAATCAATCGATGTTGGTCAATCTATTTGGTGGGACGCTGTCATGTATAGTACTCGCATTTTTTCCATTCACCTATTTTCTTGTTGCGATATCATTTCCTGTTGACATTGTTTGAAATGTATATAATGACTGAAAACTCCCACCCCCGCTCTCTGATACCAAATGGAGATTTTTAACGGTATCGAAATAAGTCAATAAATATCTGCAAGTGGTGACGACGTGAAGCAGTAAAGAGTAAAGACATTGCTGTGGAAGAACATGACGCGCACTGCATGCTGCACCCCACCCCACGTTTTACGTTAGTGCAACTGAAACCCACTACCCAGCAAGTGCCTTTTTTCGGTGTAAGTGAAGGGTTGGGGAACGATGGTTTGTTGTTTTAACGTTTCAAACAGTAAGTGGTTCTCAAACGGTATTATTTATGTGGAGGGAGTTTCTCAGCGTGGAAAACGTATATGCGCCAATCTGACTGGGTATTTAAAGCTCCACCTCGTGCGCTAATCATTGACTTTTTTGTAGAAGTTTATATAGTCACAATTGGATCCTTTTCGAGATTTATGCAATGGGGATAATGGTGATCGCGAAAGATGATCAGAATGTCGCCTCACTGAACATCGAAGGAACCCGTTGTGATTGTAGTGTCACCCTCAAATTAACAATCAAGCTTATTTCCTACATAGATAGGTTAGGTCCACTATAATAATGAGGGAGTTGTTTAGTGAAACACTTGGGAATCCTTCGCACCGATGGTGCTTTGGTGCATTTTCACTCTCCTGCTGCGTGCATAGCGCGCGCGTGCTCCCCGAAAACATAGTGGCACACAACGTTTAAATTTTGGGAAAGCAATCCTCGTGGTCGCCGGCTGTCGCAATCCAAGAATTGAAAGAAGAAGGAGATTGAAATGAGGGGGCGCTCTAAAGAGATAGATATAGGTCAGTTTAACCATTCGAAGAAAAGATGCATGAGCTCATGCCATACCGCACTTAGCGCGGGGAAGAAACACCGACGCGGAAGGAGGAGTAAAATGAAAGCAGGTTGCTACGGTAACAAGGGGCAATACGGAAAGGTGATTTTTTTTTTCGAAGATCTGTGGAAGCCACTTAAGCCTGAACAGAGTTCGGACCGGTGGTTCGAGGGGGGCGCCGGGATTCGCCGTAGCAATACGACGAACGACATCGAGATACGCTCCCTGACGCTGACAGCGCAATTCGAGGAAAAGAGGCTATGGCGAGTGAGGAAGAGATTAGGGCATGAAAAAACTAAACGAACGTACACCTTTTTTTTAGCCTAGTACGTGAGCTCCGCTTTTTTCCCTCCCCTCCTCCTTGATTGCAGTGATGCGAGCATGGAAGGGAAAGCCCGTTGGGATGTCGCGTGAGCCCTATGACGTCAGCAACGCCTGACTCGAGTGTCACGCGTGGTGTTGAGAGGGATAAAGAATATATTTATATCAAAGCATACTGTTGCACTGACATAAAGTTGGTGGCGAACGCTGCAGCTGACCTTCATCTTCTTGTTTTCACGCGCTCGTGCTCTTGCAGAATAGAAGAATCCTTCAACATCCTTCGCCTCCCGAAAAGGCGCGCAGTTCAAGTCATCTAAGACAACGAGAGTTCAGTGAGGTAGAGATGTTGTACAACTCTTCGTATAACAGAGCTGCTGGCTAGTTTCACAAAAGAGGCTCTGATGTTCCGATCCCGTCCTCGGTGTCGCTCTGATTCTTCCAGTCTTCTAAAGTTGTCGTGGTGCTTAACCTTCATACACGAGCACCAATCTTTCTAAAAATATCAGAATCTTGAGCTTTAACACTTGCGTGGCGTGCAGAACGGAGGCTCAGAAGGTACTCCTTTCTCTATCATTTCTAAAAGTGCTAATTAGCAGTGCGTGGTGAATCCAACTTGTTAGAGTGGAGCCTTTGAGCTTGAAATGTCGATGTCTTGTTTGTGTTTGGGAACGCCAGTGATTCTTTTACCAGTAAGGAAATGGGCGGAGTCAGTAGTTTCTTTATGACAAATATGTGAAAGGCCTGGAATTTATAACGGCTTCTACCTGGTACAACACTGCCTTTGCTAAACAAAATTTTCTGTGGGGTGGACTTCACTGTTCTTATTATTCTTTTCGAGAAGTGTCCCCGCCATGCGGCCCTCTTTGCTATAAGCTTCCATTCAAGCTTGCTTTCAGAGCAATATTCTTGAAGTTTGCTGTTTAATACTGCACTGTATAAAGAAGTGGTTTTTTTTAAGTCTTCCCGAAGGTTTGTGGATTAACCGCATATGTAAGAGCAGGTAATTCGCGACGTGAGGTGAACCTTCGAAAGGCTAGCATGAAGCTGTCGGCTGATACAACAGAGATGAATTCTAAGTGAACAGCCCTTTTGACAGCGCACGTGAGCAAACCTATGTAACTCTTCGAAGAGAATTTGTACATTTCCATGTACAGCGAACCGGCGAAATATAGCCCCATGGTCTGAAAAGGATCAGAGCGACACACTCTTTCTTTTGGTAAGGGTGCCCCACGGGGGCGTTTGTGCAAGCAGACATTTGGTGTGTAGCGACACCACGGACTCGAGCTAACGGAGGCTTTCAACCTTTCTCACGCCTAACTTTCACTAACTTTCTATGAAATTACGTTATCTTTCAAAAGGACCGAGATAATGCTGTCGCCTCATCCAGTGGTGTTGCCATAATAGTTAGTCGACGAACAGCCTGCACACATTCACCACTTCAGACATGACTTGATGCAGTAGCTGTTCGAGGTGTCATTTTCAATAAACAGGTAAAAATTTGCAGTATTTACATACCTCCACATTATCAACTGAACAGACATGAACTTCCGCAAGGATATCTCGTCTAGGGGACTTTAATGCTTATAGTTGTTTATGGGGTTACTCTCGCTGGGATGCGCGAGGCCGTCTAACTGAACAGTTCCTTTTCTCTTCTGGTGCGTGTCTCCTAAATCAAGAGGACCCACACTACTATAGCCTCGCTAGCAACACCTACGCATAGATAGACTTCAGCATTGTCTTTTCATCACTCCTACCTTTACTCACATAGAAAGGCGTAAATAATCATACGAAAGTGACCAATTTCTTTAATGTTCAGCACAACAATAGATAAAACAGGTCTTCCACAGGTTCCCAGATGGCAGATTGACAAGGCAGACTGGGAAAAGTTCAGGAAATCTAGCAACTTAAGTTGGTCTGATATGTGTGTCTTAAGCGTAGATGCAGCTGTAGACTACATTACAGCCTTTCTAATTGATGCTGCAACAAAGTGTATCCCGCAAACGGGACTTGGCACAAAACGTCGCATCCCTTGGTGGAACATTGAGTGTCGAGATGCACGTAAAAGACAAAAAAGCATGGAACTTCCTTCGGGACTCACCAACTGCCGAAAGTCTCAATAGTTACTAGACAATCAAGCTTCAAGGTAGAAGAGTGCGCTGACAAGCTAGGCGAGAGAGTTGGGAGAAATTTTTAACAGGAATTAATTCGTATACAGATGAACTAAAGTTTGGAGCATGGTTGGTGAAGATGAATGAAGACAAGCACATTCACTCCCACTTGTAAACACGCAGGGCGACAGCTTGGAAGACCAGGCGAACTCCATCGCCACACACATGGAGGAGGTCTCCAGCTCTTTCCACTGTACCACAGGGTTAAAACGATACAAAGTCACAATAGATAAAGAGAAATTATAGCGCAAATCCACAACGCACGAGACACACAATGCACATTTCTGTTTAGCTGAGCCTCACTAAACTACTGCAACAAGTCTGCCCCAGACTCCGTCCGTGTGTCATATGAAGTGCTGAAACAACTGCCCATCGAAACCCAAAAAGCCCTTTTCTGCCTGTGTAATGCTGCATGGCTTTCCGGCGAGATCCCCTCGACCAGTAAACAACCCATAGTTATTCCTATTTGAAAACAAGGCAAAGACCCGTCCTCAGTTTAGAGCTCTAGGCCAATAGCATGAACCAGTTTTCTTTGCAAGGTCATTAAAAAACACAGGCGTCTAAGGCACTTTCTTGAGACTAATGGCCTACTTGACCCATACCAGTGTGGGTTTCGAGAGGCGAGGTCTACCACTGACCCCCTTGTCCGTAGCGAGGCTCAAATTGGTCATGCCTTCGATCACAATCAAATGTTTCTTTTTGTGTTCCTCGATATGGAGAAGGCCTATGATACTACGTGATGCTTTGGCATACTGAGAGACCTCGCACACTTCGGTGTACGGGGTAGAATATTGAATATAATCGAAACCTACTTAACCAATCGCACATTTCGTGTTCGATTAGGCACTGTTTTGTCGCGAAAATTTGTACAGGAAACAGGAGTGCCGCAAGGAGCCGTGTTGAGTTGTACACTCTTCATAGTCAAAATGAACTCACCGCGCCTTGCTATCACTCGCAACATGCTTTAATACACATATCACATACACAATCGACGATGAACAGGTTGGTTTTAAATCGTGAAACCTCTCAGTATGTGAACGACAGGTTCAACATGGTTTGAACAAGGTTTCTCAATGGGCATGTCAGAATGGTTTTAAACTGAACGAGCAAAAGAGCACATGCGTCTTGTTCTGCCGGAAGAGTGGCGTTCATCCCGATCTCGAGATTGACCTGCATGGTCTACGTCTGTCTCTAAAGTCTGAGCATAAGTTTCTGTGTCTATTATAAGACACATAACTAACCTACATACTCCTCATCAAGTATTCAAACAACAGGTGTTTAAACTGAATATTTTGAAAGTGTTATGACGCACTACGTGAGGCAGTGACAGGAAATGCCTGATGAGTCTTTATAGAACCCTTGTGCGCACGCGCCTCGATTATGGGGCTATAACCAATCAGTCTGCAACACCATTTGGTTTAAAGATCCTTGGCTCTTTCCACCTCCTAAGCATTCGCCTTTCTACGGGTGCTTTTCGAACTATCCCCGTAGAAAGCCTGTATGCCGAGTCAAACGAATAGTCGCTTCATCTGCAGAGATGCTATACGTCTTTTACATACTATCTCAGTGTGAACACATACGAGGAACATCTCACTCACTGCACAATTATTGATCTGCCCAATTCTAACTTATTCCACAACCTTCCTTCGCTGAGACAGCCCTACTCAATCCATGTCAGGAGGCTCACTGAGGAAACAGCCATGACACTTGTAGAACACTGTTTGATGGCTCCAGCACTATATCCGCCGCCAATGCAATGGCAGCTTGCGATCGATCTTTCGTGGAGGTCACCAAACACGCACCTACCGCACATATACGCACGCACTTTCTCGAACTCCAGCACAAGTATACTTGCCCAGAATTCTTCACAGATCCTTCTAAGCCTCACATTGGCGTGCACTATGCAGCTGTTGGCCCATTTTTTTCAAGCTCCGGTATACTGCACCCTCAGACAAGCATTTTCACCACAGAAGCACATCTGGTATCTGTGGCTGTCATGCATATTAACGAACTGCAACTACAATATGCGGTTGCATACAGCTTTGAAAACACCTTAAAACAAATCAAGAGATCCTGTACTTGTGTCCCTTTACTATCTTTTATGCTTTATATATACGCCCTCAAACGACATGTTGTTGTGTGCTAGTTGTCAGGGCACCGTGAAATCGCTGGAAACGTGGCAGCAGACCAGCTAGCTGCGTCTGCGCATGACCACGCACTCGCCAATACTCCCGTGGCCGTCCTTTCACTTGACATGAAACTTTTATTACAACCGGAGCTCATGGTGTGCTGGCAGCGCCTATGGGATAGGCAAAAAGACAATAGACTACATGGTATTAATCCAATATTTGGAAATTTGCCACCATTGCCCAGATCACGCTACTCACATGTTACATTTAGAAGGCTGCAGTTAGGACGTATACATAACACATTCATATATTTTGTCTGGCGATGACCAACCAATCTGTGAGAGAAGTGAAGATCCACTTATGGTACTCCACATTCTAGTTCAGTGCAGTGATTGAGATGATTTAAGGAGAAAACACTTTTTATTGCCCTACTGACAGCAGCTACCCCTACATCCTGTCATGCTCATCGGTAAGGATCCACTTTTTAAACTTCAGCCACTTTTTACGTTTTTAAAAGATGTCGATATATTTCACCAAATATTTCTAGGTGATCCGCAGCTTGACCTCTGTACAGAGGTCGCGACTGTGACAGGCCTCTCCACTAGCATTGTCATTTATTCCACCTCCATGCGTTTCACGTCCCCACCATGATTTAATATATTTTTTTAGTTTTAAACCACCCCATGGCGTTGAATTTTTGGCTACTTTACAACCAAGCAGTACTATCATTGTTCATATTCTGTTCATATTACTTGAATAACGCGCCATTGCTTTTCCCTCGTCATTGTTCACGGCACGCTTTTGCCATCACATGGCCCTTGCACCAATAAACACCACATGTCATCATCATTGGTAAGGGTGCCACAAGGGCTCTCGCTGGTTTGCGCTATACTTTACACGTGCACTACACCCACCAATAACTTTTTTGATGACCTGTTTGCCGCGAAGTATCCATAGGTTTGTCTCTACCTCCAGAAAGCTCGCTTTATACACCTCCATGAAGAACTCGCCAATGACAGTCACGTACTAGAATGTTAGTGAATTAATGATGTGGAGGCCAGAGAACGTGATGATTTACTCTTTCTGCTTCTTGAGTTAACTATAGCCTGCCTTTTGCACGCAGTCATTTTTCCGCATTCAGAGAAAGGTGAAGCGTCCTGACACTCGACCGTTAATTTAACAATTTGCATTTCTCTAGTTCGACAATATCTGCCAGGTATACTTTTTCTTGTACTAGTTTAACCAATTAGTTTTCAGCTTTGCTCAAGTTTTTATCTGTTATGCTGGATGATTTCTCTCTAAGACGTCTGTTTTGACAATTCTGAATGAATATATAGACTCACGCTGTAATTCGAAGGACTCTTATAAGATTCGAGTACATTCCCAGGTTCCAAGTTGGCCCAAACGCTTTCACAAATATGACTTGGACGACGGGCTCACTCAACTCTGTTTCACCACCCGGTGGATTCAGCGTGTTTGCCAGCCATGTTGCTGCCTCTTCTTTTAACCTTGCCACCTTAGTTGATCGTGGTTCAGGAATTCCAAAGACGTGCTCTGAATAAGGTAGTCTGTGGGATTATCAGTGCCAGGACAATGCCGCCACCGATTTTTGTCAAGGCTGCGCTGAATTCCTGCCACCCTATTGCCGACAAACTGTTGCCGTTGTGATGGCGCTCCTCGGATCCAATGTAGCACGACGGTGGAATTGGTACAGAAGATAAAGTTCATTTTCTACTATATCGGCCATTAAAGAGATCAGGTTTATGCGGAATCATATAAGAAGAGTCATCACCTCCACTGAAATGCGACAGCCGGGGCACGTTCCGAACCGGCGCACTTTGAATCAGCAGCGGAACATCATAGCCACTGTATAACCTAGGCGGACAGGAATTACAGGTTGTGGCGTGAAGGTTTATGGAATGTATGACATTTACGAATAATGCAAGCGACATCTTTCAAACATCGTGAAGCCGTCGCATTTACTTCAATAGCATGCTGTAAAAAAATGGATGCGCGCATGCCTATCAAACATGAGAGCTAAGGAAATACTTGTTATCAGTCGGTTTCTATGGTTTGTATGAAAGACGAGCATTGCGATATATTGACCGTTTCCATAACGTCCCTTTCCTGGTCATATTGATCGATTGATTCATGGGGTTTAACATCCCGAAACCACCATATGATTATGAGAGACGCCGTAGTGGAGGGCTCTGGAAATTTCGACCACCTAGGGTTCTTTAACGAGCACCCAAATCTGAGCACACGGGCCTATAACATTTCCGCTTCCATCGGAACTCTTGTTCATAGTCTTGACGGTTGCGTTTGACAATTACGCATATATATTCTGCATAGCGAACGAACCAACGCTGCTACCTCGACTGATGGTAATCCCTCTTTCAAGCATCATCTTCCTCCTTTCTCACGCAACGTTTTATTGGGCTTATCTCTCTTACTGTTCTCTGATTTCTGGTAAAGATAGAATGATTTAAATTGGGGGATCAAACCCCGGCTGCGGCGGCTGCATTTCCGATGGAGGTGTAAATGTTGTAGGCCCGTGTGCTCAGATTTGGGTGCACGTTAAAGAGCCCCAGGTGGTCGAAATTTTCGGAGCCCTCCACTATGGCATCTGTCATAATAATATGGTGGTTTTGGGACGTTAAATCCCACATATCAAATAGAATTATTTAGAGCGGTGCACTCTGTTTCATTCCTATCTGTTGTTTCAAACATGCCAACTGCTGTTTTATCCGCCACACTTCACAATCCGCCTAAACCTTTCGTTTTCTTTATGCTAGATGTACCGCTTTGCTCAACTATATGCCTCTCAAGCAGGCTGCAGCGCTGCACTGTTTTGTCACATGACCATGTATTCGCAGCCAAGCTGATGTCGTGCAGATGGTCATCAAATCTTTTTTTAGCAGCCTGCGGAAACACAGTGAGTTTTCCTCCCTCCATCGCATCCTTTCCTTTACGAATCTCCTTACACTGCTACACAGTCCTTGCTCTGAGTCTTAGGCTACTGCAACAATCTGGACAACGCAAACGTGAATCAGCCCGTAGACTGGATTGCCTTGCACAGCACAGCATCTGCAAAAAAAAAAAAAAGAGGATGGGAAAGGAACACTAGATAGTTTAGTTCAACAGCACGTTTTTTCGATGCCACAGGCATGTTGCTTTTTTCACTTCCTGACACGATGCGTACGTACCTGTGTACAAATGCGCATGTGTACGGTTCTGTACGCACCGGTTTCCATGTATGCTTTCGGGAGAAAGAGGAAGCAAGTGCTACAATCGCAGACGACAACGGCAGTTCCCAATCGCCTATTTGCTCCAGCTCTCTTTTTTTCTGATTTCTGCACGTATCCCGTGTAAACAGGCAGTTCTAAAAGGACAAGCAACACATATCTCGTTACAGCACACAGGTTTCCCAGCAAACCTATAACAAGGAGCTCAAACAGAAAAAAAACGAAACATGCAGAGCAGAAGCTCTCGTGATGAATTCATTCCATTAGCATCGACCCCTGCGGAAGCAGCCGTCGTCGTCAACTGCTCGGTTAAGTGTAGCAGAGGCGGCACACTCATTAAGAGGTTCGGAACACAGTGAAACGTCGGGCGCATGTCAAATCGATTGGTCCGGGAAATCTGCATGCGCTGTGTAATTACCGCACAGGGAGCGGAAAGGCTGCTGTGAACGCCAACTCGTCGCGATCGCTATGCTTGGTGGTTCACAACGGTAATACACAACTTCGCCCGCGGTGTTGCTTCGACCGTAATGGTTGTCCTACGACCAGCTTCGCCAGCGCCATGCGGGAAGGCAAAGGAGCTAACCGAAGATCGGTGGTCTTCTGCCTTACAAGTACGCAGAATCACGAGCAGGAGGTAAGCATCAAAGATGAAATGTAAAAAAAAACGTATAACAGCATCACTAGAGAGCTGTGTTGTGGCAGGTATAATGCTAGAGACATAAAGGATAAGCAGGGTACGGGGGGGGGGGGTCGGAATACACCGTAATGTTACTCGATGCCCGCAATCAGCCGCCAACAGGACTACCCACAGGGCCTTCCCCACACCTGAAGATGTGCTCGCAATTACTGCTGAAAGGGGAAGAAGAAGTATTCGCTTCCGTTTATTTATTCCTTACATAGACGCTCCTCTGCTTTGCCTAAGGCGCGCTGCGAGGCCCGACGAAAACGTAAAGGAACTCGTCACGAAACCCCCCATTATTTTATTTCCCTTTTTGTGTCTACCATTGGTATGCGATCCGAAAACTCTCAATCCTATCTGTGAGAAACAGTTGTACAACTTGCCATACGAGAACGATATACCTTTGGTTCTTACATTGAGAACTGAGTAAAGCTGTGGGATAGTTTTCTCACGAAGCGTTAAAGTCAGCGCGCGCAAAGAGCATTTGGGCGTTCCATGAGCAGATGCCTTCCTTTAATTAGCAGAACAACCTTTCAGACAAATATGATGGTTGCAGCTGCCGTAAGACGAGATAAAGGCCCCCGAATTCGAAGGTATACGTTATACGCCAATTACCGAATTTCGTGGTGCTCCAGCGTGCCCTGCGATATAAGCCAGGCCAACAGAACGTTCTCTGAGCACACGCGTGCAAGCGAAAAGAATCAATAGAAGAGCACGCGTGGAGAGAAGTGCCGCTTGGCGTGCTTGTTTATAGCTTGTTTGAAACGGTGATCATTGACAGACAATAAATTCTATTCTTCAGTGTGTTTCACTGATATATTATGACACGTCGGGCACCACCTTTGAGGGCGCTTTTAACAGAACGCACTAATCGACAGCTGACCTGAGCTACCCTCTTTAACGACACCTATAACTGCAAATTATGCAAGGCTACATCCTCCGGCTACCTACAACATCATATTCCTAATAGTATCACACCTACTTCGATGGGCGTTGCAACTGCACAACTGCTGTGGCAGCATTTACGAAAGAATTAAATGTCTGGATATATATTGGAATTTCGATTTGATTAATTTTAAATGGTTTAACAAAACAGATCAACACGAAGAAAAGGGTAACGCAGACACTAACTTACCAACAGGAGAACGCTTAAATCAATTTAATTTCACTAAAGTTTGTATACAACACATGCCAGAACATTTAGAGTACTTTACGTTTTTTTTTGGGAGGGGATTTGAAGTACTATACATGCTTCTTCTTGAGGATTCGTATGTTCTGACTTTGTTTCAGCACTTAGGCTGTTTTGCATTAGTGCTAGGAGATTTCCCTGTTATTTTTAACCTGTAAATGATACAATACATAATTTGTGCAATTAAATGTATAGGACGTACTGCTGATAGAATATGGCAAAGAATAATACACTTCCGAGGTGCCTTATAAGTATTCCAGTTTCAGTGATAGCCGAATTCACTGCCTTAGAAGGAACATGAAAAGGACTCAGTATTGAAGGAACTAAGAACTAGGGAGTGAGCAGTCGTGCATAGTATTTGTTTACCGTGATATGAACAGCCACAGAATGAAGCTCTTTCGTCTGTATCCTACTGGCTGGAGTATTGCAAAATGCGAAATGCGAAAAACACGATCGCAAGCGTTTTTGGCGCATTAGCATGGATCAGTAGTCACTCTTGGTCAGGCTATACAAAACCTAAACGCGACACACAACTCTTTTTTGGGCTCTGATAATAGCCGTCCTTACATACCAAGCCAAACAGAACAAAAAAAAATCACAGCACATTCACGGAGTGAATGATGATTGGTGGGGCGAAGCGTTCGTCAATTCGTCCGCACTTTCGTCCACCCATTCATTCTTGCTTCCGTGCATCCATGTGTCCGTCCGTGTGTCCATTCGTGCGTCCATCCATCCGTATGGCTGTTGGTGCATCCATCCGTCCATGCGTCCCTCCTTGCGTCCCTCTATGCGCCCATCCATACGTCCGTTTTTCCGTCTGTCCATCCGTTCGTCCGTGCGTCTGTTTGTGCGGCTGTCCCTGTGTGTGTCTCTTAATCCATCCATGCATCCACCTGTCTGTCTGTCTGTCTGTCTGTCTGTCTGTCTGTCTGTCTGTCTGTGCGTCCATCAATCCGTCCGTCTATCTATATGTCCATCCATCCGTCCGTCCGCCTTTCCAGTGAACACTCCAAGTACAGCCATCTCACATCTTTTCTTTATGTATTCATCAAATACAAGTGCCACCATTCATCGAACATTCTAAGGACCACTCTTTCGGATATGTGCCATCGGTGGCTACAGACACCATCGGAGATAGACAGACCCACACACTAAGAAGCTTCGCCCCTGAAAACTATCCATTGGAGTAATTTAAAGTCGACTCAATCAAAGTTTTCAAAACTGTAGAATAACATGCCAAGCATCTACACATGCAGCTTTTTCAAGCATTAGCTCGGTTGGTTGGTTGCTTTCTGGCATTAAATGTTCGAAAGCGACTCATTATACTAGAGAGGCCGTCGTGGAGGGATCCAGATAACGTGGACCGCCAGATAAAATTTTACGTGCACTGATATTGTACACTCTACTGTTTTTGATCACTTCGTCTGCATCAATATGCGGCCTACATCAAACCCGCTGCTTTTGAGGCGGCCGCCGAAAGCCGAAACTACCGAGCCACCACGTCAGCACTACCACGTATAAAACGCAGCTTCGATGTATGACTGGGTGGTATGTTGTGAAAATTGTTTACGGCTTCCCGGGGGGATTTTATTTATCAAGGAGAACGACTCCATGCATGTACCTTAAAAAGGACGGAGTCACAAACTATGTTAAAGGATGAAGTTCATACTCCCGCCCACAGGGGCGTCATTTCAATTTAGCCGAATTGCCAAGACACTCATGTACTCAAGTTCAGATTACCTAGAAAGAACCCCAGCTGATTAACATGACTTCGGGATCTCTGAATTGACCGATCCTTGTATTTCGTATACGAGAGGTCATCGATTTACGTTCATCATTATTGACAGAGATCTTCCGTGGAGTGCTCACATCACGCACTTGAAGAAGAGGCTCAGCTCTATCACCCATGTAATGAAATTTCACGCCGGTAAAACTTGAGCAACATCCGTGTCAGCCATGCTTGCACTGTACAGAGCGCTCTTCTTGGGGTATTTTCAGTATAGCACACCCGTGCTTTCAAATGCCGGAAAAACCACCATCTGGGTCCTGCAAAGAATTCAAAGCCAAATTTTTCGCACATGCTCGGGATCGCCTTGGTGTGCTAACATGGTCGCAACTATCGTCATCGCCAAAGAGCGCCCGATTACGACCTATATAACTGTCGATACACTCCGGGTGCACATTCGTCATATATATTCAGTCTGCCTAACCACCACCTTGCTAGCCTGGCACTAGAAAGACCGAAGGCAGAGTTCTCCAGAATGGTGGTGGCAAACTAGCATTATATCTCCTGGAGATTATCACCCACAAGAACACCGCTTTGCGCGGAGTGGTGCTTGCAAAGACCACCTGTACACCTTGAAGTTCCGGGGATAACCAAAAAGGCTAGCCTGTCATCTGCAGCACTCAAGCAAATCTCATTGGACCTTGTGCATATATCACGAAAAGCGAACTTATATCTATACAAATGGTTCCGTCTCTGGAAGTTCAATGGGCGCTTTTGTGATTTAATCTCGGTCAATCACCGTCAACTTTAAGAATTCACACGTCATAACTTCGACGGGCTCCAGGCTCGCCACCCTTCTAGCCGCAATTAGATTTGTTATGCGAGAATCCCCTGCTAAGTGGGCTATCTTCGGCGGCTCCAAGGTGGCCCTTGAATGTATGCGAAGTCTACGACGTGGGAACTACCATCAGATCATATCTCTAATCTATAAAATCTGTCATCGCGCTACTAACAAAGGACATGACATAATCTTTCAATGGCTACCAGGTCACTGTGGGATTGGTGGCCACCACCTCGCCGACAAAGCCGCCCGTTGTGCCCATGACGGAACACCCCCACTGCTCATACCCCTGTCAAGGATTGATGCCGCAAAAGAACTTCACCGCATCGTGCATAATACCACACTTATGCATTGGAGTCATCCACTAAACTCCACTCCACGCCCACAGAACCTCGATTCATTACTCAAATTACAGCTGACATCTAAGATTTCGAGACAGGACGTTAAAATGCTTTGTCAGTTGAGGGTCGGCGCTTCATTTACCAACTCATTCAGTTATCGCAATGGTATGGCTGACTCTCCTAACTGTGATAACAGCCATAGTGTAGAAACTCTCGAACATGTCCTGTGCCATTGTCCAGAATTTGAAGAAGATTGCCGGACCCTTTAGTGTGCCTTAAGGAGGCTGGATGACCGACCCTTTACTCTGGAGAAGATCTTGGGAGCGTGGCCATCACGTACTTCAGCGTAGAAAGCCACACGAGCCCTTCTACAATCCTTGAGGGTAACGTCACTGTGTGACCGCTAGTGAAGCCTCAACTGTGTGTGTGGTTTGTGTGTTATGTGCAATGTGTACCATCCTTCCCCTCTCTCTCTCTTTTCCCCCAATTCTCGTCTCCCCCATGTAGGGTAGCAAACTGGTCTTATCTAGGTTACCTCCCTACCTTTGTGATATTTTTTTCCCTCTTGTTTCTAGGTACTGGGGCATAAACGCGTTAAATGTAATATTATGTCCGACTCATGTTTTGCGCTGTTCAATACGAACGACAACCACACCGAAACGTTCACGAGCCTACCTATCATCCTTATTAAGCCTGAGGGTTCAACTAAGCAGGATACAATCATGGGCATCTGGGTGCTCAGTACTATTCCGTGGCAATCACTCATTTCTGCCTCACCTGCTTCTTTCGGGACCCTTCCACGCAATAAGCTCGTACGACAAGACGCGAATGAAGGACGGAGGCTGTGCATTAAGGGTGCAGTTATATAACTTGCTGCTCGTACATGCCGCTTCTATCATTAGTTGCCATGGGGTCGATCGAAGAAATAGAAATGCGTAAAATGCGAGCGCTCTCCACCCTATATGTGTAGAAAGCATTACCCTAGTCTTTGAAAAACGGGTCGGGCATCAATGTATTCAACGCAACCTCCTATTTTCGTTCTTTTTCTTGATTCTCCACAGAACAAGAAGACGGCCCACATGTGCTTACTCACGCAAATGTAAAATCACACTTGGTCAAGCGAAAAAAATGCACACTTCGTAATCAACACCCTCATTTACTTCCATTCCCAAGTTAATGTTTGACCATCTTCTAGTCCTTAAGGTTTATTTTTCTTTGTAGCTCGCGATACCACTGAACTTTGTGCCCACCTTAGCTCGATTCTTCTCCTTGACAACTGCTTTGTTACATAAGCAGCCATTCATCAACTTTGTCGTAAAGACCGTACGGTGTTCACTTTTTCAAAATGTTATCTCGATACAAATGTGGACTGCGAAGACGTCATCTCTACTAAATAATATTAGGCTGCCATCATGTGCATAATATTAGGGCCACATTATTTAACCTTTGTTTTATAGAGATTTCTCAGAACACTGCCATTTTGACTTTCAGCTAACATTAAACGATGTGAAGATGATTCAGGCAGACCGTCACCGGACTTGTCAATGGCGACATCGGAGGACTCGTTCTTGTCCGCATAATGAGCCCTTCTGCACCACACAATAATATTATTGCTTCTTATTAAGATTCGCGAAGGCCCCAAACAAGTGTCACAGGCATAACATGCGCTCTTGCGAAACTACACTTGTCTTGAAAACCAAATTTTCGAACGAATCAACTGTCGTCCTTTTGGACTTTCTCTGCGGCGAGCAACAACTGTCCGAACTTTAAGAGAGGAAGAGAGAGTGCAGTGCCGCTAGGGAGGAGGCTGACGTGTGCAAAAGAAGGGATGCATGCCATGAAAAGAAAAATGAGCCTAAACGGGGAAAGCAAAGCAGGAGCTTCCTCTTACTGTCGGTGCATTTTTACACAAGTGCCATCAAGCGAGGTGGCTCGGCGTAGGCCGGAAGGCACGCGTGCTGACGGCACGTTCTCGCTTGGGCGCTGGTGCCACATTCTAGCTATATCTGTGGAAGCGGCCCTCTTCATTTTTTCCCTCTCTTCTTGTACCTCTGCACTGCCAGAGCCACCCGCCCATTCACTACAGTGGCACCTGTGCGACGGCAGCGGTGGTGGTGGTTACGTGGGTGCAGGCTGGCGCAAAGCATCGTCCGTGCATGCACACAGTAACGGCTGACGCGACGCGATAGGCGATAGGGCGAAGTTCACCGCGGAAATGCTACGCTGTTTTGCACCACAGCCACACAGAAGCGCCTACGCTCGTTTGTTTGGCCTCGGTTATTTCGAAGCTTACGTATTGTGCTTTTTTTTTGCCTTACCGTCACCACATTGCCCATCGCACGAATCGTGCGGGCTGAAAGCCGACGGAGCAGTGGTGCTGCGCATGCGTGCACGAACGCGCGGACCTTCGATCGGCGGTGGGCCTCGCCGTCATCCCCGAAAAGGCGGAGGGAGAGAGCACGCGGGAAACACCACTCCTGGGAGACAGAGAAAAACGAAGAAAACCATCTCTTCTTTCAACCTTCTGTTCCGCGTTTTCAAGGCCAAGGATAAATCCTTTCCCATAACGCACATCGGCTGCCACCGCCACGACACCGTACTCTCGCTTAGAGGACAAACGAATGGGAAGAGCTTGTGCCTGTCGCGAATGGTTCGAAACGAACTAAACAGAAGGAAAGTTTCATATTAAATGTGAAGCATTTCCTAGCGAACTTCCGGCCAGTTTCTATCTATCTATCTGTCTATCTATCTATCTATCTATCTATCTATCTATCTATCTATCTATCTATCTATCTATCTATCTATCTATCTATCTATCTATCTATCTATCTATCTATCTATCTATCTATCTATCTATCTATCTATCTATCTATCTATCTATCTGTCTGTCTGTCTGTCTATCTATCCTCCTACGACTTTTAGCTGTCCTAGCCGTTTCGATAGTGGCATAGATACCAAACTTCGTATGGCATAATACAACTGTATGAACAACATATTTCACAAGTCATAACATGAAGATCATGGCAGGTATTTCTTGAATGTCATGTTTTACATGTTATGGTCTTGCTGCTCCTGCGGTGGTTTCGCTCGCATGAAATATTCCAAAACTGGTATGCGATGACATGACTGCATTGCAAACATAAGTGACAGACTCTAACGTGTAAATAATGAGATGCGTGTCATGTAACAACATGAGTACATGCCGCGCTCAGCGCTCATGGTGCGCTCACGGTCGTTTCGCTAGCTTCACATATACCAAATTTTGTATTACGGGACGTGAATAGATGACGAAGGTATATGACCGGCCCAAATATGAGAAATATGAGACGCGTGTGATGTAAGAACATGAACATTTCCCGTTCATAATGCGCTTGAGGCCGGGTTAATGTCTACATATATACCAAATTGGCTATTACATGACGCGAACGAACAACGAAAATAAATGATAAGTCTAAACATGATAATTATGGCATGTAATGCAAGAACATGACTACATGCTACGTTCATAGCGTGCTCACGGCCGTTTCACTAGCTCCACGGAAATCAAATTTGGTATCGCGTCACGTGAAAAGGCGACAAAAGTAAATGACACGTTCAAACATGATAATCATGCCACGGAAGTCGTGTACAGCATAATTTACGTCCGCCTCATATTGTTATGCTGATTTTAAAGAGACTCATACACCTTGCTTATTCGTGCTTCGCGTACCATTAATTCTCATTGGAAATGGGATCTGCCCGTTTTTATTTCAGCCGGTCGAACTTGTTGATCGCGTCGACAACGTTAAAAGCCAAGCAGTTTCTTTACGCTTCCTACAACAATTTATATTTATGACAGAGATATCTGAGATTAGGAGTGGAGGAGGCCAACAAACCGTGGAGGCCGTCATGCCGTCGACTCCTTCAACGCAAATGACCGTAGTTGAGGCAGGCCAGAAGGAGAGGCTTGCCAAAAAGATGGCATTAGTTGGCAAACAGGACAAGGCCTCGTGTAGAGCTATATTGGAGATCCTCGAAACACTGTCTTCACTTAGCGAGAGCATAAAATATCTAAGCGAGATGGTCTCGCACATGCACGGCAACATTCTAGCCAAGGGGGAAAGGCACAATCAGTGGTTTTCCATGATAGAGTCGTTTCTGGAAAATGTCGTTGCACCTGCCATAGATGTCAGATCAATGCCACTTCCGGCAACGGCTAAGTGAACTGCCCAGTCACCACAGCAACAGGATGGCTGCACAAACTATTGCATTCATAATAAACAGTGGAACTGCATGAGTTTTATTCAAAAGAAGAACCCTTCGCAGCATTTTATTCGCTCACATTTGGAAAAACTACATATTACAATCTTGCAAGAAACTCAAACCACCAACATTACGCTACGCTGTTACCGCTATATATATATAAAAAAGAAGTAAGAGGCTCTGCAGCTATGATAAGCAACAAGCTGACCCATGTCATCCATGCACTCTTAGAGGTTCGTGCAAAATCGAGCACATCATAATAAAAATTACCTCTGGATTTACTTATAAAGAAAGCATTTCCATTGTTAGTGTACACAGCTGCCCTAAGTACTTCAGACGGCACTTCAAGGGTCTTCTATCCAAGGCCGTATAGTTTTCCAGAGGCTCTCTCCTGATTATAAGGAATGACTTTAATGCACCCTATCATACGTGAGGCTATTTGTATGACCCTCGTAAGGGGAAGGACCTGTGGAGGAAGGTGTTGAACCAGGACATAGTACTAGCAACAGACCCTGAATTTCGGACGAAGCACCACAAGATGTGGTACTTCGTGCACTAGGGACACGACACCGGACCTCACCTTTATCCGGAACGTGGTGGAGGTCAAGTGGTCTTACCTCAACGTGGACTTTGGCAGCGAACAATACCTCCTCACCACTGTTCTTCAAGTTGACAGACAAGACTACAAAAGTTCAGAGTGACCGACTGGGACTTGTTCCATCAATTAAGAGAGTAGAGGTCCGAGAATGAAGAGAAGCTTGACCTGGGACGGTGGACGGTGCAGATAAAGGACGGCTCCAAGGCTACCACTAAATAGTCGCCACAGACCTGCCTGTAGAAAAGGTGGACAGCAGACTGGCTCATCTTCTCGAAGCCAAACAGTCCTGCTTGGCCAGGTGTAAAGAGCGGCGCCTTAATCGCAAGCTTCGCAAGATTGCCGAGGTGCATAGAAGCATTGAGGAACACTGTAAGGTCCTCTATAAACAACAATTGGATAATATTTGCAATTCGGAATGCGGAAAGATGCGCAGAGCAAGCCGAACCTGCTAAAACACCTGTTGGATGACACCAACACCAAATTGAACAACAGGTGCACGCTGACTCGCGCGCTTCCTGTAGCCAGGCGAAAATTCTCAGATGATCAGGTAATGGCATATCTGATTGGGAAGTACCTGGCAATCACATTTGGCCCGCCAACTCCAGCTGCCGTTTACTGAGGGGGTGCTAACCCAGAACTGGACGCAGAATTTGGAAGCGAGATCAGGCAGGCGATGTATCACTTAAACAGCAGGTCAGCCCCAGGTCCTGATAAGATCACCAACAGGGCTTTGAGAAACTTCGATGACAGGTCGGTGGAGTACCTCAGACTAACAACAAGGGTTGGCAACAGTCAACAAGAACGTGGAAAAGACAACCTTGTAATGTTGGTGCACGCCCTTGTGATGTGCCATTTCACCTACGTTGCAGCCATGCACAAGTGGCAGACGTCCGAGCGTGGTAAGCTCAACGCGTTGATCAGAAAGGCCATGAAGAGAGCTTTCGGGCATCCCGTGTACCCAAACACGGATAGACTGTTCCGTCTTGCCATACTCAACACGCTGGAAGAAATTGTAGAGGCACAGGAGAGGGCGCAATCAGCCCGGCTGTCGACCACGCGTTCCGGTAGAAACATCCTGCGGGAGCAGAGGATTCCACCCATGGAAATTACGTCTCACTTCTGTAGCGTTTTCATCATTAACGAGAACAAATCACCGTTGTCCCCATCCCAAGATATGAACATCCCCAGCTTAATGAGGGTAGGAGACGGGCCAGGGCAAAGGCTCTATTACAAAGGGCTCAAGAACATGCCAGGGACTGCTCCTTCGTCGAAGCGGCCCGTTATCCCGAGGGGAAGGCGTATGCGGATGTGAGCATCTAGCACGAGGGCAGTATCACCAACTCGACAACGGTCCGGATGACGGTGGCTGAAATAGCAGAGCAAGTTGCGATTGCGTTGACCTTGCTGGACAACAGGAGGTCCACAATTTACAGGGACTCGAGATCGGCGCCCGAGCATTTGCCAAGGGAACAATATCAGAACCAGCTTTGCGAATTGTTCAGGGCAAAGACATCGTGCCACACACATTCGTTTGGTTCCGAGCCCATATGGGACGCATTGAGGAAGACCCGCCGAATCTCAACGAGACAGCCCACATAGCTGCGCGAGGACTAGTAAACCGCGTAGCTATTGCGGGGCGCGGCGCTGTTGTCTTGAAGAACCGTCACCCTCCCATCTAGTGTAATGAACTGACAAAAAATTTTTACCTGGCACGGAGACCGTACCCTCCACCACACAGAAAACTAAGCAGACACAGGCTGTGATACTCAGGCTTTTTCGAGTCCGGGCGCACCTTAATTCTGCGCTATCAAACAAAATTTATCCCGAAATACAGTAAACTAATACATGTTCCTTCTGCGACGATATAGCTACCTTGGAACATATGCTATGGCAGTGCCCCGCGCTACGCTGCGAGGAAGTTATCACACCGTCCAAATTGGGGGGGTGCTATTGCAAGCTCCTTACTCGAACAACAACCACGGGCAGTCCACCGGACCCGCGACGCAACAGAGAGACTTGGTTATTCTGTTCCGACGTGGGATCTGCCCGCAACGTGCTAAAACACTGTCGGAAGGACCAAAAATTGAGCGTCCATCCACAATACAACGAAAATGATAGCAAAATACATTAGGCAGGTCAAACGAACATTACACGAAAACGACATTTTTCTTCAACAGTGAAGAGTCAAAATTAACCCTTACAGCCGAATACCTACTATGATTTAACCATTTTTTGCATTATTTAGCACCACTAATCATTTGTAAAAGCTTTGGTATATTTGCACTAACATGTATATACCCATACTTTTCGGTCTTCCAACTAAATGATATAGGTCAATGCTTTGCAAACTTTCACGTAACCAACATTTCTCAATGTGTGCAATGCGTCCAGTGATCATTACTTTTTGATACTTCGCAATACTTCAGCAAACTGGCATTTACCTACACTTTGCCTTGTTTTCACTAACCAACAAATGCCACCAGCACTTCGCCATCGTTCAAACAGGCAGAGTTTGCTAATATGTTTTCTGCCTTTCTAGCAAGCAAAACTTGCCGATGCTTCGTTATTTTTCGAAACTGTCATTAGCAAATATATTTAACCATTTAGGAGCCGGCATATGCCTGCAAATAATTATATTGCACTACCCGACATTTGACAGTACTCTTCTGCCATTGCGCTAACCTGAAGTGAGCAATACTGGGCTACCTTTAGAGTTACTAGCAATTTCCAGTGTGTTTGCTGTTTTTCCAATAACCAAATCTGCCTTTACATTTTCATCTTTCGCATAATCCATTCTCGCAAATACTTTGTTTTGCCCAGTGGCCAATATTCTTAAATAATTCACTGTATGCCTGACAGGTAACTTTTTCAGCAATTAGTTCCTTCTCCAGCAAGTCACATGCGACAATACCTAACCATATTTAGAATTCCTGGCATTTGCCAATACTCCTCAATGTTTGGAGGTTGGGGACGGCGGAGGTAGGATGGCGAACTACGCTATTTCTGTGGCCTTGTCCAGAACAAGGTAGAACGCTCGCCTTCTTTCAAATAACCGGCACCTGGCAATATATTGACGTTTTTTTTTACCGAAATTTCTCAATTCATATGTTTCCACTCAACGACATTTGCCAAAACTTCACTGTATTTCTAATACGAATATATATACCTGCAGTAAGCTACCTTTCGAATAATCGACAGCTGTGAATTTAATTCCTGTCAATATACTAACCGAAATATGTCAATAATTTGCCATACTTGTTCTCTTGAACGTTTCATGATAATTCACCTTCTTTAGCGGTGAGTGGAGGCTGAAGGGGAATACATTATTTCTGCAGCCCTTGTCGGTAACACTGCTTAACACTCTGCCATCTTTTTAATAATCACTATTTGGAAGTACATTGTTGTTTTTGCACGAACGAACATTTGGTAACAGTTGGCATGTTTTTATTAACCAATATTTTTTAATGTTTTCCGCATTTGACTATCATTAAAAACATAAGCCCATGCACTATGAGCTGACTGCAGACGAGGACTACGATTAAATAGCTAATAGTGCATTAACTGCTGCTGGCAGTGCCCCAATGTACGCGATACATTTACTTGATGAATAATTCATCGCACGTCTTTGTAGAGTACGTGTAAAGAACCACAAAAAAGTACTAGAAAAGCAAATGGTTCACGGAGGAAAACGTGAGCTGCGCAATAAAACCGCAATTTTAATACTCAGGTCAAGGCTTCTCGCATCGTTAGTATCTAGCTTGCGAGTGCGATTGCAAAACCCCGTTGACGTTCATTATGGGTGTTGGTGTGGAACGCGAAATGGAACAACACATATATGTTCTACTATTGATTCGCGTTAAGAAAACGTGAGCTTGTCTGTATTAACATGGGGTAATTCACTGTGGTGCACCTCATTCGCATTTTTATAACATATTGTAACGCGGACTGAAAGAGCGAGGAAGAAGAAGAGATCGGACGCGCTCGAGCGATGGTGATTCGGCAGTGACGGTAGGGCGCTGACATTTTTCATTGAAAATAAACCCATCACATCCGTAACAGCTTTGGTGGAGCGGTGCTGGGTAACTTGCCATCCTGGACCCCACAGCAGAAGTTCTTCTAAGAAGCAGACGCTTAGCTGGCCTACCTCTGGACAACATCAGCATGAACGACGACACAGCAATACCATCGATGTCCTACGCTGCTGCATCCACCAGTGCCACCGACACGGCACAAGGTGGACGTCGACCTCGACAACCAGACGACTGGGCACCTGAGCCACGAATTTTCTCAGGTAAAACTGACGAAGACGTGGACGCTTGGCTAAAACACTTCGAGAAAGTGAGCCGCTACTACGAATGGGGCGCACCGGTGAAGCTCGTGAACGTAGTATTCTTCCTTGCCGGGACAGCCCTGCTTTGGTTTGAGAACCATGAACATGTCCTCCCCACTTGGGATATATTTGTTAAGGAACTGAAGGCCTGCTTTGGGGACACGAGTTCCATGATAAAGAAAGCTGAGCAAACGCTGTCACGTAGGGCTCAGTTGCCCGGCGAGACGTGCACAACATACATTGAAGAAGTGTTGAAGCTTTGCGGAATTGTCAACGCAAATACGTCTGACGAAGACAAAGTCGGTCATTTGTTGAAAGGCATCGCCGAGGACGTGTACAATTTTTTGATAACAAAAGAAAACTTGAACACTCCTTCGATTTTCAGGCAGCAGTGTCGCGCATTCGAGGCGTTGAAGACCCGAAGAATTTTACCCAAGTTTGGGCGCTTGGACAATGTTCCCACTGTCGCAAGTATGGACGTCGCCACCTGCGAAGACATTACCTACCTCGTACGTCGGGTAGTTCGAGAAGAGCTCGTACGACTTCAAGCAGGTGACGTTCACCACCAATGCTCGTTCGCCGCGTGCCCCGAACCACCTCCCTACTGGATGCGAGAGCGTCACGTCGAAAACCGACCACGCACAGAAACTGCAGATTTTACCCCGCGGCTTCCGTTTTCCCTGACGGGTGGTGGCCACCACCGGATGTCATCATCTCGACGTGCCGCTGCGGACCCCCGACCGTCGTCAACCAGGCCTCTACCAGAAGATTACTATGCTTCATCACAAAATGTTCCTGCAGAGCACGACCCGTCTCCGCGTACTTCTGCCACCTCTGCTCCGGCTAACGTAAGTCGACAAGTCCCCGTTTGCTACGCATGTGGTCTCTCAGGGCATATTTCGCGCTTCTGTCCCAGACGGCCGCCTGCACCGCCACGTTTTTCGACGTATCCGGCTCGTATGTACGAAACGCCTGTGCCGCCACGTTTTTCGACGCACCCGCCTCGTATGCACGAAACCTGGACCTCTCACTCGGCCGACCACCGTCCCCGACAGCAATGGCCTAACGAATTTCGCAGCGAGTCCCCTGCCTCCGAGAGAAGCCTGACGCCGCCTCCGACACGGTCCCGCCGGTCGCCGTCTCCGCGTCGTCGGTCACCTTCCCCGCATCAGCTGGGAAACTAACTGGTGCGACCGATGGAGGTGCGGTCGCGGGACGGTCAGTTTCGCCAATTCCTCCTTCTGCTGTGATGTTGATGAACAAAGTGCGTGTGTGTATAGACGGTGTAGATACTCTTGCTCTTGTAGGCACTGGTGCTGCTGTTTCGGCTATAAGCCTTCGTTTCAAACATCGTTTCTTGGGTCACAAAGTTATGTTTGCGTGGAATCGTAAAGAAACGTTTCGTGGAGTTGGAGGCGAAACGTTATGCCCTGTTGGTATTTGTTCAGTTGTACTCACGATTGGTGGACAAAATTTCCGAGTGTAATTCACTGTACTGGCTCGCGCAACTCATTACATCATTTTAAAGATAGACCTCCTTTATGAATGCGGCGCTACGCTTGACTGTGGAACTGGAGAGATTCTTCTACAAAGTACGTTGCCCGCTGCAATAGTTGACGATTTTCCGACTCTGCCCATCGATGCTCTTTCGTTGTCTGAAGATGTGACGATGCCTGGTCGGACAGCAGTGTTTGTATCCGTATGCTCTTCTCATGTCCACTCAGGACCCTGCACTGGACTTGTGGAGCCTGATCATGCAAACGCCATTAAGAAGAATGTGCTGGTCCCACGGTCTGTCCTTACAGCCATCGACGGACATGCTTGCTTGTGGGCACTCAACGCAGCCTCAGAGCCTGTTGTTCTACCAGCCGGATTCAAACTGGGTACGTTCGAGGAGCAGGCCACAATTGACGTGAGAATGGTCTAGAGTCTCCAGCTATCAGTCAGACTGCGCCCAACTACTCAGCCGAGATTAAACGTATGATCAATAAGTAGTTGCCTTCTTCCGAGCAGAATGTTCTCGAGGAGGTACTTACACGCTACGCGGGAGTCTTTGATTTCGCTCAAAACAAGCGTTGTTACATGTTGCCCGAATCCCGTATGCACCACCGCATCAACACGGGAGATGCTACACCAATATGCCAGAAACCCTATCGCGTATCCCCGTCAGAGAGGCAAGTGATCGCCGATCAGGTCAACGACATGCTGCAGAAAGGCGTTATTCAAAAGTCAAGCAGTCCCTGGGCAGCTCCTGTTATATTGGTAAAAAAGAAAGACAACTCTTGGCGATTCTGTGTAGACTACCGCCGTCTCAACGCCGTCACAAAGAAAGACGTGTATCCGCTACCACGCATCGACGATGCTGTTGATTGTCTGCACTCGGCCGCATACTTTTCGTCTGTCGACCTAAGGTCTGGATACTGGCAAATACCAATGCATCCGTCTGACAAAGAGAAGACTGCTTTTGTCACGCCTGATGGATTATTTGAATTCAACGTTATGCCGTTTGGCTTATGCAATGCCCCAGCTACCTTCGAGCGATTCATGGACTCAATCCTTCGCGGTCTCAAATGGGAGATATGTATGTGTTATCTCGATGATGTAATTATTTTCGGCAAGACATTCCACGAACACAACCATCGGCTTAGCGTTGTTCTAGATTGCGTCAAACAAGCTGGTCTCGTTTTAAACGCAAAGAAGTGTCATTTTGGTGAGCGTCAAGCCCTTGTGCTTGGATATCTAGTTGACAAGGACGGTATACGACCAGACCCGCACAAAATCAGTGCTGTCCGAGGCTTCAAGCAACCGGCGTCTTTGAAGGATCTCCGTAGCTTCGTGGGCCTGTGTTCTTATTTTCGTCGGTTCTTATTTTCGTCGGCTCCGCAAAAACACTCCATTTCGATGGACCATTGAGTGTGAGGCTGCTTTCGAGCAGCTGAAGTATTTGCTTACTTCCGGGCCCCTCTTGCACCATTTCGACCCGGAGGCACTCACGGAACTGCATAAAGATGCTAGTGGTATCGGAGTTGGTGCCGTGCTAGTTCAATATCACGATAGCCGGCAGCACGTCGTGGCGTATGCAAGTCGTACTTTGACTAAGGCGGAGAAGAATTATACGGTCACCGAACTGGAATGTCTTGCAGTTGTTTTCGCCGTCCAAAAGTTCAGACCTTATTTGTACGGCCGGCAGTTCAAGATCGTCACAGATCATCATTCGCCTTATTGGCTTGTCGGACTACGTGACCCAGCTGGTCGGTTGGCTCGCTGGGCCTTACGGCTTCAAGAATATAATTATTCTGTGACCTACAAGAGCGGTCGATGTCACGCAGATGCCGACTGCTTATCTCGTCTTCCATCTCCAACTGTGGATGCTGATGATGATGATTTTGACAACTACCTGGCCGCAATCTCATCCAACTTCCCAAATTTGGATGTCTTTCATCACGAACAACAGCGTGACCCTTCGTTGAAACCAATGATTGATGTGGCTCGTAGCTCTAAACGCGCCACGCCATTCGTGATTCATGACGCCCTACTATATCGCAAGAATTACTCCAGCCATGGTTCCACACTACTACTCGTCGTGCCAGAATGCCTGCGTCTTGCGGTATTCCAAGCCATGCACGATGACATCACGTCTGGGCACCTTGGATTTGCCCGAACGCTTCACCGTATCCGACAACGTTTTTACTGGCCTCGACTCTGGAAGACCACCAAGCACTACGTCGCAAGTTGTGATGTCTGCCAACGCCACAAACAACCTACCACACCATCGGCCGGCCCACTGCAGCCGGTTAAGCCACCGACATCACCATTCGAAAAAGTCGGCATAGATTTACTGGGCCCTTTCCCCAAGTCTACCACCGGCCGCCGCTGGATTATTGTGTGCGTAGATTACCTGACGCGGTATACTGAAACGATGGGGGTTGCTTCAGCCACATCATCTGATGTGTCATGGTTTCTTCTACACTCGATCATTCTTCGTCACGGGGCCCCTTGTGTGGTGATAAGTGATCGCGGCCGTCAGTTTACCGCTGATGTTGTCGAAGAGTTGCTACGGCTTTGTGGGTGTCAGTATCGCCATTCCACGCCATACCACCCTCAGACCAACGGCCTCACTGAGCGCACCAATCGTACCATCATCAACATGCTTTCAATGTACGTCGCAGCGGATCACAAGAACTGGGATGCCGTATTACCTTTTGTTACATACGCCTTTAATACCGCGAAACACGAAGTCACAGGTTATACGCCTTTCTTTCTTCTCTATGCTCGTCATCCGCAAAGTTTCCTTGACAAAATACTTCCATTTTCGACGAACGAAAACGCCAGCGTCGCGCAGACTTTGTGTCGCGCCGAAGAAGCTCGTCGACTTGCTCGGCTCCGAACTCTTTCCGCCCACGCTCGCGCGAAAGACCGTTACGACGCAAAACACCCACCCGTGACTTTCGCTACAGGTGATTTGATCTGGCTGTGGACGCCTGTTCGAAAAAAGGGACTTTGCCAGAAGTTTCTTTCTAAGTACTCAGGACCGTTTGTCGTTACTCAGTGCTTAAGTGACATCACTTACGCTGTCGCGAGAGTGACAGCTCAGAACCGGCGTTCGCGCAAGACGCAAATTGTGCACATTGCCCGATTGAAGCCCTACAACAACCGATCGCTTCTACTCGCTCGGTGAGCTTCGTCTGGCCCGGAGGGAAATGTAACGCGGACTGAAAGAGCGAGGAAGAAGAAGAGATCGGACGCGCTCGAGCGATGGTGATTCGGCAGTGACGGTAGGGCGCTGACATTTTTCATTGAAAATAAACCCATCACATCCGTAACAATATAAACCCAGAAGTTATCCCCCCTCCTATTATAAAATGTTATATACAACATGCGAAGAAGGTGTACCAGATAAGTTATTCATTCATATCGGTAAGAGCATAGTCAGAAAGTGTAAGAGTACTTTCACTGCAGGCACACAACATAAATAATTACGAACAATAGAATGCGTAATATCTCAACTATAGCTAATGCAGAATAAGAGTCACAAGAGAAATTACTCCTCCAATCGTGTCAAATAACGATGGTTTCGTAATTTGTGGCTCCCTCGAGAGATAAACACAAATACGGTTCAAGTCGACGCTCATCAAGAGTTTATTCGGAGGCCACCTTTGCCAGCCTCTTTTTGGCCTTTCCGTTACGTTGGGTAGCTTTAATGATAAACTCTATTTACCAAATATTTTATTTTACCCGCAAGCCTTCATTAAAGCAGGCTGCATGACATTCCTGCGCTCTACTGCTATTAATTGCTAATCAAGCACAAGCGTTTCAAAGATGATCAAAGGCATGGCAAGCGTTTCAAAGGCATGGAACATATAACTTCAGCACGCTTTCCTAACACTGCGCATCGTGGTTGAAAATTATCTGTGTGGATTCAGCCAATAAACAAATCTGTATTGGACCTGGCGTTTTTTATTGTCGGAAAAAGAGTTCCATCTCACCAACGCAGCTGTAGTAATCTAAAATCATCCTATTTTAACAACAATCTAGACATTCGCTGTCGGAGACACCGGTGATGCTCACCTTAATCGGGTGATTGGGTGTAAAACGAAAAGTGCGTTGTGGTGTCATACTTCAGTGGCCTTCTGTGATGCTTACGCAACGTCTACTCCGATGACACAATATAAACAAAAGAGTGGTGCAAAAGAAAGAGCGGTATTTAAAGCAATATTTCGGCATATCATCAGCGGAGCCCAGTATAGAAATTGAGCAAGCAAACTGGTATCTATCATGTTCTAATACGCCATGTATCTTTGTTCTGGAATAGTTGCTGCTTATGTTCATGCAATGCTGCCAACATTGTTCAAGTGAATGTAAGAACAGCACTTTTTTCCGGTATACTTTTCGATTACACATTTTACAAGAATCATAGCCCACAGATTTCACCACGAAGCATCAAAATAGCTGAAGACGTGTTTGTACAGTTAGCTTAATTGTGGTAGATTATTTAATCACTTGAAGGAACTTTTTGCAGCAGCCTCTTTACAGGTACAGAAAAGGACAAAAATTTCGCTGAGGCTTCAAGATAAACATAAATAAATGCCTCGGCCTGCACCACAGAAGTATAACAGGCTTAATTCAATCAAAGTAAATTGTGCTTGCGCCAAAGAGTTTCTTTGGAAAATAAAGGATTGAGAGGGGGATAGAAGAACAGGGGAGGTGAAGGAATATCATATTAAAAAAAGTGAAATACTATCAATGCCCTCAGCCACGGGAACGAGATGAGCAAACCAGCGGGTTCAGCTAAAAGTACGATGTCTTAACCCTAGCCGTATTTTCGTGGGCGTTAGAAGTAGCTTGAAGTTGGGTGTGATTGAAATATCAACGCCGTCTCATAATGGTACGGCACATCTCCTGCGATAGATACTGACCGCAGACGTCAGCAGTACCCGTTTGATTACCAGATAATAGTAATTTAGCAAGCTTTATTCGCGTTTGACCACGACCACGTTATACCGTGCCAAATGCTTGTCAACCTAATTATAAAGTGAATTCTCCCTCAGTTATAATACGACAGTCAACAAGGCTTAAAAATGTACACACTGTGTTGAATAGTGTTGAACATTTAATTGAAGAAAGAACGGAACGAAGTGTGAGCACGAGCAGAGAGCTCGTGACTGGGCGACGCCAAACGAAACGTTTGCCGGACACTGGACGCGTTTCTAGATCGTCTGAGCTATCAAACCTTTGTTTTCAGGGTCGAAGCTCCTTATAGCGGCGCCCGTTCGTCCCTCGTATTTTGTAACAAGTATAACATTTTGACCTCCAAGGTGGTACCGATGAGAGACTTCTTCTGTGCGTTGTTGAACAATAAAAAATAGTGCTCAATGTACACGTCAATGGCTGCTAATGGGGAATGAGAGACAGGAGCATTCAGCTTTTAGTTAACGCGCAGGCTGCGATCACCATTAGCAGCCGTTGGCATGTACATTGAGCACCATCTGACAAGAAAGGGTTGCTACGTTATACTCGCTGGGAGTAACCTCCTTAGCTTTAGCGAGCGTTGGGCAGCTTTAGCGAGCGAAAGGTTTAGCGAGCGTTCAGCAGCAGTGCCATGAATACAATGAACTTGTATATACCATGAATGAACTCAAGGTGGTTAAAAATGGGAAGTAGATACGAAGCGCAAGCCGTAAGAAAGTAAAAGCCGAATTCTCCGCCTCTCATTTCCCATTAGCAGCTATTGGCATGTACATTGAGCACTATCTGACTGAAAAAGTTTGCTATGTCCTACTCGCTGGGCGTAACCTCCTTGGTTTTCGAAAGGTTTAGCGAGCGTTCGGCCGCAGTGCCATGAATACAGTGAACTGGTATATACCATGAACTCGAGGTGGTTAAAGGTGGAAGTGGACCCGAAGCGCAAGCCGTAAGAAAGTGTGAGTGTGCCACCTCTCGTTTAGTCCTTGGAATGTCCGCTGGATGGCGGTGCTTCTATATGGAGAATATATGATGAAAAGATGCGAGATGGTGGTACTTGGAGTGTTGAATAGATGGACGAACGGACACATAGACAGATGCATGGATGGATGCATGAACGGATGCAGGGGCGGCTGCATGGACGAACGCAGGGACGAACGCACAAACAGACGCACGCACGGATGGGCTGATGGACGCATAGACGGTCACACTGATGGACGCATGGACGGACGGAAGCAAGAACGAATGGACGGACGAATTCTTCGCCCCACTCTCCATCATTCACTCCGTGGATATGCTGCCATTTTTTTGCTCATTCCACTGGCGAAGACACGTTTTCTTCTACACGCTGTGCTTCTGTAATACTTTTATAACTTCTGGATACCCATCGCTTTTCCCCGAAAAGCTGTGGTTTTTTTTCTGTGTCAATGCAAATGTGCATGAGTGCACACTCTTAGCGCAGAAAGAACGCTTAACTATGGCGCAATCACCATTCATTCACTGTCGTCGTGTAAGCAAAAGGGAGAATGACCCTTGTATTTTTCTCTACTATTCCTTAGTTTTTATTACTGACTATTGATGGGACACTATTGCCGACGTCAGTGAGCATATGTATGTATTCAGCGACGGACTAACGGTAATCGTCTAACCTCAATCAATTTAGTGAGGAAGCTAGAAGAATAAACCTTGTCCGTGCATATGAGCTTCGTCGTATGCTCATTCCTCTTCGGATATGTTGCCTTTGTAATGATTATCAGAGAACGTGTGCACTCTCTTACACACGTGGAAGTCTCTTACAAACGTGGAGGTCTCTTACACACGTGGAATCGTTGCATACGCAGCCAAGAATCACGGGAACAAATTAAGCGTAGGTGTGAAGCACTGTGCGTTTACGAACAGTTGTCTTTAGTGGAAAACCTCATTCTCGAACAGTAACAATCACCTCAGCACGTGCTTTGTGGCTGGAAGAGCTGCAAGGCTGCTTTCATGGTCGGTAAGTGGTACGAATCCCACCAATTGGCGAGAAGCCGTCAGGTGCCTTTTTCTGATAAAGTTACCGCAGTGCTATTCTAGGCACTTCCGCGGCTCTCAAGCCTGCCCAATCTTAAAGCACGTGCCCTTAAGTGGCTGCACATGTTACGTTGAATAGATTATGATGCACGGGTTAAAAACGAATGGCGTGGACGTTGTAAACACCAAAGGCGGCCTAATGTATAAGCCCGGTTTCTTCCTTCCTCTATGCGTACTGTGTCTTTAGATCTCTGCGTGGCAACACCCTGCCAAGCGATGCTGAATTGCTGAAGCCGTTTTATTTCCCTCCTTTTCTTTCTATTCTTTAACAGGGGATGAAGTGTCACAATGACGACTTCACTGTTCAAATTGATGCATTCTTTCTTTCTTTTCCTTAGTTATGCTTAATAAACACGGACGTCACGTTAGGCTAGTCATTTATTACGCATGAACGCTAGAAAGGAGTGAATTGCATTCACTAAACTTGAATAGAGTGCTATACCCTAAAGCGTACCATTCCAAAGACTCAACTACACTAAAAAGTTTGGGAGTGTCTAGAAGCATATCCCTCACATTTTAAGCAGACCTATACTTCGTCTGGAATTTACACCTATTTTGTCGGATATGAAGGCTCGTTTCTGGGAATAATATGATGACAGCGTGTTCGAACATCTTTATAACGCACGGATTTGTTTCACGCTGTTTCCATACCGTCAACGTCAACGTCAAGCAACTATGCATGCCACTTTGTATATCAAAATAGTCAGCGAGCTTTCGTACTCGCCTTCAACAAGCTTGGTTTCGCCGTCTTACATTTTTCTTCACCAGTTGGGGACGAACCTCGACTTTAACTCAATAGAGGGCTGCTTTGTGTAAGGCCTCAAGCAAAATCGTTTTATTTTAATTCATTTTTGTCATTTCTCTTCACTCGCCCACCTCTTCCTGTTAAAGTATAAAATGTCTACACATTCAAAAGCAGAAATAGGTAAAAAGTTTTTTTTTGAGGGGTGGGGGTCTCGGGGAGGGGAGTGCAGTGGCGACAGAGAAGTCTGATCCGCCATGGCACGACTAGTACTTTGTTAGTCAGATGAGGCAACCCTTGTCTCGCCTATGCGAGTGAGGAGGGAAGGGTGAGAGAGAAAAAAAAACAACTGGCTGCCCCTATCATTCCGGAAACTCGCAGGCAGTGTTGAGAAATAGTGAGAAACAAAAACAAATTGGACTGGGGCCAATGGGAAAATAAAAGGTTCATGGCCAAGGATGAAGGAAGAGTAAGACGATAACGAGAGTTGGAAGAATAAAGAAAAGAAGCAGCATCAAAAGATGTGCTCCATGGGCAACAAAGAAAAAAGAACAAAACAGAAAAAGAAGGAAGGAAGGAAAACCTGACCATGGTCTCTGCTTTTGTCGAGAGCCATTGCGACAGCCGCTCGAAGACGAGAATATCGAGCGCTGCTTGTTTGCTGTCTATCTTTTATTTTCCACGTAATTTGAGACAGTGTTGCACAAAGGGCTCTGCTCTTTCAGGGACTGGCAGCTCCATCTACCGGCGGCCGCGCAGTTTCACTCAGGGGTGCGCTCGCATAGCTCCTATTTTTAAGCGATTGCACTGCATTGTTACGTTGCCGTTTTCATTCATAGATGACGGTAACCATTACTAAGAGAGACGACATAGAGAGTTTCGTAAGAAGTATTCGCCACTATATGCTGTTTTTTTTCTTCCAAAATAATTCTTCCATCCTATAAATTGTGTGTATGTAATGGACGTTCGCTGCTGCGACTAAGATTTGTTCCACTATAAAAGACAGGTGGTGCTTTTCTTTCCTGTGCAAAAAGGCAAGGCGTAGTGGTGGCACACTTGACGCTGGAGACTTTCGCAATGCAGCAGCTGCCGTAGAGTTGCGCAAGTACCGAAAAAAATAGAAATGAATGCGAGTAATTACATTGAAGCCGTGTAAGGCATCATTAGACGATTGCACCATCTGAATGAGAAGACGAGCGCTAACGTCTCTTCTTGTGTTTAGTCGTTGTTCGTAGCTCACGCTATAACAATCGTTAGGATCGACCACCTAGACCGAACCACCACGCGTCATTATAACTCTTCTATTGACCTTGAGTGCAGGCTGTGCGGTGACTGACATAAGAGAGAATGAAGTTAGACAGGAAAGTATGCAGGCGTCCCGGATGATGCTCTTGCGGAGGAAAAAGAAGTGCGTTACTGCTTGAACGGGTTCATCACGCGCTACAGCAACTAAGCACGAAATACTGTGCGCGCAGCGCCACTGACTAAGGTCCTTCTCTGAATAAGGACCCTCTCTAAGGAAACACTAAGGACACTGACTAGAATCCTTCTCTAAGGACCTTCTCTAAGAACACAGTAAGGACACTGACTAAGGACACTGACTATGGTCCTTCGCTGACTAAGGACCATCTCCAAGGACACACTAAGCACACTGACTAAGGTACTTCTTTAAGCACCTTCTCTAAGGACACACTAAGCGCACTGATTAAGGTCCTTCTCTGACGAAGGACTTTCTCTAAGGGCACACGAAGGACACTGACTAAGGACCTTCTCTGACTAATTACCTCCTCTAAGTACACACTAAGGACACTTACTAAGGACCTTCTCTGAATAGGCACCTTGTCTAAGGACACACTATAAGGTACTGACTAAGGACCTTCTCGTTGTATGCTATTTCTGCGCACTTATGCGTATTGATGAATTGCTCGGAACTGTGAGCACAAACTTTATAGGGGACTCTTGTTTGCTACACTCTAAAAAAAAGGAGCATGCCTTACTCTTTTTGTAAAGTCTTAACCTACTACGTACATGAGCCTTGAAAGAAAGACGTTAACTTTCTCATAGTGGGTCATGTGACTCTTCAAAGAGAGTAGAATGGTCTTTAAAGAGATTTGACTTGTCTCTTTAAAATGTCATACACCTTTCAAACAAGAACACTAAAAAATACAGGGAAAAGTTTGCCGCAGTGATCTAGTGGCTAAGGTACTCGGCTACTGATCTGCAGGCCCCGGGATCGAAACCCGGTTGTGGCCGCTGCATTTTTTATGGAGGCAAAAACGCTTTAGGCCCGTGTGCTCAGATATGAGTGCACGTTAAAAACCCCTGGTGGTATCACTTTCAGGAGCCCTCCACTACGGCGTCTTTCATAATCATAAGACAGTTTTGGGACGTTAAGCCCCACAAATAAAAAAACAGTGAGAAGACTCCTTTTTCGAAATTTTCCAAAAAGCGAAATTCTTAGGAAAGAATGGAACTAAAACAGCGTTATTTTCTTTCTAGCCATGGTGATGCCGAGTTACTAGCTCTCATCAGGCTTTAACTCCCATGTGCAGCACCGCATTAGCTGGACTTCATGTTGGCAGAACGGCTCAATTTTTACACTCATTTGTAGTCATAATATTTTAAAGAAATATCTTTTTAAGAACGAGTGAAAAGGATCATCACTTCATTTTCATAATTTTTTCATTGATCAACTTATTGTTACATTCTTCATGATAGTCGTATGGTGTCGGACCAGTTAGCCTCCTTACTATAGCCCGATGCCGCTATAGGAGCTATCGCTGTTGAAGTATACATAGTTGAATTTTATTCGCCATATTTCGCCCTTCTGTCGCAATGGGCCAAACATGTACATGCGGGAAATATTCTACAGTGGCTACTTGCGGATGCGGTAATGACTTCGGCATGCATCTCCTGCCTTCATATGTTTTTTTTCAAGGCTCAACTTAAAAGAATGCGTGTTGAGCGTGGGGAGCAGTACATTTTATTTTTTTGCAATCGATAAATCATTTTCATTTCACAGTGATATGCCTGTAAGCTTCATAAAAATCTGTCAATAACTCAGAACTAGCCGATTAACGTTCAGGAGTGTAAAAAATGACACAGATATGGTTCCAAGTATTTCAGCACCACACATTCTGGCTAAATTTAGGATGAGCGAAATGTCTTAAAAGAAAGAGAAGTATCTAGATCTGCCACAGGTCCACAGAAACCTAAATTAAAGTAGATCTAAATTAATGTACATCTAAACCTAAACATATCAGAAGAGGCGAATGAGGACTTCAAATGCAGATAGATGCTGAAGACTATGAATATTGGTATCAATTTCAGCAAGATGGGACACCTTGACGATCGCATTCACGGGGACATGGTTATCTGCGTAGTTGCGTCGGCTTAACAGTCATTGTGAAAGCTACCCGCTGAGTCTGATGTGGGGTCCACAATTGTTGGCATGCCTCTGTTATATTTGGCTTGTTTTACAACCAACCCTACTCTTGAACTCTGACTTTGGTATATTAGAAGCCCCTCAGGAGCAAGCGAGGAGCTTGTATGTTTTACCATTGCCAGCAACCAGCTAACTATGTGCGCCTTGGTAGGGTTCGATACGGTGCGTATTTGATTGTTAACTTTTTTGTTCGTTTTGTTCTTTTGTACGGAGTAAACTTGTGCGTAATTCCGAATCGATATATACTGGCAAGGAAACTCCATTGGCGAGTGCCGTTTGCGCTGTGAACGCGCAGACTGCAAAGATGGTTTGACGATTTACTTTTTTGTGTGATTATGGTGACACTGTTCTTCTTTTTCGCTTCGTTCAAACCTATCTCTCTTGAAATCCACTACGGTCTACACCATACTCATGTGCATAGTTGAAGGTTCGCTGCTATTCCACGCTGTCAACAGGCAGACACTTTCTGTTGCATGAAAACTAATGGGCACGTTCTTGGAAATGAAGCGAAAAAAAAGCAAGAACTGCACGAAATGTCACGCGAGAGTTTCTAAATGCATCCGCTAAGCTCATATGGCGAGTTGAAGCACTATTAAGGTATATGCTAATAGTGGGTGCACGTTTCTACAGTAGATTTAGTAAATATAGGCCTGATATCGTGTGAGCGCTTCTGAGTGACGTGCCTTTGTGTGCCGTCTGATTGCGTAATGGTCGCCGCGATGGAGGCTACGAACGGAGTATCAAGGAATCTGTTTCATTCAAGCTTTGTTTTCTCGAAGTGTTCGTACTTCCGTTCTCTTGAACATTGTTGAGGCGGGCCACCTCTTGCCTTTTCTTGCCTTTTCGTCACTCGTTGATACTTGGCAGTGCGCCATATACAAAAGAGCGGATATTATGCGAACAACAAAATGATGCCACAGCACCATTCAGCATGACGCACATTAAACGCACAAAAGTAAAAAAGCATCATCAAAGAAGCCTTTTTGGTGAAATGTAGATGAGGCTACTAACAGTATGGAGCTGTAGGAATGAAAGGTCCTATTTTTGTTTATGTGTCTTTTTGGTTTATTTCGTAGCCGCTCATATATATCGCCAATCAGCCGGGCTAAGTAAGTCATCACGAGTCCAGTGAATGATTCGCTACACTCAGGTTTCAAGGAAAAGTTCAAGCTATTGCAAAGGCTGCTACAGCAAATAACAAAAAAAACAAAAAAACTGGCTGTTCAATTTGTAGCAGCGCGGACACTTGCACAGTGGTCGAGAAAGAAAACAAATACTTTATGTGTGATGCCGTTTGAGCACCAGATCACACTCATCAAGATTTCATAAGAAATGTTTATGTATAAGCCGACTGGACAGCGTGAGCAAAGTAAAATAATCCAAATTGATCTCCTTCCATCATATGAATGCTCTGGATAGGCTCTTGCTGTCACCGTCGCTGTCATGTTCCACCTAAATTAGAAATCGATAGCATCCCCCAATGCGTTCCTTGTCGTGCCTGCAAATAAACCTGCTCGAGCTGGATCATGAATATCGTGAGTTCAGTCCCACGACCATGGTGGTCGCATTTAGCTGAAGGTGAAATCAAGAGGTCCGTGTACTGCAGGATGTCAGTGAACGTCAAGGTCTAAATTTTCGGACTACACTATGGCGTTTCCCATAATCGTGTAGTTGTTTTGGGACGTAAAACCCCAAATAATATTGCCGGCATAGTTTCTAAAATGTTAGGACTCAACGAGAGCCCGCATAATCTAAGAAATGGCAGTGATCGGCAGAGAAGTTACAGCAACCAATAACTTACAGCTGCAAAGGGTGCTAAAAACACACCGAAGACTGCACTGCATATTATTTTTCATGTGCAACATGCAGGGGCGAGTCATCCAGCACGTTTGGTGGCAAAGCCATGTTTATGGCGCATAGGGCGTGATTACTTTCTGGTATCATTACATCCGTCTCTACAGAAAACAGATAGAGTTTGGGAGGGTGACCTTTATTTGGCAGTGGGCCAACATCATTTTTTTCGTCATGTGAATGGAGGTAGCATGTATATGAGCCTGCTTGCGTTATACAAGCGTTCTTTGTCTCCTACCCACTAAATCAGAACCGTAGTTTGAATGAAACTGCTGTTCCACACCACACGGACTCAACCGACATGGTTATAAGTGGCTAAACACAGCAGTGGGAAGACACTTTAACTACGTGTGGCTTCGTGGCGCACCATGAACATGGTGGCGTCATTATTCTAACAGTGGAGGATATCCCCATGAATATGTACTTCATTTATTATCGCACATTATAATAAGGTTATTCAGCCAACTGTGGAGACATGAATGAATCCAATTTTGTGATGGGCTGCTAGAATGTAAATTGGCGCTTTCTATTTGTGCCTGTGTTAAATCGTATACAAGTTTCTTATTAGCTCATCGTTCGGTATTATAATGGTGCGTGTTTGTGAATAATATTAAGGTGGTACTCTCCCAGCGCAGTGTTATGTGACTTGAATTTATGATCTGGCTGAATCGGTTATCTTAAGAAATGTATCCGAAGTTTTCAAAAATTAGGGAAATGCGTAAGCTACGAGATGCCTTCACACTAAGCCTCTAGTGGCAGGCATTCTAAGATGGTTAAATATTATTTTGGGCTGTAATTAGGAGTGTTTATTCAATTAAATTTTAATATGTGGGTGTTTATGTCTTATAGCAAAATTGAAATCTTTCATGGGAAGAACCAATTGCACATGTGGAATTCCGAAAAAGAGGTCTATCAGTAACTACGAAATAAAGAAAGTCCACCTTTTTCAGCGGTCAAAGCGAAGCCGACACCCGGGAGAACGTGACCGCCACAATTATTCAGACACGCTCTGTACGAGTGAGCGTTATTATACGTCAACCATCAACTCACTTCGTTGTGTGTGCCTGCAGGTGGCGCTTCCAATAATGTGGCACGCACGACGCTCGTTAACCAAAGCGGAAGAACTACACCTCTAATGTATGCCTTCAACAGTGACTTCATTCTGGTCATCTGCTTGTTGAGCTTATTGGCGAGAAAATTTTCATTCTCTTTTCTTAAATGGGAAGCATTTCTTAGTGAACTTCGGTGACTTTGAGCGTATCTATCTATCTGTCTATCGGGCCGCTTACGTTTGGGTGCTCTCGTGGTTACCCCCTTAAGTTGGCGTGAACCAAAATTAGCATGGGAAAGTAAGATGGTTTGACGAATATGAGCGCTGGTCAAGACATGAATATTGTCACAATCCCGTCGCGTACGTCGTCAAACACTTCCCGCCAGACAGTGGCACATACCCACGGACTGGTATGTGCCGCTGGTATGCGGGTATGTGCCACAGGTGGTTGACACTTAATATCTACTCAGGAACGACGAGAACATACATGGGTAATTTTAACGCGCGAGCTTCGAGATGCACCCGGCATTGGTTGCGTCCACCCGATGAATGCAAGAATAAATGTAAGGGTTTCAGCTGGAATCAAACGCTAACATTCTGCGTGCATGGCAATGAAGCATTTTACCACAGAGCTACGCCAGTTCTCGAAACTACTATTCAAAAGACGGTAAATTTCGTGAAATGTGAATAGTGGTTGCAGTGCAGCCTACCCAATTTTATAAACATTGCATATGTACTCCTTTGATACAGCCGTGACGTCGGGTTACATCAATTGTGTTTAGTTGCCATGCGCTGAAGTTCATTTATGTGGCACTGTCCAGGTTCAGCATGCAGGGTCGCGATCATCAGCGTTTCATATCAGCTTTTGGTGTTGCTAATACTCATGTTCCAGTTGGCATCGTTGTGCAAGTACAAGCAAATGGTTATATTAACAATTTCGTTATGGCTGGCCGTAACTTTAAACAAGCACCGGCCAGCCTGAAAGAAATCCTGTATATGTCGAATGTACGCCCACTTTTGGAATACGCGTGCAGCACGTGGGGACCCTTTTACTAAGGTGAACATCGACGCTCTAGAACGCGTGCAGCTGAGAGCGGCCCGTTTCGTCACGGGTGATTACAACTTTTCTAAAAGATCTTTCGAAATCAGGAGTACTTTAGGATGGCCTCTTCTTGAAGACAGGCGCAAATTCCTACGTTTATCTCTGTTTCACAAAATATTCCATGGTTTAACGGGTATTCACAAAGAAAACTACATATCGGAGCCTACGTATGTATCTGCTCGTACTGATCACCCCCTTAAAGTGCGCGAGTTCTCTACAAGAATTAACCTTTTTAAATATTCATTTTTTCCGCGATCAATTAAGCAATGGAACAAACTACCTCATGAAATTGTAGCCGCGTCCAGGGAAACTTTCGCCACTGCGCTGGAACATCATATCTTATCGTAGCCTGAGCACAGATTAAGGTTGCTTACACTTTCGTCTCATCTCTCTAGCGATCTACGCTTCAGCTCTTTTTTTTCGCCTGCTTTTTATCTGTGTGTGTATATATATGTATGTATATATGTGTGTGTGCGTATGCATTTTATATATATGTATATACTTTTCTTGCTGCTGTACCTTCACACACGTCAATGATTATTACGTGTCACCATTGGATGCTTTATTACGTATCTGTATTTCTTTTATGTTCAACTCAGTGTTAATGGACTGTCGCCTTTCTGCATTTTGAAATCGTTATCTCCCCCCTACACTAATGCCCCTCGCGGGCGCTGTAGGTACTGTAAATAAATAAATAAATATTAGCATCTGCAAATCTTGTACATATGTTGTTGCGTTCAGCATTTGTACATATATTTAGCGTCATTTAATGACGTGTTGCTTAATGAAAAAATTGCAGCCTTCCCTCCTCACGCTTCGCATAACGTCGATTTCCAGGTACGTGGGATGTGCCGAATTTTTTCTTGCCCCTATTTCCCCACCCTCAGGGCTGGGTAGCAAACCAGATGCCAATATTCGGTTAACGTCGCGGCCTTTATTTTCTTTCTTTATGTCTCTGTCACTGCACACATGTCTTGAAAAAACCTCTATAATTGTCGCAGAGTGTTCATCAAATGAAATGGAAGCCTCGGCGTAGCAATCGGGCCAATGTGGCCTCCCCGAAGCTTTCAAATTTCACATTTGTATGTGTATATATATATATATATATATATATATATATATATATATATATATATATAAGGAACAAAGTGTATACCTAAGGGCTCGTTTTTCCGTGTTTTTACACAATATAATAAGATCTACAGGCAATAATGCCAAGAAATGCATAAAGAAGTTATTAAAAGCAATGTAATGTAAATAGGAAGAAAGAAAAGTGGGTGAAAAAATAACTCGCCGTGAGCAGGAATCTAACCTAATGCCTTCAAATAACGCGTTCGATGCTCTTATTCGAAAGTTGTTATTTGAAGGTCGTAGGTTGAATTCCTGCTCACGGCAAGTTATTTTTTCACCCAGTTTTCTTCCTTCCTATTTACATTACAATTCTTGTAATAACTTCTCTATCCATTCCTTGGCATTATTCTCCGATAGATCTCAGAGTATTGTGTCAAAACACGGAAAAACTCGCCCTTAGGTATACATTTCTTTCCCTTATTCATTAACGAGGGTCTCGTACTGGCAGACTTGGTGCCGTTAGGTTGCATACAAGGAACTATTGGTCAGCTGCCCGCTCGTAATAGGTTCACGTTCTACGTGACGCCACACAGGCTCATAAAAGGGTGTTCCACACTCGCCGCCATGGCTACAGGTGGCGCTGACTGACACTTTAACGTTTAAATTCACATACAAATCCAATAAAGTGGCTGGAGGCATAGCCGCCGTGATAGCTCAGAGCATCGAACGCGTTATTCGAAGGACGTAGGTTTGATTCCTGCTCACGGCAAGTTATATTTGCACCCACTTTTCTTTGTTTTTATTCACATTACATCGGTTCTAATAACTTCTCCTATATATTCCTTGGCATTATGGTCTGTTAGATCTCAGTATATATATATATATATATATATATATATATATACCTTCATTGGAGGATATGAATGTGAATTTTATTTAGACGGTCGTTGTCCGGGAGTAGAGGGCTAAAGGCAGATAAACTGCCTGAGAAAAGACCCTCTACCCATATATTGCTCGAGGACGAAAACCAAGCAAACATAGTAGAATAATAAAAAAACAACAACAAACATGCTATACAATGTAGGCAACCAGATTGGCTCAGCTGTTTCTTCTTTGCCTGTTGGCACTGTTAAAGGCGCAAAACGACGTAGCAACTCGACTGATTTTCAACGCTGTTGCATTCTCCTATAGCGTCTCATCAAACGCATTTACCAAGAAACGGTAGGCGCGTGGAGGTTTCCCATGGCCCTCCTTTGTTTTCCGCAATGCTTTTCCCAACTGAGCGTCATTTCTGTTTGACCGTCCTTACGTTATTGGTGCTAAAAGGAGAGACAGAAAGAGTTGAGGTGACTAAACTTCAAACGCATGCACACCTACACGCTGAGAGTATCAGGAGAATCAATGGTGTTTTAATGTGTGAAGCCATTGCCTCTGGGTGGTATCAATAACTCCAGTTATTGATACACTACAGTCAGTGATCTGGAGCTGTTACAATATAGCATCCGAGTGATTAATGGTAAGGCAAAAAACGGCTTTTCATCCTACCTCCCAGCTAAAATATAGTCATCTCCATAGCGAAGCTGCCTCGCTCCAACAGCTGTTGCTCGTAATGGTATGTGTTCCAAAGATTATGCTGCAACAGTTCTCATGACGCGGTCAGCACAAAATGGACACGAAAAACAAGAAAGTACACGAGACAAGCGCTGTCTTACAAGTGAAAATTTAATTCAAGAAATTGCCAGGCCTGCGCAGCACTCTCAGAGTGGTCGCAGCAAAAGCTGGAAGAAAGTCCTTTTTAGAGCCTGTTGTAGACTTTCTTATGGCAACTAATTCCAGTACACATGCAAGGTACCCACAACACCTTGAATTACCGTAACCTATATAAAGTAGGCTAGCACCCACTATACCGTTATTCTTCCTTAGGCGGAGAAGCACGACACCACTACACATATAACAATAATGCCTGAGGTTACATGGCTCAAAACCTCCATGTGACTGTGTAAGATGCCGTAGTGGAGGGTTCCGGAAAATTTGACCATCTGTTGTTTTTTAGTGGGCACTGACATCGCACAGTACACGAGTCTCTACCATTTTACCTCCTTAGAAATGCCAAGGGCCCAGTGGCGTAGTCAGGAAGCGGCACACCGAGCACGTGCCCCCCATCTCTCCCGAAATGTTTTTCGTCATGGCATAAGGAACGAAAAACGGCCATTTTAAGGGGCTGCCGCACCGAAAATCTATAGAGAGCTCCCCCCCGCGACAAAGTTTCTGGCTACGCACCTAACACAGCCGTGGCCCGGAACAAACCCGGGACCTTTGGGTCAGCAGCCGAGTCACGTTGTCTATATTGGACCCGCTACAAAAATGAAAGGCATAATGTTCACTTTGTGCTGTGGCTCATGGCGATGTAGAATGATGGCTGAACATTTTATAGGGGCTTGTAAGCATTTACCTACATACTCGTGGCGCGAATAGCATTGTTTGATGGTTCATTGTTATTTTTCTCTTCTACAACACTATATTACATATCTTAAAATGATTCCTTGCCAGACATGGCACCTGTGTAGGGCATTTTACTGAAGGCGTTTCAAGCAACAGCTTAGTACTATTATAAAATGCATGGCTACAATGCAGAAGGCCGGATTCAAATCTTATTCAATCATAGAAAATAATTTCTAAATACTTTTTTTACTTGTTGCAATGCAGTTACGGACGTCAGTTTTGGTGGCTGCGTATCATACAACGTCAAAATAGCCTCTTGTGATCGCATCACATCTTTCGGTGTAATATACAGAAAACCGAAACACCGTCAATATGAGAACGGCTGAGAGAACGGAGTGCTGCTTACCAATCGTTAAAGGTGGCGGCTGGCAGAAAGAATAACAGCCTCCACTGGAAGCATCTGTCGCCCAGATTGACTTAATCGCTTCATCTTGAAAAATGAGGTTTGCGGTATGGAGCCTTACCCGCTGGGAGACGTACTATAATGCTCGGTAGAGAAGCTGGCGTTTCTGCAATTTTCAGCCGATTCAATTTTTCTTCTAACTCTCTATATTAGCCTCATTGCCGCAAACGTTGTCACTAGGGGTTAGGGTACGGCGTGTGCTGTTCAAAAAGCTTTCCTCCGTAAATAGAAAGTATTAGCCGAGCGGCCAATCGGGCGCAGCGAAGGAGCAGAGGGGCAAGCGGAGTGCAAGCGAATGCAGCGGTTGTTTCAGCGAAGATAGCGTAGTAGAGCCCCTATACGTTTTACGAAGTATAGGGGCCTTACAGCGGAGTGCATTGCTGCGCCACCTGTTGAGCACGATTGAAGCTACCATCGATCGAGCAGAGACTGCCTGTAGAACGTTCGCACGCTGATGCGCTCCGCAGGCTCCGCTGAGATAAAATGAGCGGCAAAGCGTCTCACTCCGTTAAGTCGCTATAGCTCACTCACCGTGCCGCGCATGCGCTGTTTGCGTTCCGTTTGCGGGGCCCGCTGCCCACAGCGTTAAAGAGCTCCTTTTGACAGATGTTCCGGCGTCAGCTTCGGCGTCGTTGTTTTTGAGCGAAAAGTCATTATCTTGAGTGTGGACGAAAAATAGAAAAACATTGGCACTAGAACGCGGGTCGTTTGCGTGCCTAGCGCGTGTTCTACCACACATTCACGCTACTGCTTGTGAATACAGCAAACATAACTTCCTATGTTTGAAAATGCTGTAAAAGTAACTTTTATTCTTTACAAACACAAGCAATTCTTTACAAACACACAATACGTCATGAAATATTGCAGTAAGAATGCGTTGTACTAGCATGCATTGCCATCCGACGTCAGAACACGTGATTATTATAATGACTTCATTGTTTAAAGCCAATAACGAACTATAGACGGCACACACGCTACCGTGCCTTTTCTCTTAAGATTCGAAAGGATTTCATTGATTTAGTGTTTGAAGCATACACTATGGATAGGATATCGATGTCGCCTTCAATTTCTTAAGGCGCAGTTTGAGGGTCCCGCAACTTTCTCCCTGTTCGGTTGTCAGCAAATTTTCCCTGCCACTTCTATGTCCGTACCACGTTGAAATTTATCTCGGTAAAGCGGCGGATTGCAAAGGGGGTTCTTTACTAGATAATGTATAGTTTTTTGCCATTCTTCGAAGTGGAGGCATTAGTAGAAAATATTTTTTAATTAATGTAATATAGCCTATTTCAGGCAGCCTCAACCACATCTTAGTTTTCTTAAATACAAGTATGGCCTGGTCATACAATACCGTTGTGGCATACTTTTCTTCTTCTTCTGGCATGACACACTTGGTACATAAGCTAGTAGTGGGTAGTCTGCTGAGGAAGCACGCTGCAGCAGCCGCCCCTCTGCTTCGGCCATCGCCTTTCATAATAATGTGGCGAGACAACGACACGACCACGTTGGCCACTATCCCATCTTCCTCGCCTCGCTACATATGGTGACCCGGACTACGAACGCGACCTTCCATGGAGCAGCGTGAGCATCTCGACAGCCTCAGCCCTGGTACCGCTACCACTGCACCCGGCCATGTACCCTCTTCGGGTGTTGTTGGAGGTACTGCTACCATGACGCTATCACAGCTGCGGCTTGCCGATCCCTCCTTATGGTTCATTCAACTCGAGAACAAGTTCCGCATTCATCGCATCACGTCCGAAGTTCGCAAGCATGAGCTCCTCGTTGAAGCGTTGCCGCCACAGGCAATGGCTGAAATACGCGACATATTCATGGGCCCGCCTGGTGACACTCCATATACGACAGTCAAACAGGCTCTTCTTCACCGACTCGTTCCGCCTAAGCATCGGCGCATTCAGCAACTTCTGAGCAATGAAGAGCTCGGGGACCACCGTCCCACACACTTTCTACGTCACCTGCAGCACCTGCTTGGCGACCAGCCGGACGACGCCCCCAAGCACACTGTGACCCACGGCATCGTTACCACAAGCCCACCGGTTCACTGCTGCCCTCGCCGACTTGGCCCTGATAAACTTCGAATTGCTCGCAACGAGTTTGAGCATATGTTACTGTTGCAAATCACTCGTCCGTCATCAAGCTCGTGGTCGTCGGCGCTACACATGGTTCCCAAGAAGAACAATGACTGGCGGCCCTGTGGTGATTATCGGGCTCTCAATGCAGTCACCGTTCCATATCGATACCCGTTACCTAATATTCAGGACTGTACTGCCTTTTCAACCGGCACAACTGTATACTCGAAGATTGATCATGTGAAAGCTTATCATCAGATCCCCGTTGAGCCTTCTGACATTCCCAAAACTGCAGTAATTACCCCATTTGGGCTCCATGAGTATTTACGAATGCCTTTCGGTTTGAGAAACACAGCTCAGACATTCCAGCGTTTTTAGACGAAGTCACAAGAGGCTTACCGTTTTGTTTCGCCTATATCGACGATCTTCTCGTTGCCAGCAAGGACACTGAAACGCACAAGGCACATCTACGTCAGCTTTTCACTCAACTGCGTGATTACGACCTTGTCATCAATGTACAAAAGTGTGAGCTTGGAGTCTCGGAGATAGCATTTCTCGGACATCAGATCACTAAAGATGGCATCACTCCTCTACCTGACAAGGTTCAATCTATCCTCGAGTACCCGCCTGCCACGTCCATACGCAGTTTACGACGTTTTCTCGGACTCAAGTTGCACAGCGGGCTTGTTGGTTATTCATGTTGTTCGAGGTATAGCGCATCCAAGACGGGACAGAGAAGAAAACACAGAACACATACACGGCGCTAACTTTCAACAATTGTTGAAAGTTAGCGCCGTGTATGTGTTCTGTGTTTTCTTCTCTGTCCCGTCCTGGATGCGCTATTCCTCGAACAACATTTTCGGACTCGTCAGTTTTTAGCGCCGCTTCATCCCTACACGCTCTACACTGCTGCAGCCTCTGGAAGCACTACTCTCGAATTCGCAAGCCGAGTCAGCCGCGATTCCCTGGGACACGGTCGCGGATCAAGCTTTTGCCGCCGTTAAGACCAAGCTCGCCCTGGCCACCCTCCAGCACCACCCTTCACCAACTGCTCCCACTAGCCTCATGGTGGACGCTTCTTTAGAAGCAGTTGGGACCGCTCTTCATCAATGGAACGATGATGCATGGGCTCCGATTTCCTTCTTTTCCCGCAAGTTACGCGACACTTAGCGCCGATATAGTACTTTCGGACGGGAGCTCCTCGCGGCCTACCTTGCGGTGAAGCATTTCAGGTACTTCCTTGCAGGGTGACAATTTGCCATTATTACCGACCACAAGCCCCTTGTTTCGGCTTTACGTTCCTGCAGTGCCACGCACACTCCTAGAGAGCTTCAACACCTTGCTGTCATTGCCGAATTCACCACAGTCATACGTTATGTAAAAGGCAGCTTTAACCGTGCAGCGGACGCTCTCAGTCGTATTGCCAGCAATGCCGCGACAGGCACCACCGACCTTTAATTGTCCTCGCTCGCGGAGGCACAGGCACTACATGAGGACCTTCCACGACTCCGATTCTCTACTTCCCTCCGACTAGAACAAGTCAACTTCCCCGATGACGACGTTACGCTCTGGTGCGATGTTTCACACAACTGCACTCGTATCTATGTTCCTTCACAGCTTCGTTGTGCTGTTTTTGACACTCTCTACTCCATCTGCCATCCAGGCATAAGAGCTGCGTAACATCTGGTCACTGAACACTACGTTTGGCCGCGCATACGCGCTAACATTCGTGACTGGGTTCGCACTTGTCAGCGTATCAAGGTGAAACGGCACACCAAGCCTCCACGGGGACAATTCCCTCTCCCTGATGCACGTTTCAACACCATTCATTTTGACATTGTCGGGTGATTACCTCCATGTCGGGGAAATACGTATTTGCTTACGTGTATCGACAGGTACACTAGGTGGCCTGAAGCAGCTCCAATGCCTGACATCACGGCAGAAACAGTTGCTCGTACCGGTTCTTGCTACCTGGATTAGCCGTTTCGGTGTACCATCAACGGTGACTACAGATCGAGGCAGACAGTTTGAGTCAGCGCTTGTCACCTCTGTCACATCTCTACTTGGTTGTGCGCGTATTCGCACAGCTGCGTATCATCCAGCATCAAATGGCTTAGTGGAGAGACTCCACCGTCATCTAAACGCAGGACTCACCTCGCAGCCTCACGCAGAAGATTGGGTATCACACCTCCCCATCGTGCTTCTCAGCCTACGTTCAACACTTCGGCCAGAACTTGCCTGCTCTTTAGCCGAGATGGTTTATGGCTGCACACTCCGTTTGCCTGGTGACCTCGTCAGCCCCGTTACTACGCAGAGTGTTTCGGATCCATCTTCTTTCGTCCAGCGTCTGCGGATCTTCATGCAAAACTTGCGCCCATCACCAACTTCAGCTCACACTAAGAACGACGTTTTTCAGCCGGCAAACCTACAGACATCTTCACACGTTTTTGTTCCTATCGATGCGTCTCGCCGTGCTCTTCAGTCTCGCTATGATGGTCCTTTCCCAGTCATCAAGCGTTCTGAACAATATTTTACAATTCTGCGTAATGGGCATGAAGACACAGCCAGCATTGAATAGATCAAGTCGGCACCCATTCTGACAAGCTCCGTCTGATCATTTTTTTCTTCAAGTGCCCACAGCCACTTGTCTGCAGGGGGGGGGGCTATGTTTTGCATACTTTTCTTCTTCTTCTGGCACGACACACTTGGGACATAAGCTAGTAGTGGGTAGTCTGCTGAGGAAGGACTCTGCAGCAGCCGCCCCTCCGCTTCAGCCATCGCCCTTCATAATAATTTGTGAGACAACGACACGACCACGTTTGCCACCATCCCGTCTTCCTCGCCTCGCTACACCGTAATCCCTCCCTTGCCCTGAAATACTATCTTGTGTAGAAGACAGAGCACTTGAGAAGCTGCAGGTTCACAATTACCTGGCTTTCGTCTTATCCGCATACTTTGTAGGGCTTTCGAAAGTCTCCAAATATGATTTATATTTCGCCAGCTGTGGTCTTAGTACAAACAGAGCCTCTTTATTGTCATATGAATCAGCTCATTTAAAAGGTGTATCACCCTCGCGACGAAATGATGGTTCAATCAACTGTGACGCATATAGTTTGAGCCGTGGTAAAGTTTCTGAATTGCATTCATTGTATATTTACATGTTTAATCCCTAATCACTTTCGATAGTGCCATGAAAACCTTAGTACCTGTCTCCTGAAATCATGCTTTGATAAAAGCCGAACTATTTTTTTAGTTTTCTGTCACGTCTTAAGACGTGACAGAAAATACTTATAGAACATTGTCCATACTTATAGAACAATTGTTCTATAAGTATGGACAGTCAGTGATCGCATAGCGAAAACATACCGAAATGAATTAACTAAAACTAAATATGAAAAATGATTGCACAAAGCTTTATATGGCTAGGACAAAAAAACGGTCTCCATTGGCTGTGCTATCCCTTACGTCGTTCCGAAGCACGCACGCCATTGACTGCGTTGTGAGGGAATTCATGACGGCTATGACGCCAAGCCCACGTGCCACAGTTTTTCTTGAAACCTTCCCACCGAGTTGGCTCGCAATGTCAGACACTTGCAACAACGCGGTGTTGCGGCGTCCAAGCGGTGATTGCGGGAGCACGTTTGCCAGGTCGAATGCCGCTTTGCACGAGATTCCGCGGGCGTTTCTTCAGCAGCACATTGGCCACGGCTGCAACGTCTTTGACAGCCTGTGGTTCGAGAACAACCACTGTGATTAACGAAATACGAAGTGCATTTAACCACTGATTACATTTCTCCATACCGCGTTCATGTGAGACACAGTGTGTGGCAAGTAAAATAAACGCTGTGGAAAGTCGAAGCCAAAAATGTCTCTAATCTCATTAAGAAGCACGAACGTGTAACTTCTAATAGTGAAACGGTCGAGTATCACGTCCGGTTTAACCCACTGCTAGACACCGGAGCCGCACGTTGCAGCTTTCGCTGGTTAACCATTCGTACGCAGTGCTTCCACGGTTTATTTTTTAAGTGTGAATACACTTTATAAGCGACCCCAAACCATCCACCGCCGTCGGCGGCGTCCGCAGTCTTCTCTCTATCTTTAAAAAAAAGAGGACTTGGCGGGCCGCAGCGCGACGCTCTACCGAATAAGCCACGGACGCGATGCTGATATCGGTGTCAGTAACGCGCTTTATACCCCCTCTCCCTTCGCTCGCTCCTCCGCTCTCCTCGCTAGCTGCAGCTGCGCGCGCACCCCTCTCTCTCGCGCGCCCTCCTTCTCTCTCAGTCTCCCGTCGAGAGCGGGTCGTGGGATGGATGTCCCGGAGGCAACGCTACCATCAACAACGAATGCAGTACAACCGAATGCCAGCAGTGCATCCGTCGTTGGAGGTGACGGTACCGCGGTGGTTTCGCTGACGTTGGAAGTCAAGGCGCTGTGAAGGGCTCGTGAGACCGAACGTAAGCGGGCGAAGCGTGCAGCGGATGCCGAACTGCGTGCTCGCGAGGCCGAGTGCAAGCGGGCGAAGCGTGCAGCGGATGCCGAACTGCGCGCTCGCGAGGCCGAGGACAAGCGGGCGAAGCGTGCAGAGGATGCCGAACTTCGCGCTCGCGAGGCCGAGGACAAGCAGGCGAAGCGTGCAGCGGATGGTGAACTGCGCGCTCGCGAGGCCGAGATGAGGCGTCAGCATCGAGCCGCGAACGCGGCCCAAGAAGCGGAACGACAACACAAGCGTCAGGCGGAGAAGGGCGATGAAGGCCGGCGTCAAGACGCCGCTCGCAATCGTCAACGGCGAGTGGACGTTCCCGAAGCCGTTCGAGCCAGTGAACGTGCCGCGCGGGAGAGGGTGCGAGCCCTGGACTTTGCTCGTCCGGACGCGTCGTGAAGTGTAAATAAATAATACTTCGTATATAATGTATCTTTGTACAAATGCTTCATGACAAACAACACTTAAATTCATTAATTACACTTTAATCATCATCATCAGTAATAAAACTCCCAAGCATTTCCCCGAGGGTGAACATGTTTAATTGCGAATGCACGGGGTGATGCTATGAGGAGGAGTAAAGTTAAAATTCGTTGGCATTCGCCAGTGAGTTAACGTAAACTCCCCCGTGTGATCAAATTGCGATTCCCAGGAACCATTACACCATGAAGGCACCATGTTGTGATTAATAAATATAATAGTGCGAATTAATAAATACCCCTCATAGCATCACCCCGTGCATTCGCACTTAACCATGTTCACCCTCGGGGAAATGCTTGGGAGTTTTCTTTATTGTGGAGCACGTTTCAATTCATTTTATTTCCTCTCTCATCTAGGGGGTTCCATAGTATTACCAAGGTGAACTAGCAACAATGTAGCACCCCCGGAGCATTCACGGGTGATATACATACAACTTACAGGTTTATAACCTTAATCTGAAGCTGCACTTCCTTTTACCTTGTTCACCTAGACCAGCCTGTTGAGTTGCCGCAGGGCAAGTTGCAGTAAGTAGCTATAGGCAAAGTGGGCGCAGCCAACCGCAACACAAGACAGGCGCAAACAGAGGTTGTGGTGTGTGCGACCTAAAGGAATTATTTTCTTTCACTGCTTTGCTTCACATGAACGCCGGTCATGTCGCGTCGTATACGTATGCTCATGCCATCGCATAGGAATGGTAGTAGCACAGAAGCGTAAACACTTTCAGTATTTGACCCCATCTACTGTCGAGGACAGGGTAACCAAGACGGAACGTAACGGACACGCAGAAATGTAAAATAAAGGCAGCATATCCACGGGGTGAATGATGAAGAGTGGGGCGAAGCATCCGTCCATTCATTTGTTCTTGCTTCCGTCCGTCCATGCGTCCGTCTGCCATCTGTGTGACCGTCTGTGCGTCCACCCGCCCGTCTGTGCGTGCGTCCCGAGATTCGTCCATGCATTCTCCCCTGCGTCCGTTCATACGTCCATCCGTCCGTGCAGCCATCCATGTGTCCGTCCATGCATCTGTCTGCGTGTCCGTTCGTCCATCTAGTCAACACTCCAAGTACCACCTTCTCGCATCTTTTCATCATATAGAAGCACCGCCATCCAGCGGACATTCCAAGCACTAAATGAGAGGTGGTATACGCACACTTTCTTGCGGCTTGCGCTTCTTGTCTACTTCCCACCTTTAACCACCTCGAGTTCATGGTATGTACTAGTTCACTGTATTCATGGCACTGCGGCCCAACGCTCGCTAAATCTTTCTAAAACTAAGGAGGTTACGCCCAGCGACTATAACCTAGCAAACATTTCTAGTCAGATAGTGTCCAATGTACATGTCAATGGCTGCTAATTGGGAATGAGAGACAGGAAAATTTGGCTTTTAGTTAACGCGCACGCTGCGAATTTTATTGTTGAACAACGCACAGGAGAAATCTCACATCGGCATCACCTTGCAGATCAAAGCGTAAAACTGGTTACGCACTACGACTACGACGAGGGACGAACAGGTGCCGCTTCAAGGAGTTTTGCCCCTAAAATGAAATCAACAAGTTGACAAGCGAGATAGGGTCACGTTATCTGAGTGATTTCCAGTTATGTATCTTCTTTCCTGGATCGTGTCACTAGGATTGGCGCCGATGTTTAGAGAGTGTCTTGGAAGAAAGGGGTTGCGAACTTGTGGTGAGCGGAATACGAGGAGAAAGAATTGATGAGGCTGTCTCTCACAAGATTGATTCATGCCTGACCTTTTCTTTTTCGGAGGCTTGTTTTCTCGCGTAAGTGCATCTCCGCTGTGAAGCTAGACGATCTTCACGTACATGCGGTCAAAGGATGGGAGTTGTGCCGGTTGAGGCAGACAAGACGTCAGCCGGGGCGATTTTTCGCATTGGCTGTGCCGGATAAGTTAGAACATTGGCACCATAATTTGCACAAGTTAAAACACACAGATTGGAGACAGAACTGGCTTCTCACACCACCGAATCAAGAAAGGCGGGTCTAGATTCCCAGGGGCAATAGAAGCTCTTTCCTCGAGCCTTCATCCAGAAGTTTCTGGTCGCATAATCATGATCTTGCTGGAAATTACGAATACTAACTAGCAGAACTGACTGGAGAAATGCTGATATCAAACCGCCGGCGAAGTCTGCAGATTCAACCAATATTGCGCGTACACGTAGCCTCTACTCATAACGTGTACATAAAGTGTACACATGCAGTACCTGTGAGTAGTGCGGCCAATGGTTAAGAATACAATAAGCCAGGGGCGTAACTGGGGGGTGGCAAACCGAGCCCCTGCACCCCCCCCCCCGAAATTGTTTTCGCCATGGCATTGAGAACCAAAAATGGCTATTTCAAAGTGGTGCCTTCCCCGAGGTCAGGGAGGTACCCCCTCCAGAAGTAATTTCAGGCTACGCACCTGCAACGAGCATGTGCGTAGACACGATGTAATCGCCGTACACAGCGAAGTAGCGGAGTATGGGGGCCGTTCTACTGTTTCAACTTACCACCGGGACCCTTCGTGGCTCTCCATGCGGTTTATGCTTGATTGATAGTTACCGGTTAGCGCAGTCTGCTGGTGCCAGACACCGCAACACCAGATGGCAGGGGAGGGGAGGATAACAAGATTCGTACGAGACAGGCAGAAGCGGAAATGAATAGGCTGACCGCAGGCTCAAGACGAAGAACAATCGAACGTTGGTGCATACCGCTTGCGTATAATGGTTGCATATAGAAAACCTCCATGTTTATTGATTGCCTAGCCTGATACTAGATACACTCTCTTATCTCGGCCATTTACAAGGCCATGATCGTGGACGTCATAAACTTTACACCTAATCTAGGGCTCGAAAGCAGTCAAGGAAGCAAAGAGTGGGGGACATTACTTTTAGACGTAGAAGCTGGGAACATGTTCCGTTCTTACGAAATGCCCGTGGAAGTGACCCCGGAAGCCGTTCGCGTTGTCTCTTCACCATAATCATCAGTAAAATGAATTTTACCTTATCCGAACCCGGCTCCTACTTGTAGAAAAGGGTTACCGAAGGCTAGAGTAGCGTGAGTGGCTACTGAATCATTCTTGCCAAAGACAGCGAAAGGAGTACCTCCTGGAATATCAGCCTCCGGATGAGCATCCACGACTATTTAAGTGAAGTTTCACGGTATTCTTACTGCAAGACGACAGCTATAATTTGTTATTTGTGTGCAGTCAAAACAATACAGGTATATCATGGTCGTTCGCGACAAACTGGTACGCGCTAACGCAGTGGAAACTCAAAACAGCATGTTCAAAACACTCGCTTAACTGCTGCATAACATAGAGGTTCCGGCTAAGAAAAACACAGCCAGCCAGAAAAAAAAGAAAAAGTTGATCATAGGGACATCATTCTTCTGACTTTATTCTTCGAACACTCATCAGTGCCATCACTGTCTTCGCATGTACAGTAGTCCGGTCGCAGATTTAACATAACAGCCGCAAGCATGCATACTATTCCAATTACGTTGTGTATGCTCGGCCATATTTTTCAGGATCCGAAAACAAGTGGATTAATAATATCTTCACGTACTAGCTCTTCAATGCAGTAGTGTTCTGTTCAGAATGAAGTATGAAATGTCTGTATACTTACACAGCTTGCTTATCTCGTAAGTTCTCTGCAATTGAATGGAATGAAAAAAAAAAACTTTATTTCAGTCCTGCAGGACGCGCTTAGCGCGTAGCGGGCGTCTCCCACGTAGGGACCAACAGGGAGTACCTGGCGGCCGCTTCGTGGGCCTGCTGGACGGCCAATTGCAGGCTGGCTGCAACTCTGGTATGAGTTACTGCACCGCCATGGTCCTACAAAACAGAAATAGGCCGTTTCCGGGTCATCAGTGGATATCACTGAGATCATAACTCGTCGCTAGTGGCCTCAGAAGCTTTGCGCCACGTGCCAGTAGGCTATCTAGGAGGCTAGTGTGATGCCAGACGTCGCTTGGTTTGGATTCGGTCACTGTAGGACTGCGCTAAGAATTGGTTACACTGCAGTTAGTTTACTTTCATTTATATTGCGTCGTGAGTTTGGGGAGGCATGTCAGCCATTGGCAGGCAGCACTGCTTGAATGGCACTCAGTCAAACCGCATCTGACCGGATTTTCCGTGACTACACAGACAGTCCTGTGCCAGCATGGTGCCCCGCGTAGTTCGGCAGTGCCAGAGACGGCTGAGCGTTTCGAGTTCCTGTTAACTCAGGAAAAAGAAACCTTCCCTCACGTGGGCAACAAAAGAAATGGGATTAGAAACGTCATTGTGACAACCTCCTCATTGCCTCACAGCGCTTTTAGCTGATGTATCAATAGGCCTCTTCCGAGACCCAGCGTGGCGTGATACCTCCTCACATCGGTTCAGCTGCGGCACCGCCGAGTGCTGTGTTCGTGCACGCCGCTTCGAAGCAGCGCGCGTTGCGAAATCTCGAAGGTCACCGACAACATTTGTCCCGGCCCGGTTTATCTTCGGTAGCTCTCGGAAGCGGGTGGGCTAGCGACACGTGAGAGCGTGGCTGATGTCGCCATGATCGGGCGCCCAGTCGGCGATTGGGTGCGTATTGTTGCATTGTCATGTATTTTATTTATTTATTATTTTATTTATTTAAAACTGTAAGCCTTTCTCAAGCTCATACAGGTTGGGCGAGCAAATATACACAGTCGCGTACAAACCAGGCAATATCGCACATAGCGGAAGAAACAGAATCACAAGATGATGGTGAAAATTAAACTTGTACGACGAAAGCAATTGTACAAAATCATGGACAGGTCACAAAACATCGAGGTATCAGCAGGGGGTACTGTGATCAGTGTGTTCGGAAGCGCTCACAAACATAAAAAAACAAAGTTGCTTTTAGTCTTCATAAAACAGGCTTTCTACATTCCGAACAAATGAATCTACAGAGGAAGCGCTCACAAACATAAAAAAGACAAAAGTTGCTTTCAGTCTTCATAAAACAGGCTTTCTACATTCCGAACAAATGAATCTACAGAGGAATGATTAACGCATTCACGTGGCAATTTGTTCCACTCTTCCACTGCTGACGGGAAGAATGAATATTTAAAAGTGTCACAGCGTGACATAAATGGTCTAATGCACTTATTGTGGTTGGTACGACGGGAGTGATGGTTATGCGGCTTTATATAGTTGTCTTTATCTATGTTTAAACCGTTGTGATACAAAAGAAAAATAAACTTTAAGGAAGAGACACGGCGACGGGCTGCAAGGGTCGGCAAGCACGCCCACCTGCGCAGCTCAGTGACACTGTCATGCCTCGAATACTTAGAATAGATAAAGCGAAGGGCCTCGCGTTGGACGATTTCTAATTTGTCGGAAAGATATTTTTGGTGGGGGTTCCAAACAATGCTGGCGTACTCGAGGATCGGCCTTATGAGAGATTTATATGCTATCATCTTTACATTAGGAGGCGCCAATGCAAGTTTTCGACGCAGGAACCCCAGCTGGCGATAGGCTTTTGTGTATGTGCTGCTTATATGTGCATCCCACTTCAGTTTACTTGTAAAGGTAACGCCCAAGTATTTAACAGCGTCGTTTCTTGCAATGTTTGTGCCGACCAAATTGTAACTAAAATGCTGGATTGTTTTTCTGCGAGTTATGCTAAGGCAAGCTGTTTTTGACACGTTAATTTCCATTCCCCACTCAAGACACCAATATGCAATATTAGCTAGTGTGGTATTAAGTCTAAGCTGGTCATCAGTTGTGCGGTTAGTGGTGTAGATCACGCAGTCGTCAGCGAATAATCTCATTTTAACGTTAGGCTCAAGGCACATATAGATATCATTAACATATATTAGGAACAAGGTGGGTCCTAAAACAGAACCTTGTGGTACTCCGGAAAAAACTTCCAATGAATCAGAGGCTGTGTTGTTTACGGTTACATACTGGCTTCGATTTGATAGATACATTTTTATCCATGCTATTATGTTACTGTTAATACCAATAGACACAAGTTTGTCAATCAATTTACTGTGAGGCACCTTATCAAAAGCTTTGGCGAAGTCTATAAATATGGAGTCGGTTTGCAATTGTGAGTAAATAGTAGTTACGAATTCATGCGTTATTTCCAAGAGTTGAGTAACGGTAGACAGGTTTTTACGGAATCCGTGTTGGTTTGGGTGCAGTAAGTTGTTGCCTTCTAAATAAGTAATTATTGCCTTGTTGATTACATGTTCCAATTATTTACAGCAGCAGCTAGTTAGCGAGATAGGCCTGAATGTTTCTATGGACAGCTTGCTCCCGCCTTTATAAATTGGATTGACCTTTGCACACAACCAGTCGGCAGGTAAAGAAGCTGTTAGCAGGGATGCTTTAAAGATTGCTTCAAGGAAGGGACATAGTTGCTCTGCGTAGCGTCGAAGGAATACATTTGAAATATTGTCAGGACCCACTGATTTCTTAACATCGATCTGCAACAGCAGGTTCAGAATACCTTCCTTAGTGACAACGACATCGGGCATTAAAAAAGAATGTACCGGAGCAACAGGACTGCTTGGTGCGCATGGTCGTGTAAATACCGACTGAAAATACCTATTGAAAGCATTGGAAACGGTCTGCGCGTCCTTTACGATAGTACCCTCAATTTCTACTTCAGTTGTTGGGTTTTCAGGCCGTGCCAAGAAACGCCAAAATTTTTGCGGCTGATCCGTCATGAAGCGAGATAACGTATGTGAAAAAAAAGTTTGTCTTGCATTTCTAATTTCCGCCTTAAGCTGAGATGCAAGTTCCTTTAAGATGATTGGATTCCTCTTTTTCTTACGCATTCTCTGTACCCTTCTTTTAAGGTGAACAATACGGCGATTGATCCATGGTGTTTTTCTTTGTGTGCGTTTTAGTTTCGTTGGGATAAAATTTTGTTCACAGTACGTAATTATTTTTTTCAGTTGAATCCACATACCATTAACACCCTCACATTCCTCTAGAGAAAATGTCTCTAGCGCTGTGTCGAGGTAATCAATAACGCAAACATCATTAGCTCTGGTGTAGTCTTTCACGGCTATCCGTGAATTTGTGCCATCGGGATTGGTATTTAAGCATTCAAGGTTAAAAGTTATGATTAACATTTTGTGGTCAGATATTCCATCTTCTACAGTGGCTTTACCGGATAGCTTATCGGAAAGAAAATCTAGGTCTAGTATGGAGCGAGTGTTTCCTTGAATTCGGGTTGGTTCCTGGACCAACTGGGACAATGAAAAATTGAACATTAAATCGTATAATAGCTCACTGTTGGCGGTATTTCTAGTACTTGTTAAGTTTTCCCAGTCAATAGCGAGATTGAAATCTCCAGTAAGTATCAATTTGGTACGGGGGGTAACCTTATCAACCAGATAGTCATGTATTTGTAAAAGGTAATCATCAGACGCATTTGGCTTTCTGTAGATGCCACCGATCAGTACAGGAGCATCGTGAGCAAATATTGTGCACCAAACGCTTTCGTGATTCGCGATACCCTTTTCTCTACGATATTGCAAACCACGTTTTATTGCAATGGCGACCCCGCCCCCGCGACCGTCACGATCTGACCGAAGTAGGCAGATCGTGACGAACACCTGATTTGACAGTTCCCGCGTTAATTCTTACAAATGAGCTCGTAAGTGGAGCCACGTGCGGCCAGCGAGTGGTTCCTCTTACAGCGCACAGGGGACAAGCGGGTTGTTGCCCCGTCGTCAAGAAGTTGACATGTTACAGGGAAGCCGTTCTATGCCGTCAAAACTAGTACGTGTACCCCAAGTCTAGACAATTGTGCACCGCGGAGCTTGCCCATGCCGCTATGACTTTTTCTAGTGTTGTGTTAATTACATTTTGGTTGTTGTGTTATTTGGTGAGAAGGTTGCACCAATGTTGCGCCCTCGTGCCGGGTTTTTCATAGACCAAGTGTACTGTCCTATCAGTGGACAAGCAGGCGACGACTCGCCGAGAGTTGTGTAAGGGTGGAGCACCGATGTAATAAGAAGAGGCCCCGAAATTACGCCAAGTGTTCTGAACCAGTCTTGAGGTGTTTGGCGCCGTTGGCTCTGCCGAATACCGTAGTGTCGCCCTACAGAAGGCGGTTCATTTCCAAAGTGTTTTCTTTTCTTTTTTTGCAACGTTGATGTTCGTACTTATGGAACTTTTGTACAGTCTGTAAGTAAAACTATTTCTCAGCCTACTGGAACTTCTCTAGCGTTTCTGCTTCATCTTCAAGCGACCAGCAAGTCAATCGCCGCTATTGGAATAGCGGCCGCACGTTTCGTCTCCCACTTCGCTATACCACCACGAGTGGGAGTGGTGCGCCTCGGGCGCCCCGTGTTGACAGTTGGTTTCTGCAATATCGAAAAGAACCTGGATTTAACAGCCACCAAATCCTATGGTGCCAATATATGGTGACCGAATAGACTATCTACCCGGAAAAGACCAATTTCCGTGTTGTCAGAATTCATTCAACATCAGGAATATCTCACAAAATTCTGAGAAATGTTTCGCGTTTTAAATTAGCTCTACAATCCTCACCACCAATGTTACACTTTTCTTTCGTACACTTTTTAATGTGATAAATATAGGAGGAGTATGGCATATAGTTACCAGAAGTTGCACTTGCAGTTTCAGTTAAACGAAAGTCAACATTTTGTCCAAGGGCTTGTGGCCGAAGCCACAATAGTAGTACTATACATCGAGCAGCACCGCTCCCTAAGAACCGAATTTCTCTGGCGGCTCTGCGAGAGTTATGTAGCCCTAAATCTGAAAGGAAAAAAACAGTTCCATCAGAAGTCTATGAAAGTCCGAGGCCTATTTCCTACTCCTCTGTGATCTTCAACGCGAATCTCTTCCTACGTATACGTGGGCAAGCATACTCACAACAGGTATGGGCGCACACATACAGCAACCATCAGCTTTGCAGTGCGAACCCACGATTTCTCGTTGCGACAGTCACGACAGTCTTTGTCAGTCTTGTGTTCTACTGCTACGCCTGTAGTCAGGATTCTCAAGGGAGCCACATTTCGTAAAAATACTTTCAGTGGGGGCCAAACGCCAATGAAGCAAGCGCAAACGAATCAAGTAGGGTGCAGCTGTTAGCCTTTCATCATTCAAAACACCCTCACCCGCATTAAAAACCCAACCCATTCAGAGCCCGCGCATCACCGAGCCAGAGCAGGACGGCATGCACCACTGCTAAACACTCGGGTGGAGGCTTGAGAAACAGAGGAAAAAATAGCACCGAACGACGAGCAAAAATAACGAGACCTCCACGGTGCACCTTTTCGCCGGGTCCTATATTACGAGCTTGGAACAGAGTATCACGAACTTTCATGACCGCGCTGTCTGCCTCAGCAGTGCTCGACGCTAGACGACGGGGTCACCCTCCTCCCCGCTGAAGGGTAATGATAGCGGCCGCTCTACTGAGAAAGGAATTTGTTTGTGCTTCTGCTTGTGTAAAAAACAAGCTTGCCTTGCGGCACGGCCTCCCTTCGTTTAATTCTCCGGACACGGTCAATTGAGTTCCCGATGCGGCGCAAGTTGTTAGGAAGTTTCTGTTGCTGTAGCTGCTGGGCGGACATGGTGAATAAGCACACCCAGCCATACAATAGTTGCCTCAATCTTTTCAGCTTTTGTGACAATGGAAAAAGCTATATGACAAATATGTTACTGTGGATAAACCCTAACCTTCGGTTCGCAGGAAATAACTACTATGAAGTGATTAGGCGAAGGATAATTCTGAGTAAAAATAAAAATGAACCATCAGCGCGTGTTTTTAGACAAATACATTGTGACGTGTTAAAACCAGAAAAAAAATTATTTTTTTATGCGCGGTCTTGGCAATCAAACACTCTGCTTCGTAATAGGTGCTGCTACGTCATAACCAACTTCGACAAAACCTACAGTCAATATGTGCATACACTCCTGTCAAAGCCGCTCAAAAACGTCACTGAGCATTTTGTGACATCATCTCGACAATTTCACCGATGTAGGGGTAGACGCTTTTAACTTGGGCAGAACATTTCTTCCGCTACCTTTTCACTCCCTCCTCCCCTCACATAAAAATAGTGAATAACCCTCATTAGACATATATGCTCAAAGTCAAGGAAGCACACGAAAGCTTCCCGTATTTGCCAGAATGAAAAAAAAAAACACGTCGGCGAGATTCGCACGCCACAGCACCTCTTGTTACGGACATGATGCTCCTTTCACCTTGCATAGTTGTATCTGGCACGCTGGTTCACTGGGTCATTTACTGCGCTAGACAACTGGGCGTATTAACCCTCCCCGCCTTCTTAAGTGGCTCTGCAGAGCCTTACAATGGTGCGCCTTGACATCGAGTACGATTCCTGGGCGCAGACAACGGCCGAGTAGTTCATTCACCTCGAGTCGCCTATGAAGGTCATCGTACAGCCTTCTCTCTTTACTTGCCGTAGTGCAGCCCAGCTCATGCACCACTGCCGTATATCACTTCTCGTAGTCTTTGCGAGAACATTCGCAACAGGAAGAGCAATTGCAGTGGCGGCGTGCTACTCTAGCACCCCACACGAGGCGACGCAGTTCTATGCAGATGTGGCATCTGGATCCACCACTTTACATTGGTACCTTCCCTCAGTCTACACGCATTCGTCTACCATGTTTAACACACCCCTTTATTGTAATTGTTACACACTGCAGTTACTTATGCTTTATGTTTTCTCCTAGATGCTGCATTTACGGTGAACGAACTTTGCTACAGTGGTGAACGAGGCGTGGAGGTACGTTAAACGGGGTCGCCCAAAAACGCTATCTTCCTTGGACAGACTAACTAGAAGCAATAAAGCCACAAAAATGTCAAATGGCGCTTGGCGTTACCTTTCATGCGTTTTCACGTAACTGAAACTGATAATCAGAAAGGAAGATAGCAAACTCCTTTAATAAAAAACTTAGTCTGGTAGTCCAGGCACTAGAGTGTTGCACACTCACTAGGCACAAAAGTAATTTATTTCAGGTATGGTAAAGTAGAGGAGGCATTTCTAATAGAGATAAGTGACCCTTTCTCTGGGGTCATGTGAATGGTGCTACTGGAGCTACAGCATGCACCGATATCCCTAGGGTACTGTGTAAGATGAAGCTGGGCGATGACACCGCGCCCGGAACCACGTCCAGATTGTGGTCGCCGCCTGAACTGTTTTCGTTTGATGCGACAGATGGCGCTCACAGAAGGTAGGTCAAGGCGTTCATTGGGGAGTGACTCCGATCTGCGTGTAGAAGGTTGCTGCTGCGGAGCGTCGCTTGTTTGTTACGCTCGATAGTACACCTGTTCATGCATGTCAACAAATGAATACACTGTGACTCTGCTGTAACAAAATTTTCTTAATTTTATGTGCAGCTCATTTGCTAACAGTCCTTTTGATATACATTGTTTCTGACAGGAGAAAATCTTATCCTGGACAGTAGTCGCACTTTTACCGCGCCAGCACAAAATGGCTTGTTTAGCTGAAATTATGGTGTCGGTGGCGTCGGAATCTTTAGCTGAGAACAACAACAACAACAACAAGAAACAGCGTTTTTGGTGAGAGGAAATTTGAGGCGTTTGCAATAAGGATAGCAGACCGAGTGCAAAGGCACGCTAGCTATTAGGAAGGCGATAGTCTGCATGCGTGTACGTGAGTGCATGTGTGCCTACTTGTATGTGCGCGGGTGCGCACGCGGATATCACTGTCGCGTTCTGATTGCTACGCAAAATGAACAACGAAATTCGATAGGAAACATTGCACTTAGTTATGTATCACGAAACTTACACGTGTTCTATTAAGAACCTAAATTGACACACCGCTTTTGCCCGTCTTTCTGTTAGGGTAACGCAGATGACTACATTTCGGCCCTGTAAGCAGCATAGCATGGTGGGAAGAAATTTAATGGGTCCTAAAAATGAGTCCCGGGTTAATTCGTACCACACCCATTTCGAGACTGTCAAAGTGGGTCAAAGTCCAGTGCCATCAGCCACATTTTCCGCTATCTTATTAAGCCGTGCGGACTTCAACTTGATGAAGTGCTCATCAAACAGTGAAAGTGAGCGCACGACATAAAGCAGTATATTTTGTGCATCTCGTCTTTTACGTCAATGACGCGGGACGCCGACAAATATATATCGTGCTTGATGAGCCATCTAATGCTATCTAAGACATTTGCCCTAATAATTAGTATTGTGTCGTAGGAACCATGGTTGGGAGTGAGCTTGCAATGTTGGAAGACGGTGACAATAAAGTTCCAGAGACACCCAAAAACGAGAAAATTTGGCTTGACGCAATGAAGCAAGGCAAACGGGAATATATTTAATATATTTGAATAAAGCGAACGTAAAACAAAAAACACGGCTGCATCACAGAAATAGTATTTACGCCACGACCTCCTCTATGAACTTATGACCTGCTCAGCGGTGCCACCCTCAAGGTGGCGTGTGGGCTTAAAAACTGGAGTGTAGAAACCAGAGATGCCGCCAGATGCCGCCACGACTTATCCCAACAGCAGACGACACACGAACGTCGTAATGCACTTGTGTGTGCGCGTTCCTTTTAGTGTTTTTTTCAGTTTCTAATGCGTGGAAGAGCAATTAACAAATTAAACGTCTCGAAGCAACATTCTAGCTGTGAGAAGCACCATGGTGGCTGGCTCCGGCGTCTGTTCCACCATATTCTAATCTCTGGTCGAGCGCCTCAACAGGCAAACTAAAGCAATATTCGTCACAAAACCAAGAGAACGTAGGCCTTATTTCCTAATTAATGTTCTGCGGCAGCACCCTTCCTCACCACTGCCTAGCAGCTGCGGAAATAATTTATCTGCAGGCGAGACGGTGCCATATATTTTGTAACAAGTTCAAGTCTCTAACGAAGTTTCTACGACACAAAAAAAGAAAAAAGAAACGCCTGGCCTGCGCGGTAGGCCCTGCACAGTCACAGCGAAAGCTAGAAGAGCAGTTTTTCAGAGCCTTTTCAAAACACTCATTGGGTAACTACTGCAAGCGCACTTTCTTGGTACCCACTAGGGCACTAATAATAAAATTTTTGAGTGCACCGAAATATAACCACACGGGCTCGCAGCGTTGCCCCCTCCATTGAAAATGCACCCCGCGAAGCCTGAACCCAATCCCGCGACCTGCGAGTCAGCAGCCGAGTACCTTACCCAGTAGACCACTGCGGCGGGGAGTCCGTTTTATTGAGATCATTGTACCATTTTAGCACACTCTTGGCTATCATAATCTTGTAGTGAATAAATCTTGACTAAAATGTTATCAACATAGTGAATTTTCGTAAACTTCTGGATGGAATAACGCAGCAATCCTAATTGTGACATGTGTGCAGAAAGTCACACCTACCGACGTATTATCAGAGCATAACCCGTCCTAACTTTTGTCGTCATTGAAATTAACCAAGGCTTAAAACCGATTAAAAGAATTTAAATACCTAAATAACTCCCTTAAGTACTCTGAACTGTTTTCTTCTGATGCGTGGAGTGCAAAAGCAAGCCCTTCATTTGTCGCGCACTTATAATTTCAAATCCTCAGTTGTGAATACTTGGCAGGCAGAAGCTCCCAAAGTGCACATAGGACTGTTTTAGAGCTGACAATAAGAAGTAATCTAAGAAAAAGCTGCTCCAAAGATATATTTTTTTTCTAAGCAAACACTGAAGGGCTCCCACTGAATACCTAAGGCATAGATCGAAGTAAAGAAATGAGAATCATAAATAAAAGAAGCCAGTTTCAGCCCGAGGCCGGATCAATGAATGCGATAGCAACAGATCTGGCTGTTATACGTAGGAAGTCTAAGGGACTTTGGAACCATGTGAAATCTAGTGAACATAGACAACTGTGCTTCAATCGACAGTAGTGCAGTAACCACAATAATTAAGCAGGGGTGGTTGTGAATAGTTGACTGCGTTACGTCCGATAGGAGGCGAAGTCCAAGTTTCGACGCGACAAGCTACTGGTTTTCACGTCGACGACCAGTGTGAATGCTTTTGAAAGTTGACACGCAAGTGCATGACCTGCACGCTGTAGTGGCTGCTTACAGCACCATCAACCGACAGATGAAGAAAGCGCAACCGATTTCCGCCTCATCTGTTCGCAGACAAAACAAGCCATGGGCGTTGGACAAGGAAGGAAGGAGGCAACAAAAAGGGAGAAGGCAGGGAGGTTAACCAGAAAGACATCCGGTTGGCTACCCTACACTGGGGGATAAAGGAAGGGGACAAGAAAGACGAGAAAGATGGAAGAGAGGGAAAAAAGGGGGTGGGGGAGAGACTGACAGTAATTTCACTGCAGCGTGTAGAACTCTACCGCATGTCAGAGGCGTTCACACAAGCCTGTCTTTCTCAGGAAACGCAGCAGGGCTTTCACTGCCTTGTGGGCTATCGAGGCATGTGTACGTTGCTGTAATAGCACCTGCACAGAAAGAGGCCGATCATCCAGTCGCCGCATTGCGTTGGCAAGTACTTGTCTCTCTGAGGCAAATCGAGGACAATGACACAGCAGGTGTTCGATATTTTCGTCGGTGCCGCAAACATCGCACGCCGCACTGTCAGTAATTCTGATTAACGTGGTATAAGCTTTCGTGAAAGCAACTCCCAGCCAAAGGCGATAGAGAAGCGAAGCTTCACGTCGATGTAGGCCGGGTGGAGGCCGGAGTTGTAGTGAAGGGTCGAGCTCGTGCAGTCGTGTACGTCGTATGCTTGGTGTGTTCCACTCAGTCAGTGTGAGACTGCGGGCCAGTTGACGAATCTGCCTCGCCGCATCCGCTCTTGAAAGCGGTATTGGAACGCTGTTCGCTTCTTTATCTGACGTGCGAGCAGCATGATCTGCAGAATCATTGCCGCCTATACCACTACGCCCAGGTAACCACTGAAAGACGATGTCACGGCCTTTTTGAATTAACAGGTGGTGAAGTTTCACGGTTTGCTAGGTCAACTGGTCGTGGCATCCGCGTCGGAGAACTGATATCAGGCACTGTAACGCTGGTTTTGAGTCAGAAAACACAGCCCATTTACCTGGTCTTTCTTCCGAACTGATGTGTTCTAGTGCATTGCGCAGAGCCTCGAGTTCTGCCGTCGTCGAACTTGTCACATGTGAAGTCTTAAAACACCGAGTTATCCCTTGTGATGGTATAACCACTGCTCCACCTGAACTAGACGGCGTAGTAGAGCCATCCGTGTAAATGTGCACGTGGTTACTGTAGTTTTCTTCCAGTAGGGATAGACTCAGTTGTTTCAGGGCATGTGTCGGTAAGTCCGATTTTCTCCTCATTCCTGGAATCATTAAGTGAACTCGCGGCCGGCTCAAGCTCCAAGGAGGAAGCAGTGGCTTTGATGCAGGTGCGTATGTCTCAGCAAACGATGAACGATGCTTGGAGACAATAGTGCCATATGTCGTGCGGGGCCTTTCAGCAGCTAGGCTCGCCAGGTGGTGAGAAGGGGTCCTGGCATAATGCCTGAGGTGCATGCGCATTGTCTCTGTAATAATATGCGTATTTATCGAGTGATCTTGAGCGATGGCAATGGTTTCAGCCGTTGAAGCACTGCGGGGTATTCCAAGGCATATCTTAAGTGCTTGGGCTTGAATGCTCTGAATTGCGCGCAGGTTGGTCTTGCCGGTGTTAGACATTGCAGGTAAGCTGTACCGTAAGAATCCGATAAACAGCACTCTGTACAGTTGTAGCATGGATGATATGGGCACTCCCCAATTTTTTCCTGCAAGGAATTTGAGCATGTGGCATGTTGCGATCAGCCGCTTCTTCACATAGTTCACGTGTGGAGTCCACGACAGGTTTCTATCTATTATGACTCCCAAGAACCTGTGGCTTCTGCTGAACGATATATATTCTTTATTAATCGATATACTGTAAGCACACATTGGTTTCCGCGTGAACGCTACCACTGCACATTTTCCGCAGGGCACCTCGAGGCCTTGTTTACGAAGATAGCATGACGCCGTTGTAGCAGCCTTCTGAAGGCGGGCGCGAAGCTGAGGCCTTGTCACACCTGATGTCCAAATGCATATGTCATTAGCGTTGGACAAGCGCAGCTAAATTGACTCCTGCTCTAGCCTCGCAACAGGCGATGCTGCCTGAAGCAGACGCGCTTTATTTATGTATCGGCTGATGGCGCTGTATATTGCCGCAGAAGACCACAGGCCTCGGGCTCACGCGTCCACGTTCATAAAAAAAAATGATACTGTACCTTGACTTTGAAGTCACCGCTGACCATCACTGGCGCATCCTGTAGGCACACCGCACGGAAGTTGTGCAGCAAGGAGTTGATGACGTGAATCTGCAAAATTACTGGTGAGATTTACTACACTGTTGCGACGGCGAAACCTTGCGCTGTTGTAACGGCGCAAGCATCACCGAAACTCATCTGGGGCAGCGTGTTGACTTTCTCCGTCAACAGTGACAGTGGCAGTGTGCATTTTGATGGAAATCAAATTGCAGATATGACAGGACCATCTACCTTTCGAAAAAAACTGGGCGACCCTTAAGCTTCAGCTTTCAGAGTTGAACGCAATAGCGATATTCTGTTTCTAGTGCGTACTCTAAATACTTAGTTTACGAACTTATCCTCTTTGCCTTCTTTCTTGGTGTTCTTCCTTCTTACAGTATCAAATTTTTACGAACTTGCTATGCATACACTACGGGGATCTTAGGGGTGCAGCTGCCTGTGTGCCTTTTGTACTGGGTGACTGGCTTCAAACTATGAAGTCATTTTATTATTCCCATGTTCAGATGCCCGGTGGCAATGTGCGCTTGTCCCACGCATTATTGCGGGTATATTTCGTGTTGTATTGTGAAGATTGTACATGACGCTTATAATTGCTAAGAACGAAAGTAACTTTTGCAGTATTACCAAGGAAAGGAAGTTATTTTCACTGCATTCATAAACAGAGGCATGGCTCTGTGGCAGAACACCCGCTTACAACGCAGACGACCTGGATTTGATTCTTTTTTATACCCAGGATGTTTATTTTATTTTATTTGCACCTTTCTCAATTTTTGGCCACAAAAAGATTCGCAATCTGGGGCTACGCAAAGATTATAAATTCTTTCTCACAAACAACGAGGCCGACACCGGCACCGATGCCGACACCGGAATTTATGCGAAACGCACTCTTCAATGCTATCGCGTTAATAGTTCTGCATTTGATGCGAGCAATTTTCCTATTGCTTCACAGTGATGGTGTAGCAGAGGCATTTTGAAATGCTCCTTCAATTGACATGTCAATATTTATGGCAAGCATCTATGGCTTATCCGAACAAAGTACATGCTTTCATCAAGATTGGTTCTTTCATGTCGATCGCCCCGTCACGGTGCTCTAAAAGCTAAGGTACTCGGCTGCTGACCCGCATGTCGTGGGATAGAATCCCGGCTGCGGTGGCTGCATTTCCGATGGAGGTGGAAATGCTGTAGGCCCGTGTGCTCAGATTTGGGTGCACGTTAAAGAATCCCAGGTGGTCAAAATTTCCGGAGCCCTCCACCATGGCGTCTCTCATAATCATATGGTGGTTTTTGGACGTTAAACCCCACATATCAATCAATCGTCATCTTTCATGACGATTGATATAAATGTCGTGGTAAATTTTATATATACACAGCACTCCGTTACAAAGATGAGCAGTATGAGCGGCGTGACCTATAGTAGTCAATGCAGCCCGCTGAAAAGCGTGCGGTCGCTGGTTCGAATTTCCGGTATGACCTTGAAATTTCTCTCCCCCTGATTAATATTTCTTTTTAGTTTTCTCAAAATTATACATACACATACATATCCGTGACATCACGGCAACGACGAAAATCTGTCGAGAGTGTTCATATAATTGCTATCGCAATAAGAAAATAACCTTGAAAAACCAGGCATTGAAATCTAGCCGGCAATGCCTTAATTGCAAAAGCTTGGCACGCAGACACTTTCGGTGTACCCGCACGCCTATCTTGAAACTGGCCGGATGAACTATAAAAATGCTGCTCATGGTGCTAGCGGAAGGACTTGTACAATAGCTCAAGGCGAAGGCTATTCACCACGGGAACAATTGAGCCTATTCCTTAGTCATGATTGGAAGAAGTCATTTAAGCCGGTATGGTCCACGTTACAGAGGGCAGCTTCATAAAACTAGCAAGACAACATTCGTTCTATTCTCTTTGGTAGACTGGCTAATGTCGAAACAAGAACCATTGTCCATGACATGCGAGAAAATTTAGCAAGTAATGAAATGTTCATCAGAGTGCTGCAGGTCGAAAATCTGCATTCGTTGCCATTGGAGAAGTGGCAGACTTCATAGTATGTAGATGCATACATATAATTGGCGTACGACTACTTGTGAAGAATGGAATGGAAAACGTTCAATAAATCATTTCTGCAGACGGGTTGACAGGCGGGCTAGTTGGTACAAATTCGTAATGAAATAATTGGAAGCGCAAACCAACGGGACACAAGAAAAGAGAAAAACAAGCGCAATTTGCCTCTTGTTTGTCTCTTTTCTTGTGTCGCGTTGGTTTGCGCTTCCAATTATTTCATTATGAAGTCATTTCTGATCTATCTATCTATCTATCTATCTATCTATCTATCTATCTATCTATCTATCTATCTATCTATCTATCTATCTATCTATCTATCTATCTATCTGTCTGTCTGTCTGTCTGTCTGTCTGTCTGTCTGTCTGTCTGTCTGTCTGTCTGTCTGTCTGTCTGTCTGTCTGTCTGTCTGTCTGTCTGTCTGTCTGTCTGTCTGTCTGTCTGTCTGTCTGTCTGTCTGTCTGTCTGTCTGTCTGTCTGTCTGTCTGTCTACCCACCCATCTATCTATCTACGACTTTTAGCTCTCCTGGCCGTTTGAATAATGGGATCTATACTAAGCTTCGTATGGCATAACGTGTCTGTATGACCAGCATAAGTGACTAATTATAAGATGAAAATCATGATATTTATATTATGAATGTTAAGACTTATAAGTCATGATCTTGGTGTTCCTTCTGTGGCTTCGTTCACATGACATATTGCAAAACTGGTATGATATGGCATTGCTTCAGGGCGAACATAAGAGAGAGGCCCTCACTTGGAAATCATGATATGCGTGTCATGTAAGTCATGAATACATGCCACGCTCATGGTGCGCTCGCGGTCGTTTCTCTTGCTTCTTATATATCAAACTTGGTGTTACATGAAGTGGATGAACAACGAGCACGAAGGCCAGGCGCAAACATGATAATTTTGACATGAAAGCCATGTACGGTATAATTAGCGTCCGTGTCGTAACGTTGTACTGATTTGGATGTGAAAATTTATACTTCCTCATTCGTGCTTGGCTTATCATCAGTTTCAACTTTACGTGGAATCTACGAAATGTTTACAAATTGTTTGACTTCTTGATGAAATTTGAAAGGGTAATATAAAAGTCCTCTAAATATAGCAATCTCGAGGTGTGCGTGAAAATGTCTGTGTTTCGGCATGAGGCCGAAGCAATAAATGCTAAAGCAACACATCGGACTGTTATACGAAGCAAGTCTATCATATTTAGGAACCACACAAAAGGTAATGAGCATGCTCAATTGTGATTGAATTGAAATGGATGTACAACCACAATATATAATTATGTGTATGAATGGTTGAGTGGCTCACGTCCGACAGGAGGCGAAGTCGAAGCTCGGCATCGATAAACTAGACAAAAAGTACATTAACGTTGGAGTCCCCAGTGATTAAAACCGGCACATCCTGTAAGCACACCGCACGGAAGTTTGGTGACAAGAAGTTCGTTACAGCAGTCTGAAGTGTTCCTGGTGGGGTGTTTTAATAGCGCAAGCGTCACTATAATCCATCTGGGGCAGCGAGTTGATTTTGTCTGCCAAAAGAGATAGAGGCGGTGGACATATCGATGGGAACAGAATAACAAGTGTGAAAGGACCGTGGCCACTTCCCAAATGATCCTGTACTCAGTGCGTGCAATTCTCCTGTCGCTTCACAGTGAAAGTGGAGCCAGATACATATTCAAATGCCCTTTTCATACAAGTCAATGTTGTTCAGTGAACCCACCCTTCCATTGATCAAGCCATTGGACACATCAATGTATATGGAAAGTATGTATAGCTCGTACAAACAAAGTATATATATATATATATATATATATATATATATATATATATATATATATAATTAAGCACATAAATCGACGGCAAAAATCAGCCAAGAAAGCAAGAGAGTCCATATGATTGAATAAAAAGTGTGATTGAACGTTCCTGAAGCCGAGAAAAAGGTATTTGCTCCGAAAGGCGTCTCAATGCCACCCCAATTTTTTGCCCTGGCTACTTTTTATATCGACTCCCATCTTTGTTTGTCGCAAATGCTCGCCGGAGCTATTTTCTCCTTTCGAATTTCGTGATAGTGTCTGCAGACTTCTCGTTTCCGACATGTCGTCATGTTGTCTATTACTGCTACGTATACAGCGCATGCAGCGTGTCCACTGTGTCTACCCTAGTTAGAATATCATCACTGATATTCTATCTGCTTCTACCGCCGAACACGACGTCTTCGGAGTGTCTTGTGACTCCTTCCAGCAGACAACTATGCCTGATATGCTGAGCAGCAACATTGCTAACACACTAACTTTTTCTCAATACACGCAGCTCCTGCGCCTCCTGGACTTACTAAGTTCATCATTTCACGGCCAGCATGCTACTCTCGGCTGTACATTCGCACATAGTTAACACATGGACACGGGTAACAACGCGCCGCTGCGACAAATACTGTACCGTGTGTCTATACAAAGTGACAGCTTATCGAGGGCCAAGTAGCTGACATGCTCAAGCATGGCTTCATGCAGACTTCGAACTGCTCCTCGTGGTATCCAGTTATCCTCGTTGAGAAGCATGGGTCAACTCGCTGCTGCCTTGATTACCGTTGTCTTAACAAGATCACTCAAAAAGATGATTACCTTTTACTGAGAATGCACTGTTACTTGACGGCCTTCGTGGCGTGGACCCTTCTTTCATTGCCTTACCTAACGAATAACCTAACGACCAACTTAAAACAGCCTTCATCACTCTCGATGGCCTTTATGAATTTAATGTCTTAGATTTCGGTCTTTACAACGCGCCTGTAACGATGGAGCAGATTTCTGTTCTTGCAACGCGCCTGTAACGATGGAGTGCATGATGTATGGACAACTTATTGCGAGGTCTTAAGTGGCGAACACGCTTGTGATACCTAAATGGCGCACTTGTATTTACATGAGGTGTTTTTACGCACTTTCGCAAGCTACATCAAGTACAGCAGTGCCTGACTGATGCGTACAATGTAATCAAACTGAAAAAAAAAACGCGTAGTTCGAAGAACACAGCTCAACATCTTTAGCCACCTTGTTTCCATAGATGCTACTTTTTCTTACACTGCCAAACAACGGGCAGTTACAAAGTTTCTGAAACCAGTCTTTAAAGAAATTCGTAGCTTCCTTGACATTCATTCGTATATTTACCGCTTTTCTGGAGAATTCAGCGGCCATCATTGCTTCCTTGAATATGCTTCTACGGAACGACTAGAAGAGTTACGCTTGTTCGCCCGCTTGTGACGATGTCGTTCAACAGTTGTGCCGCCTGCTCCCGTCGCCACGAAGGCTGTGCCATTTGGATTCCAAGAGTACGCCGTCGATGCGGCAGCCGCATTTTTTACAAAAGCAGAAAACTATTTTGTTACGGAGAAGGAATGAGTCGCCATATTTAGAGCTCTTGGTAAATTTTGACCTTACATTTATGGCAGCCCCTTCATACTACGCACAGACCACTATGTGCTGTATTCGTTAACCACGGTCGAGGACCCCTCCGGCCGATTAGCTCGCTGGGCTTTGGGGTTGCACAATATCGACATACGCGTCGTTTACAGGTCTGGCTTACACCGATGCCAACGCCCTACAACGTTTGGCTGTCTCAACCAAAAGCACTGCCCGCTTATCTGCCATGGATGAAGTACTCTCATTATCAGCTGACTGTGACATGGCGTCGAAGCAACGCAGTTTTTTCTGGATCAGTGCTTTCCTCAGATTACTTTCGAATCAGTCGATTTTTTTTAGGCTTCTCGTGACCTGCGTCGTCAAGCTGCTTGGTTTGGTATCCGTGTTGACCTCCTCTATCATACAAATTACATGTCTTACGGCGCGTGAATAAAACGTGAATAATACGAGTCCTAACCTTCTTGCCCTCTATGTACACTTCTGTGCGAGGTAAAGCTCAGGTGCATGCGAAAGCGCAAAACAGTAACAGTGATCGCAGTATTTGCTCTTCATCTTGACACAGATAAATGAAGTCAGTTGCCACGAGAGTTTAAACAATATATATATACACCGATTTCAATATTACTCCCTAGGATCACTGAAAATCTCATATTTCACTCAGCTTTAGTTTTAAACTATATAGATCGGTTGTGAACATAGTGAACAAAACACGCCCGAGAGTGACCCTTTTTTTTTCGGCGTTTTTAACGAAAATCAGCTTACTGGCACCTAAAGTGCGTTTTGCTATTGCCATTCGAGTCCAGGTGTGCGAACTTCACATGTGAGTCGTGGTGGTCGACATTTTGGCTGCAGTTCGCGTAATTTTAGCTTCAATGTATTATGATGGAAGATGACCAAGAAAGTAGACTTAGACGACAGTACAATGGTCAATACATAGCTCGTTCCACTACCTGTGGATATGTTTGAGCTTGTCGTAAAGGACGGTGATCGATCGGCTGGCACATTTCACGAACGTAGTTTGAACATGGATGCCAAAATGGCGGCATCTGATAAGCCCTTGTCACTTTTGCGTTGATGGCTGCCGAATGCACGAGCGCACTTTTCTGTAGTGATAGCTCTACCAAAGCACATATAACTCGTTTGTTTATATTAAAAAACTAACGTAAGTTTGGCCAGCGGGCTTTTCTTAGGTAGGCTATTACCGCAAAACAGGTGCGTTTGATGGCGAAGTACTGGGACACAACGGTGTGTGCTGGTATTGCTCTTAGCTATGTGTTTATTGGAATCAGTGCTCTCACAAAAAGCGGAAGAGAGTTGTAGAGTGTGTAAAGTTGCCGAGCTTATGACTGTGTACTGAGCACACGCGGCTGGCAGTCTTGGTCAACCTGGAAGCACGACGTGATTTCTCGTGATAAAATAGTGCCGGCAATTGAGAATGTTACCACATCACAAGTTTCTACTTTTAAAACTTTCAATATCAGGCAGCTATGCTTGATGGCGATAAGTAATGGCGATATTCGCATCGACTGCCATACTCGTATTACAAAGCGATGAGGCCTGCTCTTCGAGACTTCAAATTGGTGCCCAAACTTGATGCATTAATTTATATTTCACCAAACTGTACCGAACACGAAATTTGTATTTTTTGAAAAGCCCATCGAAGGTGATAAAGTCGATCAAGATGCCAATTTTATCCTCTGGCAAATCACGCACCAATAATGACTCGCCCTGAAGCATCTCCAGATATTTGACGCTGGATAATGAAGAAAGATCAAGTGTACTTACGTTGTTCATTCCAAGTTTTTTAAGGGGGTAAATGTAGATATAACCACGCGTAGACTTAAGTTGTGACCTAGCGCTTGAAATATTCATCAGCAGAGGAGCTCCATTAGTCGGGCATACAGCTGCTTCTTAGATAATATTTCCTCATCAAGGTCTGCTAAGACAGCTGTAAAGACAACGCATATGTCTGGTATGTTGCCACGGTTGCCCGTGGTTAACGCTGACATACAGTACTTTTTTTGCTACGTTGTGCCGGATAATGACACATAATTCATGAATGAGAGCGTTTCCACCAGCCGGACAGCCAATAGTAATCTACCCGCAAAATCACATTAGCGCTACGCTAGCCTCTATTTCCTCATGTGTTGAACGATCAAATGTTGCTTAATGCCTATAGCCATTTGTCTTACGTTCGTGAACAATGTGGATGACATTTGTTGCTAGTTATCCCTAATGCATGAAAATTACCAAGGCAATGTGTGATTACTTTCGATGGTGTTTCGCACTCAGATTTTCACAGGAAAGTAGAAGCTCAGATGCTTTTATTACGCATGTTCTAAACCATTGAGTGCTAGCCAGAGGGAAAGCAGGGTCACTTCCATTGCCATATGACATTCTATGCATCGGTGGCCTATTTACTTTACATAAGTAGACATCATCTGTTTCTCAGTCTGTCTGTCTCACCGGCAGAGCTGGGAGTGCAGCGTTATAGGTGCAGGACATCATAATTCCGTCTGGTAATGAATTTTGTATTAATCATGGCCACTGTGGTGGTTTAGAGTCGGTTCCTATGGCAGCGTTCTCTCAATGCCTTCGAACGCGATAGCATTAAAAAGCTCGTTTCGCAGATTGCGGCGTCAGCGTTGGAGTCGTCTATAGTGAGCAAAGAATCATCTTGTTCATGACCTAAAAATGGAGAAAGATGCAAATGCAATGAATACTAAACAATACGGTCCAAATGAGCATTGATGCCAAACCAGTTGCGTGAAAAGCAGCTGTTCTACCGGACAACCATGCGTTTGGTTGAATGTACAATAATAATAACTTTGTCTCGTTGGAAATGCGCTGAATATAACGTTCATGTTTCACAAACACACGCGTCATGTATAAAGGCTTCACACTACAACATGAAATATCACAGTAGTAGTTCGTGATACATGCATACATTGCCATCGGGCGTCAGGTAATGTTATAGTCAAAACGACTTAGTGGTTTCAAAGGGGCCCTGGAACACATTTTTGAGTAGCCATAAATTAATTCTCTGGAAGAGCTTATTGCCTCATAAATTGGACACCGCGAAAATTTTAATAATCTGTTCAGTATGAGCGGAGTTACAAAAATTTGTCACACGCTCCAATCACATTCTCTCTTTTCTCATCCTGACGAAAGCGCTGGAAGCAAAGCAGGGAAGGATAGGAGGGGCGAACTAAATACGTCAAGTGCGTCCCGTGACCTTGAGCAGTTTTTTTTTCTTTGAATACGCAGCTTTTTTAGTGCAATCGCGCGCACGCGTGGACAGGTGACGGCCTCCCGTGGCGATCTCTGTAACGACCGAGTGCGACATGTTCAAATCAGGTAATGGCTGATAGATGGGCATATTACGAATGATTTTTGAGCGTCTTCCGTCATTTGTCCAAGGAATAGAAAGGAAGTTTTAGCTGACTTTGATAATTCATCATGAATTTTAGGCTCCGTCCTGCGCTATAACATTTGGCTCGTGTGTTTTCAAAAGCCTCTACTACCGATCAGCAGCGTTTTCTAACCATGCGCAAAAAGTGATGCAGGGCCCCTTTAAGCAACCAGGCGTTACAAAAGGAACACGCGTCACTTCATATACTCCCTTGAGACCACGCAGTGGGTGCATAGTAAGTTGGAAAAGGTTTCACGCGCTTAATTGCTCGTAGTGTAGAGCATGCTACCGTTTACAAAGAATGAAGCCTTATGAAAGAGCATCACTGACACAAGCCCCTTTGAACATTATCGAGTTCGCTGTAGTATTGCACAATTAAATTATTTTAAGTATAATTGAACAATATGAAGCGTCCACAAAGTGTTCGAAGTACGCACTAGGAAAACATATCGCTGTAACGTGCAACACTTGAACGCGAAGCTTGAGGGTGCCACCATTTTTCGTGCAATTTTAGTCTAGCAGCAAGTATCCCTTACAAGCGTATGCGAACTGTTATTATGGCATTGCTTCAAAAACGTTTGTGCTTACGCAGGCACACCATTTTGGGCTAAATATGAGCTGTTGAGCTAGGTTTCCGTGATAGCGCAAATGCGGCTTTGTGAGTGCATGCTTTACACGAGAGCAAAACTCAAGATAGTTTGCCTTCGAATATAAGTGCACTGCTTCATAATATGATTCCTGTCAACGACGTTTTTAGTTTTTATAATTGTTATGGTGCATAACTGAGAGCGCAGTAAATGTTTTTTTTAATATGGGGAATTTCAGAGAACAGTATCATATAATGAGAGGCGATCTTCCCTTCGCAAGCTTTTTCAGAGAGTAATTTCTCCAAATGCTTAACTTCTCTTTCTTACGCGTTACGCAGGCCATAATCGGAAACAACGCAAACAAAACAATTAAGGCATATATTTATGTGGAATAGCCATAGATAGTTTGTTTTTTTCCAAGGAAGACTCGTTTTTCAAGAAACTTAAAGATGCACTTTTTTTGGTACTGACAATACGAGTGCTTCTCTACCCATAATTCCTCCAGCATATCATTGCTGCTGAATTATATTCCACTGTTTCCAGTGTCCAGAAGTAGGAAATTGATTGGTTTGAATGAAGTAGAATGTGTTCACTGGCAGGAATCGGTTAGGAGAAGTAGGTATAATGGCAGTAAATCAAATATATCTAGCAATATTTAGCGACAAATAACCCATCCGTGGGCTTTGATCGGCGCTGTTTTTTGATGCACGGGCAGGCTCAATGGCAGTCGTGACACTTGTCGGGCAAGTGTACCTTTCGTAAAGTGGGCGCATCGTTACGTACCGTCGAAAGTGCTTTGTCGTTCTTGGCATCAACTGAATGCCTTAAAAATGCTTCAGCTGTTATTCTACTTCGTCGCTCTTTTTTAGCTTGTTTTATAACACAACGTCTTTGATCACTCCTTCATGAGAAAGATCGTCTGCAATATTACGGTACGGTCGTTTTAATTCAGGTTGTCTTTCATTTTCAAATGTACTGTCTTGAAGCAAAAGAAGGACATGAAACGGTAGCAACAAGCTCTAAAGAAAACAGAAAGAGGCCCGAAAGTCGACCTGTTATTCCTTATGATGGACTTATAGGGACAAATTCACCCAAGCAAAAGCAATCATTGAACAAAATTTAGTCACGCAACTCATCCACATATGAGGCAGATTGAGTAAGGTCCTCTTGGTTTTCTTTTCAGCGTCGTTTACGAAGCACTGATTCAGTGGTTCTGCCTCATTTTGATTCAAACACAGACTAAATTTAGCTCATCTTTGATTCAAAGCTTCTTTTCTGCATTGTAGTTACAAGGAATAGGCTCATTTTCATAAAAATTGTTTCAAAGCGTTTCAAAAGGGCCATATGCTTCTGTTTTGATAATACTCTCATCTGACGCGGCATGCAGGCTTATGGGATGAATTAATAATTAGGCTGCCTGAATTATAGGGCACAGCAGGCGCAAGCTTGCACTACACGCTTATTCCGTATTCAAATTTGTTTTAACGTCAACACAAGCTTAGTTATTCTTTATATACATAGAACTTATTTTAACGATCAAGCTGTGGTCGTTAATAGAAAGCAGAACATTATTCTTTACAGTTCTACACATGCAGCATATTGGTCCGTTTTTGATGCTGCTGTGAATCTTGAGGACTTAACATGCTTTGTTACTCTGTCTTTATAATAATTTCATGGAGACAGCAAATAGCACCGATTATAGTTTAGGTAAGGAGAGAGAGGTACAGGAACCACCGTCGTCTTCTCCAACTTTCATACCTGGGGCGTTTTCTGTCTGGGCCACTCCCAGTTATGTTGCACGGCTACGCCTCACCTTTACTGCGCGTAAAATATTCACTAATACCTGCTCAGCTTGGTCGTACGCAAGCACGGCCAGTCCACACGCCCCCTGGCTAAGAGGCTTGCTTCTATATCTGCGTCGCGAAGAACCTACAACAACTACAAAAATGAAATGAATGAAGAAAGAGAGCGCGGCACTGGTTTGCACCTTGCAGCAGAAACAGGTGATTATAGAGGCTTGTATTTCTGGGGCTTTTTCACTTCAGACAAATCACGCAAACGCTTACATCGTTACTCGAGTCCGACATAGTGGTATTAATGCTCATTTATTAACGTACTTTGTTTGATTAATTTACCTTGCACGGTGATTTAGGAGGCCACTTTTTCTGTCGTTTTTACTGTTGTGCTAGCTCCCTGTATTCGTGCCTAGCAGTTTTCACGAAGGACTTTTTCGCAGCTACTCCGCAGTGTAAGAAAGCAAAATTCTTGCACTACCGAAGCGGTTATGTATGTTCTGTTGACGCAAAAATATGCACCACATATTTTCTAGGTAATAGGTTTTGTTTCAAGCAATACATAGTTCGCAAACACTCTCACACACACAATCAATGAGTACGTCACAATTCGCACACTGCAAAACGTTAGGCAGTGACTAACGAGGCCTCTGCTTCGTTAATCACTTGAAAACCACAAGTTCAAGTTGAAAGCCTCAAAATGCCCGAGAATTTTGGTATCAAAACGGCGAAAACAGGCGAAAAAGCGTCAGAACATATCTAGCTTCCAATCATTGAATAATCTAATGAAATGCTAGCACTCAAAAAAAGACACTATTAAAACAAAGAAAGACTGGAAGTGTTTGATCTGCTAGGAATTTCGAAGCAACACAGCGCCGGGTTCTGTCTGGATTTATCGCGTGCAAAGAGTGGGCTCATGAAGACTGCGTGGGGGCCAACGGGATGAATTTCAGGTGGTTTTACTGTAAAATCTGAAAATTATGAAATTTTTCGCTATGTCTTCTTTTTCTCTACGCTGTGTCTCGTTTCGCCCCGCAATTTGGGGGGGGGGAGAATGAGATATCTGGTGCATTTTTTATTTTTTTAAAAAGCCCCTTTGAACTGTGGCAACATGGTCATAGTTATCAAGAGCAAGGATGACAGAAGATGCTACGAACGGGTGACGAAAGCTACAGTGTTCAGTGAGCAGTTCAGATGCACAATATTTTCTAGATAGGAATGGCTAACCGTTTGGCTAGTCAATACAATTGTCGCGCCACATCTGCGCTTACGCTAAAACGTTTTGCGGCAAAACGTGTGAGATAGATGTTATTATCTAAGGCAGCCCACAAAAAACTTAGAGACTTGTTGGGTTGGCGCGAGCACGAAGAATGCCAGATTTGCGTTTATGAGTGAGAAAATAAATAAATTAATTGATACCAAGAATAACTCAAAATAAAAAAAAACGTTTAACATTATTTTGCAGTTGTGGCGTGCAGCTTGTCGGACTGTGAATGTAAATTACGTGAAAGTGCGACCACTGCGCAGTCACTTTGTTTTTTTTTGTTGCCTCTTTAAGAAGGTAGTAATGGTGAAGCCGAACCATGAGAGTGAAATAAATAGCTAGAAGAATAGGAATGGAGTAGATTACATTTGGCAAGCGTTCGAAAATCATCAACGGTAATATGCCACTAAACCTCAAGAGAGAGGCATATAACAGCTGCATGTTGACGTCACTTACTTACGGTGCAGAAGCCTCGAGGCTTAAAAAGAGGGCTCAGCCTAAAATGAGGACTATGCAGCGAGGCATAGAAAGAAAAATTATGCTCGTAACTTAATGAGACAAGACGAGAGCAGAGTAGGCTATTGAACAGACCTGGGTTAAAGATATAACAGTCGAAATCAAGAAGAAGAAATAGGCATGGGCTGGGCACGTCGCACGTAGGCACGAGAATCTCTGGTCGATGAGAGTAACTGACTAGACTCCCGAGAAGGGAAACGCGCGAAGGGGACACAGAAAGTGTGTCCCAGTGTGCAGTGCGCCAGCGTCTATTGGTTGCCTGGTGCAGCTTTCCAGCGTCCCGGTGTCCAGCGCTACACGGATCTAGTAATCTGGCATGGCACAGGGACAGTGCCACTGGGCTTCCCGATAGAGAACATATCGACGACAGTGGGATAACTAGCGTGTGGCCAATGTCTGTCTGCTTGATTTTCGCATTTCACATCAGCTGTTTGAATATCTTATCAATTACCCTCAATAGTATTTCAAGCAATGACTACGTGAGTTGAAAGAGTGCCCGCATTGCCTTGTTCCCAGTTCTCGTTCGTCACGCGTATCCACGGTTCCTTTCTTTGTATATGGTGTTTTTGTATGCTGCTTTCTATACATAGACTCAGTTATTACATAAGCATGTAATTGCATCTGATGACATCGATATCGACAACACTCTGCCGTACGGGAACATATCAATTAGATATTTATTCCTTTACGGCAGATTGTCTTTTTTTTAAATATGCAGTCTCTCCTGACAGTCAGACTGTTAATGTTATTGCAATGACCCTTACTACCAAATAGATGGCAGTTTAGTTTTTTTCGTTGTGGAGTCCGCTCTTGCCATTACATAGCCTGCAAACATCCCCGCATAAGTTGTTAATGTGAGGATAGTGGGGTGGCTTTCCTCTTTGGCACCGTGAACTAAAACCTGAAACAAGCGGAAGTATAGACCTCACCTTGAAGGGTCCACGTGGTTTTACTCTACGGTCCAGCTAACATGCACTGCAGAAAAAAAGAGAAAGAGAGAAAAAACGAAGGTATGGAGGTTAGCCACATAATACTTACTATCCGGGATGCTACCTCGCAATGGACTGGTGAAATTAAAAGTAGGAAAAGAGATATAAGCATATATAAGGACAAAACTATGACCACACACACATTTCATGTATATGTAACTATTGGATTTAGATATAATCTATTTCAGAAAGCCCTGAACCCTGGCACACAATGGCACGTAAAAAATCTACTTGCTACATCTAGCTTGATCAGCCTGGAGGTTTTTCCTGTGAATGCAAGTGACGCAAGCCAGTAGACTAAATAGAGTCAATGCGGAGTGTATCAACTGCTTGAATCACTACATTCTGAAGCCCCTCGGTTATGACATAGCGATTTGGGAAGAGCTAATTACCTCGAAAGTGGTCACGCGATTCGCTCTCGCTGGGTGTATTAGGTACCATATGGCGGACAAGAGCAGATGCTTAGTGTTAAATGCCAGCATAGCGAACAGCGTGATTTAGGGCCTCTCTGCGGGCCTTCGCTGTCGAAATATCTGTGGTGACATATGTGCGACATATCTATTGATATCGTGTGCGCAAAACTAAACGTTGAGTATTCTCATATGATCATACAAGAACACCAGACGCAACAATAGTTAGAACTAAGCCCCAAGAAAGTCTGAGAATTTACTGGGGACGTTAGCTGTAGTAATTGTGTTATAATTTTTAAGGAAGTGAAGTAGACGAAAACATACCTACTACCGAGAGGGACCGAATGTGCGACCTTGGAATAATGCGATCGATGCTCTACGGCTAATCTATGGCGGCGGTCAACCTTCCGTCTATTTGCGGGTGTATGCGGAACCTGCAGTGGAGTTTCCGCAGATATACAGCGTCGCCCTGTAGAGTGTGGCCGGAAACATTCGGGCGTACAAACTCTAACGTGAACCATGCTGCTGTGAGCGAGAATTGGACGTGGAAAAAGAAGCTTTGAGGCCGGCGTTATTGTTGTATGCACGAAAACAACTACCACAAGAAGCCTTTTATTTAGAGGAAAAAATATGCAGAGCATGCATAGTTGACTCCCTCCGGCGACGATTTCCATCGATGCACGGAGAATGGTGCTCTGGAAAACATCACAAGTTTTTTATTTAAAACTTGCCTTGAAAAAATTCAAGAAAGCACATGAAAACTTCGGTTGCGCAATGATCGTGCCGTATATTACGCACACTGTACTTTTTCGATTATAATGCGACCACTAATGTAACGCAACGGGTGATATTTCATTAGGTATAGAAAGAACATTCAATAGAATTTCGGTACTTGGTACGTGAGGTTCGGCTGCAGTAAAAATAAGCTGGAAAAGAAAAAGAACCTCGCATCAGACTCGAGTAAATACGCTATTATAACTGAGTGTCAATATACAGTTCGAGACCAGCTACAAGACGTTGACTGCTAGTAAAACCGTGATGATCTACGCATGTTGCATTACTGACCTTACACTGCATGTCAATGACGGAACCACCACAAAGTCAATTACCAGCAGGTTGTTCAATTGCGTTCTTTTTTTCTCAAGTGTCAGCCTTAGACGACGACCGACCGCAAGCTGGCGAAGTCTCATGCCGACGACGGCGAGTGGACTTCGTTAAAGCACGACCACTACGACATGTTTGCATTTCCGCTAACATTACTAACCTCCGCTTTATACTAGCCTATTATGTCAAGACTTTCAACACTGCCTCAGACATTCATTTCACGATTCGCCGTCAGCTCCAAAAACGGAGTTTAACTGCGATACGAGCACTTGGTCGGATTACGCTAGCCGTTGAGCACACCATGAATGAAAGCGAGTGGTGAAACAGCTTCTGTAATATACAGTGCAAGAGCTTCGACTACCAACTGCGTGAATGTGCTGTTCTCGCTCAAAACAGCTGTCTGCAGTGGGCCGAAAGCTTCCTCAGTGCTACCTGAAAAACTATGGTTATTACTTCAAAGCGGGTGCTTAACGAGCAAACTGCACACCAATTCGAGCTTTGAAAGCGCTATGTGAACACACTTGCCTGAAGGCTTACTGCAGAGTTCATGGGCCTATTCTGTCGACCCATCGGACTGCTGCGGGTGGCGGCAGGTCAGACGCCTGTCGTTATTATTGCACCACTACAGGCGTCAACGCCATCGACTCAAACACGACAGTGACTATGTAGACATCCTCTCGGGGATGATGTGGTGGTTACTTGGCAGTGTACCTTGCGGTTATATTGTTGTTCGGCATGCCACACATTTTTAATTCATCATTCGTTGTGCTACGTGCAATGTGTGCTTGTTGTTGCTTTTCAAGTGTGTATTACCTTAGTATTTTTGTGTGTTTACTGAGTAATTCTTCATGCAATATGATGCACATTTTCTTACTCCTTTGTGTATTCTGTGCATGCTCTTCTGTGTATTCTGTGGAACCGGTTGGCTGGCGCCTAGAGGGCGTTGTACATTTTGTGGGCATTTAAAGCACGCTTCTTCATTACCTGCACAAAATCATCATTATCTAGTGTCCTTCATCTTCATCGTTAGTGGGGAGGACCCTTCAGTGGTTTTTGTGCCTCTGAGGTGACTGTTTTGGCCACATCTTCCAGGCCTGATAAAGGCGTGTAAAGGACTTCGTCACAATATGTATATATTAGCATGCTTGTGTCGTATAGACGGAGTTCCTGCTTGGCCACCGGCTGCTGCGTATTTCTTGAAGGCCGGCGTTTCGGTGCCGTTCCCTGAGTTCCCCGTGCGCCGCGTCTGGCGCACGATACTACATTTACACCGCAGAATGCTTAGCACTACATCGAAGGGTCGCACTGTTTCTTAACATCAAACAGCGTCCGTCCTTTCGACAGCACCGTCGCGCAAAAGTGTACGACCGCACACACTACATCACTGAAACCGTAGCGGAGAATAATCGCTGGCTCCGCTGCTCACCGACAGCGTCGCTGTTTTCAGCGAAGTGTCCGATTCCTCACTGATCTTGCGTGTTCCGAAATACCTACAACAAGACGCACATCGGAAGAAGTCAGTAGTGCCGCACGGCGTTTACCACGTGTCTCAGCGCGCGTGCCATGTAAGAGGGCACGTTAAAACGTGACCGTAGTACCACGGTCGCAGAATAAAAAAAGCAAGGTTTATCCAGCGGCTCCGTTCTACTAGCCAGTTCTCAGCTAGATCGCCAGGGTGGTGCATCGTGTAATTGTTAGACGCGCATGGCGAAAAAGTAGGTGCGCCGCCTGGTCGGCGCTAGCTTCCCATACATGCATTTGAGCCTAGGAGTGTTAGGCAGCACCGAGGCTCATAAAAATCTCGGGGAGAGATTACGCGCTTGGCGACACAAGCAAGCAAAGAAAGATGGCTCTACACTTGCCTTCATGGCTACTAGGGGCACTGGTTTCAATAGATATCTAGAATATAGCCCTTAAATTGGAATGGAAGAATCAGTATTATTGTTAACTAGAGGTAGATCATCGGACGCGTTAATCGAAGGTTTCAGGTTTAGTGCCTACGAACAGCTCATTGGCCTCGTTGTATGTTCAGGTTGTTCTTAGTCATCCACACGCCATTGTTGATTCTCTAATCTGATCATCTTTACCTTTCTTGCTCAATGATTGAGCTAACCTTTGCAAGTGGGGTAATAAATATCTATTGCTTAGAATGAGACATTAGCGCAATTTCTACTGGGTCAACCTCCTTAAGCTCACTGAACGTACTAAGATCATCCTCAGCTGCCAAGATGTTGCATGGATCGTAGGCCAGCAATGAGCATGCTTTGCAGAAACCCTGAAAAAGCATGTCTATAGAGAAAAAAAAGAGCTACTCGATCGTTTATTGGATTCCTTCTCCCGCGTAAAGCCGTTGACATAGGAACTCAAGAGCGCAACGTTGTGAGGGGGGGGGGGGGGGACGGTGGCATGTGGGCTGTCAAGGATCGTCGCGGTAACAACTTATTTTAGACAAGTGTCGTCTCCCATGTTACTCACGCGGTATGTTCGGGATACCCTGCGACTCTCGTGTTCTGCAGTTCAGGCGACGCTATTTCGTGGTTCAGCCGCCACGAGCGTCCGTCTGTGTCCAGACAGAAGGTATTGTTGTCACGTCGGTCTCCATCTGGCCCGAAATGAGCCATCGCTTTTCCGTCGTCGTCGTCAGGTTTGTGTGCTTTTCGACGTATGCAAACGACCACGAACAACAATTGTGTTCTGCCACAAGTGATGCGTCAAACGTTAGAGTATCGTGAGAGGATGCAGATGAGCCTACTCAAAAAATAAATATATATATATATATATATAAATGTACGAAGGAAAACGGGCGTTTACGCAAGTGTCGGCAAAGAGGGACTCATTTTCAGCAGATGTCATCGAAAAATGCGTCAAAAGAGTAGCAAGAAAAAATAAAACAATTCCAGTTGTCCCAGACTTGAAGCACGTGCCCGCAGATGTTGAAATGCAAATGAGTTCGGCCATACAAAATTTTGAATATTGTATTCTCTCCACATGGAGCATTGCTTTTCGCAAGAACAACGATTGTTGAGCTGTATATTTCAATCTTTCTGTCTAAGCGGAGCAACACCTGCGCATCTCTCCCGCCATTCGTGTGCCCCGCAGGCGTTCTTTGTATGTTGCTGTCCTATTTGCGCTAACGTTATTAACCTTCCAGCATGAGACTCTAGATGGTGTTTACGTATTCTTCACTTCAGCCCTAAATGAACGATATTTACCGCAGTGTGTTCAATTTTAACTTGGTGGAACAATAGTTTAGGTAACACTTCCTAGAAAACAACATTGAGCTACGTGAGGTCACCAGACCCCGCAGACCATGTAATAGCGTGACATAATGCCTGGTAAATGAGAAAATGAGCGAAAAGGAAATGTGGTTGGAGATGCCAACTAGAGATTACTGCACCAAACAACCTGATGTCATACACGTTGAAGGCGTCTACTGGGTCCTACGTAACTTCAAATAAAGTACATTATCATCTACGTGGGCCGTAGACCTGTCATAAAGTTTCAGAAAATTTATCACGGCAATTTTCTTAAAAACTACTTATATTTCTGATATTACGCGAGAAACTTTTGACACGGAATTAAAAAAGAAAACATCAACCTTCATTTTTTCGCCAGTGTATACCTATGATAGTAAAACATATGTTATTAAAATCTTGAGAGTGAAGTTTGTCAGACTAAGGAAAGTCATTGTTGCTCTATAGTGTCCCTTTGAGGAGGCTATTTTAAAGGTACACAGACGTAGGCTGCTAGACAGACAGACAGACAGACAGACAGACAGACAGACAGACAGACAGACAGACAGACAGACGGACACACAGACAGACAGACGGACAGACAGACAGACGGACGGACAGACAGACGGACGGACAGACAGACAGACGGACAGACGGACAGACAGACAGGCAGACAGACAGACAGACCGTACGCACGGACGGACGGACGGATGGTCGCCGAAAGTGACCGCAGAACGCATAGGAATTTTTCGCATTTAAAAACACTATTTGAATGACGCCTAATGAAAAGTTTTTTACGTGTGTACAGCTCAGACACGTAACATTGCGTGCCTGAGGTGTAGGTTCACGCCAGGCGTGGAACTTGTGAAGTGCACAGTGTGGGTGTTTTCAATGCCCACCCGTCGCCAACCACTAAGACATATTTAGTCATTGTCAGCTGCAAAAGCCTGAATGAAAGGGACAACTGCGTATGTTATTCTTTTGCCCCACCGACCCATGGTGAGACCTTCGCTAGTTCGGAAAAGAACTAATTGTGATGCAGAAGGCATTTAAAAACTGTACTGGCCGTAGGTCTTCTCGGATTGCTTGAAACGCGTAATTTTACGCGTGCAGTCGTTCGTTTCTTTACGGTGCAGTTGAGGCATGCACCAAGGCATGCGTTCCAACAAGCAATTCAGAAGGCGAAGTAAATGAGAAGCGAACACACAATCGTGTTCTATTGTGAGGTACAAGCACAGGTGTCCTCTTTTTTCTGAAAATTTCTATATTGCATTGCATTATGTTCTGGCAATACTTGGGAGATGTTAACATAGTACGTTGCCTGTGACCATAGTGTAAAAAGACTCGCCAAAATCGGACCTCGAAGTTGAGCCCACCCACTTAATACCATTCTTTCATCTACTGGAAATCTGCGTCAGCAGTTGAAAAAAAAAAACAAATGGGCGCATGTCACCTATTCCTGGTATAAAGATAATTTATTGCACAGGAGCTATTAAGTGATACATAACAATTGGTCCCCGGAGAAAAAGGAGCCTCCCTGGCGACTCAGTCATCCTCAGGGGCTGTGTATCTGTAATTTGGCTCTAGCCTTTGAACATGGACGACCTCGCGTTACGACGCTGAATATCAGAAGGGGGGGGTGAGAGTCTCAATGAGGTAGTTAAATGGGGAAGTCTTTAGAGAACTCGATAAGACCCATCGTACTTGGGGAGAAGTTTGGAGGAGAGTCCTGGCCGGTCTACTTCATCTTCATTACATTGGCGCCACTTATTTTCTAGACTAACCCGTGGTAACTAGATACGCAAGTTCATATTGCATTGTGCACGCGTGAAGGACGCGTTAGCCTAACCTATGCAATTTCTTTCCCGACGCTGACATGCATATCAAAAGCACCCACTCTTAAAATTTTAACAAATAAATTTGAATGCCCCTTGATGCAACGATTCAGCGTCTTCCATTTAGGTTCGTCTCATATACGAAGCTTGCAAATGAGCTAGAGCTTGGAACACAAGATGCATTTTAGCAAAAGCGCTCTCATTATCTACGCCATGAAAGAAGATCACGAGTGTATTCGGTCAGAGCTTACGGAGAAGCAGGCATGACTAAACCGAGTAGTTAAACGAGAGGAAAGCAGACATCGAGAATGAAAAAACGAATAGAAATAACAAACACCGCCTTGACCCAGTATGAAAAGGTCGAGCCGAACGCGTGCTAGCGTGCTTCGTGTCCTCGGGGGTATACAATTCATAAAGTTAAACTGAACTAAACTTGGGAAGTAGCGCTGTTTCGAGCTACGATTGCGCGGATGTGGTTCGGCCTTTCATGGCCTGTCCTTCTCGTGGCCTCACCTGGAATGGCAGAATTTTTTTTATTATTGTGGTTATTTTTAGATTGAATGCGGAAGAATCCTCATGATGCACAGATTGGTGTTCTGTATATGTTGCAACTATTGAGAGAATGGCACTGGATGCACTCTTGCAGTGCTTCTCTGGCCGTTAAGCAGGAGGTTGGGAGGTCGCGAGAGCTGATTATGGCCGATATCTTTCTCTCCAGAGTCTGGCTTTCATACCATTGTAGGAAAGTGAAAGGACGAGAAAAATTACCACTAGCATCACTCTTTAGATGCGTCCCCACGCTAAAATCTTAAGAACATTCACAAGCCACACTAAACAGGAGAACCGGCGGTCGTGATTCGATGGCGGCAAAACGGTAGAGGCTCGTGTACTGTTCGATGCCAGTGTTATGAAGAAAGGAGGAAAAAGCGGCGTGGTCATGAGTGACATCCACGTGCACAGTCTCACTTAGTAGTTGACTTGCCTTCTATGGTAGCCATCTTCGATGTAGTCAACCTTTGATGTAGCTTTCGATATAGAGCATGTTCGCATATAGCTGTATTGACGTTAATATAACAACTGAGAGAGTCAGTGGCAGTGGCTGTCGCGTGTGACAATGCCTCATTTTCTTTCTCTATAACACACTCAGATGGCCGACAACGCTTAGTAGGCTCCAAAAAAGTCTTTGAGTCTGTCAAGATACCAGGCTACCAGGCGACATTAGAAGCTGCTGCTCGTGACACTGAAGCTTGTGATCGAGGTAGCCGTTTGTCATGCGGATGAAGTCATCTATTTTTGCTGAGGTGTTCCGATGACTCTGCGACCACGTTGTTCACCATCTTTAGCGTTATTTTCCGGACTCCGGTATGCTCGCTTTTCTGCTTGGCGCTACCGGCAGCCTTAACATGATGCAAAAACTCACGCTGCTGACTTTTGCGCTTCTTACGACGCTTCTTGTAGTAGGAAGAGGCTCTCTCGAAATAAGGATATCGAAACGAATACACGCGTACGCTTTTCGCAATATCAAAATTGTCACAATTTGTTGAACAACAACGTTATTCGGACGGCACCGGTAAAGTGCAGGAGAAGTTAGCATGGCCTGTTATCGTAACTGCGTATTTCATTGCTCTAACTAATTGGCTTCACTGGTCGAGCTCAAGCGTATTGGCGGCATGCGGTGTTTTATTATTCACTGTAATTGGGCTACTTGCAATGCACAAGAAAAACTTTGTTTCTTTTGTTTTGAGTTCGCTGAAGGATATTATATAATAAATACAATCAAAGGGACTTACGAGCGTGAAAAAAAAGAACGCAAGCCGGGACTGGAAGTGCAACTCACTGCTTGCGAGCTAGCAGCTGATCGTTCATCGTAGCTGTCACTCGCAGTGCGTTGACTACCATCTACACCCAGTGAAAAATCCTCGACGGCAAGACGGTTTCTTGAACATCACTGCTGAAAGTAATCTGAGGAATTCTTGCCGCCCCGCCATGGAGGTCGAGTGGCTGAGGTACTCGGCTGCTGACCCGCAGGTCGTGAGATCGAATCCCGGCTGCGGCGGCTGCATTTCCGATGGAGGCGGAAATGTTGTAGGCCCGTGTACTCCTATTTGGGTGCACGTTAAAGAACCCCAGGTGGTCGAAATTTCCGGAGCCCTCCACTACGGTATCTCTCATATTGATATGGTCGTTTTAAGACGTTAAACCTCACATATCAATCATATCAGGAATCCTTTCCGCTGAACGACTTCGGTAGCACCAACAACGTGTCATTGCACAGACTCAGCAAGGCGTCACTCACCACGTTTATCTGGGGGGGGGGGGGCGTAGAGCATTCGCTCCGATACTAGGCAAGAAATGAATCGCTTTCAGTGTGTTGCCATCTATCAACGAACGTAACAAAACAAGCGTTGCAGCGTAGGTCGAGATTTAGAAGCGCAAATCGTGAGCCTGCACTACTTTCTGCTTGCAATTACTGTTATGAGATTAATGCACTACAAAGCAGTGACGAATATGCTATACGCACGTAAAACAAGGTGAGTTTCAACTGCAATCGTTAGACAATAACACTTAACTATCCAACGTGGCTGCTGAAAATCAAGCGAACCTGATACGAGTACTTTGCGGGCTCTATTAGAAAGCGCGAGTTGCCACGCATTTTCCCGAAAACTGCACCTCTCGCAAAAACGAATCAGATTTATCGCGTCACGAACGGTTCGGTTTATTCAGTGATGCACGCATCATACAAAGTGGTTTGTGTTCGTTTCTTGCTAACGCATTAACACTGAGGCTAACACCGCCGGACAAAGGATCGTTGGGAGCGTCTGCCTACTGATAACTCATGGGAGGACGCTTCTGAATTCCCCTAGGTGGCGCGTCACTCTTGAAACATCGCGAATATTCCCGGACTATTCTGTCTTTTTATGTTAGTAGCCTAAAGGCATTTGAAACCACATGCGGGAAGCATACATGCACATAACCAATATCAGAGGTAGATATTTTGGTATAAATAACTTCGGCGTTTCATATAAAAGGCGCCTTCGAAAGAGTTAAGATACCACTGGCCCTTCTGAACAAGGATGATAGTAGCAAAGGTACATGATCAACAGCGACACGCACTCCCACGATGTGGATCTTTCATTGCAACGTAATTTTTCGAAGTAGAGTGATGCTTCTAAAGAAAAGACACGTTCCTTCGGTTTTCTGGCACCATGTGTCGTGTGCAGCCATACGTACCGGTGGCAGCGGCCAGCCGCTACGAACTTTCACGCTTTGCACGCCGGCTCCTTGGGCGTACATGTCACGCCGATCAGTGAGCTAGAGGGGTGTCGTAACGAATACTCTAGAAGGTAGCGGCCGAGAGTCATCGCGCACGTGTTTTACATGTAACCGCAACCGCGTCCCTCAAGTTCGAGCGTGCGTGCGAACGCGAAACCTCTGCGAAAGAAAACTTGTCTCGTGCTCCTCTCCATACACTTCAACCCGCAATGAACTGCAGCCTCGTCAACGTGGTGTTCTATCTTCGGGAAGCCACTTCAACTGAAACTGTGCAGCTGCTTGGAGATTGAATCATGCGTATACATGTGAAAATATAGTTTCCTATATAGCTGCATTGTACGGCTAGCAAAGAGTGAGGAAGTACAACGGAGTGACACCCACGTCGCTGTTTTAGCAGGTATCTCTCTATTCGAATTCAAAATCTGCAATTTCAGCATCTTGCAATCATGCAACTGATTAGGCAGTCCCTTCGGTAACTGAGCCCAATTTAATCACCTGCGGCAGCAGTTCACCTTTTTAAGAGCGAAGCTTCATAGGATGTGGGTAGTTCCCTCTAGTACTAATATGTAGTTGCAGTAGCCACTTCTAGTTAGTTTTAAGAATTGCTCACTAGATGGCGTTTTATGCATATCTCCTTGATAGTAATGTTACTAAATGGCGTTAGTAGTTTTTGCATAAAAAGTTCGCAGCATATCCACGAAGTGAATGATGAATAATGAGTGGGGTGAAGCATCTATCCGTCGGTCCCTCTGTCTCTTCGTCACAGATAGATGGACGGACAGATGGACAGAAGGACGGTCGGATGCTTCGCCCCAATCATCATCATAAATTCCATGGATATGCTGTGTGTTTTTATTCTTAAGAAACGTGTGAATCCCTGCTCTTTCACAATGCTGCATTCACTGATCTAGCCAGGCCACCGTTCACGCGAATGACGTCCAAAACTAGTTCAAGAAAATAAATGATTCTTTTTCTTTCGTCTCAGTCGTATACATTAATAGAATAGACAGCATTGGTGTAACATAATAAAATACGTTGCTGAACGAGTTGAACGAGCATGTCTATACGTAAAGACTGAGCGCAAAAAAGCGATGAGACACAGGAAACACACAGGTTAAAATGTTCTCTACCAACTGATTCAATTACCGAAAATTTTAGGAAAAAATATACATATCGTAAGTCATAACCGCGGCACACATCAAAAAGTAGCTCGATCAGGTCAAAATATATAACATACTACGGCATAGCGATTGAAATTGACCCTCTCGCATACACACTGACTAGCACACCATCAAGAACACTAGATGTTACGTTCACTGGGTAGTGGCGGTAGTATATCATTCGCCAATGAGCTGTAGCGCGTCATACATCGGGCAAAGTGGCAGATTTATTACCCAGTGGGCCCGGGAGCATGAGCTGACACTCCCGGACAATAAGGACGCGAATTTTTTCTGCACATTGTGTAGTGTGTGGGTGTGTGCCTTTGTTTGATGAACTGAAAGAGCTATACGATGAAGCAGAGAAACGGTTGCACGTTAACTGTTAGATGCGTTCTACATAAAATCGGAGGGTGAATATTGCGTCAGCCAGACATCAGTGTGTTTGCGGGAATGCGAATTTGGATTGCTATGCCGCAATATGTTAAAGTTTCTATAATATGAGTACCTTTGTGATGTGCGCTGCTGCGATTGTGACGTACGATCTGTATATTTCTTCCGATAATTTTTTCGTGATTAAGTCAGTTGGTCGCTAGTGTTCTATCCAGTCTACTTGTTTCTTGTGCCTCGTCGTTTTGCACTCGACCTTTATGTTTGGTGTAACGCTCTTGAGGTACTGGGGGAGGAGGTTCGCTCTCAGTATAGCGTCTGAGGCTTGCTTCTATAAAGACGACGGGGAATGTGATCAGTTGAAAATTCTTGCCATGAAGTTCAAATGATTCATAAAGTGATGCTCGAAAATGAGGGTAGGTGGTATTACATTAAAGAACATTACCCTACATTACTTCTCGTGGTTTATCGACGCTGTGGGCTTCAACTTAATACGTTGCAAGATGTCTAGGACAATGCTGCTCTGTGAATTCAATAGCTTTGATTTTAAATTCAGCGCTGAATCTCTGTTGTGTGGAAGTTACAAATCACATTGATGTGCATTATTACTGTGCACATTACTCGCCTTACTGTGTGATTATAATTCATATTTCTGCAAAAGAGTTCGCTCTTATAAACTCCGCTTCTTGCCAATTGTTTCGCACGTGAGGGAAACTGAAACAAAGGTCACGGGATCATTTGTGCACTCGTCTAAAACAACTCGAAGGCGAACGACCTCCATATCTTCATTTAATTCTAAGTGGATGCAGTTGTCCTTCCCCACTTTCTGCAAAAGGTTTCTGCACCTGACGCGGTTTCTCACTACCTCCTTGATCGGAGGCGTTGGAAACTGCCGGCGGCTCATGTGGCTTTACCTGGCCTCAGTGATTGGCCCACCCTTAACCACGTGACGATGTCATTTAGTGATGGCATCACGTGATGTCACGTTCTGTCTCGTCATTTTGGGCGTGCCAACGAACACCGCTCGCGTCGGTTGCGCCTCGCGTTGCAGCTCACGTTTTGCTGGCGTAGCGTTGCTGTGTGCGGCGTGCCCACTCAAGCAAGACGAAAGACGCACGTACCGCGTTTCATTGTGACCCTTCCGTTCGCTCCAGAGAGAGAATGTGTGTTCCGTTGGTAGATTTCCTTCTGTTGCCCTTCGCCAGAGTGGCGTGCTCCGGCGCTGAGTTCCTCGGTAACTCCGAATCAACCACTCGATCATACCATTAGGTATATAAGACGTCATGGTTTCGTCACGTGATGGTGTCATCTGAAGGGGATGATTTTTTTTTTTGCAGCGCTTGTCTTGATTTGCTTTCGATGAGGAATCTAATGCTTTTGATTTGTTAATAACGAGTGTTTTCCGTCCCAAAAAAAGACAAAACATTGTTGTGGAACACATCGCAGTAAATGACTCAGGATTTGTTTATACGCACTGGCGTGTTTCAACGTCCAGCTAAATTGAAGTAAGCTGTAGTCGTGTACGCGAGAACTGAAAGCTGGTACATAAGCTTCATGGTTAGGCACCTTTCATGCTAGGCTACTTACTGCGCCACACAGGGTTCGTACGCAGCGTGTATGGGAAGAATGCTTCGCAGATTTATTATTGCGCTTTCACTAGTAAAGAAATTTACGAAGCACTAGACGCACGACAGAACACAAGTCTCACAACGTACCATCGCCCACAAAATTATTGTTTCATGCTGTTACTTCGTTATATCTATTCATATTGCGCAAGGGATACACTAATTTCTCATCCCAAGCTGGCGCAAAAATACTTATGCATTGAGAACGTCACAAGTTCAGATTTTGAGAGGCCGCCAACTTCTCAATATGAAAAATGGATAACTGTTCCTCTTACAACAGAGTGAAATACACGTACGTTTTGCTAGAAAGCACCATCTCGCATGGACCATGTACTCGCTGTGGTTATCATGTAGCAGTCGCTTTTCAACTAAGGTAGTTTTGTCGGGAAACCAGAATGAACGGCATGCTATCTACACAGTTTTTTTGTTTATATGTAAAATAAAAAATTTAGAGATGGATAAATTAAAGCAAGTGTGCAGTTGATAGTCTTTCCCAATATTAGAACTTTGCCTATTCAGAGGTAGACAGCGCATGCAGATGGTCACCGCTATCGAATGTGTGTATGAGAGATCCGTCCATGAAGCTTTTGGCTAACAATGCAGCTCTGAGGCTGTAATGGGCATACATAAATATACATTGCTTAGCTTCACAACAAAGCAAAAATGATGCTCAATAAGCAGAAAATTCAATGATATTACCCCTACAGAAGTACAAATTACAATCGCATTCGTGTGCATGCCATGAAAAACGCTTTTTATCAAACTATCAAAGTGATCTGAGCAAAATGCTGCAATATTATCTCATTATTTCCCTTACGGAAACGCCATACATGGCCCATATATAAGATATATCTGGCCTTATATAAGCATATATGGCAGCATATGTGGCCACATATAGGCATATATGGCAGCATATGTGGCCACATATAAGCATATATGGATGTATATCTGGCGGAGTCGGTTCATGTATGGGGATATATGCGGCCATATATGACGCGGTTGGCCCATATAAGGAGTCAAATCCGGCCAAATAAGGCATGGCCAGACCATATATAACATATCAAGTGGATCCTTATATGTGGAAGTGCTCTCTTATTTGGGATGAACCACGTATATATTTAGCACCGTGATCAAAATTTTATGCGAATTGTAATATATGACAATTTCTACACAAAGCTGAGCTGCTTATTTTTCATAACAATAGGAGTATTAAATATATATGTTGTTTCTGCCATGCAAAAAACCGAAATTTCAGGTCAGCTTTGTGTACGTGATAGTTGCAACTCAGTTGAATGCATATATGCATGCATTCGTGTAATTTAACTCGTACATTTTTCATGGCATTTAGGTTTGAAACAATAAGTTGCAATTATTACGACGTAAATAATGTATACAAGAGCAGACATGTTTTACGAGGAAGGAATCGTGTCAAGTCACAAAACGTATTGAAGCTTCCGAACCTCGCTATTATTATAGAGCAATCCTATATAGTATTATGTAAAGACAAAATGCATGCAACTTATATTGTTCACATTAATGCATTGTTTAAAGTGGCAGCAAGAAATAGTAATTTCAATGCACTTTTAGCTTCCACATCAGTGGACAAAATTTCTGATTATTTGAAAGTTTTGATGGCTATGTGTTCCCTTCATATAACAAGATTTCTATTAATCCTGTTGACTCCTCATCTGCGATTGCTTTCAGCAGCCATTTACTATAATTGCATGCGCAGTGCAATGTTTAAGGGAGTATTTTCAAAAACAAAAAGAGCTTACGTGAATGCAACTTGCAGGCACTTTTATGATTACATTCAAGATGGAAGTTGTACTAATTTATTGCAAAAATACATCTTGCGTTTCCTTTGGCTACGTATAATGTTCCTGGCTGTGCACATAGTAAACTTATCGAAAATTTTATGATTGCACAAGTGAACAATTAATTTAGTGTAATGTTTGCAAGCGTCAAATAAATCTCACGTCATAGACATGTAAGTTAAGAAAGGTGCAACTGACTCACACGTGATACATATTCAATGAACCATGTAATGAAATGCTGAAGCTTTATAGCAACATTTAACGTAGGCTGCCGAATTCACAAAACTTCTATTTTGTGTCGGTGTGTCATTACTTGGTCGAGGTCACTAAAGCCCACGTGCCATCATCAGGATTAGCCTAAACATTGCCTTGTGAATACAATTAGTATGACACTTTTTTTGCGGGCTGGCGTGATACCTTAGCCAAACTCTACATTATGTAAACAGCCCCTTGCTGTGCAGGCGCGTAACAATTCAAACTGCTTGCGCATATCCTTTCAACACCAACACGGTAGTGCACTTACTTATAAGATATGTATGCCGGTACATACCCACCAAACTGCGCAAGTGCACACTCGCGTATAGAGATTCATGGGCACCCGGACACTGGCATTTCATTCAATGTGGCTAGATATTTTCGGCCATGTCAGAATGATATGAGTGTATTATTATTATTATTATTATTATTATTATTATTATTATTATTATTATTATTATTAATGTTGTTGTTGTTCTTGTTGTATTTCGCAAAACGTCCAACAGCAAATCCATATGCTGTCATAGTGTGTCGTTATGTAAGTTTTATGAGATCAGTTATCTTGGTGTTCTTTTTGATAGCATGCTGAATTTTTTCTACTTGCATTAAGTGTGCTGTCATGCGAGGCCTTCATTCTCTTTCTGTTGGCTCAACATCTCGCGAGAATCCAGTTCTTCTACAGCCTTCTACAAATGGTACACCGTGATATGTCGTGCTCAACTTGAGTACATATGCATATCTGATTTGGAATGGCCTTGCTAAATCCAGCAGTAGCGCCACTGAGTGAGTCCAGAAAAATTTCATAAGCATTTACCCCCATCGTTTCATTAAAATCCTTTCAACACTGCTGGAATATTATATTTACCATCAGTTAATGGCCGCCAAAATCGCGCTGAGCTGTTATTTATTTACAAGCTAGTTCAGGGTGAGATATTCTGCCCTTCTCGGTTGTAATAATTTTCAAACTTTGCGTAAGTTATCGAGAGAGAATCGACCGTTGCATGTACCTACCAGCTTCTTTCAACACTCTATCCTTTACAGAATACCGAGTCTCTCTAACGTCAACTTTCTTGATTCGTTATGTTTTTCATAGTCTACAGTCATTTTTTTTGTCAGTGAGGACTGCCCTGTCCTAACGTAGATTTGCATATGCACAGATTCTTCCCTTTTCCGTCTTTCAGGAAGCCTTCGGCACGGTTGTGTATATTCCACATTATTTCTCAGTTCCATTCCATGAATATCTACTCTTTTGTTTGTCGTTCCCATTGTGCATTGATTTTTTTCGACAGCTCGTTTTTGCTATTTTCATTGATTTGCTTTTCTGTGGACAGTCTGTAATGTATTGTTTATTTTTGTTTTATTTTCGCGCGCGCCAGCACGAAAAACCCTGTGGTTGTTCTTGGATACGTTAAAAATGATTGATTGATTATTGGTTGATTGAATATTATTATTATCATTATAAATCCTTGCGAAATAAGATGAAAATTTGGCTGAAACGCGTCTTCGTAGCCAGCGTACACGAAGCAGTGATTTCAGCTCCGCGGAATGCCTGTCTCAAAGGTCCTCCACGTGCAGCTTTCTCGGCTCGCGGGAGTAAGTTAAATCCATTGTCCGAAAAAACTCGCCTGACTGCATTGGTTGCAAGGGGTGCGCACAGTAAAAAAAATACAAAAAATTGCCCGCAGCTTCCCTCGGGAGAACACTGAGGAGGATGCGGAAATTGGTTAACGGGTGTTAAATTGCGACTTACTTGGGTCGATGGCTAAATTGGTTAACGTGGTTGTGAAATGGGGTGTTAAATGAGCGAACACGTACGGCACGTATGCGAAAGGGCGGTGTTTTATTTATTGCGACGAACTTTGAGGACGATGGCTTAGGGACGTCAATCATTCTATTTGTGGATTCGTTGGCATTCATTTCACGGCGACTTCGGACGTCGACGCGCCGTACAAACCAACGGACGAGCGGCAACTGAGTGAGCGAGCGCCGACCTAGAGTATATATACAGCGCGACGGCGCATGCGCTGTCAGCTGTCGAATGTTCTCGAAGGAGAAGCGCGCGCGCGGCACAGATGGTGACGGCGCGACGGCGCATGCGCTGTCAGCTGTCGAATGTTCTCGAAGGAGAAGCGCGCGCGGCACAGATGGTGGGCGACGGCGCGACGGCGCATGCGCGCGCGTCAGCTGTCGAATGTTCGAGAAGCGGTGCGGACGGCGCGGACGGCGCACTACAAGGCGCGAGTATAAGATGCTTCCGCATCTAAAAGGGCGCCCATCGGATGGGTGGACAATTCGGAGAACGTTGTTCGAAGAAGCGCACGTAGGCGCCCTGCAGCCCTGCCGTGGCTTACACTAGTCTGTCGACACAGCAGGAAAGAGAGTGCCGCGGCCCATTTCAAGTAACGACGAAGAAAATAGTTTGCACAAACATTCAGTCGTATGGTAATAACATTGCGTCAATAATTGTTAAAAAATGAAACGTCGTTCGCCAATAAGCTCAGAAAAATTTAGTTCTAGTGAAAAGTGCGTAAACCATTGATCTCAAGGAGTAATGTAATGTTCATTCTGATGTTCATTGTCAAGCCTGCATGCACTGTATCCATCCGCGTCATTGTTGCTTTCTTGCTCGCCGGAGTCATGGGTGTCATGCTGATCGAGCTTGTTAATTTTCATTCCTTTTGCTCTTATTTCGTGTTCAACTACTGCTCCAATTTACACAAGATAATCGCGCAGCTCTCAGGAATCTACTTCGCTGTACGTGGCGAAATTGTGGACGGACGTGGATGTGTTTTTGTGTGCGTGTGCGTCTGTAAGCTGCTGGATTGGCGATCGTCAACTTTTCGTGCGAGAAAAAAATGGATACCCATGCTTGCGGGCAAGCGTTTCTTCAAAACTTCTTCCTAAAGCAGTACGAATGAACGTGGTGGCTTTAAGGTGTGAATAGGTTATCAGGATTAACAGGCTCCTTGAAAGACAAGTCTCGGTTAAATGTTAAGGTAAGTTCATCATTTTCATTACCTTCGCACGTTGTTCATAAATATTATGATAACTCGAAAACATACCACATTGCATGCTTGCTGAGTAAATAACTTTATGCTAATCGTGGTTACGTCATTAGGCTATTTTGTTTAAGCGATACGACAACACTTTCTTTTTTTTTCACTTGATCCAGACAGTGCTCTGTTTATTCAAAAAATCTACGCCAGGAAAATGTTGGTTTCGTGCCATTGTACATTTATAAATATATTGATATAAATATACTTGTGTTGTACTTTTCTCATTTTAACGCTTGAAGAAAAACCAAGGATAAATTACAACTTGCGCAATTATAAATAAAAAAGAGTTGCATATCTCCAACTCCAAGGGTGTCATGAGATTTATGAGCCCACGTTTGAATTTGTCTTGCGTTTGAATTTATCTTTCTTCATCTACGTTCCACTTGTTTTTATATTTACGTGTGTTTTGATAAGGACACGCAGTTAAAATTTTGTTCCTAGTTTGATTCTTCAAAACAGGGTGCTATGTCACGGATCCAAATGGAAAAATTTAAGAATAGCCCGTAATTTCGTTTCCGCCATCTACAATCAGGGTGATATAAGTGTAAACTTGACTGGAATGCGTACATCACAGGCGACATTATCGTTACTGATGTCACAACATCGCGTGGTTATCTTGAGGAACTGCGCATACCCGCATACATAGTTACACAAAATAATGTGATGTCACGTTTTAATCCGTGAGCACTGTAGATAGTTTTACGCAAGCCGACAAATAAACTGGTATGATGCATTAGGGCTTGCTACTGTGTGAAAAAACTGGGGGACCGTTAAGCTCCGTTTTTCACAGTTGAACGTGATAGCAGTATCGATCCTGTTTCTTGTGCGTAATTCAATCACTTAGTGTGTACTCTTTATTGCATGATGCTACGTGAACAAATTTAATTGTGGAATAGTACTGTGTAATTGAGAAGGTTGAAAGTGTCTCAATGAAGGTTTGGCACATGGCTGCATTTTGTGTAAAAAAGGGGTAACATAGTTTAAAGAACATGAAATATTATGTAATTACTGAGTTGCGCGAAAAATTGAAATACAAAAGGAAGACACCTAGACGCAGCACACACTGACAACTGAAACATTGTTGGAGAAAACAGACATACGTATATATGCGGTTACGAGAACACGTGCGGTGAAAGAAAAGGATTAGATTAGCAGACAAATTGTATAAATGATGCGCTTCTAGGAAAGCTACCTCAGTAGCAAGCAACATAAGTGAGAGTTACGTGACACATGAATCCCCATCTTTGTTTATGAAATACGCCTCTCCGATTCCCCGCGCTATACCGTGTCACTGAATCTAGCTTTAACTACCGTATTCCAAACAAGGGCGCGCAGCCACACTCTCTACAATATGATGATTGGTTAGAGAATGGTTGTTAATTTGTTTAGAGAAGCTTTGTGATCTACAATTATATAAATAAATTCTAAATAATACTTCCCACACAACAGCGCAGTGCCGTCCACCACACGATGTCCACACTGTGAAAGAAAATGATCAGATGTCTCCTCATCTAATCATTTTTTTCCACCTCACGTGTTGTCGTAACCGCATACATATGTCTGTTTTCTCCAATGAAGTTTCAGTTGTTAGTGTGCGCTGTGTCCAGGTGTCTTCCTTTCGCACATCAATTTTTTTCGCGCAACTAAGTTAAGATGAAGTACCAACTCGCCCAGTAGGACGTGCTTCTCAATAGAGTGTGTGTAAAATGTTTTAAAACCTTATGCACCCACTACGCAGTCGTGAGGGAATACGTGCAGTAACCAGTGTGCCTTTTGTAATGGTTGGCTGTCTTTAGACCACGAAGTCACGTTGGTAATAACCTGTTGTGATGCTTGATGACAATGGACGCTTGTATCATGCAATATAGCTGCAATATTAAATGTTGTGTTGTGAAACCTGTATGCAGGATACATGTATTTATTTATTTATTTAAAATGCCTTACAAGCCCTTCTACAGGGCATTGAGTAAGGGGGGTAATTGGTGAAGTTTTACAGATCACACAAAATTAATTCACGCGTTACAAAGCGTATCAGCACAATGAAAATATGACGCAGTTAAGCATGATTTGTTAAGCATGACAGTTATTTTTCTTGCATTTACAACAAGAGGAAGTTATTCATGCTTTATTTCCAAGCAGATGCATAGCTGTGTGGTAGAGCACTTGCATGCCATGCAAATTGCCTGCATGATTTCGATCATCACTCAAACCCGAAAATTTATAATATTTGTTTTATTTGCATTCTCTCAATTTTCGATCACTGACAAGACGATTTTTTATGAAGAGCCACCAATGCCTACGCCGGAATTTCTGCAGAATGAGCTCTTTACCACTGTTTTGTTAATGATGCATTATTTGCAAAATGGAAAGCGGATTACGTTTACAAAGTACATTTTTGTGTCCCGTTGGCAAGAAATATTGTTAAATGCCTCCGTTCCCACGCGCACAGAGACCTATAGACACCAGTACGTTTTAGCAGTCGTTCTATAGGTCATTAGTCACAATACTTGAACATAACAAGCTTGCATACCAATCACTTTCGACCAAACTCCTTAAAAGTTGATTATCAACTCATTCAAGTTATTCAATGCACACGCAGTTCATACGGTCAATAGCAAGTCAATATTTCGTTTCGACTGACTATGGACGCTCCATTGACACACGAGAAAAGTTTTAAACATAACACACTGTGAAAAATATCTTTACGAAACTCAAATTGGGTTCTTTTATGCTATTTATTTTTGTCAAGTCGGAATCGATAAAGCGGAATATTTACTTGCACCGTACTATGTCTCAGACCGTGTTGACCATAGGTTCAAGATAAGAATAATCGCATGCAAGACTGACGTGTTTCAAAATGATTTTTTACCAAAAAAAATTACAAGATGGAACCAGCTGCCTTCTAGTATTGCCTCTACACTCCCAAATATTTGTTTTATTTCATGTTAGAATTGTTCCGATTTATATGTTAGAACATGTTCCGATTTATATATGAATTTCTCTTGCAGATTGTGCTTCAGATGACTTTGATTCTTTGTTTGGCTGACTATGTATTTTTTGTATTCTACTTTTTGTAAATGCTCCCCCAATGTAATGCCAATTGGTGCTGTGGGTAATGAAATAAATAGATAAACAAAAAGTGTCGATAAGTAAGCAATAAATTTAAGCACAAAGAATGTATCTCTTCAAGAAAAGTGGACTAACAGTGACATGTGCCCACCACAAACTTTAAATATGTTGCCAAGTTACATTCTAGCAAATAGTTGTTGAGAATAACTTGAGATATAATGAGGATAACTTAATTGAACAAGAATGTTCAGGGGGTATGTACTGTCTTTGTTTTGGAGATGATAGTGACTGCATGCAGACCTTTCAACAAACAGGTATATTTCTAGCTGAAGAATGATTTGAGCAGCTATATTTTTTCCCGGTGACACAGGCTGAACTAATATAGATGAATCATTTGAATGGCTTTATATAAAGGTATCCATATAAGGCCATATATGAAAGCATCCATATAAAACCTTATATGGATGCTTCTATATATAGCCATATATGGCTATATACAGCGACACCCATATATGGGGATATAAGGCCCATATATGGCTATATCAGGATTTGGACATATCAGGTTGTATACGGCCCATATTTGGGAATTCCTTATATGGGCCAGATATGCCCAATTCCTGATGTAGCCATATATGGGGATTTTCATCTAAGTCCATATATAGGATTTTTGTAAGGGTTGAGACGACAATGTTATTTGTCAAGGTAATAAAGAAAGCCCTAAATGTTACACATATATTACCACAATATCGGTGCCTACATTACAAATACTAAATAAAAACAGTGCAGCAAAAACCTGTTGGAAATTTCATCAAAGATGCGCCAGACAAATATTCATCAGACCATAGACTTTCTGGTAGTCGATGATATGCGAATATGTAGCCTATTAGGGACCTATGCAATCTTGGCGCACTTTGAGTGGTTAGCGGTATATCGCAGGCCAGGCCGTAGCAAGGAAATTCTTTCGAGTGGTCGAAGCAGGCACCAAGCTTTCAGTATTCGAGAATAGCAGCTATTCTGAGAAACGTACCTATTCAAGAAAGCAATAATTGGGGGGTGAAGGACTCTCCCCCATTTCCTCTGGCTGCAAGATCAATCGTGGCCTCACCTGCCACGTCTGTTTTCGATTCTCTGATATAATTGCTTCACAATACCAATTATCACAGAGCTCTTGGAGCTTCACCATAACATAAATATGATTGCACAGAATATGCTGAAGTTAGAACTAGAATCTTTTTTTAAATTTTATTCTCTGTCAAAATGTTATAACAGTGCCTTTAAGAGAACATGTGAAACCGCACTATAATAGTTCATAACTAAGTTCAATGTGCCTTCTGCAAAAGATAGTGCTTTAGTTTACACCATTGGTGACGTGCATGAGCCCATTCATATGAACGTATAAATACAAGGTGGAAGTAAACAAATCAAAAGAGATAATTTTCAGTGTAGCACCTGCATTCGAAGCTGTGACCCCTCAACACGAAACGTGTTGCATTATTCAGGTTGTCCCAGGTAACGTTAGCCGAGGTTTAAAAAATATGCCTGCACAGGAAATTACTACGTGACCAAACGCATGTTGCTCACCATTGTCTGGAGTTAGTCATACTACTTTTTGTGTCCTTAAATAATGTATTATTAGATTTGTTTAAATAATTAAGCTTTGAAGGAATGAAGATGGTTAAAATATTTCAATTAAAAAGTCGTAGATTGTTTCACAAAATGTCCGAATTGATAGTTTTGTACTTTATATATGTTAAGCATTAGTGTTTTTCTGCTAATTACAAATTCCCGCGAAATACAAAACAATATCACCTGATAAACCGCCTCGCACGTCAGTGCGCCCGATCATTCTAGTGCTCTCTAACGTTCCGCGTATGAACGACACGCTTCTTGGTGCATGAGAGCAGTAAGCAGTCACAGCGGTTATCGTTCTCGTGACCGATAGCAAATAGTGTTCATCGTAAAGCCACCACCATTGTTTTGGGCTTCCCTAGACAGCACAATCGCGCAAATGCCATGGTCGCTCGTACGCGGAACGTTAGGGAGCACTAGAATCACTGTGCGCACTGACGCACTAGCGGCTTTGTAACGTGGTATTTCTTTGTATTTCGCAGGCATTTGTAATTAGCGAAAAACACTAATACATAACAGATATAAAGTTCAAAACCGTCTAATCGGACGTTTTGCCAACTGATCTACAGCTTTCTCATTGAAGTTTTTGTATCCACCTTCGTTTCTCGTAAAGTTAGTAATTAAACATATCTACTCAAACAATATATGAGAACACAAAAAAATCGTCTGACTAACTCCAGGTTACGGCATGCATTTGGTTACGTCGTAATTGCGTATGCCAGCATATTTTTAAACTCTGGCTTAAGTTACCTGGAAGACCCTGTACAGCACTGCCTCATGCTATTCGTCTTTTATACAGACGGCGAGCAATTCGTATGGACCACTTCAGACTGAAGGTACGCGAAACTTTTAGGCGCTTTGTTGTGTTCACGATACTCACTAGATAGAGCAATATCGCACTTTAAAGTAACGTTTATATTTTGTTGTAACGGCTTTACATTGAACTGAATGTGGGTGACATTTATCGGAATTTCTTTAGGTACGTGTTGCCATAACTATCTTCGCTGCGAGCAATATCACCAAAGTCATTTTCTTTCTTTACAGTAAGTAAATTAACATTTATTCTTGCTTCCAAAATAATGAATTCTACAACAAAGTCGTAAATACATTCGATCTATTCGTTCAACTTTCGTTGCACATTTAAAAACCGTTCTTCGTGGCTACATGTATACCGGGAAAGTTGCTATTTCTTCTTGCATGTTGATATGTGTTATGTGCGGTGGGAAATAGGCCGAATGCTTGTATTAGCCTGAGGGACTTCGGAAGACTTTAAAAAAATTTTTGGTATTTCATAATATATTTATAATTTTAGCTTTTATATTATAACTACAAGATAACTACCAATGTAGGACTGATTGTCTCTCCTGATGTGTGATGAGAAAAGGAAGAGCCACAAAGAAAATCAACGGGTGCGACTCCTCATCTGATTAGCCATGATACACCTCCCATGCACTAGTACATCGTGGTAAGGCCGACATTGCCTCTTTCGTTGTTTCTCTTGTTGCTACTGCCATAGGCTGAGTAATTGCGCTGGATTAGAGCGCCGTCTGGGAGTGTAACATGTGAAAGGGAAGGTTGCACGGCGACCCTCAGTGACGAGACGAGGTGAATGAACTGTGTCGTCTAGGAATGGTGTCCGGTGCGACGGCTGCCTACAGGAAGACAGCAGACTGACGCCTCAGGCGCCTGAAACGGTGAGGAGCAAAGAGCTTCGTGTCTGTTGTGTACCCAAATAGGACGATGCGCCGACTGTGGCCGCCGAGTTAGGTGAATGCCCCCTCCCTCCCCCAGAACTACGACATTGGCTGACCTCCCAGAATGAGACATCGAAGAACTTTTTTAGAGTACGAGAGGAATGAACGTAATCATTTTCTTTGGGTTCCTTGAATTTTACTATTAGCAAGCACGGTTACTAACTCTTCAATGAAGGAAGTCGGGTTGTGGGGTAAGGGGGAGGGCTACTTCAACCAGCATAGCAAGTCAGCAAATTCACTCTTCATCATTGTGGTGTCTTCCGAACAAAGGCATTGTTTTTTATATAGTTGGGGCCTCTTGAAACACTTCAGCTTGCTACGTACTGATTGCAGCACTTCCAGTTGCTGTATAATGTACTCGTAAAATTGCCTCACTTCACGCGAAAGTTTTTCCCGAACTGACTAATGCCTCTCGTTGCGACCGCTAGCTACTACAACGTTGATTGTGCTTGTGATTTGGGCAAACAGTGTTCCTTAGTGTGAGATGCGTTCTTAGCGACGCGTTGGATAACGCAAATTGTAACTGGACTTTCCAAAAGAATCTTGTAGATGGAGCTCTCCCTACAATAATAGTGAGGGATTCGGGACGAGGCATGAAAAGTCGTAACAGTCCAGCAATATCCCGGATGGTTACTGTTAGCAAGGTCGAGACTTTATTTATGCAAGTAAAGGTGTCTGACGTTAGTGTGCAAAATTCATTATGTATGTCCGCCTTTCTGTGTGAAGTAACCATCATTTCCTCAAAAGAAAACATACGTTACACATGAATTGGTAAGAATAAGCGTCTTCTGCAATTTTGTAATATATTTTCTTCAATATCATTTCTATTTCTGAATAATATGAGAGAAACACTACGAAAATGTCAACTTCGTGTTCTTTATGGGCCGCGAAACAGTTTTGCACGAGTGGCCTTGCAGCTCTGCATAACATGAACTCCTATAATATGAAAAATTGTGGACGAAATTGCAAATATTTAATAAAATTAGAGGAGAAGGTGCTAAATAAAGGCACATACAGTGCTATTCGAAAGTAGAATAAAGGTTCGGTTTTGTGTCTGCCACAATTCATAATAAAGGGTACAATTGATATTACGATATTACGTACCTTTTTATAGATGAGTGAAAAGCTAACGGGGAGCGCCGATTCTAAATCAGAAGCAACGACGCGGATAAAAGAACGTCTGCTCCGTCTCGAGGACATCTTCTGCTACCTTTCTCAGCAGGTAGACATGCTAATTGTCTTGCGGGGAGGCTCTAACGGTGGGGGCTACGGCTCCATCAAGCAAAGCTTTCGGGAAGGCTGAGTCGTGAAGTACTTCAGGTCGCAGTCATTACATCTCAGCGAAGAACTGGAGGACAGCTGCCTATTGGTTTCTGAGAAGGCGCTGAAGATTGGGATGGCTCTTTTGAGTGCGTCTGATGTTTTGTCTAATGCTTGTAACATGAGTCAGGGCAAAACGACCAGCCACCAGCACTCGTTGTTTTTGCGTACTTGGCTCTGGCGGGTTGCTTTCTTCGCTCTCTTGCACACTATTGCAGATCAACGATGCGTCTAGGCCAACTACCGCAATGGTGTACAGACAGTGCTCAATATACATTATTTCTTCAGCTCGTCGCCGTTAAAACGACGGGCGGGGAAGACGCGCCCCAATATCGCCACCTGCCTGTCAGGTGCGTTCAGTTTTCGTGGTGAGGGTGCTCGCTCAAACCACTTTTTGCTACAGGTGCTTCTCGGTAACGTAGCGTCAAAGCGTTCGGCCTCCTTGACCTAAAGGACGTTGCAGGCATTTCATGGACCACTAGCCTCACCTAGATGTTAAAATAATTAGAGCTAACACAGCCTACTATACCACAGCCTTTTGTCAAACGTTTTGATTGATTGATATGCTGAGTTTAATGTCCCAAAAGCACCATATCATTATGAGAGACGCCATATAGGAGGGCTTCAGAAATTTAAGCCACCATGGGTTCTTCAACGTGCATAGAAATCTGAGCAGACGTTCCTGCACCATTTTTGCCTTCATCGAAAATGCAGCCGCCGCAGGCAGGATTCAATCTCGTGACCGGCGGGTCAGCAGCAGAGTACCTTAGTCACCAGACCACCGCGGCGGGGCATTGTCGAAGTTTATAGCTTGTAATATTGATAGGAAAGGGTTTCCGTTCCATAACTACGATATAGTATGAGAGACGCTGTGGAGGAGGGCTCCGAAAATTCAGAGAGTCTGTTGTTTTATAACTTTGTGTTTCCTACAGTCAGCCATATTCGACAAATATTATTTTTATTTTACATGCATGATGTAATGACAATAAGTACTAAAAGGGCGATAGAATCGCAGTTGGTCAAGTTGGTTGATGTTCATCGTAGAATATATTACAGCGCGACGGCTTAGATACAGAGAGAGATTCAGCGCTGTGTCGCTTCTCTGTGCGTATCTTACCTGTTGCGTTGTAAGATATTCTACGATGAAAGGAGGAATAAACCGAAAACCTGAAAAATTCAGCTTTAGGTATCGAAGAAAAAGAGTGTCCTCATACGTCGACGCTGGAAACAGGGGCATATACAAAAATGTTTTCTCTGATGGTTGGGGGCAAAGGTTAAATCATACTTTTTGTATGTTCGTGCACGTGTTTGTATGTAAATAAAAAAATTCAAGGACGGTTAGAACCCATGGCATGAACGTCCGTTACGCTGCGCCAGGAACACCGTCCTTCTTCACTGTACATAGAAATTTTACCTGTGGGCAACTCTTTTTCATCGCGATTATTATTGTCATCATCACTAATTCGCATAAAAGTCTTCCTCATAAGTTCAAAGTGTTCATGTAACATTCTCATCACCCTTAACAATCACGTGTCCGTTCGAGGGTGGATCCCACTCAGGATTCACATGATCATAGCTGATTATCACTATTATCAGTGCCTTATTCTGCAATTTTAATGATTTCGTCACCATCAATATCTCAATACAAGGCCCATCTGCTTGCCCACAGGTTTACTGCAACGTAGATATTAATCCTCGTTTATCATCATTACTGAGGAAAAAAGGAACACTAGGGAAAGGAAAGGCAGGGATGTTAACCAGATTAGACGGACCGGTATGCTACGTTACACTGGGTAAACGGATCGTGGAGCTTTAACCCTGGTTTCTTCAATTGACGACACCGTACCAAATGTTCCTAGAACCTTCAAAACATAATCAAGCCCACTAATTCTTATAGAAGTATTTCTTCATCTATTCCCACTGCAATCTACACCGCTATTTTTTTCATTTTGGTGGATCACAGAGCCGTAAAGAGGAAGAATCTGGACGAAGGTCGTTGGTGACGATGACGCTGGCAGGCAGAGGCGGGTCGGCGACACTTTCGGATTGTCCGGAAGTTGTTTTAGGAGCTTGAATGCTATGAATTACTAGGTTAGTTTAGATTTTGTGCACCCTAGGGCATAGCATCAGCAAATTTGACATTTTTCGCAATGTCATGGCTATAGGGTCATAATGATCTTGTGTGTCATGGCTGTAAATCCATAAATACTTATACTACTCACTAAATTTTATATTTGTGGTCTTCTGAGGCCATTATTATTTCTAAAGTACGTAATAAAATATTTCTGGCAAAAATAAAAATTCAGCGCTGAAAGGGTTAAAGATGGAGAAAGAGAAACAGCAGAGCACGCACACACAAATTAACACTTCACATCAATCATAACGTAATGATTCTATGAACGTCGGTGCAAGCCTGTTGCCTTCAAGAAGTAAAGCTTTTATAGTTACACAGTAAAAATTTTTACACCCAGAAGGGTGTAAATGAGCTTGTCCCGTGGACGACACCCTAAGGGTGTTAATTCAGCACCTTCCAAAAAGGGTGCTTTACCATGCACCCTTAGAATAGGGTGTACATGTAAAAAAACTGTAGGGTGTTACAAAAACACCCTTAAGGAAGGGTGCCTTCGATGTCCATCACTTCTTTAGCACCCTCTGAGGAGGGTGCGAGAAGGGTGCACAAGGGTGTTGAGTGCCCATGGCAGGGGTGGCAGTATTCTTTTAGACTGCACTAATAGATATCAGCATGCACTGATTAAACACTACTTGAAGAAAGTGGTCCTGATTATCGATGGTGCGCCACCTGTCGAGCTCCATTCATTGCGTGTGGGCAAAAATATAAACGCATACAATCGTGTATGAACTTGTGCTGGATCTATATATACTTCACAGTATATGCATAATGCGCGTCACAGAAAATGAAGCCTTGCTGCCCTTGTTTATTGCGTTTATTTAGTAGGCAAATAAAACATAAACTTTTCTTCTGCCACACAACTTTTTCACCAGATACACGTTCAGGTATACGTACACTACACATGCAACACCTCAAATGTGTATTATATTTTTTCAGTTTCACTTTATTGACAATTCTTTGCAACATACAATTACACTGGCTTCAGTTTAGTATACTGCTTCAAGTACATAGAGACTACAAATGAAATACACGCTAATATATCCCTATAATTCTTTCAAGTATCTACAATCCCAGTGGTTTCCAGTTTAATACTCCTTCGTGTACACAATCGGTTAATATGAATGAAATACAGGCAAATATATACTTATGATTTTTTCAGATATATACAATAACCAAGATTTGACTATTTACGCCTTCATGTACACAATCGTTCCCAAGAAGTGATGCACACAAAAATATATATGGATAGTGTTTTCAAATGTATACAATCACAGTGGTTTAAGCTCTGTATTCCTGGATGTATAACAATTGGTTATGAGAAATGATGTACATGCAAACATATACACGTTTTTGCACATATAACTAGCGAATACTTAAGAAACCAATACAATGATCAGAAACACAATAAGCTAAAAACGAACACAAAACTGAGTCAGGGCACACAAAAAAGAAAAGAGGTAATGCATAATTATGGCTAATGACACAGCTGGGTCACTTTATGCCAAATGTCCCAGCCATTTTGGCAACCATCGCAAATGTATTCGAAAAACTCGTGCTGCATTGAAAATAGTGAACTTCTGGAATATTTAGGAGAGGAAAAATATTTGGTCACGTGGCTGCCTTCTGAACTTCCTGGAATGCCGTCTAGGTGTTGTATGTGAAAAATTTTATTTTAAAAGCACCGCTCTTTCTGTCCATACGAAACTCGGTCTACGTGTTACGTAACAAGAGCTTAATTAGGGAGAGTTGGTTCATCGTGGTTGTGTGCTAGTCACAGCGCGACAACTTTAGGAAGAGACAGAAAGGACAGGAAACAGCACCGACTGTCAACTGAATTTATTGAATGTGCTACGAGCGCTTTTATACGGAGTACAAGAACCGTGTTCATGCGCGACGACACGTGTGAGCACTACAAAATAATCTTAACTGTGAAAAGAATACCCCCTCTCGGAAAGGATAAGTGAACGTGTAGTGATGCACTGATCATTGGTTTACCTGATAAAAAATACTTCTACAAACGTTAAATTGGCATTAAGTAAACCTATTATCGTGATGAATGGGGCAAGATTGACTATTCCTGTTGTTGTTTAGTACACACACTTTTGAAAGCTTGCAAGGGGTGGAAAACAACATGCTAATATCATATCTGCTGGCAATTTTTTTATTTGTGACACACGTGATGTGGTATAACATGCAAGGGTTTTGGTCATTGTTTTTTGTTGGTCCTGTGTTTTTTAACTTTACTTTCTGCAGGAGGGTTTTGCAAACGGGTGTGATGATTCTGTTGGGATACCCAGCATCTTTTAGTCTTTTAATCTGGTTTTTAAGCCTGACCTCACCCTTGTGCTAACATGACTTCTGAAGGGTGGCCTGAATACATGTGGTATCAATTCCTCTTTCTACTAATTTCGAATGCCCACTATCAAAAGGCAGAACATTCTTAGCACTCCTGGGCTGATAGCACCAGCCAATACCCCAGCAGCATCATCACACTTGTTTGCGAAACCCTCCTGCAGAAAGTAAAGTTAAAGGAAACAGGACCAAAAGAAAAAGAGAATGACCAATCACCTTTGCATGTCACACGGTACTACGTACATAAGGTGTCTCACAATTTTAGGAAAAGAGCCAGCAGATATGACATTGTTGTTTTCCACCCCTTGCAAGCTTTCAAAAGTGCATGTACTTACACCAACAGGAATAGTCAATCTAGCACCATTCGTCACTAGAATAGGTTTACTGAATGCCAATCTAATGTGTATGAGATACAGCTAACACGTGGAAAAGTAAACATAGGACAAACTGGGCAATGCTTCAATGATCAAGCAAGACAGCATGCTTTAAATGTTAAGAAGGGCTATAGTAGTCTCATGGCCGGACACCGTAAAGAATGTAAGTGTAGTCCTAGGTTTCATAAAACACGGTTTTTGAAAAAAAAAGCAAGCAGAAAAATGAGAGATTTTAGAACTCTTTATCAGGAAGGCCAAGGATCAATGCATCAGTACACCTTCACTTATCTTTTCCGAAAAAGAGTATTCTTTTCACGGTTAAAATTATTTTGTCATGGTCAGACATGTGTTGTTGCAGATGAGCCCTGGTCTTGTGCTCAGTATAAAAACGCTCGTAGCACCTTCAATAAAATTCAGTTGGCAGCGCTCTTTCCTGTCCTTTTTGCGATAATATTTTTATTACAGAAAGAATTTAATTTTCTTACAGTTTCGGTATAATGATGAGTTTTCATTGTATCACAACATGGAGCAAATTGCATCTCAATACGGACAAAAATCACGATTTTGTGAAATTCGTGATATTTTCTCGTATATTTCAGCAGCTTGAGAGGTATAAAGATATTTTTTACTCAAAATATACCTTCTGTGGAGTAAGTATCCACTGCTCAGATATTCATACAAAGTGCAATATTGCAATAAAAAATGCAAACATAACACATTTTGGCATTATTCTTGGAAGCACATGTGGCAAAAAATTGCACTATTATTATTGAGCTTCAAATACCTTACAGAAGCACATTTACTTAACAGGTAGACCGAATTTGCTTTAGAAAAAATAAGCGGTAGTTTTAAAATGAAATTTTCCACAAACAGCACACAGACGGCATTATGCCAGGAAGTTATAAGCCAGCCACATGTACAAAACTTTTTTTGTCGCTGAAATATTCTAGCAGTTCACTGTTTTCAACGCAGTAAGTCAGCACATTTTTTTTTTCAAATACAATTCAGATGGTCGCCAAAGTGGCTGGGACGTTTGGCATGGAATGGTCCAGCTATATTTAAGCAAAATAACTTAAACAAATAACAATATTTGTTCATCTACCATGACCACACTAGAAAAAGTTGTTCAGGCATTGTGACACTAAAATTTTCAGCGTCGTACTGCCTGAACAACTTCTTTGATAAACTCCAAACTCGCGCCCAGAAAAAGCCGCTCAATCACGGTGGTTGTTAAAGGCCTTCCGGCCGTAGACAATGTTGAAAATAAAAAAAAAGTCAACTCATCAGTGCTGTCACTCCTTCTTCGTCATTACTGACACGGAAGATTTTCCGGTTATCCATGTGGAGGTTCAGGAAGTAGGCTTGCTCTAGGCTGGGTCCGGGGTAGACTACGCAGGACGTCAGCGGCACCCTCTCATCCTATAATAAGAGCAAATATGATTTCTCATAAAAGGATGTTCGTGCTGTTCTGGCAGCACCATATATAAAGAATGTGTAGTGTGTATCCTTCGAAATGGCGTGTAATTGACATTACACTGAACTCGAAGCATACAACCCATACATTCCAATAATTTCGTATGATAAAGATAAGAGTTTTCCAGCATACAGCAAATTCCCGAGATGAGGTGAAGTGTAAGACTACAGATCAAAAATGGCCCTCACGAAAGCCTGAACTCACCTAAGAATCAAATTCCTTCTTGGGTAGTGAGCCAGTGTGAAAAACAATTCTTAAAGTACAACGTTCAGAACACATAGCATTAATCAAAACGCACAAGAAACTTACCTCTTCATGTACAAACAGTGAAGACATCTCTGCTTTCTCTTTTACATGAGAGCTAATGATCTTGGGCGTGGCACTAGCGAAAAGGTCTGCAAAAAAAAGTGAAAAATTTACTGACTTTAATCTCGCCTCTAACAATCTGAGGAATTGTTACAAGTCACCAATCAGTGCAATTCTGACTGCCTCTATAAGGGCATCAAAAATGAACAATTTTCTCGTTCTTTCTACCCTCACAAGACGCTTCGTCAATGAAATCTAATACAAATTTGACGCTGTGCTTCCTATTGCCTGCTTTCTAGACGTAGCGCTGCGAACATGTGTTTTGTGCACCTAATCTAGCACAGAAATTCGTCATCTATAATTCAATCATCTTAATTCATTGTAATTTCTGTTATAACGCCGAACGTTATCGCAGATGAAGGCAAAGCACGAAAACAGCAAACAGAAACGAGGGAAAAGAACGCACGGCGATGGCCACAACAACGCGCCTTTGGAAGTCTGCTAGATCTTTCCCTGTTGCTGGTGACACTTGTCCTAAATAGCTTAAAAGACCGAGGCGCACGTGCTGGGAGCATCGCGGCATATCAGCACTTCCAACTATACCGTCTCTAAGCAAAAAAAAAGTTATTTCGTACAGTGCGCCTCTGTACATAATTTTTTCTTTTTCTTTCTTTCTTTACGCTTACACCTACAGAAGCACGTTGCACATTTGAGTATTAATAGAAATGTTATTACGATGTAGCCCAAAGCACATCTTAAAACAATATCAATCACTTTGTGCAGTGTAGAGACAATGTGCGATCAGCAACTAATCCCGCCCTTGTTAAGTGATCACATCACTCTCTGTATGAGTGATGCAGGCACTTACACAACATCGCGCATAGCAGTGTGAACTCGTTAAGTCACACGTTTAATCGGGCATCTGCAACAGGCCTGCGAACGCATGCTGTTGTAAATGGCGGGCAGCCTATATCGGCAGAGCTGCTGCAGACACCCAGCTAGCGCTGTATGATTACTACCTGCGAAAACAGTGCACTCACCGTTAACAGGCCCACGTTGTCCGTGTCCGCCACTCCATGAATATTCCTTAATCCGAGCGTCACTTCGAACACCGTGTCATGCGTGACCACCATTGAATATGCGCCTGCTCGCTAGAACACACACAGCGACCAAGACCCCAAACCAACGCAACGCATTTGAAAGACGATGAGACAGAGAGAGCAACGTTGAGAGAGAGAGAAGGAGGAGGAGGCACTGGCGGCGGCGAAGCAGCTGTCGACGCAGGTGTTCGGTGACGCAACTATTCGCTTATCTACGCCGCGTTGTGGGAGCAACGCTGGCCGGAGTGAGCAGGGGGGGGGGAGGAGCGGGAAACCCGCCAGGACGGCGCCGAAAGGCAAACGCTATGGCGCATACGGCGGACGGCCGTTCGACACGGAATGACTCCTTGTAAACGGCAACTCTCCTTCCAGCCAGTCGCACAGCGACGCAGGTTATTTACCAGCCTCGGGTTCTTTGAGTATTTTGACGGATTGCGATTGCAGTGGGCGAAAAATAGTGAAGCAAAACTTGCGGAAAACAAAGTGCACCATGGAATGGCCAGAAACAATAATTATTTCGTCCTCGGTGGCATTAGCGGGAGAGCATCGCTACACCTTTTTCCAGAGGAATTTCTTCTCGCATTGTCTGTGTCTGGCAATTGCGCGTATGGTGCCACAAACACTGAATGCGTAGTCGAAGCTGGAACAAATTAATCCACAGTCGCGGATGTTTAGAAGGCTTGTCACGCACCACGAAACGTGCCGAGGTTGTTATAACAAACTTTTTGCTGACCACATGATCAGCACTCAATTCCATATGGTTGCCCAATGAGCTAGCTAAGCACCTGTAGCAAAGGCAGGGCACGTTCTTGTTAAACGTTGTTAATATAAACGATGGTTGTGCATAAGTGCAGTGACAGCTTTCCGTGTGAATTGGTCATAACCCACGTTTTCGAGCGTAGAAGCGCCTCAGCGGGCCTAATCAGCTACCACAGCAAGTTCGTAAGCAATGATGAGGTACGAAAATGTGCAGCTGTTTTCCATATACTGAGTAGTCCGTGTACAGTGCGTTGACCACTGCCATTTCTTAAGCCACCTCCCATATAGACTCCCAGTCTGAACAGGTGTGGGACCTTAAACACTAAGAAGCAGTGCCCCCCCCGCACACACACACGAAATTTGAGGGTGCACGGGCTGATGCACACGCATACTTATTCACAGGCGCACACACATACACATATACACACATACGGCAACACACACACGCGACCGTAAACGCACGCATGCATGGGCGTACACATGTGCACAGGCACGCTTAACACAAGCACGGACTCGCACATACACGCGCACGCACACATGCACGGGTGTACATACAATCGCGCTTACACGCGAACACATGCGCAGGTTCACGCACACACACCCATACTCGGGCGAACATTATGTTCCTGTATATAATTCACAGCAAACATGTAGCTTATAACCAACGCAAGGTGAGCTTTCGTAACGTGGATTGCAGTTGATTGCCATTATAGATGAAACGCGATTTGCTTCTGCTGGCATTCTGCTGTATTCGGAGAGCACCTTCACACATTCTAAGTCTAGGCCGTCATTTAACGCAAGGTCCACATATTGGTGCAGTAGCTACGCTGCTCGGCCACCAATCCGAAGGTCGCGGGTTCGATGCCGGCCGTGGCAGTCGAATTCAGATGGAGGCGAAAAGGTAGAAGCCTGTGCACTGTGCGATATCAGCGCCCATTAAAGAACACTAAATGGTCAAAATCTCTAGAGCTTTCCACTACGACGACCCTCATACTCATATCGAGGTTTTTGAGACGTAAAATCCCAAATATTATAATTATGTGTGCTTCTTATGCTGCATATTCCATCTGATGAATCGTCACCTACACCCTTCTCAGGCACAAAAGCACCCTTAGAGCCTATTTTAGGGTGCTATCGAAGCAAGCACCCAAACAAATGGGTGCTTTTTTTTCAATCGACCATATATGGGCGTTAAAGGGTGTTGCAAAGGGTGCTTTCTCGTAAAAGCACCCTTTTTACACCCTTCTGGGTGTAAAAATTTTTACTGTGTATGTCAAAATGGATGTTTTAACCGCCATCAGTGGCACTCTTAACAGTCCTTTGCTGATTGACAGCGCTGTTTGAAAGTGCTAATTATCGCTGTTCTCCACATTGGGCCATTTGCTGTCGCTAATAAACTCAAAAAGTTTGGAATGTATACCTTTATTGTGTAATCGACAACCAGAATAAACATCGTGGAAACGTGTGGCGAACGAGAAAGACACGGACTAAGGAAGAGTGACGGAACGATGCGCTGACTTCCAACAGAATGATTATTCGACAGGTGTGGAATGTAATAAGATCTGGCTTGGCCGGTAAAGCAAAATATTAAGTGTGAATACACTTTATAAGCGACCCCAAACCATCCACCGCCGTCGGCGGCGTCCGCAGTCTTCTCTCTATCTTTAAAATAAAGAGGACTTGGCGGGCCGCAGCGCGACGCTCTACCGAAAACCTCCCAAGCATTTCCCCGAGGGTGAACATGGTTAAGTGCGAATGCACGGGGTGATGCTATGAGGGGTACTTATTAATTGGCACTATTATATTTATTAATCACACTATGGTGCCTTTATGGTGTAATGGTTCCTGGGAATCGCAATTTGATCACACGGGGGAGTTTAAGTTAACTCACTGGCGAATGCCAACGGATTTTAACTTCACTCCCCCTCATAGCATCACCCCATGCATTCGCACTTGACCATGTTCCAGGGCTCGCACCCTCTCCCGCGCGGCACGTTCACTGGCTCGAACGCCTTCGGGAACGTCCACTCGCCGTTGACGATTGCGAGCGGCGTCTTGACGCCGGCCTTCATCGTCCTTCTCCGCCTGACGCTTGCGTTGTCGTTCCGCTTCTTGGGCTGCGTTCGCGGCTCGATGCTGACGCCTCATCTCGGCCTCGCGAGCGCGCAGTTCACCATCCGCTGCACGCTTCGCCCGCTTGTCCTCGGCCTCGCGAGCGCGAAGTTCGGCATCCTCTGCACGCATCGTTCGCTTGTCCTCGGCCTCAGCGAGCACGCAGTTCGGCATCCGCTGCACGCTTCGCCCGCTTGCACTCGGCCGCGCGAGCACGCAGTTCGGCATCCGCTGTACGCTTTGCCCGCTTACGTTCGGTCTCACGAGGCCTTCGCAGCGCCGCCTTGTCTTCCAACGTCGGCGAAACTACCGCGGTACCGTCACCTCCAACGACGGGTGCAGTGCTGGCATTTGGTTGTATGCATTCGTTGTTGATGGTAGCGTTGCCTCCGGGACATCCATCCCATGACCCGCTCTCGATGGGAGACTGAGGGAGAAGGCGGGCGCGCGAGAGAAGGGGGTGCGCGCAGCTGCAGCGAGCGAAGGGGGATATCAGCGTCGCGTCCGTGGCTTATTCGGTAGAGCGTCGTGCTGCGGCCCGCCAAGTCCTCTTTCTTTTAAAGATAGAGAGAAGACTGCGGACGCCGCCGACGGCGGTGGATGGTTTGGGGTCGCTTATAAAGTGTATTCACACTTAATAAGCCACGGACGCGACGCTTATATCGGTGTCAATAACGCACCTTATACCCCCTCCCCCTTCGCTCGCTCCTCCGCTCTCCTCGCTCGCTGCAGCTGCGCGCGCACCCCTCTCTGTCGCGCGCCCGCCTTCTCTCTCAGTCTACCGTCGAGAGCGGGTCGTGAGGGGGAGTAAAGTTAAAATCCGTTGGCATTTGCCAGTGAGTTAACGTAAACTCCCCCGTGTGATCAAATTGCGATTCCAAGAAACCATTACACCATAAAGGCACCATAGTGTGATTAATAAAAAAATTGCTCACAGCTTCCCTCGGGGGAACACTGAGGAGGATGCGGAGCATATAATTGGTTAACGGGGTGTTAAAGTGCGACTTACTTGGGTCGATGGCTAAATTGGTTAACGTGGTTGGGAAATGGGGTGTTAAATTGCGACTTACTTGGGTCGATGGCTAAATTGGTTAACGTGGTTGTAGGAGGGGTGTTAAATGAGTGAACACGTACACACGTATGCGAAAGGGCGGCGCTGGTCAAAGGGACGTCGATCATTGTGTTTGTGGATTCGTTGGAATTCATTTCGCCGCGACCTTGGACGTCGACGCGCCGTACAAACCAACCGACGAGCGGCAACTGAGCGAGCGAGCGCCGACCTTGAGTATATATACAGCGCCACGGCGCATGCACTGTCAGCTGTTGAATGTTCTGGAAGCGCGACGGCGCATGCGCGTCCACTGGAGAATCAGGAGAATTGTAGAATGTTCTCGAAGGGGAGAAGCGCGCGCGGCACAGATGGTGGGTGACGGTGCATGCGCGCGTCAGCTGTCGAATGTTCGAGAAGGGGGAGAAGCGCAACGGCGCATGCGCGCGTGTCAGCTGCCGATGTTCTCGAAGCGCGACGGCGCATGTGCGCGCGTCAGCTGCCGACGTTCTCGAAGCGTGACGGCGCATGCGCGCTACATTATACAGCTAGCGAATGTTCGTGAAGAGAAGAAGCGCACGCGGTGTGTAGAGGAGGAAGGGTGCACAGATGGTGGAGGAGTGAAGCGCGCGCGGTGTGTAGAGGAGGAAGGGATGCACAGATGGTGGAAGAAGAAGGAGGAAGCTTGCGGACGGCGCCGCACTACAAGCCTCGAGTATTAGATGCTCCGCATCTAAAAGCGCGCGAAAGGAGCAGTTGGCGCCAACTGCGTAGCCCGCTAGCGAGGCAGCCGGAAAGAAAAAGCGCGCGAAGAGCAGACCACACGCCGCGATGGTGGGCGACGGCGCGACGGCGCATGCGCGCGCGTCAGCTGTCGAATGTTTGAGAAGCGGTGCGGACGGCGCACTACAAGGCGCAAGTATAAGATGCTTCCGCATCTAATATAATAGTGCGAATAATTAAATACCCCTCATAGCATCGCCCCGTGTATTCGCACTTAACCATGTTCACCCTCGGGGAAATGCTTGGGAGTGTAATGTCATGATAACGCAGAGACACAGCTGAATACTTAAAGTGGTTGAAATAGTTGAAATCGCATACACGACGGGAACGAACGAAACAAGTGAAGCAGGAATAAAACATCGTAACCTCACTACTCAGATTGCTCGATCTGACGCCATCTTTTACGCACGCCTTGCTCTGTCTTCGGCGTTTCTTCGCTTTCCGGTGCAGAATTCAAATGCTGTGCGGACTTTTTTATTTATTATTTATAGTTTTCCACCACAAGGCGCAGAGCTAAGCAAAACACAGCCTACACATTGTTCGATCGTCTTGGGTTTGTCTTACAGCAAGCAGTTGGCGACGCTACTATGTGGACCATGTAGCTTACTCAAATTTCTTTCGTCTATCTTTGTCTGAGCATCCCAATAAATAATCACACACTTGTGTTGACTGTGCTTACCTGACCCTGACATCTTTTTTGCAAATGTTTTTATATGGGCCTATGCGCAGAAATAGATAGATAGATAGATAGATAGATAGACGCTCAAAGAACCAGCAGTAAGCAAAAAATGTTTCGCATTTGATGAATGAAGTGAAACAATGCGATGAAAGCGTTGACGAAATTGCTTCAAAGCAACTGAATTCTATATGTGGCAAGAAACATCGTGACTGTGAGGCTTACGCTTTGTCTCTTGCATACCTCTCCCTTTGAAGCTATCTCATCTCTTTCCCAAGTTGATGGCAAGAAGGATTAAAGAAAGTATTGCTGGAGCGGAAGCTCCCACGATGCCTTGCCACCAGAAGTGAAGCCACCTTTTGCCAATGCCAAGATGGTGGAAACATTCTCTTTTCTGATAGTGCCCAATTGAAGATCAAGTGGCCTTGGTATGTTATGTAGATGCTACGTTAGTTCTATATTGAAAGATAGTTATTCCCGTCGAAATAACACACACAAACGAGTATGGATGAATGAATCTTCAAAGAACCTTGCTTCAAATTAGAGGCTCTCCTAGGAAAACTAATAACTGTGAGACGCACTTGCAGCACTACGTGACTCGAAAAAGTTTCCGCATTAAACTGGTTGTGCGTGCGAGGGAAACGCTTCGTTTTTAATCGCTGAAGGGTGCTACTTTATCGTGCCCCTAGTAAGATGGCCGCCACAGCCACCATCCTGTCAGAGGAACGGCCTCACTCCTGGGCAATCATTTCCACTCCAGCAATTTTTTTTAATCCTCCTTGGTCGATGGTAGATAGCCAGTAGGTGTAGACTGGTTAACATTCCTTCATTTCATCTTTACCTTGTTTCTTTCTTTCTTGCATAGCATGGAGATGAAATACAACAAGAAGTGGCGCAACCCGAATGGCAATCACCGAAGCCGAATTCCTGAAGACTAAGATGACCTCTCAGACATTGCAGAGTAAGGCGCTGACCAGCTTCGCTGCATTGCTGTCTTTTCAGAAGCGTCTAACTGCTTGGGAGAATTGGTATCCTCTATTCTATAAGATTTTGTTCGAAGCGTAGTCACTGTATAGAGGTATTTTTTGGCGGCTTTTTTACTCCTAATGGTTACTTCTCTTACTCCGAAGCCGCTTCTTCACCGACTCGCAATTCATCACGGCACCCGCTATGCCCGGTAAGAGATCATTAATTACCATAATGACAGGCGTGTTGCCCTATGAATGAAGCATATGCAAGTAATTGGGTGTGTGAGCGCGTGTGTGTAACAGTGTAACAGTGTACTCTGGCTAAGCGTGCAGCGAACGATGCAGCGCGCTAATTTGTGGCAGGGAGTGGCAGAAAAGTATTACAGTGTCACTTTCTTCCACAGCGGCTTTTTGCGCGGACAAGCCGATGGAATGGCTTGCGTGGTAAACGAGATCAGGCAGTCCGCCCACTTTTCAAATCGACAAGGGTGGCAGGTCTGCGGCTTTACGCGGAATGCGCGTGCGCGAGATAACCATGGCGAGAAGAGTTGAAGCAGGTGGTTGGTTATTGGAATCTATCTAATTATCGCCACACTATCAAAGTCAATTTCTAAATAAAACAATCTCTCGTAGTGTTTTCTCTTCCTTTTTTCAACTAACCTTTCCCGCAGTGTTAGCGTAGGCTATTTATTTACAGTGCTTATGACTATCGTACAGTAGGTTTGTTCCAGCTAAGTTTATGTAAACCTTTAACAAACAAATACAAAATGTCATAAAATATGTGGTTACTGTATCAACGAGGTGTTTCGCCATTCGTCCACTTTCACTTACAATACTCAGCTTGCGCAAAGGGTATTGTGATAGCCACAGAAAAATAAACATTATTTCCTATGAGACCCTAATTGGTTTTTGCCCTACATTTCTTTGCATCCCTGTATACTGCGTACTGAATATTTCGCCTTGCAGAACATTGGACTCGTTTCCGCCACAGAACAAGGCTCAATTCTTGTTTCTTCTTCATCAGACTGTCTACGCCCAATGTAGATCAGTACCGTTTCCCATGTTTCTTCATTCACTCGGACCCTCTGCTTTCTGCGGCCATGCCATCTCAAACTTCCTAGTGTCATATGGGCAGCTAACCGTCTGCCACCCGTTCTCTTGAAGCCCAGTCTTTTCCTGTAAATGAGCAGTGCTTACACTGATTGCTATGTGCCCCGACATGGCCATTTCTTCTTCATTACGACACACGCTACCTAAGTCTTTGTTTGTTCCTTGACACACACTGCTCTTTTCTTGTCTCCTAAGGAAACACCCTTCAATTTTTTTTTAATTTCTGTTGCTTGCTCCGTTTAGGCTGAGCTTAACCCTCTTTGTAAATTGTCAATATGGTTGATTTGGCGAGTTATTGATACATGACTGTCTAAACATCCAGGTTTTTCCTCCGTAGGTGAGTACTGGTGAGATGTTGTTCCTATATACTTTTGTCGGCAGGGCAGTTGTTAACGCGTCCGCGTTAAAGAGCTCCCAGTGTCCGCCGCGCTACGTGTGCATTGCAGTTGTCGGCTTTCACAGGTGCTCGCTTTTACTAAAGGTTGATGAGGAAGGTCGAGGTACTTGGAATATTATAGGAATACCAAAGCTGGAATCAACAATGAATCAAACTAACGCTGTAAAAGAATACAGTTGTCAGGATACACGCATTCATCCCTTTTGTTGACTGGTTTGTCTCGGAGAAGTCCAAAAAATTGCCCGCAGCTTCCCTCGGGGGAACACTGAGGAGGATGCGGAGCATATAATTGGTTAACGGGGTGTTAAAGTGCGACTTACTTGGGTCGATGGCTAAATTGGTTAACGTGGTTGTGAAATGGGGTGTTAAATTGCGACTTACTTGGGTCGATGGCTAAATTGGTTAACGTGGTTGTAGGAGGGGGTGTTAAATGAGTGAACACGTACACACGTATGCGAAAGGGTGGCGCTGGTCGAAGGGACGTCGATCATTGTGTTTGTGGATTCGTTGGAATTCATTTCACCGCGACCTTGGACATCGACGTGCCGTACAAACCAACCGACGAGCGGCAACTGAGCGAGCGAGCGCCGACCTTGAGTATATATACAGCGCGACGGCGCATGCACTGTCAGCTGTCGAATGTTCGAGAAGGGGGAGAAGCGCAACGGCGCATGCGCGCGCGTCAGCTGCCGATGTTCTCGAAGCGCGACGGCGCATGCGCGCGCGTCAGCTGCCGATGTTCTCAAAGCGTGACGGCGCATGCGCGCTACATTATACAGCTAGCGAATGTTCGTGAAGAGGAGAAGCGCACGCGGTGTGTAGAGGAGGAAGGGTGCACAGATGGTGGAGGAGTGAAGCGCGCGCGGTGTGTAGAGGAGGAAGGGATGCACAGATTGTGGAAGAAGGAGGAGGAAGCTTGCGGACGGCGCCGCACTACAAGCCTCGAGTATTAGATGCTCCGCATCTAAAAGCAAGATTGTTCTTAGTTTTTCGTTATTACCACTTCTTCCTTGTTTATTCTATTGAGAGGTGCACGTTCCGGCTGGCGGGCACGCGTCCATTAGCAAGCTCAGCGCAGCGCTCTGTTGACAGCGTCGAGTACAGGTACTAATCTAAAGGCGAAATCTCCTTTTGCATTCGCTGTTTGCGCCTCGGAACGCTGAGACTTGTGTTAAAGTATAGCTGCGCCAGCACGCGTTATGCTACAACAGCTTTTTCAAAGGGGACAGCCTGCCTTAAACGCTTTAAATGTCGTCCTATCAGGGTCTCAGCAGGCAAGCATCTAAGAAAATGACACTGTCTGAGACAGCGAAAGTCTGCTTGGGCATACACATCGTGACCTGCTCACTCGGCATATATTTGGCGTTATACGGTTTGAAAAAAGCAATGCGATATGTAAAGAAAAGTATGTTCATAGTTTCTGATTAAAAAAAAGGGTAATAATAAAAAGTTATCTGCCCAAATGTAGTTTATTAACTGCTTCTGGTTCTTCGATGGCATCCTGCACCCGTCGTCAGCGAAATCAGTTGAGGGCCCTCAACAGCAGCTTTTTGTTCCCATAGAAGGCGGTTTCCAAAGCATGGATTAGCCGGCTCAGCCACTTCCGGAAAGTAAGCATGATAACAGAAATATAAAAAAAACAAAATAATTTTGTGGAATTGTAGAGAAATTGACAGTGGCGTCAGTTTTTTGAACCAGCCTCGAAAAAGTTCTTTTTTTCTGCAAACTGACTTCATGTTTTTTTTAATATGATAGAAACGACCCGGGATGCTCCTAGCACTTTTAGCAGCCGAGCCTTCATATGGTTAAATCTTGGAAAATATTTATCCACTTTACACATCTCTACTCGATCTCGAAATACTGTCACCATACCATGTAATACAGGTCCAACTAGTTTCTTTAGGACAATACAAGCATAGAATCAGATATCATAAGCAGCCAGGAAATTTACTTTATTAGTTTGATCAGCGTAAGACGTAGGAGAACACTGATGTTTTACAGTAATGAACAAACCCAGTGCTAAAAAGTATATACTATACAGGTCATTTTGCGAGTGATAAATGGATAGTGCAAAATCGTACCCCTGATTATGTCGATGCTCAAGATGGTTTAGGTGTCACATTAGGATTGCTTGCAAGCAAGATCAAGCTTATATCATGCACACAGTTAGTTCACCAAGATGAGTGTAATAATTTCACTCAACCCTACTTTTTTCACGTTTAATGGCCGATCAACGTACATTGCAACAGGAAGACGTAATTCAAGGTATGCACAGCCTACCTGGCGTTAAGCGAAAACTATGTAATCAATGCGAAGTGCTCTACTTGCTGACATAGCATACTGGTACATTGTGTTCATTCATTATATCATTTGAATAATGAATATGATATTCAGCATTGCTGGAAGGGCATAATGAATATGCAGGCATAAGAATGAGCTGGGGCAATGTTGACCATAAACGCAAGAACTGATTGGAATTTTTTTTGGATAATTACCGACGCCAGTAAGTAGGCGGCCATTTTTCACATTGACGCCTTAGTGCACACACACAAAGACACCGACGAAATGGACACAGGGACCAGCGCAGACTGTCACCAATGCCGGTAAATAGTCAGCGCTGGTCCCTGTGCCCCTTTCGTCTGTGGCCTCGTGTGTGTGTGCGCTAAAGCTTCGGTATGCAGCAAAACCTACTAGCCCGTCTTTAAGTATTACTGCAGGCTATTTTTCGTTGAAATATCGACAATATTAGTGGCCGTTATGTAGATCGTGGGTTGTCGTAACAAGTTATGACAAAACAAGGGCTCTAGAACCACTTAATGCCAACTACTTGCACGTTTCTATACTGTACAACCACTTCATTTATATACTACGATTTTCGAAAAATATTCCTAATGACTTTTTTAAATGGTCTGTTCTGGGTCTCCCACCCCTGAACTCCATCTGCTGTCCCCCTATACAGATATATTTACCTCGTTCCATGAGTGAGCAAAAAGCTGCAGTCGATATCAGTAGAAGACAAAAAGGGGAAAAAAATTGCCTCCACAGTACACGTTATTAAAACAACGGATAGCCCAGCCGCTGTGGTCTAGTGGCTAAGGTACTCGGCTGCTGACCCGCAAGTCGCGGGATCGAATCCTTGCTGCGGCGGCTGCTTTCTCGTGGAGGAAAAAATGTTGTAGGCCCGTGTGCTCAGATTTGGCTGCACGTTAAAAAGCCCCAGCTGGTCGAAATATCCGGAGCCCTTCATTACGGCGTCTTTTATAATCATGGGGTGATTTTTGGACGTTAAACCCCACAAATCAATCAAAAACGACGGTTAAAGACTATCAGAACATTCAAATGGATATAAACAGATGTGAATACTTTAGGACAGGGCAGACTTAGTAGAAGCGAATAAATTAAGACAATTGGTAGCATAAACTTCAGACGGCTATCGCTAGAGAGGACGTTTTGAAAATCAATAATGGATGCCTAGGCTCTGTAGTGGACCTAAGAGAGACTAATTATGAAGATCATGTTTACGAGTGTGATAATGTGCGTGATAAGATGCATCTTCCTAAACCACTTCTTATGCACTTACAATGGTAAAACATCTGTTCACTGGGAACAGAAATTGGCTTATGCACAATTAGGGACCGGATAAGTGAAATCAGCTAGTTTTTGACAAAGCTGAAAGCCCCTGTCTACTCCTTTGGGCTAGCAGTGCGCAGTAATGCGTTATACCAATGAACGTGGAAAAAAAGGTTACTGCGTTCAATTGGCAAGATTGTGGCCCATTCTAGGGTTAATTGTGAGCATGATTAACAATCTTTAACATCCATCAGGGACAAATTGTTGCTAAATTATTGGCACTGTAAGATACACTCTGTAGGACAGGTATAAGGGTTGCTTCAGGTTCAATGAAACTGGGCTGAAATTCATGAAGTCATGCATTCATGCGAAAGTCATGCAGTACACAATACAGCACCGAAAAGAAGTGCGCTGAAGTCTCTGTTTTGCACTCTCTTTGTAGTTGACTGCTTGCCCCGCCGCGGTGGTCTAGTGCTAGGGTACTCGGCTGCTGACCCGCAGGTCACGGGTTCGTATCTTGGCTGCGGCGGCTGCATTTCCGATAGAGGTGGAAATGTTGTAGGCCCGTGTGCTCATATTTGGGTGCACGTTAAAGAACCCCAGGTGGTCGAAATTTCGACATTATAAGGGAGTGGGACTCTCGTTTTAATGCCCTTACTTATGCCCTTATTAATGCCCGTTTTGATGCCCTCGTTTTAATCACTCAAATTCATCCTTATCTGCAAGATTGAGCTAGATTGTGCGTGTTTCGAGCCAGGTCAAGCACAGTGCAACAAAAAATAACAACTGACCATTGGTATATCAACAAGTGCGAAATAGATTTTTTCTTGCTGTGTGTCATAGGAGTCTTTGTGCTGCTGGGGAATGCTCCATATATAATTGTCAACTTGGCATTTCATGCAGTGTGTCATCAAAGTTATAGCAGTCTGACGTAACACTAATGTTATAATCCACACAACATATTTGAAGAAATAAACTGGAGTTTTCTAATCTTCAAATGTGATGCTAAGCTATGCAACAACCAGTATTGATGTGTCGCTGAAGTTGATTTGCTTTTTCACCGAACAATGCTTGAAAATAGTTGAACTTAAGCTGTCATGTGCGGGTGCTTCAGTGCGATCAGATCGTTAAAAACTCAGCGTACTACCTCTAGACGCAGACTACACAGCCTGACGGGCTTTGCTGCGTCCAGAAGACGTATCTCCGCTGTCTCATAATATTCGTCACAAAAAAATTGAGCGGTACCAAACTACTTTCATGACTTGCTTTTACTATTAAATGCGAAGCATTTCTTAGCGAACTTCGGTGACTTTGAGCATATCTATCTATCTAGCCACCTACGACTTTTAGTTTCATGGCCGTTTTGATTATGGTATCGATACAAAACTTGGTATGGCATAACATGACTGTATGAAGAACACATTTGACTAGTCACAACGTGAAGATCATGATATGTATGTCATGAATGTCATAATTTAGATTTCATGGTCCTGCAGCTCTTGCGGTGATTTTGTTCACATATGTTGCAAAACTGGTATGGTATGAAATAATTTTATCGCGAACACAAGCGACAGACCCTAACATGAAAATCATGACATGCGTGTCATATACCAACATCACTACATACCACGCCGTTTCGATAGCGTCACATATACCAAATTCGGTATTACAGTACGGGAATGGATAACGGAGGTATGTGACTGGTGCAAACATGATAATCATGAGATGCGTGTCATGTAATACCATGACTACATGCCTCGCTCATGATGCGCCGGCGGCCATTTCGCTAGCTTCACATCTACCGAACTAGGTATTACGTTACGCGAACGGACGACAAAGATAAATGACACAATCAAACATGATAGTGATGACATGCGTGTCATGTAACAGCATGACTACATGCCATACTGATGATGCACTCGCGGCCGTTTCGCCAGCTTCACTTATGCCAAAATTGGTATTACGTGAGGTCAATGGATGACGAAGGTATGTGACTTGTGCAAACATGGTAATCATGAGATGCGTGTCATGTGAGAACATGAATACATGCCACAGTCAAGGCGCCTATACATTTAGACATGACGCGATGCGCGCGCTCGCCGGCATTCATTTCGTCGCGTCACGCCGGCGACGCCAGGCGCCGGTCCTGCCATATACTCGCAGGCGCGTGCCTTGCTGCGTCGCTTTGACACATGCGCAGCATTTCGGCGCGTCCGGTGTCCCTCCATCAAGAAAAAAAAATTGCAGCATATCCACGGAGTGAATGATGGAGAGTGGGGCGAAGAATTCGTCCGTCCATTCGTTCTTGCTTCCGTCCGTCCATGCGTCCGTCTGTGTGACCGTCCATGCGTCCGTCAGTGTGACCGTCCATGCGTCCATCAGCCCGTCCGTGCGTGCGTCTGTTCGTGCGTCTGTCCCTGTGTTCGTCCATGCAGCCGCCCCTGCGTCCGTTCATGCGTCCATCCATGCATCTGTCTATGTGTCCGTTCGTCCATCTATTCGACACTCCAAGTACCACCATCTCGCATTTTCATCGCAGCGTTCAACAAAACTGGAACTTGTTCAAAATGAAAGTTGAATATTTAATCACGCGGTACATTCCCACATACGTTATCAAGGGTCGCCAACGCCCCCTTGGTTCTCAACTGACTTAAAAAAATTGCGGAATAAAAAGAAACGGTTGTTCCGTCAGGCAAAGCAGACTAATTCGTTAGCCCGTTGGCACGTGTACAAATCTGTCCTTTCCGAATACAGAGCAGCTATCAAGGAAGCCAAGCGCGTTTTTCTTAATAATACCCTTCCCTCAATTCTTGTAACCAACCCTTCTAAGTTTTGGAAAACTGTTAAACCTAGGGAAAAGAAAAACATTTCGCTTACGAACTCAGACGGGCAGCCAGTTCGCTGTGAAGAGTGTTGCAATGCATTAATTGATTTTTTTGTTACTTCTTTTTCAAGTTGTTCTGCTTCTGCGTTGCCGCAAATGCCTAGTCGTGATTTTTTACCCATGTATCCTGTTACCGTTGATGCCGTTGGAGTGCAAAATTTAATTCCCAAGCTTAAGTTATCCTCTTCTTGTGGCGTAGATGAAATCAACTTAAAGTTTCTAAAAAACACTGCATTGTATTCATCAATTTACTTGTCCTTAATCTTTTCGCAATCTATTCAGACCTCCACTTTGCCGCTTGACTGGAAAGTGGGGAAGGTGGTCCCTCTGCACAAATCTGGTAACACGCAGTCTCCTCTCAATTACAGATCAATTTTCCTAACCAGTGTTCCTTGTAAAATGTTAGAACATATAATTTACTCCAACCTTGTCTCATTCCTAGAATCAAATTCTTTTTTTACTCCCTACCAGCACGGATTCCGAAAACGTTACTCATGTGAAACCCAACTTCTTTATTTTACTAATGACATAGCATCGGCTTTAGATCGCGGCTCACTTGTGCATTCCATTTTTCTTAACTTTCAAAAAGCTTTCGATAAAGTACCTCACGAATTACTCCTCCTGAAAATTAGTGCCTTAAACATTGACCCGAACATTCTTAAATGGATTGAATGCTTTCTGACTAATCGCACTCAGTTTGTAACAACTAATGGCTATAACTCACCTCTTTCTAAAGTAACATCCGGCGTACCCCAAGGTTCCGTATTAGGCCCTTTACTTTTCCTTAAATATATTAATGATCTCCCAGACAGCATTAACTCCGCTATAAGGTTATTTGCAGATGATTGTGTAATTTACCGCGAAATAAACAATGAATATGATAACCAATTTCTACAGTCAGACCTTGACACTGTCTCAACCTGGTGCAATAAATGGCTTATGACTCTCAACTCTAACAAATCTAAATGCATGTCAATAACCCGGCGATCTATTTCTCCCCCCTGTACCTACAGAATTAACGCCGTTCCTCTCCAGCATGTCTCTTCATATAAGTACCTCGGCGTTTACATTACGAACAATCTATCTTGGCACACGCATGTTACCTACATCTGTAATAACGCTAACCGAACGCTAGGATACTTACGCCGCAACTTTTCTCGCGCTCCGCTGTCCCTCAAAATTCTATTATACCGATCACTAATTCGCCCAAAGCTTGAGTACGCGTCCGCTATATAGGATCCCGTGCAGCAAAATTTAATTAACGCGTTAGAATCTGTTCAGAACCGCTCAGTTCGGTTCATTTGTTCTAATTATTCCCGTACTGCTAGCATATCAGAAATGAAATCTAACCTTGACCTACCCAATTTAACTGTCCGGAGGAAACTGGCGCGACTGCATTTTTTTTCATAAGATATTTTTTCACAATCCATCAATGAAGCGAGACCTCATTTCACAACCGTCATACCACTCATCGCGCATTGATCACCAGCATAAGGTTGCCATTCCGTTTTGCCGCATCAAATTCTTTTCAGCAGCCTTCTTACCGAAAACAGCCGCCGATTGGAACCACCTTCCCTCTTCCGTTGTAACAATAACAGACCCTTTGTTATTCAAGACTGCAATTTCTCAGCAATGCTTGTAACTATACGCAGTTTCCATTATCTATCTTTGTCTTGTATGTGCTTGAATTCTTACTTATACACTTTTAGTTGACTTATGTTGCCTTCCTGATTTGCGCATCTGACACTTGTTTCTTTATTTTGTCTCTTTTTTCTTGTCTGTTATAAATGTTGTACCCACCCCCTCTATAATGCCCTACGGGCCCTGAGGGTATTCTAATAAATAAATAAATATATTCCCTATATAGAAGCATCGCCATCCAGCGGACATTCCAAGGAATAAAATAGAGGTGGCACACGCACACTTTCTTACGGCTTGCGCTTCGGGTCCACTTCCCACCTTTAACCACCTCGAGTTCATGGTATATACAAGTTCACTGTATTCATGGCACTGCGGCTGAACGCTCGCTAAACCTTTCTAAAGCTAAGGAGGTTACACCCAGCGAGTATAACGTAGCAACCCTTTCTTGTCAGATAGTGCTCAATGTACATGCCAATGGCTGCTAATGGTGATCGCAGCCTGCGCGTTAACTAAAAGCTGACTGCTCCTGTCTCTCATTCCCCATTAGCAGCCATTGACATGTACATTGAGCACTATTTTTTATTGTTCGACAACGCACAGAAGTTTCTTACCGGCACCACCTCGGAAGTCAAAATGTTATACTTGTTTCATACTACGGGGGATGAACGGGTGCCGCTATAAGGAGCTTCGCCCCTAAAAGGGAGACGCAGTGTTGTCTAGGTAATGCATCGGCGCGAAATGCAGCATGTTGCCTTTCGCGCTGGTTGCCGTCGCGCAGCGCCGATGGACGCTGGTCGTGCCGGTCGCTCCTGGCATTAGTCTACAGAGTATATTGGGCTCTTCATGATGTACTCACGGCCTTTTTGCTAGCTCCACATATACCAACTTTGGAGTTACGTGACGTCAATGAATGATGAAAGTATATGACTGGTGTGAACATAGTAATCATGACACGCGTGTCATGTAAGAACATGACAACATACCACGCTCATATTCTGCTCGCGGTCGTTTCGCTAGCTCCACTTATACTAAATTCGGTATCACGTGACGTGAATGGAAGACGAAAGCAAACGACAGATCATCCAAACGTGATAATCATGACACGGAAGTCATGTACGGCATAATTTATTTCGAACTCGTAACGTTCTGCTAACTTTAAAGTGGCATATAAACCTTTCTCAATCGTGCTTCGCATATCATCGATTACCACTGTACGTGGGATCTGCCAATTTTATCTCATCGGAAACACTACAAATTGAAAAAGAGAAAGCCTAGAAGTAGCACTTCCATTTTTTCTTTCATTCTCTCTTTCTCTCTCTCTCTCGTTCTTTCTTTCTTTCTTTCTTCCGTTCTTTTTTTTTTCTTTCCTTCTTTGCAGGGCTTCTTCGCCTAGTACATTTCTGTTTTTGCTTTAGTCTTCCGAAACTTACCCGAAGCCTAAAAGTAACGAAAATCTCCTATTTACTAGATCCACTGTTCACGGATCTAGTACAGCACACTGCATTTCTTCAACTGCGTGATACGTGCGGGAACCGGGCTCTGCTTGATGGTGATGATGAAAAACATTTATTATAAAAGAGAGAGGTACGGGGCCAAAGCATGACCCCGCTACATGGTCGGCGTCCTTAGTCCGGGACACCGCATGACGAGGCCCCTACTCGCGTCCGTCTCACCAGAGCCCGTTGAGACTCTAGTGATGAGCAGTTGAGGAGGGCAGTCTCCCATGCCTCTCGGGAAGGGGTAGGGGAAGGGGGAAGGTGGGGATTTTTCGGACATGCCCATACCGTGTGGAAGATATCACACGTCTCTCCACAGTGTGGGCACCACCCATCTGTGTTCGCATCGAAATGTTTTAGGATTGCAGGACAGAGTAGAGTACCTGTCTGCAGGCGCCTTAGAGTTCGCTCTTCCGCCTTACTCAGCCCCTTTGCAGGAGCCGGGTAAAGGCGGTGAGTGTCGCGATAATAGGTCAGAATTTCTTTGAATCGCAGCAGCGGTGTATTGGACTCCGAGCCATAAGAGCCAAGGTGAGGAGCCCGGTGGGTAAGCGCTCGGGCGGCTGCGTCAGCGGCCTCATTACCTCGTAAGCCCTGATGGCCAGGAGCCCATACGATGCGTTTCGGGGCTGGATCAGCGAGAGCCCGTTTTAGAATTTGGCTGGCTAGGGGGGACATCTCTCCTACCAAGTAATGAGCACATGCTTTCCGAGAGTCCGTGATGATAACTTTCGAGTTTGAGGGCTCTGCTTGGTGAGCTCCAAAGTAATACGTGGTACTCAATATTGTCGCGGTACAACGCGAATAAAACACAGATACACCTTGGGACGACGAAAGGCAGCGTGTCCTGAACAGCTCAGTCACAAGATCGTCTTCTTCAGCCTCGAGAGAAGCTAGAGGCCCACTACCTCGTGCCACTAAATGCCCCATCATCGTTATCGTCCACATGTAGACACGCGTCATTTGCCTCTCTCCCAAAGAGCATCGCCCCGATGCGCAGTCTGTAATGCAGTTTTTTTTCTAAATTAAAGTATCATGCAATCACTCGCTGACGTAGGGTTTCATGCGGACTACGTGAACGAGTTCAGGATGGTGCTGGCGACGCCTTGTACTATACGAACAGTCGGGAACAACTTCGTAAGTGACATCGCTCAGTCGTCGCACAACTAGGTACGGTCCAAAGTATCTTCTTAAAAGTTTTTCGGAAAGTCCTCGTTTTCGTATGGGCGTCCAAACCCATACTTTGTCGCCAGTTTGGTAGACGACTGTTCTGCGGTGAGCATTGTAGCGGCCTGCATCGTAGTCTTGCTGCTGGCTGATCCGTAAACGTGCAAGTTGCCTAGCTTCTTCTGCGCGTTCCGTAAACGTGTCGGCGTCCGGGACGATGTCGTCGCCTTCGTGCGGTAACATTGCATCTAACATGGTTCGTACTTCCCGTCCATGAACGAGGCTGAAAGGTGTCATGCGGGTCGTTTCTTGCTTGGCCGTGTTGTATGCAAACGTTATGTAAGGCAAGATTGTATCCCAGTTTTTGTGTTCGACGTCAACGTACATCGAAAGCATGTCTTCAATGGTTTTGTTTAGACGCTCTGTCAGCCCATTTGTTTGTGGGTGGTATGCGGTGGTCTTACGATGCGTTGTTCCACTCAGCATCAAAACATGGTCCAAAAGAGCTGCTGTAAATGCGGTTCCTCTGTCTGTGATTACGACGGTTGGTGCACCATGCCTCAGTACAATATTCTCGATAAAAAATCTTGCCACCTCCGCTGCTGTACCTCTGGATAGCCTTTGTCTCGGCATAACGGGTCAAATAATCCGTCGCGACGATAACCCATCGGTTGCCTGCAGTAGAAGTAGGGAGTGGGCCCAAAATTTCCATGCCGATCTGGTGGAATGGAGTCATTGGGACCTGTACGGGTTGCAGGAGGCCAGCTGGTTTAGTTGGCGGTGACTTGCGTCGCTGGCAGTCGAGACAGGTACGGACGTGGTGCTTCACGGCTGTGGTTAATCTTGGCCAGTAATACCTTTGCTGTACCCTGGCCAACGTTCTTGTGTAACCCAAGTGGCCAGAGGTAACCTCGTTGTGGCATGCTTTCAGTACTTCGGTGCGAAGGGCTGCTGGGATGACGAGCAGATAGGCAGATCCCGTCGACGAAAAATTTCTTTTATAGAGTACTCCGCCACGTAAACAAATTGATGATAACGCTCTTGCGAAAACTCTTGGCACCTTCCGAGATCTGCCATCCAAGTAGGTAATTAAGCCAAGCAACTCAGCGTCGTCTCGTTGTTGCTGCGCAATGGTGGTCGTGTCGAGGACACCGAGAAATGATGTTTCCTCCTCCTCGGGTAGGGTTGCCGACACAATGGGTGAACGGGACAAACAGTCGGCGTCCATATGTCGCTTCCCTGACTTATGTACGACTGTCATGTCGAATTCCTGCAGCCTGAGACTCCAACGCGCTAATCGGCCGGTAGGGTCTTTAAGATTAGTTAACCAACACAGTGAGTGGTGGTCGCTAATTACTTTGAAGGGGCGGCCATATAAATACGGACGAAATTTTGTAACCGCCCATACCACGGCGAGACACTCCTTCTCAGTCGTGGAGTAATTAGCCTCAGCACGTGTTAACGTTCTGCTTGCGTAAGCGATTACCATTTCTGCGCCATCTTGCTGCTGCACAAGCACAGCTCCCAGACCGACATTGCTAGCATCGGTGTGAAGCACCGTAGGGGCTCTCTCGTCGAAGTGGGCAAAGACTGGGGGTGTTTGTAGTCGCTGGCGAAGATCGTTAAAAGCAGCTTCCTCTTCGTTATTTCACTCAAAGGTGACGTCTTCTATTGTTAGGCGAGTTAGTGGTGATGCTATGCGTGCGAAGTCTGCGATAAATTGTCGATAATACGCGCAGAGGCCGAGAAAGCGTCTGACAGCCTTTTTATTGGTCGGCATAGGGAACTGTTCTACGGCTGCGATTTTTTCAGGATCGGGACGAATACCAGCATGACTGACGACATGACCAAGAAATCGCAGCTCTTCGTAGCAAAAGTGGCACTTCTCAGGCTTCAACGTCAGGCCCGCGGACTGTATGGCTCGTAAGACCACCTCAAGTCTTTCAAGGTGCTCGTCAAACGTCGCGGAAAACACTATGACGTCGTCCAGATATACTAAGCATGTTTTCCACTTCAACCCAGAAAGCACGGTATCCATGAGTCTTTGAAAGGTAGCAGGGGCTGAGCACAAACCGAATGGCAAGACCTTAAATTCATATAACCCATCTGGTGTCACAAAAGCGGTCTTCTCGCGGTCTCTCGGGTCCACCTCGATTTGCCAATATCCACTCCGCAAGTCCATTGAAGAGAAGTATCGAGCATGTCGAAGTCTGTCGAGAGAGTCGTCTATACGCGGTAGTGGATATACGTCTTTCTTGGTCACCTGATTTAGCTTCCGGTAATCCACACAGAAGCGCAGGCTGCCATCCTTTTTCTTAACGAGGACTACAGGCGACGCCCAGGGGCTCTGTGAAGGCTGAATGACGTCATCTTCAAGCATTCTGTCTACCTGGTGTTGTATCGCTTCACGTTCTTTTGGAGCCACGCGATAAGGGTTCTGGTGAATAGGTCTCGCCGTTTCCTCGGTAATTATTCGATGCCTGGTTAGAGGCGTGCGGCCAACTCTTGATGTTGTCGAAAAGCAGTCTTGAAATTTGGCCAGTAACTCAAGGAGTCTGCGTCGGTCGTCTTTTGGCAAAGTAATGCTAACGTCCAGAACAGGCGCTGAATCAAGATTTAGCGACTCGTCGACTACCGCCAAGCAGCCTTCGGCATCTATGACATCGTCGAAGTAAGCGACAGCCGTGCCTTTAGGAAGATGCCGGCGCTCAGCACTAAAATTGGTCAGCAGCAAGTCCGTGCGTCCAGCAGCAACTCTGACGATACCTCGTGCGACAGAAATACCGTGGGTGAAGAGCAGCGAGCTTATTCGGTCCGCAACTCCTTCGGCGTCAATTTGAGCAGCGGCGGCCACAGAAACAAGCGTGCATGACCTCAGAGGGAGAACCACATCGTCATCAGTAAGACGCAGTTGGTTTGGTCGCGCCTCTGGGGAATCGGGTAAGCCCGAACTGTTGCAAAACGTAATCAAGCTCTCTGGTATGTTGATGACGGCACTATATTCCCGTAAAAAGTCCATGCCGAGAATTACGTCTCTGCAGCATGCGGCGATAACGACGAACGACGCCGTGAAGGGAGAACCTCCGATGTCAATTCTTGCGGTACATGTTCCCGAGGGCATCAATAACTGGCCTCCTGCTGTTCTTATATGAGGGCCCGTCCACGGCGTCTTCACTTTTCTGCGGCTGTCGGCGAGGTCCTGACTGATAATGGAGAAGTCGGCACCAGTGTCGACTAAAGCTGTCACTTTCTGGCCGTCGAGAAGAACACTAAGGTCAGCAGTCACAATTTCATCGTTTTCACGGCTTATCGGCTGTATGGCGCCGTGCTGTGGGGGCTTCTTGTCGTTATCTTTATGGCCTGCAACCTTGCCCCCGGAGGTCGCCGCTCTCAGTTTCCCCGGCGCGGGCTAGGTGACCTTCTTGTATTAAGGTTTGCATAGGTGCGGTGGTGCGACAAAGGCGAATGCGCGGGGGACGGAGAGCGGGACTGACGTCTCGGACCAGGAGGCTGAGCAGGCATTGCCTTCTCTACAGTGGTAGAGCCGTCCTCAAAGTGATAACGGGCTCCATAGAAAGAGGTGTCGTCACGGCGCGGAGTGTATTTGTCGTTGGCACGTCGACCGTCAAACCAAGGTCGTTGAGGACGGAATGAATCACCTCGATGCCAGCAATGACGGGCAATATGTCCTGCACCTCCGCAGTGAAAGCATAGTGGACGCCTGTCCACGGTGCGCCATGCATCTGTTTTCCGGGTCGGTGGACGCGTCGATGCCCATGGGGTGGCTGTGGATGGCTGGTTGTGTGGCTGTAGCGTAGGTGTTTGATGCAGTGTCTGCTCTTGCGGCGGATACGAAGGGGCCATCGGCACCTGGTGGTACAGCGTCGGCATAGCGGGTGGTGGACGTCGGAGAGCGGCAGCGTAGCTCATAGGACGCTGCTGAGCATCAGGACTAGCCGTAGACAACGCTTGGTGGATTTCATCGCGTACGACTTCAGCGATCGATGCGATGGGATTTTCAGCAACAGGATTCCGCAACTTCTGCAGTTCCTCGCGAACTATCTCCCTAATCAAGTCTCGCAAGCAGCTCTGACTCTCAGACGTCATGGCGGTAGCATTGGTTGGGACATTGCAGGACATGCGGTCATATTGCCTGCAGCGTTGATGAAGGGCCCGCTCGATAGCCGTAGCCTCCTTAATGAAGTCAACCACGGTAGTCGGAGGGTTACGCAGTAGCCCGGCAAAAAGCTGCTCCTTGACACCGCGCATGAGGTAACTCAACTTTTTATCTTCCGTCATGTGCGGGTTAGCTCGTTGAAAGAGACGAGTCATGTCCTCGGCAAACATTGCAACGGTTTCGTTGGGTTTTTGAACCCGTAGCTCCAATAACTGCTGCGCGCGGTCCCTTCTATCGATATTGGCGAAGGTATCGACGAACTTCTCTCGAAAGTCGGGCCAAGCTGACAGATTGCCTTCTCTATTCTCATACCAAGTACGAGCACCGTCGTCAAGGTAGAAATAGGCGCGCCAAAGCTTTTCCTGTTCCGACCAATGATTTACCTTGGCAACACGCTCATAGTGGTCAAGCCAGTCGTGAACGTCTTCATGGGCACCGCCACTAAAGCGATCGGGAACGAGGGGTTGAAAGAGGGTCACCTGAGATGGGTGCGTCGGAAAGCTGCCTTGGGGCACCTGTTGCGGGCTTGCGTTGGCCATTGGTTGAGCTGTGCGGTGCCTAGCAGGTTCCGGCGAGTGAGTCAGCTCTGGCGCGAGGCCTCGCAACCGTCGACTGGAGCGATGCACCGGTGTTTCTACAGGTGACAGTGCGTTTGGACTCGATGAGCGGCTCCCAGCGGGCGTGTGGAGCATCAGACAGGGTTGCGGCCCAGCACCTCCACCAGTGTCGCGGTACAACGCGAATAAAACACAGATACACCTTGGGACGACGAAAGGCAGCGTGTCCTGAACAGCTCAGTCACAAGATCGTCTTCTTCAGCCTCGAGAGAAGCTAGAGGCCCACTACCTCGTGCCCACTAAATGCCCCATCATCGTTATCGTCCACATGTAGACACGCGTCAATATGTTAGATTCTTTTAGGCGCCAGGCACGCTGTGAGGAGTGAAACGTGTTGTCGCTGAAAGTGTAGCGTTTTGTTCATGTTTCTCCCTTCTCTGCATTCAGCAATGTATCTTCACCACGGGGCTTCGTGGGCCTCTGGCTAGGCGCTACGGATTTCGCGAATTGTGATCGCAGTCAGCGGGAGGTCCCGGACAGGGGGGGCGAAGGAGAGAAGAGGAAAAAGAAGAATAAGAAAGAGGACAAGTAACAATTATTAACCTGCTGCTCAGCGCTTTCATCAAGCCCTATCCTCGAAGCCTTTCAGCATCCGGTGCCTGCCGGGGAATCACGTATCTTCGTTGATGCAGCCCCGAAGACTGTGTGGCTGCTGCGGGGAGAGTCATGACTGCATGGTCTCTTCCGAGCACTCGTGATTGAGCTTTCTTTCTTGTCAAGTTTGGTATGTAGGATCATGTATCAGTTCTCTCTTACTCGACGTCGATCTGCCTTCTTATTTCTAATGTTTAACGTGAAGAATGAAGAAAAGCTGTAGGAAGAAATGTGGCACCAATCATTACAGTCGAGGGAGGCTTTACTGAGCAAAAAGCATTCACGTGGATATAATAAAAAACATTCACGCCGTTTCCACGAAGTGAGTAATGAAGGAGCTTGTTCCGGAAGTTAAATCTCGTAAACCACAAATCTTCCGTACATTCGCTCGATCATCATACTAAGACGTGCCGTATGAGCGGCTGTGATTGTTATTATTACTATTATTATTATTACGATTATTATTATTATTATTATTATTATTATTATTATTATATTAATAATAATATTATTAATATTATTAATATAATTATTAATAATATTATTGTGAATGTTCATTGCATTGCCTCCTTCTTACTCCACAAAAATCAGCGGATTTGACTGGAGGTTGCAAGTGCCCTGTGCCTTGGTATGGTATTCATATGGCACTATGGCATTGCAGCGGACGCCGGTCCCGTCGGTTGCGTCCCGCGTCGTAGCTCGCGTTTTGCTAGTGTACCGTCACTCGCCCGACTTCCCTCTCATAGAAGAAAAGAGAAGCGTGCATCGCGTTTCATTCTTACCGAGTTAGTTGCTCCGGTGGGAGCGTGGCTAACTACGGCGGGATTGATGGACAATGTTTGAGCGTAAGAAGCAAGCTCCTAGAAAATTATCTCCCCTCTCCCTAAAAGACATCGTGAGGAAATGCACCAGCAATTGTGACGCCAATGGTACACGGTGTAGTGATTTTAATGGTGTAAATTGATGACGAGCTGAGGATTTCTACCGTAACCATTTATTTACACATTCATCAGCCAGCGAATGGTCTAGGGTTAGGTGCACGCTTCAATATACGTACGGGCGAGCGTATGTGGATGTCGGACGCAGGGAGGAGAGAGAGTGAACTGCGAAGCACTGCACCTACCTTCTTCTACACTGTCTCCACACACGCGGAAGCTCCACCGAGCTCCCTCGATGTGAGTGCCCTCGTACGCCAGAGCGCACTCTTCCTCTCCAGTCACTCTCCTCTACTTCGACCACACCACCTGCTCCTTTGCTAGGGTAGGGGCGAGGATAAACGCGCGCTTCTGCAGCTGTTGCTATGGGAGAGGAAGTGAGAGCAGAGAGATAACACCTGCCGGCGTGCGGACATCGACAGACGCCTGACGCGCCCCGACTACGAAATGCATTCGCACTTAAAAGCAATTGTTTCGTTTAATTCAGGGGTCTATAACACGCGGCCTAGAGACGAAATGTCACCCGCCGTAAACCTCTCTCTTGCACACAGCCGCCTGCACAAGACTACCTTTACCTTACATTTTTAGGGTCGAAGCTCCTAAAACCAATGGTCTTCAGAGTTAGGACGCTCACGCACCACGAGCGTCCTAGTTCGTGGTGCGCGACCGCAAAATTCGATTGACTCCCTCAGCTGGTGCGGACGAACGTATGGATGGATGGACAGACAGATAGACAAACAGACCAGTCACGGCTTACCGATAAAACACTCCGAAGCTTCGCCCTATTTATCATCATTCACTCTGTGAAGCTGGTAGACGACCAGAACGTGCGTGTGAGATCTCGAGCCAGCAGGTAAAGTTGTCTTGCTGCATCATTCCTTGATAGAGGAATCGGAACTGGATCCTTCGCTTTTATGAACTGGATCCTTCGCTCAAGCTAAAGCTGCCATCACAACTTTCCCGCTCCAATGCGACACTGTTATGCCGCCTTTGGTTGGGTGTAGCATTTACAAAGGTGTACTCCTTTCGCATTGGTATGGCAGACACTCCTACATGCGACTACTGCGGAGCTGAAGAGACCATCGAACACGTCATGTGCAGCTGCGCTTGCTAAGACACACAGCGATGCCAGCTCCGGATGGTTTTGAATCGACTTGACCCAGGACCATTTTGTGTGCAGAAGATACTAGGACCTTGGGCATCTGCCTCAGTTGCGCAGAAAGCAACTAAAGCACTGCTACTTTACCTCAAGTCAACAAACCTGAGCGACCGCCTGTAGACTGTGTGTGCTCCCCGAGTGTGCTTGTGATTGTGTGTACCTTCTCATCTTTCTGCAACCTCTTTTCTCCCCTTTATCCCTTCCCCAGTGCAGGGTAGCAAACCGGATGTGCGTCTGGTTAACCTCCCTGCCTTTCCTGGCATCTTTATCTCTCTCTCTCTGTGAATATGCTGTGATATTTTTTAATGAGTGTGTTTGTTCGCTTCACAGCCACGGGTAGTCTATACCATTTTGTTCGTGAGCATTATGTTTGTGGTCTGAGCTGCCTATGTGTATCTTGACCTTGAGTTGAAAATTATTTGGGGAAAGGACAGAAGCTTGACTGTCATCAACTTTTTAATTTTCTTGCGTTTCTTAGTTGGCCTATGTAAGGCATTTGGCGTTGTCCGCGCCGTCCGCGCGCCGGCAGTTATCTATTCGCTCTCATTCCCTCTCCCATAGCAACAGCTGTAGGCGCACGCGCTTGTCCTCGCCCCTAGCAACCATGGCACGGGGTGAGAGGGAATGAAGGAGAAGGTAGGCGCAGTGCTTCGCCACTCCTCTCAACGTTAGCTCTCTGTCCTCCTTGAGCCCCCCTACCGTCCGCTAGCCCCTCACTCTTGACCGTTCGCTGACTGGGCGCCTTTCAATTGGATTGGATTGGATAAACTTTTATTTGATCCTCCAAAACAGAGATCGCTGTGTTGCGGGCAGCTCCCACGTGGGAACTGAGATGCCAAGCTCCTCAGCCGCCTCGCTGGCTTGGTGAACAGCTCAGAGCTGATCTGCCAAGGATGAGCTGCGGATTGCCGCCTCCCACCTGGCAGAGGTGATGTTCGATATATGAGCGTATTTGGTGCACTGCCAGAGAATGTGTTCTAATGGAGCTATTTCGCCACAATGTGGACAAAAATTACTTGGGCATAGGTCAGGGTACATGATGTGTAACATTTTCAAAGTAGGGTACATCCGCGTTTGCAAAAGCCTTAATGTAAGTGCTTGGGGCCGGGTTAGATTTTTGTGAGGTGGAAAGAAAATCCTTCTAGACAGGCAGAAATGTTTAGTGAGCTCGTTATATGTTGTAAGAATTTCCCGGTTATCCCCTTCACCGGTAGAACGCATCCCCGGGGAGGCGCGGTTGAAGAGTTCTCGCACCGCCTCGTGTGTTGATTCATTGAGATTGGGAGGGGAATCGTTGATTTGCCCAAGGTGAGCTGGAAACCAACTCAGAAGATGATGCGTTATGTTCTTGCCTTGCAGTATTCTCAGCGTTTGTTCAGAGACCTTCGCCTTGGCGAACGCCCGTAGGGCTGCCATGGAATCACTGTAGACGACTTCAATGTTATCCATCTTGAGTGCTAAGGCGATGGCCACCTGTTCCACAATGATTGGGTCTTTCGTCCTGACCATCGCTGAGTTGACGTCGTGGCCAGCCCCAATCGACCACCACTGCCACAAACGCTTTCCCAATGGCGTAGGAGGCCGCGTCAACAAATACGACCCCTCGTTCCTCGTTTGAGATTTGACGAAGTATAGTCCTGGCCCTCGCTCCTCTTCTTCCGACGTTGTGTTCTGGATGCATCCTTATTGGTATAGGAGACACCGTGATATTCTCCCTGATGTTGTCGGGGATATCATAGTAATAGTGCTTGATTGCCATTGGGTGTTGGCCCAGCTCCTGCATGATCATTCTCCCCGACCTTGTTGTAGATAACCTTGCAAACTGTGCTCTCTCTTGGGCTTCTGCTATTTCTTCGAGCGTGTTGTGAATGCCGAGCTCAAGCAGACGCTCGGTGCTGGTATGTATGGGTAGGCCCAGGACCTTCTTGATAACTTTCCTGAGGAGCACATTCAGTGTCTCGAACTCTGCTCTTGACCAGTTGTGCATTGCTGCCTCGTACGTGAAGTGGCTTAGAACAAACGCATGCATCAACCTGATGAGGTTGTCTTCCTTGATCCCATTTCTTTTGTTGGCCACTCTGCGTATGAGGTGCATCGCACTGTCTGTTTTCCTAGTTAACTTGAATATTGATTTGCTGTTGGCGCCGGTAGACCCTATCAGCATGCCCAGGACTTTGATGGAGTCGACCCTCTGGATGGAATCCCCTTGATTTGTACGGAGGTGGATGTCTATCTGCTTTAACGGCTTCCATCCCCTGGGCTTCAGCCCCGGCGTGCAGTTTGATACAGTAAAAGTTCTGACTTACTCGAGGAGCACTTGAGCCGAGAAGGACTAAGGTACTCTTCTACGGTGTCAATCGCCTCTTGCTGGGCGCTCTCAATCTGCCCCTCGCTTTCACCTGTGCACCAGATGGTAATCTCATCTGCGTAGATGCTGTGCTTCAATCCTTCAATGCTAGATTATTTCTTTGACAGTTCAATCATGGCAATCTTGAACAGCATTGGTGAAATTACTGCCCCTTGCGGCGTGCCCCTTGCTTCTATTTCGATTACTGCGGTCTTGATATCTGCAATCTTCATCACGGCTTTCCGATCTGTAAGAAAAGACCATACGTAGTCATAAAAGGCTTTCCCCAGACCAAGCTTGGAAATTGCTTCGAGTATGAATGAGTGGTGGATGTTGTCAAATGCTTTTTCTAGATCTAGGCACAGAATGGCTCTCACGTCTCTCGTTTTGTTGTCGATGACCTGGTGTTTGATAAGCTTCGATGCATCTTGTGTGGATAGCCCTGCCCTGAATCCAACCATATTGTGTGTATATATGTCGTTATCTTCCAAGTACTTGTTTATCCTGTGCAGTGTGGCATGTTCTGCAACCTTGCCGATACATGATGTCAAGGATATTGGCCTCATGTTGTCCAAGTTAGGGGGCTTTCCTGGCTTAGGAATAAGGATCGTCCTGGCCAGTTTCCACTGCTCTGGCACCCTGCCTTCTTTCCATGCTGCATTGATCATATCCTTGAGGGTTTCAATTGAATCATCATCAAGGTTACGAAGGGCCTTGTTTGATATACCGTCCGGGCCAGGGGCCGACCTGCCGTTGAGATCATGCAAGGCTCTTCTGATCTCCTCGATGTTAAAGTCGCCCTCAAGACCTGGATTGGGCCTGCCCTGGTACTGTCTACTTGGTGGTGCCAATCCTCTTTTGATTGGGAGGTACTTATGCATGAGCCGCTGCACAACTTGCTGTTCTGTAGTGCGCCCTATCTCTTTATGCAAAATTCCAGCGATAACATGCTTTTGATTTGTTTTGGTGGTGTCTTCGTTGAGGAGATGCTTTAACAAAGTTGATGTCTTGCCATTGCGCATCAGACCATCGACGGAGTTGCAGATTTCGTCCCATTGCTGCCCGGATAGTGCGCGACAATGTTCCTCGACTGATCTGTTTACCTCAGCTATCTTTTTCCTCAGTCTTCGGTTCAGGCTCTGACCCTTCCAATGTTTCAGTAGTGCTTGCTTTGCCTCAAGAAGATGAGCGAGCCGGCTATCCATTCTTTCAACCGGAAAATCTGTGGTAATGGTGGAGGATACGGATTTGATGTCATCTTTAATGTGTTTGACGCACTGCTCCAAGCCTTGTTTGTGGCCATCTTGTTCCCTTTCCATCTCTATCTTCTCGAACTTATCCCAGTCTGTGAAGTGGAATTGTCTCTGCTTTTTACGCTCCACGGAGAAGGTAGTGGCAAGAATGCAGTGGTCACTCCCTAGGTCTACAGCAAGGTTCATCCACTGGGCCTTCTTGATGTTCCTTACAAAAGTAAGGTCCGGGGTGGAATCCCTGCAGCAAGATGTACCAAGCCTTGTTAATAGGCTGGCGTTTGTGATTAGGGTGAGATCAAGTTCAATGGCACTTTGCCAAAGTGGAGTTCCTTTCCCAGTGTTGTACTTGTAACCCCATGTATGATGAGGGGCGTTGAATCACCTGCTATGACGAGGGGACATTCCCCGGCGATATTAACAGCTTTCTTGAGAACCGTCTTGAACTCTTGCTTTTGTTTCTTTGGACTGCTGTATATATTAAGAATAAAAATGCTCTGAGGGTTGCTGGTACCTGGCACGATCTCTACCATGACGTGTTCCAACCGGCCTGCTTCTATCTTGAGGTCGTGGGTTACGTGCGTTAGTTTGTTGCATACGAAGGTGCAGACTCCTCTCCCTTCAGTATCCCCTATTATAGGCCGGAATCCAGGCAACGTTGCTTGCGGTGAAATGGTTTCTTGTAATAATATAATATGAGGCTTTTCTTGGCTGCTCTTGATATACTGCTGTAGGGCTGCCTTCTTTTTAAGGTAACCTCTACAGTTTCATTGCCAGATACGAAATGCTTCACGTAGCACTGCCATCATGGTTATTACATGGGCGGCCAGAGCCTGATGCTGCACCTGTCGACAGGTTTGGTACCACTAGTATTGGTGGCCGAAGGGGGGAGTTTGGTGCATGAGGAGGCCTTGCTGTATTGTGCAGATATGCTTCGACCTTTGTAATGCGCAAAGTCATATGCTCTTCCAGTGCCACCACGCTTGACTGTAGCCTACCCATCTGCTCGCCAAGATTGGCTACTACTTTGCTGAGAGTGTCAAAGAATTCTTTCAATTCTAACATGGCCGTTTGGTTGGCTTCCACGTGTTCTGCCATGACTGCCCTCTGTTTTGTGGTTCCCGAGTCCCCCACGTTTTCAGCCACAGGGACATCAACTGGCTGAGGCATTGCCTGTGAAGACTGCGCGCTGGTTAGCTTAGTGAGAATTTTTATTTCCTTTAACTCAGCTGATAGCCTCTCATTCGATGTTGTAAGTCTCGCGTTTTCTTGCTCTAGCTGTGCAATTCTATCATGCTCTGGCAGCTAACCTGTCATCACCTCTTCCGCGTTGTTGCGCACTCGCTCAGCCCAGCTGCCTTTAGATGTAACTGCAGGCGTCCCCCCAGGGTGTGAAGCCGTGATCTCGAACTGAACGCCAGGCAGCTGGCCATTCGGGTGCCGCCCAGGCTGATCCCGACCCTGATGGTGACCTTGAGAACTCGAGCGCTCCCGTGATTGGGAGCGGGCCTTGGGTCTAGAACCTCTTCTGGAACGCGACCTCTCCCTGGAGTGGGGCTGCTTTTCCTGTTCTTGAGTAGTCTGGATGCTCTGGGTCTCGTAGGCTGGAATAAGCTGCCTGTCGTTGATGTCTGGACTCGATGTGATTGATGCGTCCTGGGCTTCTGCGGCTGCTCACGATCTTTCCCAACGTCTGTGTCTGACGACGTATGGCACTAAGAACCTGTTCTTGCACTCTTTGTCTGCCGTGGGATGGTGACCGTCACACAGCCTGCATCTTGGATTGCACTGGTGCAGGCTATCTGGGTTCTTGATCTCGCAGCCTCTGCAGATGGTTTCGGCTGTGTTCGGACAGACGTCAGATCGATGTCCCAGCTTTCCACAGACGTAACAAATATCGATGTTCTTGCGGTAAAGGGAGCACTGCAAAAAAGTGAAGGTCCAAATCTCACGAATCTGGGCACCTTGTGTCCTTCGAACGCTATGATGATTGTCCCGGTGTCCTTGATTCTCTTGGCCTGCAGCGCGAGTGGGTTGTTCGCGTTCACAATCTTTCGGGTCAAAATGTCCTGAGTATCGCTTACGGGGATGCCGCGAATTACTCCTTTACAGGTATCGTGGTGTGCCGTGGCGTACGCGCTAACCTCAAAAACTTTGTCTCCAATGTCAATTTGCTTGACCTTGAGCTATCTTGAAGCTCTGTCTTGGTCCGGAGTGCTTGCCACCATAATGTTCTGCTGCAAGTTGGAATAGATGATGTCCTGCATGGCCTACTCCTCTTTGATTCCGGCCGCCAGTACTATCGCGTCTGCCACGGCTCCAGTGCCAATTCTCGAGACTTTTAGTCCTCCACGTAGACGTAGCACAATTTTGCTGAAGTCATTAGAGAGTTTTAGTACTGCGGAATGGTGCTACGTACGCATCACACAAGCGCCTTGCGTTACTTCGCGTCGTTCGCCACTAATCGGCTTTTAGTACGCCGTAGTACCCGCGTACGTAACGAGCGTGAAGCGTGTTGCGTCATCTGGTAGATCAAAATAGAAGCACGTGTTGTTGACAGCCAATGTGAGCCAATCCAAGTGTTATAATTATGGCCATATTTTAAGCCACAGAGGCTGTCAGTGCTTGCCTTTCCTTCCTCCGTGTTGCCTTCGATGCCGCCATTTTGCAAAACGAAGTCTCGCGCTGTCGCGAACTTGTTCGAGAGCAGCGCGATCAGCTCATACGTACGCACGCACGCATCTTATGCGTGCGTACGTAGCGGCTGCGTACGTAACGCGATATGTGCGCGTTGCGGTCTGCGCATGCGGACTACGCAGAACGTGGCGTCCTTACGTACGCAACGCCGCCACGTACGCAGCGTACGCAGTACTAAAACTCTCTATTGGGTAGTGGCGGCATGCGTCCAGCTCGCACGATTGTATGCTTAGTATCATACCTACTACGACTGGCTCGAGCGTCTCCCGCAACGCCAGCCTTGGTCGAACCCTTGGCAGCAGGAACGCTAACCGCGGCTTGCTTATTCCTTGAGCGTCTCGTTTTGGCTTCCTTCCAACCCATGTCTTCCGTGCAATCCTCTGGAGAGATGTCCTCTCCGTCTACTTGGTATTCCATTCTCAGTTGCAGGTTCTGGAACACGCAGAGCGTTGAGTCACGTTGGCGCCGGGTCGGCGCATCGGCGACAATCGCCTTCTTGGTTGTTAGGCTTGAATCTCCCGGTGGCGTTGCCGTGTAAAAATGCCCCCAAAACTGTTTAAAAGTCCACTCACCAGCACAAAGGTGGTATCTGCTGATTTCCTGAGAATTTAGGCACACGATGGGACTGAAAACTCGGCGACAAATTCGTGAATACCACAGAAAATCATTCTTGAAAGCAGGAACCGATCTTTGCGCGTCCGCACTGGTCGGCACCTAGAGCGTCTCCCGGGCGCCTTTCAAGAACATCGAGAAATGTTGGCTCGAGACGCCGCCGTGAAACGCCTACGCCGAGCCGATTACGCTGGCCTCTTACTCTCCTGTACGTTCGCTCCTCACTCTCGACCGTTCACTGGCTGGGTGCCTCTCAAGGCAATAGCAGAGGTCGGTGAAGGCGAATCTTAGACAGCAACGGTACCTTCTCTCGGCTCAAGGAATGCATTCGCATTTCCTTACGATTACGCTCAGAGAGGTGGGGAATTCTTTAGTGACGATGTTCCGTGGGTCTGTCGCTCCTCCGTATGTATGTATGTATGTATGTATGTATGTATGTATGTATGTATGTATGTATGTATGTATGTATGTATGTATGTATGTATGTATGTATGTATGTATGTATGTATGTATGTATGTATGTAGCCACCGGTAGCACATACCCGCTCTAGATGGGTATGTGCCACAGGGGTTGCGAGATGGGAGATGGCGGTACTTGGAGTGTTCACTAGATGGAACACTCCAAGTACCGCACGGCTGGACGGACACACAGACAAGCAGATGGACGCACGGATGGATGGACGCGTGGACGTACAGACGGATGGACGCACGAACGGATGGACCGACGATTGAATGGACTCACGGACGGACGCATGGATTGACGCACGTATGGTCGCGATGACGGACGGAAGCACGCACGGGTTGACGGACGCTTCGCCCTACGCATTGTCCTTCACTCCATGGATATGCTGTAATTTTTATGAAAAATTTTTATTGTAAAAAAATCGGCAGATCCCACGTACAGTGCGAATCGATGATATGCGAAGCACGAATGAGAAATGTTGATATGTCACTTTAAGATCAGCACAACATTACGACGTGGAGGTAAATGATGCCGTACATTACTCCCGTGTCATGATTTTATGTTTGGATTTATCCTTGACTTTCGTGATCTATTCACGTCACGTGATTCCAAATTTAGTATATCTGGAGCTAGCGAAACGGCCGCGAGCACGCTATGAGCGTGGTCTTATCATGTTATTACATGACACGCGTGTCAGGATTATGGTGTTTGCACCAGCCATATATTTCACATTCATTGACGTCACGTAACACCCAACTTGGTGTAATTGTAGCTAAAAAACGGCCATAAGGGCACATGGAGGACGCAATGTACTGCAATGTAGTGTTGACGCATGCTAACGATTGGCACAGCAACGCTATGTTAGCAAAACGCGGGCACTCTATAGTCTGACGCCAGGCGCGACCAGCGTCTGTCAACGCGGCCCGGCGGCAACCGGCCGGAAATGCGACACGCTGCATTTCGCGCCGATGCGTTACCCAGACAACACTGCATCTCCCTCTCTTTGTTACGGAGGGACGTTGGACGCGCTGAAACGCGCATGCCTCAAAGCAACGCAGCGAGGCGCGCGCCTGCGAGTAAATGGCAGGATCTGCGGCGGGCGTGTCAACGCCGGCGGGACGCGACGAAATGAACTCCGGCGAGCACGCGCCTCACGTCTCGCCGAAATGTATTGGCAGCTTGACTGTAACTTGTAGTCATGTTCTCACATGACACGCATCTTATGATTATGTTTGCACCAGTCACATACCTCCGTCATCCATTGGCGTCACGTAATACCAAATTTGGCAGATGTTAAACTAATAAAACGGCCGCGAGCGTATCATCATTGTGGCATGTAGTCATGTTGTTACATTACGCGCATGTCGTGATTTATGTTCGGAGGTGTAATTTACCTATGTCGTCCGTTCGCGTCACGTAATACCGAGTTTGGTACATGGTAAGCTAGCGAAACAGCCACCAGCACATTATGAGCGTAGCATGTAGTCATGTTGCTACATGACACTCATCTCATGTTTATCATGTTTGCACCAGTAGTATACCTTCGTCATCCATTCATGTCACATAATAGCAAATTTGGTGAAGCTGGCGAAACGACCGCCAGCGCATCATGAGCGTGACCTGTACTGATCTTGTTCCATGACATGCATCTCATGATGATCTAGTTTGCACCAGTCTCATACCTTCGTCATCCATTCACGTACTGAAATACAAAATTTGGTATATGTGACGCTAGCGATACGGCCGCGAGCGCATCATGAGCGTAGCATGTCATGTTATTACATGACACGCATCTCATGTTTATAATGTTTGAACCAGTATCATTCCATCGCCATTCATTGACCTCCCGAATACCAAATTTGGTGAAGCTATGAACGGCTGCCAGCTCATCATGAGCATGGCATGTAGTCATCTTGTTACATGAGACGAATCTTTTATCTATCATATTTGCTCCAGTCACATACCTTCGTCATTCATTCACGTACTGTAATACAAAATTTGGTATACTTGAAGCTAGCGAAACGGCCGTGAGCGCATCATGAGCGTGGCATGTAGTCATTTGTTTACATGACACGCATGTCATGATTTTCATGTTAGGGTCTGTCGCTTGTGTTTGCCATAAAATCATGCCATACCATACCAGTTTTGCAACCTGCCATGTGAACGAAACCACCGCGAGGGCTGCAGGAGCATAGAATTTAAATAATGACATACATGATACAAGTCATGAGTTTCATGTTACGACTAGTTGAATATATTTTTCATACATTCTTGTTATGTCATACCAAGTTTGGTATCAATATCATTATCGAAACGGCCAGGAGAGTTAAAGGTCGTAGGCGTCTAGGTAGATAGATCGTTAGATATGCTCAAAGTCGTCAAAGTTCGCTGAGAAATGCTTCGACTTTGAAATGTTGAAGCTTGCGCAACGCAGCGGAAGGCTGGACGCACCGGAACTGGATGATTCCGATCACTATTCTGGCTTGTAGACTGTTTCTAGGCATTAGCGAGGTGATACAGGTGGATTCTGTGTGGCGTCCAGGTGGCTGCTAGCCATCAGCTAGGTGGTTTCTACGTTATTCTTAGTACACAGAGTGTCGGGTATAGTTCACTACAGTTTCGAGTGAAATCAAAGATTGTCACAGACGCATACGGATAGCCAAACTTCAGAAACATACATAAACTACTGTTTAAATCAAGTGTTCAAACTTCTCTTATATCGATGGACAAGTGATTGTTAGCGGAAGTCTTCGATCCTTTCGCAGTGTTCTCGCCACCGCAGTTGCCTTTCCCGTTACCTTGGTGTAAGCACGCACTTGGGGTTTTCAGCGCACCGTCGTCATTTTATTTTATTTATTTATTTACAATACTGCTAGCCCTTGCGGGCTGTAGCAGGGGTGGGAGGTGGACGGGTGAACAATACACAAACAATGTTAGGCAAAAAACAAGTCCAGCCGTCGTTGAAAATCCTGTGAGGATCTACATCCTGTAAGTACCTCGGGAGGAAGCGCATTCCAGTCAACAATAGATCGCACCAGAAATGAAAACTTAAATACATCCACCCGCGGTACATAAGCTTGGACAGAAAATGAGTGATTGGTACGAGCCGACACTCGTCCTGGGGGGCGCAGGTATACACTGGGATCCAGCTTGTAGTTCTTATGATACAGGTCATAAATAAATTTTAAGCGAGCTATTTTTCTACGTGTAGCTAACGATTGAAGGTCAGCCATAGCAAGCAAAAGTGATACAGACTGTGTTCTCATGTAATTTGAATAAATAAACCTCGCGGCCAATCTTTGTACTCGTTCAAGTTTGTTAATTTCAGTTTTAGTATGCGGATCCCAGATGATAGCTGCGTACTCCAGCGTTGGTCTAACAATAGTCTTATACGCCAACAATTGAACAGAGGGCGTTGCATTACGAAGTTTCCTTCTCAGAAAACCCAGCTTTCGCTTCGCCAGTCCTGTAATGTTGTCAATATGCTAGTCCCACTTTAAACTGCTGGATATAGTAACACCTAAGTATGTAAACTCACTAGAACTCTAAATTTCTCTATTGTTTATTGTGTATGTATAGTTAAGGGGGGATTTTTTATTTGAAATTGTCATGCAAACAGTTTTATAAAAATTAATTTTCATGTCCCATTTTTCACACCAGTTGTAAATACATCGAAGAGCATCATTGAGGAGCATTTGATCAGAAACACTTTTCACATGACAAAACAAGAGACAATCATCTGCATATAACCTTACATCAACACAAGGAGGCACAACCGTTGCAATATCATTCACATAAATTGAAAAGAGTAGAGGTGCCAATGTCACACAGGTCCCGTTAATTAGGGAGGCGATCGCCGGGCTAATTCTAAGGGCCGAAGTATCGGCCCCCCGAACCGCACCACGAAAGCGTGGACAATTTAGAAGTGGTTCTTTTTGGCGCGCCAGCGGACGCCGGCTGTGGCCCAAAGAACAAGTCGGAGCCGAGAGTTGATAACCAAAACAAAATTATATTCTCAATAATGGCAGATCGAAAACAATACACAAGAATGCACACTCCACAATAGTTGAGTACAATATGTCACCAAACAAACAACGTACTACACAGTACAATCAGCCACACTCGAAACAACGGACACAGACAACAATACGCACTACAATGCAGTCGCATGCATTTAACAACCAAAACACTTAAAGACTAAAGAGATAGGAAATCTATTCAGTCCAAAGTTCTTGGAACAAAAGACTGGATGATACTCTTCCGAGAATCACTCACTCAAAGTCCAGCGTTGTTGCCGTTCCGCTGCCCTCGAAGTTTCTCTTCCAGGAAACCTGCCCCGAAGTTTCTCTTCCAGGAAACCTCGCGTCTTCAATTGGCTACTCTCCAAGCTTCAAACTTCTTCGCCGGAAACACGTCGGCTTCACACAAGCAGCTGCTGCCACGCGTCTTCGCTCGATAGCGGTAAACTCACGCTCTTGCCTGTAGCTCGAGCCTTCACCCCTCAGGTGGAAATCCTCTTCTTCTCCTGCTTTGTCGCTACTGACAAAACCTTCGCCGACTACACGGTGGAATCCCTACGCGCTCTGGCGCTAACTTCTGTCTTCTCCTCCGAAGTTTCTCTTCCAGGAAACCTCACGTCTTCTCCTGCTTTGTTACTACGGACAAAACCTTCGCCGACTAGACGGCGGTATACCCTACGCACTCTAGCGCTAACTTCCGTCTTCTCCTGCTCTCTCGTCTTGGCTGCTCGATTAAATACCTTCCGCGCGAGATTCCAGAAGGTTCTCGTCATTTCGTCAGCGCGATACGCAGCGAAGGCTGGGGAGAGGGCGAGACGGTTGGAATGCCCGCCGCGATGGATGACTCAACCCGGCGTGACCACGCCTCTTTCGTTCTAAAAATTTCGCGGGCTTGCTCGGCCGCCGATGTGAGGTGAGAAGGTTCGTCGGCAAAGCCACGCTTCCGAGGGGAGAGCGCGCGCCCAGGGAGCCTTGGATGTTTGTTTTCTTTTTTTTGACCTCCCGGCGTCTCTCCCGCGCGTTATCGCAAGAATTTGGCGGCGCGCCCATTTTTAGCGCTCGTTCTGTGACACTGCCCCCCACTTTAAGAATATTATCTCATAATATTCAAAACCACACCAACGAGCGCGAACAGTCACCACACACTCTGAAAGACTGTAACACAAACCGTCGCTCATGACACTTCACATTCGGAATAGATCCTAAATACAACTGTACATTGTAATTCAATTCCACGACACATGAAATATAGCCACAGGTACATGACTACAACATTTCATCACACATTCCAAACAATACAAATGTATAAAGTTCTCTCATTACAACAATTACTATACTCACATCATTACTATAGATCACATCACCGAAACAAACATTTTGACTCACTCAACATACACTTGAGACACAGGATAACAAGAACATTAACACAGTATATGTCACTCAGCACTGCCAAACACATTCTGATTCGACCTCGACACCTATCCGGTGTATTTCGAGCTGCGCTTGCGTCCTTTCTTGCGGTGCTCGCTTGATCTCTTCTTGTTTTTCCTTGTTCTTTTTCGGCGAGCCTTTTCCAACGACGGGGTCTGAGGCGGCGTGTCAGCCATCGTTGTCACTTCTGACACTGTTAACGGGTGATAACGCTCAACCGGTCCTGTCACCCGCTTGTTCATGTCACGACATTGGACCTGGCTGGCCGACTCCGTCACCTTTACACTGTCTATCGGTTGAGGTCGTGCCGACGTACGTCTAGTTGCCCAGCACGTGAACTCATTCATCTCGATCATCTTCTCATTCGCTGTCTCTTGCGCCGCGGCTTCACCTTGGGCTCTAGTGAGATCCGTTACGGGCTGCTCCTCCACTGTATCTCGCGGTCGCTGGGTTGGCGAGGGCTCTATCTTAGGGTCTTCTCCCAAACATTCCGGATCATTCGGTCCTCGCGCCCCATCGATGTTTCCGATGACAAGGTCATACAGGGGGGTCGTCATGCATAAAGCAGTAACCTTCCCGCTGAAGTACGGGGTTTCAACTTCAATTTCTGCTTCGGGAAGCATCCGAACCATACGGTCAATTAGGCAAACCGGTTTCGTTCTGCCTGTCAACTCACTTTCCCGTACCAAATTTCTCCGCACGATAACCGTGGAGCAACCGGTGTCTCTCAGAACCGTAATCTTCTTGCCCGCAACCTTTCCAGGCAGCGTTGGCATTCGCTTCGTAACACCCGTTGGCTGTTTTGACATTACAGCACCCACAATAAGAATTTTCTCCCCATTTTTCAACTCTACGAATCCATCCGTGACGGCATTATTACCGGATTTCGGTGCCGCTTGCACACAGGATACCTGGTGAGTTTGACTCGCTCCGTTTCGACATGCGTCTGCTTTGTGCCCAGTCTGACCACGCTTAAAACATTTTACTACCGTAGGGCTCGTAAAGATCGTTCGACAGTTTTTCGCGCGATGACCCACTCGGTTACACAGAAAACATCGCGGAATGCTCTCTGGTGCACGCTTCTTTTCTTCAGGAGCCAATTTCTTCGAATCATCGGGACAATTCTTCTTGACCTTGGCCAAATTAGTTCCACCTTGTGCTTCCAAGAATTTATCAGCCAATTCAAGCTTGCCTTCAAGTGACTCAGCCTTCCTCTCTTTCAAGTACAGCGACAGGCTTGGGTGGCAACTAGTAAGAAATTGTTCTCTAATTAGGAGCTCTCTAAGCTCATCGTACTCCTGTGCTGTCCCTGAAAGTTCAATACATCTGTCGAAATAATGGCAAAGTCGGGCGGCATACTGCATAGCCGTCTCACCATCAGCTGGCTTTCCTGTCCGAAAGCTGTCCCAGAAACCCTCCACAGTAAATCTAAATCGCTTCAACAAAGCAGTTTTCACCTTTGCATAGTTGGCTGCATCGGTCGGCGTCAGCCTACCGTACACACTGAGCGCTTCACCACTCAAGCAAGTACTCAAAGCAGTTGCCCATTGATGTTCCAGCCAATTCTGGCTCCTCGCAATCGTCTCAAACCGGTGAAGGTACGCGTGAAGGTCGTCCTTCCTTTCATCAAACGCTACAAGAAGCTTGCTTGGGTTCAAGCGGAAACCATGATCTTCCCGTTCGCTGCTTTCAACTCTAGCTTGGACGGGAGTTTCACTTCGCTGTTGCAAACGGAGGCGCTCGAGTTCTATTTCGTGCTGCCGCTGCCGTTCCCTTTCAGCCATCTCCGCTTCGCTTTCTTCTTTCGCCCTCGCAGCTGCCAGTCTTTCTCTCTCCATCTCCATCTTCAATTGTTGCTCTCTTTCTTCCTTCAGCTGTCGCTCCTTTGCCTCTCTTTCTTCTTTCGCCCTCTCAGCTGCCAGTCTTTCTCTCTCGAACTCCAACTTCAATTGTTGCTCTCTTTCTTCCTTCGCCCTTTCAGCGGCCAGCCTTTCTCTCTCCAACTCAGCTGCTTTTTCTTCCTTGGCTCTCTCAGCTGCCAACCTCTCTCTCTCCACCGCCTCTTTCTCCTTCTGGCTTACCCATTTCCGTAGTTCGGCGCCAGAAAGACCCATCTTCTCACCAAGAGCAACTAACTTTTCGAGATCCATGGTGTCTCGCAAATAAAGTCTTGCCGCGTGTAAAAGGTATCTGCCTAAATCAGTCTATCGGAACACTCCCCTGCACTCGTTAACGAGAACACTGAACAACACACAAAATCATTCCGATAGCACTATCAACAACTCGAGGCTCTTTCTCACTACTTTGGACACACTGTGCACCAAAAGGTCCTGTGCGCCGACGCCAGAATAATTGTCACACAGGTCCCGTTAATTAGGGAGGCGATCGCCGGGCTAATTCCAAGGGCCGAAGTATCGGCCCCCCGAACCGCACCACGAAAGCGTGGACAATTTAGAAGTGGTCCTTTTTGGCGCGCCAGCGGATGCCGGCTGTGGCCCAAAGAACAAGTCAGAGCCGAGAGTTGATAACCAAAACAAAATTATATTCTCAATAATGGCAGATCGAAAACAATACACAAGAATGCACACTCCACAATAGTTGAGTACAATATGTCACCAAACAAACAACGTACTACACAGTACAATCAGCCACACTCGAAACAACGGACACAGACAACAATACGCACTACAATGCAGTCACATGCATTTAACAACCAAGACACTTAAAGACTAAAGAGATAGGAAATCTATTCAGTCCAAAGTTCTTGGAACAAAAGACTGGATGATACTCTTCCGAGAATCACTCACTCAAAGTCCAGCGTTGTTGCCGTTCCGCTGCCCTCGAAGTTTCTCTTCCAGGAAACCTGTCCCGAAGTTTCTCTTCCAGGAAACCTCGCGTCTTCAATTGGCCACGATCCAAGCTTCAAACTTCTTCGCCGGAAACACGTCGGCTTCACACACGCAGCTGTTGCCACGCGTCTTCGCTCGATAGCGGTAAACTCACGCTCTTGCCTGTAGCTTGAGCCTTCACCCCTCAGGTGGAAATCCTCTTCTTCTCCTGCTTTGTCGCTACGGACAAAACCTTCGCCGACTACACGGTGGTATACCCTACGCGCTCTAGCGCTAACTTCCGTCTTCTCCTGCTCTCTCGTCTCGGCTGCTCGATTAAATACCTTCCGCGCGAGATTCCAGAAGGTTCTCGTCATTTCGTCGGCGCGATACGCAGCGAAGGCTGGGGAGAGGGCGAGACGGTTGGAATGCCCGCCGCGATGGATGACTCAACCCGGCGTGACCACGCCTCTTTCGTTCTAGAAATTCCGCGGGCTTGCTCGGCCGCCGATGTGGGGTGAGGAGGTTCGTCGGCGAAGCCACGCTTCCGAGGGGAGAGCCCGCGCCCAGGGAGCCTTGGATGTTTGTTTTCTTTTTTTTTCTTTTGACCTCCCGGCGTCTCTCCCGCGCGTTATCGCAAGAATTTGGCGGCGCGCCCATTTTTAGCGCTCGTTCTGTGACACCGAACACGGAGCCTTGTGGCACACCTGAGGATACGCGTAAAAGAGAAGAACGTGCGCCACTTATTTCAACAAACTGCAACCTATTGCGCAAGTACGCTTCAACCCATCTCACAATTGCGGGATCAATACCAAGTATTAACATTTTTTGAATAAGTTTCTGGTGACATACTCTATCAAAGGCCTTAGAGAAATCAATTGCTATTACATCGACTTGTTCATTTGAGTTTATCGCTGTAGCGAAAGCATGAACAGATTCAAAAAGCTGAGTGACTCATTTCACACCCATTTGTTGTTGAGCTGTTACCTTCTTCATTTTTAGTGGATCAATGGTGTTTGATATATAATATTTCTTTGACACCTATGCATCTATGATGATGATGATAGTTTTTCCGTTCGTGAAACAAGGTAAGCACTGCTGAACAGTTTCGCTATTTAAAAAAAAAAGTCACAAGTTAGCTGCAAGGTCGAAGTAAAGATTCCGATATAAAATGTAATAAAAAATAAGCTTGAGCAGCTCTAAACTTGGAACACGCAACTCAAGTATATAGGACGCACGAAACCACACATTCAAGACGAGCGTGGACTGTTACCGCTCAACACCTAAAGCATGTTGCTAAAACACAATATAAGGACTTACGGACCGAACATTCATGGGTGAACTAATAACTGTCACCGTTTGTGTTTGAGCAGTGCGCTGCTTTCGGAAACGGAGCCGCTGCGGTGGTATAACGGTTCCAATTCAAAAGACTCGAATACCAATATGTGTGCGAGTTTGATGTTGTCGACCCTGTACATGCATACTGATGTATGTAAGTATGTATGTATGTATGTATGTATGTATGTATGTATGTATGTATGTATGTATGTATGTATGTATGTATGTATGTATGTATGTATGTATCTTTGTATGTATGTATAAGAAGGAATAGTGCATGCATGTAACGTAAATAGTTATGAAGACTATGTATAACATGCATGCATGCAAATCGGCTAGTAAAAGGGAAACGTTCTAATCTACCAGGTAGCATGCATCACAAAGTTTGACTTGTGTCAGAGAAGGAATCCTGTAATAGTGTTTTTACACTATTACAGGATTCCCATTTACACTATTACAGGACCCATTTTTGGCTGAGCATAACTATAATAAATGACAGTCTCAATCATTATTCTCACCACGTAAACAACAAAAAAGGCAGGTAACGGGGACGAAGTCTTTCCGTTGTGCGACTTAGTTTTCAGCGAACCCCATAGGTTGGTCTGCCAAGCTGTTTTTAGGTGCTTTCAAGTAAATTGGCAAACGTGAACTTTTGGGAAACGTGATCCACTTTGTGGGTATTTGCAAAATTCATTTTACGCACACACGCGTGCATTTGGGCAAACGCATATCCTAATGAAGTACTTTTATATCAATGCAAGTTTGCTAGTTCATCTTTTCGTTAAGAAAACAGTTCGTCACTAGATATTCAGACTTTTATAATTATATAAATACAGGCACGACGGAATACATACGATTGATTACGAAATACATACGATACAGCTCTTGGCTTACACCACTACACCAGGTATGAGCGACAAGTGGTGCGTAAGTGAACTATGTGTGTCTCTCCAGCAAGCTAAGAACCGCTTAAAGTGATGTGTGTCCCAACGAAGCTAGCTCCATCTCGTTTCTGCTCGCGTGGTGTTTTGATTCAAGTGTTAAGTAGGGCGCTTTTTCACGAGAATGTAGTTGTTATTTAGACATATCAGTAGTGTTGCTGGTGTTTCAAATATATTAAGGTTTTGTATTGCTTTCCTGCTTACATTACGTTGTGTTCTGCGCATGAGCGATGTTATTCTTACGCAATTGTATGGAAAGCATCATGTGAAAAACTTCAGCCTTAAGGAAGTTCGAAAGCATAAGTGAGAATTTATCAGAAATGGCCGCCATAAACGTTGTCACTCGGCCATTCCTTCAAATTACTCTATACAGCACTCGTCGCTCCAAGTGCTGCAAACGTTACATAGGTTGAATAAAAACGCCTATTTACTGCAAAATTTCACATGTGACATCAGAGAATCGAAAAAACAAAACAAGGAACAAGACCGGCTCATTTTTTTTACTACGATGCTCAGAGTGAACTTAAGATGTCATACCGATTCGGTATCTCGCATTACCAGCCCCTTCGCCCCAGAACAATGGCGTAGCGAGGAGAGCATGCAAGGTTAGTACATTAAAACGAGATAGTACGTTCAGACACGTATGTGAGAATGCGAAGCTGAGAATGCTCCGACCTTCATTTGAGCCATTGCATACTCTAACCAGACTACGCGATTAAAACCACGGTATAATCATGCTGTGACTGGCTCCTTTTTCATACTTCTTCAATAGAGCGGCGCGCGCGAAAGGTGATAGTGATGTTGTCACAATCGATAACAAAGGTACCCGTTGTGACTATGGTGTCCGACTCCCATAAAGACTCCAAGATGTTGATCATTAAGGGACTAAAGCTTGGTGCTATGCCTGATTTGGCGAGCGAAAGTACAGATAAGCATTAGGGCCGATGGCAGGACGGAAAAAAGCTTTTACGCCATAAATAAGAGGTGGTCGATCGATACGACGCAGCCGCTATAGTAATATTTAACGTGTTCTGATGTGATGGTTACACAAAACTTAGTAAAAGAAAAATGTCCGTCACTGCTAAATCTGAACACGAGCGCTGACATGGCAAAAGTAGTTCGCGCGCTGCGCGCGCGCCACCGTAGACCGCCTTATTAGGCAATGTTTCAATTTCGGGAGAGAGTATTAAAGGTCGCCTTTCGCTACATTCAAGGTCACTCATTACTACAAGACCACCGACGAAAGCGCCAGTCATCTCTCCGCTTCGCCACGGTAGAAAAAGAGGGAGCGTGCAGCCAGAGGGGGGAAGCCTGCGTGGAGGAGAGCCCAAGAAGGGAGAAACCGAAAAACATCAGAAAGTACGAAGAGGCGTGGTCGGTGAGGAGGTCGAGAGGAGGGACTATGGAGTGAAAGTGAAATTGTGGGAAGAAAGGAAGTTAAGGAGGAGGTAGGGCGGAAAGATATAAATGTGTCTCTTTTAACTCTCAGGGAAAACAAGCGCGAGCTGGCGCCACTTCCGCGTCTGGCGTGATGAAGAAACCCTGACGCGGAAGAAGGAGCAAAGCGGAAGCACGATGCTGCGCGAACACGTAAATTATACGTAAGTTTGATGCTTTTTTTGTTGGACGTTCGGAGTAAGAGCCAAAGCAGTCGAGAAGGGTTTCGGACCCATGGCTCGCAGAGCGCCGTCGGTGGCCGTAGCAACAGCGCGAGCGACCTCGAGAGGCCACCCTCTCGCGCTTACAGTGCCATTCGAGCAAGAGAGGGGTGGCAAGTGAGAGACTGTTCACGAAAGAACGAAAGGAAAGCCCTGCTTTTCATTTTGTTTGCGCAGTTGGTAAGAGCTCCCCTTCCTTGTCTCTCTTCCTCACGGATGGCAAAGGCGAGAGTGCGGAAAGGAAAGCCCATCGTGACGTCGCGCGTGTTCTATGACGTCAGCAACGACTGCCTCCTGGGCATCGCGCTCGGTGAGCGCCAGCCAGACGGCGCAGACAGCATCCCCAGCAAGCGCTTGGTTGCGAGCACGGCGGAGTCTGCCGGGCAGAAACAAGGAGGCCCGCGTTGGACATGAATGCTAGACCACCTGCCTGCTAGTAAAGACGCATGGTTTCAGGGATCCAAGCAGGGAGGCTTGCTGAAAACTGAACAAAACAGAGAAATAAGAATGGTGAAAGGATAGAGAGATTGAGAGGCACAAAAGCTCTGCTCACACTGGCAATTTGTCTCATACTAAGATGTCTAACTCGTTTCAGTGAAATATAATTAATAGTAAAAACTATACAGGATTGGCTTGAATTCCTGCCTCCTGAGATATTTAATAGCAATGCTAAGAATATACCCAATCAGTATACATAGCCTTCATAGATTACGAGAAGGCATTTCATTTAGTACAGATATCAGCAGTTATTCATACACACTGGAATCAGGGTGTCGACGAAGAATATTTAAACCTCCTGGAAGAAATCTACAGTGGATGAACTGTCAACATAGTGCTCCGTAATGAAAGCGACTGAATACCAATAAACAAGGGTGTAAGACAAGTCGATACGATCTCCCCAAAGCTACTTAACGCGTGCTTACAGGAGGTCTTCAGATGCCTAGAATGTAAAGAGTTACAGATACGAAATAGTGGGGAGTACATTAGAATCCTGCACTTCGCCAGACCCCGTCTCCTGCAGAGCCACTATATGAGGTGGTTCAGCGGACTGTTGAATGAAGGTGGCCAATTGAGAGTGTTTCTTTCGGATGCTTCTACAATTACATTGCCATATGTTGATATCGGATGAATTTTGATTTCCGGATGGAGAAAGCAAACCTGCTCTTCCGAGATTTTGTCGATTACTAGAATTCGCCATGTTAGGTCGTTGTCTGAGTGGAAACTCCCGACAGAATAGTTCCTTTCACGTGCAGACAGAGAATGGCCCGACACCCGAGTATTACTGCAGCCGAGGAGTCCCGCAAGGCGGAGTGCTAAGCCCGACGCTGTTCAACCTAACATTTATTGAACTAGTTGACAAGCAACCAAGCAGTGTACGATTTTCCATTATCTGTGTGTGGACATCAGGTGTGACTCGACTTCAACTGCGCGCTCGACTTCAGAAAGCAGCATCAGTGACATCGTACCACTTACGCAAACAAGGGCTTGAAATCGCAAGTGAGAAGTGTGGAGTCATGGCTTTCACCAGAAAACCAATGTCCGCTTACGGCATATCAATTAACGGGCAGGTGGTGTCATGCAGCCGGAGTCATAGGTCCTTGGGAGTCGTAATAGACCGAAACCTGTCTTGGACACCCCACGTAAACTACGTGAAAAAGCGGCTGACTGCCATTTGTCACTTATTCAGGTTTCTTGCTGGGAAAAGTTGGGGAATGTCTGTCGAGTCTATGTTACAGCTGTACAAGGTATTATTTACTGGATTCCTGCGGTATAGCCTACCTGTTATATCTAACACGTGCAAAACGAACCTGCGCACAATCCAAAATATTCATGCCTAAGCGCTTAGGATATGCCTTGGTTTACCCCACTGCGCATCGACAGCTGAAACAATTGCCATTGCACAGGACTACTCGATCATGATGCACATCACCATTGAAACGATGCGTACGTACGTCAGGAAACATGCAAGAAAGCCTTCCCACCACTTGGCAACCCTCGCTACTGAGAGGCCCCGCACGAAATTTAGTGCAATTGTCTGTGCTCATCGTGCGTCGTTTACGTCAGGTTTTACGCCTGCTGAGAAACTGGTGTATCCTCCGTGGTGCCTGACACTTCCACAAGTACGTGTTTCGATTCCAAGAATACAGAAAAAAATCAAATTTGCCTTCATCAGCCCTAAAACAATTGAGCTTGAGCCATGTGCACGAAATGTACAACAACCACGTGCTCATATACACCGATGGTTCAACCACAGCGTCTGGTTCTGGTGTTGCGGTGGTGATTCCAGCTAGAGGAATCACTCTGCGAATCAAACTGTCACATGTCACTACGTCCACAGCGGCAAAACTTGCGGCTTTGCCGGCGCCCTAGAGTACATCAAATCCCAAAGACCGAGTAAATGGGCTGTGTTTTCCGACTCAAAACCAGCCCTACAGAGCATTCAGTCAGTCCTTCGACGAGGTTGCCATGAACAATTAACCTACGAAGTTGTCAAGCTTGTTATCCACGTCACATAAACAGGCCACGAGGTCAAGTTTCAGTGGCTTCCTGGCCATTGTGGGATCAGTGGCAATGATTCCGCAGACAACGCGGCTCGCGCATCGCACCAAGAAGAACACACCCTACCGATTCCTTTGTCAAGGACTGACGCTGCAAAGCAACTTCGTCACCTGCAACGTAGTCTGAGTATGCAGGAGTTGAACACCCCAAGCATTAGACATACGAGACTATACCAAATAAACCCTCGACTGGAACTTCGACCTCCATCCGGACTTCGTCGACGTGAAGCTTCACTTCTTTGTCGCCTTTGGTTGGGGGTTGCCTTCACAAAATCATATAGAACCCTCATCGCATTGACCGACAATGCGGAATGCGATGTGTGCTGCACCAAAGAAGACATCGACCATCTTATATGCCATTGCCCTCGATTTGCATCTGAAAGACAGAAGGTTTCGGACGCATTGCGACAATTGGACGATCGGTCACTCTCTGTGCAGATGCTACTGGAACACCGTCATCGCCTTTCGTCGGCTCAAAAAGCAGTCAAAGCTGTCTTTTGCTTTTTGAGGACTTCAGGCCTATGTGACCACCTTTAACTTTTGTGTAGTGACACCGCTGCATACGCGCCAGCCGATTGACTGACAATCCTCCTTTTTTTTCTCTGTCTCTTTTTCTCTTATCTTTCCTCTCTCTGTCATCTTTATGCTTCCTTCCTATTCCCCCAGCGTAGGGTAGCAAACCGGGCATGTGCCTGGGCCTGGTTAACCTCCCTGCCTTCCCTATTGTTGTTTATCCCCCCCCCCCCCGATTGTGAGCTGTTCGCCTGCTCCGTGTGCTGAGAGGAAGCGGCGGCAGATTTGCTTTGTTCATACTTACGGGTTGGTGATGATTGAGCTTCCATATTGTACAGGTGATTAATTGCAGCCTCAATTTTTTCCAGGCGGTGACTAAACGTGGTCTCAATTTTCTGGAGGACCTGTTCCTGTTCGTTAATCGATTGTGTTTTAACAGCCTCGAGGCTATCACTTACGAACTTTAGAGCTAGTTGTGTGAAGAACCCACAAAAACTCGTCCACGTTGCCTCAAGCAAGTGCACCAGCAGTCTACCTGTCTAACGGTGTCAGTGACCGTCGCTTGATGGTGGTGACCACTGCCGTGAATGCTGCCGGTTACCAGCGCTGGCTGTAACCAAGACTACAACTCTACTAAACAGCCGGCTGATCAACGCAGACGCGAGATACATCGAACATGACCTCTTCATAACTGAAGCAGACGCGCTCCGTCTCGTGGAAATGTAGAATGCCACAATAGCGACGATCAACAACTAGGAACAAAACAGACACGCTTTGTATCATGCCACGTGGAACGCGCTTCATTGGGAAGCGTAGGAGAGCACAGAGAGAGGGGGAGGATGATGCGCATGCGGAGTGGAGGTGTGGATGCCGCACTGCTGAGGAAGCGTTTCATTGCCTTTGCCGGCAAGTCGGGAGAGGGAGGGGAAGCGCTGAGAAACGAGGCAGGGGGAGCGATAGCACATGCACCGTTGGGGTTGTCACACCGCACACTGGTTGGAACTCCGCTGTAACCTGCTTCGTATTTAAAATGCTGTTATATAAGGCTCTGTAAATTTGCACCATTTAGTACATTTTAACGTGTCCTGTCATGACATAGTACGCGGTCCTCTATTACTCCGCCTCCTTCTAAATGCGGCAGCCGCGAGTGGTATTTAGCCCACAGACTTGGTTTCAGCAGCCTAACGCCGTAATCGCTCTACGATCAAAGGAGGCAAGAATGACAGGTGACGATGTGAATCTTCATATAAGACATGCCATCTATCAAGAACAAGCTTACTTGTCGCAAGCGTCGAGTACTCTATTTATTGTATCAAATATGCGAGCTCAATACGTAAGCAAGCCTACCGAACATTTGTCCTACCCCAGTTAGACCACGAATCACCCATTTTGTCAGCTCATCAAAAAATTTAATACAGAAGTGAGAAGCTATCCAGAACAAGACATGTCGTTTTATCACGAGAACTCACAATATCTTGTCTAGGGTAACGCAGCTAAAGTACGAACTTTCACTCCGCCCATTTACAATAGCCGTGACATTGCCCTTTTGTCCCTCTTTCAAAAATATGCCAAAGCCACTCGGTCAACACTGCCACATCTATTACGTCCCTCTCAGTTTTCGCACGGACTAAACAATTACTTCAGCTACTGCCGCGTCTACGGCAACACTAATGCTTTTAAGTACTCATCTCTCTCTCGTGCCATACGACTGTGGAACGATCTTCCCAATACCATTGTCCTTCAGCAAAATCACAACATATTTCGCGAGCATCTCATCAACCATTTCTCTAATAAATCTGAGCTGGTCGATTTTCTGTCATGATTTTTGCAACCTCATTTTTTTAAAAATTAATTTCATCAGTAAAGTGATACTGTTGATTTAAGTTTTGTTGTACTAGAAATAAATTGACTAGAATTGCTCAATTAATTTAGCAGAGATTATTAGACTTGAAGATAGATTAGTTTTGTACCAGAAATTATTTTACTTTACTTTTTAGTGTTTTTATGTTATTCGACATTATTCCTACTTTTATGTACCAACTTTGCTTTTTGATATAATTCTAAATTATCCTTATTTCGTATTGACCCCCCTTACACAATGTCTCTGCGAGGCCTGTAGGGTATATGTAAATAAATAAATAAAATAAAGTTTTACCTGCCAGACTTAACTAAGCATCTCAAGTTCTCGCTCTTCTTTATGCCTCAACTTCCACTTCCCCCGCCACTGTGCCACTCTGTTAGCATGAAGTGCTCCACTGCATCACCTAACGCTCGTCGTATACACAACCAAGCTTGTCCCGCGCAGATGCTCATCGATAGTTTAGGCACCCAACACAACTTCGGTGAGTTCCTCGATAGCGTCCCTTCTAATCTCCCTTCCTACACGCCTTCTACAATGTCCTTACTCTGGCTCTTCGGCTGCTTCATTACCTCTACCACAAAAAATATAGACTAACCCGGAGGCCGGATTGGCTTTGACAGCTCAGCTTTTCCGAAAAGAAAGTAGGAGGGGTATTACAGAGTTTTCTTGAACCACGCGTTTTTACGATCCAAGAGGCCTGTAGCTAATTCGAGTTCCCGAAGTGCGGTGCATACATGCCCGTCTGTGTCTGCGCGTCCGTATGCATGTACGTGGTAGTATTCACTGGGCACCTGCGGGGGAGACCGAAATAGAGCTCCACGTGGAGACGACAACCGCCATTCAACGTATCCTGATAGCTGCGACTTTTTCCCTTTGTTTTTGTTTTAAAATTCTCATATATCGCGGAAACAGGCAGGCCTAAACGACAAGTACCGCTTATTATTTCACGACGTAAAGGCTGAGCTGTGCCCTACAAACTTATACATAGCGGCTAAAAAAAAGTAGGAGTGTTCAATATATAAACAAAAGATCCCCGGGTGGATCGATTCCATTTGCATAGATTCTTGCGCAAGCGGCCGTCGTCGTCTACGACTCGGTTAAGTGTTGCGGAGGCGACACATACATAGGACGAGCTTCTAAACACAGTCAGCGCGTCGGGCGCGTGGCGAATCGATTGGTCCGGGAAATCTGCATACACTTTGTAATTACTATGCCGGGAGCGGTGAGGTTGCCGTGAACGGCAACTCGTCACGATCTCTGTATGTGGCGTCTGCACCGGTATTATGCAACCTCGCCCGCGGTGGTGGTGCAGCAGTATTGATTGTCCCACGGCCTGCGTCGCCAGCGCCATGCCGGGAGGCGAAAGAACTAATCGAGTACAGGCAATTGTCTCCCAAATAAGTGTAATCGTGGGCTCGAGATGAGCATCAATGAAGAATGGCGAAAGAAACGTAAACGAGTGTCACTTGAGATGCTTTTGAGCGGGTATACTATTACAGACATATAGGATAAGTTATGGTTGGATGTAGGGAGCCGGGAATCGCCGTCAGGTTATTGCATGCCCGCAAGCAAGTGCCAACAGACCTACCCACAGGTCTTTTGTCGCACCACGGGATATGTTCGTTATGAAGGGGTGAAGGAGGTGAACTATATTCTAGTACGTTTATTTCTTCCTAAACGAGAAGCAGCCTTGCTTGGCTTAGAGGTGTAACTCAGCTCGAGACGAGCCATAATTTACTTGTTCTCTTTGTGGGTCCCAATGGCCTATACGCCAAAACATCTTAGTCGCAACTGTGAGAAATAGCCTAAAACCCCACCGTATTAACACGGCGAGTTGTTCTTGTAAGACATTGGTTCTTACATGGAATGCGGAATGGCTCTTCCACGAAGGACTATGGGCAGCACGTATAACGAGCACTTGGACGTACGTATGTACATGCCTTGTTGTAATTACCAGAATCTTGTGAGCCGAAGGTAATAGTTGAAGCAACCGTAGTGCTGAAAAGTAAAAAAGAATTGATACGTGCATAAGAAAAGCACAAGTGCAGTGTCCATGAAAGAGCCGAATCTATACTTCAATGAAGAAATTTGTTACAGCCTGAATTGTGAGTAGGCCCGAACTAGTAAAAGACGTCCTGGGTTCTCATGTGCAAGCGGGGACAATGAGATAGAAAAAAATCAGTTAGGAGATGCGTCACTCGCAATGCTTCTTTATAGTTTTTGTGAAGTGGCGGTTTTCTTGAAACATTTTATTATGCACCAAGTTTTGGTAGTATATTGTGCCACATTGGACAAACTATTTTGAAAGTGATAGAGAAAAGGAAAAATAAATAAATAGACGTTTATTTTTAATAGTGTTAATTTTATTTGTTACAATAAAATTGTAGGTTACTTTATTAATGCTCTGGCCTTTGCTTTGTGGTTGAGCGCCTATTTTTTTCGTTTAGATTCAGAAACAGTAAGTACATGCAGGTAGTCAGGTAACATGGGCCAATAGATTTTGGGGCGTATCCAGGCAATATGCTATCAGAGCTTGTGTCGGCGTGTTCCTCGGTTCGGCGCATTACCAGGTCAAAGAGACATCGCTCACTTTTCTGTGGTGTTTTCGTGCGTACGTACAGAAGTTCACTTGTTTTTCATGTGCATTTTATAGCTCAACTAGTTCACAGGATGTGTAGACAGCCGCTCCCGTGACTGCCGTACTGCCTCAGCTGGCGCAAGACTGGCGCCCCCTCGCCTTTGGTGACTGTAAACGTGACAGGCTAAGTAACAAGACGCTGTAGCCTACGGCTGCCAAAGTTATATTTTAAAAACTGCTGTCTCACTTCAGTAGTTTTCAACGATTAAGCAACGTGAGTTTTGGAACTGTTATGTTATTGTGCTAGTGAACATTTGTCTCACAATTGCCTCTGCGAAGTTTCTTGTGCATATTTCAAGTACGTTATTTGGCTAACAAAATATACTTTGCTTCCTCGGTCTTTGTTATTTTTGTTTCTTATCTCTCTCGCATGCAATTTGCAAGACACAACTGAAACGCAATAAAACTCTAAATAAATTTTAAATAAAATACAAAAGTCGGAATTACAGTTTTCACGCTATCTAGAAAAAGTTTCACTTCTTGGCGCATTAACATTACCAATTTCCTCTGAAGGTAGCAGAGCAGTGCATCTTGGCTGTTTTCGACTGCAATGGCCCCTGTTTGCGGTCGGAATCTGCTGCAAAATTAACAGATGAACGTGTCCAGGTGCGCAACGTGTATCCACCGCCTACAATATCAAAAGAAGCCTGCAAGGTCGTTCCAAAGCCGCTCCAGCAAAACGCCGACCCTTTCATTGTGGGCAACGGCGCCATCAAAGATTCGCCAGCCCGGCTGTCACACCAAGACCAGATTAAGCCACACGTTCTTCAAGGCAAGCGAAATTCCTTTGGCACTCCACAACCATTTTGATTCACAATTTGAAAGTGTCACTACGGAACAATTTCAATTTCGAAGTGTGAATTTCACCAGCACGTCATCTCGAAAGGTTTGACGCCCGTTGTTCGAGTTTTAAAGGAAGACGCAATGGGGCGCATTTTCGGTGACTTCAAGATGACCTTAAACCTGGTATACGAGGTTGAGCAGTACCCGTTGCCTGTCATAGACGACATTTTTACAAAAGAATGTGGAGTGAAGGCATTCAGTAAAATAGACCTTCGCGACTCGTACAACTAGGTCGAGCTATGAAGACTTGCGAAAATTACAATTGATAAACTCACCGAAGGTTTTGTTCTGTTACAACAGACTACCGTTTGACAGAGCATGAGCTGCTGTGATATTCCACCGAAAGATTTCCTTAGGACTCAAATAACGTTTGTTCACTGACTGACTGACTAAATTGATGCTGAAGTGGCTAAAGTGGACTCAGGCAAATCTGGATGAAGTGCTGATATCCGAGAGCAACAACAATACAAATGCGAATATTAAGCAGTGTTGCAGCTATTCCGCGAGAACGCCATCAAGCTTCGTTCGGGAAAGTGTAGGTTCTGTGAATCATCATTGCATATCTTGGATATCGTATTGACGCCGAGGGGCTACATCCGCTCGAAAAGAACGTCGACGCAATCATACAAGCCCTATTGCCACGAAACGCTGCTAAGCTGAGATACTTTTTAGGAATTGTCAATTTTCACAATAAGTTTCTGAAAAATGTTTTCAATGTGCTTGCAGCTTTGTATAAGCTTTTAAAAGAGGCGCAAGATAAATTCGGCAAACTAAGGAAAAAAAGTTTGATCCTCAGCAGGAGTTCCTGTTGGAATTGGACGCTTCCCCTTATGGTGTCGGTGTAACACTTTTTCACCGTATATACAGTGAACACAGGGAAATGGAGTTCCTTCACAAGTACTCCCTTCGGCTGAAAAGAATAGAAAGAGTGAAATAACTTTATTGGGTTGAAAAAAAGGGGAGTTTAGGAGCTAGATGGGTGGAGCGCCTTGTCTGAAGCTCCACTAGCTTGCGCCGCCTGCCGGACGTGGTCCAGCAGTGCTAGTTGCACCTCCGGGTCCGATCGAGCGAGTAGTGCCTACCACTGCTCCAAAGAGTTTTCCATTTTATACATACGCTGTAAGCGATCGAGTTCATTTGGCCGTTTAGCACAATTCCACGAGACATGGTAAAGGGTCGGTGGCGAGTCGCCACACTATAGACAATCGCGCCCATACAAAGTAGTGTGAATTTTGTGCAGTCGTAATAAATTTGGGTGAACTCCCGTTTGAATTTTACGGAGGTCTATGGCGTATTCCCTTTGAAAGGTTTGGGGGGGGGGGTGCCACATTTCTGCTGCGTGCATCGATGGTGAGCAAGAAGCTCTCGCGGAGCCATCCGATCCGGGTCGTTTTCCTCCTCCTCGCGAAAGCCGTCGAGCGTAGTGCTGGGTAGTGGCAACAGCGAGAAAGGCTCCTGCTCCGCTCGGTTCGTGAGCGCTCGAGCTAGAGCGTCCACCCTCTCGTTACCCTCTAGGCCTGCATGTCCCTGGCACCAGACCAACCTATAATTGTTGGTCGATTCACCGCCTAAAAGTTTGCAAATGTTTAATGGGAGGCGGTCTTTCGTGAATAGGCAGCACGCCTCTTGCGATTCTGAGAGTATGGTGATGTACGTCTGGCCGTCGTTGCGCTTTCGACTTTTAATCGCCAATGCACGGCGAAACACTCGGCCTTAGCGATCGATGTAGTGTACAGCGATGCGCTGGACGCCATGCTTCTTGTGTCGCTGCTTACCATTGTGACGACGCAGCGCTTCCAGTTATACCTGGAAGCGTCAACGTATAGCACGTTCTCATTGCCTCTGACAAATTTTTTGATCCATTTTACACGCTCCTCTCGCCTTTCGTGATGCCACCCCTTGGTCATGTTCCTGGGGATAGGGGCGACCGAAATATGTCGTCGGACTGGGTCTGGTACGTCTACCAGCTCCTCGTCCAAGTTTTGGGGTTGCGGTGGTATACCCGCCCTCATCAGTATCTCTCTTCCCGACTTCGTCTGACTGAAGCGGTTGCGCTGAGAGATCAATGTTGCTGCTTTCAGTTCAGCGTACGTGTTATGCAGGCCGATCTCGAGAAGTATGTGTGTCGAAGTGCTTATCGGTAAGCCTAATTCTGCCTTGTAAGCCCCTCTTATGATGGAATCTACTTGCTCTTCCTCGCTCTTGTTCAGTGTGTGGAAAGGCTAGCTGTATGTCAATTTACTCATTACGAGCGCCTGCACTAAACGGACAGTATCACTTTCCTCCATTCCCTTTTTGTGGAAGATGATTCTCTGAATGATCCTAGCCACTTGTTTAGTTGCCGATTTAAGAAGACCGATAGTGTGATTTGCCCTACCACTGCTTTGAACCCAGAAACCCAGGATCCAGGCGACGGTACCTCATTAATTTTCTGCTTTAGATTTCAGTTTCTATTCTTCCATTACTTTTGTAGCGTTTGCTGTGAATTCTCATCACCTCTGATTTTTCGGCTGCACAACTGAGACTACTGGTTCTGGCAAAGTTTTCTACAGCCAGTGCCGCCTCTTGCAAAGTCTGCTGTTTGCTGGCCAGGGATCCCCGTGTGGCCCACAGGGTAATGTCGTCCGCGTAGAGGGTATAACTAGCTGTGGTACACAGTCCAAGGTCCGAGCGAGTCGAAGCATGGTGATAATAAACAACAGAGGAGATATTATGGCTCCTTGAAGCGTTTCCTTGTTTGGCATTCGGAATGGCTCAGGCCGAACGCTTGAGATACCAATTTTCGCCTCCCTATCGGTGAGAAAATCTTTTATATAGTTATATATATTTTCCCCGCAACGAATTATATCTAGCTCTGAGAGTATAGCTTCATGAGAGATATTGTAAAAAGCTCCTTTTACGTCTAGAGCAAGCAGCAAATGCTCTCCACCTTTGGGAACGCCTTTGAGGACCTTTCCTTGTATCAGGAGGAAAGCGTCCTCTGTTGGGAGACCACTGCGAAAGCCCAGCATGGTGGCCGGAAACAGCCCCTTGTCCTCTACAAAATTCTGAAGTCTGGTGTGAACGATCCGTTCAAAAAGCTTCCCCATATATTGCGTAAGTGATATAGGTCTGGCGCCTGCAGGGAGGGCTTTTTTCTGGGTTTCGGAATGGTTATATTTTTGGTGGTTTTACATTCTTCAGAGCATTTCCCTTTGAGCCAATAGTGTTCATTGAATTGTTTTGTCAGGCCTTCGATGGCTTTGTCGCTAAGGTTTCTTACCATCGCATTCGTAATTTGGTCTTCACCGGGGGCTGTGTTCCTCTTGGCTGCATGAGATGCCGCAAAGGCCTCCTCCTTTGTTATCGGCTCGTCTAGTTTCTCACTTCTAGCTCTAATGTAACTCATGTGATTAGCCAAATTACTTGGTGAACTATCGCCAATATATCTCTCCTTGAGGGCTTTCACGAGGTCATCGTAACTGCCCGCAAATGTTTCTGCGATTTTCTGCAGTTTTCTGCTTGTTGTTTATTTGGACTTGTTGTAGTGCTCAGTGTGTTATGAAGCGAATTGCAGAACTTGACCCATGCCTCGGTAGGCAATTTTCTTGCATAGTCGTTTGCTTCCTCTGCAAGAGCAGCGATCCTACGCAGTAAATTCCTATTCAGGCGTTGACGTTTCCAACGCTTTACTAGGCTGCGCCTGCTCTCCCATAGGTGTAGCAGATGGCTGTCTACTGCTGGCGTCTCTACGGTTCTGGCTATTTTGTTCGTAGTGATTGCGCGTACCGACTTTATGTACTGCGATCATGCCCCTATTGAGTCCGGTATGGAGTCGTGTGGTGGATCTCGTTTCCTGAACTCAGTCCAATCTGTGATCGCCGCGTCGCCTATCAATCTGCGAAGTTTGGCGGTCGATATGGAGACGCTTATAATGTAATGGTCGCTTCCTGGAATTTCCTCCAGGTTTGTCCGGGCAGCGTCGTTGAGGTTGAAGGTGAAAGTGAGGTCCGAGAACGTGTCTCTACATACGCTGTTGAGATCGGGAGAGTTATTAAATTCAGGCCCAGCCTAGACGATGCATGTTCTAGACGCCTTCCTTGCGGCGAATCTTTTGGACAACCCCATGGGGTGCTGGGTGCGTTAAAATCACCCAGAACCAATAGGTGGTCCTTGTTGCCAGCGATTTTAACCGTCTCAGCAAGAAGCTCATTGAAGCCTTAGGCTTTTTCTCTTGGAGGACTGTATAGGCTCACTATTAAAGTCTTCGCCTCGCCTCTCTTTCGGGGGAATAAACTGATCATTTGGTGACTGATCTGTAGTGTTCCGATGTACTCATCTGTTGCCGCAATCATCTTGCTCACAAGCGTCGCTACGTGAATAATTTTGGTGCTGAAAAACATAACAACCCTGAAGATTCACTATTCTGGCACCAATTTCTTGCAAGCATATAACGTCGGGCTTAATTGGTGCCACATGGGGAGATACGAGTGTAGATTTTTTAGGCAAGGAACTTCTAGCAGCTGCGGATGCTGCCGACTTATGTGTGGCGAACGATAGCAAACCTACATTTTTCGAGCCACCAGATTCATGGAGTGCAAAAGACCTTGTACATCACTCCACAGACCTTCTGGTATCATTGACCACGGCTTTAGACAGGGTGAGCAGTGACCATTTCTCTATCTTCACCAATATCCTGGGATTTCGAACTGCTGTACACCAATCCTACAGTGTAACACGCTGGGACACATATAGAGAAGCGGTTGACAAATCCACTGGTGAGCTGTTCGCAGATATGTTGCAAAGCAAGCGAGCAGCAACTTCGTTGCTAAAACTGACCGAGCATTTTCTTGCTCCTGACATGAAATTGAAGAACCTCTGCGCAGCACGTAGACGAGCGGAACGGAAACTAATGAGAACAAAAGGAAATCCATCTCCGAAAACCGAATATAACAGCATAAATGCTGCGATCAGTCGCGAAACAAAAAATTAACACGAATTAAATGGGCCGCTTTCTGTGAGAGTTTTCAACGTTTACGCCCTTGACAAGGATATGGGCAGTAATAAATGGTCTTTCTGGGAAGATCCGCTCACACAGGCCATTCGAAGCACTCGCTTTGAAACAAGGGAAAGATTTGAAAACCCTTGCAGAGGATTTCGCAGACGTGTACATATCTGGCAGATCAGCAGGAGCAGCGATTCTTCTGTCACCTCAGTTTTTTCACACGATGGATACGCCATTCACCTTTCGAGAGCTGGATGTGGCATTTAGCAAATTAAGAAGACGCTGTGCCGTGGGTTCCGATTTGATCAGCAATCAAATGCTGACAAATCTGCAATATGAGCGAAAAAGGGCCCTTTTGGACATATTTAATTATGTCTGGAGCATGGGATATATTCCAGTTGTTTGGAAGACATCGTGGGTGGTGCCAGTTCTAAAGTCCCGAAAAGATCCTGCGAGCCTCACATCATATCGACTGGTATCTCTTACATCATGCGTATCTAAGTTGATGGAAAGATTAATATGTACAAGAATAACTTGGTACCTTGAACAAGGAAGACGATCGCCGTCGTGTATGACGGGATTTCGCCCACGACGGAGTGCACAGGACAGTGTTTTGGACCTATTAAGCCACATCGAGCACCACCACGTAAGCGGACTCTCGACACTCCCCGTCTTCATAGACGTTGCCAAGCCATATGATTGTCTGCTTCAGGCAGGTATCGTGAACGGGCTCCAAGCCATGGGTGTGTCGGGGAATTCTCTTCGGTTCGTACATGAATTTCTCAGAGACCGCTGTGTCCGGGTTAAGCTTGGAAAAGTAACGAGCGATGAGAGAAGCGTTTCAATAGGCGTCCCACAAGGAAGTGTTCTATATCTCTTGCTTTTTAACGCTGCCATGACCAGCCTTCCTGACACTCTGCACTTAGCTCTGAAAGCAGTTAAAATATCCATCTACGCCGATGACATCTGCATTTGGATGCAGATGTCATCGTTTGGCTCGGATAGCACAGAGCGCTATTTATATCATTGAGCGTCACGTGTTGACACTTGGCCTATCTTTATCAGCAGAAAAATCGGTCTTCATGCTCTTCCCGGGAGCGAGACGGAAGTCAACACGTCTGTCGCTGAATATTCGAGGCCGCTCAATTCGTTGTGCAACAAATGTCCGTTTCCTGGGCATTACAATCGACAACAAGCTATTATGGTGACGTGCGGTTGATGGTATAGTCACTGCATGAGTGCAAAGGATCAACGCTCTTCATCGCATGGCAGGGGTACGTTGGGGCAACAATCCTATGTTCATGCTTAAATTTAATGCTGCGCTTATAACAAGCCGCATTCTTTATCAGCTGCCCCTGATATTACCATCACCGAGCCAGTTCGAGCGCCTAGAGGCAGTGCACGGAAAGGGTCTTCGCTTGGCGATTGGAGTTCCTCCGGCGGCTTCAAACACGAAGGTCACCAATGCAGCCAAGTCTCTTCCGCTTCGCCTTTTGGCGTCTCAGGCCTTACTGACGCAGCTGTCAAGACTGAGCGAGTCTATCGCAGGCACGGCGCTTCTCCGGGGGCTAAGAGCAAGAGCTGGCTCACATTTCGACGCAGCACAGAACATATTTCAATATTTAGGCTTGAAACTGCCTAAATGGCGTCCTATGGACCCGCCATAGTCTTTTGTGGATGTTGCGTGTAACTTCAGCGTTCCCAAGCTACCAGCGAAGCACACCATTCCAGCCGCGGAAGCAAAATTTCTTGTGCTAGACCACTTGAGCACCATGTATACCGTGGCCACCTACAAGTGTACACCAACGGATCAGTGTGCACACAAACGGATAGCCGCGCAGCGGCTTTCTGCGTACTCTGCCTTGCCGTGTCATGGTCTGGCCGTCTGGATCGCGTGGTTTCGTCCACAATGGTAGAAAGCGCTGCAATCACGGTGGCTTTGCGAAAATTGCGATACTTTTCTGCACGAGATGTTGTAGTGCTGACGGACTTCAAATCTGCACTACAAAGACTGCATCGTGACCTACCTCAAGAAAAGTTCACCATGCGATCTCGGGCACTAATTAAACACCTAATTGGCAAGAGTTTTAATATAAAGTTTCAATGGATCCCATCCCACGCTGGCATTGAAGGCAATAAAAAGGCTGATGTCCTTGCGTGCGAAGTGCGGACTTCTGTTCCAAAAATAAGAACTCCCAAGACTTAACACAACAAAGATGTGATACACAATCATTTCAAGGCGATCTACAAGTTTCCACACAAAGCATGTGTAATTTATGGACTTCCTCGTGAAGAAGCGACGCTGTTGTACCACATAAGAACCGGCTTCGCATACACCCTGGCCTGGTCATTCAAGACTGGGAGATAAGCTTCCCCGTTCTGTGCCTTCTACGATGACACCAGGGATATTGAACATTTTATTTGGATTTGACCACAGTTTGATGTGCAAAAAGCAGCGATGATCCGCACTTTGCAAAAAGGCTGTCATAGGCACCGGACAGTTGATGACGTCGTTTTTCCTGAAGGACCCGCTGCAACTAGGAGGAACGTGCAACGAATTTGGTTGGTCTTCATGCGAGACACTGGGCTGTCTGACACGTGGTGACAATTTCCAAATTCAAGAGATGCTCAGGCGGGGCAATTGCCACCCAAGCAGGCAAGGCCGATCCCGCCTGCTGCACCACCACCACCACCACCACCACCACCTGGTGCCACATTGATATAATTCTGGAGTGTTCTGGCGCGTTTGTGAAAAGTTCGGCGATCCCACTGCCAGATCTCTAATTGTTCCCCACTTCTATGGCTATTTTTGGCTATGATGTATGGGTGCTTCCGCGTCGTCATTATTCTCTTGAGATTGTCTGCTCTTTCCAGCGGTAGTCGAGCGAGAGCGCTTGTTTATTGCCCTTTGCAAGCTGATTCACATACTGCCTTTGAGTTTTTAATTTTTCGCCAACGAAAAATTCTACCTCAGTCATTAAATTGACTAGCAGTTTATTAACGTTAGCTGTACGTTCCCTGTTTTCATCTAACTGCATCAGTATTTGCTGCGTTATTTGGTCGTGGTTATTTACTGTCGTGCTTGTGTTAGGGGTGGTTGTACCTGCGTACACCATCCCTTCCTCAACTTCAGCTGACGCAACGCTGCCCCCCCCCCCGAAAGGGTGGGTTTTATTGACTGTTGATATGTCGTTTTCTGGCTACATCCTCCAGTTATTCCTGTCGGGTTTTGTGATCGTAGTTTAGCCTCTAGCCGTCTCTCTAATGAAGATTATGCTGCCTGTAAGTCATTTCACTCTTCGGCCATTTCTTTGTTCAGCTGTTTGACATATTGAGTCAATCTCTTATTTTCTTCCAATATTTTCTTATATTGTGGATTTTCTGTTTTAGGAGCATTGGAAGACACTGCCCCCGCAAAGCTCACCTGATTTATGTTTGTCTGGCTGGCGGCTAGGGTGTCTTGTGATTCCTGGCAGGAATTCATCTCGGCCGGAGGTCCGCGGTGCTTTTTTTGGTTCTTTAAGCTGGATTTCCCAGGGGCCGGAGGTGCCATGTTAGTGTGATATTTCCTATCACTCCTTGAACGAGATCTCGATCGCGACCTTGACTGGGATCTCGATCGGGATCGTGAACTTGACCTTGACTGGCGCTGTTTCTGCCGGTCCAAGCTGAACCGTCGAGGCATTTGCAGCCTTAGTTCTTCAGACGACTTGGCATCGTCGGTACATTCAGGTTCACATACCCAGTCTTTTGGCTGATCTGTCCTCAATTTCTTGGAGGGAGCGACGTTCTTAAGTTTTTTTCTTGCACAGACTATCTCCTGTGGGGTGTTCACCATCACAGATGACACACTTGGGGATGCAGTCGCGTCCTTGCATTGGTTCTCTTGCCCCGCACCTGAGGCATACATTGACATTTGGAGTTGAACAGAAGTCCGTACGGTGTCCGGTTAGGAGTCATATCTTGCACACCTGTACTGTTGGCTTGTATGGGTAGCAGATTAACTCGGCACCCATTATGTATACGCTCCTCGGTAGCACATCGCCCGTGAATGTGATAATCACCGTTTTAGACGAGCCGAACATTCTTGCTCTCTCAATATTTCCCCTTGAGTCCAAACACGTAGGTTCTCCATTAGTTCATCTTGTGAAGTCCCGGCTGGTATTTCATGTACAATTCCCCACAAGACGCCTTCTGGGTCGACCGCTTATTTATTAAATGCGTGGATCTGTACCCTGATCTTGACTGATACCTCGCAGCCTTCTCGCTACCTCCATGCTTGGCGTAGATAGGATTACAATGTTCGACCCTAGGTGAACCCGTATCAGAAAGTCGTTGCTATTGAAACTTCGTTGGCAGGCATCTATCACAGCCGTGGAGAGTTCCAGTCCCGATATGTTTTTAACCCAGAGACCCTTATGTGGCCTCAGAATAATCTTGATGTCCTCTTTTGGTAGAGGAGGTGGGTCGGGTCGCTTGCTCCGTCGGAAAACCTGCGTGTCTTCAAGTTTTAGGGGCGCAGCTCCTTGTTTAGAAAAAGTTTATTTACAGCATGTACAGAACACAAAGGCTTCATACCATTCCAGTAACAGGGCACATACACTTCTGCACATCTATATTTCACGACCAACATCACTACGCTACAGTGAAGACATTTTCTCTAATATACATGATTATGTTGGCATACATGTACACAAAAATTCAATGTGATATAACGATACAAGGGTATAACGATACAATAGATCCAAATGAAACACAATTTGTAACAAATGAAATCATATACAACAACTCAACGGGCGCTGCTTAGCACCAAGTCGGTCGAAAAATGAGTTGTATCCTTTCGTGTTCCACTTTGACGAAAGGGCACGACCAATGCCGCAGAAACTCTTGCTCCCCGAGGAAGAAAAGCTCTTCGGAGAGGAACGCGAGGATCTCTCGTCTCAATCTCCCCAGTATCGGCCCCAAGGCACGCCGGCGGCAATTGGCAGCTACGGCCTCACATCGGTTTCTCCAAAGGCTGAACAGCCCCGCAACTATTAAGAGAGCGGAGAAGCAGCTACGCGGAAATCGGCCGTTGGACACGAAAGTTCGCACACCCTGTCCCCGAAAACCAGCATTAACCGCACGCCAAAAAAGGCGGGAAACCACACATTCAAACGTCGCATGTCGATTGGTCTCTACCATGGCGCAGTTGGGGCAAGTGGAAGCGCGAACCACCTGCCATCGCTGCAACCGATCTCGCGTGGGGAGCAAGCCCCAGCCCAACCTCCAGACAAAGTCTCTGAGATGCCCTGGCAACACTGCGGCAGTTATTGGTTTCCAAGCACGGTTCAATACAGATTGACGATGCTGGGGCACCAAGGGCCGTAGAAGGGCGGCCATTGTGTCCACAACTTTAGAATCGGCCACCTCTATCTCTGGGCACGTAGCTTCCAAACGTCGGTGAAATTCCAGAAGGGCTCGATACAAAGATGGTAATTCAGTTGATTGGGGACCTTTGTTTATTTGGCTATCCAGCAAGAAGACACGTAGTGATGGCCCCACATGGTAACGAGCCAGTGTCTGAGCGGGCACGTCATCATTGCTTAGTATTCGCAATAGAGTGCGGAGGCACAATGTAGAAGCCGTGACGGAAACGTCGGGGAATGCAAAACCGCCTTGATCGCGCGGTTGAGCTAACGCTGGACGCGATAACAATTCTGTGCCACCAGACCAAAAAAATGAACTGATGCAGCTTTGCACTTTCCTGCAGACGTGGAGCGGTGGTTTAACAGAATGGCAAAGGTACCAAAATTTTCCTAGGTACACCGTTTGTGTTAAGTATCGGCGTTCCAAGAGGGGGAATTCGAAGTACCTGGCCGCTTTGATATCATTTAGAAGAGTTTGTACAACGGATGACCAGATGCTATCCTGTATACCAAATACAGTGAAAGTAACTCCGAGTATTGAAATCTCAGGAGACCACTGTAAAGGCGACGTGATGTTGATACGACCGCTGGGGTTGCCAATGAAAAAATACCGGCTTTTAGAAAAGTTTAACCTTGCACCGGAGATAATACCGAAATCATGGAATGTATCAAGAGCATGCTGCAGCGACTGTTCATTATGTACATATAGAGTGATATCATCTGCATATGCAGCGACTTTTACTTGAGTGTTACCGGGTAGAGGTAAGCCACGAATCTGCGGGTGATGTTCAACGGCCCTTAAGAAGGGCTCTATTGCAAGGATAAATAACACTGGGGAGAGGGGACACCCTTGACGGACCCCACGCGTGACTCTAAATGCGTGACTCTCACGGGAATCTAAGTAAAGGGTACTTTCTAAATTAGTGTACATCGCGTTGATAAGGTCAATGAACTTATCCGGGAATCCATATGCATGTAAAACATTTATTATGTAGCCATGTTCTATGAAATCGAAAGCTTTCTCTTGATCTAATGAAACCAACAGTCCTTGCGCACATCGGCTAATGGTGTATTGAATGATGTCACGCGTTAACCACGTATGGGTGTGTATTTCTCAGCCCGGAACAGAACAGACCTGGGGAGCGGTTAATGTTGCAAGAAATGGACTTATTCGGCGCACCAAAATGTTAGCCAAGAGCTTGTAATCTACATTGAGCAGGGTAATAGGGCGCCAATCTTCTGGTCGCGTGGACATTGGGTCTTTCTTGGGAACTAGTGTTATACGGCCTTTGTGGAAAGAAGTTGGAAGTGTAATATCTTGGAAACACTTGCGAATGACGCGTGACATAGTTGGACCAATGATAGGCCAGAACTGTACATAAAACTCTGCAGGAAGTCCGTCAGGCCCTGGGGCCGATCCCTTTTTCATTGCGTCATTGGGTGGCGGTGATAAGAGGACGTCATTTGACATGTTGGAATCATGAGGTAAATCTGTTAGTAGAGGATGCGAAGAAACGGATCCTGGGTAACAGACATTAGTACCAGATTTAGCTATTGACTCAAAGTGTTGGGTGAATTCCTGAAAGTCGCGTGTACCCGCAGAAGCTGGGGTGATAGAGCTCAGCGAGTGGGCAGGCGAGCCTGGTGGACGAAGCAGAGCTCTGCGTGCATACCTTAGCACCTCAGGGTGCGCACAGGGTGCACGTCTACAGCGCCAAGCTGCAGCCGATAGTGAAGAAGCGCGCATAATACGCTGGTACCGTTCAACGAGCTCCTCTTGCCATGCCCGCATTACAGTGGAAGGACTGGGATCTCGATTGGCAATGCGTATCTTCTGGATTAACAATGACGCTATACGGGTGCAAAGTCCTCTGCCCGACGCACTGCAATGATGCCGCCACTATTTTGTGAGGCGATCCCAATCAGCTACATCGGCCCCAATAAGCGATGCGCGTACGCTCGGGATAATTTCTCCGTAGCCTGAGAGTCCTGGAGGACGCGGCAATCGAGACGCCATGGTCTGTGAACCGTTGGCGTCCCCGCTGGCAGGCGGAGAGATAACATAACCGGCCGATGGTCGCTAATGTACACCGGTGTCGGTGGCAATGACATTACCCCGGTGTCGTGAACGTAGGTAATGAGACTGGGGGATGCATACACGCGATCAATTCGGCTGCTCGACGCTGCTCGACGCCAAGTATAGGCATAATTACTGCCATGCACAATTTGATGAATGTCACTCAAAGTCAATTGCTGCACTAGACGTTCGAGTTCTCTGGCATTCCAGTTTGACCGGCCGCGACCCGGACCTCGAACATCTGCGTGTGAGTCTAAGACACAATTGAAATCCCCTAAAAGTACCACATGTCGGGAATTTAAAAGGAACGCATCAAGAGATTGGAAGAACGCGTTTGAGTTCTCGCGTGCCGCTGGGGCATACACGGCAACAAATCTTATTCTTAACGAAAAAAAGGTGCAGTCGAACGCCAGCACGCGTCCGAAGGCATCGAAGGAAACGTGATGGTCACGTAAAAGACCTCGGTTAAAAATAACGACTCCGACGCCAGTCGAATGCGTGCTGGCGTACGAAAAGAAACAATCAAAATTGAACGCGCGCTTGAAAGCGAGTACATCAGAAAGCTTGAAAAAATTTGTTTCTTGCACGAACAGCAAATCACAGTGCACTGAACGTGCAAAAGCCAATACCTCAGCCTGTTTTTGTGGATTTCGGAAACATTGAACGTTAAAAGTATTAACATTTAGAGTAAGAGCCATTGGGAAAATGAAAACATACTATCGGATCACGCAAATGCAGGGGTACCTTTATCAGGTGCGGGAGCCAATGCCCCGCAAGTGGCTGAGTCATTTTTTCCGGCCAGGCGATCCACCGGAGGCTCGGGGCTTCCGGGATCGCGTCGAAGTCCGAAGGGGACTTCTGTCTCTGGTGGGGGCTTCTAAGTCACGAGTAGTGATCCGGGGGCGTTTGGTGTCCGGGTGTTTGAGCGAGGATGGTACAAAGACGTCTCCACTGTCCTGGCTTATGTCACTGGGGCTGGTGTCTTCGTCAATTTGTAGGGGCGCCTCACTCGCGGTGCTGTTGGAGTCCTCGTAGATGCAGGCGTCGTCTTTTTGAGATGTAGACTCCTCGATGACACCTGAACTTGTCGACAGAGCAGCAACGCGAGGAGCCTCAGATGCAATATTCCCATCCGAGACGCCGTCCTCACGAGGCGCTTCGTCTGACGAGGGCTTGGCCTGCGATTCCTCAGAAATGGCCACGGGACGCGGGGAACTTAAGTTTTCAGTACCTGGAGGGATTACCAGGCCCGGAATCGTTGGGAACGCAGTGGGCGTCTGGTGCAGCGCCGCGATTGGCACACCCTGGTCGTTGTCGGCCACCACGGCTCGCGCCGACGAATCGTCGCACTTGTTCTTAGATGGCGTTCCTGGTTGAAGTGGAGGGAAATCCTTGGATGCCGCCTCGGAATACGATGGCCTGATGGTGCAGGCCACGGTGGCATGCGGGTCCCCACAACGGCGACATGGCAGCGAGCAGCCTTTCCCGTCGTGGCCATAAACGCCGCACCTTCCACAAAACGGAGCTGTGCAGTTCATGCGGAAGTGCCCACTGTCTGCACATCGACGACACACTCGCTGGATGCCTTTATAGTCACAGGTCACTCGATGGCCCGCGACCTTGAGGTAGTTGGGCACCGGTGACGAAGCCTTCATTTCCATTCGGACGTATCGCGTCCCAGTGGTCACGGTTGGGCGCGATCCCATGAGTCCTCTGGTGATGTGCAGCACCTTCCCGTAGGGAGAGAGTGCTTGTGCGAGGACTTCGCTGGGTACGCGGCACGGCAGGAACAGGACGGTCACTTGGGTCACTTGGGGTCCCAGGGGTACGATGGCGACGCGCTCTCCTCGGATGATAAGGTGCGACGCGTCTACGATTTGGGCCAGTGCGGCCTCACTGTTGACGGTAACTTGGTAGTTCCGGCCTCCAAAGTGCTGAACGCAGTACACTTCTTCGATTCCTACTATTGAGGACGTCGCGTCAACGACGTCTTCGGGACTAGTCCCCTCGGGGACGACTACGTCGAAGGCTAGCGCCTTCTTCGGGGGCTGGCTTGCCATGACGGGCGTCCGCCAGCCCAGAGACGCTGTGAGACGCTAACAACGACGTGAGACGCTAAGACGCTTATGGCGTGGCTTGTGCGTCCCTCGCGGTACGTAACCACCAGTGGCACATACCCGAAATAGCGGTCCTTACGATTTTGACCTCCAAGGTGGTACCGGTGAGAGATTTCTTCTGTGCGTTGTTGAACAATAAAAATAGTGCTCAATGCACATGTTAATTGCTGCTAAGGGTGAATGAGAGACAGGAGCATTCGGCCTTTAGGTAACGGGCACGCTGCGATCCCCATTAGCAGCTAAATGGCATGTACATTGAGCACGATCTGACAAGAAAGGGTTGCTACGTTATACTCGCTGGGTGTAACCTCATTGGTTTTAGAAAGGTTTAGCGAGCGTTGGGCCGCATAGCCATGAATACAGTGAACTAGTATATACCATGAACTCGAGGTAGTTAAAGGTGAGAAGTAAACCCGAAGCGCAAGCCGTAAAAAAGTGTGCATGTGCCACCTCCCGTTTAGTCCTTGAAATTTCCGCTGGATGGCGGTGCTTCTATATGAAAAATATATGATGAAAAGATGCGAGATGGTGGTACCTGGAATGCTGAATAGATGGACGAACGGACACACAGACAGATGCATGAATGGACGCATGAACGGACGCAGGCACGGATGCATGGACGAACGCAGGGACGGACGCACGAACAGACGCACGCACGGACGGGTGGATGGACGCATGGACGGTTACACAGACGTACGCAGGAACGGACGGAAGCAAGAACGAATGGACGGACGAATGCTTCGCCCCACTCCCCATCATTCACTCCGTGGATATGCTGCCATTTTTTTGTTTTTCGGTGGGCGGATTGCTTTCCAATTTCTCGTTGGCGTTCACAGCCTTCTACATCTGGGATTGCTACTTATTGAACTGGTTTTTCTTTTGCCTGCACGATAAAGCGGTATGTCAGGCATCCTCAGTCCATCCACAGCATTCCGAACACGTCGCGTCGCCAGTCTCGTTTCCAAGAGTCGCGTCAACAGACGCTGGTTCGTCATCCTTTGCCTGCCGAGACGAGACGCCACTCGCGTCCGTGTCAGCGGTGAGTGATTCCAGTGCCCAAGAGGGGCCGGGATAAGCTTCGTCAATTTTCATATGGTGAGAAAAGGTGATCAGCCCCGGCCAGGCATGCTTGGCAGAACATAGGAAAAGTGACCGCCACTCCTGCCAAGTTAGTCGGAGCACCTAGGCTGGCACAGCTTTCCCGCCAGCATTTTGTCGTGTCACAAAACAGGTCAAGAAAGTGAGGTAAACATCGCTTAACTTCAATCCTTGTCCCGTGGCAGCAAAGCAAGTGTCCAAAGTTCACTGTCTGCTAGTCCGTGCTCCCACAAACACACAACACCGTCATGTTCCGCACGTCGGAGTGCCTTCCGGGACGTGCGACGCCGGCCGTGGTCGTTAAGGTGAGCGTCTCCACGAGGTCGTCCAATCTGCCGGCGATAGTTTCTTCTCGTAAAGTTGATCCTGGCCCAATCTTTGGGTACCCGTGGAATCAGCAGAACTTCACGAAGCAGACTATAAGACTGTTAGATGAGTTTACGCGAAGTTGCTCTTAGAAAAGCTTCGAGAAAGCGGAGCGCAGTGTGAGCATGTCTTCACAGTTTGGCGCATCCTTGGGTCCTGGCTGAAAAGAAGTACTCACAAAAAGAACAAGAACATTTAGCCCTAGTACATGGCGTGACACTGTTCAGCAAGTACCTTTTGAAGTGGGAGTCCACATTCGCAATAGATCATTCTTTATCGTTGGGGCTACTGAGCCAGACCTGGAATCTGTGATGGCTGCCGCGTGCATTCAGATATGATCACTTTTGCTCGGGGCGTACTAGTACAAGCAGATATGTAAACCTGGCAAACAAATGCTAGTCTCTCATGCCCCAAGACACTTACCACAACCATTGCAGGAGCCCGAAAGCAAAACAGGAGACCTCACGTAAATGGTGTTTGTCATTGTCTAGCTGGGTCAGCCAGTGCTGTCTCCCAAGTACTTCAAGCACTCACTGAAACGCATAATGTTTTAAAAAAAAGAACGCAGGTACGTGACTGAAGGATGGCCCTCCCTCGTTAAATACCAGAAAAGATGACATGAGTTGTCTGCCGAGAAGAACATATTATTCTGGGGCCACCGTGAATCGGTACCCTGAGCGGTGCGTGAGAACATATTGAAAGTGTTGTATGAGTCTCATCAGGGAGCGTACACAATCAAGACAAGGGCAAGAGCTAGCGTTGTTTGCCCCGCCTGGAACGAGACATTGAGAGGGTCACTTCAGAATGCAGAAATTGTGTGCAAGCTTTGCCATCCCTCCGAAACGAAACGGTGTCAGTTGGCCAATTTCACCAGAAAGGTGGTCGTGGCCCCGCCACGGTGGTCTAGGGGCTAAGGTTCTCGGCTGCTCACCCGTCACGGGATCGAATCACGGCTACGGCGGCTGCATTGTGGATGGAGGCGGAAATGTTGTAGGCCTGTGTGCTCAGATTTGGGGGCACGTTAAAGAACCCCAGGTGGTCTGAATTTCCGGGGCCCTTCACTACGGCGTCTCTCATAATCATATTGTAGTTTTGGGACGTTAAACACCACATATCAATCAATCAATCAGAGGTGGTCATGGTTGCGCAGATTACGCAGGACCTATTGCTAACAAAGTTAGGTTGGCAATCGTAGATGTACCCAGCAATTTGATAGAAGCCATTCTTGTATCTCGAGCAACCGCTAATGCTATGGTGGATTCTATGCAAACCTTAATTGATATGTGGAGTTTAACGTCCCAAGACCACCATATGATTATGAGGGACGCCGCAGTGAAGGACTCCGGAAATTTCGACCACCTGGGGTTCTTTAACGTGCACCCACAATTGAGCACACGGGACTACAACATCTCCACCTTCACCGGAAATGCAGCAGCCGCATCTGGGATTCGAACCCGCGACTTGCGGGTCGGCAGTCGAGTACCTTAGCCACTTGACCACCGCGTCGGGGCTTCTATGCGAACCTTGTTCAGCCAGTTTAGGTGGCCGCGAACCATAATTATCGACAAAAATGCGCTTTTCCCCGGAGCAGAATTCGCTCGACTTTTGCTGATAAATGGAAGGGAGCGCATTCGTACCGCGCCTTGTTACCCTCAAAAGTAATGCACTAGCTGAATGCGTTGTGTGAAATCTTGAGAATCCATGGACTGAAGAGAATGCCCTAAGAACTGTGAGCGGCTCTGTCAAGGATGCTTTGCAATAACAAAAATTCGCCAGGGGTTCCTGGGTTTTTGCTTTCTTAACTACTTTTGCGCTACCGTTTGCATAGTAGACTGTAACGGGCTTTCCTCCCAGAAACCTCGAATTGTGGAATAATTCAGGGGCGGAGTCTGCCAGTTGGCATTTCGCTCCTGGTGATACCGTTTATATTCGCAGCTATGGTATAGGAAAGTAGTTGATGCCGGGTCAAATGAAATTGACGAGTGGTGCACGTCCTGTCAATGTAGCTGCGGATGACGGTGTCGTTAGACGTCATGTCAGCCAATTACAAAGACGTACATCCGACATCAATGTAAGCAGAGAAGCATCGACTCCAGAAGAACCACCTCCCGACGAACAACCCCTAATGACAACAATACGCCGAAATGCGAAGCTGATGTCCTCTCTAATAGCGCTGTTACCTGCGCCACTTCGGTCCTCAAGAATCAAAAGGTCCATGGAACGCTACGGATCTAGGGGTGGGAGTGCCCCAGATAAGTCAGGTCAAATGACGTCGCTTGGCGCATGCGTCATTGTAACTTTTTCATTCTTCATCTCTTCTGGCTTTCTTATACAATTCCGAGTTGAAAATAATTCTCGTCCTTTTTGCCCTGTCACATCGACTAGTTTTCATGTCGCCACTGCGGGCCTGCGGCCAGGACTACATAAACTGGCGAGGATTCGTGCTAGCTTGGCCAGTTTTTTCTCACATTACCACAGAAGAACTCAGAAAACAAATTTTAAATTTCATACCCATTAGCCAACCAGGAGATGAATGATTTGTTAATAGGAATAATATTATCAGCTGCGATTTCACGTTACAAAATCAGGGTATGTTTATATAAGATGCCTTAGTGGAGGTTCCTGGAAAGTTTGACCATCTGGTTTTCTTCAACGTGCACTGAGGGCTGGGCAGAGGTGCTGAAAAACGTATTTAAAAATACAAATAACGAAATACATGCATTGAACGCCTAAATCAGACACTGACAGTATTTTACCAATATTTTTGCAAAAAAACGAAAAAAAAGTAGTTTGGATTACAGTCACAAGAATACAGATACCACAATACAAATGCAAAGATACTTGTTCGATTTCGAGAACACTAACGACAAAACATTATATGAGCCCCGTATCAAGTTGTGATTGTTGTTTCAACAGGTTAAAATTTGCAAATCAATATTATCACATAAATCACTAACCAACATAAAAATTAAATCAAGAAAAGCTATGCACTTATTTGAGGCTCAAGATCTGTGTATTAGAGACGGTTACTTTGTTAACTGCGCTTAAGCAACAGGATTTTCTGGGACAGGGTACCACCTAAACAACGTAGGTTCGACGTCAACTCAAGACTTTGGAAAAGATTTGTCGCCCCATAAAGATAGAGAAGCGACACTTGCCTTGAGAGACTGTGGCTTTCGTCAGCAAAAGTCGGCAAACGTATAGCTCCTCAATCCTATCGTTAGTGGCGTTGTGCACTTTAACACAATGGCTAATTTTTTGCTTCACGCGAAACCATCCCATCCATACCCATGTCACTGACCGGCGGCGCGCGTTTGCATGTGGAGGCACAAAAACAAACCTTCATTACCCCCCCCCCCTTTCGACCCATGCCTCAGCTTATTGCCGCCAAATAAGAAGTATCAAGATACCAATGCCCTGCATAGTATTGTGGTACAAGCGATACACCTTAAAGGTATTTCACTACTGAGATACAAATAGATTTTTAAATCTATTTCGACACAGAAATAAATATACCCAAAAGTATCTCTGAGCCACTAGCTCGGTACCTTTGTATCGCTGTACTGCTCTGCCCTGCGTGCAATGACATCGCAGAGTGCATGGTCCTCTGGCTTGTAGGCTTCTTCGAAATGTGTCCGCCGAGGCCGAGATGATAATGAACTTGTTGCCACACCTCAGAGAAGCCTACACGTATTGGTATACAAAGTTTTCTACGTTGATTTCTTTTTTTTTCCTGAGGGTTGTCATTTCCGATATAGCAAAGACTGCGACTGCTAAGCCACTATACATAAAACTGGAACGAAATGTTAGAAAGGTCAATAATATCTTGAATTATTTCCATAATAAGTCAATACGGTAAACGTTCCTTTTTGAATGTGTGGCATCCTTCTAGTCAAAATATTTAATCTTACCACCAAGAACATTTAGATTTATTGCCAATCGTGGCACTATAACTTTGTCAGGACAGGCAAAATATGTTCTGCCCATGACGATAATCTACTCTGCTGCGAATGGTTTTGAATTTGATTTTTTTAATATTGCTGGAAAGGCTATTTTTCGGCGAATTGAGGTAAAGTCCTGACAATGTTTTTTTTATGACAGTTAATATCAAAGCTGTATAGGGCTGAAATAAATTCTTTGGAATCCGTCACCCACACTTTCTATGTGATAGCGAAGCCTGACCACATGGAGGGCATGTTTAAAGCTAATTTGGTGTGAGGAAAGCCAAGTATAACGAGTTGAGCCTCGTAAAAAAAGGGGAGAGACGTGAAGACGGCGATTCTCAGCAAAGAGGAGTAGAGCGAAGAGATATCCTATGACGTCAACGGCGCAGGCGTTGAGGATTAGAGGACCGGCTGATAACTTTTCTTTGAAAGCTGAAATCTCGCCGTCACTTCAGAATGTCTGGAAATGACCACATTAAAACTGATGCCATCAGCTCCGCTGTTTAATAATCCTTCACGATATTAGGTATGTTAACTCTCTGCGCATAGATATTTTCATGACAGGTAACAAGTACTTATTGGGGGTAAAGAAGTGGTAAGTAACGGAAAATTGTTGCAGTTGATGTTCTTCGATGACAAATATTTTTCCCTTTGTTGTTCAACTTCTTCATCAATAACCTTTCCGAATAATATGTGAAGATAATGTTGTAACCAGCAAAGCTGCGCGAAAATTATAGTCTCCTACTTAAATAAAAAATATTGAATAGCTAATAACACTCTGCAGTGCGTGGTTAGATAAGGCCTCAAGCACTTGAAGAAAATTGAATCATCGAAAATTAAAAATAAACTCACTTGTGCGCTTTGGAAGTGATTCGGAAAAGAAATATGAATGGACAAGTTTTCTACCTATACCATTTTGCAGTGCATACATATGAAGCGGAGTGGAGTAATTTTAAAAGCTTTTAAAACGTACAGGAGCTTGTCCTTGAGATGACATACATCATCATATGAAGCTTTGTGAGCCACTACCTCGTGTGGTAGGTTGTTTCTTATGTTTATTTGATGTCCCAAGGTGGCTCAGTTTACTTGAGACGGCCTAACAGAGGGCTCTTGGATAATGTAGAACACATACTACCTTCTAACGTGCACTGATGCTCTACCATGTACGGCCTTCTAAGATTTCGTCCGTAAAAAAATACGGCAGATCCCACGTACCAGGGAATCGACGTTATGCGAAGCATGCGGTGGGAAGGGGACCGGGTTGGAATTTTCTTATTGTGTGACACGCCATGAAATGACGCTAAATATATATACAAACGTTGCACGCACAGACATATGTTGAAGATTTGCAGATGTTTATATAACCAGTTATTTGCACTTGAGCAACGATGCCAACTGTAGCATACGTGTTAGCAACACCAGAAGCTGATACGAAGCGCTGATGCTCGCGAGGATGCTGGCCCTGAACACTGCCACATACATCAACTTCAGCGCATGGCAACTTACCGCAATTGACGTTAACCCGACGTGACAGATGTATGAAAGGAGCACATGTTTAATGTTTGAAAAATTGGGTAGGCAGGACTGCAACCACTATTGACGTTTCACGAAGATTAACGTCTATTTAAAAGTAGTTCCGAGACCTGGCGTAGCTCTGTGGTAAAATACTTAATTGCCACGCAGAATGCTTGGGTTCGCTTCCAGCTGGGACCCTGACATTGGTTCTTTGCATTCATCGGGTCGACGTTACCGATTTCACTTATTTCTAAACGCTCGCACGTTAAAATTGCCCATGTGTGTTCTCTTCGTTCCTGGGTAGATACTAAGTGACAATCACCTGTGGCACATACCTGCATACCAGCGGCACATACCTGCCCGTGCGTATGGGCTACTGTCTGGCGGGACGTGTTTGACGACGAACGTGACCGGATTGTGGTATTGTTGAGGTCTTGAGCAGCGCGTCATATAAGCCAAACCATCTTACCCTCCCATGCTAATTTTCGTTTACGCCAAGGGATTGACCACAATAGCATCCAAACGTAAGCGGCTAGATAGATAGATAGATAGATAGATAGATAGATAGATAGATAGATAGATAGATAGATAGATAGATAGATAGATAGATAAGCTCAAAGTCGCTGAAGTTCGCTAAAAAATTTTTCGCTTTTAAAAACTTCGTCTGAATCGAACCTGCTTCTTTCGTGATAGCCGCCACGACCACAAAGCACAGGGTCGCCATGTCACTAGTACCTCGTATGAAGCAATATTTGTATGCAAAAGCTTGGAGGACGTTTCAGCTGCCCGCCGCGGTGGTCTAGTGGCTAAGGCACTCAGCTGCTGACCCGCAGGTCGCGGGATCGATACCCGGGCAGCGTGGCTGCATTTCCGATGGAGGCGTAAATGTTGTTGGCCCGTGTGCTCAGATTTGGGTGCACGTTAAAGAACCCCAGGTGGTCTAAATTTCCGGAGCCCTCCACTATGGCGCGTCTCATAATCATATGGTGGTTTTGGGACGTTGAACCCCACATATCAATCAATCAATCAATCAATCAATCAATCTATCTATCTATCTATCTATCTATCTATCAACGTTTGAGCTAGCTTCGTCTTCAATAGTGAAATGCATTGGTGTAATCTGGCCTCGTGCGCCTCGCCTTCTGAATTCTTAGCCTCGCTGCAGTTCTCGGGGGGGTGCTTCAACCAAGCCGTGAGAAAATGAAGGACAGTGCGTGTAGCATTGGCCATTTCAAAGTGTTCTAGAATGCCTACTGCAAGTAACAGCCGGTAAATGCTCACTAGACTATATTTATTTTAATATTGTGATAGCAATTTTATCGACACTCTCGGCTGGATTTTGCCGCCAGTCACTCACCATATATGTATACGTCACTAAACATATATGTATACGTATCTATATACGAATATGCAAGAAAGAAAAAAAAACAGATAAATACTCCGGCACACGGAATCGAACTTGGGTCCTCTTAATCGCGAGTGTGAGGGGGCAACCGTTGAGCCACCGAGGAACAGGTCCTTCACCGTTCCTACGGCAAGCTATCGCTTACCACTGCTCTCTACCACTTACCACTGCTCACGGGCATCTCGGGGGGAACTATCGTGTTTGTATCACGGTACTGCTCTGCCCTGCGTGCACTGACATCGCATAGTGCACGGTCAAAAGTGTGTCGAAATGCATTTGACAAAAAAACTTATTTGTATCTCAGTAGCGAAATACCTTTACGATGTATCGATTGCACCGCATTAATATGCAGGGCATGGGTATCTTGTTACTTTTTGGCGGCATTAGGCTGAAGCGTGGGTCGAAGGAAGGGGTAATGAAGGCTTGTTTTTTGTGCCTCGACAAGGAAACATGTGCTGCCGGTCAGTGATATGGGTAGGGCTGAGATAATTTTGCGTGAACCGCTATGACGTTTCTTCTTCCGGCTAAAATCAGCCGAAGACATGCTAATATACTGCAGCGCATTCGCCTGGGCGTCGCCTTCACTCGTCAACACACACAACTATAATCGGCCGTGCGCACAGCCCGAATGGTGAGCGCTGCCAAGTGCACGAAACTTTAGCCCATATATTTTGTGACTGCCCACTATACGTGGCGCAAAGAAAAATGCAAACTTCAACGTTGGCAAGTGTCGAACGAACGTCATTCAGTGAAAGCCACAATTTGTCAGCAATGAACGACCATACATTGTCAAAAACTGCTACAAAGGCTGTTTTAGACTTTATCAAAAGCACTGGACTAGATAATAGACTGTAGGGTGCTATGCTAAGTGGCTACTGTACATATGCACCACCTCTTCTTGTCCCCATCATCATCCTTCATTCCTCTTTCCTTCCTCCTTCCTTTATATCCTGTATAGAGTAGCAGGATACACCGAACTAGCTCAGGCAGACCTCTCTGCCTTCTAATAAATTCCCACTCACTCACACACTCAGCATTACCAGCAAGATGGCGCAGTGAGCGCGCGTCACCACATCGCGCGGCTGCGCGCATTCTAATCTCCCACGCGTGTTTTGCCCCACTTAGAGGAGGGGAGTGACGCTCCATCGCGGGCCCTTATCTTGCTGTGGGGAGAAGAGGAGGATCATAAGTCTTGGCTGGCCTCGGGCTTGACCTGGAACGGTTCTGTTGTAGTTACCGAGCGCACAAAGGCCACTGCAATCATTGCAAACCCCGTTTGCGAAAAGCGCGTGATTTTCAGACACAACGAAGTAACAACTGAGACGCTTATACGCGTGCATCTGCACATGAGAGCGCGTTTCGTGCGTCATTTGTGCGTGAGAAACGCGGGACATGTTTCAATCTGATTTCCATTATGTGTCTGACTTTCCAATTTGTTGCTATCGCGTTCATTGCTTTACCTTTGCGGCAAAGATGTGACTTTTTATTATTTCTTTGCGAATCTCCAACTCAATACAAGAACCAACACAGCTGCTCACGTTCTCGATGGTTTTGCTGGTGATCATAAGTAAGTGTAAACGCTTTGTAATTGCTGGGCCTTTAAAACATCCTCTCATCATGTCACTGGAATGTTTTGAAATATGGGGCAATTCAACGCTTCTGCCACGTAATATTACATGCATTGAAGAGACACCATCTGTTACATGACCATCATTTAATTTTAGGGGTGAAGCTTTTTATAGCGGCACCCGTTAGTCCCTCGTAGCCGTTGTAGTAGTGTGTAACAAGTATGTACAAGTGTGTAACAAGTAACAAGTACGGTGAGAGATTTCTTGTGTGCCTTGTTGAACAATAAAAGATAGTGTTCAATGTACATGCCAATGGCTGCTAAGGGGGAATGAGAGACAGCAGACTTTGGCTTTTAGTTAACACGCACGCTGCGAATTTTTTATTGTTCAACAAGGCACAGAAAACAAAAAAAGGATTGCTACGTTATACTCGCTGGGCCTAACTTCCTAGATTCATGACTTCTTTGCGCAAACACGTACACGGACACAAGGAAAAGAGGCGAACAACACGAGCGCAAACTCACAACTGGTTTATTTTGAACAACGAACTGTACTTACATCCTCTTTTCCATGCGTCCGTGTACGTGTTTGCGCAAAGAAGTCATGAATGAGTACCAACTCGCCCAACTTTCAGTACTGTTGTTCTAACCTCCTAGGTTTTAGAAAAGTTTAGCGAGCGTTGGGCCGCAGTGCCATGAATACAGTCAACTAGTACATACCATGAACTCGAGGTGGATAAAGGTGGAAAGTAGACACGAAGCGCAAGCCGTAAGAAAGTGTGCGTGTGCCTCCTCTCGTTCAGTCCTTGGAATGTCCACTGGATGGCAGTGCTTCTCTATGAGAAATATATTGCTACGATACTGAGGATGCGCGTGGAAGAAGAGGAGAACGAGGTTGGCACGAGCGGTGATCGGCCAGATCCCTGGACTCTCGCATTGATCATGCCCTGTAAATAAAGGCATCCATCGCACCGTAACAAGATTGCTGGAAGGTGCGGGGTACAGCGGAGCGATCCAAGGCCAACGATCACGGAAGCGCTACCTCAAGAACTACGCTGAAGCCGCCGACTGGCTGGTCTACCACCGCTCTCTATGGATCCGATTGCTGACGGCGACACCACGCACTCTTCGTCTGGCGCTGCGTGGCCCCGGCACATGGTACCACGAAGCTTCTCAGGGAGGGTTGGAGAAGACGTCGACGAATGGCTGAAACACTTCAACCGTGTGAGTAAATACAACTGTAGGGATGCGGCCTCTTGGTTGTCCAACGTCGGATTGTTTCTTCAAGGGACGGCGTTGGTGTGGTTTGAAAACCACGAAGAAACAATAATGACCTGGGAAGCGTTTGAGAAAGAAATAGCGAGCTGCTTCGGGGACCCATTGATGAAGAAGAAGCGCGCTGAGCAAACTTTGATGCAGCGTGCTCAAGTCCCCGGTGAAACATGCACAACGTACATTGAAGAGATTCTGAAATTGTGCAAGTCTGTAGACCCACGCATGAAAGAAGATGACAAGGTAGGGCATCTTCTCAAAGGGGTTGCTGAGGATGTCTACAATTTCCTCATCGGCAAGGACACCTTGGCTTCTGTAGCGGACGTAATACAACACTGCCGCACGTTTGAGACACTGAAGGCTAGGCGCATCACTCCCAAATTCGGTAGACTTGCCAACGTCACCACCATTGCAAGTGTCGACGTCCCTCCAACATCCCCCTGTGATCTTGCCTCAATGATCAGGCAAATCGTACGTGAAGAACTTGGACGACGTGATGCTGTCAACCCGCCGAGAGCACCTGCTATCAACACCTCCCCGCCATGCGACGCAATGTGTGCTGCCGTTGATGCCACGCTATATGATGTGCCCCAATCAAGAGCACCAGAGCCCCCAACCGACAACTTACATCATCGCCGTGGTTTCCAGAACGCCTTCCGCCAACCACCTACAATGGTGTCTTCGTGGGACGATCATGGGCACATGGCGCCTCGTGGAAGGTTTGGCGACGTGCGTGAGGCCCCTGTGTGCTATAACTGCGGTTTCCGTGGACATGTGGCTCGACTCTGTGGTCAAAGGCGTCGCCCCCAGCAATGCTACTACGAAGGACAATCACCTTCTTCTCGACAAAACCGCTGGCGCGGTGGTATGCGTTCAATGCGGGACGCGTACGTTGGGGACGGCTTCCAGCAAACGACCCACAGTGATACACATGTAGGACGCAATTTCCACCGAAATTTACGCAACGATTCACCTTCCTCCGTGCGAAGCTTAACGCCCCCCACAACACGCCGGTTCCGTTCCCCATCTCCTGGTCGACGCGTCACCTCCCCGCCTCCGGGAAACTAGGTGGTGCAGCCAATGGAGGTGAGGTCGCCGAACATTTGTCACTACATCCGCCTATGCCTCCACTCGTTTTTATGACTCAAAATAGGGTCCCCGTGCTTATTGATGGACTTCCTACGATGGCTTTGATAGATACTGGAGCAGCTGTTTCAGTGATGAGTCTTTACTTCAAATTGCGGCTAGGACATAAAGTGATGTTTTGCTGGGACAGTTGTGCATCATTTTGTGCAGTGAGCGGGGAGACATTGTGCCCGATCGGTGTGTGTGTTGTTAGTGTCACTTTGGGTGACAAGGTCTTCGAGGCTGAATTCGCCGTCCTGATCAGCTCCACCCATGACATCATCTTGGGCATCGATTTTCTACGCGAGTGCGGGGCTACTGTAGATTGCGGTGCTGGCGAGATTATGCTATCGGCATTTACTGACGATCCTAGGTGCTGTCAAGGATCTATCACCGTCATTGAGGATGTTGTCTTGCCGCCCAACTCGATGAAGACCGTACGCGTTGACGCCTCTGCCTCGGACGCCGGAAAGTTTGATGTTCTTGTGGAGCCAATTCCTCTTAATTGCGTCAAGAAAAATGTGCTCATTCCACATTGTGTTCTGTCGATCAGTGATAGGCGATCGGCCTTATGGGTGTCGAACTATTCAAATGAACCTGTTATGCTACCCGGCGGGATGCGACTCGCCCGCTTCGAACAAAATGCGACCAGTTTCATTGCATCTTTAAGTGACGAGAGAGTAGATCCTATTTGTGCAACGTACCATACAGAAGCCAACTTTCTGAGTATGGTAAACAAGTCGCTATCATCAGAAAAACGTCAAGCTTTGGTCGAAGTCCTTGCGAAGCACGCTACTATATTTGACTTTGCGCAGAAAGAAGAGCAAATAAGTGTTTCCGAGTGGCGTACTCGCCATGGGATTGACACAGGATCCGCTCACCCTATCTGGCAGAAACCATTCCGTGTCTCATCTGCGGAGCGCAAGGTCATTATTCAACAGGTAGAAGAGATGTTAAAAAAAGGGTTATTCAAGAGTCGTGTAGTCCTTGGGCTGCCCCTGTGATTCTTGTCCGAAAGAAGGATGGTACATGGCGATTCAGCGTGGATTACAGACGGCTCAACTCTGTTACTAAAAAGGATGTCTACCCGCTTCCCAGGATTGATGATGTCATCGATTGTTTACATTCGGCATCGTACTTCTCATCCTTGGATTTGAGATCTGGTTATTGGCAAATACCCATGCACCCGAATGACAAAGAGAAAACGGCCTTCATAACCCCAGATGGTCTATTTGAATTCAATGTAATGTCGTTTGGCCTATACAACGCTCCAGCCACGTTTGAGCGCTTCATGGAGTCTGTGTTACGTGGACTAAAGTGGGAAGTTTGTCTCTGCTATCTGGACGACATTTTAATATTTGGCCGTACATTCGATGAACACAACCATCGTCTAGACATTGTTCTCACCTGCCTTGAGCGAGCTAAGCTCACCCTGAACTCTAAGAAGTGTCACTTTGGCAGCCGTGAGACTCTCGTTCTCGGTCACCTGGTGGACAAGCAAGGCGTTCGACCCGACCCCCAGAAAGTCGCAGCAGTCAGCAGCTTCGAACAACCTCAGTCGGCACGAGAGTTGCGAAGCTTTTTGGGCCTATGCTCGTACTTCCGTCGCTTCGTGCCCAGGTTCGCCGACCTCGCTTACCCTTTGACGTCCCTACTCAACAAGAACGCACTTCTGGCCGAAGATGCGTAAAAGTGTGACTGCATACGTTGCGAGCTGTGAGCAATGTCAACGCCACAAGCGTCCTACAACTCCGCCAGCCGGACTACTTCATCCCATAGCACCCCCGAGTTCACCATTTGACGTCGTAGGTGTCGACCTGCTCGGCCCTTTTCCGCGATCAACGAACGGCAACCGATGGATTATTGTGGGCGTTGACCACCTCACACGTTACGCCGAAACTGCGGCGATTCCTGCGGCAACGGCCACTCAAGTTTAACAGTTCATGCTGTCACGTGTTATATTACGCCATGGATCCCCCCGTGTCATCATCAGTGATCGCGGGCGGCAATTTGTTGCCGATGTAGTTGAAGACCTCCTTCGTCTTGCTTCGTGCCATTTTCGTCACACTACCCCGTATCACCCGCAGGCTAATGGTTTGACGGAACGAACAAATAAGACTCTCGTCAACATGATTTCCATGTATGTTGATTCTGCACACAAAACATGGGACGCGATTTTGCCATTTATAACTTTCGCCTACATCACTGCACAGCACGAAACAACGAGATACAGTCCATTTTATCTGCTCTACGCACGCCAACCCCGCACAGCTCTTGACACTATTCTTCCTTTTTCCGAGACTGATCAACCTACTCTCGCCGAAACCATTTGCCACGCAGAAGAGGCCCGGCGCATCGCCTGTCTTCGAACTTTCGTCTCACAGAAACGCTCCAAAAACCGTTACGACAGAAGTCATCGGCACGTATGGTTTGAGAAAGGGGATTTGGTGTGGCTTTGGACGCTGCTTCTCAAGCGCGGCCTCTGCCAAAAGTTTCTGGCCAACTACACCGGTCCGTTTGTTGTCTTGGAACGTCTAAGCGATGTCACGTACGTGATATCTCAGCTGTTGTCAACTGGCCGCCGCTCAAGCAAGACCAACATCGTTCATGTTGCCCGTTTAAAACGCTATCATCATCGCAACGAAGCCTAACTCGCCCGGTGGGCATCGTCTGCAAAGAGGGAATTGCTACGATACTGAGGATGCGCGTGGAAGCAGAGGAGAACGAGGTTGGCACGAGCGGTGATCGGCCAGATCCCTGGACTCTCGCATTGATCATCTCCTGTAAATAAAGGCATCCATCGCACCGTAACAATATGATGAAAATATGCGAGATGGTGGTACTTGGACTGTTGAATAGGTGGACGAACGGACACACAGACAAATGCATGGACGGACGCATGGATGGCTGCACGGACGGATGGACGCATAGACGGACGCAGGAGTGGTTGCATGGACGAAAGCAGGGACGGACGCACAGATGAACGTGCGGACGCACGAACAGACGCACACACGGACGGGCGGATGGACGCACGGGCGGCCACACAGACCCACGCATGGATGGACGGAAGCAAGAACGAATGGACGGGCGGATGCATCTCCACACTATCCATCATACACTCCGTGGATATGCTGCCATTTTTTAGAAGTGTATTCAAGTACTAGCACGCATCTGTGGCGGAACACCTTACTGACACGCTGGTGGCCAGTGTTCAATTCTCCCTGAGACCCGAAAACGTTTATTTTTTCTTCAGTTTCCGTCTTTCTTGATTGTGCAGTCATGATCAAGTTAGTATTTTTGCTGACGATCAATGAGGCTGATGCCGATGCCGACACAGGAATTCCTGCAAACTGACCTCTTTTACGCTTCGCGTTCGACTATCCGATAGCCTGCCGCACAACCAGTTTCTAGTTCTCCGATGTCGTTTCATGTATCAGCTTAGAAAATAAAAAGCCGCTTTACAAAGAAAACGTCCACACATTCACCCACGGTGGCATTATTTTGAAGGAGGAAATGCAACATCATCCGTATGCATAGCACCAGATTCACATTGAAGAACCTCAAGGGTAAATAAATATTATCTCCGAGACTGCGACTATACGTTGTGCCTTATACTCATACCTGAGTTCTGCAAAGGATACGCGCAGAAATAATTGTTCTTTAACGTGTATTCTTACTGCGTTCGATAAGGATAATGACAACAAAGACAAAAAGCATCTACGCTCCTCGCTCACATCCCCATTAGTTTATTCCTTACGCGTTAAGATAACAGAAGATAATCATGTACATGTGCCCCTGCAGTATTATTCTGTCGTAATCGCTCATTTCTGTTTTCTACCTGTTCTTTCGAAACCTGTGCATCCACGCGATGAGCTCGTCCGACAAGACGCGAATGAACGATGGGGCCATGCAAGGAGAACGGAGATAGAAAATGTTGCACGCACATGTCTATTCTCTCAGAAGTAGTTACGTGGCTGATTGAACAAAAAGCAATGCGAGAGGCATGATCGAGTCTTGTCCACCCAACATGTGTAAGGAGGGCCTCAGCCCTTGTCTCCGGAAAACGCGTTTGAATGCAGCATATTCAACAGAGTCTCCTATTGTCGCTTTTTTTATTGCATATCCTTCGCAACTCAAAAGAGTGGCTCACGCGTGCATTCTGACGCTGATCTAGAATCACAGATGAGAAGCAACACTTGCAGATTTCCTCACCGATAGCTGCACTTACACTTCCGAACGAAAGCTTTTCTGTATTCTGTTCCACATCCTGAGTTTTTTTTGTTCTATTTATTCACAAGGTCGTTATATAACATAATTATTTCCCTGGTCTAGCTGCATTTTTTCTCATTTACAACGTTTTTGTCACTTAAGCCGAAAATCATCTACTCAGTGTATCCTTCAGATATTTAAAAATATTTTCTTTCTTTTTGAAACATTATTCAGAACCTCAATATTGGCTACGTAGGCATATTCGTTAACATACGCCGCTGCCTTCATGCTTATGAAAGCAGGGGCAAAACCTTTAACCATCACTTTATGGAGATTTCACACGACATTTACTGGAAGTAACGTAAAACAACAGTGAGATAGCGACAATTACTAACTCTTACTGAACTAGTGAATAGTAGCAGCGGATAACAAGCCCTTGTCCACATAAGCAGAGTCCTTCATTACAAGGTATTTTATTACAAGGTAGTGGTGTCTTTTGGCCGTTTCTGCTCGGCTAGCGAGATACACGGACGGACCTCCGAGAACAGCGGGGAGGTGCTGTAGAGTTGGGGAAGAGGGTCAAGTTTGGAGAGGAAGGGACCCATGTAAATGAATGAACAATTGGTGTAAACGAGGAATGCAAAGCAGGCGTTTCCTTTTGCCGCCAGTGCAATGTTAGGTAAGTGCCATCGAACAAGGCGGCGTAGGCAGAAAGGCACGCGTGCAATCGGCACATGCTCGCTTGGGCGTCCGTACCCCTTTCAAGCTATAGGACGCTACTAGCGCCCTCTCAATTTTCTTCTCTCTCTTTCTTCCACTGCACTGCGAATGCTGACCGGTACAGTGGTGCCTGTCTGACGGCTGGCGGCGGCGCTGATTACTTCAGTACTGACTGACGCAACACCTCCACGCCTGCACATGGTGACTCCACGCCTGCACGGCTGACGTGACGCGATAGAAAAGCTACGCCGGTTGGCGCATCAGCCGGCCACCAGCGCCTCCTCTTGTTAGTTTGGCCGCGGCCGTTTCACAGTTTGCTTATCCTTTTCTTTTGTGCATAACCGTCACCGCCATTGTTACCACATCGCCAAACGGACGCATCACGCCGGCTGAAACCCCCGGAAGCGAGGTGCTGCGCACGCAGGCACAGCAGGTTCGATCGACGGCGGGCCTCATCGTCATTCCCTCATCGTCATTCCCAATGAGCCCGAGGAGAAGGGCGTGTGGGGAAACACCCTTCACGGGAGAGGTAGAAAAACAAAACAAAACAAAAAAAGCTAATGCTTCCTCAGCGCTTCGCTTCGGCGGTTTCAAGGCCAAGGAAAAATGCTCCTCCATAACATATAGCTACTGCCACCGCCAGGACACCACTTTTGCAGTGGGATGGCGCGCTAATAGTGAGTGCTTGTGGCGGCCGGAAAAGGTGTCAGAACGATTTAACAGATCACATCTTTTTGGTTAATTTAGCAGCTCAGTATGTGTGATTATGTTGATCACGTTACGGCATTAGCTGTTTCTTTACCGCTTCTTACAACTAAAACAATTTAAAGTATCACTGGGAGACACGACAAATTTGCGTTCAATGACAATATGTTTTCAAAAAAGCGAAGAGCCATTAACAGTCATTGCCAAACACCTATTAGTAAATAATCACTATTCATCATTTGGTACTACTAATTATTCTTTGTCATTACGTAGCCATGTTTGTTTCAAAGCCATATATGAATATAGTTGGCTGTCCTTCAATCAACCCACCATTGCCAACATATTGCGACCTTTCCGCCCACCATCCTAGGTCAGCACTTTGCCATGATTTCACTCACTACCATTTGCCAATGCGTTGTCATGATGTCACAAGCCGACATTTACCATTACTTCGAGACCTTTGAATATATTCGTTACTGGAGAATATATTTCGGTCTTTTCTATATTTGAATCTCCGGGATGCTTCACCACGGCTTTTTAAACGAATAATGGCAAACATATCACATTATTTGAAGTAGTTGATATTTCTCAATACATCACAATACTGCACTATCTTTATACTATCCGACATTTACCAATACTGTTCAGTCTCTCTATGGACTGAGCACATATCCAATTTAAGCAAAGGTCAGCATATTTGCTGTTATTACACTAATTAAAAGATGCCTACACATCGAAATCTGCTCACTGATAACGTTTGCTAATATTTTGCGTATTGTCTATGGTAGAAAAAGTAGCCTACTGTCTGCCAACAGCAGCTGAATCATTTCGCCAAAATGACAGTTGATGGGGCTGGTATATATATATATATATATATATATATATATATATATATATATATATATATATATATTTATATATATATATATCCTGATGAAGGCCAGACTCTAGGCCAAAACGTCGAAATGAAGCACGTTGAAATAAACCACGTTTTGACCGCTCACGGAGGATCTATTGGACTATATATATATATATATATATTCAGGCGAAGGTTTACTGTAGACTGACTTGGTAAATATTTTATTGCACATTGTTACAGAATGCGTGTAAAAAGCTGCAAAAGGACAGTCTGCTAGGAAAAAATATATTCAGAATGATGGGCTGGTGGTATGACCACCAACTAATGTCCTTACAACCAGCTCTGCATGGTCATTTCACAAGGTGCGTGTTCTACCAAGCTTGTCGCATTTTAACCTAATTTGAAATGAAATTTTTACAGTTATTATATACAACGAAGACTGAATCTCAAAACTTATAAGATATACATTTTGAGCACTTTATTTACCTCTTTAACAGCTTTGCGCTTCTTCAGAGGCTGCAATTTTCGGAGGGTGGCATATTTTGGTGCAAAGTGGGATCTGGGAACTAACGTGGAGTCATGCGGTAGTAGCTACTTATTTACTCGCACAGATTATGCACAGGTGATTACTGGCAAATGTTGGTATAGCCCCGCCGTGGTGGTCTAGTGGCTAAGGTACTCGGCTGCTGACCCGCAGGTCGCCGGATCGAATCTCGGCTGTGGCGGCTGCATTTCCGATGGAGGCGGAATTGGTGTAGGCCCGTGTGCTCAGATTTGGGTGCAGGTTAAGGAACCCCAGGTGGTCAAAATTTCCGGAGCCCTTCACTACGGCGTCTCTCGTAATCATATAGTGGTTTTAGGACGTTGAACCCCACGTATCAATCAATCAATCAATCAATCAACCAATCAATCAATCAAATGTTGGTATAGAGATAGTTACCACTCGCTAGTGTTCGCTACGTACCCCTGAATATTGTTTTAGTTATCGATAAATTTGCAGATATTGTTTATTATTGCTAATATTGACAAATACTGAGCATATATGTTACAAACATCGGTGATTGTAAAGGCGTAATTGTTAGCCGATGGCTACTGTTTATTCTGTATATGATATGTGTTCGTAGGTGTCAGTGAGCATGCGAGCATATCACAGCAATATCAGCGTGATGCTCGCACAACTGTTGTAAGCAGTAAACTCGATCTGTTCAGCCTATACATTGCCGTTCAACATAACCCCAATGAAGGCAATTACAACGTCACTTCGTTCACAGTGTCAATGAGGCATGATTTAGTTAATTAAAGACATGACTGCTTTTTCTTTTTAACCACGAGGTACGTATGCACCATCCGGCTCTTATGTTCCACGGAAGTTTTGCACATAGTCAATAATAATATGGGTAGTAATCAAACGTGGGTGTGAGGACCTTTGCATTGGCGATCTTTTTCCTTTACATTTTAAGCGGCAGAACTCATTCTCAGGCTGCAACGATCGCGCGATCGCACGCTCTAGAGCAGGAAAAGCCGGAATACCGAGCAATCGAATCCCACTAAATTACGAGCTTTGGCCAGACGCCTTTTTCCGAAGTCACTACCAAGGTGCTTTTAAAGACGATAGTCTTTCTTGGGAAACTTCGAAGAAAAAAATTTCGGTCTGTCTGTCTGTGCATTTGTCTGTTTGTCCGCCCGAACAATACCTCAAACGGCGCCAAACGGTCTAGCCCATTCGCAGCGCCCAGCAATATTGCTCAAGGTTTAGCGTTCATAGTTGTGCGATTGTCAATTAAAAAGCAATTATTGCGCATATCTGAGGCGCCATAACAACACTTCGACGTTTTGTATGTCTACCTTTATACTAGAAGAGGCACACGCAAGTAACTCTAAGGAATGTATGTGTTTATCGCGCTGCAGTGAGAGTGCAACACGGTGTTCAAAAACGTGTTTCTAACGCATTGCTACGACGTCACGGTGGTGGCACCTTCCCGTCGCTTTGCGTTCTACACCTTATCACTTCCGAGACTGGCGCGCATCTTTCCCCGCGAGTTGCACGTCTTCGTTTTCGAAGATAACTGCCAGATGGTGCTTGTGTCTAACGTGCCTTGATGCGCTCGTTCATCTCCGCTACACACTCGAGGCACTCTAACGCAGCGCCTCCAGAATACCTTTCACCGATTTTCTTGCGCAGAACATCAATTTAAACGTTTTGTTCACTTTCTCCAGACGCAAGACTATCGTCTTTTGACTACATTTGCGGTGTAACATGCAGATTTGGAACCATTTTTTTCAAGTGCGAAGTTCCTTAAGGCGTTGGCTGTGCGCCCTGTGTATGTAGCCACCACTTGTTTAGTTCTTGCAGTGTTCCCTAGATGGCGGTACTTGTAGCGGATGATTGAAAGATGCAAGGTGTTATAAACTAGACGGCGGTTCTTGTAGTTGATGATGAAATATGCGAGATTTTATAAAATAGGAATGATGCCATATATGGCGCGTGTCATTGGTGGAAGGCAATTGTTCGATTTAGTGCGGTGACGCACGCTAGGGGGAGCGTCGTAATAAAATCGAGTGGAAAAGTGTACGGAGGATTCATGGTTTACCAGGTTTAGCTCCGGAGCTTCGCCCACTCATCAGCATTCACTTCGTGGATATGGCGGCACTTTTCTTACACTTCCGTGGTCCCCTGGATGGCCCAATCATAAAGAGCGTGCACTAGCATGGGTAAGCGTGTCACAATGAATAGATTATGTTGCACAGGTTACAACAGAGCAACCTGAGCGTTGTAACCACAAATTGTGGCCCCATGTATAATCCAATTTTACACATTCCTCTATGCGCACCGTGTCGCTCTGTGTGTGGCAACACCCGGCTAAGCGTTGCACAGCAGCTGCCGTCATTTTATTGCGTTTCCGCCTTCTTAGAGGGGAGGCTCCTTAAAGCGGCACCCGTTCGTTCCTCGTAGTAGTGCGTAACATGTCTTACGCTTTGACTTGTAAGGTGGTGCCGGTGGGAGATTTCTCCAGTGCGTTGTTGAACAATAAAAAATTCGCAGCGTGCGTGTTTACTAAAAGCGGAATTCTCCTGCCTCTCATTCCCCTTTAGAAGCCATTGACATCTACATTGAGCACTATCTGACACGAAAAGGTTGCTAGGTTATACTCGCTGGGCGTAACCTCCTCTGTTTTATAAAGGTTTAGCGAGCGTTGGGCCACAGTTCCATGAATACAATGAACTAGTATATACCATAAACTCGAGGTGGTTAAAGATGAAAAGTAGACAGGAAGGGCAAGCCGCAAGAAAGTGTGCGTATACCACCTCTCGTTTATTCCTTGGAATGTCCGCTGGATGGGGGTGCTTCTATATGCGGAATATATGATAAAAAGATGCGGGATGGTGGTGCTTCGAGTGTTGACTAGATGAACGAACGGACACACAGAGAGATGCAAGGACGGACGCACGGATGGTTGCACGGACGGATGGACGCATGAACGGACGGAAGGGCGGATGCATGGACGAACGCAGGGACGGACGCATGAATAGACGCACGCACGGACAGAAGTAAGAACGAATGGACGCACGGATGCTTCACCCCACTCTCCATCATTTACCCCGTGGATATGCTGCCAATTTTTTTGTAACTGCAAACAGAGTGTCGCAATCATGACTTTGCTGTTCAGCCTAACATGTTCTTTTTTATGTTTCGTTTTGGAACTGTTTGAGCACAAAAGAGAGAATATGGTGAATGATGTCTGTTGTGAATCGATCGACGCAGCGTTGGGGCACCTCAGTTGGCCTTGATCGTATGATCAGCGCACCTTTGACGCACGGCGATTTGTCGACCCTCTTTAAAAACCCAAAAAGTTAACGTGACCCAGCTCTTGTGTGAAAGAATGATGGGTTCGAAAATGATTGCTGGTTGAACGTGGCCCTTATTAAATAATTAAAATGCCCAGAAATCATAACACGCTTCTTCTGTTTTTCTCTTTATTAAACAATAACTTATTATTCTAAATCTATGCTGCAGTCTGGTTTTATGTAGCAATGCGTAAATCTAATCATCCGCCGGAAGCGTATCATGCATGGAGGTATCGTATCGGTCAAGGTATCGGTCATGGAGGCTTTCTTCTGGGAATCTTATTGGGACGAAATTTTTGGCATCTGTGTAGCGCGCGTGTTTCTTTTTTTTTTCGTTTTACGTGTCATTGAGAATACTGTTGAAATGCGAATAAATATTTTTTTTTTGGCGACCGCAAACCGCCGCGACCACTTGATCAGCTTCGTGGACTTATTTCGCACGTACCAAGTGAAAAGGCATGCACCTTTATGCAGAACCTACGCTTCCACACAGAGCGTAATTTCTCCACACGGCACTTTCTGCCCTCCTTGCCTCACCAATGTTAACTTCGCTGTGGTACGTTTTGTCCGGTCTGCGGCTGATATTTGCTTTCTTTAACAAAATAAAGGATTGCTTTGTTTATCAGCTCCAGCAAGTCACGTTCATTGGAATTTGTTTCAATAATATTCACACACTTACCTTATCCTGCTCGACCAGAAACTCTATCGACGAAGAATTAGAAAGAAGCATTAGAGATAGAGAGAGAGAGAATGGCGAACGCGGTGAAGGAGGACGGCTATCATCTGTCTTGAAAAAGTGTCTACTTTGTTGGTCAAATGAGGCAACCTCTGGATCGCCCACTTCAGTAGAAAAGGATATGTCGAATGGGAGGGAAGAGGAAGTGGCTTCTGTCGTTCAGGAAACTATCAGACAGCTGCGAAACGAAAAGAAAAAGCTTCGGGTGGTTGGGGCAATAAGGTAGAATTGCACGCCAGGGGCTGTGGGCGTTATAGGAGATAGGATTTTGGAAGATAAAGTAAAAGCACTATAGCACGATTTCGTTGATAGACAACAACAACAAAGAAAGCAAGAACCTAACTAGACATTAAAAGATAAATAAATTTAAAAAGTAGGTAACTAAAGAAAGGTAGGAAAATGGAAAAAGACATGAAGGATAAAACAAGAGATGATCAACAAAAGATAAAAGATAGAAACTAAACAAAACAGAAAGAAAAGGATAATTAGAGCTATATAAAACAAGGGAACCTAAGGAAAGGAAAGATCGACAGATAATAGCAGTTTCATTTGTCTTGGTCATGCATTTTTAAATAAATATTTCACTGGAACCAACAAAAAACAACAGATCAGCCTTACCGCCACCGCTTGAGGTCGTTAGGAGCTAGAGCCATAAATTTGTCCATGTAAATTTGTATTCATCCCGTGTACTCATTCATCTATAGCTCTGTGCCAGACCAATGCATGCGTGAGACATAAATCTTGCTAAGTTTTTGTTATGGCATGAGCATCTGTTCACTGCCTTCGACATTGTCTTTCCGAGCCGTTGCACGAAAGGCGGTGTGAACTCGCCAGGAGCCGCTCATTTGTGCTGTTCTTTGAATCGCCAGTTTACAGAAATTTTGCAAGAAACAGTGTATAAACTTCGTAGCGTTTATTTTTAACTCTCATCATGCCCGTTGACAACCAAAAACAATATGTAAAATGGGTGTAAAAGCAAGGGCAGCCGGCATTAAGTTCGCAAGGCTGAGTCATGGTGGAGCTGGTGGTCTCCTATAGGTAATCCCGGCTTAGATCACTTTCAATTCAGCGTAATTAGTCATAATGAACATAGGCTAAAGCATCTAAACTAAAGTATCTTGGGTAGGCTTGGTTCTATTGTACACACCATAATTCGTATGAATATGCTGTCCTAAATTGCACTAACAAGAAATAGGCAGCCTTCTTTAGGCTTATTCAGGCTTCGTGCACTTGATCTGTAGTGTTTAGTACGTTTCAAAGCTTGGCTTTTCTAACCTCCTTCCTAAATCACATTAAATTGCTTGGGTCAATTGTTCTATTATCTTTCTTTATAAAATATTGAACACTGTTGAGTCTAATTAGGTCACATTTTTTGCGCTATGCCAAATTTATTCTCCTGTCTTTAATACACCTCAATTTAGTTTGCTAAGTTCAGTTTTATTAGCCCGATTTTGCCAGCTGAAACTCTAATATTTGAAGCTGTGTTGGTTAAATTGCACATATCGTATCTCATCTCAAGTAGGCCTCGCTTCAATTAGAGTGAGTGGGTTTAGAGAACATTTCCGAGTACTTCGTACTCATTTATGGGAGAGCACCGAGCCGTCCCGCTAAACCTTGTATATTCAAGAAATTATTTAGAGCATATAAGAGTCCTTTGAAATAATTGGGCTAACCTAGGCTGCTAGTAGTTAGCATCTCAACGACGTTTGCTTCTGTAGCCCCATTGGGAACTCGACTTCAATTGTTTGAACTGCTTGTACTTTAGCTTTGTTTAATTAAGCTTGCTCTAATCAGCACATGTCATGCTCAACTATATTTACTCAAATTTGATTTTTTAGCTTTGCTCAGCTCGGCTTAGCTTAATTTGGCTTAACGTGACAATACTGTGCTGGCAATAATGATAGTTTCCTGATAGCATCACACAGGAAAACCAAAAGCTTGACTCCGCTGAAAGAGATTAACGAGTGCTACACTTTAAACAAGCTTTAGCCTTTTAGAGGGTTTTCTGATCGTGTTACAGCGTGTATCGGAAAGGTAATAAGTGAAACGCCCTTTAAAATAAGGTTTTTCACAGACGCCTTTGTTTGCAGTGTTTTTGTAGGGTCTCTGGGGAGTTTTGTTTTCTTCGTTTGGACACGATGCTGAAGCGAGAGCCATCCACTTCGAATCCTTCTAGCAGTCAGGCTGCTTTATTAAACTCTTTCATTGACAAATGTTACTCGTATTTGATTTAGAATTGAGTAATGAAGCTTCACTGCATGTTTATTGCAGATAAAATCGCTCCGTTTTTGAGATACACGGCCGCTTTGTGTTTGCAGAAGGCTTAACAAGGTTTGTTTATGAAGTAAATGGAGTCAAAATAGAGAATTTAGAAGCTGACATTTGTGTTTTTTTAAACTCAATTCGGGATCTTCAATAGAGCCCAGCGTAAGTTTTTCTTCCTCTCTTGAGAGACTTAAAAACGCCCTTTTATACGCGACCGAGAAAAAAAGTATTTCAGGCCCAATATAATGCTTCGGAGACATTTATTGCTATTGTTCATGGCAGGGCCATGTTAGAAAATGTACATCCATGCTATCACACTAAGCATGACGTTTGCATACATGTGCGCTTGACAAAGGAAATCAAGCTTCCCCGCCGCGGTGGTCAAGTGGCTAAGGTACTGACCCGCAGGTCGCGGGATCGAATCCCGGCTGCGGCAGCTGCATTTCCGATAGAGGCGTAAATGTTGTAGGCCCGTGTGCTCATATTTGGGTGCACTTTACAGAACCCCCGGTAGTCAACATTTCCGGAGCACTCCACTACGGCGACTCGTATAATCATATGGTGGTTTTGGGACGTCAAGCCCGACATATCAGTCAATCAAAGGTATCGAACTTGGGACCACTCGCACTGAAACAACACACACGATAACCATACTTCCTGTGCGGCGGCAGTCCCAGATGTCTGGGACTGCCGCCAGATGTATGGGATAGAATTCTCCGAGACGAGGACGAAACACTAAGCAACACATCTTTATCATTTCAAGACTCTGCCGTGACTGACCATGAGCGGCCAGCGCCAGCGTGACATCCTCCATCGGTCTCGTATGCCACCAGTGCGTTCACCACCACTGCCGTTTCCTACAGCATATAAAAAAATAAAAATAAAAGTTACACACGGATATGCCCAAAAGCGTGCACAGGGATTCCTATTCAACGGGAAACGGGAGAGGTGAAGGTTTGTCGCAGCGGCCACCCTCGCACCCCCTCCCCCCAGGCGATACAAAGACACAAACGCGCCTACACCATATGCCTTTACTGCACACGTACTGTCGCGAGCCAAACGCAGGAGCAGCAGCGCCTGCCTTCTGAGCAGCTGAACCATAACCTGTATCTTTAATTAGCACTTATTCGTAACTCATATTTCAGCGCGACACACATTGGTTCTCTAACCCGAACTCAATATTTAGTTGATTTAGCACTCGTTGACTCCCCACAATTTTAGTAACCAATCTTTATTTTTAAATAAAACACAAATTCAATGAAAGAAATGCCTAAGGCATGCCCCAATGTCAAGCTCAACCATCACAAATGAGCAGTTGACAGGTCTTCCGCTAAGTAATGAAGTAATTCACAAGCACTTCGCCATTATGAACGACCATGTGTACTTCACACTCCTGATGCACAGATAAAGTAGCAAGATTGAAAAACAAGTGCAGAATAAGACTTATTCTACGAAACATCTGTTCTTCATTAACGTGTTGTTTTTAATTGCTAGTATACCATACGCACAGAAGAAGACAGGGTAGCTTCTTTGCCATTATGAATTTCATAGTCATAACACAGAAACCCCGAGGAGTGTAGCAAATAGGCACAAAACTAGAACATCATACTCATTGTAGCACTGGGCCATCACCTGCATATTATGTTAAACTTTATTTATGCAACATGCCACTTCAATTATGCTACAATTGATGAAGCACCCACTAATGTATGCATGAACAGAGCGAAAACGTTCTGCCTTTTGGCCTGTAACCTATTTATCGTCCACAATAATTCTGGAGCATAAAAGATCTGCTATTTAAAGCACAAGCCATAACATTGAGCCATCAGCATTTCAGCAATTCCTATTGCATACCTCAAATGAAGTAAGATACAGTGTTTGAGAAATTTATTGGAACCATAACAGCATCACTTGTCAAGTCAGTGTAGGCATAAGTATATTTACATATTTCCATACAGTACCCATACCCATTACAAAACACTGGGAACATACACAGCACAGCCCAAGCACGATATATTATTTGCAGCAGTATAGCAAGATGAAACTAGAGCAACAAAATCTCCTCACAACACACACCAACATGTGCACTTCACAGTGCACAATCCAATAAAAAAATAAGCATAATCCAAAAAATACACCGATGCTTTATTTGTACATAATTAGTACAGATATGTTAACAACATTTCCATGCTAGCCATTGTTATCTGAAACCTAAGACGTCCTTCATCTTTAATTCCTCACTTCGTGGCTTATGCATAATTGCCACGTTAAAGTTAATGCAGCTACCTGGGCTACATAGCCAACTTAAAATTAAACAATCACTGGCCTAAAATATAAAACTTCCAATATATATATACGGAGCGAAACATTTGAGCTGCCGAACAGGGGTACACCTCAAGGATCTGTTGTGTCACCACTCCTTTTCAACGTGGCACACCTTAAGCTCCATCGGCTTCTCTAAAAAATACAGGGCCTACGTCACGCCATCTACGCGGACGTTATTACGCTTTGGACTCGAGGCAAGAGCACTGGAGAGCAAGAAAGCTGCCTTCAGGAGGCGGTCAAAGTCATAGAGAACTACCTCGAAAGCTGCGGCCTCCATTGTGCACCTGAAAAATCTGGATTACTCGTACTCAAGGCCCGCATGCGAGGAAGACCTCCAACCTGCGAAGTGCCAGACCATGCATCATCCTTCGCAGGGTCCGAATACCGAAGGTCACCTCGCTTTGCGCGCTCGGCTTGCACCTGCACCACGATGGATCAGGGGCCACCACGCTTCCTAGACTTCAATGCACAGTCTTCCGGCTCACGCACCTCGTAAGGAGAGTCGCAAACCGACGCAGTGGCCTGAAGGAAAACAATACCTTGAGAGTTGTGCAGGCTCTTCTAACCAGCCGAACCACCTACGGAACCCCGTACCTCGCCCTCAAGACACCTACAGTCGACAAGCTGAATTCGCTCATCCGCAAAGCTACCAAGCTCGCCATAGAGCTGCCTCCAATGGCGTCGACCACCAGACAACTAAGACTGGGTATACACAATACCTGGCGAGAGCTGGCAGAAGCCCAACGGACCAGCCAACTCGAGAGACTTAAGCTTACGTCGACGAGCAGATCGGTCCTTGAGTGCTTGGGCTACAGCGAGAGCTACATGTGCGAGGCAGACCGCAAAGAGAAGATGCCGCCGTACATGCGATAATCATTCAGCATCGCCCAAGTACCGCGTAACATGCATCCCGAGTACCATCGGGAAAGACGAATCGCTCGACTTGACACCACTCGCAGAAGACACCAGCACAATCCAGACGCTCGCTACGTTAACGCGGCAAAATACCCTCGCAAAAATGCCTACGCTTTAAGTGTCGTCGATGCGGAAGGACAAGAGCTGGCATCCGCCACACTCCAGGTGCGGAGCTCCGTGTCTGCCGAGGAAGCAGCGATCGCCCTTGCCACTACGACTGGTAAGGACGCGGTCGTAGTTTTCACAGATTCCCAATCCACTGTCCGCAATTATACGCGAGACCAAATCTCCGCCGAAGCTCTCAAAATTCCGAGAAAGAGCCGAACTCCGCTTTCATACACCTGCGTGGTATGGGTGCCGGGGCATGAGACGCTCGAAGGAAATGAAGCGGCTCACGCCGCGGTCCACGGTCACGTCAAGTGGGCCTTCCTCAGCGCCTTGCTTGACCCGCGGTTAGGCAGCGCTGCAGAAGAAGCGGAGACCGTACCACCAATATACAACACCATCGTATACAACACTATCGTCTAGCTCGCAGGGTGTACTCACCACCTCACCCCAAGCTGAATAAAGAAGAGGCCACAGCATTTAGTAGACTTCAAGCTAACACCTATACACACGGCACCCTACTGTATAGAGTCTGCCCAACGCTATACGCCTACAACTGTCCAATATGCGACGTGTTAGACACACTGGCCCACCTACTACTCGAGTGCCCGTGGCGCCTGGAAGATGCCAATACCAAGTTCGCAACGACTGCACGTATCGACCCCCTAGCTGAGACGTGGGAAGCCAAGATTGCCGCACGCGACCTAGACGACCAACGAGGACTTGTCGCCAGGGCCCGGGAGGCGATTGCGGCCAGAGGACTCCTTGAATACGGGACCCTCCCACCTAGGGTGACCCCGAGATCTCAAGCTGGGGAACACTGTTTTTATAAATAATTGTTTATTTCATCATCATTATGCTATATATACCAAACAGTGAGTGGTTAGCATATTGTGTCCTCAAGCTTGGTATGCCATGAGGTTGAAACTAATTTGACCACAAATGTATTCAGACTGTTAATCAGTTACGACTTCATAGTTAAAAAGGTACGATAACAAACCAACATAGAAATAGAAATGAAGAGAACAGGGTAATACAGTACTATAAGCTGAAGTTCGCTGCATGTATGTTTATTTTAGTCACGTTTGTAAACATTCAGAGACTGCCCGATACTTTTATCTTGTTATTTTTTGATACTATGTGTGTGTATGTTTTTGTGGTTGGCATCGCACTTCTCTTTCTTGTAGCGCCTTGTCCTGTGCGTTTTATTTTCATTTCACTAAGATATGGGCCTCTTTTTCGCTCTTCCTTTAACTCTTATTACTCATCAACTTGCCCAACTGTTTATCTTAGGAATATGCTGCATAAAGCCGGTTTCACCTAGCGTCACTTCTAACAGAGTGAACTTTTCGAATGGGCGGGCTATTGGACAGGTTCCATGCAGTACCACGCATAACACTCTGCGTGTATCGCAAAACATAGTGAGAGCATTATCCAAAATGTTGTAACATGTACGAAATGTTCGAGTTAATGTACAGTGAGGCACAGGGGAGTATTCTCACAATACACTTTCTTGTGCACAAACAGGTGGGAGGGCAACTCCTGCTGCTTTCCCATAAATTTATTCCCGGAAAAGATACAGAAAGTCCAACAAGCTTCATCATCATCATAATCATCATTATCTTCATCAGCCTGACTACGTCCACTGCAGGACAAAGGCCTCTCCTATGTTCCGCAAAGATGACGTGGTGCTGTGCTTGCTGCTGCCAATTTATACCCGCAAACTTATTAATCTCATCTGCCCACCTAACCTTCTGTCTTCCTCTAACCCGCTTGCCTTCTTTGGGAGTCCAGTTAGCTACCCTTGATGACCAGCGGTTATCCTGTCTACGTGCTACATGCCCGGCCCATGTCCATTTCCTGTTCTTGATTTCAACTATGATATCCTTAACCCCCGTTTGTTCTCTAATCCACTCTGCTCTTTTCTTGTCTTTTAAGGTTACGCCTACCATTTTCGTTTCCATTGCTCGCTGCGTCGTCCTCAATTTAAGCTGAACCCTCTTTGTAAGTCTCCATGTTTCTGCTGCGTAGCCAAGTACCGGCAAGATACAGCTGTTATACACCTTCCTCTTGAGGGATAGTGGCAATCTACCTGTCATAATTTGAGAGTGCTTGCCAAGTGTGCTCCACCCCGTTCTTATTCTTCTAGTTACTTAAATCTCATGGTTCGGCTCCATGGTCATTACCTGCCCTAAGTAGACATAGCCTTTTACAACTTGAAGGCACTATTACCTATCTCGAAGCGCTGCACTCTTCCAAGGTTGTTGTACATTACTTTCATTTTTCGCAGATTAATTTTAAGACCCACCTTTCTGCTCTCCTTGTCTAACTCCATATTCTTGAGTTGCAATTCGTTTCCTGAGTTATTCAGCCATGCAATGTCATCAGCGAAGCGCAGGTTACTTTGGTACTTTTCAGTAACTCTTATCCCCAATTATTCCCATTCTAGGCTTCTGAAAACCTCCTGTAAGCACGCGGTAAATAGCCTTGGGGAGATTGTGTCCCCCGCCTTACACCCTTTTTGATTGGTATTCTGTTGGTGTCTTTATGAAGCACTATGGAAGCAGTTGATCCCCTGTAGATTTCTTCCAGGATGTTTATATATACTTCATCGACGCCATGATTCCGCAGTGTCTGCATGACTGCTGATATTTCTACTGAATCAAACACCTTCTCGTAATCTATGAAGGCTATGTGTAGTGGTTGGTCATATTCTGAGCATTTCTCTACTACGTGATTGATAGTATGAATGTGGTCGATTGTTGAGTTGCCTGTTCGAAATCCTGCTTGTTCCTTTGGTTGACTGCATTCTAATGTTTTATTTACTCTGTTAGCAATTACTTTTGTAATAGCTTGTATACTACAGAGAGCAAGCTGATTGGTCTGTAATTCTTCAAGTCCTTGTCGTATCCTTTTTTATGTATTAAGATGATGTTAGCAGTCTTGCAAGACTCTGGAACTCTTCCCGCCAGGAGACACCTCGTAAACAGGGTGGCTAGTTTTTCTAACACAATCGGTCCTCCGTCTTTCAGCAGATCTGATGTTATCTGATCCTCACCAGCAGCTTTGCCTCTTTGCATGATCTCCAAAGTTTTCTGACTTCTTCTATCATTACTGGTGGGGTGTCATCTGGGTTACTGCTAGTTCTTATTGTATTAAGGTCATGGTTGTCCCGGCTACGGTAAGATCTCTGTAAAACTCCTCCGCTATTTTAACTATCTTATTCATATTGGTAGTAATTTTGCCTTCAAGCTCTGTTCTGAAGCGAGATTCTGAATTCCTGTACTCTCCCTCTCAGTGCTAGCTCATTGATTGGCTACTTGCGTATCAGTTTCTGTCGTTACTTTTTCAAGTCTAGGCGAATTCGAGACCATACTATTCTATGGTCACTGCATTGCACCTTGCCAAGCACATCCACATCGTGCACGATGTCTGGTTGTGCACTCAATATAAAGTCCATTTTGTTTCTATTTTCGCCATTAGGGCTCCTCCATGTCCGCTTGCGGTTTCCTCGTTTTCGGTAGAAGGTATTCAAAATCCGTAAATTATTGCGTTCTGCGAGTTCCACAAGTAGCTCTCCTCTGGAATTTCTAGTACCGATGCCATAATCACCTACTGCCTGGTCTCCAGCCTGCTTCTTCCCTACCTTTGCATTAAAGTCTCCGATCAGTATACTATACTTTGTTTTTACCTTACTCATTGCCGATTCCACGTCTTCATAGAAGCTTTCAACTGAAGCGTCATCATGGCTGGATGTAGACGTGTAAGCCTGTGCGACCTTCATCTTGTATCTTTTGTTGAGTTTAATTACTATAGCTACCACCCTTTCATTATTGCTATAGTATTTTTTATGTTGCCAGCTATGTTTCTGTGAATTCGGAACCTCACTTCCAGTCCTCTTCTGTCAGCCAAGCCTCGATAGCAAAGGACGTGCCCGTTCTGTAGCACGGTATAGGCCTCATCGGTCCTCCTAACCTCACTGAGCCCTATTATATCCCAATTAACACCCTCTAGCTCCTCGAATAGTACAGCTAAATTTTCCTCACTAGACAAGGTTCTAGCGTTAAACGTTGCCAAGTTCAGGTTCCAATGGCGGCCTGTCCGGGTGTATAGATTCTTAGCACCCTCTGCTGCATTGCAGATCTGACAACCGCCGTGGTCAGTTGCTTCGCAGCTGCTGGGAACTGACGGCCGTGACCTAATTGACGTATGCATGTGGGAGTTAGTGGCCAGATACTGCACCAGGGTGGCCAATCCTTCTCTGGTGAGGGAGTGCGTTCCCGGTGGTAGTTGCCGGTGAGGCCGCACCCCAGGCCTCTTAATGCAGTTCTATCACCACTCGGATTTTTTTATCTGGTTGGGAACTGCGCAGCACCGGGATTTGAGCCACGGATCTTTTACATGCGAGGCGGACGCTCTAACCACTACGCCATCGCCCAATAAGCTTACTTTATGCATAAAAATGAATATCGTACTACTGACGCACACTTGACAGTGCCATTGCAGACTTTCTAACAAAACATAAAACAGGTGCAAAATTGAGATGCTTTTAAGTAGTTCCTCGTAAACTCTTCACTTAAAGTACAGGGGTTGAAGAATACATGATGGTGAAGAAATTCAACACATTTTCAGAAGGGAACTCTTGTCCTGTGCGCTACTACGCAAAAGTGCTTGATGTTAGTGTAGTTAGCATTGTAGTATAAAGGGATGCAAATGTGAGTAGGAATAATGTTGTTAATAAACCCATTTTTGATGAAGAAAACATGCTTGAGGCCCTTGTCCTTAGACTTATGTGCACATTATTGAGCTTCGGGTGGTCAAAATTTTTGTAACTCCCCACTATAGCGTCACTGATGATCATATGATGGTTTAAGAAGTTAAATAGCAACAATCACACCCCTTTGCAATGAAACATGTAGAACACTAGCTAATTCAACAACCCCAGATATTCTGTATCGGTCTATGATTGGGTGATTTCTATTGATTTATGGCAAAAATAAACAGCATACTTGTAATGATGACAAAAGAAGAGCCAGAAACAATACAAGCAGTTTCTACCTTGCCAGCAATTGTCTCAATAGTCAAAATATTTTGGGTTGATCACAAGCACTATGGCAACAAAATGTGAAACAAGATAACCAAAAGGAAGGATTAAGGTGACGAAAGAACAAGGTTCAACAGATCCAACCGACTGTTATCAATACAATTAAATTAGCCATGTATAAGTGACACATCGACTAAATAATAATATTGACATGTATTTTTGGCAAGCTCAAGGGCTAATATGTGACTAATGAAGTTACAATACCATAAAATGGACGTGCTTCCTCAAAAACAGTGTCAATAACCACATGTCTGTGACATCATATGTTCATGATTATGCTTCTTTAACATGATTTATCTTTCAAACTAAATCAATGCATTCTTAAGATGCTACTGTACCCTGATATGCAATGTAATTCTTTTCTCTACGATGCTGCCTATGTGACCAATGCAAATTTTGTTATCCTGAAGTCTCTTACTAGCTCATATTCTGGGCATAAGAAGAGAATAAATAAAAATCAAGTTTGGCCTTAATGCACGTTTCATCACATGGCAGCACGATAACAGCAATTTTTGTTTGTTTGTTTTTGCTTGAGTGTATACTCCTGATGTAGTCGGAGTCTGCCCAGAGGACCGGAGCCTGCCAGAGACTCGGGGAGATGTCAAAGACAGGGCCATAAAGCTGTTAACAGTAACTTTTACTTACAATATTTACAGATAGCGTGTTACATGATGGTGGTAGCACCATAGAAGCTCTCGATAAAAGCATGATGGGAGCTTCTGAGAGCTTGTGAGAGCTTATCAGGAGCACCTCGGCGCTCGCATATAATGTCCTGGCCTTCCCAGGATTCCCTGCGAAAAAACAAACAAACAATAGAGGCCCAGAGAGTCCAATGAAGTTTGTCATCATCACCTCCGCCCCCGAAAGCGAAAGGGGGAAACGCCGCCTCCTTCCTAACCAACGAAAAGGGGAAAAGGCACGCTCAGTTTCGCCCTTGGCGAGGTAGAAAACACTGCACACCGCACACTACACAGCACAGCACGAAGTCGTTGAGTCTTACGTGGAAGTCAATTTCGTTGTCTGTTGGAGTGATGGGTATGCGGCGCAAGGTAGACCACAAATTGTGGAAACAGCGGCATCAGGGCGCTACGGAGAACGTGGTAAATGCATGCGCACATGGTTCTTAGACGCTGGGCCATTTGCCCGGGGCACCTTGACGACAAAGCAAGCCGCTTGGACGGCCAACAGCTCTTCCAAATCTGTCAGTTAGTCAGGCATGTGCAAAGGGTTTTACGAGGGGCGCCGACGACATGGGATAACTAGAAGAGCGATTTTTTTCTTGCCGCCGCTCTTGGTCCATCTCTGGGAGCGCTGGCTTGAAAGAAATCAAGGTAGGCTCAGCCATCATGTCTCATGCGTCAAAGCGGCGCCAGTCCAGGCAGGCCGATCATAACACTCCATGAAAGCACTGTTTCATTCATGCTTTATCGTAACCAAAGGAGTTATGTCGCAAAAACTTGCCTTTTTAAAGGTGCACTCGCTTGAATTGGCTGGTTGCGCAGAGCTGATCACGCACCATTCATGGTTATGTGAGCTTACTGACTTTGGTTAGTTTTTGCTTTTCATTGCTCTTTTCACGCAACGCAAGTGCAAAACGGCTCCTACTGATGGCCAAGTGACGATAAGAATTCGCGAACAGAAGAAACATAAGTATTACCTACCATTTGTGTTCCTGATAGTGCCGCACACGCGGCGCGCCCATTAGCTGCTTGGTTGTACGCAACAGCATGCTGGCATGCTCGCATGAGTCACAGGGTCATTGCCACACCATCGCACTCACAATGCGGCCTGTTGCACTGTTGTCAAACCACACATTTCACGTCCTGCGACGAGAACACAGTAAATCTGCCGCACAAAACACGCGCACAACACTGCGACACATAGCCATGCAGCTCAAATACGTCGCTCAGAAGGCAAAGGTTATCCCGTGATGGCTTCGCTTCGCTATCATTCACGCACTCGCTCGGGTAGTGTCCCAATCTCCGCTGGCATTTCGGCAATTGAACGGCTCTCCTTTCGCGTGTCCTTTTTTTTGCGTGTCGGTGACACTGGGCGCGTGCGTCTGTTTTCCTCTCGCGAGCGGCCGTCGCTGTTCAAAGGTCGAAGCAGAGATCGGTCGAAGGGCATATTTTCCTCGCTTCGTAGAGGCCACTTGAGAAGAGTCCCGTTATTTCCTCCATTTGTTTCTTTTTTTTTCTCCGGGCCTCCTCAACACCTGCTTTTATTCCGTGCGTTCATGCAAGCCGCGCCTGCCAATACGTTATCTAGAAGGGTATATTTAATGTGCATGCGGTGCCGATCGGCCGCATTGAAGGTCTGCAAGCTGTTCCTTTAGCATTATATCGATTTGTTGGCAAAACAACATAAGCGAAGTTGTTCCGTGGTCGCAGTGCTGGTTGAACGCGAGCCCAAATGTCTGAATTGTGCCCTTTGCAGCATTACGTACAACGGATATTATTTGACGATACGAAGGAACAAATAATTGATTAGCGCATCGTGAATTTTTCAGCATTCTGATAAATTTGTGCTTTCGTGTGCCAACGCACTTCTTCCCCCTGTACAGCAGAATGCATGCCGGCCAGCACTGAAAGTATTTTTCAGAGAGCCCCGGAAACAAAGAATGCATGCGAGAGGAGGTGAAATGGGAGTTTTCTGGTGGTCTCGTTTGTGATGAGTAACGTCAGATTGCGAATTTACCTCCTTTCTCCCCTCATTTATTCACGTTACTTCCTAAGGAAGTAAACCTGAGGTCGCAGAACCATATTACCAATTTTTTGTTACACCCTAAAGACGTATAAGTGTGAATTTAAAGTAATATTGCGTCCTCAAAGCGCCTGATTCGGCTAGTTTGTGTTTACAGTGATATCAGAAGGAAACAGTGTAAGTTGAAGGTCCTTTTGCATCAACGTATAGCTGCAGCACGTCTGAACGATACTTAGGTAAGGTATGCAGGAGAAGAAATGTAGAATATTGAATGCAGGAAAACGTAACAAGCATCATTACTAGTATTAGAAAGTTGGGGCAGGCGAGACGCATACATGATTGCGCTCCCGGTGTTATCTTTGTAGTCGCGTCGTCTACACCGTCGTCATACGAAGTCTCCCCTAGGCCTGAGCGTGATGTGAAGACATTATCTGGTAGAATGACTCTGTGCAACTTAAGTGTCTTCCATCTAATTCAACACTTCAAATTGAGCGCTAAATCATTCGGTCGCCTCTATATACGGCAAGCTATCTAACCAACATTTGGTGAATTTCAGTGGTTTATTCGAGCAGTGATTTAGGCTCCATGGTAAAGCTCGATTCAAGTTCTCTTTCTCTTTATTTCTCACTTCTATACGGCACGAACACGTACGAACTTCAATTTACATCTACTTGTAACGACATGCTATTAGTAAGCGCTGTTTTCTCAACAAAAGCCGCACAGTTAAATGCTCGAAATGCAACGATGGCGTAACTACTCCTCTTTTTGTGCAGTTAAGTTGACGCTGCTTTGGGTTGTCGCGCGTTTCAAGCAGTTATCTTCTAGAAAAACGTATGGCTCTATATCTTTGTTTTAGATGCGGAGCATCTTATACTCGCTCCTTGTAGTGCGCCGTCCGCGTCGTCCGCGCCGTCCACACCGCTTCTCGAACATTCGACAGCTGACGCGCGCGCATGCGCCGTCGCGCCGTCGCCCACTCTTCCACCATCTGTGCATCCCTTCCTCCTCTACACACCGCGCGCGCTTCACTCCTCCACCATCTGTGCACCCTTCCTCCTCTACACACCGCGTTCGACATCTACAATTCTCCTGATTCTCCAGTGGACGCGCATGTGGCGTCGCGCTTCGAGAACATTCAACAGCTGACATTGCATGCGCCGTCGTGCTGTATATATACTCAAGGTCGGCGCTCGCTCGCTCAGTTGCCGCTCGTCGGTTGGTTTGTACGGCGCGTCGACGTCCAAGGTCGCGGTGAAATGAATTCCAACGAATCCACAAACACAATGATCGACGTCCCTTCGACCAGCGCCGCCCTTTCACATACGTGTGTACGTGTTCACTCATTTAACACCCCCTCCTACAACCACGTTAACCAATTTAGCCATCGACCCAAGTAAGTCGCAATTTAACACCCCATTTCACAACCACGTTAACCAATTTAGCCATCGACCCAAGTAAGTCGCACTTTAACACCCCGTTAACCAATTATATGGTCCGCATCCTCCTCGGTGTTCCCCTGAGGGAAGCTGCGGGCAATTTTTTTATCTTTAGTTAAAGCTCTCCTGCTACTTCAAAGTGGCGGCAGCAAGTGACTCTTTCCTGTGTCGGCCCACGAGTGAGTTCATTCTAAGAAGTAAAGCGAAAAAAAACCAAATCCGCACTAAATATTGCGAGAGAGCTTCTCAATGCATTGAACTGCTCATCCGGCGAGTTAATACAGACGTTGCTCAAGACGCGAACGCCAAACTATACAGTGTGCGTTTCGACTGTCTCTTGTGTCCGAAATTGCGTCGTAGCCTGCGTGCGTATTCTAAGAATATGCGTTTGTGGGCCACCGGATTGCGCAATCAATGCCACAAGGAAGACTAGGGAGAGATGTACAAAAGAGACCTTTATTTCCTCGAAGCCACTTCTTCCGCAATGTGTTCGTACTTTGGTTAGGTGAATCTCGCATCTACATTAGTTTGTCTTGTCTTGCTCGGCTGCATGATATCTGCTGATTCACCAATACAAAATTATGAAAATTAAGTCAAAAATACAAGATGCGGAAGCACAATCTCGAATGACGCATATCACATACAAGAAAAGAAAAGGAGTATGCAATGCGACTTCTTCGGTGAAACGGAAATAGGTCATACTTACAGCTGGGGTTGTAGAAAGCGAAGTTCGTATTCTGAGACATCTCTTGAACTTTTCTATTTCATAGCTGCTTTTAAGTGCCGTGATTTAGCGGGCTAGAGCAAGCCTTTACGATCCACTATCAGGGTAGCAGAAGAAGCTAAATATGTTAAGAGGGAGCACTCACGGAAAAGATGGACGAAAAACTTTTCAAATCGCGTTATAGCCAACAATAAAATGTGGTTGAAGAGAGAAAAAAAAAACATTTGCGGTTATACATCTTGCTACTGTGTAAGCGATTGCTCACCATAAACCCGGTTTTCTAGCTATGAAAGCATCGCGCTTAACCTGACAGTGCAGCGGAAGTAAGCAAGCGATTCGGGTTTTTCCCCTTCTTTGTGCGGTGCACTTCATGTGGCAGCGCTGTCGTGGGATTGCATCGTGTGGCTTAGCGCATGCTAAACCACGTATAGGTTTTTAGAAAGAAGGCAGCAAGCGTGAAATAGAAAGAGATAGAACAAATGAGAAAGAGAAGTAGAAATAAACAGGAATAAAAACAAAAAAAGAAAAAAACTGGAGAATACAAAAGCCAACAGAGAACTAAAGAAAGAAAAAATAAAATGAAACAAAAAGGCTGCCTAGGCCCACATTTCCTTTAGGCTTTGCTGCACCATAGAGCATTTTTTTCTTTTTTTCATCTTTCACTCTGAAACCAACTCAAAATTGTGCGCTGAAAGTATTTGCCCATATACCTAATTTCATTCATGGAGTACGCACTTCTTTCTACGTGTCTCAGTGCCAAGTAGCCCATTTGGGCAGGACTTCACCTCATGAGCTAGTTGAGATATTCAGCTAGAAAATCAATGTTTGTCAGTTTTGTTCACTTGCCATTGTTTCGTTCAAGAGAAAGTGGTGAAAATTCAGAACATAGCTAGGACATGGGCAAAACGAGGACCTGAATTATAAAGCGGCGCATTATTTTTGAAATTACGAGTAGTACAATTAAAAAGCATAGTCTTTATTATGTTCATGCACCTCCCTCCCCTAAAAACATTTCAGTACAGCATAAAGACATGAGATTACCAAATAAAAACTAATCCCGCCCAATCCAAACACCATATGTTTGCTATGGTCGGCGTGGAATTTTTGTTTACAATGTACCCTCCAGGCCATACGACACTCCATCATGTTTTGCACTTCGGATTTATTAATGCCTACTTTGCTGAGAATGTTTTTCTTACTGCATACAAAACGTTTTTTTGCGCACTTCACGCTGGTTTCACAATACATCGCATCTTGTAGAAGCGCTCTTTTCCTTTTTTAACTTTGAGCTAACTATGCGCTGCGTTCTGTGTGAATGGTGTGGTCCACCGAATATATTAGTGTGGTGCGGCAGATATTAACAGCTTCTTCCTGCATGCACTTGCACAAGCCATTACATGTTTTTTTTACTTAAATACATTCGAAATAATGTTCACTTGTTATTGATGTCATTCACGCTGGGCTTCACTTTGGGAATAACAAGACTAATTTCGCAGTTATAAACCTACTCAGAAGCTGTAATTTAGCCTACCTAAGTGATATTTATAGAAATATTTCAGAGCAACGTAGATTTGGCAAGTTTTTACTGCATGTTCAGCATTCACCTACTTATAAACGCACCGTCCCAGCTTGGTTATTTCAGTGGCGCTTACGGCAAGAGTTTGTCGCCAGATGAAAAAAAAGTACACAATATAAAGGAATCGGGCTTGTTAATGCTGTAGACTTAGCTGTACCCAGTAGGTGAACAAGCAAGAAAAATGGCGATTATATTTTAAGAAATGCAGATATAATTAAGACCAAGCTGCTGCATGCTCCTTGTTGATTAAGAATGAGATACTTCACCCAGAAAATGAGGAAGAAGACACAGATTCATGACCTAGAAAAAGTGCATCATATAATATTGTGCAAGACTGCTCAGACTAAACGTGCGAGAAAAATAATATGGCTAGGAATTGCCCGAATTATAAATATAATTTTTCTCTGGGATAAAATTTCAGAGTCGTGGGGCTAGCACTCCTTTTTTACTTTATATACCGATTTGTACAGTTGGGAAGCCTTTCATTCACTTCCTTTGCTGGTATTATAATAGAACTCGCGTGCCTTTACAGTGCATAGTGCCTCTTAGATCAGATGAAGCATTAGGCGAACCAATTCTAGTGTTTTCAAAAGATGGCTGGCGGTGGTTATCTTGTTTTTTTTCTTCCGAGACAAACTCGTTGTACCTGTGATTTGCTTACAGATTTCTTAACGTATCCTATTAGAATCTATTATTTTTCTTTTATTTCGTCGACCAGCAACACTTTCAATTGTTTGTTTACGAGAGAAAACAAGAGGCATAGTATACCACTGCACTGGCTGATTGTACAGGTCCAGGACCGTCCCTCTTTTCAATCATGGCCCGTACCTTACCTGGGCATGAACGAGTTGCGTCTGGATCAGTCTATTTTTTAATCAATTATGTCTCCAGGATAAACACAGAATTGTAGAATTTTCAGCTATTGTGAAGGTACCAGCCACACACAAGATGTATTACGAGATTGCCGATAGAACTTGAGACCATGACAAGTGTTTCACTGGTATTGTGTACGCTCGTTGTTTAACTACGACCGTAACGCATCCGCAAAATAGCTGGAGGACAACTTAAACGGCCGCATAACTGGCTTTCTCGCGTATGCAGTGGTAACCGCTTAATCTGAACATTGCATTTCAACGAACTATTCCGAAATACAACGTCCGCATAACACGAAGAAATGGCGACAACTTATGCTTAGATCAACTTTATATATACACAGGACGTGCGAGGCTGTTCAGTTAAAAAAAAAACGCAAAACGGCTTTGGAACGTCCTATCACATTTTTTTTGCTGTCTTGTCAGCGATGTAGCTTCATGGAATGTAACATGGCAACTAGCACAAAAGTGTGTTCTTTTGTCTTCTCAGTGAGAAGTTTATTGTGGAATACTATAGAAAGGAGAAAAACGTGCCCTAACTGCTGCTGAAAAAATTTCCTCAGCTCAACAGCGTTATGTAAATTGAAGCTGTCGTTTGACCTCTGCGCAGGCAATGGTCGCCAAAGTTGGTTTTGGCGCCCCGCCACGGTGGTCTAGTGGCTAAGGTACTCGGCTGCTGACCCGCAGGTCGCGGGTTCAAATCCCGGCTGTGGCGGCTGCATTTCCGATAGAGGCGGAAATGTTGTAGGCCCGTGTACTCAGATTTGGGTGCACGTTAAAGAACCCCAGGTGGTCGAAATTTCCGGAGCCCTCCACTACGGCGTCTCTCATAATCAAATAGTGGTTTTGAGACGTTAAACCCCACAAATCAATCAAATCAAAGTTGGTTTTGGTTACAGTTTCGTACACTAGCCCCCCCCACCCTGAAAAATGGGGAGGGGGCATCCTTCCTCGCACCCTTCATCCCCAAGTCGCTGCCAATGCTGTGTTATAGTAGTGCCTAATTAAGCCGAGCCTTTTATTGTCTGTGCGTAATTATCTCATCGTCTGTGCGTAATTACCTTAGGTATTAGATTGCTCAGTCTTGAAGCTAGGCGAAGCTGTTCTTTTTAGCTGTCGGCTTATTTACAGCTCCTCGTAAACGTGGAGGGGGGAAGGGGGGTCTAGAGTGTGATTTCCCGCAACGACCTCAGCGGGAAAGCGGCTTACCTAGTGGCCGGGGGCTGGAGGCCCAAGTATAGGCACGGAAACGAAGTCTCGTCTACTGTTGCTTGTAGTTGCAGTTTTAGGCTTCAGTATCACGGCTATGTAGCATATCAGTGAATGAGAAATGCTAGACGAACTTCCACTGCGTGATTTCAGCATGCGCTAAGCAATAGATGGTGCCCACCACACCAGCGTCTCACAGGCTGATTCGTTTCGGGGTCGTAAACCCCAGAAACAAAAATTAGCATACCCGCATCCCTACCCATTTTCATGAGACCCGTACGTATAGCATGGGCTGCACTTAGGCCCGAGCATGGGGCGAGCCTGGCCGGGGCCCAGTCCTAGCCCGATTAAACAGCTCCTAACGCGATTTGTGCAAGGCTTTAGGTCGTAGTACTTATGTTTTGGCGTTCGTGCTCGTGTCTGCACTGTAACAATCACAGTGGCGTTTCGGCGGTCAATAGTATCATATGCACAAGGAAATTATGGGTGATTACGCTTAGGGAGTATAATTGAAGATCCAATGCCAGCGATGGCCTGGACAATAGTGAGGTACTCGTCGAATAGCACTCTCCGGGTCCGTGTGGCAGATGTTCTATCAGGAACATTTGTTCAGGAAACAGAAGTACCAGAACGTGGTGTGATAAGCTGCACACTTTTTCAGCTCATGCAATATTTGTGACCGTCAAGCATATTAAGAAATTGAAATTACAACACTTGGTTTTATACACGGATTTTCTACGCCTAATAGAAGCTTTGAAACATCCAAAGAAACATATACATATTGTGCTTATGTCGCTTTCTTTATTAAACTGTGAAGTAGCGCAAATTTCAGGGACGAAAAACGAAGAGAATGTGACACAGGAGCGCCACGTGCTAATTATCTTTGTCTCTCGTCCCCGAAACTTGCGCTACATTAAAGTTTGACGGAGTAACAACTATCTTAAACAAGCATCTTGCTAAGTAATATCGCTGTACCGGTGTTTTAAATGATGAGTGCACTTAAACAACATGTTGTGGTGTGTTCAGTGCCAGGGCACCGCGAGATCGTTGCAAACATGTTGGCGGACCACTAGCTGCACCCGACCGCAACAACGCTGTCTCCAATGCCTCAATGGCAACCTCGCTCTCGACCTAGAAGACTTTTTAAAACAAAAGCTCCGGGCTATTGGCATCAATCGTGGGACAAGCAGGCACAAAATAAACTACATGTTATCATGCCAAATCTTGAAAACTGGCCACTACTATGCAGGTCACGCCACTCACAATGAACACTCACTGCAGCCTACAAACACGACAAATTCACAGCACACATGCCCGCCTTCTGTCAGGTGGTCACCGATGTGTGTCAAATATGTAGACCGACTCACGGTTCTGCTCATCCTCGTTCACTGGAGTGAATTGGGCACCATTCGAAAAAAGACACTTTTCATTGCCCTCTACCTACAGAAACATCGACTTCATCCTGTCGTGTTGATCGCTGGGGATGCACATTTTAAACATGAAGCACTCTTCATGTCTTTAACAGGAGCACACAGTTTTCACTGCATATTTCGAGGTGATCTGTAGCACGACCTTTGAGCAGTGGTTGCCGCTGCGGTGGCTACATTAACGATAGCACCTTCCTCACAGCTTTCGGTCTCAAGGGTGTCGACGAGGAAACCGTACTTAAGCCATATATAAACCAAAGTTTTGTTACCACGAGCATTGTCATTCATCCCCGCTTCATACATTTGACGTCACCTTCATGATTTTAATATCTATATGTTTTACTCACCTTAATACGTGAAAAGTTAGGCCACTATAAAAAAATGTAACATTATCATAGTTCATATATTTTGCATACCACCAATAGAACGAGGCTCATAGTCACTTTTTAAAATTTTTCATGGTGTTATTTCGCTAAAGCATGGTCTTTGCACCAATAAAACTTACATGTAATCATCATCCCTAATGACCGGGAATTAGCGCGGCTTTCCTCGAATTCTTGGTATATGTAGTCGACATGTACATCTTACTAATACCTTAAATAAAGATACAGACAAGGAAAAGGTTAGGTATGGATTCTGCTTGATCCACAAAAACTTAGTGCAGTAACCTGTCTGACAGTTCAACTTAAAAACACTGAAAGTGTTTTTGTGTACATTGATGACATAGGATAACCAAAGATCAAAGGGAAGAAGAATATTATTTTGCCTATTTCGCATGGCTAACACGAACCGTGTGGGATGGGACATGAAACGGTTTTACTATAAGACTAAAGTGGTACAGAAGGGTAGGTTACGGAGCCGAAATTCTGAGTATACATGAAATGTAAGCGCACCATCCTTAGTAATTTGTCATGGTCTGAGTCATCCTTCATCGCGTCCCTTGTACGACGCAATTGGTAGAATTTCCTCATGACCTTGCCTCAGCTGTCGACAAGCTGCAAAGTGTTGACTGTATATTTCTGGATTTCAGAAAAGCTTTTGGCGTCATTATGCATAGTATCTTGATCGCTTTACTTCAATATTACAAATTGGATGATAGGGTTATTGCTTGGATAGCTGAGTATCTTCGCTCAAGGCAGATGTCTGTTGCTCTGAACGGTTGTTCCTCTACATATGTTGCTGTGACCTCTGGTGTACCACAGGGATCAGTCTTAGGTCCGCTTTTTTTTGTTATTCATACATGACATCACTTTTGGTATCACATCATCATTTAGAATGTTTGCAGATGACTGTATAGTATATAGGGCCATCGATAGTGACATTGACAAACAAGCACTGCGAAACGATTTAGATTTTATGGCCACATGGTGTGATAAATGAAAAATGTTGTTGAACGTGAAAAAAAGCGTCCACATCACCTTTACCAGAAAATTCTCGCACTGCAGAAATCATTACACGATCAATAACACTAATCTTCCACATGTCACGGAATATAGATATCTAGGCGCATTTTTTACTGCTCATTTGAGGTGAAATACACATGCCACTTATGTTAGGAACAAGGCGGTAGGCACATTAGGTTTTCTGAAACGTAACTTCAGTAGTTTACCACAAAAACTTAGAGAACAGCTCTATTTTACAAACGTCCGCAGTATAGTGGAGTATGCGTGCGTCTGCTGGGGCCCATATACTAAGGAACTCACAGATAAACTTAAAAAAGTGCACAATATGGCAATTCGATTTGTCCTTGGAAATTACGACAGGATGCTTAGTGTGACGGAGAACAAAAAATCCTTAAGTTGAATCTTCTTGAAAACCGTCGTCGAAACCTCAGATTAAAATTCTTTCATAGCATTCATCATTCGAGAATAGGGATCCTCGGGCAATTGTCGTTTCAACTACCCAACTAGGTGTCTAAAAGACGAGATAACCACTTAAAAATACGCGAGATTCCTTTTGGGGGTGACACTTTCTGCTAATCCTTTTTTGTCCACTCTATAAGAGAATGGAACACTCTGCCACCGGAAATAGTCTGTATTGATTCAAGTGATAATTTTTTCATGCTTTATGAATGTTTTTTATGTGTTTGGTTACATGCACTGTACCCTCCCTGCTGTAATGCATAATGGCGAAGCAGATACTCAATAAATAATAAATACATAAATAAGTAATCTAGAGAGGTTCTTATAATTATCGACTTAGCTGCAATGCGGGGTAGAAACAGATCTAACGACGACGCTGCAAAGTTTTAATGCATGATAATTTTCTTATAGGAACGCATGCACCTTGGGGTTGGAAAAGCCAACGGTAATCGGGATCGGGTCGACCTAATGATTTGGGTAATGTGGATCTATGCTACATATTTACCCCTATAGGGCAGGCAAGCGTCACTAACCGGGCAGTGTAGACGGGGAAGTGTCACCGTAGCCATAATGCTCCGCGTGAAATTGGTGGATGCACACGCGACTCTTAGCCGATCGCCTCTTGCTGGCTCTAAGCTTAGCAATCCTAGTTTTACGCAGCTGGTTGGTATGCGCACACATGTGAAGGGTGAGAAATGACTCCATCACTTCCGACTAGTCCTGATGCACCGGAAAAGACTATTTTGTTGTCACTTTCAAAAGGTACAACTGCATGTTTAGTGCGTTAAAGTGTTTTCATGCGTAAACTCATGGGGAGAAATGTGTTCACTAAATTCGGACCGCAGGCCAGGTGGTACTGCAACGTGTTGTATTCAGCTCGCTTCGGCGCTTTTAAAGCGAGAAGATGCAGCCGCCGTGACTAAGTGAGCCTGTCATTGCCGTCGTTGGTACCAGCTTCTTTAGAGCTATATGTGTCAGCTCCGATAAACTCTGCAATTTGTTCGTTGTGATATGCTCATTCGTTAACGTGTGCCACCAACCATTGCCTACGATTTATTCACATAGGCGTGTAGAATGTCAGATGGCAGCTCGTCTTTCTGCCTCACCTAAATGATATAAAATTTACTCATCAGTTAAACTTTACACAAAATAATGAGCGTGTTTGTGACTACTAATGATGTGGTCTTCTCTCAACACGACGTTTGAAACTTCATTTTATGAAATTTGGCGTTTTCTTCTAGCTCTATGTACCTTGCAGTCCACTAATAAAACATTGTAGACGCTTTCACTTAGCAAGGTGTGGGGTTGTTTAGACCACCTCAATGTTTTTTTTTTAATTTTGCATATACGTATATATGCATCCCGCTTCTCTCGCTTCGGAAAAAAAAATTCTACAACGCCTCTGGCTAGAATTGAGCACTCCGCATCTTCCTTAGGTGGGTTCGGCTGTTCATTTCCTTGATACGCTTTTACGAAATAAAATTCACGTACCAACTGTACAAATCTTAAAACGTTAGTTTCTTGGTCCCAACACGTTTTATCAAGATAAGCATGCGAAGAGCGGGAGAGCATGGGGTGGTTACCTTATATTTGAAATGAGAGAAGTAAGTTCAGTGTTTGAAAGGAATACAGGTGATAACTTGTTGGAATGATCATCACAGGCAGGGTTCACACGTTTGCCATTTACTTAACCAGTGTTTTTTCTCATTTTCACTTTTTTTGCGCAATGTTTTTCGCAAATCAGCATTTTTTTGTTTTGCCTCCATTGACGTAGAAAAGCGAGAGAGAAGTTCAACTAGGGGTAATTAATTCGTAAAACACAAAATCATGCAAATTCACTGGCTGCAGTCATCGCCGAATAAGATGGTGTTATAATACGCCAAACAAACGCCTATGAACGGCTTTTCTCCTGAAGACATTAGGTGACACCCACAGTGAGCGATCCGAAGCTGCTACAGTGTAATGACCCAGTGAATAATGGTTGGGAAAGAGACGGCCTTCTTTCGTCCCTCTCAGCGCAAACACACGAGGCATTAAGCCGGTGCCATCGCGAAGCCGCCTATTCCCGAGAGCTGAAAACTAGTCACCTGCAAACCAGTGGAAGGGCAGGGTATCACACTCGCCTCCTGCAGTGCTGCTGTTTTGTTTGAAAGCAAGCGATGACTGCATACAACGTAACTGGTATTTATAACGACCTGAAAAAGTAATAGTCTATAGCGAGAGGCATACGTTTTATTAAAAAACATTTTTCATTGCTGTCGTTGGTATTAAAGAACATATACAATATGCCCGCAGTGCCAATAATGTATGCACATAAACTCAATAATTCAGAGACAAGTAAGAGGAAGTGAAAAAAAAACACACTCGTTCAGTAAATGGCGAACCTGTGAACACTGCATGTGATGATCATTCAAACAAGTTATTACCTATATACTTTTAAAACAGTGAACTTACTTATCTCGTTTCAGATATAAAGTTCTCGCTAAACATTGCTTTTGAATAACAGTGGTAGCTATGACAGAGTCAAAAACCTGACTAGATAAATTCAGCCTGTTTTGCTTTTGTCAACGTAGTCTACTTGAATTGTCTTGCCCTTTCAGCCTTTTGAAAGTTAAGCTAGTGTTGCGAGCAAATAATGTAGGGTGAGATATCGGGCTCTTGTGTTGATGTTATGACGTAGAAGCGTCCAATACTCGCAAATAAAGATATACCTTTCGTGATAAAAAATGAAAGATAATATCTAAACTCCAAAGATTGTTCGCCGATAGCCTGTTCATTTGACTAATTATGCTGTCTTTTTATTTCGTTTCAGTTTTTAATTTCTGCTTCAATTTTCACCACTATGCAATTACAACATTGCTCAGAAGGTGTGATAGGGAAGCGCCACAGTTGACACCGTTGTAGGACACGTATGAATGGACGAATGAGAGTATCTGCTTTTAAAGGCTTTCGTCTTAAACACTTGCTTGACAATGCATGCATGATTGTTCCTGCATTTTTGTCACGCTTTGAGTTGAATGGCAATGTTCGGATAATCCTTGGCCACAGAAATGGTACTTAAATTGCCACTAATCACGCCCAGTTGGTTGTAGCTGATGAGCTCCTGCAAAAACATTATATGCATTAAACCAAGAAACTGCGTTGTGACTAGTTTGCGATACCATAAAACCATCGCAAAGAAATGAGAAATCAAGCTGGCCAGATTATGCAAAGCTTTATAAAGATGAACTTTACTAAGTTACAGCAGCGCAACTGAAGAGGTGTACCCGGAGGAAGGTATGTAACAGCTGCATGCTACCACTACTTACCTAAGGTGCAGAATCCTAGAGGCTTGCAGGGAGGGTTTCACTCAATTGAGGGCGATGAAACAACCGGTGGAAAGAAAAATGGTGGATGTAACCTTAGTATTCAAAAAGAGGGCGAAGCTGGTAAAGAAACAAATGGGCATTGAAATGTCAGTTTAATATGACAGTTGAAACCGAGAAGAAGAATTGGACATGTGCTGGGCACGTAGCGCATACGCAGAATACTCGCTGGTCATTCCGGGTAACTGTCTGGATTCAGAGTAAAGGTAAACACGTCGGGGGGAGGGAAAGAAAATTAGGTGGGCAGACGGGAAGAAGAACTTTGCAGGTTTAACGTGGCAGCGAAATACACAGAGCAGGTGTTTTGGCAGAACATGAGAGAGGTCTTTGCCCTGCAGTGGGCGTAGTCAGGTTGCTGATTATGAACCGGTATCAAATGATTAGAAGCAGAGCCGATCACTTACGAAATTTAGCTGGGTTGCCGATGGAGAGTAGTTGCAGTTAAAAAAAATGGAATATCATCTATTTAGGCAAAGTAAGTTGCAGAACATATGGCTAGGCAATCAGCCTGCCCGACAGCAAATATTTATGCAGTTGGCACTCAGCGCGAAAGCAGTAGAAGGCACGGAGAGGGGGTTCTCTAGTCGCTCAGCTGACAGCTGACGTATGTAGAATATGTTGCTATGCCAAGATAAAACGAAAACGATAACTAAATTGCGTTGTGTATGCACCAATCATGCGTCGGAGTAAAGCCTTGAGAAAACATTCAAAACGAATTTGCATGTTTAGTTTTTGATGAACTGGAATGTTTGAAACAAAAATCATGAGCAGATATTTTCCGACAAGACTGTTTAGATATGATAAATTGAATTTATACTTCTTACTTCATTTTATCTGCAGTGGGTGAGCATTTATTGCGTGCGCAAAGATATACACTCCAAAAATACGTTTCCAAGCTTCCGAGCCCATGCTACACAAATATCACCTGAAGATGTATTCCACGCCGTGGTCTATTCATTCTACAATTTCTACATTTTCTTCCTTTACTTCATGCGTTCCTAGTTTCATTTTCATTCCTATTCTCTCTCTCTCTCTCTCATCTAGGTGGCGTGAACTTATTAGCAACGTGGATGGGAAACAATGTACCACCTCAGGCGCACTCACGGACGCTCCTAACACAGCATGCAGTTTTGTGAACCTAGTCTCACGCTTCCCCTTCCCTTTCTCTCGTTCACTTCTGTTAGCGTCTTTAGTTACGGCAGAGGAATGTTTAGCAAGGAGTTATGCAAAGCGAGCGCAGCGAACCAAGACATGGGCCGGCGCAGGCAGGTGTGTCGACAGTCAGTGACTGGAGAAGACTTGTTTTCTTCATTTTGCTTCAGTTAGGTCCCCACATTGCTGCCTCGTATGCGTACTGTCATGGTGTCACGTTGGAGCGGTCGCACCCTTGAAGCGTAAACACTTGGAGCGTTTGACACTTCACCAACACGGATTCAGTTGGAGAGACAAGAGGCAACGGCATACAGACATCGGGAAAAAAAAACAATGTATCGTCACAGTGGACTCACGATCTCTCAATCTTTCTCGTATGCTTACCTTATTTCCTGGATTGTCTCGGTAGGATTGATCCATGAGTTTGGAGGAGTGTGTAGGGAATAAAGCTGCGGTTTGTAAAAGAGCAGGGGTGCGTGGATACGATGTTGTCTCTCGCAATTCTGGTACGAGCTTGACTTTCTTTTTCTGTTTTCGTTGTTTTTCCCTACTTGCACAAGTGCAAGCAAAGTAGCAATAAGTGGAGACCTGGTGAACTCTACTTATAAACGGTCAACGGATGGGCGTTGTGCCGGGCGAGGGTGGCAAGACGTGATTCGGGCCGAACTGGACCATCGCAGAAAAGCTTGGGATAATTCACGTCTGAATTCACACACATACTTATGTTCGCAGCCGTGGGCATGGAACTGACTACCCTTGCCGCTGAAACGAAAAAAAAGAAATGGTTGTAGGTTCTCATGGACCATATCAGCTCTTCACTACTACCTTCACTCAGAAGTTTCTGGTTGTCTAGGGCTATCAAGCTGAAAAATATGAACACAAACCTTTAGAACTGACCGGTAGAGTGCTGGAATGCAATAGCAGGTCGCGTCTGCACGTTCGACCAAAAATGTGCGCACACAGTGTGTATGTTTATGGAGCGGGCGTGAGTAGCACTGTGGGTGGTTCCGCGTACAACAAGTGCATGCGCACGCACGATCTGATCACCGTACCCAGTGGTGTACTTATGGCACATCCCTGCTTTCGGCGTATCACCGTGACCACTGGGTGGCTAGCCGTTTGTTCTTATCTTTACCTGTGATTTATAGGGGCCATTTAGCACATTTAGCAGAGGCCTTAACAACAGATGCCACGGTGAATAACGAGTTATACGAAGACGGTAGACGCGGAAATGACTAGTCTAACCACAGGTTCAAGATGAAGAACAATTAAATGTTGGCATGCACTATATGCGCATAATGGAAAGCCTAAAGGAATCACCCTATTTAGAGATTGCTGAGGCCGATGCTAAAAGTGTATTTTTATTTCAGCTGCTTGCTGCGCACTCATCATGGACCTCATGACCTGTGTATCAATTATATGGCTCAAAGTGGTGGAGGGCAAATGTAAAGTGCTTTTGGGGTTGCTGACACCAAGTGCCAGCGTGTTACAGGATGTGCGCTGCCCTATTTATTATTCATGTCAGGATACTTCGCCCGTCCGTATATATAAGTGCTGTCCTTCTCTTGCGCTGGTCTTAGGCAAGTGGAGCGATGAGTTACGTTTTAGATGCGACCGCTCAAAGAGATCTTGAATCTCTCGTGTTTTGTGTGTGCGTTTTGAGAACGCCATTTTCTCTCTTTCAGCCCTCTTGTTATTTTTCACTTTATTAACTCTTTTACACGCAGGCTAGTTGACAAATAGTTATTTTGTTGTCTATTGAGGAACTCTATTGAGTGCATCATTTTCCACTTATGTGCAGTCTCTCACACATGTAGTGCTACAGTGTGTTACGTCTGTTGTATGCCCGTGTGCTCAGATTTGGGTGCACGTTAAAGTGCCCCAGGTGATCGAAATTTTCAGGGCCCTCCACTACGGCGTCTCTCATAATGATATAGTGGTCTTGGGGCGTTAAACCCCACTTAATATTCAGTGTGGTAGGTCGCGAATTGAAAGGTTTTGCGCGATATGATACTCATGCTGCTGAAACCCAATGCTCTACACTATATATATATATATATATATATATATATATATATATATATACATGACATTGATGTGTTGCAGCCACTCCGCCTTAAGAAAGGAGCTCGTTTTTAGGGACCCCAAATAGTTAAAAAAAGTTTCAACACCTTACTTCTTCTCATTTTTTATTATTGAAAATTATGTGGAATAAAAAGCATTCATCTACATGCTGTGTGTAAATGCAGGTTTGAGGTATATACAAGTGCACGACCACGTATCGTGCCTTACAACTTGAATGGAGATATATACCTCGAACCTGAACACACATCAAGTGATTTTGGCTTTAATAAAAGTGCGATACCAATGCGAGACTTCTAAGGCTACAAAGCAACAAAAAAAATTACTTAGGCAATGGGACGAAAAAATAGAATCAAGGAGCATATACTTTTTTCTTACAGTATTTTGAATCATCGACCACTGTCTTTTTACTTTCAGATAAAAATTGTTAAAAAGGTCCCCTTTTAATTTTTTTCCTGTGATTTTCTGGCTACCTTCTTGTCTCGTCTAGAACACTATATTTTTGGTTTTGTCCTCATGCCAACAGTAACGACGTTTAAGCCCTTAAAGATAAACCAGCCTTAGGCGAGGTTTCTGGCCTCCACAGCCAGAGAAGGCTGTATGCCCAAATCGGGCGATGAGCTAGCAAGAGCAAGACCATTGCACGCGCTGTAAAAATACGCGCTCAAGAGTGTATACTATATGCAACTATGAAACCGGTTATCGCTTTGCAGTCGCCTTACTAGCGAGTAAAAGAAAAGAAGCAGAGGGAGAGAAAGAAACGGACGCAGCAGGTCGGGCAGAGGCGGATGGCGCTACGCGTCGGCCAACCAATCTTCGGCGCGGAGCGATGGGCGACTGTGTGTATTTCTAGCGCGAGCAGTCGAGAACACAAAATAAATAAAGAATAGCGGGTTCGGCATCGCTAAAGAAACATTGTCTCTCGCGAATCATGTGGATTTATTAAGAAGGGTCGCAGCGTTGTGCAGAGCCATTAACTTTGTCTCTCAAGGGAATGCTCAGCTGTGGAAAGTTAAAAATTGCTGCGTGCAGTTAGTTGTCTGAAGCAAACGAATTTTGGACAAATTAAGGCAACTAACTATGATGGTGGCAGCGCTGCAAATGAAGCTTCATTCTTTGGCCCGTTCTCTCGCTCATTACCTAAGATAACTACCATCTACCACTCTCGCTCTCTCCGTTTAAGTGCCGCCATTATTCCTGCTTTTTGCTGCACTGACACGGACGTGGCTCTTCGATTCTGAGGGCTGCAAACTTTACATCCTCCCGGACGTTTACATAACAAACGCTTCACTACTTTTGCTGTGAGAGCTAGCAACCCTGACAATCTTGTAGTTCACACTTTTCTACTGTTTTGTCTGACTGTGGCAGCCAGAAAGGAGAGCTGTGGTAAGATTTCCGGTATAGCTTATTAAACAGTTATTTATTTATTTATTTATTTACACATACTGCAGCATTAATCAGGCTATGCAGGGGTGGGTATACAAGGATACACAAAAATATGACTAAAAGTAATGAGAATAACACAAACAGGTAAATGAAAACGTCATGCGAGCACTACGCAAAAATATCAAAACATGCAAAAAAGTAACGAAGAAATACCATTTGCAAACAGATCAGCACATTTCACACCTATATGTTATGGATTTCGGATACAAAACTCTGCCATAACCATGAATGAACAGAACCGGGTATTTATCTCTACTTTTCAATAAAAGGATGTAAAAAAAACTGAACTTGAATAAAAAATTCGCAGATCCCGCGTACAGTGGTAATCGATGATATTCGAAGCACGAATGTGGAAGGTTGATATGTAACTTTAAAATCAGCACAACGTTTCGAGGCTGCCGTACATTATACCGTACATGACTTCCAAGTCTTGATTATGTTTGGGCGTGTCATTTACTGTCGTCATCTATTCACGTCAAACAATAATTATTTTGGTATATGTAGAGATAGTGAAACGGCCATAAGCTTGCCGTGAACGTGGCATGTCGTGTTTTAGATGAAAGGCTTATCATTTATATCAAGCTTGGACGTGCCATTTAAGTTCGTCGTCAATTGACGTTAAGAAATACCGGTGTTGTGAAGCCAGCGAAACGACCGCTAGCACATCATGAGCGTGGCGTGTAGTCATCTTCTTACATGATACACATCTGATGATTATCATGTTTGCACCAGTCATATACCTTTGTCATCCATTCACGCCCCGTAATACAAAATTTGGTATATGTGAAGCTAGTGAAACGAGCGTGAACGCACCATGACCGTGGCGTGTAGTCATGACTTACATAACATGCATGTCATGATTTCCACGTTAACGTGTGTCATCATGTTTGCCAAGCAGTCATGTCATACCATACCAGTTTTGCAATATGTCTTGTAAACAAAACCACTGCAAGAGCAGCAAGACTATGAAATGTAAAGCATCACATTGATGACATAGAAGTCATGATTTTCATGTTATGAAGAATCACTTATTATCGTCATACAGTCATGTTACGCCCGTCTGATTTTGGTATCGATACCATCATTTAAACGCTCAGGAGACCTAAAAGTTGTAGGCGGCTCGATAGATAGATAGATAGATAGATAGATAGATAGATAGATAGATAGATAGATAGATAGATAGATAGATAGATAGATAGATAGATAGATAGATAGATAGATAGATACGCACGCTCAAAGTCGCCGAAGCTGGCTAACAAATGCCCGCATTTATTATTAAATGATGATAGATGCACATAGACTTTTTTTTGTTTTCTGCATCAGAGTGCTAGAGCTTCGCAAATGCCTAGTTTGCGCGAACTTATGGGACAATAATGACAAGTGAAAACTTGTTGGCTTCGTTGTTCTGCAGTGCCGCTTCCTAGTCTCTGTAGTGTCGCTTCTGCATCGAATGTTAAGAGAAAAGTAAATACACGTTACTATATAGCCGCCGCTTCAGCCCGGCTTATAGACTGAAGAGGAATTAAGACCTACCACCTTCATTTTCCTGAATTTTTGTGCTGTCCTTTTCCTGTGATAATCAAGTAATGCTCAGGCTGACGGCGTATATTTATTCTGATGTAGCTGTAGAAAACGATAGTATTAATTAATCAGCCAACGAGATAGCAGAATTGAGAAGTAAACATGTTCGATTGCGGTGACACCATCACTTTTGGTGGAATTTTTCAATACCGGTTCCTGTCTCAGTATATACACTGCGGCACCAGTGCCGGAGAGGAAACCACGGACCTTTATTAACCCATTGCTGTAAATTATAGAAGCGCTCTTCTGTTGATGCCATTAAAACGGTGGAATGTGAGGTATACTGACAGTTACTCCCCAGTGTTTCTAGATTTTAATGTGCACCGGAAGACCGAAAAAAGATATGATCAACAAATGCTGTGTCCATAAACAATAATGAATCGATTGTGCAAATGCGCAGTATGGCGCAGTGTCAGAAGAGCTTCTGTGTCTCGCCCATTTCAACTTGTCGGAGTAGATTTTGCAGACCCGCAGTATATGGAATTCAGCGAAAAAGACGCCCAGGGCATCAAGATGTACACTCCCTTGTTTAGCTGTGCAGCAACAACTTTGGCGCAGCTTGAATTCGCAGATTGCCTGTCGTCGAATAGTTGTAAGAAGTCTGAGATGCCTCAGCCAACATAAAGGTTCATCAGCTTCCCAGGTGGTGGCGTCTGCACGAGTCAAGCAAAATATATCATCACTTGAAGACGTCATAAATTGCCGAATCGGGGACGTCACTGGGACGTTACTGCAACGTCACATAACATGAAGTCACACGATGCCGTAAGCGCATGACATCATTCCTCGGTCACAGACGGGTTGATCTTGGGTGCAGTGCGAAACATGGGGGAACGTTGCCTACTGTTTCGAAGGCTTTACAACACTTCTTTCAATACAGAAAGCTATGGAACAGCTTTGGCACAAGAAGTTCAAGTCATCAACGCATAAGAAAAACCTGCCTTTCGGCTTCTAGTCGACAGAAGCATTAGCTTAAAGGACCCTTAATTTTTCATTGTTGCCTCAAGGGCGTTTCTTGCTCGCACAGGAGCATCTCCCGCTGTGTACTACGTGAAAAACGTGAACCATTTGAGAAGGCAAGCAAGCAACTTTCAAGCAATTATCAGTGGCTTTAAGTTTGATTTACAGCATGGTTGTTCCTCACAAGTGTACTTGTATTAGTTGCGAATCATTCAGGCAATCGAATGTAATGTGTGGTAAAAAAACAATATAATGACCCGCCTTCACATTTTGCAAATTATATAAGTAGTGGGTCATTTAAAGCTTTCAAGCCATTTCAAAAGGCTGGGCCAGACATATTTCTTCGTCGTCATCGGCCACCACATAAACCTAGTGTTGATACTGTCTTAAAGTAGTGTAACGGCTACTTTGCTTTTCGGTATAACAACAAATACTGACGTAAAGGGTGCTTTCCCACTTAACAAGATCTATGATGACTAGTGTCGTAGTAGGTGCTTTGCAAGTTTCATGTATATTCGTACTATTGCCTTAAGATGGTTTAACCTTATCAAACGACAGAAGTGCAGAACTTTCTGAAAATGAATGAAATCTCTTCAATGTTGTCTGATGGCATGCGATATTCTAGTGCGACAATAATAATGCAAAACAAGCTTTTATATGTGCGTTGGAGTAAGTAATAGAAAATTATACAAAATATCGCGGTATACGAAAGTAATTTGTGCTCTGATTTCGTAAACATAAAATCTCAGAATCAAATATTGTTCAAAATATCTTGTAGTTATAGTAATTTTGAGAAATGAGAATGTGCACTTTTGACGAGGCTCGCAGGAGGTGGCAAGTCGAACTATATTCGTCGAGCATGTGAGTACCTTCAGAATAATCATCATATGGATCAACCACTCTACAAAATGAAGTTTATGATAGCCGGCTTTATTATGCAAAATGTTGAATTCATCTGAAGATCATTGTACATTGCTCCTTATTGTTCGTTAGTCCACACAACTAGCAGAAGCAAGTGAGACAGCCAGTTGTGTATGTAGCAATTGAGAAGGTTAACAGTGCGCTAGAAAGGCCCTTCTTCCAGCTTTCACTGAGACAGTGCTGAGCATTTCACACAGACCTGCCGGTTTTTAACGAAATTATAACCGAGTGTAGAGTGGTATTAAGCAGAGCCTACGCCTTTTGTTTTTTCTAAGCGCATGATGGAAGTTTTCCTCTAGGGTCTTGTACTCGAGAATACAATAGTGGTGCTCTTCATCTCAAGCAGTACAGCTGTCAAGCAACCCACTTCCTCGTGTGAACCTGAGAGCGCTATTGAGCCCTAAATCAAAAACGCAGAAAGATTGTTACCTCAATAGTCAATAGATGTTGCTGGCTTGTTTTTTTATCCTCTGTCGTCTTTTGAGTAAATATGCTCGCGCGTAAACAGGGGAACATACTTGCATCTGGCACGCGCTAACAATGCTCAGTTTGACACTATACAACTCACCAGTTCACATCACCCAAGTCACCAGGGCAGCCATCAGTATAGCGTCTCACTGCTGCGCCAAATTAAGGTGTTTCAGAGTACACACTTTGTTGATGGTCTTTCAGCATTTGCGACCCGCACGAGGAAGGAGCGATAACGACAAAACTGTCATGCGTCCTTTCGTGCTACACCGTTTAAACAATCCTCTACCAAATAAACGACCCATTAAGGGCGGTGATCAGGCCGGCATGCACCAATGTAATAAGCTCAAGTGGAGGCACGACAAGCTAGACGAAGAAACCCACGATTATCCATGAAGTGAATCATGATGATTTGGGTATCGTATAAGTGAGGTATTATACGTAGCCCGTTCGTTGCCACAGAAAATGTGAATTGAGCGGCGTAAAGTGTATAGAGAAGTGTGTGTTCATTTCACCTTCCAGTTTGGTTATGCAGTTCAAGGAGAATTTAGAAAATTGCTAGAGTGCAGCTTGTGCCTCAAATGTTTATCGAAGAAACCACCATCTCATAGGTGGCAAGATACCATTATCACCAGATTTCATCATCAGCTGAACATGTCTCCTTTTGATGACCGAACAGATTCACATAAATGCAGTTTTGCAGTTTTCTGTTCTCAGTACTTAAATATAAAATGCGTTTCCCGGCAATGGTAAAAGTTTATCACGAGATGAATTCATTTTGTGCATTGATAAGCACAGGTCTTCATGCTCTGTACATTTTGAGTTCTATTGCAATTTTCTGTGTTTTGAATCTACTCCTGCGATAGCCTTTCAAAGCTATATCGCGCTCAGTATGTTTATATAGCTAAATAACATAAAATGTTAAAGTTATGCGTAATTTGTAAGGGTATATAAAGCTCGACATGTGCCTTTGTGTTACAGGTTTTTTTTTTAAGAAGGCTTATCATCCCCGTGAATTTTATTAAAGGTGAACAAGTCATGCAGTGCTCTTCGCGGTAGGTTATTTTCGCCGGTATAGAGAACTTTTTATTAAAGAGCAGAGCATTGATTGCAGTTGATTAGAGCATTTATTAAAAAGCAGAGCATTGAGCCAGCCTATCCAATTTGCTGACGTTCTACTCCGCGTGGGGAAGGGGGTAACAGTTTAAAGTAGGGATCATGAGAAAAAAAATGACAAGATGTTAAGATATAAAATAGAATAAAAATAAATAAAAACTAGACCGAATCTTTTTCTACTGGTTAAGAACGTGCATTGATAGTTTCTCAGTGCGTGGTTTCGTGATACTTCTTCCCGAAAGAGTGAGCAGGCGTTGTGCCCTTCCAGGTGGCCGTTGCCAGTTTGCTCTCTCCCTTTTTCCTCTGTGTCATTGTGTATTTGTGCATGCAAATCAAATAATATTAATAATATTCTTTGTATATATGTCTCATACTCTTCATATACGTGAATTAAAGTTTCAAAGTACTCCTCTGTAGCGTGAGCCAGGCTAAAGTCCCCAATACACAGTCGATTGAGAAAGTTCTCTCGGTTATTGAGTTCATGCAATATTCATAGAGCGCACGCTCATCAGCATACACTCTACACTCAAATAGGATTTGTTCCACAGTTTTGATGGAGCCACTGTGGTTGCAGTACAGACTCGCTGATTGACAGAAACGCTACCGCAAGTTGTTTTTATATAAGCTGCGTTTAGGCGAAGACGATGGTGTCGTGTTTCATGATGTCGAGGAAATGTGAAGGGGTGTCTTTTTTTTTCGAGATTCAGATTGATTGAGTGGAGGAAGCATATTGATGTACCGGGAGGTCCCAGAGCCTCTTTTCTTTAAAGGCAAGTATTTTTGCCTTCTGAAAAGCATCTGGTTAGGTAAAATAAGTTCATCTGTAATTACGGTGTCGATGACCTTTGAGTGCCGCTTCATCTGCTTTCTCATCGGCAAGAATGCTTCAAAGAGTATTCACTGAAATGTGATAAATTTCTCTGCGGTAATAGCCAGGTGGTTAAAGTATGCTATGTCAAATGAAACGGGTCGTTAATTCATTTTGTTTAAGAAGTCCAGCATTATCTGTAGTTCCCTTAGAGTTGAGGAAAATTACCCATCGGTCTGGCGTTTGGCGCAAGATATATGAAGAACAGCTTCCGTGATGCCATGAAGTTCTGATGTCGTGGGAGCTGTCCTTCCCTGCAGCCTACTGGATTGCGTTTGTCTTGTAGGGGGACATAAAGTCTCTAGAAGGAACTATCCTGAGGGGTTGAGGCGTCAGCTTAAATGTGAGAGGCCCCGCCGCGGTGGTCTAGTGGCTAAGGTACTCGGCTGCTGACCCGCAGGTCGCGGGTTCAAATCCTGGCTGCGGCGGCTGCATTTCCGATGGAGGCGGAAATGTTGTAGGCCCGTGTGCTCAGATTTGGGTGCACGTTAAAGAACCCCAGGTGGTCGAAATTTCTGGAGCCCTCCACTACGGCGTCTCTCATAATCATATGGTGGTTCTGGGACGTTAAACCCCACAAATCAATCAATAAATCAAATGTGAGAGGGCGGAGCATAGTGCTCGGCTAAGTAGTTTTCGCCGGAACCCGTGATCTCTTATGTGTGATATTTTGCCGATGTATTCGTTTAGGTCTATGGTCAAACATTTTTTGTATCTCACATATGATTCGACTATAGCAACAGTTCTATAGCGTCTTCGCAACAGAAAACAACACTGACTACTAAAGAGCTTCGCCCCTAAAAGGGCGCCGAATAATGAGCAGGAACAACGAGGCCTTATGTTGTGCTGTTTCTACGGGTCACATGTTACAGACTTGCAACAAAGTATCAGGGAGATTCGTAGCCACGGTTGCTGCCTCAGCGGGGCTCGTCGTCAGACTACGACGGACACCCTTCTCTCCTCTGACAGTTAGTGACAGTGGGCGCTCTGATGCAAAACAGACTTGTTTGTGCTTTTGCTTCTTCAAAAAAACAAGTCCTTTCGTTTGGCGATGTTGCCTAGAATAGGTTAATAATCTAGAGACGCTTACTGAAGTTCCTCATGCGCCAAAATTTGTAGAAAACGTCGTAGCGCTGTTGCGATTAGAGTGAGGTGGTGAATGTGTGAATCTGTCTCACACCCGCTACGGTGGTGTAGTGGTTATGGCAGCGACTGCTTATTTGCAGTTCGCCGGATTGAATACCGGACGCGGCGGCTACATTTTCGAGAGAAGGTGAAAATGTTTCAGGTCCTCGTACATATATTTACGTGGCTGTGAAAGAACGCCTGGTGGTTGAAATTTTTCGGAATCTTACACTATGACGTCTTTCATAACCATCTCATAGATTTGAAACCTTAAGTTCATTCCCAACAATTATAATATCCCTAATCGAAGTACTCTGCTTTTTTATTCCCGCTGTAATGTCAGCAACGGTGAACACAAGTATAATCACCTGCATGCTGCATCTCGCAAGCTCCACTGTGCGTGTGGTGACATCATCTCGAAACTTTCGCAGATTTTAGCTTCGAAGCCTTCAAATGAGCCTGAATACTTAACTTGACTGGTAGCAATGGTGCATTTTTACTGCTGTCAATATTCTACACTGCTTTTCAAAATATTATTTTTGCAAGCTCCGTGAGATTTGCAAATGAGTTCCGTAAATGTACATAATCAACAACATATAACAAAAAGGAATCTTGTTGCAACATTGTTGATTTGTGAAATCAGCTGCATTCAAGTCCAAGTTGCTGCTGTACACTTTAAGAAAACCACCTTTTTACACTCCTTCCCGACACCTGCTCCACCTCCCTTAAATTTTATTATCTATAGTGGTAAGTCAAAGAAGCACGCGAAATTTTCGCGTTTCAAGCTGTCTAGAACAGACAACGGTGAAGAAATACTTGGGAAATTCGTGCGCCACAGATGTGGTGGTTAGGAGCTGACGCTCTATCTGAATCACGTAATGATTGCCTGGTTGAGTGGCCATCTTAGCGTGCTAGACGACTAGTCTCGCACCCACGCATTCGGGTGGCTCTGTCCCGCCTCCGAGAGGCACACCGTCGCACCGAGCGCAATTCCGGGGCGCAGACAGCGGCCTAGCAGTACGTTGACCTCGACTACCTAGCGGAGGTCACCATGTAGCCTTCTCTCTTGGCTTCTTGATGCGTTGCAACGCAGCCGGCGCTCCACTATCATACATCACGTTGATGCAGCGCGGCAACAGTCGCAGCAGAAACAGCAATTGCATGTAGGAGCGCCCTGCTCCAGCGCCACGCACGAGGTGACGTAAGGTTATTCAGATGCGGTACGCTGTTCCGCAGCTTTACTTTGGCCCTTTCTCTAAGGCTGCTCGCCTTAACCTACCGTTAACACACTCTTTCACTCGAGACCTCACAAACCACAGCTATAGTTTATAATTTTGTACCCGACCCTGTAGCTGAGAGCGCACGAACGTATACTTACAGCGGCGATCATACGGAACTACGGTAATTGGGGCTGGCTGGAAGCACAGTCTTTTTCTGACACTAAACGAGTTGCTACAAATAAATACGAAGAATATGGAACGGCGCTAGGCGCTAGCTTTATTGTTGTATTTTAACGCGATTAACGCAAGTATCCAAGGAACAAGATTTATCTCCCTCAATTAGAAAATATAGGTTTGATAGCACACGTTTGATAGCACACACAGTATTCTATACAGCCTCTAGGCGCAACGATAACTTAGTAACTGCAGGGGCGACGGGCAAAGTAGGGGATGTGTCCGTAACAGAGATAAATGATCCTTACTCTTGGGTCGAGTGAATGGCGCGGCTGAAGCAGCAGTGGGTACCGATATGTGCGTACAGATTGTGAGACGAGCCTGCACCACTACTGTGTCTCAGGTAATATGTGCGTACACCAGGATAGTGCCTAAAGGGACCAAGATGTTCTGCACAAGCATGGCGGTATTTTTTTATCTGTTGTCTTCAGGTCCCGCCTCCTCGCCCCTCCCTTTTTTTCGTAGCACGGATATCGCCCACCGCACTCAGCTGGTCATGTGTAACTAAAGGCGCCTTATTTTCCCACTAATTCACCTTGAACTTCCTTTTTAAGCAATCTCACTGGAGAGTGTGCGGTATTTCTGAAGGGTAAGGCATCTGCGCAGTGGTCCTTTTCATATGCCGCAGCCAAGCAGAATAAACTAACAAATACCGGGAATCGGCAAGACACTACTACGCATTGAGGTACCGTCGAGGTACAAAAGCTCTTCGGGTATCCTAAACCTTACCTCATGGCACTGCTCAAAAGTGCCACTTGCGGCAAGCCTATGTTACACTGAAGTGTTCTGTATGCTGTTCCAATAATTCCACATCTTAGATTATACGGAATCCTTATGTTGTCCGTAAGGTTATTGCGGAAACATACGGAATTATTAGAGTGACACGCAAAACGTTTCAGTAGAATATACGTGACGTCTTCGTAGCATTCGTGGTGTAACGCTATAGTGCAAGGGTACTACGTACTCTTCATTGCTACCAACGGCACTGTTTCCTGCAAGCCTGATTTATGTAGAGTATGCAAAGTGTCAAACTGAACATCTTGACCCATAAGTTCAATTCCTTTCCTCCAGGGGCACTTTAGTCTTAGAGCCTTTTATATTAGAGTGGCTCTGCAACACTTTTTGAGCATGGTCAGAAAACGCTACTGATCGCTAGTGGAGGCTCTCAGAATACCCGAGCGAAATATTGTAGCTCAGCACGCGGCTTGGAATCGCAATTAGTTCTCAAACTTTCCTAAAAATTGCTTTCTCTCCTCCCCACAGATGACGCTACAAGCTAAAAAATTACTGGTCACAGCATTTGTATCAGCCATGGGCTGATTTGAGCGTGGCTCGCACATTGGCTACTGGGTGGCCGCGGGAAGCCTCCCCTTGTTATGCGTCCGCGCGCAATCAGACTGAAAAGCAACGTATTCAAAAAAAAAAGAAGAATAAAACAGAGGAAAAGTGGTAAAGGCGATGACGAGTGCGTGATGTATTTTTTTTCCATGCCATCCCTTTCTACTTAGCTTGCTAGCAGCACTTACGTCGGAATAAGAGAAAAGAGAATGTCGTGCGACAAATCTTTGTAACTCAGGTCGTACTCGACGGACTCTAATTTTTTTCCGGTGGTGAATTCGTAAGCCACTAAGATCTTTTAGTGAAGTCATTCAATGGTCACTTGAAGATGTGTTGCAGGGCCCCTTCAATAACCGTGACACAACATTCCTTATGGTTGATTGATATGTGGGGTTTAACGTCCCAAAACCACGATATGATTATGAGAGACGCCGTAGTGGAGGGCTCCGGAAATTTTGACCACCTGGGGTTCCTTAACGTGCGCCCAAATTTGAGCACACGGACCTACAACATTTCCGCCTCCATCGGAAATGCAGCCGCCGCAGCCGTGATTCGATCCCGCGACCTGCGGGTCAGTAGCCGAGTACCTTAGCCACTAGACCACCGCGGTTTGGCGATACAACATTCCTAGTTTTTCTCAGCGAAACAACGATGAACTTACAAAGGGCCTTGTATAGTGGGCCATTTGTTATTATTCTAAGCATAGATGGATAGATAGATAGATAGATAGATAGATAGATAGATAGATAGATAGATAGATAGATAGATAGATAGATACGCTCAAATTTGTTGAAATTCACTAAGAAATGCTTCGCATCTAAAAAACGACGCATAATTGCTCACACACAGTATAGACTTTCTTTTTTTTAAATATCAGCTTCTTTGTCTAGCAATTCATGTGTCATTGATGTTCTACATGTCCTGATTTGCAAATTTATTTGTGGTTTGCTTGCGCACGCAATAAATGCTTTATTGTGGAATTATGTAAACAAATATCAAAAAACGAGTTGCAAACTTTATTTTGGCAAGCTTACAGGATTCTCCTAATTTTCAGCTGCAGAATTACTTTTGCAAGAACTCTACCTACTTGAGACAAATTTATGCAGGTGCACTTACAAAATCCTAATTTATTAATTTATTTTGAACTTACCTATGGCTTGCAGAAAAAGCAAGACGAAGAAACGTCACGGCCGGCAAACTCAGTTTTCTTATTTCAAGTCCTAATATTATTGTTGAATGCTCATAACTCTATGCATAACATACCCTTTCTTCAGCTGCGCTACAAATTTCATGGCGAATTGGCTTGGCTACTTTAGCTACATTTAGCTTGAGGTTTTTCTCCAATTAAAATCGACCCAACGGCAACCCTGTTCCTAGTATCGAAGTACACTTGTGAATAGAAAACTGAGCACTTTGCCGTTCTTTACGTGCCACTTAACGGAGAACTTTACATGCTGCTGCACCTATTTAGTGCACAGTCTGCTGCGTTACTCTTTCTTTATCGGTGCTGTTTTCACGGAGACAGTTCATAGCACCGATTAGCCGGGGTAATGAGAGGTATAGGGACCCCCTTCGTCTGTTCTAACTTTTATCCCTCGGGTGGTGTCTGTCTGGGCCACTCCCAATTATTATGCACTTCGAAGTACCGCCTTTGTTACTCGCAATATGCCCACTAACGGCTATCCATCTTGACCGGAGGCAACCACGGCCACACCATAGACTTTCTTGCTATGAGCCTTGGTTCTATTGCTGCATCGCGAAAGAGAACGAATCAAATACAAAAAATAAACGTACGCGTATAAGCGAAAGTGTGCAGAGCATTGCCGTTTGTATTGTCAGCGCAGTCTGGTAGCGAGCCGTCCGCTGTCAAGTGCAATTCTCTGACGACTTCGGTCAAAGCAATGCTGTCGATAGCAGCCAGCTTGCCAGTAGACGGCGCAGGCAGCAATTTCGGCACGTGCTTCCATGGTCTCGGCAGTTTTGCGCACGAGTACACATACAATGTTGCCCCTGTCTTCGTCCTTCAGTAGACAGACGCGATTATAGAGGCTTCTATCACTGCGATTTCTCAACTCTAAGGAATTACTCAAGATGCTGACCCAGGAACACTAGCCAGTTGTTATGCTGTTAGATGGGAAGCAGCTCTTTGACTAGCCTGTATAACGCTGTCTGTCCTTGTCTCCGTGCCCACGTGCCGCAACGCGCTACGCTTGCCGCAGGTGTTGGGGCGTTGCCGAAAAGGTCACGTCTTTCTCGCAGTGCGCATTGACATAACTCCCTTCCGTGCCTGCCATGCGCTCGCCTCATGTCACCTCTCCCTCGCTTTACCGTCTCCACCACTCGCAATGTTTTAGCGCACATCGAGTGAACACTATTTCATCTCGTTTATCTACAATACAGAGGATGCTAGAAAGAGAAATTCCGATATTCCTTCCGTAGCAATTCGGCCGATGCGTTGAACTGATTTGGCCTAACTCGACCATCGCCTGCGTTGCGAGGGTTAGCATAGCCGATCGCGTTCGCAAATGGTGACGTCGCGCCTGCAACACCGACAAGGTGCGATCCAGGCAAGCGGAACACAAGTGTCGTCAGCGCAAGACTAACGACACCGGCGAGGCGCGAGTAAAAATTGCCGATCGCGTCAGCGCGCAACGCTGCGGCTTCGCATCCCATCAAGGTTCATCGTGGGAAGATGTCATTAGTTTTTTTTTTCATGAGGTAACGTACTATGTTTTATGCAATGGGCTACATATGTGTGCAACAGGCAACTCTTATCCATGTTTTATAGAATTTCGTGGTAGCTTCTAGGGCTTTAGGAAGTTGTTCGCGTGTAGTTATGTTGCAGAGTAAAATAAAAAAGATATCTTCACCCCCAAAGTGGGAATTCAGCTGATACTACAAATATTGCAACCTAATTTCAAAATAACGAGCTCTATTTAGAAAAAAAAATCGCTGTCACGCATTCAGCCACGCATACTGAATGACTGATTTACAACTTGCATACTGCAAACTGCTGAGCAGTGATGAATGAAGCATATGCAAAAGTCAATTCATATGGCTTTTTAAGGGGAAAGCCCACCATATGAGTGCGAGGCATGTCGCACTTGGCACTGCGGTTAAAGTTTACTCTTGTAGTTCTTCAATGACACAGGGGTGTTCATCAACATTAGCCACATCAATATGTGGCCTTCGTGGTAGTACTCAAACCCCCGATATCAAGCATTGCAGTACAACACGTTACAAACTATGACGCAGGTCCGAAGTCTTCTTTACAAGGGTTCAGCACTCGCACAGAAGTCCCCAAAACCAGAAAAATGGAAACCGTACGAGGCTGCTTAACTTCTAAATGGAAAGTGGTCATTCACAAATGGCAAGCTCTTCTTGCATCTTCATAGGATGAGTAGTACTCTGCTGCGCTCACAAGAAAGACAAATAACGAAAGGTACGCATACGATTTGCACTGACTCTCGTTTGTGCTTCTTCCACCTTTTTTTTGCGTTGCATAACTCCTAAGCATGAATCAATACACATTAGCCCAGTTTTATATGCGAAGCATGTCTTAGCGAACTTCGGCGACTTTGAGCGTATCTATCTATCTATCTATCTATCTATCTATCTATCTATCTATCTATCTATCTATCTATCTATCTATCTATCTATCTATCTATCTATCTATCTATCTATCTATCTATCTATCTATCTATCTATCTATTTACGACTTTTAGCTCTCCTGGCCGTTTCGATAATCGTATCGATACCAAAATTGGTATGGCATAACATGACTGTATGAAGAACATATTTGACTAGTCATAACATGAAAATCATGACATATCTGCAATGATTTTATGATTTACAATTAATGGCCCAGCAGCTCTTGCGGTGGTTTCGTTCACATGGCATGTTGCGAAATCGGTATGGTATGGCATGATTGCATGGCGAACACACGTGACAAATCCTAACATGAAAATTATGACATCTGTGTCATGTAACAGCATGACTGCATGCCATGCTCATGATTCACTCGCGGCTGTTTCGCTAGCGTCACATATACCAAATTTGGTATTACAGTGCGTGAATGGATAACGAAGGTATGTGACTGGTGCAAACATGATAATCATGAAATGCGTGTCATTAAACTACATGACTACATGCCACGCTTATGATGCGCTGGCGGCCTATTTTCTTATTTCACTTATACCAAATTTGGTAATATGAGACAGAAATGAATCAAGAAGGCATGATACTAGTTCAAACATGATAAACAAGAGATGCGTGTCATGTAACAACATGACTGCACGCTATGCTCATGATGGGCTCGCGGCCAATTCGCAAGCTTCAAATGTACCAAACTCGGTATTACGTGACGCGAACGGACCACATAGATAAATGACACAACCAAACATGATAATCACGACATGCGTGTCATGTAACAACATGACTGCATGCCATACTCATGATGCTCTCGCGGCCGCTTCGCTAGCTTCTGATATGCCAAATTTGATATTACACGACGCCAATGAATGACGAAGGTATGTGACCGGTGCAAACATGATAATCATGAGACGCGTGTCATGTGAGAGCATGACTACATGTCACAGTTAAGGCACCAATACATTTGACGTGATGAGGTGCGCGTGCTCGCCGGCGTTCATTTCGTTGAGTCAAGCCGGCGTTACCACGCCAGGCGCCGGTCCTGTCATGTACTTGCAGGCGTGCGCGGCGCTGCGTTGCTTCGACGCATGCGCATTTCGGCGCGTCCGGCGTCCCTCCGTCACGAAAAGAGTGAGACGCAGTGCTGTCTGCGTAACGCATCGGGGCGAAACTCAGCATGTCGCATTTCGCACCGGTTGCCGTCGGGCCGCACAGACGGACGCTGGTCGCGCCTGGCGTCAGACTATAGAGTGCTCGCGTTTTCTAACGTATCGTCACTGGGCTCAGTGTGCGCACGCGTCAACGCTACTTTCGAGTATACTGGGCCCTTCATGATGCACTGGCGGCCGTTTTGCTAGCTCCACATATACCAAATTTGGCGTTACGTTACGACAATGGATGACGAAATATACGACTGGTGCACACATAATAATCCTCACACGCGCGTCATGCAAGAAGAAGACAACATACCACGCTCATAGCGTGCTCGCAGCCGTTTCAATAGCTGCACATATACTAAATTTGGTATCACGTGACGGTAAGAGATGAGGCAGGTAAACGACACATCCAAACATGATAACCATGACACGGAAGTTATGTGCGGCATCATTTACCTCCACCTAGTAACGTTGGGCTGATTTTAAAGTGACATATCAACATTTCTCATTCGTTCTTCGCATACCATCGATTCCCACTGTACGTGGTAACTGCCAATTATTTTTTTCATTTCATATCTTCAGTGCACTATTGCTACAGCGCAAGATGTCTGTTAACAAAATTTGAACCCCTAATAACTGTCGTTTAATATTCAACTAGCCCAGCTTTCGATTCTGTTGAACCACTTTATGAAGCAAGCTAGCAGTGAAAATGATAGTGCAGCTAAGTCCACTCATAGTAGAAAATGCGTTTTATTTTTTTAAACGTTCTCCCTGTGATTTAGGTACTCCAGTCTTAAATTCATTCAACGCGTAACCACATCAATGACATGACACGCACGAAACATATGCGTTCAGTAGTATTTTATGTCGATAATATGCGAATACTTATGAATGCAAAGCATTCCTTAGCGAACGTCGGTGACTGAGCGTATCTATCTATCTATCTATCTATCTATCTATCTATCTATCTATCTATCTATCTATCTATCTATCTATCTATCTATCTATCTATCTATCTATCTATCTATCTATCTATCTATCTATCTATCTATCTATCTATCTATCTATCTATCTATCTATCTAGCTAGCTAGCTAGCTAGCTAGCTAGCTAGCTAGCTAGCTAGCCAGCCAGCCAGCCAGCTAGCCGCTTACGTTTCAGTGCTCTCGTGGTCACCCCTTGACTTGGCGTGAACCAAAATTAGCATGGAAGAGTAAGATGGTTTGACGAATAAGACGCGCTGGTCAAGACATGAATAACGTCACAATGCCATTGCTTTAGTCGTCAAACACTTCACGCCAGACAGTGGTACATACTCACGGGTGGGTATGTGCCGCTGGTAAGCGGGTATGTGCCACGGGTGATAGACACTTAGTATCTACCCAGGAATGAAGAGAACACACATGGGCAATTTTAATGCGTGAGCGTTAAGCAATACCATACATCGGTAGCGTAGACCCAACGAAGGATAGAATAAATGTCAGTGTTAAGAAAAACCTGACATATAGGCAGCGTTGGCCACCCGACGGATGCAAATAATAAATTTCAAGGTCGCAGCAGGAATCGAATCCAAGCTTTGTCCGTGGCAGTCAAGCATTCTACCACAGAGCTACGCCAGGTCTCACAACTAATTTTCAAATAGACGCTAATCATCGTTTAACGTCAATACTGGTTACAGTGCTGCCTACCCAATTTTTCAAACATTACATATGAACTCCTTTCATACAGCTGTCATGTCGGGTTAACGTCAATTGTGGTGAGGTGCCATGCGCTAAAGTTGATTTATGTCGCAGTGTCAGAGGCCAGCATATTTGCCAGCGGCAGCGGTACGTCAGCGTCAGCGTCAGCGGTCAGCTTCTGGTGTTGCTAAAACTCATTTCCAGCTGACATCGTTGTGCAAGTAAAAAACTGGTGACATAAACATCTGAAAGTATTCAATATATGTGTCGGCGTGCAACGTTTGTACATATATTTAGCGTCATTTCATGACGTGTCGCTCAACAAAAAATTGCAACACGGTCACCTTCCCTGCAAGTGCTTCGCATAAAGTTGTCATCAGGCACGTGGGATCTGCCGAATTCTTTTAACCAGACGCCTTATTTCTGTCTGCATATGGAGTAATAATTGGCTTTTCACTGCTGCCATAGGAGACATGATCTTTACGCCAGGTTTTCTGCGCATTAATAAAAGTGTATCTGTTACTAAAAAATCCCTGCGACACATCAAAACATAATTTGCTAGCATATGTAATTTGAATTGTATAAAATAAATTACAAGGGGAGTGTTGAAACGACATGGCGTGCTTCCACATTGCACGCTATGTCGCTTACATCAAAATACAGACCCCGGTAGGATTGTTCTTTATGTATTTGGTTTGAGTTTCAATTATATAGGTGTAGTCATTCGTTCCTCCTTACAAATTGTTTCTTCTTAACTATGTGCCTTATTTTCACGTAAGGGATATATATGGAAAGTTATTACCAAAGCAATTTTCTTAGTGCTAAAACTGAGGCAATGGTGTTTCTTGGCCCTCAGGCTCATGCTGAGGGAGTTATGAATGTATACAATGTCTCTTACCAAATTTACTACCTATGGTTCTTCCAGAGCGTATATTGATCTGCACTTCGAATAGGTTATAAAGAAAGAAGGAAGAGAGCTGTACCTGTACCAACAGCCTGTGTTCACGAGAACACAACACTTCATTATCCAGGGTATGAAAAGGGGTGTGATAAAAAACTAAATAATCTCATGTTCACCCTCATCGTAAGCACTTAACAAGCTGTGTCATATTCACGAGTCTGTTGAGTAAGATGTACCCGGAACCTCTATGGCACAAATCTTACCAGCACAATTTCCGAGATTCCAAGCGAATAATTATTACCTGCAGAATACTAATCTTTTGGATAAAGATGAGTGGCGATAATTTACCTTTGCACCAGGACGGTATGCGGCTTTCCAGAACAGCAACATTTTGTACTGTTCAGCCGGTGCTTTTCATCGGACATCATAGTCGAAGAGCGAAAGTCATAGAGGAAGTTCAGGCCTGTCACCCATACTTTTACAGTGCGCCGTGCATGCCTTTGTATTCGTTCCTCAATTGGTAGGCCTTTAAAAGAACATTCACTTATAACTATCATTACACAATCTATACATTATTCGTGTGTTGCTCTCTGAGAGGAGAAATCTCTTTTGCGTACGCATTGTATATTGCCAATTTCAATACGAACAGCATCTGTTATATTTCGAGAGTCCACGAAAAATGGCTACATTTACGGTGAAGTAAAAGCATCAGAACTGAACGCTTTATTCTTAAAATTTAAAACTAGCTGCTTTTCGAGCAAGAATATACGGCCTAATAATTGAATAAACATTTTTTTTGTTGTTTCAGTTCTCATTCAAAAACAATAAACCTGAAAAATAACGATACCATTGTTCTTTGCAAGGTTCTCATTCCCATAAGCAACATCTTCCATGAGACTAAAAAGCATGGCACGTCCACCTATTTCTATAGCAATGTGTATACTTGTATGCAGTTAGAAATTGCTTGATCTCACACAGTTCTTTTTTGCTCTTTGCTATGGACTGACGAGACAAAACAACAATGCGCTAAACTTTTTTGACGAAATGATTACTGTTGCTGTTGCGACGTCCTAATTTGAAACCTTGAGGGTTGAGATGATTATTAAGAGTTCGGCATTTCGAAACACAGGAGAGATTTTATTTAGCCTTACAATTATTTGAGACGTTCGTTCGAATATAACTATGGTGTACCGTGTTATCAATGATGGCCTCAACAATATCCAAATCATTGAGCTGAGTTATTCAAACTCATCAGCGCTACCACATTGCAACGTTTTGCTCAAGGGATCCACGATCCTGCACAAGAAGGGCATTTAGTGGTAGCAGCGTGATATATTTTATTTGTTAGTTCAGCCAGGTCACTTTCATGTGTGAACTGATACATCATTCGTATGAGGTGATAGGCAACACATAAAAAGTTATTGTAGCTATAAAAATCAATACTTTATTAGATAAAAACACTTTGGTTAGCTACTAGCATTCTCAGTTGCTGTTATTCTTCACCAATATTTTTTGGGCTCATCTGCGTAAAATGTGTTTGACAGTGCCGTTCTCTCGAGAGGAAAGAAGATTAATGAAGTATCAGATGACAGATGAGCAGGCGTGCTTCTCCAGATAAATAAGTGATCTCTCGAAAGGCTCCAGGGAACTCTAATCGGTAGAATGGGCTTTGGCATGGATGCCCAACTGGCTGCATCACTGCATGCTGATAAGTACATCAAGAAAGTCTCAAGGGAAGCATGCTAAGCGGCACAAAACAAAAACAATATAAGTTTGACAAACAAGCAAAACGTTGATGAACATAATTGTCCTTAAAGTTAAGTAGAAGGGAAGATTTGGCATCTAGCAGTAAAGCTAGATAATTTTACAGTTATGGAAATACTCATTTGCAGAGAGGGAGATGTTGGGTTTTTAGAAAAAGTAGTTAGTGGTTGCGGCTTGCCTGGTTCACTTTAAAAAGCAGGCTTGATTGATCACATGTATTCTGAAGTTAGAATGCTGCGAGAAGTGTCTCCAACTGCGAGTTTTAGGTATTCGAGAAATTTGTCACAAGGCTTGGGTGGAGAGAAATGTCGCCTGCTATCTAGAGCGGAAAGTCGTTTAAATATTGCAACCCAGGCCTTCGACGCCAAAAAGTTTTCAGCCAGAATAAATCTACAACCACGGCAACGGAGTAAGTGTGCAGCATTTTGGTGTAAACTACGAAAAGAAAACAGAAAAAAAAGAAAAGGGTTGGCTCTACCACTAGTCACTCCCAGCGGAACGAATTTTAATAAAAGACTGTTTCAATAATGCAAGCAGAAGACTTAAGTACGTTTTTCATTCGACTGAGAAATTTGAATTTGTTATATGATTGAAAAAAACAAAGCGAAACTTCAAGAATTGTTACGACGTGTAATACAATTACGAATATTTAGTGATAATTCAGGACCGAAAAGAAGTTTCTTTTGTTATTATATATTACGTGTAATAAAATTAGTAATTGTGAGACTGATTCATATATTCGAATCTCCCCAGACTCATTCAAAACACTGAGTTAAATCCATGCCCCTTACTGAGAAGAGCGTTATTTAGGCTCAGCTTTTCATATACCTCGAGATAACCTAAATGGAGAGGTCTGTCCTGAGGCGTTTTCCGAGCCAACGCCGCGTATACACCAAAGTCACGGCACATGAAAGCTGTCAAGTAATTTTAATGGTGAGTAATTGCCTTCACGAGAAGAAAAGTTTCTCGTTATCGTGGACAAACGTTGGTGCTGTCTCAGAAGGGTGAATGACCATTTTTGTACGCACTTCCAAACATGTTTTCACTACACGTTTCTAGTAAAACAGGTGAAGGAATAACAGACCACGAGTATTACCAAACTAAAGCTAAGCTGTAGCGCCAATGTTTTTTTTTTTTTGGTTAAGGTTGTCGCGGCTGCTAGTACCGTACGCTCGCTTGTTTATTTAATTGCAAAGAAGCATTGTTTTGGGATTACCGGCTGGCCTATTTGATTTGTTCCATTCATGAGTTATTAACTTCGCTTACTTGAAGGCATTGATGGAACTACCATTTCCGTGCTTGTGTGGAGCGATCACATATTCAATGTCCTCAAATTACATTTACACCGCAATCCGTCACGTATTGAACCGCTATTTAATGTGGCAAGTCTATTTGAAATGGTATAAATATAGCGTTGTTGGTTTGCCCTTACTCTGAAACTGATGCGCGTAAGGTAAACTTATAGGCATTGGGAGCCTCACCTCACAAAATTTTGATCTATTGTGCTTAGTATGTGCATCTATGTTTACGTCTATGTATTTACGCGCATCAGTTTACGAGTAATGCAAATCTGTATGAGGAAATAAAGTTTGATCTTAGGAATTTGAATTTTGGGGTGCCAAGTAACGCCTACAGCACCAAGAAAAAACTAGCTGGCACGTAATAAATATTTGCTAAAGATGAAATATGCCAACATAATTGTGAATTGAAGCAATGGCAAGAATATTTAGAAGTAATCGCACCTAATTGTAGCATGCAATACTGTGCAAGGCATTCTAAACAAGTGCAAACAGTTATTACCCCTGTTTGCGCAAGAAAGCATTAGTACGCAAACGTCTTGTTTTGCTAATATATAAACTCCTCCTCTGGTTTTGCCCCGTATCTCTAGAAAATTGTGGACATGCTCAAACATTTCAGTGAGTAATGTATTTGTTTTAAATATTGGCTAGTTTGCTTGTAAAAAGCAATACAAGTCTCAAGACTACGCCGTTTTGCGTCGCTTTTGAAGAAAAAACTTAAGAAGTAGCACAAAGTCACGCAAACTTTGAATTAGCGAAGCAGGAGGATTCTGAAATGTTATCTGTTGGCATGTAGCTTGCGTCTATGCTTCAACTAGGTGACGCTACGCTGATATGCTAGGCAATTGCTAGGTTTTCGGTAGGAGATGCTGCGTAGTTACTACGTTGCATCCAAGTTGTTTTTTGGGCATCACTTAAGTCATTGGAGGTTGTTTGTAGGTTATTTATAAGATGTTTTCAGGCCTTACGTGGGCGATGCTGGGTTGTTCACAGGTAGCTGGTAGCCTGTTGGTAAGATGAAGAAAAAAACGAGTGCTGGTTCATGATCTCTAATACAGCTTCGCTTGAATGTAATGAACAGGATGAGTGAATTTTCATGACTATGAAAGATTTTATAAGCATTGTGCACACCAAGTATTTGAGGGCCAGTGTTAGAAACTTCGGCCACGTACACACTGGTGGCATTGATGGATGAATGTTTTGAGCATACCCAAGTACGTTCCACAAAGCTAGAAAAAAAAGCTTTGTTTTTATGTTGGCCTAATGCCTTATCTACTTCGAATGAATCGACCCTAGTACAACAAAAAAAATACAAATTCGCGGTCAACCCTTCTGTTTCTTAAGGCAGGGTGATCTCATTTTTCCCATTATTTCTGCCATTTATCTCTACTTTTCTTCCAGCAATGCTCTAACCCTATTTTACTTGCTTCTATTGTGGACGTGTTCAGCTTTCCGTGTTGTTCCTAAAACCAAGGCCTCATGTAGGTTCGTGGCCACACATACTTTAGCCGCGAAACATCTCAAACACGGAGTGTAGGAACACACAATGACAAGCACACGCTTGTGTTTGTCATTGTGCGTTCCTTTACTGTGTGCTTGTGATATTTCGCAGATAAAGTATTTGATTAGAAAAATACCAACTAGGCCAACAATCAGTCTTCGTATCCACACGTATACCAGTGTGGATATCACAACATACATTTAGAACACGTTCTATCATTCCTTTGTTCTCACACAGCATGAACATGCTTCTTCTTCTTTATAGAATATCGCTTTAAACATACTAGTAATCAGGCAAGCAGATCTCGCTTCGAACAGTAAAGCACTTCCCCTTGAATTCTCCTAAAACTTCTCCTTCTTTATTCCGTTTTTGTCCTATCCGTAGTAACTGAGAGCCCGCTTCTTTTCCATGCCTCTCATCCAATGTCTCCGCCTCTCTCATTTCTCGCTTAATGCTTCTTGTTGCCAACTCGCCAACACTGTCGGACGTATATTTACTTGTGAGCCCTCTAGTTATTTTCCCCCACTTTTTCTACACGATCTTCCTATACCTGAACACCTTCCCAGCCTATGTACTGCCATTATTTTTCATAATTATTTCTTCAAACGTCATTTTGCTCTGAGCTTCACTTATTCCAATGCCTGTTCATTGCATATCCTTTTTTAAAGCCTCATTTTCCGTCTTCCCCTGAGTGCCTAACGTGAGGCATCCCACAGTTCTTTGATTCATATGATTTCCTGATTTCACCGATAACTTTATGCACACCACTGAGCTCTCAATTAGCCCCGGAATCATTGAGGCTTTTTACAGACCTCAAAGCACTTCGCACATATTGTATTCCCATAACGCTCTGTGCTTTAGTTTAGCAGCATCCTCCTTTCCCATTGCTGCCGATATTTTTTCTTGGTCCTTCACACACATATCTCCCTCGTTTATCTATACTCCGAGCTACTCGTACTCGCTTACCCTCGGTATTTCTTGGCCCTGTATTGATACCACCTGGTCTTCGCGATCATTGAATACTATCAATTCAAATTTGTTGCATTAAATCTCAGTCCTAGAGCCTCGCCTTCGCCTACGCATATATCTGCCAGCCACCGTATATTGTCTTGACTGTCCGTAAATAAGAGAATATTGTCAGCATAAAATAAACCGGGAAGCATGCACTCAACCATCACGCCGGCCTTTTTGTGTGACGGATTTAACCCACTGTGTCTAGGTTCTAGCGCTTTTTCGATCCTCATCATGTAAGGCATGAAACCACAGCGGGGACAAAGGCCGTTTCTTTCTCATCCCCTCGTTGATTCCAACGCCGTCATTTCTACTTATTCCTTCCCATTCCATGAAAACTGTATTTTCTCGGTATATCTCTCGAAGAAGCTCCATACAGTCGAGGCCTATGCCAACTTCCTTGAATATATCCCATAAAGTTCCCTGATTAACGTTGTCTTACGCCCTGGTAATATCCAGATAGCTACGTAGAAGAGCCTGTTTTGTATTTAAATATTTCTATAGACTGAGTAAAACAAACAGGTTATCATCGAACCACCTTCCGATTCTATGATAAGTGAGGTGACTGTCATTTCATGTTGTTACCCATATTTGAGGCACTTTCACTCAATGAAGTAGGCTCGCGGAATCGACTGATCCAATCGAGGTATTCTCGTTTGATAAAAATAAGTGGGGCGACGTGTAACAACTCCCTCTCCTCGAGCGACCATACCTAAAAGAGCGCTGACCTCACCCAATATGATATTTACCAATGGTTGCAGGATACACAGCGCATGAATGCATTGTTTTCCTAATTTTACAAGAGCACTGTTATTTACCATTGATAAGTTACGGAGACGAACTAACCATGCGACATATGAAAATTGTTTGGCACAGGCAGGAGATCTTCGAATGCGACAACTTCATAGCATAAGCTTTATCGGGAGCTTTTGTTGCATCCGAAGCTCGTCTACTGACCCAAAAGTTGGTTGTTCAATAGTGGCCGAAGCGTTGGCATCTCAATGGAGCCAAGGTGCTAAAGCCGACGATTGTAAAACGAAACTGTATCAGGAAAAGAAAACTGAGATCGCCACAATAAATAAACAGAAATAAAACAGAGAGAGAGAGAGAGAGAGAGAGAGAGAGAGACTGGACCGTATAAAAATGCCAAGCATTAATAGTTTGAACATTTGTCGTCTGAGTAGCGACTGTCGCTTGCAAGCACGGATGAAGGCTCGTAGGCTTTCAGAATAAAGAACAGGAATCTAGCACTATATAATGCCTTACTATTGCAATACACCTGACAGAAATCGTGGTTGCAACCCGCCTACGTGTTTGACGAACTAGTAGGTGATACTCATCGTGCGGACATTTTGATCTTAATAATTAACGGCCGGGGTTCAACTTCCCAAAGCCACAATAAGATTACCAGATGCGCCGTGTAATCTAGAGCTTCTAAAATTTAGACCATTTGGTGTTCTTAAGCCTACTATAACATCACGTGGTACGCAGGCCTCTAGCTTTTGTTTTATATCTACCGAAATGCGAGAGCCACACTCTGGATTGAACCCGTGACATTCCTGTCAGCAGCAGTGCAGCACAGCTTCTGATCTACTGTGGCGAACGAACTATTGTGATGACCGGTCGATATCTGTAAGTTCACTTTGCCTTTATAAGATCAATAGAAGGCAAAGTGAAAGGCCCAAAAATGAAAAAAAATAAACGTGAGTAGGGACGCTTAATGGTGAAAATGCTTTCCTCTTATTTTCAATACTTATATTCAAAATATGTACTTTGCTAGTATCTGAACATATGATATGTACTTTACACTCTGCATCAGAGCCTTATCTGGAAGTATTGAATGAATCCTGACAGCGCAAATATACTTTTTGGCATTAGCAACAAATAAAAAATGAAAACATTTGCCTAGTGTAAGCGGGAATGTTTTTTTATTTGCCGGGAGATGTATATAGCTACAGTGTATTATCTACTGACCAGCTGCACTGTAGGATTTTTTAACATTGTGAGGGAAATCAAGAAATACAACTATTATTGGTCTCTTGCATATACCGGGGCTCCAATTGCAAATGAACGTGAAAATTCTTAGAGCGTGATAATGAGGGCGTTCGTTAGTCCGTCCGTCCGATACGTGCACTAGTATGACAGCAGCGGACGCATGGACGAATGGACAGCCAGCCAAAAATACGGACGGATGGATGGATGAACGAACGAACGGATGGACGGATGGACGGATGGATGGACAACAGACAGACAGACAGACAGACACACAGACAGACACACAGACAGACAGACAGACAGACAGACAGAGAGACAGACAGACAGACAGACAGACAGACAGACAGACAGACAGACAGACAGACAGGCAGGCAGGCAGGCAGGCAGGCAGGCAGGCAGGCAGGCTGGCAGGCAGGCAGACGCTTCGCCCCATTCATCATCACCCACTCAATCGATATGCTGGGAGTCCCACTGAATAGATGCACATCGGAAGTACGCGTGCTTATGTGTGCAGCGCAAAGGCCCCCCAATCCAACCAACCAGCGTCTTCTTTGATTTGTTGACGCATAAGTCATCTTCTCAAATGACCTACTGTTTGAATACACTATGCACTTTAGCAAAACAATATTTTTATCAGCACCGCGAAAGAAGATCACGGCAGCCTTCAGCAGGTCTTGCGGAGAAGCGGCCGGGGCTAGACCAAACAGCTAAACAAAAAAAAGGCAATCTTGAAAAACCAAAATAAAATATATGAAACATATGAAACAAACACAGCCTCGATCCGAAACGAAAAGGTTGTGCCAAATGCGTACCCACCTCTTTGTTTACTTTGTGTATATGATTACTTCAAGGTGAGTTAGACCAAATTTATAAGTAATTATTGATATTAAGTACAGATTACCAGGGGCTGGTTTCAAATTACCTCGCTTCACCAGCCATTGCCTCTTCTGCTGGTGACCTCGACGGGAATTCCCGTGCGTTTCTTGTTTTGGTTAGAAAGAATGTTGACGGTGGAGAGAGAGGCGTTATTTACAGGTTCTGCTACTGGGAGGGCGGCACAAGAAAGCGTCCTTAAGTGCTTTTCTGGTGATTAAGAAAATAGGTTGGAAGGTCGCGGGAGCTTATTTGGACAGATATCTTTCAATTCATAATGTGGTTCACGTATCGGTACAGGTGAACTGAAATACGATAAAAATTATCATAAGCATCACTCTTCAGGTGTACCCTTAAGCACATTTACTCAGTACGTTTAGATGGGATGGCGTCGAGGCAGCCTTATCAAACGGTTATCAGGCGATGTGCCGAGTTGTCGTTGGCTTAACACCTTCGTTTGCGTGCGTCTGTGTAGTCTAAATTTATTGTGGGGACTTCCGTATGGGCATGAACGCTCAAGTCTACTTTCCCGGTCAAACCGCTTATTGCAGAGAGTCTATTAGAGGCAGTGCTTATAGCTGATATAGAGAAGTTTTTGGTTATGATAAACAACGAGAGTAATCACTACAGGCTCGATTTTTAGGCATTAAATAGTGTTTGATAAACAACGAGAGTAATCACTACAGGCTCGATTTTTAGGCATTAAATAGCGTGTTTTAAACGCCTTAATTAGGCTGCTTGTACACCGTTTTAGGCTTTGAAAATAATAAATATAGACAAAATACATGTTTAAATAAACTCAAATACTTTTAAAAAAGAGCCATGTGAGACCTGTGTTTACTACATGAAGCGAGACAATGTCAATGTTTATGACAGCACAAAGACGCCAAAGGCGGAACATAGCCATGGATTTCTCGCAGGGTTCGCCGAACATAGCCCAGCTGGGTCTCTTAGTACAGAAAAGCAGCATAGGGTCAGGCAGCCATACAGCTAACACACAATAAGGAAGGGATGCTTTCTTGGGTCTCTTCTCGCAGGGTCAATTTCTCTCCTGTCGGTGAACATCTCATTGAGTGCATGACCAGGTCTCGGCATTTTGAGTGGACAAGTGTAATTATTGAACGCACTGAGCACTCCCGATCACATCTTTCAAGATTTGCAACTCCATCCATCACGTAAGGACCTGGAAGTTTAAACCTTCTTGCCCTTCTCACAGGCGCGCCGCCAAAGATGGAAGGGATGACGTGCAATGAGGAAGAGTCCTGCTTTTGCGCCATTCCTTTAATTGAACATTGGTGCTCGCATGCACTCACTGAACACTTTTATTCAATTCCATAGTGTATCTGTCTCTCCATCCACATGCTCATCCGTCCATCTGTACGTGCAACTGTTCGTCTATCCGTCCACCAAGCATCCATCCGTCCGTCATCCATACCAATCTGTGACTGACGTGGACATTAAAGACGTTAGAACCTAGCTTCACTCCATCGTCAGCATTTGATTCGTGGATCGGGTTTCAGTTTTTTTGAAGTAAGAATAAGAATAATGGTTTATTTCTTCTGTAACATTACAAAAAGGTGGCAAGAGCAAAGGCACCAAAGCGTGGCAGAGCCTCTTGCTCCGTTCACGAATATGGCTGCAGCAAACATATTGTAAGATTAACACATCTGGTACATTACCACCTTACAATATATCAAAATATAACAGCAAATGGCACGAAGCAATGACATATAAGCAAAATGTTGGACACATTGTCCGATTCAGTTATACGTCCATGACATCAGTACCACTCCAGTAAAACATACTTTGAGAAGATTAGAGGAATTGGAAGTTACCTATATTCAACTCTTGGCTCAAGTCACGAATTGTATTTGCACTTGTGGATGAGACCATTGTCAAGCCACTTGGGTGAGGGGATTTGGTTTCATCACGCACTTTGTGGACGTTTCTCTCAAATTTTACCTTCGTGGTACCTATGACGTTTATTTTCTGCCTAATCACAAAAGTGACTTAGCCAAAACTTTACCATGAAAGTTGGGCAGAGTGCATCGTCTCGGATACAAACATACCTCGAAGCCCCTAAATTATTGGCTTGTCACTGAACAAAAGAGATTATAAATTCAGTTAGGTTTAGTTTCATTTCCGTACCCTTGTCAACCTTCTCAACCTTGAAACTCGTACAAAGAATCACTAATAAATTATCAATCCACCAGTGAGCATTTTCTCGAGGTGGATACAGTAAGTGGGCTTCAAACATACGTAGCATTAACAGAAAACGTAAACTTGCTCTACCAGTCAAAAAAAAATTGTTAAATTTCCTGTAATTTATTATTAAATGATAAAAAGGTTCTCCCGAAGACCACTTTAAGACAAGCACCGTGAAAATTCCATCCTGACAATTCAACAATTTCCTGTTCCACTACGCATCAACAACGTGCCCAATACACTATTCTTTTCGAGTACACCTGTCTATCGCGTTATACACAACATGCTTGTGATTGCTTACTAGTATAATCATGTAGATGGGAACAGCTTCATTTTGCATAGTATAGCATGGTATACCACTATTTTTCTTACCCACGATATTCTCACTTATTGTCTGCATTCTCACGATAGTGGGGGCCGTCACCCAGCACCACCCATTATACTAATACTACTCCGGGAATCATTGCAAGATGAATAAACCTGAAAATATTTGTGCTAAGCGAGGGCCAGTCTTGCTCTAAGCAAACATAAAAAAATCAAAACGTTTTGTGCAATTGTTGTATGCTGACAATGCACAGCACCACTTACCAAAATGTTGTGAAAAAAAATAATTTGAATTTGTTCTCATTCGAAATGCTCTATGTGTGAAAGTAAACATTCATTGTAAGCTGCATGCAAGATTTCCATCTTCATCAAAAGAAATGTCTCTGTTGGCATAATTCTCGATAATATGAGATTATTAGAAAGTTTGTATTTCAACGTACTCCTTTACACACCCATATTTGGCCTGAAAAGCGTAGCCGAAGAATTCACATCCGAGGCACAGAACACACTCAAGCACTGTGCCCACTAACAATGAAGATGAAGACTATTTGAAGATGGTTAAGTACAGGTGATGAAAAAGCGTCCTATACGTGCCCACAGTATGTAGATTAGCAATAGTAGGACAGCTCGACATAGGACATGAAATGTTGAAACAGTCCTGCACAGGTGCACGACATTTCTGTTAATTCGGTGTGAGGAAGGATGTATTGGGTTTCCTTAAAGGACACAACTCACCAATGCTGACATTCTGCTGCGTGTCATGTAACAGCATGATGTGCTCGCGGCCGTTTCTCCAGCGTCACATATACAAAATTTTGTATTACGGTACGTTAATGGATGAAGAAGGCATGCGATTGGTGCATACATGATAATCACGAGATGCGTATCATGTAACAACATGATGCGCTCGCGGCCGTTTCTCCACCGTCACCTATACCAAATTTCGTATTACGGTACGTTAATGGATGAGAGATGCGTTAATGGATAAAGAGATGCGTATCATATAACAACATGACTGCATGCTACGCTCATGATGCACTCGCGGCTGTTTCACTAGCTTCACAAATACAAAATTCGGTATTACTTGACGTCCGATGGAGGACGAAGGTGTGTGACTGGTGCAAACATGATAATTATGAGATGCATGTCATGTGAGAGCATGAATACATGCCACAGTCAAGGCGCCAATACATTTCCAATTGAATCGGTGCGCGTGCGCGCCGGCGTTCGTTTTGTCACGTCACAGCGACGTTGCCACACCAGGCGCCGGTCCTGCCATATATATGCTCGCAGGCGCGCGCCGCGCTGCGTTTCTTCGACGCATGCGCGTTTCAGCGCGTCCGGCGTGCCTCCGTCACAAAAAGAGGCAGACGCAGTGCTGTCTGGGTGACGCATCGGCGCGAAATGCAGCATGTCGCATTTCGCGCCGGCTGCCGTCATGCCGCGCTATAGTGATGCCACGCCGACGGACGCTGGTCGCGCCGGTCGTGCCTTGAGTCGGACTATTGAGTGTTCGCGGTTCGCTAGCGTGGCGTCGCTGCGCCCAGCCTGCGCGTTCATCAAGGTTCCGTCGGAGTATATTGGGCCCTTCAAGACGCGCTCACCGCCGTTTCGCTACCTTCACATGTACCAAGTGTGGTATTACTGAAATTGAATAGACGACGAAGGTAAATGACACGTCCAAACCTGATAATCATGTGCGTTTTATGGGAAATATTACTACATGCTACGCTCATAGCGTTCTCGCAGCTGTTTCACTAGTTCCACATATACCAAATTTTGTATTACGTGGCGCAATAAGACGACGAATCTTAATGACATGTCTAAACATGATAACCCATGTAAAACATGATTACATACCACGCTCGTAGCACGCTCGCGGCCGTTTCGCTAGCTTCATATATACCAAAGTTGGTATCAGGTGACGTTAATAGATGACAAAGGTAAATGAAACGTCCGAACATGATAATCATGACATATAAGTCAAGTACGGTATAACTTACCCCCATCTCGTAACGTTGTGCTCATTTTGAAGTGACCTATCAACCTTCTTCAGTCGTGCTTCGCATATGCTCGATTCCCATTGTACGTGGGGTCTACCCTTTTTTTTTTACCTTCTTTGATAACTGAGTCGTGGTGAGAAACAGATTGAACTCGCTTTCCCTGTCTTCCATCCTTACCACGCATCACTAGAATGTACCCAAAAGTTTCGGAGGGGGAGCAATGTCGACGGCATTTGTAGAGACTAGGGGCACCACTGCAAATAATTGTAAGCAGGCAGGTAGTCGAACAGTGAAACGCGTTTTTTGCTGCGAGAATTATCTTACATTCACTAAGAAAGGCAAAGGTCTTGTGAGCATTGCGCTTGAAGCTTGGCCTGGCAACTTTACGAGGGCACAAGTCTGTCCCTCATTTCAATCAGCTGAGAGAAGACTGGTTATGTGATGATATGCACCGCAAGTTATGCGTCGTACATTGAATAGATTGATACTGCAGCTGTTTCTTTTGTTTTTTGAACACAAATACTTAGCAATAAAAATAGAATTGGTGGGAATCATTGAAGGTGAGCAGTAGCCGACAACATGTCTCGATGCTCATCAGTGTCATCACACTTGAGTTGGGTCTGGAGAAAACTACAAATGATGCCAAAATTTCAACATGTAAATATTGCGTTTTTTATGCCTTCGGCTTGTTCCTACATGTATTTAGTACAAAATCATGAGTTAAAATTATGTCTATTTCGTGCTAAGAAGGATGTTCTGGTGCTTTGTGAAAGATATAGCACACTTGAGTGAACCAAAATATTTTTGGATTGTTAATAAAGTATTTTCTAGCAAAAAGAATGTCACACACGCTTGTAATATGAACAATAATCGAAGAACGTTTCGTAGCTCCTGGTGGGTTTAGACCTAGCGTTAAAACAGGAAGTGACATATTTCTCGCAAAGTGAAGTAACAAAGCGTTTCTAGAGCATGCAGCGTTACAACTCCGCAGACCCGCAGGTCGCGGGATCAAATCCCGGCTGGGGCGGCTGCATTTCTGATGGAGGCGGAAATGTTGTAGGCCCGTCTACTCAAGTTTGGGTGCATGTTAAAGAACCCCAGGTGGTCTAAATTTCCGGAGCCCTCCACCACGGCATCACTCATAATTATTTAGTGGTTTTGGGACGTTAAACCCCACAAATCAATCAATCAGCGTTACAACTCCAGTCGAGTTTTTTTTTTCTTTTTTGTTCAGATCAGTGCCACATTGATTATAGCAAAACACGCATGCTCAAATAGCTTTTAAACGCAGTCACTCTGTCATTCTCACTCTTTGCCAAAATCAACGTCATCCAAAAGGAACGAAAGCCGTAATTAGAGATTTGTGGTTGTTTCTAAATGCACCATCACCGATAACTGATGTCAGGCAGACGACCACGTATATTTCAAAAGGAGGCTTTCCTTGTTCCTTTCGCTTTTATATACTGAGGACATATACTATGTCCAACTCTTTTTCCGGCTACGCGTCTGGCGGTGTTGTAACAATTGGTCCAAAAAAAGACGCTCGAAAAATCTGTGGTGCCAAGCACGTATGACCGGGTCACAGCAGTCGCATTAAGTACAGGAAGCGCACTCGAGCGAGGAGATTAGTGCAAGCTCCTGTTCAATCGTTATACCTTTCTTTTTTTTGTACCGCTTCCACCTTTCCGTGGTTTGTACTTCAATCTTCTGTACTTAATTTCTCCAGGCTTCTTGTTAAATATGTAATACAGACAATCGAAAATTGGTTTGCGAAAACTCCATTAGCGAGTCAGTTTTTTTTGTTTTAGTCAGGTGTTGCTTTCTTTTTTTCATGACTCTGTGCCTGTGCTCATAGCTTAAGTTATATATCCGCCATAATTGCTCTTCAGCTGCTGGGAGCCAGCGCTTTTGTAAGATACCTTGCCCGCCAACCCACGCATATTCCAAGAATGAAGCTGTTTTTCAGGATTTCTGCCCAGTCAGTGAACGCTCTTGAAGGACCTGTCTCTGCGCGTTGACGATGATAAAGGACATAAACACATACGAAGGCACATGCATGCTTTGAAAGAAAGCATATGCAAACGATGATGCGAGCTGTTAGCTTATGCCGGCTGCCCTCATTTCTTGACCGAATGTGCATTCTCTGTGCCGACTCAATATGCATCGCGCCGGGACGGAGCTGCTGCTTCACAGTTGTAGTACCTGCTCAACACAACTTTCACAATGACGGCTTCTGTAGTGTTCATTATATATATTAAAGTGGGAACCCTTACAAGTTGGCTGCGTTTGAAACGCAGTGACCTTCCGCACTTCCATATGCATTGTTAAGCCGCAGAGAAGTGTTTTCAGTTGGGGTTCTGATATGGGTACATGAAAAAAGCCTTTTCTGACAATGTCGTCAAATAAGCTATAAATATATCAAAGGAAATTCTTTCTCTCTCAGTGTGGCTGCGCACAAGGCGAATCAAAAATGAAATGAAGACGTGGCCTGAATTAAGCACGCATGACTAATGTAGGCCGGCGGCTTTCCCCTTTGCGTCTTTCCCAGCTAGTTTTTTTAGTGCTAAGGATTGTACGCCAGCAAACTTCACGCATAAATCACTTCAACGCATAAATCAATCATCAAAGAGAGAAAAGACCTACAGGACTTGGCACTGACAGGACTGCACGGCGCCATGTGTTGCCAGTTTTTATTGTCCCGTTCACCCATACTGTTTCCTAATATGAAGATTATCAGATTTTGTTATTCATTTGCAGTATCTAGAATGTTTGTGTGCATGCTGCACATTTCCAGCCTACGCAATATTGCACGTTACTGGCGTGATAATGGAAATGAACTTACAGTGACTGCCGATGAAAATATCTCTCTAGTCTCGATGAGGCCTTCTTGGCACGCGGCGATTATTCCGCCCCGGTAGATGTTATCACGTCTCGGACACAATGTATAGCCTGCGCATGTGGGCCTTGCAAAACAGCCCTTGTATGCATGCTCATTATTGAAGTGTTGTTTTCGCCCGTCACATCTTGCTAGCGACCAAGAAAGTGCGGCCGTTAAAGGTGAACGCAAGAGACAGTTCAGTTGTAGATCACATTGACAGGTGTAGATACATTTCACGCAGCTTTTACATCAATCGTGAAACCCGACATTGAGGCTCGATTTATTAAAGAAGTCGCTGAAATGCGCGATTTTTTCCTCAAACAGACTTGTGCGCAAAAACCACACACCTCAGACACAGTGAGTATTTGCAGAGTCTTATTTTTGTACTTGAGGATATCTTCCTACCCAGAATGTAACGTCTTTATTTATTCATTTCCTTCTTTCTTTTGACCCTCATATCAAAAAGCATTAAGATGGGGCAGTGGGTTTGTACGCGAAATCACTGAACGAGCAACTAAACGTTGAGCTAAACCATCAAATTTGTATGATGAAATATCAGCTAATACCTTACGGTTTTGGTGTTAAGGTTATTAATTTATTCCTCTATGTTAAACTCAGTGAACTAGCATTTCAAATATAATATAGAAAGCTAAGCTTGAATTTTAGAAATTCACATTGAGTGCATATAAACATTACCCTCTCGAACTTTGAGTTCATAGTTTCAGCTTGAGATGCTTGGTATCAATGTAGTTTATTGTATCTAACAAAGAAAAGGAATCCTTAAGCTTACAATTATTTCCTTCATTAAAGGCACTCACCTCATTATTTCGATGTAAAGCGTCTTTTTATCACGCCGAAAATTCTCTTTTCCTAGATGTCAATATCCTCCAATCCTAATTTTACCACGTACATACTAACCCGCCGCAGTACTACAGTGGTTACGTTGCTGAGTCACCGAAGTCAAAGGTTTCACGCTGGCCACGACTTTCACATTTCAAAAAAGACAAAACTTTGCGGACCAGTGTTATTAAATTCAGGTTCACCTTTTCAAAAACGCCAGGTGGTGAAAATTTTTTTAGTACATCCAGTATCGTATGTCTCATTATACTGTCGTTGTTGCGCACGTAAAGGCGCCTATGTTGGTATTTTTAATATTGCACACATTTATTCGGTCAGTGGTTTTCTACAACCAGAATGTTCCTATGGAACTATTTACTCTGATGACAGCTCCACTGAGAAATGAAATAGGTACTGAGACCTTGGCGATCTTGAAAATTAAGAAAGAAAAAAAAATACACATCATCTCTTTTTACGGGCAACCTTTGTGGCATGTGAAAGCATCGCGTGGGGTGTGCATCAAGTTTCCGATGCCAGTATCACCACCATATTGGCGCTGCCACTGCAACGAATGCTGACGTTGACGTTGTTCAAGGCGTTTCGCACACCATTGGACAAAAAGGAAATGACGTAATCACAGTGAGCGCGCACTTCATCCTTCACCGCGAAACTTGCGCAGCCTAACAGTGAACCCTTACAGAAAAGGGGAGATAGTGAGTGAGAGAGAGAGATAGAGAGCCCTATGCAATGATTTGCTGCACCATGCCTCTGGTGGAGAGGAGGAGAGGGAAGGAGAGCGCACACGTGCGTAGGACAGAAGAATGAACAGGCACTGCGCCGTGCTCCTGACCGGGTTGCAGAAATTGGGTGTCTTTTCTCATCTTCTAACCACTACCACCACCACAGAAGAATGAAGAAGAGTTTTGAATGCGCACTTTGGTTGTGGATGTCACAGTACGAATACAGCCTTGAGCATTAGATGTTGTGGCATCTAAATTGTGTTTGGGTTTCGCAAAAGTAGCAATTTTTTGTTGATTATATAAATAAGCACCTTCCCAACTGTATTTAAAACTAAAGCTAAGGCGATAATTACCTGTTTATGAGAGTGTGAACACGAATGCCGACTTCATTGTTTTGATGTCCTGATATCGAATTAAGTGCGGATGTTGTGAACACCATTATGAACGGTATGCCGCTGTCCTCTTGAAGTACTCGTATACATATTCTTCTTCAAATTGTGATTTTAACTTGCCTGTAGGCTTAATATGTTCTGTGTATTAGATATGATGCGTTAGGACTGTGTTGTGTTTGACGTGATGTAACACTTTTTACAATCAGTTATCATTTGTCAAACAACTCTAAATGGCCGTGCGAACTTAGCGCTTCTATCCTGTCAAATTCTGGATTATTCTGTGAGACTTCAAGCTGATATTTCGCAAGCAAAAGTAGATATGGTATTGAAGAGAAGGCCGGAAGCTTAAACAGTCTAGGAAAGTCGGTATGTTACTCTGCACACGTGAAAACGGGAAGGAGGACATTTTGTGAAACCTATTATTGTTCTTCCGAGCAACTCGCCATGGATGATTATACATATATACTGCTGACACATATAACATTTGGATTGGTATTTGTAGATTTTTGACGTATAACTTACTTTGCCTACTTCCAGACTCGAGTGGGATGATTCCGTACTCCGATCAGGCACATCCAGATGATGTGCAAATTCGTAAAAAAACTTTCTTTCTAATATGTTGCAATAAGCTCAGACCATTTCAACTATACTATTTATTTTGTATGTCAAGGTACTTTGGCTTTATTATGCCGTCATTGACTCCCACGCAGATTGTATTTCTCGAATGCATCTTTTAATCACCCTCTACGACTCGTACTGTATGAGTGCACAGTTCAATTTTCACGTCACATGTCTCTCACAATCACGTCCAACGCGATTTCATTTGCATTTGATCCGCAAAACAACTACAAGAACCATCATTAGAAACTCTACATGAGCTATTCTTAAGTAAACTCGCTATTTCTCGTTGCTAATTGTGAGACGACAAATCTGTACACGCGCGTGCATCAGTAGCCTAATTCATTATGTATTTGAGCACATCAGCAGAAAGGTTACAGGAGACCAGCTGAAAGCCCAAGTGAGCTTGTTGTGGCCGTCTCTGTGGCAATTCTCTAAGTATTGAAGCTTAAGCACCTACTTAAGAGGGAAAGAAGATGGTTGATGCTTCCGACAAGAAATCAGCACAGCGCGAGAGGTAAATGTGTCATCGCAGACTTAGCTGGAAGTATATTGTGCTTCGATACTTGATAGTGTTAGCTTCCGCAATAAGTATTGTAGTTTGGTGGGTGTAACACCACATGATGTGCCGCGATGCACGAGCCGTGCCATGATTTGTCGCAGGGCGAGCGGGGAACCTGGCGTAATTACCAGCCCAGCGTCGGAGAGCTGTTTTATATTACGACTAAATCCTATGACCGAGGTTTGAGCTAAAGCCACCATCTTGAGGTGTGCTTAGGCATTGAGAATATTCCACTCCTCCTTCAAAAAATACGCCAAATAGAACAGCTGTAGCAAGATCATATCAAGAGGGCTAATCGGGGAGGCCACGCATAATTTCACGTTACCGCTTCTAGCTGGTGACATCACTCTGCCAACCAAGAGAAATCTGAGAGGAAAATGGAGCGTGCGTGAAGCCCCGTTCATGTGTTCGACGCTAGCGCCATGCGTTACGCACCCGCTTGCTGTATTCACGGACAGAAAGATCATAGGCTTGACTCCCGTCGACAAATTTTAGTCTAGTTTTACTTTCTGCCGTCTGAGCAATGTATTTTTTGAAGTATTTTTTCTAAGGCAGCAATGAATCAATGCAAAGAAAGTGGCACAGAAAATTGGGACAGCATTTTGGTGTTGATTCTATTGTTAAAATGGTGGGATTTTCAACGCCGAACAAGGGAATCTAATGCTGCCTTATGTGTTAAAACTTAGAGTTTTAGCAATGGCACAAATCGTTTACCTATAACCTATGTAAGTGTTGGGAAGCAACAGCATAAAATTACCATTAAACCATAGAGAAACATACTATGTCAGTATGTTTCTCTATGATTAAACTGCGTTCTGGCTTTTTTGTCGTAGAGAATGTGTCTACTTTTAGATGCGGAGCATCTAATACTCGAGGCTTGTAGTGCGGCGCCGTCCGCAAGCTTCCTCCTCCTTCTTCCACCATCTGTGCATCCCTTCCTCCTCTACACACCGCGCGCGCTTCACTCCTCCACCATCTGTGCAACCCTTCCTCCTCTACACACCGCGTGCGCTTCTCCTCTTCACGAACATTCGCTAGCTGTATAATGTAGCGCGCATGCGCCGTCACGCTTCGAGAACATCGGCAGCTGACGCGCGCGCATGCGCCGTCGCGCTTTGAGAACATCGGCAGCTGACGCGCGCGCATGCGCCGTTGCGCTTCTCCCCCTTCTCGAACATTCGACAGCTGACGCGCGCATGCACCGTCACCCACCATCTGTGCCGCGCGCGCTTCTCCCCTTCGAGAACATTCTACAAGTCTCCTGATTCTCCAGTGCACGCGCATGCGCCGTCGCGCTTCGAGAACATTCAACAGCTGACAGTGCATGCGCCGTCGCGCTGTACATATACTCAAGGTCGGCGCTCGCTCGCTCAGTTGCCGCTCGTCGGTTGGTTTGTACGGCGCGTCGACGTCCAAGGTCGCGGTGAAATGAATTCCAACGAATCCACAAACACAATGATCGACGTCCCTTCGACCAGCGCCGCCCTTTCGCATACGTGTGTACGTGTTCACTCATTTAACACCCCCTCCTACAACCACGTTAACCAATTTAGCCATCGACCCAAGTAAGTCGCAATATAACACCCCATTTCACAACCACGTTAACCAATTTAGCCATCGACCCAAGTAAGTCACACTTTAACAACCCGTTAACCAATTATATGCTCCGCATCCTCCTCAGTGTTCCCCCGAGGGAAGCTGCGGGCAATTTTTGTTTGTCAGTTTTAGTAGCACACAAGATCTAGATCTAATAATAACTGTTGCGTGTTACGGCGAAAAAGCACGATATGACTATAAAGAACACCGTCATGCCAATTTTCGCTTAAGTATAGCAGCTTGGTTTTTTTACTCTGCATGCAAATTCAAGTACATGGCCCTCCATATTTTTTGCTTCAATAAAACATGTGGCTGCCACAGTTCGGATTTGATCTCGAAACCTTCAGTTGACAATTCGTTCCCACAAAGAAGTAGTCCACCACGTCACTGAAATGGCTTGACTGTCACTTAAGGCGAATCAGCGGGAGGATAGCCGTGACGAAAATATAAGTTGCCACAATTTTTTTGTTTTCGCAATTCGTATTTCTACAAACATTCGCATTTACAAACTATTATTTGAACACAATTGAGTCGTTCGGCCTAAAAGGCACGCTAATGAAAGCAAGATACCAGTGATGAAGTAATCGCACTCATATGTTCCTTCGCTCGTATTCGCATGACGTTCCACAAACTATTTAACTGCGTGCAACGTCAGGAGAATGTTGGCCTACTTCCAAGATTTAGATGTGAAAAGTACCTGAATCTTCGAAGAAGGTTAACATTATCTTAATTCATAAGAAAAGAGACGTCAAGGACTTGAAAAATTACAAGGCGATGAGCTTACTATCCACCCTCTACAAATTTTTCGCAAAAATACTAGCTTATAGAATTAAGGTGACATTAGAGTTGAACACTCGCGTCGTGTTTTAATTCTGCTTCAATAAATCCTGTCTTCACACTATAGGTGAGAGTCTTCATCCTGTCTTGTGTGAGAGTCTTCATCCCGTGAGAGTCAATCCTGTCTTCACACTGCGGCAGGTTATCAGGTTGAAAGCGGCTGGTTTTCCGCGCCTGGTCCATGCCTCCATTTTACAGCGACTGTTACATCGCCTGAAAGTGGGACAAAAACAGGGCCGTGACACTGTGAGCATGGCCTCAGATTGGCGAAAAAAGTCCGTCGTTATCCCATACCAAGACGCCGTATCGGACCTGTTGAAGAAGGTGGCCAGTAATTATGACATAAACGTTGTCTTTCGTGCTGGCAAGAAGCTAGGAAGCGTGTGTGCGAGAGTAGACAAAAGGGTACAGATGATGCAGGTAAGTGCTGAAGGCTGCTCCATAAAGCACTCTAAGCGTTTCTCTGCCAGTGCGAGCGGAGTGGTGTACTCCTCCCCTTTGTCATGCGGATGGATGCACATTGGGCAGACGGGACGTTGCGTCAACGTCTGTCTAAGGGAGCATGCTACCTTTTTGAAAGGTACACCAACTAGGCATTTTGCCCTCCACTGCCGGCAGTGCGGCTGCGCAGTTGCGTTTAACAAGACCACTGTGTTGATGAGGCATAGAGACCAGCGCACGCGTGAAATTGCTGAAGCATTTGAAACCATAAAAGCAGGAGACAGTATTCAATCACTCTGACAGATTCTAAGATTTCCCATCTAATGCCTACTCGATCAGGTGCCTGGTGGGGGGTGTGAAGGTTTTTTTATGCCTTCACGTTTGCAAATATATGACACGTTTCTTCCTATAAACTTTCGCTTGTAGACAGCGCTTGTGTCATGCACTTTCTTGTGTTGTTTTTTTATGCGCTGACCGTGTTGAGATCAATGAGGTATAATACAAATTGTCAATGCGCGGAAAACATCCAACTCTTATACATAGCTTTTATAGGTGACGAAAAGGCGTTTGGCTCAGTCGAGACAACAGCAGTGATGCAAGCACAACGGGATCAGGGCACAGATGAACCCTACATGAACATACTGAAAGAAATTTACAACGGAACAACAGCCACCATAGTTCTCCGTAAAGAAAGCGACTAAACGCCATTGTAGAAGAGTGTAAAGAATGGAGAGACAAAAGCTACTGTGCTATTCACCACGTGTTTACAGCAAAGTTTCTAGGTTCTGTATTGGGAATACTTAGGGATAAGAGTCAATCGACAGTATCTTAGTAACCTGTGATTCTCTGATGACATTGCCTTGATAAGTAACTCAGGGGACGAATTACAGCTCATGATTACTGAACTAGACACGGAAAGCAGCAGCGTGTTAAAAATTATGCGTGAAACTAAAGTAATGTGCAACAGTCTCGGCAGAAAACAGAGCTTTTAGATTGGTGGAGAGACGCTGAAAGTTGTAAAGCAAGATATATTTACTTAGGACGAATAAAAATCGCTGAGCCAAACCATGAGAGTGAATTAACTAGAAAAAAGGATGGGTTGGATCACATTCGGCAAGCATTCTCTAATCATGAACGGTTATCTGCCAGTAACCCTCAAGAGGAAAGTATATAAGAGCAGAAACCTGTACGGAGCAGAAACCGGTACTGGACTGTACGACTGTATTTGACGACGGAGCAGAGGCTTACAAGTATCGTTCAGCTTAAATTGATGACGACGTAGTGAGCGATGGAAAGGGCAATGATAGGTGTAATTTTATGAGACAAGGAGATAACAGAGTGGGTCGGAGAACACACGGGGGTTGTATATCTTGGTTGAAATCAAGGAGAAGAAATGAACATGGGCCAGGCAGGTAGCGCATAGGCAGTATAACGACTGTTCATTAATGGTTACTGACTGGATTCCCAGAAAAGGCAAACGCAGAAAAAGGAGACAGAAAGTTAGGTGGGCCTATGAGACGAAAATGTTGGCAGGTATAATGTGGCAACAGAGAGCACAAGACCGGGTTGACTGACGAATCGCGGGAGATGCCTTTGCCCGGTCGGGGGCATGGTCAGACTGACGATGATGTTGAAACACAAGTTGCTTTTTTTTTAACAGTCGGTAGTCTAGATTTCGACCAAGTTACGTCGAAGTGATTGCGCGTTTTTCCTTATTAGGTCTTTAGTTTGCTGTAACGTTTTCGATGGCTTTCGACGAACAGGCCCCCACAAATGCAAGAATATTGAGGTCAGATAGTGCTCGGGTAAAAGCCATTACAAGCCGCTGCATTGAGGGACTGATAAGCATTCTTTTTGAAACCTGAATGTTTTGAAGACCGGGTAGGCAGAGTGTGATTTTTTAATTATGACACTAGTCTGCAGGTTGCAGTTTCTGCAATAGGTCCTACATTTAATTACGTTACGAATATATTCTGCTCTATGAATTCAAAAAAACGACAAATGATTAGATTTTACGGACCACCTCATTGTCAGCTTTCATTATCAATGAGTTTACTGTGTTAGCTTTGTCGCTTGATCTTGCAATTTTTAAGCCTAGACGCCGGGTATACCCTTCTCGACTTCATGCCGTACTAGGTATGGACTAGTAGAACGGCTTGCCTTAATGCCGTTTGTGCTCAGAGTTTATTTGACCTTCAGTTATTCCAGTGGTTGTTGCCATTCTCAAGCAGTTTTAAAGACTATAGTCTTTATCGAGGACCTTCGACGCCAAAAGTTTGATCTGTCTGTCTTTCTTTCTGTCTGTCTGTACATTTGTCTGTTTGTCCGCGGTAACGATACCACAAACGGCGCACCTAACGATACCTCAAACGGCCAACCCCTTTCGCAGCGCCCCCCAATATTGCTCAAGTTTCAGCGTTCATATGTGCAATTGTCAATTAAAAAGCAATTATTGCGCATATCTGAGGCACCACAACAACGCTTCGATTTTTTTTATGTCTGCCTTTATTTATACTAGAAAAGGCACACACAAGTAACTCTATAGAATGTAGCGTTTAATCGCGCTGCGCTGACAGTGCAACGCGATGCTCGAAAAGGTGTTTCCAACGCTTTGCTACGACGTCACGGTGGTGGCACCTGCCCGTCGCTTTGCGTTCTACACATTATCGCCTCCGAGACAGGCGTGCATCTTTCTCCACGGGCACGCACGCTCCTTCGTTTTCGAAGATAACTTCCAGGTAGCGCTCGTGTCTAACGTGCCTCGGTGCGCTCGTTCGCCTTCGCTGCACGGATTGAGACTCTCTAACGCAGCGCTTCCAGAATACAATTAACCAATTTTATCGCGCAGAACATCAAATAAACTAATTGTTCACTCTTTCCACACGCGAGACTATCGTCTTTCGACGACATTTGCAGTGAAACATGCAGTTACGGGGCCAGTTTTTCTTTTAGAGTTGTATTCACGTAGTTCTTCACAAAATTGTCATCATAATCAAAGACACAGAAAAAAGCAACTTGGTGGGCGCTTCAGCTTCAACTTCAAGAGCGGAACGTGAATTCGTAATCCGACTCTATGCGCATCATCTTTTCCACTGTTAGCCTGAACTTGATCTGTTCTGAGAGCATGGCTCAACTGCGCCGTAAGGATTTTAAGGACTGTGTGCGCACTGTTCGCCGCTTTATGCAATCCTAGGATGAATAATATTTATTTTGCAAATCAGCGAAAGGCCGACTACGCATCTGTAAGGCAAGACGTGAACCTAACCTACTACCCACTCTGTTTATACTTTGGTAGCTGAAGATGAGGGAATATATCTGAACGCTTTGTTATTGGTGCACTTTTAAAACAGCCACTCTTTGCCCATTCGTCATGTGGTGTAAATGAGCGTAGATTTACACATGATGTAAATTTACGCTTATGGCATGCAATGTTACATGCCCTACTCTTTTCACTACGCGGAATTCATATCATGTTATGTTCGCAAAATGCACCAAGCAATGGCCTCGCTCTGTAACGGAGCACCTGCTTGTCACTCAGACAGCCTGTATACAACATTTACCCGAACGGAAGCTTTTTGTTACTTATTTTGACTGCACATTTCTCAGCTTGTAGGTCACGCACAAGATTATTTTTCATTCACAACGATTGTCGCCAACCCCGACACGTACGCAGATGCCTCATTGACGTCGGAATTCCTGCGAAACAGGCTCTTTTAAGCTGAAGCCTTAGAAACCTTGCGGACACTTCTGGCACAGTACACGTGCTCTGCTCGGCTCGCCCTTTTGGCAACCTACTGTCAAGCGAATAATGTATAGCAGAACTTTCACCACACATGGCCTCGACACTGTACAATTTTTGAAATGAAAAGTACGTCCTCGCTAATAGCCAGGTAGTGATTGCTGCTTTTTGTTTGATTTCTTTTTATTCGAGGCTTATTGCCATTATGACTTATAGCCCAAAATGTCACTTTATGCCCTTTGAGCAGCGAAATTCTTTAGCGAATCATGCCTTGTCTGGCTCCCCAAGAAACTCTGTTGGTTATGCGACAAGAGAAGGAAGGAAAATAGGAGAAAAAGAACGGCAGGTAGGTTAACCAGTGTAGAGGCAGCCGGTTTGCTACCATGTGCATGGAAGGGGGATGGGGAAGATGAAAGATAGAGAGGAGAGAGGGAAGAGAGATAAACACAGCACATTAAGCAGCACACGCACGCACAATCAGTCATAGTCCCATCTTGTCTTTCATGGTGAGTGACATTGTTGTTACAGCCGCTTGTTCAAGTCCGTGTCGCGTAGGAATTTCAACAGTGCTTTTGTCGCCTTCTGTTGCAATGTCTTTTCTCAAGCACTTGAAAGAATAGTGTCCACAGACATTTCGCTGTTGGCGATGTGCGCAAGAATGGACGCCAGCGACTGTATCTGGGTGTCATACAACGGGAGTCGCACAGGATGTCGTGTAGCGTCTCTTCGCAACGACAGTCATCGCAGAGAGCGTTGTCGGCCATTCTTATGATAAAGGAATAAGATTTTGTAAATGCCACTCCTAGCCATAAGCGATGAAGAAGTGTGGCTTCTCTTCGGTCGAGCCTAGTGGGCATGCGGGGAGCCATCAAAGAGGACAGGTGGTGTTGACGATTCGTCTCGTTGCTTGGTGGGCACCATAGTAAAAACGTGATTTCACGTGCAAGTCATCGAGGATTACTGGCAGCATCGGTCCGCGAAAGTGGTATGGCTTCTTCTCGTGTACCTTCAAGATTTGCCAGTGTGGCAGTATTGGCATGTTCGTTCCCTTTGACGCCACAGTGACTTGGCAGCCACTAAAACTTCACATGGTTTTCTTTATCGTGTGAAGTGTGGAGAAGGCATCGAATTTCTGAAACAAGCTGTTCGTACGGGATCGGCATGCTGCATTACCAAGTGAAACTGAAATCAATTTTTTACGCGAGGAGAAACGATATCCATCGTATAAAAATGCCATCATCAGAAGCGCAATATGTTGTCCAGTGCGAGCCCTTTTCGTCTTTTACTTTATCTGCGGGTTGCCTCTCAGGTCAAGTGCACTAAATTGCTTGAAGTAGGGTAATAAGTGGGATGGGCAAGAGGACGAGCACAAAAAGAGAGGGAAAAGGAGAGAGGAAGTTAGAAAGATAGAGATGAACACATGAATGATAATTAAACGAAGACAAAAATATGAATAGATAGAAAGAAATAGACAGAGAGAGAACGAAGTACAAAGTAACAAAAAGGATAATAAAACAGAGAAATATAGAGTAACACAGAACGAAATAGAAAGCAGCAGAGAGAAGGAGAGAGAGAAAAATACTGGTAATCGAGGAAGCAAGAAACGAAAAAGAGGAAAATATATGAAGAGCGAGAAAGAAATAAAAGGTGAGAGAAAAGAGAAATAGAAAAATCAGTGACCTGAAATTGATAAAGAAACAGACGGTAACGAAGAACAAGAAAGGAGAAAAAATGGCCCCATATTCGCATGTTTGAGTGCGAATGTCATCGAAAGACGATCGTCTACTGTCAAGAGAGAGTGAATAAAATGAAACATTGATTTGATGTTTTGCGTGAGGGAATCGATGAAGTTAGTGTAGTTCTTAGACGAATTCACAACTGATTTTTCAGACCGAAACGTAAATACCAACTGGAACGTGTTTGGAACGACTGGAACGTGGTAAATACCAACTGGAACTACTTATTCATGGATGACATTGCCATTGTCAGCGACGGTATTGAAACATAATATTAGAGTCCTTGAAGGTTTTCCAAGTCCAGGTGTCTACTTTATTATGTGAAATTCCTAAAGGTACAAATACATACTCATCTCGGTTTTTTGTCACTAATTTTTCAACACTCCAGTGATACAGGTGAAATTCCTCATGGCTGTAGATTTGGGAAGGTGGTTGTAATCAAAAATTCAGGTAACAGCACTTTTTAATACAACTATCACCCGATATCACATACCAGTATTTCGTGCAAAATCCTGGAGCACATTCTTTACTACAAAACCTTTCATTTTCTTGAGTCAAACTCGCATTTTTCGCACGCACAGCGCAGCTTCCAAAAAACCACTCTCTTGTGAAACACAACTAATTGCATTTACTCATAAGCTTCATCTAATTCTGGACTGCGGCTTATTCGCCGACTGTATCTTCTTAGATTTTTCAAATGTATTTGACAATTTTTGCCACAAACAGCATCTCTCAAAACTAGCCCAACTTAACCTTAGTCCGAATATCCTAACATGACTGGAACATTTCCTCTACAAGCGATCTCAGTTCGTAACTTGTAATGATCGTACTTCACCCAGTAGCTCAGTCAATTCAGGAGTGCCCTAAGGGTCGGTTTCAAGGCCCCTTCTTTTTTTAATCTACATCAATGATTTACTTTGTTTGATTTAATTTGTTTGCTGATGACTGTATTGTGATCCGAGAAATTAGAACGCCCAGAATGTAACCACCTTGCAAACTGATCTTAATAAAACTTCTGTCTGGCTAATGACACTTAACAACAATAAATGCTAAGTCTTACGTGTATCCCGTACTGCGTCTAACCTATCTGAATACCAGCTTAACAACACCATCTTTGAGTCAGTAACGTCTTACCGCTACCTTGGAGTACAGATAACATCAGACGTAACTTGGTCTCTTCATATGAACCATATAATAAACAGCGCTAACCGAATGCTCAGATACCTACGACGCACTCTCTCTTCTGCCCCCGCATCACTCAGACTGATTCTTTACAAACCTTAATCCCTTCCAAAATTGAGTATGCTTCTACTGTTTGGGATCTGTGTACTGCCGAGCTAATAGATTCACCTGAACTTGTTCAAAATAGCTTTACTCGATTCATTCTTCATAACTACAGCCTAACTATTAGTATCGCCTACATGTAACTAACGCTCAGTCTGCCACCACTTGCTATAAGCCGTGATTTTTTTCCACTCTGCTTTTTTCACAAAATTTACTTCCGTAACAGCAATCTGCAGAATGAACTAATCGCTAACTCATCTTATCACTCCTTTTGCATCGATCACTCCCAAAAAGTTGGAATCATTTGCTGTCATACTGAGCACTGTTTTCATTGTTTTATTCCGCGCACATCACAGGATTGGAACTACCATCGCGGAAGCTTCGGCGCCATTGAAGACCATCAACTGCTCAAAAAAAACAATAGTTAACACTGTATAAATAGGAGCCAAAGAACTTGTGCTTTACTTCTTATTTGCTGCGTTTGTTGTCAGCTTTCACTTATATTTCTTGCTCACTCCCCTCTGTTATGCCTTTGGCCTTGAGGGTAATAATAAATAAAATAAATAAAATGAAATGAAATGGTATTCTGGGTGCGCTGCGTGAGACATGGGCGTCATCTGGCGGTAATCTAAAAAAATTGATGGCAGATCCACGAGGTGAATGATGATGAAATTGGACGAAGCTCCTGGAAGTAATACCGTGAAAGTTTCTTCCGTTAATTCACCTGGGGATATGCGCGCTTCCTCGCCGCTTCCCATTTTCGGACATTTTCAAGATCTGCTTCGCGATGTTGACGTGCTGCGTCGGCCTCTCGTTCCCGTACGAAAGGATCTTGCCGACGCTGACGTGCCACTGCAGCGTCTTGTTCACGTACGGCGGGATCTTGCCGACACTGTCTTGCTGATGTGGCTTCTTGTTCCGGTACAGCAGGATCTTGCCGACGCTGCCTTGCTGATGTGGCCTCTCGTTCCCGAACGGAAGGATCTTGCCGATGCTGACGTGCTGCTGCAGCTTCTGGTTCACGTACGGTGGGATCTTGCCGACGCTGCCTTGTTGATGTGGCTTCTTGTTCCCGTACAACAGGATCTTGCCGACGCTGCCTTGCTGATGTGGCCTCTCGTTCCCGTACGGAAGGATCTTGCCGATGCTGACGTGCTGCTGCAGCTTCTTGTTCACGTACGGCGGGATTTTGCCGACGCTGCCTTGCTGATGTGGCTTCTTGTTCCCGTACAGAAGGATCTTGGCGGCGACGTCGCGCAGCTTCCCGGCGCGATTCTGCCTCGCGTGCTCTCACTTCAGGGTCCTGTATGCGAGCGCGCGCCGACTCTGCCCTGCGCGCCCGCCTTTCGGCATCCTTATCCATACGAGCACACACCGACGGCAACGAGCATGGGCAACTACAAACCTGTATCGATATGGTTTTGATTATAAAACCATTGCTCTAGAAAACACCTGGCGTCTTTCATTAAGCAGCTTGCGTCTTCTTTTTGTTTTGCTTTAAAAACAGCTGGAGTCTTTTCGTTTTGCTTTTAGAAAACATCTAGCGTCTTTCATTGGTTTATTTCATCAATCAACGGCGTTTTGAACAAAAATTTTTTATTGTTGAATCACGCACAGGATAAATCTCACCAGGCACTACCTTGGACGTAAACAATGGCTGCTACTGGGAATGAGAGACAGCAGAAGTCTGCTTTTAACACTTCTACTTCTACTTACGTTTCCAACTAGAACATGCCAATGGCTGCTAATGGGGAATGAGAGAGAGAAGAATTCGGCTTTTAGTTAACGCGCAGGCTGGGAATTATTTTATTGTTCAAAAACGCACAGGAGAAATCTCCCACCGGCACCACCTTGGAGGTCAAAGCGTAAGACTGGTTACACACTACGACTACGACTACGACTACGAGGGACGAACGGGTGCCGCTATAAGGAGCTTCGCCCCTAAAAAACGAAAGGGTGGCCTCTGTTATAGCGAGCACGCCGCGTGTGCGCACAATCTTGGAGGCCATTATTTGTAATTTTCAAGGTAGGTGGCAGCACCGTATCGTCTTAGCACAGCGTAGGAAGCTCGCCTTTCTGTGCATAGCGTCGCATTGTCAGCACTGCGTAATAAACGCTACAGCTCTTGGAATTACTTATCTATGCCTTTTGTAGTGTAAAGAAACACACCACAGAATATTAACGCGTTGATATTGTGCCTGATATATGCGCAATATTCACTTTTTAATTCAAAATCGCGCAAGAATGAACGCAGGAACCTGATAAATATTAGTGGGTGCTGGGGATGTGGTCTTACTTGAGATGTTTCGGTTGACAAACAGACAGACAGACTGATAAACAGACAGACCACAATTTTTGCGTTGAAGTGTCCAAAGAAAGACTATCGTCTTTAAAAGTCACTATTTCACGCCAAGGGCGAAGTGATAAATGCGACACAAACAATTCTTTGAGGTTTACGATGTGAGGCTGCAAGCTAACTCTAGTAGATACGAATATCATGGAGCTTTACACAACTCCGGTGCAAGACAAAACGGCCACTCTAGGGACAGTTTTTGTACAGTCTCATCGCGTTGAGAGTGCAGCTCGTACAAGGGTACACGAGCCACCCGTTGTTGGCAACCGATATGATGTCATAGCGTGTGATGGTGACAGCAACTTTCATATAAATGATCACGATTGGTGCTCGAGCGACCTCTCACCCCACTCTTCACTTCTTTTAACGCTCATTAAATTCGAGTGGGGCGTTTTATCTGTGCTTCGAAGGCAGGCCGTCCAACCGTAGTGATTTTATCACATGCACTCAACGAGCGACAGAGGTGGGCCGGCTTCATTAAAATTCATCGCGCCCACTCCCGTGCTTTTATTCGCTGGTAGAAAGTGCCATGTGCAGATGAAATTTATGAAATGGGATTTTATTTAGAAAATAGCAGCAATGACAATAGCAAGGAGCGGCCAATGAAGTCCTTGTAATTGCTTTCATGGTTGGAGAATGGATTAATATGTGAGGTTTAACGTCCTAAAACCACCGTATGATTATGAGAGACGCCGTAGTGGAGGGTTCCATGAATTGCGACCAACTGGCGTTCTTTAACGTGCACCCAAATGTGAGCACATGGGCCTACAGCATCTTTGCCTCCATCGAAAATGCAGCCACCGCAGCTGGGATTAGATCCCGCGACCTGCAGGTTAGCAGTCAAGTACCTTAGGCACTACATCACCGCAGTCGATCCTACTTGGCGATTTTATTAAGTGTGAATACACTTTATAAGCGACCCCAAACCATCCACCGCCGTCGGCGGCGTCCGCAGTCTTCTCTCTATCTTTAAAAGAAAGAGGACTTGGCGGGCCGCAGCGCGACGCTCTACCGAATAAGCCACGGACGCGACGCTGATATCGGTGTCAGTAACGCGCCTTATACCCCCTCCCCCTTCGCTCGCTCCTCCGCTCGCTCCTCCGCTCTCCTCGCTCGCTGCAGCTGCGCTCGCACCCCTCTCTGTCGCGCACCCGCCTTCTCTCTCAGTCTCCCGTCGAGAGCGGGTCGTGAGGGGGAGTAAAGTTAAAATCCGCTGGCATTCGCCAGTGAGTTAACGTAAACTCCCCCGTGTGATCAAATTGCGATTCCCAGGAACCAATACACCATAAAGGCACCATAGTGTGATTAATAAATATAATAGTGCGAATTAATAAATACCCCTCATAGCATCACCCCGTGTATTCGCACTTAGCCATGTTCACCCTCGGGGAAATGCTTGGAAGTTTTTAAGCATTACCACTCTGTTTTTTAAAAGCGGTCAATATATAGACCGTATAGTTATAGTCTAATTACTTGGCACATAAAACGAGCCTTCATGAAGGTGAGGATACTACGTTTCGCTTCATACTTCGAAAAATCATCAAGCCTAACGGGCGCGAGTGACCCAAACGCTGAAATCAAAACTTGCGAAATTCCTCAGAGGACCAATAAGTCAAAAGTACTTGATTTCGGGTAAGTGGGTGCTTACGTTGCTAACGTACACTTGACTGCGGCGCGAAAACACCTAATGAAACAGAGAGAAGCAGAGCATCACTTTTTTCCTCTTCAATTTGTCCCTTTTTGACTAAATAATATTGGTGCTCCCGTCAAGTGTATCTAAGTAATAGCATAGAGTATCTCCTTTGTTAATCTTCCTAAAGAGCTTGCAATGAAAAGTGAGTGCCTTGTTGTCTAGAAAATAAAGCCTAAAAAGCCAAGAATTCCGTTTATTGCGAAGTGTCTGCGTTTCTTATTAAAACCCGGTGTCTGTATTGTTTTAATATTGCCCTGAGCTTTGAAAGCCTTGAGAAATGAAACCGGACAATTATGATATCATTCTGGTTGCTTCTAGTGTCATTCTGGGAATTAACTTGGTGTTGCCATGCTACTTCTGTAGGTTGATCACCTGCGTAGAGTCAAACCAACCGTGTGCACCTTTCATGCAGTCACATACAAGAAACAGATTTGCAAGCTTGAGAGACAGGAAGTAACACTGAAATAAAGCATCCGAACTATTTCAAAGCTCGTCTATAAGGTAGGACTTCCATCACTCGAAAGTTTTCTCAGAGCCACCGTTACCTTTCTAAGTTCCCTAGCGTTTGGGTAATTGTTACGTTCTTCGTTTTTAGTAGACCAGCGATGAATTGTTCTATAATATCTTTCTTGAAGAAACTCAGGTTCAAAATGCTAATTGTTTTACGATAGGCTTCAGAAATTTTGTGGCCCCTGCCTGTTTGCAGCGCTAAATGTTGTTGCCTTCATCTTTTGTGAATGAGTGGTGAGTTGAGTAATTTTACTCGATTTCTGTTCCATTCGCCTAATAGACCAAATAGAAGAGGTCACAAATTACGATTGCTTTGAAGAGCCTCTGTGTTGAAAATAGTGGAAGTGGCGCACTTAAAAAGCATCAGTTCTTTAATCATTTTTAACGCTGTAACAACATTTTACTGTCAGCCGTGGTTGCTGAGCAGTTATGGAGCTCGGCGGCCGATCGGAAGACCACGAGATGAATCTCGGGCGCGGTGGTTGCATTTCCGGGTAGGTCAAACGATGAAGGCCGGTGAACTGGGCGATGTCATCCATAGCCTCTTATATTGTTTTATGCCCGCCGAGTGGCGAGCGGAGCAAGGCGCTCCGCCTGTACCGTCTAGTTCAAGCGTTCGCCACTACACCACGCTGCCACTCCATACCCAGTCCCAGAGCAGACGACGCAACTACGCTGTTACGCGCATGCTTGTGGAGAGAAACTTTGTGTTCGCATTACAGGTGCAACTGTAAAATAAATGCGCAGGTTGCATTGGTGTTTGTTCAAGATGTATAGGGGCGATATGAAGAAACGCAAACAGTGCGGCCGTTGTGACCCTGGAGAGAACAAAATGACGCTAGAATAGTTATGTATCATGCATGCTACAACCACTCGGAAATGAAATGTGACACAGCAGAGAATGTAGATGTCGCACTACTCGCGTTTCTTTCCATACCCACAGTAAATTGAAAGCAAGCAACACGAGACATATTGTGATAACTGAACTTTTCACTTAGGCCACCGCTGTGAGATCAAGCTCAAAGTTTCGGTGTCTCTCGTGAAAGTGGATTTATTTTGAAAAAAATCGGCAACATCTTGTTTGTCGGTCGCTTTCAGGGCGAAATTGGTGAATATTGGGAGAAAGAACGTTGTAAGCAGCAGTTTGAGCAAATTATCTTGGTGCCCCAGATTCGAACACGTCAAAGCTTTGTGCTGGTGGAGTATCTCGGCACCATTGTTCACAACCTCCTTGAGAGGGTGATGCATATGCCTTCGTCTCGCTAAAAGAATTTCGACGAACTTCTGTAGTGCGTAGAGAACATTTAGAGGTTGTGCAGAAGGACACAGAAGTCCACCGAGGTGTTGGTGCTTAATGGGCGAGTGCGATGTTTTCGATGCATTTGGCTCTGTTAAGAGCACGAAGCACTCCTCACATTCGAAGTTTTCTCGTACGATTTTTGCTAGATAGCCAGCGGCCATAACCAATGCGTCCACATCTGGAGTGGGAAGTAGAGGCCTATCTCAATTTAGTTTCTCTATGAGCTCTCTATGTGCAGCCGCAGAGAATTTATCGCTAGTTTGCCTCCTTATGTTTTTCTGTTGCGGTAGCATTGACAAGCCATTGCTCTCGTCTGGTGCCATTATGTTTCTTGTACTGGACGCCGATGCGACACCGGTCTTGAGGGTTTTCTCAATGCCTGTGAGCAAGGCGTGGACGTCCGTTTCATCATTTTATCCTGGTGATTTCCTCAGCCAGCCAATGTACGACTCGATTGGGTCCGATGAAATTTGACTCGTCAAAACGAAGTGAAAAGACATTTCTTTAAGAAGATATTTATTGACCTCAACGTTCGAACGAGTTCTTATAGAGAGACCTTCATAAGCCTCTTTGGTTAGGAAGTTCTTCGCCAGGCACTGACTTTTGAGGTCGCACAGGTAGACAAGGAAGCTTGGCTGCCGCCAGATTAGCCGTTCATCGCCTGCAGATTCAAATTAGTTGCAGGCTGCATTATTCTGATGTATGTGTTGGGCATAATTACTCACGTCCATGACCATGAATTATCGGTGCACCGTGTCCGTGAATTGCATCGTCGGTCCGACACCCGCGAAACTTGCGTCGCACGTGGGGCACGCCTGCCCTCGCAAGACCTTCATTACGGCTGTCACAAAAGGAGAAACAACTTGCACCGCTCTCTGCTCGTTCATTTTTTGCATGTTCTTAAGGAATACGTGATTTTTTGTCAGAAGTCGTGCTAGCTTCACAAGGCTGCTTTGCTGAAATTTGTAGAGGCTCTTCAAGTAGTTCGCTGATATTTCGCCGCCTTTTCGAATGTACCGGAACAAAAACTGTGATCGCACGTTTTTGATGAGGTGGCACTGATCGAATGCCAGAAAAAGCTTTCGATTCCGTTTTCCAGGGTGGTCAATGCAATATTTGACGATTCCGTTGCACAGAAGTTGCATGGCCAAGATGTTTATCTTGTGGTGGTGTGTGACAATTCGGACGACGAAAAAACTAATTTCTTCAACTTCCTTGGGAACGTGTCCCATGAGCATGTGCAGCTCACGGCCAGTGCAGTTTCTCGCTAAAACGTACGCCACGGGTATTTTGAACCAAACTGAAAAGCCGTTAAGGATGAAACACAAGAGTGACTTGGCCAGGACAGGCTCATAATTGTTTCTTTGGGGAAGTTGGCACCATAGTCCACCTCGCCGATGAAGGCATCTCTTTGCTCGTGATAAATAGCCGTTGTTTTACGCGCACTTCGTCAACAAGTGAAGAGCATGTCCTCGCTTGCAGTGATGGATGAGAAGCTAGTCCTGCATACAAGTTTTGCTTCCCGAATTCGGTCACGCTAACTTCTCCACGTGAGGAGCCCATAACGCGCTCCAGGGTACTTCGACAGGGAAGTCGAAAACTACCTGTGCTCCTTACGTGTTGAGAGGTTTCGCAAAACCACATCAAGGCGCATTGTCACCTCACATCACGTTAGTTTCTTCTTCGCGAAATTCTGCACTTGTTCCACTAGTATTGACGCAGTCAGGTTTTTCTCTTCCACTTTCTCCACAACATGCAGTGATGCCGACACACGACATTCTTCTTTTAGTTCTTGCAGTTCTTCTTTGTAGTAGACGACGGTGCCCTTAAGCCACTGAATTCGCGCGTTTGGGTCTCGCTCCTTACGTCTCCACTTTCGTCTGTCTAAACCTAAACCAAGAATAATGACGACGCCTATACAGCTCTGTCCACCTTCAAGCTGGCAGTGATGCAGTGCTCGCTTTCACCGCTTTCTCTATAGGTAGCGGCAATTTGGTTGCGTGGCAGTCCATTATTGATAAGGAGAGGTGACATCAACGAAGGGCAATTCCTTGAGAGCAAGCCAAGCAGAGTCCAGTGGGGTCTCAAGTGCTCTACGTTTCAGAGGTGGTGTGTTCACTGGCGCAGCTGCCTCGCGTTGTCTCAGAGACGCGTCGCTTCTCTTTCTCTTTTAGGGCGAAACAGGGAAGTTTATTGCAAACTGGTAACAATATTTCAGGTGAGTACAACTGTCTGGTGTAACAAAATCACTTCAGTGGCGTGTAGAAACAACAGAACATCGACAAGATGTAACACACAGCACTTCCGATATTCTCACAGATCATCACTCAAGAAAAAAAAAGAAACGCAAAAAAGCAGTGAATTGGAACAGATTCACACATTACGTGCGACAAGAAGCAATTTTCTGCCCCGAGTTAAAGCGGCGGTAAAGGAAGTTCAATATTCCCGTTCCGAACTCGAAAAAAAAAAACGTGTACGCCACCTTCTGATAAATGCTTCTTCACCCTGAGTTTCAATCTGAGTACCGAACCATGATCATTCTAATATTCTGTAACGCTGGGTATGCAGCTCGTTGGGGTCGCCGCCGTGCTTCGGCCATACAGCGGCGACGCCACAAGACGAACATTGTGACGTGCAGTACGAGTTGTTCCAATAAGCCCCTTCTGCGCTGTTGGCTCGAAGGAATTCTTATTCTTCGGATGGACGCATGGACGGACGCAGGATTGGATGCATGGACGAAAGCAGGGACGGACGCACAGATGAACGTGTGGACGCACGAACAGACGCACACACGGATGGCTGGATGGACGCACGGGCGGCCACGCGGTTGCACGCATGAATGGACGGAAGCAAGAACGAACGAACGGACAGATGCTTCGCGCCACTATTCATCATTCACTCCCTGGATATGCTGCCATTTTTTATCGGAGGCGGCAGGTACGCAGGATACTCTTCGAAAATACTGGGAATAGCGTTTCTCTTGAGCTTGCGAATTTTGCAGCCCTCCTTGAATTCGGAGGAACCGAAGTGTCGGCTGCATGTAGTCGAGTAACACGACATCGTATTCGGCGTCCATGTCGTGCCGAGAAATGATCTTTGCCCATTTCGCTCGCAGTTCCGGATCGCTTGGTATCTCGTGGAACGACATGCCCGGCGTCCGTTGTTTGCTCAAAGACTTGCAGCGGCGTACGCTGCAGTACGGCATCTTGTCGGGCGCAGGGTGCCCCAACTGATTTCACACTGCAGACAGAAAACCAAATTGGTATGACAAAAGTAATGCATAAAATGTACACCGTAAATTACTGTTTTCATAGTAGTAAACAATATAGGTTGTAACGGCTCTAGCAACCCAAATGTGGTTCCGTAAAATTGAGTAAACAAACGGTCGCTTCATTCAGTGACAGTGAACCTTAATGTTCAGAATGCTGTTTCAAGAATAAACGTTGAAACACCGTTCAAACAAGACGCACAAACTTACCTGCTGCAAACACGAAGGACAAGAGACAATTTTTGCTTGTAGAGCCACTTTGGTAGGTACTCCGAGGTGCCTCAACACGTGGTAGCGCAGCGAGTGAGCGAGCTTATGCTTAGTGCGTGCCGCAACATGTACAGGAAAGAAGCATGGGGTGTGAGGAAGGGCGAGGGGATGGACGGCCTCCGCCGCTGCACTGCGCGGGCATGAAAAATATAGGAGGCTATGTGTCAGCGCTTGTTAAAAACCACCCCGTGGCCGAAATTTCCGGAACCCTCCACAATGACATATGTTATATTCATATCTTGGTTTCGCGACGCCATAACATCGACATTATTATAAAAAGTCGCAGCATATTAACGGAGTTCATAAGGATGAGTGGGGCGAAGCATCTGTCAGTCCGTTCACGCTTCCACCCATTCATTCGTTCTTGCCTTGTCCATCCGTGCGTCCATCTGTGCGACCGTCCTTCCATCCGTTCATCTGTCATTCGTCTACCCGCGCGTCTGTCTGTCTGTCTATGCATCTGTTCGTGCACCCATCCGTCCGTGCGTCCATCCGTCCAATCAAACGTTTGTCTGTGCGTGCGTCCATGCATTAGTCCATGTCTTCATCTATCCGTCCGTGCATCATCCCGTGCGTCCATCCATCCATGCGTCTGTGTGTGCATCCGTTCATCTGCCTGTCTGTATGTCCGTCCGTCCATGCGTCTGTTCATCCATGTAATGAACACTCCGAGTACCGCCATCTCGCATCTTTTCATTATATATTCACCATAAAGAAGTATCGCAATCCAGCGGGCATTCCAAAGACTAAACGAGGGGGGGTACGACACGATTAGAAGGGCGGCACGCGGCCTGTGCTTCGTTTCTAATTCCCACGAAGGTAGGAATTACACACGAAGACACGACACGAAGACCCATAGTGGGAACTAGACATGATTCAGTGAGGGTAAGGCACTGCGGCCTAACCCTCGCTAAACCTGTTTGTAAAAATATATTGTAACAAACGTCAATAACATTCAACATAACATTTCCTTCTTGAGCATACAATAACGATGATGACAAAACAGACGCCATATACATGAACATAGATATGAAATGACGTTGAAAGAACAAGTAAATTTGATGGTTCACACAAACACAGCCACAAAAAATCTTTCAAGGTAAACAAGAGAAACAAATAAATATGAATATGTACATTTTGCATATTTACATATTGGCATGCCATTTATACCGGTGCATCGACACATCAGCCTACCAACACCAGAACGGCCGAAAGACAAGTTGCATTCGTCAGTCACAGGCTGACACAAAAGGGCAAGACCAGCGCCGAATAAATTCCTCTTCACCACGGAAGAAGAGCTCCTCCGACAAAACAGACAGCAGCTCTGAGTACATTCGCTCTATGATCGGGAAGAGCGCGTGGCGGCGGCGGCCCTCTGCAACCGCCTCGCAGCGGTTGCGCCAGAGGCAGAAAGAGCCGGCAACAATGAGAACACAAGTTAAGCGGACTCGCGAAACTTTGCTAAACCCAAGGAGGTTATGCCCAGTGAGTTTAACGTGTCAACTTTTTCTTGTCAGATAGTGCTCAAAGTGCGTCCTTGCGTTAATAGTTTTTTTAGCAAGCATGAAACTCGAAGCAAGTTTTATTAGAGATTAAGTAAGTTATTTCATCAGAAACAACTATCTTTTTATATATTATTAACGTGCATGAGTTTCCCCCTAAATTGGAAAGGGTGCGCGCGTGTCGCTCCTCTAGTTCGGCCGTGGATGTGGCTACCTGCTACTACTACTACTACTGCTACTACTACTACTACTACTACTACTACTACTACTACTACTACTACTACTACTACTACTACTACTACTACTAATACTAATACTAATACTTCATACATTGCGGACGCACGGCCCACGGCTTAAGGAGCTTCGCCCCTAAAATGCTATAGGCACTACGACCTTTTACTACTGGAAAATAGTGTTACATAGTCGTTCCATACTGCATCCCCCTCGTTATATGAGCTGAGCCAGCAGAACTAGCTTCCTCTCAGTCGAACTTAATACCCAAGTAGGCGGCGTGAGAAAGAGCGTGCTCTTACATATTATACCCATCATTTTATTAGGTGCTGACCAATATAAGTCGAGCTCACGCGTCGTAAATTCACTTTGTACTAAACGTTGGCGAGCATCGTGCTCCCCTCACTGCCAACTATATTTCTTGCTCAAGCAGAAGGCTTGCTAAAGCCAAATATTTGCTTACTCTTAGTAAGAGGCCAACATAATTCAAACCGCTGCAATTTTGCAGCCGGCAGCCTAACGCCGTTTTCTTTGTGGCGTAAGTGCGACGCATGGGCTATCTAGTGGACTACCTTAATTTACAGTGGTTCCAGTACTTGCCCGTACGACTATTTGACCACCCGGCAACGAGGAGCGAACTTCTTTTTCTGTCCACATCCTCGATTGCGAAATAACGCTTTTGCTTAACCTTAAAATGACCGATGATATACTTTCCTACCGTGATAACAACACGAACGCGTCGAGCAAGCACGAGGTTCTCTTTTAGACTCTGTTTAGAAACACGTTGTCCATTAATAGGGTCATTTACGGTTCTTATTCGTCACTGCCCGAAAAGTGATGTGCTAGGGGCTCTTTAATTTGAACATATTTGCTATGGTATTATTAAACTGCTTGGAATCCCTCAACACAACATTTATTCAGCTGCTCATGATTCGGTGTTGCACAAACTTTTCTTGCCTGGTAAGTGACTTGCTTGTCACTTTCCATTGTGTTCATAAATACAGAGCATGCCGTTGTGCGACTGCAAGTCCGATCCAAAAATGCCTAATATTGGCTCGTTTTCCCAATTCATGTCAAGAGCTTGTTGCAGATACATGAAAAACACACCACCACCTAAATAAGAACTTGCACAGCGTACTGTTTCAGAAGACGAGGGACCATTGTTCCGGCTACGACGTTGCTGACAATGCTTCGATGAAACCACATAATAGAACAAATAGTTTGTAGGGCTAACCCAGCTCTGATTCCAAGTGATCTATACTACACCATGTGACAGCGCAGAATTGGAAAGCAGGTGATATTCCTTACCACCTTTTGCATCGTACGGACCACATTTTTGCATTGATGCCGACTGCTTGGTCTTCGCCAGCATAAAAGAAACAGTGCAGGTATGTGTATCTTGGAGTATGGAACTTTAATCAATGCATACTGATTTTCCAATGGCGTCGTCGAAAGTAGGAGCTACCAGCACTATTGCTTGACCGCAAAAACTCTCCAACGCTTCCTTTGCCACTGCCCGTCGTTCGAAACAAGGGCCACCGTCGCACAGGCCTAGATCAGCCAAACAATATATATTCACTTTATATAATGTCTACGACAATAGTTTGCCACAGAATAGAAGGAAAGGCTGCGTAGGGCTGCGGTAATATATGGACATTGAAATACTGGCTGACCGTCTTTGGCGCAACAGACACACGCTACATACATATGCTACATCTACGTCATCAATAATGTGTAATTCATTAAATATTAAAATTGATCTTCCCCCTCCTCACTATGTATAGGAAAGCCGACAGGCCTAATTTCTCATTAACATATTGGATTTCCCTTCTTTATTTTGTTCATCACTTTTCTCTACAGAGATTGCGTAGATGCAACTACTGACCTCTACACATTCAGTGGCTCAAAACCAGAAATTAAAGATTGGTTGCACATACAGGTAACCAGGACGCGTTTCTTAGAAATTTAGCCATCCAGGATAGGTTAATTTGCCCATACCAATTTGCGCATCTTGCGATCAACATCAGATTGTATATGCCTTGAGAAAGATATACGCACGTGCTATGTGATCGCCGTCTCCCGAGCATTACTGGCAGACTGCGCTCACATGGCCGCATTAGAGCTGTGCAAAGTGTATTGTTGATTGTAGCGTAAATGACCATAAGCATAATTCACGATCACTACCGAATGGCGAAGCCATGCAGAACGCGGCCTTTTCCACAGTGTTCTCCCAGTTGGCAGGTACGTTATCATGCGTGGGGTGTAGCGAAGGGCACAAGCGAACAAAATCAGCTGCTCATGTTAAAGTACAACCTTTAGATAACAGAAGGGCGTACGTGAACACGCGATGCCAACAACCATGCACAATAATTTCAGCCGTCTCTCCCTTCTACCTCGAGCACGAATGAGTTATTTCCACAGCCCAGCGCGAGAAGATTGTGCACGTAACAGCTCCCCGTTCCGAAAACAAAAACCATTATCGCGCTTGGTTAGATGAGCTCCCCACCAGCGTTTAGGTACCGTGCCGGCGGCTAATGAAGCGTAACTGGCCGGTGCCCCGCTACGGAGCACGCGACCTGCCCAAGGTTTCCTGTCTGGTGCGTTAGTTACGCAACGTTATCGTTCTCATCTGAGAATATATATATATATATATATATATATATATATATATATATATATATATATATATATATATATATATATATATATATATATATTTATATATATATATATAATGTCGTTAGTGTCGGGCTGATAGTTTCAATGCGCTTAGCGTTTTTTGGGTACTGCAAACAATTTTAGCGTATCTATCTATCTGTCTGTCTGTCTGTCTAGAAGCCAGCGTCTGCGTTGAGATCACCTCCGGAAAGGGACACTAAAGAGTAACACTGATTTAGTTTAGGCTAACAAACTTCACTCTCAGAACTTTAATGGTTTACGTTTCACTGTCATAGGTTCATATTTGTCAAAGAAAATGAAGGTTGGTGTTTAATTTATAAATGATAGGCCGAAATCTTGCGTGACGTCAGAAATTTTATCATGCATTTTTTGTGAAATTCGCTCGATAACATTTTTGTAACTTTTTATGACAGGTCTGTGGCTTTCCCAGATGACAATGTACTTGATTTGATGTTACTTAGGACCCAATAGACGTTTGGAAGATGCATGACATCACGGCTTTTGGTGCGGGAACGTCAAGGTGGTGTCTCTAACCCTATTTTCTTCTCGCTCATTTTCTCACTTGCCAGGAGTTGGGTCACTGTAAGAGTGGTGTTTTTTTTAATTCTAATATTTGGCCTTACTTGTCTTCGCAAAATCTTTTTGCTCTTCAGTGTCTCTTCACATGGGGGTAGAGAAAAACTGGTATAGGACAATAAGAGGGTTCGACGAATATGACTCTCTAATAAAGGCACGAATTTACCTGCAAATTTAGGCCCGTAAATTGTAAAACCCTTTTTCTCTAGGCACTAATGGCGCATGCTTTTGTATGACGGGCCACTATGTGTAGGTTGGCACCCTAGGCGGTTCTACAAAGAAACAGTGACAACAACCGTGAAGCCATGAAGTGTTCCGCTCACGCTTGGATACATCAGGGCATGACTCAACAGTTTTAAGGTTCGAGGCTTGTTTGACCTTTCATTGTGTGTACTTATACCAGAAAAAAAACGAAGTGAAAGCAAAAGGCTATATAACCTGACCAACGTTTTGGCTCCAAAATACAATCTGGTACATAGAAAACATGTTTTACATAGCTTAGAAACAAAATAATATACAACAAAATATACAAATACTCAATTCCAGCAAATCCCGATACGGCGAATAAATATCGCAAATGTGAATTAAAAATGAACAGAACAGTTTACATTATTAAAATACATTTAAAAACACCAATATGACAACAAACAGAATACGTGAGGTCAGGAACGCACCTGCAGACATATACACTCCTTAAAAAAACAAAAAAATGAACAGACAGGGTTGAAACTGCACTCTAATCATTTTGAACACAAAACAATAAATATTGAAAATATGTGTGTTAAACTTACTAATTGCAATTTTAAAGTGATCTTTCTTTAAACTAATTTCTGGAAGTTGTTCTAAGACAACAGCGTTTTACAGTTTGTTTAGAAGACTCAGTTTTTGATATTCAGTATGTTGCTGACAATAGGTGATTTTATTCTCAGTGTGTTTATTTATTTATTTATTTATTTATATAATATTGCTGCCAATCTCATCAGAGATTATAGAAGGATGAGGATACAAAAACAAATTTGCTTACACAAAGTCAAAAATGCCAAAAAAGTGGAATCTCAAAATGACATACAGTTATTACATTTCACAAAGCATAACAGAGACAGACATAATAGAAACAGGTGCCAGGTGTACGGCGACTGTATTCCATTCATAGAGAATAATCGTAGATAGTGTATAGTTTGTTATTTTGAATGTACAACAAAAACTTATAATAAAATATTTGGAATGCTTGCCGTAATAAATATTAAAAAAGTAACAAATGTGGCCTATGATCTCCTTAGGACGACATTATTTGTCGAATAGTCGTAGTACCTTTTTCTGTAACGTAAGTAATGTCTTTTAGTTTTTTACTGTCATTGTTCCCCAACACAAGACGCAATAGGTTAACAAGGAGTAGGACTTTGTATAACAAAACGCTTTCTTGACCTAAAGTGGCAATAAAAGACATGGTGTATACGTACATCCAACACTGCAACTTTTATCCGCTTCTAATTAATTTATATGTTCATTCCAGGAAAGGCCTTCCTGAAACCACACACACAAGAATTTTCGTGCCTTTACTTATTCTAAAGTGTGACTCTCCAAGGTCTAAGAATACACTCATGTTTAGTGTATATCTCATTCATTGGTGAAAACAACACAGATTTAGTTTTATACGCATTGTGCCACCACTTATTTTGTTTAAACCAGCAGGAGAACTTATTTGCATATATGTTTACGATACTTTCAAGCGCAGACATTGAGTAACCAGCAAACATTTATTGCTATCATCAACATACCTGATTAGATTAGGAGAATCCGGGAAATCACCTAATTCATTGGCATAAGCTCTAAACAAAATAGGACCAAGTATCAATCCTTGTGGGATACCTTTGTCAACCTTTGCACACAGGATACCTCATTTATAATTACAACATGCTGATAGCAGTCTGTTAAGTAATTCCTAAGTAATGTTTAGCAACGCCACGGACACCATAGTACTTAAGCTTTTCTAAAAGAAGCCTATGACGTACGTTGGTGAATTTTTTGCGGAAATGAATGAAGCTTCCAAGCGAATATCGCTTTTTTTTTCAAGATAGCAGAGTATCTCGTTTTTTTTTTCATATAAAGCAATGCAAGCTCGGCGAATTTACATTTTTGAAAGACAACTTGTGCGTCACCTATGACATTGTAATTCACAAAAAAATTTCGTAACCTAATAGTATTAGCAATTTCAAAAACTTTTTATTCAGTAGGTAGTATTTGTATTCGTTGGTATTTTTAGTTTATTGGTTACTCCCGTCACATAAAGGAACCAGGCACACTTGAGCAAGTAGCTCAAGTGTGCCTGCTTCTCAGGAAACACCCTGGTAATTGATAATATGTGAAGACGCAGGGGATATCACTTCGGCAGTGAATTTCATTGTTATAGGTTTAATGCCATCAAAACCTGCTTCACAATTGTTTTAATCTTTGTTATTTGTTTGTCGGTTTCATAACTTAAGATAATATGAAGAATATATAGAGTTGGATAAGCTGCGGTAACAGGCAATTGTGCATGTTCGCCATACACCGCTTAATCGAAATGCCAAGTTTTTTTTTATCAAGCGCTTGATCCTTGTGGTTGCCATCTTTTGAATACCAAGAATGGTATAGTTTGCCTCGAGCCTTGGAATCTGGCCTGGGTTTATTTGATCAGAAGATGTCTAAGCTCGTTCGAAATTTTGCTGGAAATAGCAAACATTCTAATCAAGGAATTCTCATAATACCTCAGTTCAACGTGCCTTAGTTAACCATTCAGCGTTGTATCTGACTTAATTGAGCTAACTTAATCATTTGATGTCTCGCATCCTTATAAATGCATGATACATATGGTTCTTTGTAGTATTTTTCTAAATAACGCATATACATCAGGTTTTGTAATATTCAGTTGTTTTGCGTTCTTCAAAGACACCTGAAAAACTTCATCGTAACACTTAATTAGATATTTAATTATTCACACGTGTGCCGAGTTAGCATCACTTCCCTCTAACACGTGGTTCCAGTCTGGTGCGATAACACGATACCAGAATATTTCAAGCGTCTTAGCATTGCCCTGGCGACACCGCACTTTTTAATTGGTTTTTCGAGCATGGTTGCAAGAAGAAATGGTGCGAAAGATCGGGAGATCTCTCATATGATCTACTGCCAGCAAACCAGCAAGATCGTGGGTTCTCCAAAGCTATGTCGAGCAGTGTTGCTGTCTCTGCAGTAAGACGGGTGGATCGATTGATACGCAATGTGTAACGTTCCAAAATGACCATATGTGTAGGAGAGATGCCATAGTGGAGAACTCTGAAAATTGCGACCACCTGGGGTTCTTTAACGTGCTCTCAAATCTAAGCACACGGACCTTCAGTGTGTTCGCCACCATTGAAAATGCAGCCGCACCAGCCGGGATTTGATCCCGTGACCTGCGGGTAGCGGCCGAGTATATAGTCTAGCAACTAGGCCACCGCGGTGGGGCCAGTTAGTCGGGTTGCCTTAAAAATTACGTTATTGGAGGCATAGAAGTTTGCCAGTCCTATTAAATGTTGGAAAGTTGCAAAGTTGCATCTAGAGACAGTACAACTATGTCTACATCGCCCGTTATCACAAATGGAGAGCCAGTAGGACACAAGTACTCAAAAACGTCTTCTATCAATTTATTGAACTTTACTTGGACGACCACAAGAAATGCTTTTTCTAAACGCGCCATAAAGCGCTCTACACAAGTTAACTATTCCCAGAAAATTGGGAGACATCATTTTTCAAGCATTTTTCTACAAAAATAGCCACTCCACCTCCTCTCCAAACTGCACGCATCAAGCAATTCTAAGTGTAGTTTTAAAAATATTGTCAGAGGGTGGGAGTAGACAGAAGGTAAAAATTTATTTACAGATTGTACACGGAGTACACAGTGTCCTTCATCGAATATGGCAGAGCGGCAACAACACGGGCTTTTGATCAATCGTCATCTTCGTTGCCTTTGTGGTCCATTCTTTGATCATAATGCCTTGTATCAATATAGTAGACGTTCTCTTACAGTTAGCAAGGTTTCATAGAACAGCAGCTGGTGAAAGCTGAACGTTAGGCAGGTAAATAAATTGAGGATCTGATGTGTTTGTGGCGTATGCTGTCTCTGTTTAAATGAAAAACCTTTATGCATCTGCGCGCAGCCACAAGCAGACATTTCACAGAACTGCTATCATGATAATCATCAGCAGGTGTTGCTATACCAGTGCTCATCCTAAACAAACGTCTATCAGTTCATGCATGTTCAAAAAACGCACACGAAAAATATGTACACTATGCGGGCATTCCGCCCCTCGACGGTCATCTTGGTGAGGTCATATGCGTTCCTTATTTTTAGCGCTGGCGAGGTCTAGTTTCTGCGAGCGAATATCTTGCCGACGATGCCTAGACAAATTTTCAACGCATTTGCTTCTTTTTCTGAATCACTGATCAAAGAAACTGTTCCCTGTGTTTCGTCAGGTGCTCATAGAGACATACTGCAGAACATGTCTGGCTGCCCAAGTCCTTGCCTTCAATTCTAGCCTTCTTTGACACGCTCAGTATGGCAAGCGTCTTTGTCCTTTGCACAAAGGCACTACAATGTTACCTTGGTCATGGCGAGTAGTCGGTGCTCTGTGGCAGATATGAACGTCATCTATATAGCTATTTCCTCCCGAACAACACCACAGATATTCTTAACCGCATCAACGAGTGCAGCATAAGACGCCAATCTCTTAATATCCATATTGTGTGAGCGCTGATAAGTTTCGACCTCGTCTATTCTGCAATGTAGTTGTTATTTTCAGCTCGCAGCTCTAGATCTTCATTTAGTACAGATTGAATATCTTCTGAGTTCTTTTACATCGTTCAAAGCTTCTTTTATATCTCGGAGTTCCTTTCTTATTTCGCGTCGTAAGTTTTTGATTACTTTAGCCGTATCACGCACATCCTTGCACATGATTAGCCAACACAAATGCGCAAACTTGCCAAGAAAGGGACAGGGACAGCAAATCCAGTATCTGTGCACAAATCGCAAACACGAGATACCTATTGTTGAATACAACGGGCCAATTCTTACACGAAAAAGAGACCGAGAAATAACGATGCAAGGAAAGGCAGGGAGGTTAACCAGACGCACGTCCAGTTTGCTACCGTACTGCACTGGAGAAGGGATGAAGGGGATTGATTGATTGATTGATTGATTGATTGATATGTGGAGTTTAACGTTCCAAAACCACCATATGACTATGAGAGACGCCGTAGTGGAGGGTTCCGGAAATTTCGACCACCTGGGGTTTTTTAACGTGCCCCCAAATCTATTTTGCGACTGTCCAGCATATGCAAGCGAACGTCAGCAACTGATATCTTCGATTGGCCGATATATTAGTCAACCATTAATCGATGAGGTTGTGTTAGGTCCTTGGCCTGACGCCAGCAGCACACATGTGGCTATACGAGCCGTCATCGCTTTCTTAGAAGCAACTGGACTGGATGCACGTCTGTAGAGTTACTGAGCCTAATAAGATTATGTCATCTCTCTACCTTACCATCGTCATTTATCACTCTTTCACTTCCCAGTCACTCTTCCCCAGTGTAGAGTAGCAGGCCAGAGCAAATTATAGCTCAGGCCGACCTCTCTACCTTTCTGTAAATAAATTCTCTCTCTCTCTCTTTCTCTCTCTCTCAAATCTGAGCACACTGGCCTACAATATCTCCGCCTCCATCGGAAATGCAGCTGCCTCAGCCGGGATTAGATCCCATGACCTGCGGGTCAGCAGCCGAGTACCTTAGCCACTAGACCACCGCGGCGGGGCTAGGGATGAAGCGGAGAAAAGAGGTAGGAGAAAGAGAAGAAAGAGGCGTAGATTTAGTATGCGATGCCAAGATGCACTGCTGCTGGACCGTGGTGACGACTTCCTTGCAGCGTCTTTTACAGCAAAATCTGTTATGAAATCGAAACTCGGGTCATTCAGGACGCCGTAGTTGTCCGCCGCCGGCGTCCGTAACTACTATCGAGATATAAAAAAAAGCCTAGCATCATGGCACAGAGTGGGGCTTGAACCAGGCTTTGTTACGTGCCAGCCCTGCATTGTACCACTGAGCCATGCGGTTCTTTATTTTTTCATTACTTAGTCTTACATCATGCAATATTATTACTGTGCATAAACAGTACATACAGATGTAACGAATGGGATGGTTACATAATGACTAGAATTTCTTTATATGGATAAGTGGCTCAAGATATTCGAGCCATCCTAGATTTGGGTCTTTTGTGATTTATCCATCCAATCGGCATACTGAAACGGAAACAATTACTTAGGGGAAGACGGTCATATCAGTGAATTTTGATCCGTCTTCGTTCTCTTCGTTCACTTTTGTGCATGGTTCGGTTATTTTTCAGACAGTTTTCATTGAGGTCGTGATTCTCGGAATTATCGCGCTGGTATTTTATGGGCCACAAGTCTTTTGACTAATCCATTTTCTCTTTCAAGTGGCATCCACTGCTGCCGCGTTGCCCACGGCTACGCCCATCAGAGAGGCTTTGAGTGTACCTCGATACAGGAGCTATCTGATGCATGCGCGCCAGTTTAACCGGAGTCAATTACTTCGCATTTCTGTTTCCCGGAATTGAGGAGTGTCGTGTGGCCGGCAATACACCAAGAAACATAAATAACTTTTTTCTGTACAACTAAGCGGCTCCCTTCTGCACCGATGCACTAACACAACTGGATACTAAATAATATAAGGCCGGTGTCGAATGCCAAAAACACTGGCGATCTCGAGATGCTTAGGGAATACTTTACGGTCATTTGTTCTGTCATGGAGATTACATAAGCTTCACTAAGCGTGAGAAAACAAGGGCTCAGACAAACTGAGAACACTCCCCTCAATACTCAATTACACTTGCGTGTGAGCGGACGTCGTTGGAGCACCGCAGTCGTCCAATATACAAGAGGTATTTGTTCATAGAAGAATAAGTATAATGTGATCATCAGGTCGCGTTTACAGTCACCATTATGTAATTAGTACATCTGCTGTAATGAGAAGCTTGTTTATAGCTCACACATGGTTTCGGTTATGCGTGAGAGACGGAATTCCAAACGCGGCACGTTTGCTTAACCAATCGAGGTTTGGAGGAAGGTGTGCACGTGATGTAATTAGTGGAGTGATCCGGGCCATCGCAAATCAAGTAGCGACGGTTATATTGTGCGCTGATGCCGTTATCTCGCAACGTAATCGCTGGTAATGTCTGGTCGACGCAATATTATGGAGCTACAGTAATGAGATTCGTGTGCGTGAATGCACGTGTCTACCAGTGGGACTATGGCAGCGACACACTTAAAAAAAGTAATCAGCCAGCTTAGGTGTATCTAATATTACTGATGTTAGCCAACAGAGACGGAAACATTGGCCGTTGGAAGTGCACATGTTTCGGTATTGTAAGTTACATCTCATATGTGAGAGGTCGGGATGATAAGAATGGTGAGCTTTGTTGGGTGACTGCGTGTGCAAACAAACAAACTCAACTATCAGATAAAAAACAAGAACATTTTTTTCAAAAATACTTTCTCAGTCTTTGTTTCGCTACCATGCGAAACTTCAAATTGGTGATATATTTTGGCATATGAAGAGTAAGGTGGAAGTAAAAAAAAAAGCTGATGATTACCTGGTTGTGTAGAGCGGCGTATTCTTTGGGCTGACATATTTTCAAAGACGATTTTGGTTAACAATGCAGGGTACGACATGGACACCACATTGTTTTTGAGACACTGAGCGTGTTCTATTTTACACAGCTCTTGATTTAGGGCAGGATTGTCAGGTGTACGAGGGCGAAATCCATATGCTCTGCCTGACCTGACCAAGCACCCCAACACATGCTCTCATGGCATGAATAAAAAAAGAACATTATGCATTGTTAACAAAAAAAACGCAGTCTTACACGAAGTGCAAGAAATGCGTACTTTCGAAATAATAAAGAAATAAGATTGAAACAAAAAATAACGAAACCTCAAGAAAATTTACCTACTGCATACATAACTTACTTTTGAGGACAGGAAACGAAACACGTTTTGGTTTTCCTAATGTTGTCAGGGAGAAAGATTTTTCTTTAGCTTTTGAGGCCTGTGTATGTTTATAAAGAGACGGGATCAAATATCTAAGAATTTCGGTTCCATAGTTCGTTTCTACTAGCAGATTTTGGTAATGTTCATGCCTTAAATTATAATGCTCAATGCTGCTATACTGCTGTTCAATATATTTAAAACGAAAATGCTTAAAATTGTTCAAGACAAGACAGAGCCAATTAAACCGATATAAGGTTAGTTATACTTGTAGGCACATATATCAGTATAGAATAGTAAAGATGTGAATGAATAACGGGTATTGTAACTGCGCTCTCAACACTTGGGAATAATGTGTGTTTTTGTGGAACATATCGAGATGCGTTGACATGTTGCCATTATTTTGGTAATACGAGAGTTTGTGACCTATGTGTGCTTTTTTTAAAGACACCTGACGCTTTGACAAAAAAGGAGGTTGAATCACAATGTTTTTAAAGTTAAGCTGAAGTTCAGAATCATCGGGTTTCGTTCGTGGTAATTAGCATATGACAATAACGTATGAATTGGTGGGGAGACTTAGCAGACAGTATCTACACTTTCAGGAGAGGCTATTAGTTGATCAACTGTCTGCACCATCCTTTAGGTCTTAGGTTGAAAAGGACAAACGCTTTTCGCCTACGCTGCGCGGCAGTGCCTGCAGGCAAGCACAGGGTTGAGCGAGTGCACTCGCCACAAAACAGAAAGCACCAGGCAGGTGAACGGCCATATCTGGGCGCGCCATCTCCGCCCATCATTTCAACGTCGACGAGACACAGCACTAATATATATTGAGCACCGTATGCGTACCATTGTTGTAGTCGACCGGGACGCTTCATTGCCCTGTAACGGCTTGCAGGAAAGGGAAGAGAGCTTAATGCCAAAGCCGTGTATGAAAAAATAACGAGCGCTGATGGCTGGCTGTTTCGCCATACACCATGTTACAAGCTTGGGACAAAGTATCAGACGCCTTGAAGGCAGATATCCCTGCCTTCGCCCCCTCTCAAATGCAGACAGGCCGCTGCCCTCACCTTCTCCACTTCGATGTAATCATGGCGATGTTGAGCGGCAAAGGGTTACATCGTGCCTCGAATTTCTCGAGAGCCTCGCTTGGTGCGGAAGTAGCGCATGCCGTTAGTGCTTCTCGCCAGACAGCCGTAGTAGTGTCTGCCTGATATGAAAAGTAGCAGCGGGTGTCATCACAACGGAGCAGACGTCTCTTCATCCGCGCCTCCTTTGTCGTTGTGTCTAACAAGAATATGGATTCCCTGTTGTCTTTCTAACCTTCAGTGAAAAAAAAAAATGACCGTGCGTTTATACGCGCCTAATAGAAATGGTAAGACACATAAATAGCAAAACCATGGTATATTTTCTGGAGCACACTAGAATAAATATTTGTTTGCGCTTATTGGCATAATTTTATTCGATTACCGATATTTTTGCTTGCCTTTACATATCACAGAGTTGATTTTATGATCTGCTGCGAGGCCACTTACGCAGGACGGTTTGGCTGCCAATGGAAATCAGGAAAGTAAAACCTAAACGTGGATGTCGTCCTGCATATTAGAAGTAGAATCGATTAGAGAAGAAAATATACTAGAGCAATTGTCATGAACCTGGCCTTCTTCATGCGCACATAAGCTTTGCATTTAGTGAAAGCTGTTTTGTTAACGGGAAAGGTGAACATGCATAAGTACTTTCTACTTTAGCTTCGAACAGCTTTATGCGCATTGGCCAAGTTTTCGCCTTGCTTATTGTAAAATTTGAAGAACCTGAAGCAAATGATGAAGGCCATGTCCCATATATAGTCAAAAGCGGCTCTTGAATGTTTCATCACGTGAGACCAGACATGCGTGTCAGTTTCTGCGGGAGCAATACTCGGAACGCACTGCATTCACTGAACTCCGCTCCGATGGTCGGTGCATCCTGTTACTTGGCTAACATAACTGACACACAGCCGTTCGCCCCTTCGCCACTCCCGGCACCTAGGGCGTCTGTCTGCTTGCTTCCTGAACGCCGCCGGGACACCAGACACCGTTCCTAGACGGCACAGTAGTTCGTTAACCTCGTCTCGTCTGTAGGGGTCACTGTGCAACCTTCGTTCCCACTTCTTGCATTCCCAGACGGCGCTTCAGTACCACGCAATTACTCGGGCAATGACAGCAGCAACAAAACAAGCAACGACAGAGTTCACGTTCGCCCTGCCGCGATGTAACCGTGCGACGGAGGTGCATCACGGTTATGCAAATGATGGATTCCATCCATTAATTTTCTTGGCACATTCTTTTTTTTTTCATCGGACACGAAGAGAGATCAATAAGTCCTGTACTTCTCGTTACCTTGTAATTACAGCTGATAGGCTGAAAACATACATATATTGTAAGACACATAACGTATTATAAGGTCTGCACAAGTCTGTTGAGTCGATATTAGCCCCTGGCTCAATTGCCACTTCAAGTCATACCTGTAAGCAAACAATAACTACTGTCAGCTTTCCCAGCATGCTCAAAAATGACTCTTTTAAAATGTGCAGCCCTCGTTATTGAGTAGCATGAGCGGCTTCAATATTTTATTGAAATAAACTTTTGAGAGAAATAATGAGTGTTATATAAATACCTATGTGCAAAACATAATTACTTTGGTATTCTGCGAGGTGAACGTTATTATAGAAAGGCGTATATGAAAAAAATATGGCGGATGTCACATATCACGGGAATCATGCAAAGAAGCCAGTCAGCAACAGCCTTTTGTTGCTTTGAGCCACGCTTGGCGAAGTTGCTGGACGTGTTTGTGTAACTATACCAATTATGCGGACATCATTGCCCAATGAGGCACGTGAACTACACTGACGCATGAAGTTTGATTATTGTCTGATGTAACGTCGTCGCTTTTGTTAGAGTTCAGAGGTCACTTTTTTAGAAAAAAAAACTTGTAAGCAGCGTTCGTTGGTGGATTCGTGAGGTGTCGAGCCATGAAAGACAATAGATATCTTACTGGAGTTCATTGAGGTACACAGCGACCAGGGAGATAGCAGCAGCAGCAGGCAAAGCGTAGCCAGGGAGTGAACAGCTAAGCGAACCAGGTGATGGTAATGCGCTTCCGCATGTGTCCATCTTTTTCCTATCAATAACCCCCGGTATCAAGAGATTGCCATCCTGGTGACCTAGAGAGAGGTCAGAGGGTCATAATACGGCTTGAGATAGTTAATGTGGACTGTTTCTCGCCCCCGACGACGAAGGTCGGAAGAGGGAGTAACGGGTTCAACCACATAATTAACAGGAGAGGTCTGTGCTACCACGCGGTAGGGTCCGTGATATTTCGGAAGAAGCTTAGACGAAAGGCCGGGAGCAGCAACTGGCGGGACCCAAAGCCACACAAGAGAGTCGACGATGAAAAGGTCAGGAGGTATGTAGGAGTTGTGACGCTGTTTTAGGCGGCACAGTTGGTCGTAGGTAAAGTAACGGGCTTGTTGTCGGCATTTTTCGGCATGGTGAGCCACCGCAGACACAGTCTGGTAGTCCTCAACGTCTGGATGATATGGCAGAGTCGTATCGATGGTGCTAGTGTGTTCACGGCCGTATAGCGAGAAGAAATGGTGAAAATCCCGTGGTGGCTTGGGAGGCGGTGTTGTAGGCAAATGTGACAAACGGAACAACAAGATCCCAATTGCAGTGGTCAGACGCAACGTACATCGACAACATGTCACCCAGAGTTTGGTTAAATCGTTTCATTATTTCGTTTGCCTGTGGGTGGTATGCGGTAGTGGTGCGGTGAATAATTCTGCATTCGGATAGGAGTGATTGCAACATGTGTGAGAGAAATACATGGCCGCTATCATTGAGCAGTTCACCAGGGGCACCATGGCGGAGAACAAAGCTGTGTAGAATAAACGAGGAAACGTCCTTGGCTGTTGCGGCAGGTAATGCCGCGGTTTCGGCTTATCTTGTCAAGTGATCCACGGTGACGACAATCCAGCGGTTGCCAGCGCCAGTGCATGGGAGAGGCCCGTACAAGTCAATCCCGAAACGATCAAATGGGTGGGCTGGGCAGGGAAGCGGCTCGAGAGGTGCTGTGGAGAGGTGCGAGACTGGTTTGCGTCGTTCGCAGGCGAAGCATGAGCGGACGTATTTGCATACGAAGCTGTACATTCCGCGCCAATAATAGCATAGGCAAAGGCGCGTGTACTTCCTGAACACGCCACCGTGGCCACACTGAGGATCATTGTGAAAAGCGGAGCAGAGATCACGACGAAGATGGCGGGGCACGACCAATAACCATGTGCGGCCATCGTTCTGGTAGTTACGGTGGTATAAAAGACCATCGCGGAGAAGGTAATGCTGCACTTTGCGGCGGAGCACTCGTGCAGCCGGGGTGATCAGGGGGCTTGCAAAAAGTTTAGAATTGTGGCGATCCAAGGGTAATTTTGTTGCTCCAAGGACATGTCCAAGATGTCGAGTGGCGAAATATCGTGATTGTGACTAGATGCGCTGGCGTCTGAAATGAGTGGGAGGCGTGACAGGGTGACAGCAACAGAGTGTTGTTGGTCAGAACGATATACGACACGGATGTCGTATTCCTGGAGTCGGAGGGCCTACCGAGCAAGGCGACCTGACGGGTTCTTCAGGTTTGACAACCAACACAGAGCGTGGTGGTCTGTTACGACGTCAAAAGGACGACCGTAAAGATAGGGACGAAACTTCTGTAGAGCCCATATTATGGTCAGGGACTCTTTTTCAGTTAAGGTGTAATTGGTCTCAGGTTTTGTGAGTGCACGACTGGCATATGCAACCATGTATTCGGCGTTGGTATCGTCACGTTGTGCGAGCACAGCACCAAGGCCGACACCACTAGCATCAGTGTGAATGTCTGTGCGTGCGCTCGGAGCGAAGTGACGCAAAATTGGTGGAGACGTAAGCAGGCGTCGAAGTGTCGTAAAAAATCGTCACAAGCTTCTGACCGGGTAGACAGTTCGTTGACGCCTTGGAGGAGCGCATTGAGAGGTGCGAATACAGTAGCAAAATTACGAACGAAGCGCCGGAAATAGGAGCATAAGCCAATGAAGTTGCGCAGTGCTTTCAGGTTAGTAGGCTTCGAGAACTCGGATACGGCTCGAAGTTCAGCAGGATCGGGAAGAATGCCTCCTTTGGAGACAACGTGGCCTAGTAGAGTTAGTTTTATAGCGGCGAATAGGCACTTTTTCAAAATAAGCTGGAGACCAGAATTTCGGACACAGGTTAAAACTTGATGCAACCGTTGCAGACAGGTCGGGAGAACTGGCGCGAAGACAATATCATCGAAATAGCAGAGGCAAGTGTGCCACTTCAAGCCGCGTAAGATGTCATCTATCATGCGTTCAAATGTGGTGTGCGCGTTACAGAGACCGAATGGCATTACAGTGATTTGGTATAATCCATGTGGCGTTACAAACGCGGTTTTCAAGCGGTCAGTCTCAGCCATGAGCACTTGCCAGTAGCAAGAGCGGAGACCCAAGGAAGAAAAGAACTCCGCTCCTCGCAAGCAGTCGAGTGCGCCGTCAATTCGTGGCCACGGATACACATACTTTCGGGTATTCTCGTTAAGCCGGCGATAATTGACGCGAAATCGTATTGTGCCATCTTTCTTCAGAACATGGACGACAGGTGATGCCTGAGGACTGTTGGAAGGTTGAATGACACCGCGTTGGAGCATGCCATTCGCCTGGTCATCGATAAGGTGCCTCTCACTTGCCGATACTTGCTAAAGACGCTGTCGAATGGACGCATGGGTTCCTGTGTCGATAGTATGCGACACAGTTGTTGTGCGGCCGAGTGCCCTTGCTTGGCAGTCAAAAGAGGAAGAGAAATTGTCGATCAAGCGAAAAAGTTGCTCTCGTTGTGTCGTCGTAAGGTCGCTTCCTATAGCTGGTGTGAAAGATCGCGGTAGTGGCCGAGGAGTTGATGTCTCGAGGGTGGCCATATCAGTGGGGTCGTCCATGGTGTCGAATATCGAAGATGACACCAGCGGCTCGGCTTTGCCGAGGATTTTCCCTGCATCGCAAAGTGATTGGCTTGGGCGATGGATGGTGATGTACATCATACAGGCAACTGAATTGAACTCGAGAACGGCAAATGGCAATGGCAGTGATCGGCGGCGAAATAGAAGTGCAGATGGTGCGAAAAGCACTGAGTCGCCATCTTCAGAGTCACAAGAGATAGAGAAAAGAACATTAGACTGGACAGGCACAATGGTGTCATCAGAAACTGTGATTTCATGACATGTGTCCTTGTCATTGATGACATCTGTCGAAAATGGGAACAACTCGAGTTCAGCGCGGGTGCAATTGATGATCGCACGATGTGTAGAGAGGAAATTCCACCCTAATATGACGTCGTGAGAACAAGATGGCAGCACAGTATACTCGAACACATAAAGAACATCCTGGATGACGACACGGGCTGTGCAGGCACCGGATGGCTCGACGTGCTGCGCGGTGGCCGTACGAAGGGATAGTCGAGAAACAGGCATCGTGACTTTTCCGATATGGCGGCTAATGCAGGCATCAATCGCTGAAAGGGCAGCGCCGGTGTCGACAAGAGCTAGCGTCCATGTTCCTTCTATAGCAACCTCAATAACGTTTCGGAGAGAAATTAGAGGCCTTATGCATTTCGCCGGAACCGCAGTTCTCGCCTCCTGAACTGCGCTACTTAGTCTTCCTGGCGCACAGGGCTCCGCCGTCAGTGCATGGGGGAAAGGAAGCGGCAGCGAGGAGAAGGCGAGCGGCGAGAGGTGGGTGGGGTCTCAGAGGTAGGATCAGATTCGTAGTCGTCTGAATAACTGCGGCGGGGTTGACGTGGCGCTTACGTGACCCATGGCGGACGCACACTGTTGGAGATAGGTGGTGCACGAAAGCGACAGTAACGGGCCACATGTCCAAGTAAGCCACAATGAAAACAAATGGGACAATAGTCTTGCGTTCGCCAAGGGTCCTCGGCTCATGCGTATTGTACGACTGGGCGGGCGGGCGGCGACACTGGTGGGCGAATAGGCAGACAACGAGGGGTGTAACGTTGCATCACAGGCCTGGAAGCGACTGCGGCGTACGTCAGGGGAGCAGCTGTCGGAGCCTGATAGAGTGAAGGTGAGACCTCTTCAGCGACTTGGTCCCTGATGATGTTTTGGAGACTGCGGCGGCTGCATTTCCGACGGAGGCGGAAATGTTGTGGGCCCGTGTGCTCAGATTTGGGTGCCCTTTGAAGAACCCCAGGTGATTGAAATTTCCGGAGCCCTCCACTACGGCGTCTCTCATAATCATATGGTGGTTTTGGGACGTTAAACCCCACATATCCTATCCTATGTTTTGGAGAGGGGGCGCCAACGGGGAATTTGACCGGTCGTAAACAAGTGGCATCAGCGAAAGCTGGCGAGCGGCCTCTTCACGAACGAAATCCTTAATCTGTTGCAGCAGAGATGAGTTGTCATTATCCCGACATTAAAGTCACCTGTGGATGAGAGCGGCGCGTGGCTGTGCGCTGTTTGCACAGCTCATCAAAACTTTGGCAAAGACTGACAAGTTCAGACACTGTGGACGGGTTCCTTGCCTGCAGCATCTGAAAGGAGTCGTCTTCAATCTCTTTCAAGATATACCTGATCTTATCGGAATCAGCCATTGCGACATCAACGTGGTTCCACAGGTCAACGTCTTCAATGTAGCTGGTGAATGTTTCACCATTCTGCTGCGCGCGGCCACGCAACCGTTGCTCGGCTCGAAGCTTGCGAACAGCGGGTCGCCCGAATGCTTCTGCCACGTGCGTTTTGAAAGCAGCCCACGTCGGGAAGTCAGGTTGGTGGTTCCGATGCCACACACTGGCGACGCTACTCATATAAAATAACACGTAGCTGAGCTTCGCAGCGTTATCCCAGCGGTTGATCACGCTTACCCTTTTGTATTCGGCGAGCCAGTCTTCAACATCCTCCTCTTCTGTACAGCTGAAGATTGGGGGGCCGCGTTGACGCGATGGGCCAGGGCAGACCAATGTGGGCACCAAGACAGCAGGTTGTTGCTGCGGTTGATTTGGTACGTCATCCGGCATTGCAGAGGCTGGCTTGAGTTTCCGGTGGCGAAGTTCCAGGTTGGCGCGACCCAGCAGTTCCAGCACTTGTTACGGGGGTTTTTTGAGGTACGCAGTGACGGGGAAGATAGCAGCAGCGGCAGGCAAAACGAAGCCAGGGAGCGAACAGCCGAGCGAGCCAGGCGATGGCAATGCGCTTCCGCGTGTGTCCATCTTCTTCCTCACAGATAGCTTTGTTGTAAAGACACATTGAACGATATTTGATAAGTATAAGCAAAGGAGAGAAATAAATAAAACGAAGAGACAGGGAGGTTCACCTAGAAGAACTGTTTTGCTACCCTGTATGGGGGTGGGGACAAGGGTCGAAAAAAGGCTAGAGATAGAGAGATATATCAGAAAAAAAATACATGCACACACATTCAGGGAGTTTCGATAACAGTCGTTTGGACAGGCCGGTTGAACGCCAGAAGCGGAGGAGTGCCTTCACAGCCGTCTTCTGCGACATAAGTCCTGTCGGTAGCACAGGATTCTTTCTTCCGAAAGAAGCTGGTTGCCCAGTTCATCTTTTGCATTGCAGAGTGACTGTCTCTGCGAGCAGTATTGTGGGCATTCACACAGAATGTGCCAAGTTCTTTCGTCACTGCCACAATGGTCGCATGCAGCAGTGTCAGCGGCTCCTGTGCGGAACGCGTACACATTGGTAAATGCAACGCCCAACCATAATCTGCACAGCATAGTAGCGTCTCATCGGCGTAATTCCGGAAGAATTTGAAGAATGAGAGTTAGGTCTTAGGTACGTAACCGTGTATCAATGAAATGTTACTCGTTCCATTGTGACATGGTGCGCTTGCGAGCAGGCATGCGGAGTTCCCGTGCAGCGTCAGTTCTGGAGAGCCGAATTGATATTTGATCGCTTTAAGTATGGGCAGAATGGGCAGCTCGATCGGCCCGTTCATTGCCAATTATCCCACCATGACTTAAAAGCCATTGAAAGGCTATTTCATGTCCTTTCTCAATGAATTGGTACGTCTTTTTTGCAATCTCGAATACCAGTTGTTCGTACGGACCGTGGCGTAAAGGTGATTGAAGCGATTGCAGTGCCGCCTTTGAGTAACTGAAAATTGTCCAATTTTGTGGCTGTTGATAGCTGATGAATTGCAATGCGGTACGAAGAGCTGCGAGCTCTGCTCCTGTTTATGTCGTAAGGTGGGAGATCTTGAATTTTCTTGTCGTGTTTTTCATTGGTATAACAAATCATGCCGTCGAACTCTTCTGTAAAACATAGCCGTCGGTGTATACGTGTGTACAGCTTTGATACGTCTCGTATAACAAGAGCAGAACAAGCTGTCTGAAAGCAGGTGATGACAAATCTGCTTTTTTCTGGATGCCAGGTAATGTTAGCCTGATGTTAGCCTTAGTCAGGCACTAAGGAGGAGTCGAAGGCCTGGCGGCTGGTGTGAAGCATGTGGACAAAAAATCGCAATCTGTGGTTACCGTTTGGCAAAACGAAGAACGTGGTCTGTCTGCTGGCAAAGATGCTAGGTGGTGGCACGGTGTCCGAGAAATGTGCCTTATATGTGTCCTGAGTGCTTCAACGTCGATATGTGTCGTGATGAGGTGGTCACCAGCGATTGCTATAGAAGCCGTTGTCGACGCACTACGAGGCAAGCCGAGGCAAATCCGGAGTGCCTGGGACTGAACGCTCTGTAGCGTTCGAAGGCTCGTTTTGCTTGCCTTGGTCAATGCTGGCAAGCTGTACCGCAGAAAACCGAGAAAAAGTACCCTGTACAGCTGTAGCATTGCACTGGGAAACATTCCCCAAGTTTTCCCTGCAAAGAACTTCTGTATATTACAGATGTCTATTAACCGTTTCTTCATGTACGAAACGTGATCCCTCCATGATAGATTGCTGTCAATTACGACCCCCAAAAATTTGTGCGATCGAACGTATGGTACAGTTTGACCATTGATGCTTATAGTGTACTTATCCATAGGCTTTCGTGTAAAAGCTACGAGGGCGCATTTCTCGGAAGAAATTTACAAGCCTCGATTTTGGAGGTAACGTAATGTTTCAGTGATATCTTTTTGAATTCTTCCTCGTAACTGCAGGCATGTTACAGCCGATGTCTAAACGCATATATCATCTGCGTACATTGATAGCCTGACTGTGCTTGGCAGACGCCCAGTGAGAGCAATTAGCGTAAGATTAAACAGCACAGGGCTGAGTACGCCACCCTGGGGGACACCACGGTGGCTGTAATGTGGTAAGGTTTGACCGTATTCAGTGCTCGCAAAGAAGGATCGCATTGACAAATAACTACATATCCAGCGATACATCAGACCAACTACTCCTACATCTTCGAGAGCGGTAAGAACAGCTTCATGCGTAACGTTGTCATACGCCCCTTTGACGTCTAGAAACAAAGATGCGCAGAGACGCTTACGGCCTTTCTCGTGTTGGACGTAAGTGACCAGGTCGACTACGTTGTCAATCGATGATCGACCACTCCGAATCCTGCCATGGCATCTGGGTAGATGTTGTACACTCCAAGTACCACTCCAGGCGTCCCAAGATCATCCTCTCTATAACTTTACCTACACAACTGGCCAATGCGATCGGGTGATAGGATGAGAGCTCCAACGGTGACTTGCCTGGCTTCAGAAATGGAACTAGGCAACTTGTCTTCCAGCTTGTCGGGAGCATTTCATCTTGCCAGGATTTGTTGTACAACTGCAGGAGCAGGATTCTCGCGCGTTCACCCAGATGACACAGGGCCCTATAAGAAATTCAATTGGGCTCTGGTGCCGACGTGCGTCCACACAAAGCTAGTGCTGCTCTGAGCTCAACGATGGAAAAAGGCATATCCATGCGGAAATCCAGTGTTTGTGGAGAGTTGGTTGAGGGCAATAGAATATTGGGCACTGCGAGTGGCCCAGATTTCTGTCTGGGCACTGCGAGTGGCCCAGACAGAAGTCTTCTGCCCCGTCAATGCTGCGTCTCTGTTCAAAAAGTGCGAGAGCCCTGAATTGTGACCACTGAGTGGGTATTGTGCGGAGACCTCGTACCGTCTTCCAAAATTGGTATAAAGGTTTTCGTGAGTAGAGCGACTCACAAAAGGCAGTCCAACGTTGCGCCTCGAGTTTATTTTTCCGGCGATGAATCGTCTTCTGTATACGTCAAGCGATCCGAAAGTCTTTTACTGCCTCCGTGGTCGGTATCTTCGTTCGGCACGCCGTCGGATTGCTCGCAGTCGTTCTAACTCGCTGTCGAATTCCGTTACTTTGGGAGAGCATGTGAGGGTACACATAGTGTCGTGTATTGTGCTTTTAATCATCTCCTCTATGTCGAGAAAACTGTTTGCTTCACATTGCTCTTCCACGCCTGACTGAAATTTCAACCAGTCCGCTCTCTGAACGCTATCGCGTATCTCAGCATGGGACAATCCTGCGATTTTGACGTAATTGTGAATGTGGTCACTTCTACACGTTTCTATGTCTGAAAACTACCCAGCATGCCTGACGAGGCCTCGTGAGACAATAGCCACGTAATGGCAGCTGCTATACCTTGAACCACGTAGGAACGTTGGACTGCCGTCATTTAGCAAGAAAGCCCCGCCGCGGTGGTCTAGTGGCTAAGGTACTCGACTGCTGACCCGCAGGTCGCGGGATCGAATCACGGCTGCGGCGGCTGCATTTCCGATGGAGGCGGAAATGTTGTAGGCCCGTGTGCTCAGATTTCGGTGCACGTTAGAGAACCCCAGGTGGTCGAAATTTCCGGAGCCCTCCACTACGGCGTCTCTCATAATCATATAGTGGTTTCGGGGCGTTAAACCCCACAAATCAATCAATCATTTAGCAAGAAAAGTTTGTTGTCGGAGGCGAAGGACACCAACTTTCTCCCTTTAACACTGGTCTTCGAACTTCCCCAGATTGTAACGATGAGCGTTGAAGTCGCCGATTATAATGCATGGGTGAGAAGTTGCTGACAAGATACCTTGTAGTCTTGTATGGTCGAAAAGTCTTGACGGAGAGAGGTAGGCACCCACAATTGTGAAAATAAGTCACTTTTTCACTGTTACACTTATATATTGATTGTCGTCGTGGGGTGACACCAGATGATAAATGTAGGTGAGGTCGCGGCGAATAAACATCAGAACTTTTCTATTGTCCGCAGTTGTAGACGACATAAATGACTCATAACCAGAAAGTCTGATTTCGTTCTGCAAATTTGGTTCGCAGATGACAATGATTGGGAACTTATCGGTGTACATGAACCAACGGAAATCGGCGATGCGGGATCTCAGTCCCCGGGCTTCCGTTGAATAATCGCTGCCTTTAAGACCTCCTCTCTGAAAGACAGTGGCTTGTGAGCCATTATTTACTCAAACGCTGTGAGTACTGGGCTCAAAGCGTCCAGTAATTGCAATGCACTTTTTGCTGACGTTGTGTGCATGTAGCTTAACAACAAGCGAATGGCGTTATTTGAGGGTCGCTAAAGAACTATCACTTGCTGATCTGTGATCCTTAAAGTAGGCGGGAAGACAGTCACTTTTGAACGTTACTCTACCACAGCGTGTGTTACCAAGCCGTCCAACGCTGACAATCACGTTGTCTTGACTCGCTGGTTTTATAAGTATTGGAATGCCTGCGTTTGGGATTTCCGTGTTAATATTGTAAATGACTCCTGATGTGGTCGCACCATTGGCTGGTATTATGGACCTAACTGTAATGTTTCCCAGTTGTGTTACTTGTTGCAGCGTGCTCAGCGCACTCGGGTGCAGCGCAGCGTAAGCCAGGATGCTTCTTCTTTTATTAAGCCGTACGTCTTTGATCTCGTTCGGCACAGTATTATAAAAATAGAGCAAAAGCGCTTGCCTGTTCAGAACACGCGGACTTCCGAAAGCATTCTTTGGCACGAACAGGATGCAATGGGCCATCGCTGAGTGCCGTTTTCACGGTGGCTGTACTTGACACCGACGATAGATTGACGATCCGTCGCAATCTGCATATTTGCCTTATTAAAGTGAAACTCATTGTGTTTCAACTACTCCAAAATTTAATCTTTCTGTTGCTGAGTTGGTACTAAATATAAATCGCGTTCCGAGCATGTGAATACTAAGGAAAAAAAGGTTTATGACCCAAGCGGCAGGTAGTGCAGGTTATCTGTCTCACAACGTACGAATCATGTTCATCGTACACACACCTCCTCCTATGAGTACTTGGTATATACAAAATTAGGTAGATGATCAGAAAGCGCCCAGATGTAGGCCACTCTAAAGATGGAGAGGGACACATAAACATGTACAATAAAGCAATCAAAGTGCGTTTTTAAGGACGATAGTCTTTCTTGAGGACCTTCGAAGCGAAAATTTTGGTCTGTCTGTCTGTCTGTCTGTACATTTGTCTGTTTGTCCACTTTTACCGGCACCGGGTATTTGAAACAGTTGACTCCATCCGCAGCGACCACCAATGTTGCTAAGGTTAAGCGTTTATACTTGTGCAATTGTCAATTAAAAAGCTATTATGGCGCATGTCTGGGCCACTATAACAACACGCATATATTCTGCATGTGCGTCTTTTACTAAAAAAGGCATACGTAAGTAATTTCAGGGACCATAACGCTTATCGTGCTGCGCTGACCATGCAACGCTTGCACGAAAAGGCGAGTGTTTCGAATACTTTGCTAAGACGAGACGGTGGTGGCACCTGCCCGTCGCCTTGCGTTCTACACCTTATCACCTCTGAGACGGGCGCGCACACCAGTCTCGGAGCCACGCGCTCTGTTTTCCAAGAAAACTGCCAGATGGCGCTCATGTCTCCCGTGTGACGTGACTTCATGCGCTGGTTCGCCTCCGCTGCACGCTTAAGGCACGCTAATGCAGCGCCTCCAGAATACCATTCACCGATTTTCTTGCGTAGAACATCAAATAAATGTTTTGTTCACTCTCTCCACACGCAAGACTATCGTCTTTCGTCGACATTTGCAGATTACATGCAGATACGTGGCCAATCTTTTACTCTTGTAAATACTTAGCTCTTAATATCTCATTAGCTACTTCGCCATAATGTTTCTATCTTGCTTTAACTTTTTGCTCCGCTACCAGGGCAACTTCTTGATTTTGCAGTACACGACCTTAGGCTGGGTTTGTTACCTGACCAACTCTGCTCTTTTCTTATCTGCTAAAGGGCCCCTAAACCTTTCAGACGCTTTGTATACCATTGTGTATATCACTTCTTTGCGCTGGTTGTGTCAACTAGGGCTAAAAAATGTACAAGATACAATGAGATTGAGATAATATAAACCTTCTGTTTAAATAACTTGCCTTGGGTGAACTTGTCTTCCTCGCACTATTGCTTATCCTTACTTTGCTGAAGGCACTGCTATAGGGTCAACGAGTCGTTCGACGTGACAGCGCTTCCCTGTAGCCACTTCGAAAGGTATATATTTCTTGTCTTTTCGCAAAATCAATGAAACCAGAAACCAATTTGCGTTATATTTCTAGCTTGTGGTTTCATTTCATATATATAAGAACGCAACATGCATGTCTTCATGATTTGTACATATTTATTCAAAGCTAACTATTTATTAACTGCTCTAAAGCGAATTAATCAATCTAATATACAATCATTTTTGTTGCAATAGAACTTCGAGTGCTTTGAGAACATGCTGTGCCAAGTTCGTGCACTTACAGACAGTTTTTCACAGGTGGCACCAAAGAGGGCTAGTATTACACGGAGTTAAAAGGCAGTGACGGCCATCTCACTTTCACTACCCTTCCTAAAAGTCCGATTTCCTCTGTTCCACTCATTTTGGCATAAAACACGTGGAAAGTCAGAACTAAGCATTGAACTAGTCTGGATGTGTAGAACAGACGAAAGCGTTTCTCGCGAAATGAGTGGGCGACAAGATATTTCAAGGACCTTCATCCAGTGCTATACCAGCTCAACAATAAGGTTCTCGCTTCTTTGAAAGATTTTAAGGACCACTAATCTTCTTTGTATTTCTGTGCGCACGCTGGTACTGACAGAGCTACTGCCCCACCATCAACTGCATTTTATTGCGACAACAATTATGTGGACATTCTCAGCTGGATTTCTCCACGGGTGTCGGCAAGGGCGTCGACGTCGATGTCGTGCACCCTGTATATATATATATATATATATATATATATATATATATATATATATATATATATATATATATATATATATATATATATATATATAATAGAACTGGCAGAACAGACAAAATAGAACTGGCAGAGCTTGGTATGCGATGTAAGAAGGTATAACATGGAGAGAATTGAACACGCTCTGAAAAACGGAGGAAGTGTCAAAGCATTGAAGAGGAAACTTGGGATAGGCAAAAGTCGGATGTATGCACTAAGGGACAAAGAAGGCAAAATAACTACCAATATGGATAGGATAGTTAAAATAGCGGAGGAGTTTTACAGAGATCTGTACAGTAGCCGAGACAACCACGACCTTAATACTATAAGAACTAGCAGTAACCCAGATTACACCCCACCAGTAATTATAGAAGAAGTCAGAAAAGCTTTGGAGAGCATGCAAAGGGGCAAAGCTGCTGGTGAGGATCAGGTAACATCAGATTTGCTGAAAGATGGAGGACAGATTGTGTTAGAAAAACTAGCCACCCTGTTTACGAGGTGTCTCCTGATGGGAAGAGTACCAGAGTCTTGGAAGAACGCTAACATCATCTTAATACATAAGAAAGGAGATGACAAGGACTTGAAGAATTACAGGACGATCAGCTTGCTCTCTGTAGTGTACAAGCTATTTACAAAGGTAATTGCTAACAGAGTAAAGAGAACATTAGAATTCAATCAGCCAAAGGAACAAGCAGGATTTCGAACAAGCTAATCAACAATTGACCACATTCATACTATCAATCAGGTAATAGAGAAATGCTCAGAGTATAACCAACCACTATACATAGCCTTCATAGATTACGAGAAGGCGTTTGACTCAGTAGAAATATCAGCCGTCATGCAAACACTGCGGAATCAGGGCGTATATGAAGTATATATAAATATTCTGGAAGAAATCTACAGGGGATCAACTGCTACCATAGTGCTTCATAAAGAAAGCAACAAAATACCAATCAAGAAGGGTGTAAGGCAGGGGGACACAATTTCCCCAATGCTATTTACCGCGTGCTTACAGGAGGTTTTCAGAAGCCTAGAATGGAAACAGTTAGGGATAAGAGTCAATGGAGAATACCTTAGTAACCTGCGCTTCGCCGATGACATTGCATTGCTGAGTAACTCGGGGGACGAATTGCAACTCATGATTACGGAGTTAGACAAGGAGAGCAGAAAGGTGGGTCTTAAAATTAATCTGCAGAAAACGAAAGTAATGTACAACAACCTCGGCAAAGAGCAGCGCTTCGAGATAGGTAATAGTGCACTTGAAGTTGTAAAAGACTATATCTACTCAGGGCAGGTAATAACCGCAGAGCCGAACCACGAGATTGAAGTAACTAGAAGAATAAGAATGGGGTGGAGCACATTCGGCAAGCACTCGCAAATTATGACAGGTAGATTGCCACTAACCCTCAAGAGGAAGGTATATAACAGCTGTATCTTGCCGGTACTTAGCTACGGAGCAGAAACCTGGAGACTTACAAAGAGGGTTCAGCTTAAATTGAGGACGACGCAGCGAGCAATGGAAAGAAAAATGGTAGGTGTAACCTTAAGAGACAAGAAGAGAGCAGAGTGGATTAGGGAACAAACGGGGGTTAAGGATATCATAGCTGAAATCAAGAAGAAGAAATGGACATGGGCAGGGCATGTAGCGCGTAGACAGGATAACCGCTGGTCATTAAGGGTAACTGATTGGATTCCCAGAGAAGGGAAGCGGGTTAGGGGGAGACAGAAGTTTAGGTGGGCAGATGAGATTAAGAAGTTTGTGGGTATAAATTGGCAGCAGCAAGCACAGGACCGGGTTAACTGGCGAAACATGGGAGAGGCCTTTGTCCTGCAGTGGACGTAGTCAGGCTGATGATGATGATGATGATGATGATGATATATATAAAAATTCAAGAAAGAAATTCGAGAAAAGAGACTTCGGTGCACGGAATCGAACGCGGGACCTCCATGTCGTGAATGCAAGGCGTTAACCACTGAGCCACCGAGAGGTACCTCCTTCAACATGTAAACTGCAAGCTAGTCATATATACCACTTACCGCTGTTGGCGAGCACCCCCGGGGGGGGGACTATCGTGTTTTCAGCATTATCAACAAGATTGCACAGTGAGCGCTCAGCGGCTCTCATCTCTCACGCGTACTTTGGCCAACGTAAAGAATAAGGGGGTGTACGCTCGATCACTCGCCCTTATTTTGCAGTGGGGAGAATCGTACGTCTTGGCTAGCCTTTGAGCTTCGTCGTAACGGTTCTGTTGTAGTTACCGGGTGCACAAATGTCACTGCAGTCGTTGCACAGCTTCTGTTAGTGAAAAGGGCGCACTTTTCAGACACAGCGAAGTAACAACTGAGACACGTATTTGCGTTAATCTGTATCTGTAAGTACTTTTCGTGCGTCCTTTGTGCGTGAAAATGCGGGAAACGTTTCGATCTGCTTGCAGTTCTGCGCGTGACCTTCCAATTTGTTGCTATCGCGTTTATTGCGTCGCCTTTGCGGCAAAGCTGTGATCCCACCACATCAAACTAATGTCTTTAGTATCATGGCTTAAGACACCCGGCTGTTTTAAGTGTAGCTTGATACAAGCTCAGTATTCATTGGTGACATCAATGTGTGGGTTAGCCCTGATGCTGGTGAGTGTGCAGAAGTGCCGGCCCTGAATGTTTTTGCACAGGTTTCTGTGTGACCACAAGATCTTTTCGGGTTAACGCATGGCCGTCACTGCTGAATCTAGCAAAAAAAAACGTCTAGTGCTGGTAAGCAGGTGCATTGAGATAAATAGTTAGCATATAGTAATGCTATAAATAAATAAATAAATAAATAAATAAATAGAGTTGATTGGCAGCCACGCCGACACGAAGCTTCACTTACCCCCACTTTTTTTCAAACAAGAGGGCTCTTCATTTTTATGTATGTATTTGTCCACCTCGCATGAATAGGGCTACAGATGCGAAAAAGCATAGAGCCCAATTGAACAGCCTACACGCATTGACTAACAACAAGCTTCGAATCACCTGTACGCCAACAACAATCACCAACAGTGCTACGTGCGATTATCTATGCTGCTCGTATTGGTTGACTCACAATGCATTACGTGCGACATAATGTTTACAACGCAGTTAATCCAAATGACCATTGCGGTTTTGGGATAAAGTACGAACCCTGGATTGGTGACTGGCCAGCTATTTATTTCAAATAAAACATTTTATGTTCAACAAAGGCAGATTATCTTCTGCGAAGCTTATTATGCTTTCCTTTCTCATCGAATACGAAAGAGTACGTGAACTTTTTTTTAGCCAAGACTTTCGCTGCGCATGGTCACAGTTGCGTCACTGGCATGTAGTACAGTGCAGCACGCCAACAGAAAGTGCAAGTTACAATCGCTGACAACAAAAACTTACAGGCTGACACAGTATTAGCACTCGAAGCCGTATGCGTGCTGATGACGCATATATGGAACTTGTTTACAACGCGGCAAACACCGCTAGGTGGGTCTGGCACAGTCCGCAGCTAGCTACTTGGCTGTTCCAGACAGGTGTGATTCGTACTTTGCGAATGTGTGCTTCTTTTTTTTCCGGGGTGAGTTGCAAGTGTAAATTTCATCGCCATGGTGGTTTTACAGCATTATGAAATAGTCAAACCTAGTATCCGTAAAGACGAGGCGCGCGACATGCATTTACCGCATCACCTACGCGATGCTGTATTTCAGATTGCGAGCCAAGCGTGTGTCCTACGCAGAAGGCGGAACCACAGAGCCGAGGTACTGCTTCAGCGGGGGCCATTTGCATCAGCTTCTCGCCCAACCGTGGTGACACCGAAGGGTAAGTTAGTAACGCCTCCCTTCGTCGGCTCTCGCCATGCGAGGCATAGAAAAAAGATGCCAGCCGTCGCTCGCATATCGTCCGCGACACCCGCTCTAACGAAACCGCATTGCATATTTTAAAGCGTATGCAGCGGCTTTGAGCATGGCATACAGGAAGTGCTGTAAGTTGCTGAACACATGCTTGGTATAAAGACTGCTTTGACCTTGGAAGGTGTGGCTAGCTCGTTCCTACATCTGCGGATGCAGCTCAAAATTGTCAGAGACACCATTTTTTTACATTTTTGCTTGCTGCATTCGTTTCTAAGCTTTTCGTGCATGTGATACATGCGACTGCGTCACTCGAAGGCATCTCGTGGCCTGAAAGGCGGAGAAGCGCACGTACGTGTAAACGTGGCGGTGGCGCAAAGTGGCTGGTTTATCTGAGCGCTCTTACTATTCATCTAAGCGATCTTGACTGGGCACTTTAATGCCAGCACCATTTCATGACCAATCACTAGTAAATCACGCAGCAGTTCTCACGTGATTCGCAATCACAAAATTTGTTTGATATGTGGCAAAGTATCTCAGTGTATAATAGACCGAAAGACATTCATGCTTTCCCATCTGATTCGTGGCGCCATCGGTTGCATGCTCGTTTTTCTAAGCGTAATTGCTAGACTCAGTTAATAATGAAAAGTCGAGATCACACTGCACCGTGTCTAAACCTTGAATTGTAACGCTGTTTCCACCAGTAACGTTTTTTTTTTTGTTTCCGAAATAACCGGTTTTTGCGAATTTTCGTTTGATGATAATGTGTGATTCCCAGTTTCTCGATGAATGGCAAAGTTTTCTCTTTCAATAGATGTCTTATTTCTCAGGCGAAGCTTGTTGAAAGGCCCTCTCAGGGGGGAGGGGGGGGGGTGGTGAGTGATACAGCATTGAACAGGTGGAGAAAAACTCGCAGAACACAACAATGGCTGGCAACCACAGCAATTATCCTATGTTCACAAGACGTTAGCTTGACCGTTAGGAGGACAACAAAGATGCGTTGATAGAAATCCTTGGTGCCCCACGCCACGATGATGGCCATGACGATGGTTGCACGGTAACGCACCCATAGGCACAAAAACAAACGCCCTTGCTTCCAATAGTACAACACATCACCTACGAATGGCGGAGGCGCCAAGCACACGCTGTCTCGCGGCTAGTCAAAGATTCGCTCGCATACTTCTCATGGGAGGTGGGCCTTCCTACTGTCGGCTTGGGAGACCTGCTAGCAACCTTCGACCAGGTCCTGCTAGTTGCAGAAGCCAGTAGGGCAATCGAGTAGGCTCCCCACATATGATCACCAGTCACTGTGTGCGCGTCAATAATGTTTTTCTTGTTGCTTACCCCAAAAAGTGCAGTAAAGAAAGTTCCAGTTGCCTTCAGATGTGGGTGTTACGCGATCCGACGACAAACCGTGAAGAGCCCGTGTATGCCAAGCAGCTATGTAACTCAAGCGCAGTCTGTTATGGGATGTCCCCCAGGATGTAAGATGCAAAGGGTACATTGAAGTGAACGGGTCACTTCTACCGGGACCTTTTTGAGCACATCTTTATTGCCTGACCTTCGGGCTTCATCCTGCCTCTTCAGCTTATGCGTGCGCAGGGTTCCTCTTCAGGGTAACGGATGGTTCGTTGCAGCGCGCGGTCGCACAATTGAGTCAATGTATAATGCAGACTTTCGCCCCTCCCCCTTTAAGCTAGGTTAACGTATGGAGTATGAATTGCGCCCCCCTTTCTTAGCTGACTGGGGAGTGGTGCCACCTCTGCTCCCTTTGTGAGCATGCCTATGCTCTTCAGCCACCTCTGCACATATCGGCCCACCACAGAATCTACGCACATAAAGGTGCACCACAGCCAAAAGTTCAATTAAAACAGGAGGTGCAGCGTGGCGTAGCGTAGGTGCATGGCGTAATTGTCAATCTCATTATGTGGGAAGAACATCAGAGATGGACGACAAAAAAACAACCATTAGCAAACATTCTAAATTGAATTATAAATAATGAGAGAACAAATGTATATGTGACAATAATGGTAAGTGGTAATCACGCATTAGGCAAGTACATCCCCCTTGTTTGTTCCACACAGTATGAATCCTGAATATATCGAACCGTCCACTTTGCTAGACACTGCATAGATTTGCGCTGTGTGTGGGATCTGTTTGATAATACTGATTAAAACTCTTTCATTAAAGATTAGTTTTCATTACTATTTTGCATCATGTTTGGTTTATATAAACAGTTTCGAACTGGCAAACATTTGTTTCTTGAGTACAGTCGCTGGTCACCGAGTGTGTTCTTTTATATAGATGGGTGCACACGGCTGCGACACCTGCAGGCAGTATTTCGATGAATGTTAGTAGTGAAGACGTACCACTCTAAAAGGTGCATGTGGCCATAACTAAGCAGCCTGACGAAACACTCACTTTGTGCCAAGGTAATCTGTTGAGGTATCCGCATTTTGTCCTCCGCTTTAAATAAGCGTAAAAACAAAAACCAAAGAATGGGTCGAACCTTGGGTTAGAAGTAAAAATTACTAAACTGACACCGAAAGAGTGCCTGATTTCTAACCCTGTTAATTAATCAAAACACGCAGAAAAGCTATGGCTCGCGCATGTGTATTTCTCTTCAGAAGACACCATATCTGCTGTACGTTCGTGCACCAGGACGACTTGAAACATGGGCAATACAAGAGCCCTTCTTAAACGATGAATACGCCACTTTAACTTGGAGGGTTTAGCTGTAGTTACACCAGAATGCAACGGAATCTTATTCCACCCAAGCAGAAAGGGTGATTATCCGGTACGGGATAAATTGGTTCTTGCGTGAAACCGTACACAGTGTGCCAAAACAGCGGAACGTCCTGAGCGTGCCCTGTGAGAACAACGTCATGCCTGTGCACAGCCACGCGTTTGTTTCTTTGTCACAAATTTAGGCTGTTAGCCCAACCACGTTTGATGGGCAGCTGAAAACTATTAGCGCAGTTGGTTAGATAAGCTCCCGGTCACAATACCCCTGTTCACCTAAAGCGTGCGTGGCTAATGAAGCGTTAGCGGCCGGCGTAATCCCTCAATATGGACGTCTGCCGAAAGATCTTTCTTGCTTATCCCAGGCAGTGACATCTCTGCGACCGTCACGCACAGTGCCCCGGTTCTACGCTCGTGCGTTTTGCTATTGATTGACGTTTTTATTTGTTATAGTTTCGCTCTAGGAAGATAGCAAAAACGATGTTCTTCGCTAAGTACATTATGCTGCACTTGGCTGAAGATTACGCTTTTGTTAATTTTTTTAAACGCAATTGCTTCTTTGAAAGCTTTGTATTTTAAAGCCTTGCAATTTTTAAACGTAAGAAATCAACCACCCAGGTTGACCTCACAGATGTCCTGTACAAGAAAGTCATGGGTCGTCGTATTGATCACCTTAGACAAATCTGACGCTAATATGCCTCTCACGCCACTGCTTCTGCCGTCTCTAACCTGAGTTTTGAGCAGGATCATTAAATTTTATCGTACGTGGTTAAGCATTATAGAAGAAGCCCTTATGAGCTTAATAAGCCTCTCCAATTCCTACGCTTGAATTCTCAGTTGCACGAGGATTTCTTACACAATGATTACGCTGCGTGTTACCTTGCGTGAGCAGGAATGCAGTCAGAACGGCAAGCTCGGCGAGTTCGCAGATAAACATAATTATGTGGGGGCATCGTCCCTCACACTGAGGACTAAATTGCACGTACACAAACAAGCGCTGGAACGCAATGACTAGCTTTCAAAGCTTTAGCAGATGTGCACTCCAGCTTCTTGCTTATCCTTATCTCATCCACCGTGTCTTCACCCATGCCAGTACCCAAAAATGTGGTGCCGAAGGCATTCCTCCGAAGTTCTTGGTAATTCTGCGTGTATAACGTTTAAGATAACGCAGCAGTCACGTTGTAGAAATTGCTCGTCCACCATTTACACGTAGCGCGGGCCGTACTATATACTATAACCCATGCACCACCACACAAGGAAAGAATTCGCAATAATTATGATGCCTTGCTTTTTTCAGCACTACACGAGAAATAGAGTCACCAACGATACAGCTATACTATACAGTGAGCTGCCTTATGCAGTATATAGCTTCTGTGTTCCATTGCCAGGGGATGCGTCGGCTCATTCTAGAATGATCCTAAGTCCGTGGGAGACCATGTCTCACGACTTCACAGCCGGCGCTAAACTATATACAAACTCCACTTGACTACAGTCAAGTGCAGTCAAGCGCAATGTATCTTGCGAAATCACGAAACCAACAGACCACGCTATCGTCACCGCCTCCTTTGATAACATAATAATCATGAGATGTGTGTCATGTAACAACATGACTACGTGCCCCGCTCATGATGCGCTGGCGGCCGTTTCGCTAACGCTTCACTTCTCACAAGTTTGATATTACTGGACGCGAATGGACGACGAAGGCATGATACTGGTGCAAACACGATGAATATGAGATGCGTGTCATGTAACAACATGACTACATGCTACACTCATGATACGCTCACGGCCGTTTCGCTAGCTTCACATGTACCAAACTCGGTATTACGCAACTCGAACGATTGACATAAGTAAATGACACAAGCAAGCATGATAATCAAGATATGCGTGTCATGTAACAACATTACTACATGCCACACTCATGCTGTGATCGCGGCGGCCGTTTCGCTAGCTTCACCTATGCAATATTTGGTATTACGTGATGTCAATGGATGATGAAGGTATGTGACTGGTGAAAACATGATGAACATGAGATGCCTGTCATGTGAGAACATGACTACATCCCACAGTCAAGGCGCCAATACATTTCGACGTGACGCGGTGCGCGTACTCACCAGCGTTCATTTCATCGCGTCATGCCAGCGTTGCCGCGCCTGGTGCGGGTCCTGCCATATACTCGAAGGCGCACGACGTGCTGCATTGCTTTGACGCATGCGCGTTTCAGTGCGTCCGGCGTCCTTCCGTCATGAAAAGAGGCAGATGCAGTGCTGCCTGCGTAACCCATTGGCGCGAAATGCAGCATGTCGCATTTCGTGCCGGATGCCGTCAGGCCGCGCCATTGGATGCTGGTCGCGCCGATCACGCCTGGTGAGTACGCTCGGGTTTTGCTAACGTAGCGTCGCTGTCTTCAGCGTGCGTGCGCATCAACACTACATTTTAGTATGTTGCGCCTTCATGATGCGCTCGCGGCCGTTTTGCTAGCTGAATTATACTAAATGTGTTGTTACGTGACGTCAATGGATGAAGTATATGACTGGTGCAAACATGGTAATCCCGACACGCGCGTCATTTAAGAACATGACAACATACGACGCTTATAGCGTGCTCGCGGTCGTTTGGCTCGCTCCACATATACAAAATTTGGTATAACGTGACGTGAATAGATGACGAAGATAAACGACACATTCAAAGATGATAATTATGACACGGCAGTCACGTACAGCATCATTCACCTCCACCTCATTTCGTAGTGCTGATTTTAAAGAGACATATCAGCCTTTTTCATTCGTGCTTCGCATATCATCGATTCCCACTGTACGTGGATCTTCCAATTTTCCTTTCGGCATTCCCGTGGGGAAAGCTTATCATATCAATTTCCGGCAGGCTCATTTTGGAGGGCTAAGTTCCTTAGGCGCTAGCCTTGTGAGGTGATGTACCAGCATCTACCGTTGTATCACAACAACTTCTACACAGCTGTGCGAAAATCACCTGCGCCGTCGGTGTGTCTCACTGTCCACCCATCTGTTAGTCAATGCGTCCGCGCGTCCATCTTGTTCTAGCTAGTTCGCCGACTTCAACGTAGAAATGTTTTCAGAAATATGAATGGCACCAACTGCCATTGCACTGTCTCTGTAGAAAGGCCAATCTTATCTAACCTAAAATTTTAGTGGTATGAGGGGCACTGAAAACTGCTAGTCTTTCTAGGTCCAGTGTCGGAGTGAACACAATGATCTTGCGAATGTGATGTCACGAGACAATTAACTGCAGGATATAAGGGTGTATTTGTACACCCAAAGCGTAGCCAGCCCGTGAACCTAAATTAGCCCTGCGGGGGAGACTACCACAGCCCTGAAGGCAACGCGATTTGTATGCGACAAGAAGTCGTCTATGATTCAAAATTTTAAAGGCTTATCTTTATTGTAGAAAAATTAGTGCCACCAGACGCACCTCGAAGTTCTACTTTGTTAAACCTCAAGACAATGCATTTTTGTAACTTTTGATTTTATGTAAAAACTAAAATTTTATGCTTGCTCTGCTCAAGGGAATCACACCAGTTACAGCGCTATGATGTAGTAAACTGCATGGCGATTCTTTGTCTCTAGGATTTAACTGTCGGCCTCGAAATGACAAAGAAAAATTTTTTTTTGGCAACAAATTTTCCTTAGAAAACTTGGCGAACCAATCGCTAGTGCTACTATTCTCTGTTTTCGACGGTGTTATAAGTGTCCTAACAAAAAACTCCGGAGTTATTCTAAATTAGTTAATTACGCTCTTTAAGCGTATAAATATTTTTAATATCATGTTTCTGTGCTTAGAAAGATAAGGGGATGTTATTTACTGCTTAATTATGATATTTAATTGTAATAGTAAAAGTGTAGATTAAGAGGCACTGTATTGAGATATGGCCAATCACGTTAAGATAAACTGAAAATTTTGATTGTTTTTTATATTATCTTGCGAACAAGGTAATTTCTTCACTTTAAACAGTTTGTGGTGTATCACTTAAAGATTTTGTCGTTTTATGTCAAAGAAAGCAATATGAAATGGCCACCGTGTCAGAATAAGAGGCTTAAAATCGCAGTAGTATTGCTTTTCTTTTCGCTACACAAGTTATCCAAGAAAACATTATTGCTGAGTTTATTTCTCCAGTTTACGAGGTCCATTTGTACGACGAATCACACGTGACGTACGCCAACAGAACTCTTTTTCTATTTCTAGTTACGACAAGCAACGCATCTCTAGATTTCTCTCTCTAATGTTTGTTTTCCTTTTGTGGTTCGTGAAACATTGCAGACATGCCAGCGGAACATAAACACTAGAAACAACCATCTAGACTGAGTGGGAGGCTGTAGGAAGTGCGCAAAAGTGTCGCGTATTACTTATACAAATTTGGACGTTGGCACGCTGCCACAAGGCTACATTCTCTTTATATATGGGCGCATTCTGGAAGCCTGAAATATATGGCTGTAGCAGCGTACTTGTCTTACTTGTATTTTTTTTTGTTGGGCAAGCAACTGTGCAGAGGTACATTAGCTTAGCATAGTCCTAAACTCATGTATGTATCCTCGGTTACACAATATTGAGACTTTTACCTGGTTTTTGATTTTTTCGCACAAAGATATTGGTGACAAAAGTGACTAGTGAATGACATGTAAAGACAAAAAGCTATTATAATGCACAGGGTTTCGCTTTCACGTTGTAGAAAGATAAAATCATTACACGTAGGCAAGGTATATTTGCCACCACATTTTTTAAAGGGTTACTCACCAGGACCCATACCGAATTTCAGTTAGACAGTGGATGTTGTTGGCTGTCCGATGAGGAACATTTTGCCACAAATTTTTTTAATCATTTCATCACGAGCGGAGAAAACAGGTTTTTTGTATCGGCGCGCAATGAGGATGAGAGGAGGCGAGCTCGGAACCCTTGCCGCTCCTCCGCGTAGCCTTCGCAAGCCAAATCTCTTCCCCACCCGCTCAGGCATCCGACCATGAGGTGACGTGCGCATGACGTGCCCAAACAAGTCCAACCCCCGTGCAAGCGAGTGGCGTTGCTTTGTTGACCAGCGTTATTTTGTGGTATTCTGCCTGTTTCTGCGGGATGGTTTGGAAACGCTGGCTTTGACGTGGTAGAGTAGATGAGCACAATGAGTGCGCGGACGCATAGGAGCGTTCCCCGGCGGTCGTCTGCTCAATGCGCTGACCTCGGGAAGCCGAACGCAAGTGAAACGCTGCCACATTAGCCCCACACCTCGTAGTATTTCATGGGAAAAAATGAAAAAGAAACGCGCACAATTTTTATTGCGTCTCAATATTTATTTCAGGTTTTATTAACTTCTTAAAGCCACAAATACATCAACTACGCATGTTGTGTTAAATATTTTTGCCATGTCACGTGGTATACTGTTGACAACGCCAGAGCCGAGTCACCTACGTAGAGGACCAACATCATTGCATTGCCGTGTGCGTAGGGCCATACATACGCCCACGTCATGCCCTCATTCTCTAGGCGTGCGCCGGCAGAGGGGAGGGGGAGCAGCGTTCATCTTGTAATTCGACCCATTTCGGCGGCGCATAGCGTTGCAAATTTTGGCAGACGTGATCGTGAACGCCTCGTCTACGCATTGCGCTTGTAAGCTCAAAATTGTCAGTCCTGGTGAGTGGCCCTTAAGGACGGAAATCTATGCCAAAGATAAATTACAGCAGCTTCGAGCTAGTGGAGCTTCACAGCTATTTTTACTCCTCTTCAGTTGTTTTTCGTGATCTGTTTTCCCTAGTTTTAGGTTTCGTTTTCTGTATTTTTTCAATCTGTGCGTACTTCTTGCTATTTTAAACTCCGTATATATATATATATATATATATATATATATATATATATATACATACATATGAGATCTAACAGACAGTAATGTCAAGTAATGTACAGGGGAAGTTATTAGAACCTGCTCACGGCTGGTTATTTCTTCATCCACTTTTCTTTCTTCTTGTTTACATTCCATTGGTTCTAATAACTTCCCCTGTACATTACTTGGCATTACTGTCTGTTAGATCTCACTAATATTGTGTTAAAACACGGAAAAACGAGCCATTAGGTATACACTTCTTTCCCTTGTATATATATATATATATATATATATATATATATATATATATATATATATATATATATATATATATATATATATATATATATATATATATCCATTCCCCGTTGGCAGCCATTGCCATGTACATTGAGCATTTTTTTATTGTTCAACAACGCACAGAAGAAATCTCTCACCGGCACCACCTTGGAGGTCAAAATTTTATACTTGTTACATACAACGGCTGTGAGGGATGAACGGGTGCCGCTATAAGAAGCTTCGCCCCTAAAAATTGCACGTCTTCCTTCATACCACAACAGGGCGCATTCGTCAGATGGCGTGTCGACGGTGACCTTTGCTTTTCGGTGATATCGTCTGTTGCGAGTTCTTACAGCTTGATACGCAAGTTTTATTTTTTGTTAAGCCTAAGCTTCTGAGGTCATGTTCAGAAAGAAAACTTATTGCTTCCTTGTTCATGAATAGGACAAAAGCAGAGCCACTCAGTCAGGCTATGCGAGCGTTCAACATTGGGGCTTTCTATCGACGACCCGGCTACGATGTGGCGCCGTCGTAAGACTTTTCATGTCCACTGAATCCTAGCTGTGCCATACACCAGCGTATGAGACGGCGTTCTGCGCTAAAAGAGTATATTATGTTCGAGGCGCAAGTATTACTTTCGATGAGAGAAGAAACCACACTGGTGCAGTGCAGAAGTTTCCTTTATGAATGAAAAAAAAAACAAAACAAAAAGTGATGATTCTATTCAGGCATATAATGGGAAATTAGGGTAAATTGCAGCAGTGCATACACAAAATTCTCAAGATTACAGCGTCAGAAAGCTCGTTTCAAAGAAATTCTGAATTGGGCATCGTCGTCGTTGGTTGTGAGCGATCAATGAGCGTCGTGCTAGAGTTAAATTTTATGGTAGATGCAAATGAAGGAGTGGTAAAAAAGTTTCGTTCAATAGACGACCGAACCCAAGATTTTTGTGAAGCAAGCCAGTCTTCTAATACCGAGCAATACACTTGCTGAGAACTGCTTCAGAAGGGCGAAAATGCTATATGGATGTTGCTTAATGATATGCGTCTTCTTAAGGCTTATAATGTAGCTTGGCCAAAACCTAGCAATGTACCAGGTGAAGACATAGGAATTGCACAACGAGGGAGGCGTTTAAAGGCAGAATCAATCCCAAAGCGTTCAGACGTACTTATTCCCATGGCCCCACTAAACGTTAGGAATTTGAGCAGGTAAATAGGAGCGCGTCTTTCCTTATGAAAGCGTGTTGGGTACTTGATAATGATGAAAAACATTTATTATAAAGGAAAGAGGTACGGGGCCAAAGAATGACCCCGCTACATGGTCGGCGTCCTTAGTCCGGGACACCGCATGACGGGGCCCCTACTCGCGCCCGTCTCACCAGAGCCCGTTGAGACTCTAGTGATGAGCAGTTGAGGAGGGCAGTCTCCCATGCCTCTCGGGAAGGGGTAGGGAAAGGGGATAGGTTGAAATTTTTCGGACATGCTCATACCATGCGGAAGATATCACACGTCTCCCCACAGTGTGGGCACCACCCATCTGTGTTCGCATCAAATGTTTTAGGATTGCAGGACAGAGTAGAGTACCTGTCTGCAGGCGCCTTAGAGTTCGCACTTCCGCATTGCTCAGCCCCTTTGCAGGAGCCGGGTAAAGGCGGTGAGTGTCGCGATAATAGGTCAGAATTTCTTTGAACCGCAGCAGCGGTGTATTGGCCTCCGAGTCATAAGAGCCAAGGTGAGGAGCCCGGTGGGTAAGCGCTCGGGCGGCCGCGTCAGCGGCCTCATTACCTCGTAAGCCCTGATGGTCAGGAGCCCATACGATGCGTTTCGCGGCTGGATCAGCGAGAGCCCGATTTAGAAATTGGCTGGCTAGGGGGGATATCTCTCCTACCAAGTAATGAGCACATGTTTTCCGGGAATCCGTGATGATAACTTTCGAGATGGGGTCCGCAGCAGCAAGCGCTATCGCGACTTGCTCAGCGCGCTCTGGATTTTGTGCTCGGAACGAGAGCCCATTGACATGCATTTCCCGGTGAACTACACAGGCCGTGTAAAATCCTGTGGGCAAAGGCCCTGCTATGTCTACGTAGAATACACCAGCTCGGGAGCCGTCTTGCCTCTCAAGCGTCCGAGCCCGCGCTTGTCTTCTGCTTTCGTGCGTGTGCTTATCCATGTTACTGGGGAGTGGAGAGACCGAGAGCATATGCCGCCACAGCTCCGGAATACGCTCCACCTCCTCTGCAGTGCAAGTGTGCTGTATATGTAAGCGGTTCAGCAGGCGGCACCCGGGAGCCGTCTGCACGAGCCGCGTATATTGATTCATAAGGTGGGCCTCCCGCAACTCCTGGTAGGAGTTAAGCACACCTAACGCCCTCAATTTGGCGTCGGAAGTGGCCACCGGGAGATCCAGAGCTCGTTTAGTAGCCTTACGAATGATGGCATCTATTCTTTTGTCTTCTTGCTTGTTAGTGCGAAGGTATGGGACGGCGTAGAGGATCCAGCTAGTCATGAAGGCATGGGCGAGCCGAAGCGCGTCCCTGCCCCGCAGACCACCCCGCTTGTTGGAAACGCGGTGGATCAAGCGCCCTACCTGTTCGCCTATTCTCTTGAGTTTCGCTATAGTGGAGTCCGGTCTGAGTCTGTGGTGAATGAACAGGCCCAGAATCCGGAGCCCCTCCACCTCTCTGATGGGAACCCCAGACTGGGAGATGTGTATGGCTGACTTATGTCTTGGCTTCGCTCTAACGTGCAGAAGCTCTGATTTGTTTGGAGCACACTGGAGTCCACAATCGTTGGCATACGCCTCGACTATGGATGCGGCCTGCTGAAGGCATTCCTGCATTTCACCAAGGCTCCCTTCAGTGATACAGATTGTAATATCATCGGCATATACTGCGTGTTGTGTGCCTTCCACCGTGGCCAATTCGCTTGGAAGGCGCATCATAGCAATGTTGAAAAGGAGCGGTGATAACACTGCTCCCTGTGGGGTACGCCGTGTTCCCATGTTGGGTATTTCACTCTTAAGCAAAACTGAAAAATTCTGATGCCGTTGGCACTATGGAATTCTACTTGCATAATTTATTTCAGGATGGTGATAAATGGCCTATGTCACTCGCACAGATGTTACTTTTTTGCCGTTGAGTTTCCCACGAAGAAGCAGTGCCAGGATAGCGATTGGGAGGGTTATGTGAACGGGCCTGATGACGATATCGCGTTCGACTTTTGACACGAAGCTTAATCAGCCTGCACTTTCTTTGCTGTTTCACAACAGGAGCGTGCTTTTGCTTTCTTAATTTTAATGCTATGGCAAAAAGGCGCGGAAACAAAACGTATCGAGTCACGTATTTTCACCTTGAATTGCGAGAATGGAGCACAGTTTCTTTGTGAAGCTATTTATCGAGTAAAGTGAGGTAGGGGTTTTCCGGGCATGGTTTAGAGACTACATTTGCAAACTATTCTGCGACATTGCCTCAAGTCACTTGTTACAGTGGTAGATCGCACCGGCTAACTAATTGTAACAAAAATTATTACAGATATGGTGTTGATTAGGAAAACAATGTTGGGCTGGTTGTCTTCTAGTGCTGATTATCGGACTCTGGTAAGCGGGTGGTGGTAATTTTCCATTAGGAACTCCAACGGAATTGACACAATAGCTGCGTATGTGAAAAGTGTTAAGCCTCAGTCCGATCAATTCATTATCACGATTCCAATACTTGTCTGAGTTACATGGTGAAATCAGGCAAGCTTCACCTCACTAGTTGGAACGTTTCCTACCTTTGCAGCTAATATGTTTGGTCGTACGTAGAGAACGTACCCCTGTGCATTGCGTCATACAGAATTAAATCATCTATAGTGATAATTTCTTGCAGGTACTACGAGAAAAGACATGTAAGATTTCATCTATTTTCTTTCCAACGATTGATCGACGTTGCGTCACGGCGCTGCTCCCAACTGCGGAAAGTTTATAGACTTCTGTTTTACTTTCCTGATGCCATTGGCATCACACGTTTTCTGTGTGCAAAATATTATGGTACAAACATACCTCACATTCCAAACGAACAGCGTTTGCCTGAATGGAGGAAAGTATAGCAGTGCTTTACAAATGTTAACCCATTAGCTTACGGCGACACGAGCGTATCTGCTAAAGTGACATCAAAGTGACCTAGTTAGGGTGCAGTATCAGCGTTATGTAGCAACGGCGAAAATTCTGTATTCTAATTCACCCTGCTGGCGCTTTGCATAGCCCCCACGGATATATTAGTAGCACATGTGAAGAGATTCAGCAGACTGGCGAGGCGGGGATGAATGTTGTGATCGTGTTCTTTTTTTTTCTGTTCAAACAGGTGGCTTGCATATGTAGGGATTGTTGCTAAGCGCATTTTAACTAATAGTTCGAGAGTGCATGCATCACCAGATTCAACTGGGGTGTGTTGCAGCAGAATAGAAACACGATATATAAGAAGCACAGTGCGCTGGTGTCATGTGGAGATCAAGTTTAGATGAATGAATCAAAGACAAGCATGCGTTTATGTATCAGTTATACAGGTTTAACTAAGCCAGTTTAATGAATTACGCAAACTGGCCGTACAGAGTCGAGCGATTTCGGGCAACTGGCAGGGCATGACCAAGATGGTTTTAGGAGTGCACTTCGGCTGATCGCATTTAGCTGTGAATCATTGTAGATGAGCGCGACGCAAAACAGACGCAGATGGGGTTAACTATTTCGATTTTGCATGTTTTCTGGTTGTACTTCCTTGTTCAAAGTTCGTGGTGTGGTTCTGCCTACGGACGCTCCCATTTGGGTGCACGCGACAAAAAAAAGTAAATTAGGAGCACTTATTTCAGGCTGCCTAGTAATCAGTATTATTAGAGAGTCTCACACAATGATGTGCAGGCTGGTGAGGACATACTTATAGCGTGCAGTTTTAAAGAATTTATTTCGCGCACAGTTTGGAAAGGGTGACAGCACCAATTTCATTTAATATCATGACTAATCAGGAATCTGTTCGAACAAATTGCTGTCATATTGTCACGGGGTCGTGACATGGCCGAAGACATGAGACTTCATGTTGGGATTTAACTGTTTATTTGGGTGAACCTGTGCCCGGTAAACGGAAAGTCCAATTACAGCAGCAGTCTCGCACAGATAGCAGTCTCGGACTGATAGCGGCGAACGAAGCGTCGGCCTTCGATCAACAACTCACAAGCGGCGAAGCGCGTCCGCATTTATACTCTTGCCGTTGAATGTTCTAGCGTTATCGCTGGTGGTGGCGTAGGTTCCAGAACAATCTGTACCGTTCGCACAGTGGGCGTGATCTTATCAAAAGATCTACTACAGTCCGGAACCTTCTCGAAAACTGCAGGCGCGGTTTGCGCTGAGAATTGTGTGGTGTTTTGGGACGATAACAAAAGCTTGGGAAATGGAACGTGGCATTGCCCCCCTCTGAAAAAAGGCATCGTCCCGATGCTTTAAATAAAGATGAAGGTACAATAATAATGCAAGAAAGTACAATGAATAAATTACGATACAACAATAATAAAAAAACACTGTTTCAGTTTGTTAAAGCGCATGAAACGGCTTGAGGCGCGCGACATGGACGACTTCAGGTCGCGATCGGCGTCGTTGAGAGTTCATGATGCCGTCGGGGACAACCTCGTAATCAAGTGGGCCGAGACGTCGAACCACCCTGTATGGTCAGAAGTACCGTCACAGAAGCTTTTCACTTAGTCCACGTCGGCGTATCGGCGTCCACACCCAAACACATTCACCCGGCTGGTATTCCACGAAGCGTCGTCGAAGGTTGTAACGGTGGTTTTCGGTCGTCTGTTGATTCTTGATACGGAGAAGCGCAAGTTGTCGGGCTTCTTCGGCGCGTTGAAGGTGCTCGTTCACATCGAGGTTTTCTTCGTTGGTGACGTTGGGTAACATGGCATCGAGCGTCGTTGCCGGGCTGCTTCCGTAGACGAATTTGTATGGAGATATCTGCGTCGTCTCCTGCACCGCCGTGTTGTATACGAAGGTCACATACGGAAGAATGGCATCCCACGTCTTGTGTTCGACATCGACATACATTGACAGCATGTCGGCGATCGTCTTGTTAAGCCGCTCGGACAGGCCGTTGGTCTGTGGGTGGTACGCTGTCGTCCAGCTGTGGTTTGTTTGGCTGTATGCCAAGATCGCTTGAGTTAAGTCGGCAGTGAATGCCTTTCCTCTGTCGGTGATAAGGACCTCCGGGGCGCCGTGACATAGGACGATATTTTCGACGAAGAACTTAGCTACCTCGGATGCACTGCCTTTTGGCAGGGCTTTTGTCTCGGCGTAGCGGGTGAGGTAGTCGGTAGCTACCACGATCCACTTGTTTCCGAAAGCCGACGTCGGGAACGGCCCCAGTAGGTCCATACCAATCTGCTGGAAAGGTCGGCAAGGTGGATCAATTGCCTGCAGAAGTCCCGCTGGCCTTGTCGGCGGTGTCTTGCGTCGCTGACAGTCCAGGCATGTCCTCACATAACGAGTGACGTCGGTGGTAAGACGTGGCCAGTAGTACCTTTCTTGTATCCGCGCGAGCGTGCGAGAAACACCGAGGTGCCCTGCCGTCGGATCGTCGTGCAGGGACTGCAGGAGTTCTGGTCACAGAGCTGAAGGCACCACAAGGAGGTACTTAGCTCGAAGCGGTGAGCGGTTTTTTTTTGTAGAAGACCGTTTCGTAGAAAGAACGACGCAAGTGCGCGCTGGAATACCTTCGGGACTTCGGCGGTCCTGCCTTTGAGGTATTCTATTAGGGCCTTAAGTTCCGGGTCGGTCCGCTATCGTTCAGCGAAGTCGTCGGTAGTTATCGTTCCCAAGAAGTAGTCGTCGTCCGGGTCGTCGGGTAGCGGTTGGTCGACAGGCGCACGAAAGAGACAGTCGGCGTCGGAGTGTTTTTTGCCGGACTTGTAAATGACAGTAATGTCATATTCTTGAAGTCTCAGGCTCCATCGTGCGAGGCGACCTGAAGGGTCCTTCAAGGTGGCTAGCCAACACAAGGCGTGGTGGTCACTCACAACTTTGAAGGGCCTGCCGTAGAGGTTGGGGCGAAATTTCGACTTAGCCCAGATGATGACGAGGCACTCCTTTTCTGTTGTGGAATAATTTGCTTCTGCTTTGGATAGCGATCGGCTGGCGTAACTAATAACCCTTTCGAGTCCGTCAGCCCTCTGTACAAGAACGGCGCCAAGACCCACGCTGCTTGCGTCAGTATGTATTTCTGTCTCGGCAAATTCGTCGAAATGGGCAAGTAACGGAGGCGTCTGGAGGCGATGTTTCAGCTCCTGGAAAGCGTGTTCCTGTGGCAATTCCCACTTGAACTCCATGTCGGCCTTGGTAAGGTTAGTGAGAGGATCGGCGATGCGGGCGAAGTTTTTCACGAACCGCCTATAATATGCGCACTGGCCCAGAAATCGGCGCATGGCTTTCTTGTCAGTGGGCGGCGGGAAGTCGGCGATGGCGGCTGTTTTCCGTGGATCGGGACGAACTCCAGACTCGCTGATAACGTGCCCCAGAAACAAGAGCTCCTCATACGCAAATCTGCACTTTTCTGGCTTCAGTGTGAGTCCGGAAGTCTTGATGGCTAGAAGTACAGCTTCAAGGCGTCGAAGATGCTCGTCGAAACTCGAGGAAAACACGACGACGTCGTCCAAGTACACAAGGCAAGTCTGCCACTTCAATCCTGCCAGTACTGTATCCATAACACGTTGAAAAGTTGCAGGCGCTGAGCGGCCGAAGGGCATCACCTTAAACTCGAAGAGGCCGTCCGGTGTTATAAATGCCGTCTTCTCTCGGCCTCTTTCGTCGACTTCGATTTGCCAATAGCCAGTCTTGAGGTCCATTGACGAAAAGTACTTGGCGTTATGGAGCCGATCAAGTGCGTCGTCTATTCGTGGGAGAGGATACACGTCCTTTCTTGTGATTTTGTTCAGGCGGCGATAATCGACGCAGAAACGTAGGGTCCCATCCTTTTTCTTCACTAACACCACGGGGGATGCCCATGGAATCTTGGACGGCTGGATAATGTCATCCCGCAGCATTTCATCAAATTGTCTCTTCATGGCCTCACGTTCTCGCGTCGAAACCCTGCACGGACTTTGACGTAGTGGTCTGGCATTTTCTTCGGTTATGATGCGATGTTTCGTGACTGGGGTCTGCCGAATTTTCGATGACGACGAAAAGCAATCTTCGTATTGCAGGAGCAGGGCCTTGAGCTGTTCTTGCTTATTGTTCGGAAGTCTGGGATTGACGTCGAAAGCTATGGTAGGGGCTTGGTTCCTCTGAGCAGGTTCCGCAGAATCGGCGAGGGCGAAAGCACTCGTGGCTTCGACAATTTCTTCGATGTATGCGACCGTTGTTCCTTTGTTCACATTTTTTACTCATTGCTGAAGTTTGTGAGCATAATCGTTGCTTTGCCTCCCCGCAGCTCTGCAATTCCTCTTGCGACGCAAATATTTCGGGTGACCAACAGATGCTGACTGCCTTCAACGACGCCATCCAAGTCAGGTGATTTAGGAGCGCCGACTGAAATAATGACGCTTGAGTGAGGCGGAATGGTGACTTGTACTTCCAGCACATTCAAGGCATGGTGTCCTGACGGCGTGCGCAGCGGTAGTGCTTCTTCTGTGGATAACGTTATCGACTTCGTTTTCAGGTTGATGACAGCACCATGGAGGCATAAGAATTCCATGCCGAGGATGACATTTCTCGAGCGACGCTGTAGGACTACGAAGTCTGTAGGATAAATACGGCCGTTAATGGTGACTCTCGCTGTGCAGATTTCTGCAGGCGTTACGAGATGACTTCCGGCTGTGCGGATTTCAGGACCTTTCCAAGCTGTCCTAACTTTCTTTAACTTCGCGGTGAACGACCCACTGATGGCAGAATAGTCGGCTCCAGTATCGACGAGAGCGGTCACACTGTGGCCGTCAATAAGAACGTCGAGGTCGCTAGTTCGCCGTCTCGCATTACAGTTAGGACGTGGCGTCGGGTCACGGCTGCGTCGGCTTGTTCCGCTACTTCCATGTTGCGTCGTCAGGCCACCTTCGGTAAGTGAGCTTTTGCCGTCAGGGCTTTGCCTGGTTGGCGTTGTGTTCGGAAAGCTCCGTCACGGCGTCGTCGTCGTCGGAGGATCTTCGGCAGCTCGTCGCACAGCAACCGCACCTCCACCGGTTTGCTGCCCTTAGTTTCCCGGATACGGGCTAGGAGACCGGCCCCGCGTTGGGCCAGAGTACCGCCGGTGGTGCGGTGACGTGCGGCGGCTGGGCGACGGCCGGGCGACGGCGAACGCGAAGGGCTTCGCGGTGTCCACCGAGTTCATGTCAGGTAGTCGGCGATGTCACGTGGTCGTTCTCCTGGCTGTGGACGCGGTGCATTGACGGCGAAGCCACGCAGCCCTATCTGTCGGTACTGGCAACGGCGGTATGTGTGTCCGGGCTCGCCGCAGTGGTAGCAGAGCGGGCGATGGTCAGGGGTGCGCCAGACGTCAGTCTTCCTCGGTGCACTGCGCTGGGCCGCTGGCGAACGGTATGACGTCGGTGGGGGTGGTGGCGGCGGTGGCGTCTGTCGACGGAAGTGCGATGGGGCGGCGTTTTGGCGTGGACAGGGAGGAGCGTTGTGGCCCAGTGCAGCGGCGTAGCTCATACCTTCCGGCTCGGGCAGCGGTGCGTGGGGAATTCGAAGCGATTGCCGAAGTTTTTGTCGCACAATGTAGGCGATTGAATCCACTTGAGGCTGCGCCGAAGGCAACAGCTTGCGCAGCTCTTCCCGCATGATCGCATGGATCGTTTCACGCAGGTCTCCGGAGTTACTGGCTTGAGCAGCAGCGCAGTCAGCAGTCAGGCGACGATTATACTGTCTGGTGCGCATGTCCAGGGTCTTTTCGATAGTGGTCGCTTTGGCTACAAATTCTTGGACGGTTTTCGGTGGGTTTCTCATCAGTCCCGCGAAGAGCTTCTGTTTGACCCCTCGCATGAGGAAACGAACTTTTTTCTCCTCAGGCATGTCTGGGTCGGCGTGACGGAATAGTCTGGTCATTTCTTCTGTGAAAATGGCGACATTTTCATTTGGTAGCTGAACCCGGGTCTCTAATAAAGCAGCGGCCATCTCTTTGCGTGTGACGCTCGCGAACGTTTGCAGGAATGCGCCGCAGAAAACATCCCACGTTCGGAGCGTGGACTCCCGATTTTCGAGCCAGGTCTTTGCGGTGTCTTCCAAATAGAAGAACACACGACGCAGCTTTTCGTCATGGTCCCAGTGGTTGAGGGCGGCCACACGGTCGTATGTTTCTAGCCAGGACTCCGGGTCTTCGAACGATGACCCATGGAAAATTGGTGGTACCCTGGGTTGATGCATGACCATCGTGGGCTGGGACACTGCGGTTGTCATTGTCGCTGCAGTCGCGGTCATGGCCTTGGTCTTCCGCGCCTTGTCTTGTAGAAGCCCGTACTCCGGTGGTAGCCCTTGCTGTCGGCGGCTTGTTCGCTGCTCCTGGTTGGCGTCGGTGTCTTCTTCGCGACGTGGGCTGGGTTCACGGCTTGACGGGGGCGTCCGGTACATGAACGAAGCAGCACGTCCACCAGATGTCACGGGGTCGTGACGTGGCCGAAGACAGGAGACTTCGTGTTGGGATTTGACTGTTTATTTGGGCGAACCTGCGCCCGGTAAACGGAAAGTCCAATTACAGCAGCAGTCTCGCACAGATAGCAGTCTCGGACTGATAGCGGCGAACGGAGCGTCGGCCTTTGATCAACAACTGACAAGCGGCGAAGCGCGTCCGCATTTATACTCTTGCCGTTGAACGTTCTAGCGTTATCGCTGGCGGTGGCGTAGGTTCCAGAATAATCTGTACCATTCGCACAGTGGGCGTGATCTTATCGAAATGATCTACTACAGTCCGGAACCTTCTCGAAAACTGCAGGTGCGGTTTGCGCTGAGAATCGTGTGGTGTTTTGGTACGATACCAAAAACTTGGGAAATGGAACGTGGCAATATCCTTTGTGCATGGTTAGAATGTTGCGAACGCATACACATTATACTTCTTCAAAAGTTGATGCATGATGCTGTACGAAGTACCTAAAAAAGCTCAGAGGTATTGCATCACTGCTGACTCGCAGTTCGTGAGATCAAATCCCGGCTATGGCGGCTGTATTTTTGATGAAGGTGAAAACGCTGTAGACCCTTGTGCTCAGGTTTGGGTGCACGTTAAAGAACCCCAGGTGGTCAAAATTTCTAGAACTCTTCACTACGGCGTCTCCCGTAACCATATGTTGGTTTTGTGACGTTAAACCTCACATACGAATCAATTAATCATCGAGGAATCGCAGCAACAGAGAGCGTCGGTGCATTGTAGGGACAATCGCTGCTAATTCGAACGACAGCGGAGCGACACCGCAATTCAGCGTGCGCTGAGCGATGGCTCCAACTGCAAGATTTCGCGTTTGGCAACAGGCAACGGCTGTTGCGTCAATAACGCACCTTATTTTATTGTTATCTAGCAACGTGGCCTCGTTGCTTCCTTCTTATACAGCGGCGGGGCGTTTATTGCTTTCAGACGCACGCAGTACGCCCCTGTCTACCACACGCAAACGATGAGTGACGGGAGGCAACATATAGAACGTGTCGCAAGGAGGGTAAATGAGGGGACCACGGGTGATGCTGGGAAGAGCCTAGCACGCAGACAACTTTTCCTAGCACGCAGACTTCTCAACCGCCGTCATTGCCACACACTCCCATTGCTGACATGTCACTGTGAGCAGTCGCCAGTGGTAGCAGTTGTGTGAGGAAATGACACGTCCAAACACCAAAATCATGACATCTGTGTTATGTAACAACTTGACTACATGTCACACTCATGAGGCGCTCGCGGCTGTTTCGCTAGCTTCACATATGCCAATTGTGGTATTTCATCTCGTGAATGGATGACGAAGGTATATGACTGGTGCAAACATGATATTCGTAATATGAGTGTCATGTAACAACATCACTACATGCCACGCTCATGATGCGCTCCTGGCTGTTTCGCTAGCTTCACATATACCAAATGTGGTATTACGTGCCGCGAACTGACGACAAAGGTAAATGAATTGTTAAAACATATTTAGATCATACATGTCATGTAAAACATGACTATAAGCTATGCTCATAGTCACACTCGCGGCGGTCCTTCGAGCTCCACATAAGCCAAATTTGTTATTATCTGACTTAAATAGACGATGAAGGTAAATGACATGTTCAAACATAATAATCATGACAAGGAAGTCATGTATAGCATAATTTAAGTTTGCCTTGTAAAGTTGTGCTGATTTTAAAATAACACATCAACCTTCCTCATTCATGCTTCGAATATCGTCGATTCCCACTGTACGTGGGATGTGCTAATTTTTTAGACTATTTTTGCAGATAAATATGAATTTTATTGTACACAACTGAATTACTTGCAAGTTTAGTGCAGAGCGATGTAAATGTTTTGCTTTAAGTTAATTGCTCGCTGTCTTCTTATCAAATTTCAAGCCGAAATTGATGAAACATAAATCTTTTGTGTCATCATGGTGTAAACCAATGAACCCACAGATATCATGAAGAAACGATATCTGAATACCTTTCCTTCTCTATAAACTGTCTCTGCAAATATTGTCTACGTTTTTAGTATCCTGAGACAGTTCAACAGAGTGCAAGAAAACTGAACAGTTGAATATAAAACGCAAATTTTGTTATTTCGCTATAGATAAAATGGGTGGCTCTTGTGTTGTGAATTTGTGGAAAAGTTTTTCAAAAATATTTTCAAATTAACGTCTTGCGCAGTGCTCTTCAATGTTATAACAATCCCATTAAACTTAGGTGGCGTAGCATCAAGATGGCATGTTGGGCTGATTGGTCGACAATAATCTTGTACTTGATTACAGAGCAAAACTTGAAACCAACGTGAAAAAACAAGAAACTGAATAATACCACGCTGGTATATTCTTTACAGATTGTTCAGATATATTTAAAATTTCTTATAGAAATTTAATGTTAATGTTCTGCAACATAATGTCTTGAGGTTTCGCTGGAGTAGCATTGCTAGTTTAATTATTGCTTCATTCGATGAGTTGAACTTAGATTCTTGTACGCGAGTACTTCACGGCGTGAAGAGCTTAACCAACTTAGTGCGTTAGCACCAGATGGAGACTCGCTAGTCTAAGGAGCAAGTTGCGTGCGCAAAAGTGTATCTTCAATTTGTATGAGAATTGGTAGCAGGAAAAAAATTTAGGAGTACGTAGCTGCTTTAATAGCAATCATGAGTGATTACCCGACGTGAAATGCTGTCCACTGACGAAAGTGTAAAGGCAGCATTTTCATTCTTCTTTTCTTTCTCTTTTTCCGAGTAATGTTCAACCTAGTGGTTTTTTTTCCTACGCCGTTTCGAGATTTTGCCAAGGTTTACAAGGAATCAAAATGACATATTTGCTAATTGCGCTTCTTTGAGTACATGATGCGCTTACTTGAAAGCGTGGGATATACGAGAACCGGACACTGCCTCACGGTCGCCAGAGAAATGGTCGATTCTTAACACTGACATCCTTCTACACGGCAGGCATGCCGAGCGGGCGCGAGCCACGTCGTCGACGAAAGCTGAAACAGTTGTTTATGTTTTGCACCCTCTCTACATTCCACAATTTATCTTCGCAACAATGTTCGTATGCATCTAGCAACGCTGCACGGATCTCGCTAAACAGAATCGCAGTCAGCGGGAGGTCCCGGGAAGGATTGCGAAAGCGAGAACACGAAAATTAGAAGTAGGAAAGTGGCCACGTGACAATTATTAACCGGCTGTTCAGCGATTTCGCAAAGCATTGATGCCTTTACCATCTCGTGCTTTGCAGGGGATTATGTATCTTCGCTGATGCAGCAATGGTGGCCGTGTTTTTGCTGCGTGTAAAGCCGTGACTGCTCGGTCTTTGCCGAGCACACGAGATGCAAAAAACTTTTTTTCCTTTTGGTCACTAGTATGACGTCACAGTTCTCCTCTACTTGACGCCTGCCGCCTTTCTTGTTTGGTTGCTTACGTCGCGGAATGAAATATGCGTTAACGTCGACAGGCGTGTTTCCCCAACCGTTTTAATAGAGGGAGGCGTCGCTCAGTTTGGAACAGCAGTATCACGATGAGAGGAAAAGGAATCTGTTTGTGTAGCCGAACGAATTTTGTGCTCTCCGGTGGTCATGTAATACTCTAAGCACTCATATTTTCACAGTACGTAGTCAAACATTGGTATTAACATTAGAGATCACGTACTTGTCAGTACCAGTGTTTTAAATCCAGTTACTGTATTTAGGTGAACATTACGGTGACATAGCGTAACGATGAACAGACGTACGTTGCGGCATGACGTTTATTGTCACAGCATGGGTGCGATTGTCGCTACAGAGACGTATACAATGTACATTTTAAACAAGCTAGATTTTTATAAACTCCCATCACAGCAAGCTTTCTCTTGTTTTCCCAACCAAATTCTACGTCTATAGCGAATTATCAGCGAATTATTTTGCTGCAGATAACATTACAACTAGTGTTGCAGAAGCGACACACACAGCACGAACTTCTGAACTCAGTCAGCGCGTCGGGCTCGTAACGAATCGATTTGTTCGGAAAATCTGCGTGCGCTTTGTAATTACCGTGCCGGGAGCGGAAAGCTTGGTGTGAACGGTAACGCCCGGATTGGCGGTTTACGGCAGTATTATGCAAGTTCACTCACGTTCGTGGTGGGCGTCAAATGGTCGCCGTCACCACCGCCTTAGGCGTGGTGAAATCGAAGATTGGTGATTGTATGCAGTGGAGGTATAATAACGTGCTGGAGGCTAGCATGAACGGTGAAATCCGAAATAACCGTACACGAGTGTCACTTGAGGTATCTGTGAGCAGGCATAATGTCAGAGAGTATAGGATAAGCGGTAGATTGAAGGGGTGTGTTTGGAACCGCTGTAAGAATATTCGATGCCCGCAAGCAGGCACCAGGAAGACTACCCACACCTCGAGATGAGCTCGCTATAAAAAGCCGGAAGAGAAGGAAGGTATATTCTTGTTTGTTTATTTGTTCTTCAATGAGAAGTCTCCCTGCTTGGGTTTGAGGCGTAATGCGAGCTAACACACAAATGTCGAGCATCGCAGTACGAGACCCCCCGATAATTTTCTTGCCCTTTTTGTGTGCACTAACGTCACGTATGCCCAAGTTTATTATTCACATTTGAGACAAACAGCTGAAGAACTGGTTGTTTCGAGATGGATTGGCTTTGGCTATTACATGGAAGACTAGGTAAGACTGTATGATCGCTCTTCAATGAAGCGCCAAAAGCAATGCTTTTCAAAAACATTTGGGCCTACGTTTGCAGATGGCTTATTGTAACTTGCAGAGTTGAGTGAGACAAAGCTAATGGCTGGAGCTGCCTTCATGTGGGAAAAGGAACAAAAATTGACGCACGAAGAGCAAGAAAAAAGTGCATTGACCACAGCATTACCCACAACAATAGATTTGCTGTTGCTCTTGCGGACACGATCAGGAGAACAAAATGCCCCCTGGTTACGTACGTGAATCAGCATAGAATCGATCAATGTGGGCGGCTTGGGAGATACGGTGTTCAGAGTGTTTGCTTAGAGCGCATTTCCAACGGTGACTGTTGAGAAAGATTTTAATCCACACTAAGTATTGAGATATTGTGGTAAATCGTGCACAGGTTTATGGAAGTTAGCTAGGGCACGTAAAGTGCCCTTGTGTTCATTGTGTACTGCTACAATGTTTACTTCAGAGATGCTATTCTGTTTTACCGACACATTTGGTTAACACCATTAGTTACCTATAAACGAAGCACACATGCTTCAATGGATAATACAACTGCGCAGCGATCACCTGCAATTCATTTAAGAGCGGAATGTAGGGCTGTTTCGTATGTGTATGAAAAAGGGGCGAATAATTTACTCTAGAACTATAAATATATAGTGATATGTGAAGTTTAAAGTCCCAAAACCAGCGTATAACTATCAGAGACGCCGTAGTGGAGAACCCCGAAAATTTCGACCACCTGCGGTTCTTTAACGTGCACTCAAATCTGAGCCCACGGGCTCACAGCATTTTCGTCTCCATCAAAAATGCAACTGCCACAGCCGAGATTCGATCTTGCAACCTGCGGGTCAGCATCCGAGTACATTGGCTACTGGACTACCGCGGTTCGACTAGGTTTATAGAGATGGCTCAGAATAAAATCTTTTTACTTTCAAATGATGTAAAACAACGATCAATAATGAAGAGTCCTAACCAGACTTGTAAATTTCAAACTGGAGGATAAGTCCTTGTCCACAGAAGTATAGTCCTCCTTCGCCAGACATGTACATTATTTTATTGTTTTCTATGACGACCCACGACGGCCTAAAGCACAGGCATAGCCTGCATTCCCGTGAAATTCCAGTTAGCTTGAAAACCGCACGTTTCAGCAGATCTGCTGGCGACCTTCTGGGTATCTCTGTGCAGTGACCCACGCAGACTCGCGGAGCTCTGAGAGAGGAACAGTAAGATATGTAGAGTTGGGAAGGAGGTTCAAGTGATCATGGGAAAGAATTTATTCAAGGAACGACATAATCCGCTTAAGCAGGTCAAGCAAAAAGGTGCTTTCTCATGCCAGTCGGGCACTTTTGCGCAAGTGACATCGAAAGAAGTGGCTGGCCGTAGGCAGAAAGGCACGCGTATGGGCTTGGCATCTTCGGGCGAAGCCTGTCGTTCTGTTCTAGATAGGGTGGTGCAAGATCCATGTCTCTCTCCCTTTTCTTAACCGTAGTCTTGCGTTAGCCGGTCAGTGATAGCTGTGGGATGGCAGGTGGCGTTGGCACATGCGATGGTTACATAGGTGTTGGCTGACGCAACACCTCATCCACGCCGGCACATAGTAACGGCTCACGCAAAGCTGTAGGATAGAAAGTGCCGCGAAAAAGTTACGCGGACTAGCAATATAGCGGCGAACTAGCGTCGTCTCTTGGTCAGGGGCCTTGTCGTTTTACAGTTTGCTTAACCTTTTCTTTTTCGCATCATCACCACGATTATCAACACCTTTACACATATCACCCATCGCACAAATCATGCGTGTTCAAGCCCACCGAAAGATAAGCGCTGCACATGCACGCACAAATGCATTAAAACTTCGATGAAGAATGGGCTTCCGAGCAATTCCCGAAGGGCTAAATAAACATATCATAAGGGGAAGCAGCCTACCCAGGATATGAAAAAAAAAAACAATGGCTTGCTCTTCGCTTCTGTCCTCTTGCGTATTAGAAATCATTGATAAATGCTCGCCCACAGCCTACAGTGGTCCACCGCTAAAAAACCAGACTTGCACTATGAAGGCGTGTGAGTAGCGAGAGTTTCTGAGGGCCGCAAACAGTTTGAACGAGATGGAACGAATCGGAAGCTCTAAGTTACTTTTTGTTGTATATTATTTGTGTCCATATTGATTGTTTAAAAAGCGAGCATTTTTTTCTTCACCACTTTCTACAACGAAAACGCTCTAAAAATTTAGGAGATACCACGTTAGCAATCACGACTTATAAAGCGTTTGAAAACAGCGAAACAACAACCAGCCGTCCCACAACACGAATAGCGTAACGAGTTGGTCATCCAATGCTCCAACCCATTACAAAGACTTGTTACTGTTCACCGAACAGGTGGTGGTGGTAACCACCACCTATGAACTGTGGCGTATACTGACTTCTGGCGTAATTACCCATCGTCACCAGCCACTTCATGAACGATTGGCCGAAAATTCCTTGCTAGTCTTTAGTGGATAACACGCTGCCATGGTGTGTATGAAGCAAGTTTGCTTGCAGCAGTTATCCAATGAGTGTTTAGAAAAGGCTCTGAAAGGCCGCTATTCTAGCTTTCGCTATGACTGTGCTGCTTCTTGCGCGCAGGCCTGACGTTACATTTTTTCTATTTCGTGTGAGAGTAGTTTCGGACACTGGTGGCGGCGGCGGCGGACAACTTCGACGCTACGCGTAACGCGAGCTTTAGCGCGATAGCGTTAGAGAGATGGTTGTGAGCGAAAAATCGTCCGTGAAAAAATATTTAGCAAGAAGCAAATAAAATAAAGAACAAAATTTTCGGTGCCATTGAGGATCAAATTCGTGTGGCAAGCAAGTGTTCTAAGACAAAGCTACGATGTTACTTGCAGCTTCTTCGAGATAAAAACATAACATAAATGCCATGTAGTGGAAGGAGTCTACTTAACGCGTTTTGTTCGACAGGTGTCATGATGAAAACGAGCCCATTCGGCGATTTGTAGGCGCATTTGGGAGGCCGTCAAACTACGTCGAAAAAGCCGGAATAGTGTAGCCATCGCCACTAAATGCACAATGTAACTTTCAAACAATTCTAAAAATGGACAACTATTTCCATCTAGCGGAAAATATATCATGTCTTTCCAGAGGCGTTTATCAGGCAAACAGCGAACGCTAGATAATGTGTTGCCATCTGTGAGGCGTTGTGAGGCTCTTTATCGTTTCTGCAATGGCGACCGCGTGGCGTGTATCTTCGAGGTCATGTGACTCTTATTTAAAATCAAAAGTACCCTTCGTGCGCGTGTGGTGGTACAATCTACTGTGTGTGTGTGTTGTGTGTGTGTGTGTGTGTGTGTGTGTGTTTGTTTGTGTGTGTAACAAAACATAATAATAAGTATGCACATAGGGGTTGAAGGGCACACTGGGGGCCGGATTGCGCTATCGCGTTCAAATAATAAAGGCGAAGTTTAAGGGTCCCCCAATTTTTGATCGCATCACAGCTTTCGCTGTAAACATTGCACAATGTTTCTTGCAACTGTAAAGCGTGTATCCCACTTCTCTAAAGAATGACGAAGGATGACATTGTGAATGCTTGCCTACTACACAATCATTTATGACGTGGTGGGTAATCTGCAAATGTGCTTACAGCAGCTAACCAAAAAAGTGTAAAAAAGACTCTGTAAGGCCACCCTTCTATCTTAAGCTCTGAAAGTGCTGGGCCTTCCACGCAGACCTGGCGATTTTTCTTGATTTCGACTATTATATCCTTGATCATGGTTTGTTCCCTGACCCACTCTGCTCTCTTTTTCTCTATTGACGTTACATATATCATTTTCATTTTTAACACTTGCTGCGTCGCCCTCAATTCAAGTTGAACCCTCTTTGTTAGTCTCCAGGTGTCTGCTATGTAGGTAAGCCCGGACATTATGCTGCTGTTATATACCTTCTTGTTGAGGGTTAGTAGTAGATTATCATTCATGATTTGAGTAAAAGTTTTATTTTTCTTCACTTCATTCGAATTTTTATAGTTGTTTTACTCTAATGGTTGTTACCTGTCCTAAGTAGACATATTCATTTACCACTTGCAGCGTCTCTTCACGCATCCCAAAGCTCTGTTTTTTTTGTTGTGAGACTATTGGCATTATATACTTTAGATTCATGCAGATTAATTTTCAGATCCACTGTTCTTTTTTCCGCGTCCAGTTCAGTAATCATGAGCTGTAATTCATTACCTGAGTTATGAACCTCACGTCACAATCATATTATCCATGAACTCTTATCTCTAACTCTTCCCAGTCTAGCGACCAGAAATTCTGCTATAAACACTCGCTTAATTGCATTGGAGACATCGTGTCTCCCTGCCTTACACCCTTTGTTACTGAGATTCCTTCACTCTCTTTTTCGAGGACTATGGCGGCTGTAGATCCACTGTAGATATTTTCCAATATGTTCATGTAGGGTTCATCGGTGCCCTGATTTCGAAGTGCCTGCATCACTGGTAATGTCTCGACTGAGTGAAACACCTTTTCGTAATCTATGAAGGCTATGGTTGTTTGTATTTTGCGCATTTATTTATCATCTAGTTGATAGTAGGAATATAATCTATGGTGGAGTAGCCTGTAACAAATCCTGCTAGGTCCGTGTGTTGATTGAGCGCTAATGGGGCTTTCATACTATTAACTATTGTTACTTGTGAACAGTTTGTAGATAACAAATAATAAGCTGACCTGCCTGTTTTTTCAAGTCCCTGGCGTCTCTTTTTTTACAGATTAAGATGATGTTGGCATTCTTCCGAGATTCTGGCACCCTTCCACTCAAGAGACACTTCGTATGTAAGGTAGCCAGTTTTTTTACACAATTTCTTCGCCACCTTTCATCAATCAGGTCCGTTGTTATCTTATCCTCATGAGTGGCTTTGCCACTTTGCATTCCTTTTAGAGATTCCATTACCTTCCCTGTCATTACTGATAGGATGTCGAATTCCTCTGGGCTAATATTGCTTTTTACGATATCTTCCAGGTTGTTTCGGCTTTTGTGGAGCTCTCTGTAAAACACGTTCGCCAATTTTGCGATTCCTTCCACATTGGATATGTCATTGCCTTCTGTCATTGTCTTTGCACTAAAAGAAATTTGCTAACGCTTTGATATGTTTCCACTAACCGACATTTACGAATCTACACACCCATACATCGCCTTCAACTCGGAACTGCTTACACAAAGCACTGCCTACTTCGTATTCAGCGTGCAACATCTTCAGCATGTTCATGCAGCCACGACGACGAGGATATATGTCACCTCTTGATCGACTGTCCGAAACCCGACACACACCGAAGGCGACTAGAACAGGAACACCATAAGTTTTATACCAAGCGGCCATTTGCGTTGAATAAAATACTAGGTCCATGGCCATCCGAAACAAATGGCAAAGCAATGAAGGTGCTGCAACACTTCTTCGAAGAAACGAAGATTTGTTACGACTGGTGAGTGGACAAAAGTTAAAATTGAGCCTGCCGTCTACGTGTTTGTTCTGCCCTAGAAGAACTTTCGCTCTCACTCATGTAGAACTGTATACATGTATATATACTATTGTTTTTTTTATTTTCTTTATTTGTACGAATCAAGTGGAAAGAAGTAGCCGTCGCCAAGTACGGTGACAAAAACTCTTTCGTTTATTTTCCATTTCAATAAAAAAACAAATAATTATCACCTCTGACTAACCATTCCTAATATTAGCCCACTATCAGCTGTCAGCAGGTGAATCATTTACTCAAAACTGCATTTGCTGCTGGTAGCAGTGTCCGAACCTGGATGGTTGATGTGTGATCAATAATTCATTACACTTCGTTCCGAAATTTGGGTAAAAAGACGTAAAGGACATAACTGCTAAAAATACACATAAAAAGAAGTATTATCTGCTCACTATATATAGCATTTGACGTAAGCATGTGGGAGGTAGTGGCCAGATACTGCACCAGGGTGGCCAATCCTTCTCTGGTGAGGGAGTGCGTTCTCGGAGGTGTTTGCCGGTGAGGCCGCACACCAGGCCTCCTAATGCAGTTCCATCAACACGCGGATTTTTTTCTTATCCGGTTGGGAACAGCGCGGTACCGGGATTTGAAACACGGACCTCTTGCATGCGAGGCGGATGCTCTGACCACTACGCCATCGCCGCAGGCCATAGTGCTTCATAAAGAAAGCAACAGAATACCAATCAAGAAGGGTGTAAGGCAGGGGGACACAATTTCCCCAATGCTATTTACCGCGTGCTTACAGGAGGTTTTCAGAAGCCTAGAATGGGAACAGTTAGGGATAAGAGTCAATGGAGAATACTTTAGTAACCTGCGCTTCGCCGATGACATTGCATTGCTGAGTAATTCGGGGGACGAATTGCAACTCATGATTACGGAGTTAGACAAGGAGAGCAGAAAGGTGGGTCTTAAAATTAATCTGCAGAAAACGAAAGTAATGTACAACAACCTCGGCAAGGAGCAGCGCTTCGAGATAGGTAATAGTGCACTTGAAGTTGTAAAAGACTATGTCTACTTAGGGCAGGTAATAACCGCAGAGCCTAACCACGAGATTGAAGTAACTAGAAGAATAAGAATGGGGTGGAGCACATTCGGCAAGCACTCTCAAATTGACAGGTAGATTGCCACTATCCCTCAATAGGAAGGTATATAACAGCTGTATCTTGCCGGTACTTAGCTACGGAGCAGAAACCTGGAGACTTACAAAGAGGGTTCAGCTTAAATTGAGGACGACGCAGCGAGCAATGGAAAGAAAATTGGTAGGTGTAACCTTAAGAGACAAGAAGAGAGCAGAGTGGATTAGGGAACAAACGGGGGTTAAGGATATCATAGCTGAAATTAAGAAGAAGAAATGGACATGGGCAGGGCATGTAGCGCGTAGACAGGATAACCGCTGGTCGTTAAGGGTAACTGACTGGATTCCCAGAGAAGGGAAGCGGGTTAGGGGGAGACAGAAGGTTAGGTGGGCAGATGAGATTAAGAAGTTTGCGGGTATAAATTGGCAGCAGCAAGCACAGGACCGGGTTAACTGGCGGAACATGGGAGAGGCCTTTGTCCTGCAGTGGACGTAGTCAGGCTGATGATGATGATGATATATAGCATGTGCGGGTGCAATTCGAGATTACCGTTGTCGCATTTCATGGGTGACTGGAACGGAAGGGGGAGGGGAACGTGGTACAAGATACAAGCATGAGCGAGAGTTCATTAGAAAGTGTGATGTTTTATTTCTGGCCATATTTTCATGGGCGTATGCACTAATATTATGAATAGTGTGATGAGACTTTTACCCTGCGGAGTTATGTCGGTACGCCGTGTCTTTTGCGCTCAAAGCCAAACCAGAAACTGCCTATTCTTGCCTGATCACCAGTTACTGGTCATCAAGTGAGCTTTATTCATGGTTCACCAGCCGCGCGTTATACTATGCTCGCTCCTTGTTGACACAGCTGGGAAGCGAATTTCCCTGGATGAGTATATAAGTGCCATCGAAACATCGAAACGCACATGCTGCGCATCTCGAATACTCTTAGCATCAGTAATCACTTCGGCTTCAGGCAAGATATGCAATATTTTATTGTGTCAAGTCATATATGTATGGCAAGATACACTGTCGGTATAGAAGTAAAAACGAAGTACGGCGCACTGGCCCACCATTTATTTGCGTAGTATGAGCAGGTGGGAAGGCTGACAAATGTACGTGTAGTGACAGCTACGATCTAGTTGTGCTCGCTAATTTATTCTCAATTACCACCAAGTTTGAATATGAATAATTATTCGCTCATATTAACTATGACAGCCCTGGTGTTGAAAACGCTGGTGAGTGTAAGCGTATGTTAGGGTTCTAATGGCTAATGGCGGCCGTATCAGTGAAAGGCGCCTTAGTGGGTGTTACCTCGCGTAATATTGCGCACCATAAAGAAGGATGAGCGAGCCTGAGGTGTCATAACGATGGTGCTGTGGGAGGAAATAAGACTGATCTCTGAGATATTGAGTCATCCGGTTAATTCATCGCGGAGCTCTTACCTTCTCCCTATAGGAATAAGTTTACATAAAGTGTCACTAGGCCTGTTTTTTCCCATTTTCCCAAATCATGCGCACCAGCTTCTGAACCCGAAGGCTGTGACGCTATGAATGGATAGATCCAAAGCAATCCTTAATCGCAACAGGGCTTCTGCGTTGCACGGAAGTTTTTCGCACCAAGTCAAGAATCGCGGGTAGAAAATAGACTTGGGTGCGAGGCCCACACGTGTTACGTAAAGACCACTGGTAATTAGTGGCTAATGTCGTTCTGAGGCTTCAACAATTGCGTCAGCGCACGATATATGGCTGGCAAAGCTCGAGGCCGCTCTCAGGGTTGCATAGTGATGCACATCTCGTTGAATCACGAGTAGCTGCCAGGTGCCGTTTTTCGACGTAATTACCGTGGGGGTTTTCTCAGTGGCACTTCCACGACTCCTCAGATTGCACATTTGTAAGGTAAGTGCGATTGCACGGGTGTGCGTGTTACATTGGACAGCGCATGTTGCACAGGTTACAAAAGAGCGGCCTCAACACTGTGAGCACCTGAAGTGTTTTCACACTTTAGATGCCTTCGTGCCTCCAGGTGCACCATTCATCCCCGTGTGTGGCAACGTTGTGCAGCTGTTGCAATCATCTTTTGCGTTCATTTTTTGTATGTTTGCTGGACAATTGACATGATGTCGCAACAGTGGCTGTGCTGTCAAAAGTAATATATTCTTCGTTATGTTTTATTTCTTAAGCTTCTGGAACGCGATAACAAATTAGGGTGAATTCAGTTTGTCACGCATCAGATATCACAGCATTGAATTCCGTTTTGGCTGGCTATGAGTATGTGATCTGCGCGTCTTTGACACATGGCGATACACGGAAATTCTTCTTAGAAGCACACTACCTACACTACAATACAGCTATAAATCGATACAGTTTGATCTTCTTACGGCCTGTTTCAAAGATTTTCAAAGAATGCATGTGGTTTCTGCATATATTCAAGTGCAATACAGACGTTTTTTTTATTTTGTTGCCTTTTAAGAGGAAAGTGTGTGTTGAAATAAGTTAAAGCACTAGCATGCGCCTGTGTACATGCGTATGTGTGTGGCTTTGTGTTCGTATAATTATGTAAATGTGCAGGAGCATTTATGTATTTATAATATTATGTAATATGTTTGTATGTGATATTGCCGCACTGCCAAATACACAGGTTTGTAGGCTAGTCGAGTTGTCTAGAGACGTTTTTCTTTCTACAATCTCCTTTTGTATCTCACAAAGATGGAAATAAACTGAATATTTGTATTATTAAGCGCAGAACGTTAACTTTACATACCTGTCGTTTAAAACAACGACGTGTTCGATCATATTTATTAGTTCTTTGTGCCTATTTTATAGCCCTTACCTGAAAAACTATACAGGAATATTCCTTAGCTCATTTGCTGAACATGGCTTTTTGAAGTGGCGTTTTATTATTCTCAGTGAAGATGATGGAGGAAGATAAAAAAATCAGCAAATCAGCAAAATATGCTCATTCTTTCATGAATGTGTCAGCGGGATTTTATGTGGCATTGGTTGAACATAGTTCTTATTTGCGGCGAGATCGGGCTATAGGTGGCGTTAGCGTTCCCGCTAAAGTGTCGATAGAGTTGGTCGGCGGCGTGAATACAAATTTACACAGCAGCGCTTCGTTGCGTGCAGTCTGAGCTGATTGCCGGCGGATAAAATGCGTTGACTACAGTTTACTGTTAATATCTACGCTTTTCTCTACTAAATTGGTGCACGAGGCCTATGCAACGTCAACATTAGCCGCCAGTAAAGCGCATTCGGCCTTTCATAGGGAAGCTCGTCCTGGGTGACTCTCCTAATGCTTTTGCACTAAATTCCACACTAGCTGTGTTGTTTGCACGTAGTTAGCTTGTGTTCCACCTGTTACGCACTGCTGTAGCGTGACTGAACTACTTATTTACATCATTGTCATCTGCATACTACAAAAAAGGGAGAAAGAAAGATAATAGAAAGCCCGCTTATCTGTGTGATTAGTTCAGTACCACTGTTCGCAACTCATACGCATAAGATTTTTTTCTCTCACTCCGTTCCCCATGAAATGTGGAACAGTCAATAAATCTAGTCAGGAAAGCTTAGTGGAGGACAGTGCTTGCGCTGCACTGCGTTTACCACGTGTACGCAGATGTTCTTGCACCAGTAAAGATATAAAGAACTTTATATAGGTTTTAAGCAGAAAGCTTTCATCGATGAATTACGTGCATGACAGTGCTACAACAAAGGCTTGGTTAATGAGATAAGCATGTTCTTTTTTTTTCAGACAAAAAATGACACTGCTTTCCGTCGGTCACTAACAATGCCACACAAAAGCTGAAGACAATGTAAAAAACTTTTCAGATAAATAATATGACATCATATATATAAGACATGCCGTCTGAATTTATTTTCAACGTTTGGTCTCTTTAAAGCGTTCTTAAATCTAAGCACACAGCTGCACATGGTAACTCTGTTTGAAGTACAGTTAAGTGCAGATGTGTGACAGTTCATGTGATAGTAATAATGTGAGCGCTGAGTATTTGCTTCATCTTCATCTGTATACCCAGAAACCGTTGTAATCATCATCATTGTTAGACGCGCGGGCTTTGCTGCTTGTGGCTCTCATGTCTGTGCTGGAGAATACAACGGTCATTTCATCGTACCTGACGTCGCCTCATAAGTGGTGGAACGTGCTCTGATTCCAAAGTCCTAGTGCTCTATCCGTCACCCCTAGAGCTCCGGTCCGGTCGCTTTTAAAGACTCGTTTATAACAGACAATCCTCAGGCAATCACACTCAGTCGTCATTTTCACAAACAGTCTTCAAGCATACCAACACCCAGCATGAATCGACCGCTGCTACAACACAACGTGGAACATGAGTTCACTGGCAGGCGGCCAAGCGTATTTCGGGAAAAACTTAACCATCAAGCGTGACTCCCTTCTGCACGAAAATCGGCATTTCCAAAGTTGTCACTCCAGCACACGACACGATACGTTGCTCATTCACCCGATGCCCTTCATCCTTCATCTCGCATACGTGAGCCACCACCCGGTTTTCTATCACGCGGCTCGCCAGGTGCTTCTAACGCTCACTGTTTGTCTTATAAGAACGCCGGGTTCACCATAAACAAACTGACACATCGGGAAAATACCCAATCACGCCATGATGACTCAAAAGGGTGTTTTGCGTCTCAGGAATTCCTTTCTACAGCACCGCAGACCTACCAAAATCTGCAGTTCGAGCCTGGTAATGCCACGTCACCTGCAATATTTTTATGCAGTGTTCACCAATTGAAGAATCGAACCAACTCAATAGTACATCACACATCAAACCTCGTCCACAGTTGTCTTTCAGAAGCGTCCGTAATGAACCACGTCACCGAAGCCTCTGAAGAGCATGCTAGCAATGATGGCGTACCCGTAAGTAAGCCCGACAAGCAAGACACCAGCTCACAATGCAGCAGCTGTCTTCAAAACACGTTAACTTGCGAAAGAAATGAATGCCCAATTTTGAAAGGGGCTCTACTAGAGCCATCTTCTCAGCAATATCAGCAAAGCAAGCAAATCCAAGCTCACAAACCCATGCGACAACAAAATAGACTGCAACGAAGGCTTCGAATAACGCTAACTTCAACAGAAGCACGCTCACCAATTGAAGAACATCAAAAAATAAGATCTCCAACTCAAAGACCCTTCCAAGACAGACGTCACACTTTCTCGTACAAAGGAAAGTCGCCAGAGACGCTCCCTGCGCCTGCTTTTACACCGACTGTGACACCACAGAAAACCCCGAGAAGGACACGGAAGCACTGCTTGTACACCGCAAGTACTCAGGCACTCCGTTGCAGTCTGTCAATAAGCACGCAAACAAGCAGCACTAGGAGTGCACCATTCACGACAAACAATACGACCCCAACGTCATCCAAGATTCCTATGCAACAAGGCGTTCCAACCTTCCTCAGTCCACCCAAGAGGTAAAGCAGTATTGTCTGCCCGAACTTGCCTTGGGAGCACATGAGTAGGCTTGACTTGGTCAGTAGTATTTAGTACCCTCCCCAGTGCAGCATCTTACTTAGGTTGAAGTAACGTAAAATACCACAAACTTCATGCAAACACACTGTTCTCGAGGATATGCCTTCTATTTTAGGGCCAGTTTCGAATTTCCACACCATTACGGTAGAGTGCCCCCTGGTCCATCTGGGCGCCCTGTCATGCACCCCATCCATGCAACGCTGGTCTGCAGGAACACAGTCCAGTTTTGTTTAGCAGCCCGGTCTCAAAGCGCCTGCTCCTGAAATTTGATGCCATTTTTTTGTTTTACCACAAAATAATCGCACAATAAACTTAGCACATGCCATCCATGACAGTTGGCCGGGTCTCTCGACCAAAGCTATTGTCTTGGAGACCTTTTTCCGAGATTGTGGCTATGACACCGCAACTAATGGGGTAAAAGCTCGAAGATCTCTGTTTGTTGCTGGGAGCTGTTGCGTTGGCTCGTAATCGGAGACGCTTCCGTACCCTGGTTCTCGCACTCTAATCACTCTGTGACTCCATTTCTCATGTTTGTGAGCCAGCGTTGCAGCCCACCATGCCTTGAACGAGAGCGAAAAGACTTCTGAGCAGGTCCACAAACAATGAATTTTTCTAAGGCGTGAAGACATTGCGGAAGTCAACTTCATGTATGTTGTCGTTCCAAAAAGCCCGCCCAGTCTCCATTTCGTCAGCATGCCCAAGTACTGAGCAGTAAAAGGGAAGAGATGTTTCCTTGATACTTTATGATAACGATGTCGTAGAAAAAAAATCACCGACATATCCGACACCGAGACCGTAACGCCGACACGTAAGAAGAACTTTGTTGGACGTGCATGGGGCCTTTCATGGCGACACCATTTTTGTACGCATGATGCGTACGTAGAAGGCAGCATTGTCGGGCACACTTGACGGCTGCCACTGCACAATGTTGGTCATGTCAATCGGCTCGTTAACCACTTGCCCTTTTATGCCATACTGGCCGCTGCCGTCAGTTGAATGCTAATGCTTATTTAAATGGCAGAAATAACAGACGTCTTCGTCAGGCCTTCTACAAAGGCGTTCAGAGCAGCCAGGTGAGCGGGCTTGGGAGGATATCGGTACCTGTGCGTAACCCTATCGTGTAGGAACTTGTCACGTGCTGCCATGCCTACGAAGCGACGAGGACGAAGTGGACGTAGATGCGAGGAGGTGAGCGCGTGGTCCATCGAAAACCGATACTATGGGTAACGGCGCGCCAATTAGCGAGCATTGTAGGAATCGGCAGGGAAGAAGCTGTGAGCGGTGGCCGGAGAAGTGTAGACTTACAGCACTGGTGCACACGCTGGCCACCACAGCCATACAAGGCTTGAGCATAAGAAGCTTCAAGCTCCTAAAATCTAGTGTCTGAGGTAGAACTAGTTTGGCTACGTATAAATTACTTGTATTAAATGCGCTCAGTCTTGCTTAACTTACGCTTAATTTATTTCGGGTTTATTGCGCTCTACTCGGTGAGAAGCAATATGTATATAGGTGAGCTTGGCTTCGGTAGCATCATTGAGAATTCGCCTTTGATTGCTAGATTCATTTTAGTAAGTTAGGCGTGACACACACGTAGTCACACTCAGCTTCATTAAGTGAGAGTGTGCTAAAGTAGGCTTAGTTAGACTTCATTGTCCCCATTATCACCCTTCATGACTTCTTTACCCCTGTCCCCCTTGCTCTGTGCAAAGTAGCAGGCTAGAGTGAACTAGCCCTCTTTGTCTTCTAATAAATTATCTCTTCATGCATGGCTCAACATGGCTATTCTCTGATTAAAATATCTTTACCGAGCAATACCAAGCTTACAATGAGTTTATACTATAACGAACTCTACGAAAGCAAAAACTCTGGATCGAGTATAGATCTGCAGCAACTTAAAATAATGTTTGTTTTTGTCATTACTTCAGCAAGACAAACAGGAAATGTTACAAAATGACTCCTATTGCTAGAAAACGTACAATTAATGATTACTACTACCTGAAAGTTTAGGCAGACGCAACGCTTATGTGATTACATGCCCGATGATATGGTTATATTTGTTGTTGCATCGTCTTAATCGTTATACGAAACCTCCCCTGCGTCTATTTATGTGGTTTGATTTCGAACTATTTTCTACTCTTAAAATCGAGCCCTGGAACATTCGAGTCCCTCAAGGGCAAGCTAGTTAACAACCACTCCATCTGCGCCATCGCTTCACGTAACCAGCTATCTAGGCGTCCTGGTGAAGCTCGATTTGGTGTCTCTTATTTTTTACTTCTATACTGGGTGAGGCAGCATAAAGGGGAATCAATATTTACTAGCTGAGACACGCCATTAGCCAGCGCCATTTAGCAGCCAACAGCCGCAAAATGGCACACGCCAAGTGCAATGAAGGCGTGACGATTCCCTTTTTGTGCAGTTATGATTATACTGTTTTCGGTTGTCACTCGTTTCGAGCGGATATTTCTAAGAAACCGCTCCATTCCATACTGCCTTCTGCATTTGGAGCTACTCCAAAGTGTCGCCAGGGAGTGGCTGTTTCTCCTGCGTGCAATGGAATGAGTGCATTTTGAAAAACAAGAGGAAACAAAATGGAACGGGTTGCACGAAATGTCACGAGAGACGCTTTCAATGCTTTCGCATTGTTCCTACCCCTTTGTACAGACGATGCTGAAGGCGCCACTAACGAACTATAGCTGGCGTTCCGACTTGCTGTTTTGTTCAAATTGGCGCTTGCTGTTTTGTTGAAATTGGCGTGGTAGTGTGCGTGCGTATTTGCTGGATGTGCGTTTGTGTGCGGCCGTATTGCGCAATGACGGCCGCAATGAAGACTATGGGCGCGACAACAAGGATACGCTTCGTTTCCTAAAAGTTTTTTTTTCTGCAATTTGTTTGCATTTTAGTTTGCTGGAGCCTTCTTTGTAGTTCGGTCTTTCTAACGCTTTTTGCCCGTATGTTGCTTGGCAATACACCATGAACAAGAGCTTTGAAATTGCACGAACAATACAAAGATGCCGTCAGTCCATTTTTAGGTACGCATATGACATACACGAAAAGAAAATGAACAGAAAATGAGGCTGCTTTGCAGAAAAGGAAGTGAGGCGTATTAGGTTTAAGGCTATAGAAATGAATGTTTCTTTTTTGGCACTTGTCTTTTTTTATTTTGTAGATGCTCGAAAGGGTCGCCAACTAGCATATTAGGGCGGAAATATCACGAGGGTAGTGAACGACGGGCTACTCTTAATATTGAAACAGAAACTAACTGTACCTACACGGGGAAAAATGGAAAGAAGTTTTTTATACTGTGACATTGCGAAAACTAGGACACTGGATAAGGAATGAAAATTGCGGGTATATAGCAAGTTGTATATTCACCCTTTTGCGCTTAAGAATTGAGGATTCCTAGCTAAGAAAAGTTCGTGCATGACATCGAATGGGTAGCGCATAAGACACAGAACAAAAGTTGAAAACGTATACAGCTGACCCTCAATGGTACACAGGATACAGACAACACAAGATACTTAATGTCAATAATTGAGAATCACATCCCGACCAGCTTAAACTCCTTTCGATGGGCAAGACGCCATCTGCTTTTCTTTATTCCTAACGTACTCACGTGCCCAAACAGGGTTTCCGTACCCTTCAGATTAGAATTCTTGTTTTGTTGACGTCTTTGTTTTCCTTACTGTGTAGGCAGCGTTTTTTACGGAGGCTCATGCTATTTTAGCTACATGTCTTACATTGTACACGCCCATTTTTTTCTTTGCCTGTGAACCATGGGCTATGTTATGTGGAAACTGTGAGTCATTCTACGCCAATTGTTCCAGACGTGTCACTCGCCCAAAAATATTTTCTTTAAATATCCAAGAAAAATACACACTCATAGAAGGTTGTTCTAGAGAACTTTCACATATATATCAAGCAGCAGCAAAAATGTGTTTCGTGAGTGCTTTACGGAGCCGGTCCAAGTCGGGAGTCAATTTTCGGTCGTCCAAAAGAATTCTCCTGTAACGGATGGTTCGACTATAGCGGAAACTTGTTTTTATTTCTTTACATAGACTGCTTTCTGAATTTAGGTATTTCTGCCAGTCAGTTGGCTATTTGCAAAGGTTCCTCATGTGCTTGCCATTGCGCAAAAAAACAGTCACGTCAACTAAGTTTATGCTGACTGGGGAATGTAAGCGGGAAAAGAAAATTGATAGTTCTGTGTCGTTTAAGTCAGTAATGTTGAAGGTCGTTCGGATTCACCAATTTGACAATTTAGGAATATTTCATTGATGAAGTTCGAGTGGCGAGGAAATAGTTTTCTGGCACGACATTAAAAATGCCCGCATAATTGGGACTTATTGTCGTGCCCACGGAGGTGCCGCTGGTTCAAACAGAATGTTCGCCATTTACTTCAAAGATATTAGGTTCAAGAACCAGTCCTAAAATAATGCCTAAGGCGGAACCATCAAGGGCTTGTCAGCTACGGAGTCGTTAGCAGCGTGGAGTACAAACCAAATTTCGTCAACGGTGAATGCCTGTGTACAACTAAGCGACGTCTAATGCGACCGAAACAGCATCACTTGCAATACGGCACAGACTAATCACATGTTAATGCACCTGATATATAAAAAAATCACAACATATCCACGGAGTGAAAGATGATGAGTGGGGCAGAGCGTTCGTCAGCCCATCCATGCTTCCATCCGTCCGTCCGTTAGTTCTGGCTTCCGTCCGTCCGCGCGACCATCCGCGCGTCCATCCATGCGTCCGTCCGTCTGTCCATGCGTCCGTCTGTCTGTCCATGCGTCGGTTCGTTCATCCGTCTGTCTGTCTGTCTGTCTGTTCGAGCGTCCATCCATCCGTACGTCTGCGCGTCTATTCATCCGTCCGTCCATCGGCTAGTCTGTCTGTCCGTCCGTCCATGCGTCCATCTAGTGAACACTCCAAGTACCGCCATCTCGCATCTCGCATCCCCTGTCGCTAATAGTCGCTCTAGAGCGGGCATGTGCCACCGGTGGCTAGTGCTACATACATACATACATACATAGATACATACATACATACATACATACATGCATACATACATACATACATACATACATACATACATACATACATACATACATACATACATACATACATACATACATACATACATACATACATACATACATACATACATACATACATACATACATACATACATACATACATACATACATACATACATACATACAAGGGATGGACAGACCCACGCCTTAAGGAGCTTCGCCGCGAAAAACGTTAGGAGGAATAGAATTGTTTGGGCTTTCTACATCACGAGACAGACTTTCCGTGCTTGGAAATATTACTGAAACTATATTGATAAAATTATAAAACTATGATGGTTCCTATTTCTATTGATCGGTATAGATTGTTTTGCTATGACGGTTAGGGAGCGAAAAAATTCGGGCAGCAACGGGGCTTAAAGTAACTAAAATTTTGTGTGTCGATGCTGCAAATTAATATTTTCTTCGATCATATATGTCTCCTGAAGTTCATTTTTCCTTGGTCTTGATCTCTCCGATTGCGTCGCAACTCGCAACTTAAATAACTTTAAAATGCGTGATCAAGCAGTCATTTCTATGCCTTACAACAGTCTCGTGACACCTTTCTCAGCTGGTTTAATAACAAAGTTGTCACGGCTAGCCAGGATTTTGATAGCTTACATTCCTTGGGCACTGAAGTTACTACAAATGGTGATTGCCTTTTTTACATTTGAGGTACATCTTGCTTCACTGTTCGGATATGTAAATTGAGACTTGACTCATTTATTCCTCTGCGAAGAAGGAGTGCCGTGCTTAGTAGAGAAAAAAGTGGCGTTAGATGTAGGCTGATCATAAAAATATTTGCATAAACGCGTTTCTTTTGCAATTTTGCTTGTCACTGATTTGCTAGAATTCATATCCGCGAGTGGCAAGACAAAAATTACAATAAAGAAAACTCCACTGTTTTCTTGATAAGACGGTGTTAGAAATATTTACTATATTTTCATTTATTTCGGAGGAATAATGCGTTAAAGCATTGCATAATAAGTGGTGATGACGCTTGTGCAAACATGGTAGAGCTGGATATGGTAGAGCCCTTATTGCATACCGCGCCCCACAGCTTATAAATCAATTAGGTGAACAATTAAATTTCAACCTCTCAATAACGCAATTTTAATATCACATAAAACATCTCCTCAATAATTGAGTATAGTAAACATCACGTTTCCAATAAACTTCTGGCTAGGTTCCACTTATACTCTCACCTTTAGATACAAAACGCGTGTATATACAGTAGCATGTACGTAAATATGGGCAGATGTATGTATTAATATGTGAGTGTATTATATGAATATATCAATATGTTTGTGTTTTTTAGTGATATGTAATGAAAAGAGCCTCGATGTCTGATTCTGTGTGTCTATGCAGCCTATTTTTTGTACTTTTTTGTCACCTATTTTTGCTTTTATGCTATTTCTGTGTTTATGTTATTATGCTGCTCCCTGTATTGTGATAATTATTATTCAATGTAGCACTGTTTGCTGAACTTTTTTCGCGCAGCGAAGTCATGTCAGGCCGAAAATCCTTTAGCTTCGCTTCTTTTTTCTGTATTCCCTCCAGAAATAAAATCTGTTCACTTCAAAATAATCGTGCACACAGTTTTCATATTTTTTGTCACTGAGTTTACGAATATTTTTTTGTGTTTAGTTGTAAGCAACGCCTTCTCTTGAGCAGTAAAATTACGAGGGACAAAAATCATATTAAGCTTGTTACCTTTTTGGCGAATGACTCATAATTGTAAGTGAACCCCAGAGAAGCTTGTCATAGTCTGTAGTCCAAACTCGACAAACCATTGCTTGCCATTTCACACGTGGCGGTTATCAAAGTTTTAGACACTGTAGATAGAGCATGCTGATCGCAGCGAGTACGCTTTTAACACGGTCACTCGTTTTGCAGGTATTCTGGCGTTGGCATTGGTGTCACTGTTTAAGAGTGAAAAATCGTCTTGTTAGTGAGCCATATATTGAGAGAAATACAAGTAAAATAAATTTCAGATAAAAATCTTCGGGTCCAAGTGAGGAACGAACCCAGGCTGAGTGCGTGGCTGCGACGGAGCTAGGATATTTTAAAACACGATGGGGATTTTTCCAGCGCGCGAACACAGGAAGAAATTAGACAGCGTAGAAAAACCAACGCTCTTTTTTTCTACTCTGTCCCATTTCTTCGCATGTTCATGCGCCGGAAATTGCACCATGATGTACCAAAACCAGCTAGCCCAAACTCCTACACCTGTTGAAACTGCTTGGAAATCACAAAATGAGTGTCGTTTATTGGAATGAGTCTCCGTAACGCATCATAGATTGCATAGCAGAAACGCATATTCATGCCTGGTGTTGAAATATGAATTCAGCAGCAAGTGGGTGTTTCAAAAGCCTCCCATTACAAAGCACTGAGAAACATCTAATGACAATTAGCAGTATGATCATCAGCAAAGCAGACAGCTGCTTCAGGTGGCATGTCACAATACAAACGAGCTTTGGGCCCTTCTATGGTTCGCAAAAAGAATGATGATAGCGTAGTGTGAACTTCACAACTGGGCTTTTGGTAGCCATTCAAAGATATTTTGCGACGGAAACTGTTACGCGTACAATCGTTTGTTTCCTCACAGCACGGTTGTTGCTTGCATTTAGAACGGAAGCAGGCTAACAATTAAGAAGATGACGGGCGCCAGGCCTGATCACGCTACCGTCATCTCCTGTTAAAGGCGAAGCTGAAGCGTCTTCCAATTTTTCAAGGACTTTCGTAATTTTCAAAACATGTACAAATGCGTCACCGAAAGGGCTTTTGCTCCGGTAGATGGTGGTGAGTTGGTTTGTTTGGTACTACTGGAGCTAACACAAAGTTTTCTTTCAACATTATTCATAGACATGGAAAGGTACGCTGGTTTGTCCACTTAAAACGGTGATGTACCTGTGAATCATCCATAAGCATTGTGCAAGATCTTGTATATTATTGTACAGTAAACATTACATTACCTTTTTAGGGCACGGTTGACTGCCGTGTTATGCCGATTCCTATGAGGGAGGGTTCAACCGTGTTTTCTTAACTCGTAGTTTTTTCCCGGAATAACCACACCAACAATAGAAACGCAGAGACGCTGATAGAAGGAGCGCACTGGAGCACGGAGACAAATAAAACACAAACATACGCGACTCCTCCAGTTTTGACCATCAAAAACGTTAATGGTGTTAGAATGTGTGAAACTATTGCCACTGTGCGGCTCTTCTTCTGCGGCCAGTAATTTATGCCCTTCTATGAACGACTCGAAGCCGCTACATTATATCGCCCAAGTGATTAATCGTTGGAAAATAGACGGTTTTCTTTCGTCCCTCCCTGCCAAAACCTACGCGGCATTAAATCAGCATCATCGTGATGATGCCCACTTGCAGGGGATTTAGACTTCTCATGTGTAAAAGACGGGAATGGTAGCATACCATAAACACCTTGTGAGTCACAGCTAATTTGTTTGAATTCAAGAGATGAGCGTATACAGTGTAGCTGGTATATAACCCGAGAGCAGGTGGGCCATGGATTAGAGAAACACTTTCAATAATAAATAGGAGGTGTGCTTAGTATAGCATTTAACAATAATTGTACCTTTACGAACTCGCTGTCAAGATATATATATATATATATATATATATATATATATATATATATATATATATATAATGCATTGTATTCACAACTTCGTGTAATCAACAAATAGAAGAAAAGTGAGCAAATTATTCAAGCAGTAAATGCTGCAAGCAATGATCAATTTTGCGAGTTCATTCGTCTTTTTTTTTTCAAACAACGAACGTAAATCGCTCACTTTACAATTCATGTTCTCACTAAAAGTTGTCTAGTCCACTGTAAACTATCAAAAAATTTAATATTATGAATAAAAGTTTGTCAAAACCTACGTACCTTAAATATCGATGTCATTCGAAGAATGGGTATGAGAGGTGACTGTGTTCCAATTTTTTTATTGAGCTAAACGTCCCAAACTGGCGCAAAAATATGTACAAGTGCACGCCAGACATACGTTAAACAGCCACCTATGTTTTGTATAAGCAGTTCTTTACAGTTACATAACGATGCGAACGACGGCATGGATATTAGAAATACCAGTATTGCTATGGTGATATGAAGCAGTGGGGCTCGCAAGCATACTAGCCATTGACACTGCTACCAAATCAACTTCAGCGGATGCACCTAGCTACAATGGACGTTAACAGATGTCATGTCTGTACCAGAGGAGTAAATAAGTAATGTATAAAAATTTGGTAGCCGATATTTCAAGCAAAAATGAAGTTTTACGAACATTAGGGTCTGTTTGAAAAGTAGTTTTGAGGCCTGGCGTGGCTCTGTGGCAGAATACTTGATCGCCACGCAAAATGCTGGCGTTTGATTCCTGCAGGGACCCGGACATTTATCTTTATCATTCCTCGGGTGAACGTCGACGAAGTATGCTTTTTCTTAACTTTCACACGATGAAATTCCCCATGTGTGTTCTCGATTTTCCTGGGTAGATTATAAGTGTCAATAACCTGTGGCACATACCCGTATACCAGCAGCACATTACCCCCGCGTGTATGTGCTACTGTCGGGTGGAAAGTGTTTGACGACGCACACGAAGGGATTGTGACCTTATTCATGTCATGACCAGCGAGCCATGTTGGCCAAACGATCTTACTCTCCCAAACTAAGTTGTATTCACCCCAAGTCACGAAAGCACGCAGACGTACGTGGATCGATCAATAGATAGATAGATAGATAGATAGATAGATAGATAGATAGATAGATAGATAGATAGATAGATAGATAGATAGATAGATAGATAGATAGATAGATAGATAGATGCTCAAAAGGCCTGCAGTACGCAAAAAAATGCTTCGCATTTAAAACTGATTAAGTGGAGTCTATATTAGCGTTTTCAGCCTGAAACCTTAATATTCCAACTTCGTGTTTGGGTTTTTCTCAAACTTATACCCTAGTGGTATGAGCCAACACTGTAATGGTTGATGTGAGTTGCTTGCGTTGTTGCCAGGACAGAGAACCATTCAGTACTCTGCCTTATTGAATTATACTTGTTGGTAAAACGGTGCTTTGCAAGATATTTACGAAATCCTATTACCTATATTTTTGTAAAACAGTTTTGTTATGATGTACTCGCCAATGTGTATGTTTGTATATGCTTAGATGTTTTATGATAACGCAGAAAAACTCATGGACACAATTATTACACATGTAGTACTACTATGAATACCCGACAGATAGAACTAAATATAAAACTCGCGAGCATCTTCAATAGTACCATAAGGGTAATTTAAGAGCTGTTTTGTAAATATTACCTCTGAGCGTGCCATGTTGCCCAAGCCTATCATGCAGGTAATAACCGTGGAACCGAACCACGAGATTGAAGTAACTAGAAGAATAAGAATGGGGTGGAGCGCATTTGGCAAGCGCTCTCAAATTATGACCGGTATATTGCCACTATTTCTCAAGAGGAAGGTATATAACAGCTGTATCTTGCCGGTACTTAGCTACGGAGCAGAAACCTGGAGACTTACAAAGAGGGTTCAGCCTAAATTGAGGACGACGCAGCGAGCAATGGAAAGAAAGATGGTAGGTGTAACCTTAAGAGACAAGAAGAGAGCAGAGTGGATTAGAGAACAAACGGGGTTAAGGATATCATAGCTGAAATCAAGAAGAAGGAATGGACAAGGGCCGGCCATGTAGCGCGTAGACAGGATAACCGCTGGTCATTAAGGGTAACTAACTGGATTTCCAGAGAAGGCAAGCGAGTTAGGGGGAGGCAGAAGGCTAGGTGGGCAGATGAGATTAAGAAGTTTGCGGGTATAAATTGGCAGCAGCAAGCACAGGACCAAGTTAACTGGCGGAACATGGGAAAGGCCTTTGTCCTGCAGTTAACGTAGTCAGGCTGATGATGATGATCATCATCATCATGCAGTACATGATGCTATAGGAATGGGGTAATATAGAAATGGAGAAATAGGAAGGGAAGACATAAAGAGAGAGAAAAGTAACTATAAAAAGGAACACTAAGCTACTGCTTAGTGTTCCTTTTTATAGATATTTTTATCTCCCTCTATGTCTTCCCTTCCTATTTCTCCATTCCTATATTACCCCATTCCTATAGCATCATGTACGAAGTGCTCAAGTTAACCTGGTACTCATCCTTACAACTAGGATCTCAGGAAAGTTGACAATTCTTTAACGAAGTAATGCGCCAATAAACAATTTAGATTAGGAGAATTGAACAAGCAGTTAAGTGATTCTAAAGTGGTCTGACGTGATGCCAGAACGGGATATAATGCTCAGTGATGTACGGCTTGTGTGTAAGATAGAAGATATATGCTACAGCTTGATGATTTTCTAACTAATGCCTGTTCCACCAAATTCGCGGAAATTTACGCATTGTAGTGCTCATTTACAATCTGTAAATGATTGTAATGTTCATGTCAGCTGCTTTTGTAGTGCTACCAGACTCCTTATTACTATATAACTCAAATGAATAAAAAAAAGGTTGCTTTCTCAAAAGAAAAGGGAAATTTTCTAATAACTTACGTTGAATACTTCTTAGTCGTGGGCTGTAGCAATGTTTTGGAAAACATGCCTTGTACTTTCATATGTTTAAAATTCAATAAAATGGAATAATTAATAGAAGCTCCGTGCCCACTTGCAGAGTATCATGCTTTGTTATAGAGGGAAATATTGTCTACTTTCTATCGCGTTTTTTTTCTAAATTAATGAACAATGAAGGAGCACGCTCAGTAAATTCCACCATACTTATAGCTGCGGACTTCCTGGCCTAGACTACAAAAATAGTCAAGTTAAATTGTAATATAAACCACGGTTAACCCGTCCCAATATGTCGCCTTTCATTGCAAGCTGTGTTTCATTTTAATTTGTTCCCCGTTCATTTCGGTAGTGCGATCACATTACCACGCTGAACGGGCAACAATGTGCTACCCCATGTGTTCTAACGGACGGCATGCATACAAGATACACCTTTGTAAAACTAGACTCAGGCTACCACTTCCATATCTCTCGTTCACTTGCCTCAGCCTCCTTATTTCCGACCGGGCAAGCTTATGTAAGCAACACGGCAAGGCGGGTTCATCCAACCAGAACATGGGCTGGAGCAAGCAGAGGCGGTGGCGTCAGTAAGTTAGAAGGATTGCCTTCTTTCTTTACAATGATTTGGTTAGGTGGCATTGGTATTATCATGCTGTTGCCTATGAAGGGTCGTAGCTCTGAAGCATGAATACTTTCAGCGCTTGCCCGCCACTACTGAGGAAAAAGTAAAAAAAAAGGGGGGGGCAATAGGTAAGTTGAAGTTAATGGAAAAAGGACAACGTGAAATTGAATTAAGGTCACGTTCTCTCAATGTTTTCGTTTGCTTCTTATGTTCGCTGAGTCGTCCCGCTAGATTGGACGCAGGAATCCGGAGAAAGCGCGAGAGGAAAGTAGTTGCGGTGAGAAAAATCGCAGGAAAAATAAATGATGAGGCTGTCTCTAAAAAGACTGTTTTGTGCGCACCTTTCTTTTTTGGACATTTCTAGTTTTCTTGCTCAAGTGCATCACCATCGCCAAGTTAGGCGATATGCTCCTGTGCAAGATAAACGGATGGTCGTTGTGCCGGACGAGGCAGGCAAGACGTGACTAGTGCAGAATCGGCGCAGTGGCTGGAAAGTATTGGCGTGCGCTTTCACACAGGCATGAAGCTACGATGATGGAACTGGCTCCACACACCACCGTATCGGAGAAAAAAAAAAGCGTTGGACAATCCCAAGGGACATGGTAGTGGTTTACTGGCACCTTTCCTCAGAATTATCAGGTTGTGTAGACGTAATCAGGCTGAAAAATATGAACACAAACTGCCAGAACGTACCAACGAAGAAGCGGAATTGAATAACCAGTCACCTCTGCACAGCCGACTAATAATGCGTGCGTATAGAGCACTTATTATGTAGTACGTGTGAGCAGGCGGTCAGCTGCTCCGAATACAAGGAGAGTTTGCGTAGGCATGGTGTGATCACTGTACCCAGCGGGGTGCGGCGGTCTTTTCGCTGCACTGTACGTACCACCGGGCCCCTTGCACAGTTTGCCATTTGGTTTTGTGTTTATGCTTAATTTATAGGTACCGGTTAGAACGGGCCTGCTGGTGCCAGACGCCTTAACAGAGATGGCATGGAAGGATAACGTCGGGTATACGAAACCGACAGACGCGGTTACGAATAGTGCAATCGCAGGGTCAAGGTGCAGGATAATCCGACCCTCCTACACAGCATTTGCTTGTGGTTACCACCTTAAGAGAACCTCCATGTTCTCCGATGCCGTGGCTGCTGCTTGATATAACGTGTTAGCCGCTTGCTACATCGTCATCGCGGGCCTCATGTCGTGAATATAATATAGATGGCTCAGAGTAGTGGAGGGAGAATGTAAACACCTTTTGCAGTTGTTTCAATGAAGTCGTAGCGTAATACAGCATGCTTGCTTCATTGGTGGTTCTGTCGGAAAACTCAGCTGCTTGTTGCTTTGTGCGTGAGTGTGCTCCACTTACGGCGTTCCTCGGCATGGTGTTGACGAGGTAACTGCGACCAATCAATATAATTTTGATGTTGCCTTGTGTTTATTTGTTTTTCGGCCCCACCACACCATCTTTACAATGTAGTGTTATTCTTTACTCTCGCAACTCTTTCCAGCTGCAGAGTAGTTTGCAAAATATTCATTTTCAAACATCATTATTGTTTTTCTCCCCTAATTTCTGACTAATTTTGCACACTCTGACAAACGCACTGCTCCACTCTGTTAAGAAGGAGATAGAAACTCATTGTGTGATAAAAAAGATATACTCTATATTATGGTAAATCCTAGTGTGTTCTAAAAATGTAGAAATGCGAGGAAACTAATTGGCGGATCCACTAAAAAATTAATATATTTTTTAGTGTGACTTTAAATTTGAAGATGAAGCACGCACACCTAACGTTTTTCTTAGTCTATAAAATTTAGGAACTTTCACTAAAAACTTTCATCTACACGCTGCGTGCGGTAGCTGATTTGTAAAAGATGCAAGCGCATGATAACGTATCGCGTCTGACATCACGGATAGAGATGCAGATCTCGAGCCTTGGCTTACATCGAGAGGCGTTCGCTTTAGTAAAAATGCATGCAAACGTGGGACCGCTCAGCTTAAAAAACACACACAATACCAAAGAAAAGCGCCTCGAGAAAAAAAGTGCTGCCATATCCACGAAGTGAATTATGAGGAGTGGGCGAAGCTGCGGGCGTAAACCTGGTAAAACATGAATCCTCCGCACATTTTCCCAAGTCAATTTTATTACTACGCTCCCCCTACCCTACGTCGCCGCACTAAATCTAACGATTACCTTCAACCGATGACACGCGCCATATGTGACATCATTCCTATTTTAGAACATCTCGGCATCTTTCATCATCAATTAGAAGTACCGCCGTCTAGTGTATAACATCTTGCATCTTTTTATGGATGGATGGATAGATTAAAATGGCTCTGCCCTTTAGATCGGGCGGTGGCTAATGCCACCAAGTCATAATACTTAGTGAACCAAAAACTTGATTTGCTTTTTCTCTTTAAATAGTACGATTAAGGACTGGTACTTAGCAGTGAAGGGTTTAATTTTCACTCGTGCCTTGACTTTAGCCACCAATCAGATAACCTCCTTCTAGTTAATTCTACCCGTTTAAAGTCTATTTTGCCCTTCCTGTCCCTAAACCTCAGTGCTTTGAAAAATTCTGAGCCATTATCCTAAACTATAGCGCGAAGCCCTTTGCAGAACATTATCAAGTGTTTCGCTGTGTCCTCCTCATCTCCACACGCACTGCATACCGCGTCTACTTCTTCTTATTTGACCCGATATGTCTTGGTTCGCAATACTCCAGTCCTAGCCTCAAACAGTAGATAACTACCCCGAGTAATATCATAGATCCTTTCCTTGGCAATTTCCTGCTTAAAAGTTTGATAGATCTCTAGTGCGGACTTTATAATCATGCCAAATATCCATGTATCAGTCTCAGCTTCTTTCACCTCCTTCTTAACCGATAATTCTTTTTGGTTTGGCCCCTGCCGTTTTCCAAGTATTTCCCAGTCAATTTTCTGATTCGCTTCCGCTATTTTGTATCTACATTCTTCATGTACAACTAGCTGAGTACCTTCCTAGCCCAACGCTCTTCCCCCATTTCTCTCAATCGCTTCTCAAACTTTATCTTGCGTCTAGCTTCCCTGCCCTCAAATGATGTCCATCCCATATCACCTTGTACTCCCTGATTTGGTGTATTCCCGTGAGCTCTTAAGGCAAGATTACCTATTCCACGTTGCTTAATTTCTAATCTTGCCTGAACTTTTGATCTCATGCACAAGACCACATTGCCGAACGTCAGACCAGGAACCATGACCCCTTTCCATATTCCTCTCAGAACATCATACCTATTTTGATTCCACAGTGCCCTGTTTCTCCTTACCACTGGATTCCTGTTACCTTTAGTCGACACGTATATTTCATGTTCCCTTAGGTACTCGGCCCCATTGCTTATCCATACGCCCGGATATTTGTATTTGTCTGTTATCTCTAGCGTGACCTCCTGTATTCTAAGCCTACTACCTTCATTATCTATAAATATTATGACTGCTGATTTTTCCTTAGTGGATCTGAAATCTAACCTATCTCCCTCATTACCGCAGATGTCCACCAATCTCTGCAAATTTTTCTTATTGTCGGTATTAGCACTATATCATCCACGTACATCAATGCTGGTAGTGCCTGTTAAATGAGTTTTCCTTGTTTGACAAAAGAGAGGTTGAAGCCCAATTCACTTCCCTCTAATTTGGCCTCTCATCCTTGTAGGTACATCATGAAGAATAAGGGTGACAGGGGACACCCCTGCCTAAGCCCCCGTTTTACCTCTGCAGGCTTGGATAGCTGTTTTTCCCGCTTTTTATTTACCTTGTTACTCTTATAGATATCCTTAAAAATATTAGTGACTACATCTTCCACGCCTAGTGTGTCCAGTATTCCCCAGATTAACTCTTGAACCACGCTATCGTACGCTCTCGTGATATCCAAAATGCTAGCCACAGGGGCCTGTTTTCCTTGTCTGCTATTTTGATGCACTGCGTCAGTGAGAACAGATTGTCTTCCAACCTCCTGTGTTTCCGAAACCCCTTCTGCAGTTTCCCCAGCACCCCCTCATCCTCTATCCATGCGTGCAGTCTTTCCTTTATAATCTGCATTGCCAGCTTGTAGACCACTGATGTCACTGTTATAAGACGGTAGTTGTTTATGTTAGCTTTGTCCCCCTTTCCTTTATAGATCATGCTCATCCTGCTAAGTTTACATCCATCGGGAACTTCTCCATCGATTATTATTTTGCTCACTGCCTCTCTCAAAGCCTGCTTAAACTCCCGACCTAATGTCTTTATCAGCATAATTGGAATGTCATCTGGGCCTGTTGATGTACTACTAGGAACCCTTTTCACAGCCCTTTCCCACTATTGTTGTGAAAATGGAGTGGGAAAATATCATCAGGCACAAGAAACGCCATTCAGTGAACAGTGCAAGAACTAAACGAGAGGTGCTACATACAGGGGACGGTAACTTCATCTAGTGAGCACTGCAGGAACTAAACGAGAGGTGGCTACATACAGGGGACAGTGCCGCCGTCTAGTGAACACTCTGCTTCTACCAATGACACGCGCCATATGTGACATCATTCCTATTTTATAACATCTCGCATCTTTCATCGTCAACTACAAGTACTGCCGTCCAGTTTATAACATCTTGCATCTTTTCATCATCAGCAACAAGTACCGCCATCTAGTGAACACTGGAAGAACTAAACGAGTGGTTGCTACATACAGGGGACGCACAGCCCACGTCTTAAGGAGCTTCGCCCCTAAAAAACGTGTACACCTTCTATGAAATTCTGTGTCATGGACCTCTGTCCTAATCCTAAATGTAGTCTCCCTGTCGTTTGAAAACTCCTGAAGAGGCGCTTTTCCTCTACGTATAGACATTTTCACTCAAGGTGTTCTGGGTGCCGCCTTGATTCTCTCTGGGCTGCGGTTAGTGCACTTGACCCCCCCAAGAAATTCACCAACGAGACTGTGACGTTGGCTTTCGTACTCTCGTGCAACAGTCCAGAATAGAGAAAATCTCTGTATATGTAAAAAAAGATGCATAGGAAACCTCATTTTTGGTCTCGCCCTTATGCCCATGGTAAGGAGCTTGGTGCCTTAAAGATAAACAAACGTTAGTCGAGGTTTCCGCCCTTTGTAACGAGAGAAGGTGGGGGGCAGAGAAGATCGGGTGATGACCCGGCTATGGCTATACTGCACGAAGTGCCAGGAGACGCTCTCGGGAGTGTATACTATATGCAACAAGGAAACCGGTTAGAATTTCACACTCGCCTTACCAGAGAGTGAGAGAGGGAAAGAGGGGAACGAACGCTGGAGGAAGGGCACAGCCGATGGAGCTGCGCGTCTTCAAGGGCTCTTTATCAGTGCGAAACGATAGATGACGGTTTGTTGTTCCAGCGGTGGCTGAAATTCAAGAAAAGAATATTCGCCTGAGATTTGCTTCAGAAACATTGTCTCTCTTGAAGCACGCAGATACACCCTGGACAAGGGTTTTACTCGTGTAAACAGGCTTGGACTATGTCTCCCTACACAGTTTTTTGCTCGGAGAACTGAAAGCTCGCTGAGTGCAGTAACGCGAAGAGGACGCGTCTTCGAAGAATGATGGTCAGTCACTCAGTGTGTTGTCGGCAGCATAGCGATTGTTATAGCGCAGGTTCACTCTTCCTCGCTTTCTCCCTTCACTCACCACCTAAACTAATACCTATCACGTGCTCGCTCTCTCTTCTTAGTCGCCACCATTTCCTTTGCTTTTTTCTCGTACGCTGGCTTATCTGTGATTGTTAGTTTGTACGCGCTTTTTTTCATCCACTCTATTCCGGTAACAAGCTCGTCGTTCCCTCCTGTTAGCTAAACTGCTTGCACTCGTAGCTTCATTGTCAATGCTTTCCCACTGTTGTTTCTGACTGTGGTAGCGAGAACGGGCCGTGGCGGTAGGGTTTCCGGCCAGCTTTTTTTAAATACCTAAGGCAGGCGTAGCGAGACCTTCTGTTTCGTTGAATTTACTGCTACACTCTTCGGTAACATGCTTTGTGCTAATGAGGGATTTCATACACACGAAACGTTGTGATGATAAGAGCAAGTAAGTACTTTTTTACTGTTTTTCCCACAGCGCACTCCACGGGTTTCCTGTGCGTCACTATTGCTTCAAACAAGAAAGTGAAGTTAAGTAGGCGTTACCCCATCACTGCTACTTCAGTGCCACCTAAAAATATGAACAGTAATCGTACACACTCACTCTATTTTTGTCAACTTATAGGCAGTGTTCTTTTGCACCAACTAGCAGTGCCTAATGCTGAGAGTGTAGATATTGCTTAGAACCTTCAGACTGACTTTGTTGAAACTATTAATAAATATCAAAGCAACCCCTCAATTAAGGGCTTGAAGCGAGCATGTGCAATGTGAGTGACGCCATGAATTCTGGTTAGGCTCTTTGATACTCATTGCGATCTTCGCAACACATTAGATAAATTTATACATTACTGCTGCAACCACGGAAGCAGAGGTTATTGCCCCAGTTTTAGAACTTAACAGGCAGAGAATATATCCGCACTAGCCCTGCTCCATTCGCAGGAAGTCTGGTGAATGTTTCTACGTGGTGGGCAACTGAACGTCTCCTTGAGAATACTCGGTGACAAGCTGACACAGGGCTGTGTCTGAGTCTGGTGCCTAGGTCACAAGGGTATGTTGGCTAGTGAGCAGGCACAGAGTTTTACTCGTGATTTGAGTGACTGAGTGAGGAGCAACGGTTATAATGAGCACGAAGGTCATATTGCATGTGATTTACTGGATGGCTGACCTGAGAGCAGACAGCGGCATGGCCCAGCGCAAATATGACTTGAAATCGATGAAACTGACTGCCTTGCACAAGTTCAGGTTAACTCATATCTATACTTGGAAAGATTGCACCATATAAACCCCAATGTTCATGGTGCGTGTCGAGACCGACGTTGCATCAGGTGACATGAGAACATACGAAGGCACAGTCACCTCTGATACTCACAACGCTGGAAGAAACTAGGGAGGCCATCCTCACTCGAACTGACCAGAAGACTGAAAGGCGTCTCCTGAATAAAGCCGGGCAAGCAGCAGGGCCCACTGGTTTCCGGGAATGTGAAAACAACCCTGGATCTTTTTGTTCAAGTTTTTTTTATTAAGAAGCTTATCATTACCATATACAATAATGATCGAAAATTTGTTCGCACTTATGAATTTTTATAGACACCATGGGAAAATAAAGAGCTTATCACCAAATTTGGTGTCCGTAAGCGGTTGCGATCCAAGTAGGGGAATGCGGAAAAAATATCACAGCATATCCGGGGAGTGAATGATGATTGTTGGGGCGAAGCGTTCGTGAGTCCGTCCGTGCTTTCGTCCACCCATTCTTTCTTGTTTCTTTCCGTCCATGCATACGTCGGTGCGTCTGTTCTTTTGTCTGTCCATCCGTCCGTCCGTGCGTCTGTTCGTATGACCATCCCTCAGTCTGTCTCTCCGTCCGTCCGTGCTTCTGCCCCTCTGTTTGTGTGTATGTTCATCAATCAGCCCGTCCGTCTATCTCTATGCCCATCCATCCGTCCGCCTATATAGTGAACACTCCAAGTACAGCCATCTCACATCATTTCCTTACGTATTCATCAAATACAAGTGCCGCCATCCAGCGGACACTCTAAGGACCGCTCTTTCAGGTATGTGCCACCGGTGGCTACATACACCACTGGAGGATGGCGGTGTAGCCTAAATCACCCACGACGTTGCCCAGTCACGCATGTAAATGAGTGATAACACACGTGCACAGTAAATGCAATGTGTTTTCGTCGTTGATCCACCACATGCCGCATCTCAGCTCCGTACAAGCAGCTTGTCGGCGTTGGTGCTTTGCTGCTGCTTCGGAAACCCTAACCTCCGGGCTAGCTTCTCTCCATTGACGTGGTCTGTTGTGGGCGAGAGTGCGTTCACGTTTGTTTTTATCCATGGCATAAAGGTGGTTGCACGGTTGACTCCTATTATACTGGTGCAACGCTGAAAACTGGGGAAACCGTTGGGCCATGAAAATGGCAGAAAGAAAATGTGTGAAGAGAAAGAAAATGTGAGGTCTGGAACGGACTTATTTTTCATCGTCATAAGTGCCATCGGGTGTTTACGTCAGCGTGCCTTTCCTGTGTGAGAGTGCGTTCACGTTCATTTTCATCAATGACAGAAGGATGGTGTTGGTTGGTTGGCCCTTAGACGCCCGAGGTCTTGAACGCGCCTATTCTTCATCGTCATGAACGTCATCAAAATGGCATATATTGAGTACCTTGCATCACCATCAGCGTCATGGTTATTGTCAACATGAGTACAGACAGCGGACAACGCACAACGGACAAACCCCGGCTTTATAAGGTGCTTTGCCAGTAACAGAGGCTTACTGCATCAAGGTTAACTTATTACTACGGGGCATTCTGCTTCGAAAGTACCTGCGTAGCTAGAGGGTACCACTTGAAGTGGTGGAGTGCCTCACATCGAATATTTTATTTCGCTTTTAGGTTTCTCAATAATACACATTGGCTCTCACTCTGTACTTTAGCAGTGCAGTAACGCTCACGAAGGCAAGAAAGGAACAACGTGACGTAAGTAAAAGCATCAAGAGACCACTATTGGCTAGATTTTTTCTCAAGCTTCGAAAAGTGTGAAAGTTTCCTAATCTCAGTGGTCTTTGTGGGGTGCTTGAATGCAAAATCTGATCCGGCTGATTGAGGAAATCACTGGGAAACTTTTTCTGAGAAACAGTCAACGAAGTTAGGAGTTGAACCCGCGATTAACTCCTGTATATCATAGACGTACGTTGGCAGGACATGGTTCCATGCCCTGCCAACGTACATCTATGCAACGTACATCAATGGAACCATGCCCTGCCAACGGTACGTTGTCAGGGCATGGTTCTATTGTTCAGAAGATGTTTTATACTCACTCAATGTCTCCTAACCTTCGTGAAATTTCACTCTGGCCTGATACTACACTGAAAGGAAGCAAGAGCGTTTTCAGATGCTATTAAGTCATCTGGATCTAAGATGGAGGAAACATTGTGCATGTATGGAGTACGAAGGATCTCCTGGAAATACGGTGTGGTCATTGGTGCAATAAACAATGAACCAAAATTGAAGGCTAGACAATATTAGGTTCTGCGAGACGAAACAAAGAATGACTTTTTTGTGGTCACTAGCTCAAATACTTTATATATGTCCTCACCGTCATGTAAACTTACAAGCTTGCATCATTTATGCTCAAGACAACAAATATCCGGACCACTCATATTTTGCTCTGCCCGGGCACGTCAGTACTTCCGGGGCCGGGAAGAGCCAGAAGCACATGATAAAGAACGCGGCCTGCTAGAAAGCGCAAAAAGGGAATGGTTTCCACCATAGCGACCAAATTGCTTCAAGATGAATTTTTCAGTACTCGTTGCTGTTTTGGCACCAACAGTTGTCTTATTATTAAGAACAGCCGTGAAGGCTCTCCTCACCGTCTTGTACCTACTATTCTGCACTTTTTTGAAATCTTCGAAACATGTGTACGTATTATACCGTTTCGTTGTAGTTATTTACGGTGCCAGTTTTTCAATAAACATTTCATCCAGTAGTGAGGGAGAAAAAAACAATATTTACAAATGAGTGGCCAGTTAGTCATTGTAAATGCATGTGCGACAATAATGAGGTATATGCCAAACAGTCCCCAGCATGTTTATAGCGATGATGGGTATATTATGTTTTGGAAGATGCATATAATCACAGGATCATATACGTACACAGCTGTGCATCGATATAGTACGGCAAGTGGGTGGCAAAGGAAAGTGAGCAGCAAGAAAGTCAAGATGAAAATGACGAGGAAGAAGAGGAGCAGGCGAGATAATAAAATATGGCAGAGTCTTGTATAGTATACACCACATGCGGAAAAAAGTGGCGTGAGAACTCATATCCAAGATGACCTTATTAACGCAATGAAGTGACGAGCCAGTGGGTTATCTTCTTAATCAATGTAGCAGTTGAATTTTTTGGATATCAGGTGCAGGTCGTAAATACCTTCTCGTAATTCGCAATTTCTGAGGAAGACTGAGAAGTGTGTTTTGGCGTGCCCACGCTGATTTAAGCAGCCGCATCTAATTCGCTCGCAAAAGAAGGCACATGCTGCTCTAGTGACTTTGGACAAAGCCAAAGCATATGACAGAGTGGATTTTTCAGTGACATCGGACATACTTCTAAGCCGGAATTTCCCAAAGTATATTATTGCATGGCTGGGAGATTGTATGAGAGGAAGAGAATTTTATTGCTTTAGAATAGCTGCGCTTCGACAAAATTTAAACAAACTCGCGGAGTTCCCCAAGAGGCTGTTTTGTCTCCAATATTATTCAACATCTTAATGAGTTCAATCCCTTACAGCCAGGATGTGCGTGTATATGTGTATGCATATGACATTGACCTCTTTGCAGTAGACATAGACATTCATTCCTCATATCAAAAACTGCAGAGGTATATGAATTTGCTAGAGGCGTGGCTAAAGACATTATGCATGTCACTATATGTAAACAAAAGTGCAACGTTGATATTTCCCTTAACAGATCCTATCTCAATTAATATTTGTTTTGAAGAAGACCCTATTCCGCAAGTTGAGTCGCTTAAATATTTGGGAATGATTTTTAATGATAAATTAAACTGGACTTCTCACATAGAGAGTAGGGCATGTAAGACACAACGTGCCTTAAGCATGATTCGCAGATTCACCAGCAGACGCTATGCTTTACGCAGGGACACTCTGCTTATGATTTACAATTTGTATATGCGTCCCATTTTAGAATTTGGATGTATGTTATTCTCAGGTGGCCCAGCTTATAAACTTAAAACTTTGATTGTTTTGGAGCATGAGGCCCAGCTTCTATGTCTAGAGCTCCCTAAGTTTGTTGCGAACAATGTTTTGTACCAGGAGGCGCACTTAACCACCTTGCCTTGTCGATTCCGTATTCTGATGGTTCAGGCTTATCTGAAATTTTATAGCTATTGGGTAAGACGATCAGAATATGCATTCATTAACGACCCAGACTCTTTCTTTCTTTCTCATTGGCCACGTTTTCATACACCACAAATATAATTTCGTCCTGAAGCAACTAGACAGAATAAACGTAAAAATTCGAGATATACCCGCAGCAAATGAGCCCAATCAAAATCTCATCATAAAATACGATTACATTTTTTCCCTGTAAGCCTGATTTTCAATCACACCGGGTCCTAAATAGCCGCTTGCAAGATTACCTTGCACACGTGGAAACAAATAATGTAATAGCGACTGATGCTTCAATAATTGATGAGAAGGCAGGAATAGGTATTTACTCTATTTCACTTGACTGGTCGTTTTCAGTAAGACTACCAGACTTAACACTTATTTTTGAAGCTGAACTTTTGGCATTGCTCTAGCACTACAAAAACTAACTTTGGACGATCACACTGCAATAATAATTACAGACTCCCTGTCCCAATGTACGTCACTGACAGCTTCATCTCATTCAGATGCCTTAAGGACATTCCTAACGCTAATTCCTCCACAGCTTAAGCTCCTAAAGTTATTATGGGTATCAAGACATTGTGGGTTAGAGTTAAATGAAATGACGGAATCATTAGCTCGAATGCCATTAAATGGCCTAATACTTTCAGTGCTTCCGGTGCTGCCCAGTATAACGGCTATAATATATCGAAATTTTGCACTCAGGGCTAATGCCATAGAATCAGTAACACCATGCAATGAATTTAGACATTTGAAATCTCGATGGAAATACGGCTGGTGTCATACTAGACAACTGGAAGTTATGCTAACAAGACTGCGGTGTCGTGTGCCCCCATTGAATCTATATTCCAACAGGGCTGGTCGGGGAATATTTCGCCTATGCAGCTTTTGTACAGATCTTGAATCAATAGACCATTATTTTTTGTCATGTCGCCGTTACAGTCTATTAAGAAAACGTCTCCTTGCCACCCCATTTGCTAACCTTGGGCTGCCCTTCACCATTGGGAATATACTCTCCCTTGGTGCTTCGGTTCTGGGATACAGCCACAGTAATGTCTTTAATGCCGTTTGCAGCTATCTTCGTGAAACAAAACGAATGCGCCTCGAAATTCCAATTTGCATATTTGTTATTATAACCAATAAAGAAAAAAAATTATTTGTTATTATAATATTAAGTGAATTTTAAACATCAACTTTAAACGTGTTCGAAATTAGTGCAATTTCAATTCGAGATAAATACTATTCTGTCTGGTCGAAATGACAAAAAATATTGCACTGTCTGTATTTACGTGTGCTTTATCCTCCTCCTGTTAGTATTAGGTATCATTCGAAAGGCTTTAAATTTCATAATTCTTGGCCAATCCCCTTGAGTGGGCAAGAGCCATAGTGAAGGCATCATCATCATCATCATCATCATAAGAGCTACTTCTGCTTACTCCGGCGTTTTTCAGTGGCAACTTAAATCTGTCGATCGGTTCTCGCTGCTCCCTTGGAGGGGATGGATGTAGACCACCACGGGTGCCTGCCGGCACCAGCGGCATCAGCGGTGGCCCTCTCCAGAAAGTGAATTGGACAAGCGAGCGACAGCGACAGTGAAGACACTCATGTCTACTATCTCATCAGTGATGACTTTCCAGATGACGGTTTCCAATCTGTGCGGAGCCGCAAAGCGATGAGTAGGAATATGAGGACATCCTCATCCTCAAGTATTCAAACTGTAAGTGAAGCGCCAAAGTCGAAAACTTGCCCCACCACGGTGGTCTAGTGGCTAAGGTACTCGACTGCTGACCAGCAGGTCGCGGGATCAAATCCCGGCTGTGGCGGCTGCATTTCCGATGGAGGCGGAAATGTTGTAGGCCCGTGTACTCAGATTTGGGTGCACGTTAAAAAACCCCAGGTGGTCGAAATTGCCGGAGCCCTCCACTACGGCGTCTCTCATAATCAAATAGTGGTTTCGGGACGTTAAACCCCAAAAATCAATCAAATCAAAGTTGAAAACTTATACGGACCTGTTTCTGCCTGCACTTCCTACCGTCAGCATGAAACGCCTTAACACTGCCCCGCCGCGGTGGTCTAGTGGCTAAGGTACTCGGCTGCTGACCCGCAGGTCGCGGGTTCGAATCCCGGCTGCGGCGGCTGCATTTCAGATGGAGGCGGAAATGTTGTAGGCCCGTGTACTCAGATTTGGGTGAAGGTTAAAGAACCCCAGGTGGTCGAAATTTCCGGAGCCCTCCACTATGGCGTCTCTCATAATCATCAAACCCCACATATCAATCAATCAATCAACGTCTTAACAGGCAGTCTGTGTCAAGGTATTTGGAAGTGCTCGTGCCAAATGAGATCACGGACATGAGAGTGAACGCCAGAAAGAATATACCGGCTGTTGACGTTTCGCACGCAAGTGCTTTAGGCGTTCTGCGCAGTGTAACTGACTTGGACGGCAATCAGGTGCGCTCTCATGTTGCCTTGGGATGTGATGTAGTAACCGACGTTATCTACAACAAAGATGTGGCTATTTCAAATAATGACTTACAATTTCTTGTCAAGTCAACAAATGATACTCTGATTGATGATGTCACCCGGCTGGGCAAGTCTCGCTGTGTGAAGATTGCGTTTAAGAGCACATCCTTCCCCTCTCATGTGAAGGTTGGGTACTTCAAACATGCTATGCGGCCTTTCTTTCAAAGCCGCTCCAGTGCCGCAAATGCATAAAACTTGGACATATGAGCAGCGTCTGCGAGAATTCGGTGGTATGCCACCGCTGCGCCGAGCCCCATGCAGTGGATAAGTGCGTCGCTACTGTCAAGAAATGCTCGAATTGTAATGGATTATATGAAGCCACATTGAAGGACTTCCCGCGTATTCAGAAGGAAATTGCCAGATTGAAGGAGATGGTGCGCGATCACTCATCTAATCGAGAATCCGCAGCTAAAGTCAGAAGGCGTCGTTTACGCCGACGTCGGTCTTCAAGGACGTCCGCTACCTCCTCGATGGGTTTGCCAGCCACCTCATCATTACCACCTCCTTTACTGCCCAGACCACATATTCTAGGAAAGACTCTAAAAGACAAGGCCAGTGAGCATACCCTATCTGAGACGGAGTGGCCTGAACTTCAAAGCGAAGCAGCATCAAGCGAACCGAAGGAGTTTCATGACGGCCAGCCCGGGATCCCGGTGCGAGATCTCTGCCACGATTTGCAAACTGCTGAGTAGCATACAATCCTTGTCTGCTAAATGTGCACTGCAAATACTGAATGCACTGAATCCAGTGCTTGCTAACATGGTATAAGCACAATGGCTCAACAAAATCTCATCTTCCGCACTGAAATTAACCGTGCGTCGATTTTGCAATGGAATGCCAAAGGCTTACGGTATCTCGGACTTTCGCCAATTTGTTCAGGCCAAGCAATTTCCTACACTTGTCATATGTGAACCAAACGTATCAACGCCTCATAGATTGTCCGGTCAAGAAACATTTTGTTCGGCCGCTTGCGAAGAACGAAGCAAAGTAATTGTTCAAATCCGCACGGACTTGACTTAAGTTTCACACCCAATAAGTTCAAATGATGACAATCAGTACGTGTGTTTTCGTGTAAAAAATAATGCTGTTTCGTCCACACTCATTGGTGGATATATATCTGAGTCAATGCGATTTGACTGCGACAAATTAAAAACATCTTAATGAGGACTGATGGGCCTTAGATGATCACCGGTGACTTCAACGCCCATCACATGCTTTGGGGGAGCACTAGGATGAATGCCAGGGGCAGGAATATTGTTACATTTGCTTCCGACTACGACCTTTCCCTCATGAGCGATAGTACCACAACATTTCTGCAAGGTCTCACGTATTGCAGTTGCCTTGACCTGACATTGGTATCACGGTGCTTCTCTCACAAAGTTGAATGGTTTTGTGATATTGAGACTCATGGGAGTGATCACATACCCACCTACGTGAAGATTGATGGTATCAGAAAAAATTTCTCTTCAGGTGTTGTAATTGGCACTGACTGGTCGATGTTTACATCGCGTGTTGAAGACGCTTGCCAAGAAGGCCTTGCCTGCAGCCTGGAAAATACCATCGCGGAAGCTATGTAAGTGTCCAAATGTAAATTATCATTCTCGTCTAAAATAACACAGTTCTACATTGAACTGGAAAGATTACGAGCTATACGAAGGCGTGCTGAACGACGATGCAGACGTACAAGATCAACTTACGACCTGGGGGAAGCAAGACGGCTCCAGAAAAAGATTTAACGACGCATGGACAAGCTGGAGAGGGAACGCCGCTGGAAAGCATTCTGTGAACCTCTAGACCCTCATAAACCACTGTCATATATCTGGAGAAAAGTTCGTGGTCTTCGCTCCTCTTCACAACAACGGCACCATTTTAAAGCTTTGGCACTCCATCATGGAAAAACAGAACTCGAGGTGGCTGAAGAATTTTGCGCGAGTGTTGCTGGGAATATTATGAACGAGAGCATCGACGCCGTGATCGTTCCTGAGACGCGATTACCAGAAATCAACATTCCATTCACCATGGAAGAACTGGGAGGTGTGTTAATCGCTTCTAAGCGCACGTAATCGCCAGGTTCTGATGGTATTACTTATAGTGCGTCGGGACATCTTGGACAAGAAGCCAGAAGAGAACTTTTACATGCTTCAACAGCTCCTGGCTCAGCGGCAGTGTTCCCCGAGAATGGAAAATAGGTCGATTATTACCACTTCCGAAATCGGCAAAATCATCATTGAACTTGACAGCGTATCGCCTTATTGCCCTCGCAAGCTCCTCGGAAAAGTGATGGGAAGAATTGTTCTATTTCGTCTCGAGTGGCACTTGGAAAGATACACCAAATACCCTTTCTGCATGGCAGGCTTCCCTTTGACTTATCGACATTTGTTAAGCAAGCGTATACAAGTGGCAAGCGCAAGCGTATACCAGTGGCACTCTTTCTTGACGTGAAGTGTGCATATGATAATGTAGCTCACGATGCCATTCTCACTTCTCTCGCAGCAATGAGCATTGATGGACGAATGTTTCAATGAATAAAAGAATATATAACCGGCAGGGTTTTTTGTGTGTGAACAGATGACGGTAAAACTACTGAACATTACACCGACTGCGGAGTACCTCAGGGAGGTGTTTTAAGCCCTATATTGTTTAATGTTGCCCCCATTTGACTGGCGGAGGTTCTGCCAAAGTCGGTGTGCCTATCCATATACGCTGATGACATTTGCCTCTGAAGTGCTGCAGTTACTTTCCCTCAAGTGTGTGCACAAATACAGCGGGCAGCAACCCTCACAACAGCATACCTTCGGAAACAAGGCCTGACTTTATCAACTGTGAAGTGCGCGTTGATTGCATTTACACGCAAACCAATGACGCCGTAGCCTGTTTACATCAATAGGCAGAGTGTCAAATATGCATAGACGCATAGTTTTCTGGGCGTAATAATCGACAGAAGTCTTTTGTGGAGTCCGCATTGTACGTACTTGAAGAGACTGCTATCTATTGTGCATATAAGGAAATTGACGTGCGGGAAAGCATGGAAACTTCTGTTACTTTTATGCTACAGCTGTACAGGGCCCTATTTCTGGGTCTATTGCGCTACAGCTTGCCGGTAATGACTAACACTTGCAAATCCAATACTCATTCATTGGAGAGTTTGCAGGGTCAGGCACTGCGTATCTGCCTAGGACTTCCCCGATGCGCTTCTACTTATGCCACAATCATGCTTGCCAAAGACCATCCGGTCAGGACATATAGAGTTGTGGATTGCCTCAGAGCGCACATTCGACATGCTAGCCGTGTTTCCGACCACCACTTGGCCCTTCTACCCTCCGGAAGACCACGTGCTACGTTTTCAGACGTCATAGCCAAGCACCTAAACAGCATTCCATCAGGATATACGCCAGCTGCGAGAATGGCATGTCCTTTGTGGTGCCTCGACCAGCCGCAAGTACGTCTACAAATTCCAGGAATCAAAAACAAAAGCAATCACTCCAGAGTAGCATTGAAGCAAGTAACACTGCTATTATTACATGAGTTGTACTTAGACCAAACGCAGATATACACTGATGGGTCCGTCTCGTCCAGCAGCTCATCAGGTGCCGCTGTAATTCCGGCTGCAGCAATGACAATCAAGTTTAAGTTGTCGCATATGACTACATCTACGACATCAGAGCTTGCTGCTATAAGGGCTGCTTTACAATATCTCCTTCAAGAACGTCCAGGAAAATGGGTCATATTCTGTGATTCGAAGGCAGCGCTTCAGAGTTTGCAGTCTGCCATGCGTAGGAGGAGTCATGACCAATTGGTACAAGAAATAAGACATTGCCATCATGAAGCTCTAGCACGAGGGCATGATAATATATATCAATGGCTGCCTGGACCTATCGGTATTACCGGAAATCAATTAGCCCATGATGCAGCCCGCTCAGCCCATGAAGGAACCCGTGTATTCCCAATTCCTCTATCAAGGAATGATGCAGCAAGACAACTTTACCTTCTGGCTCAAAATCTCACACGCACGTTCTGGTCGTCAACCAGCTTCCAAAGGTGTCAATTTTATGAACTGGATCCTTCGCTCAAGCTAAAGCTACCATCACAACGTTCCCGCTCCGATGCGACACTGTTATGCCGCCTTTGGTTGGGTGTTGCATTTACGAAGGTGTACTCCTTTCACACTGGCATGGCAGACACTCCTACGTGCGACCACTGCGGAGCAGAAGAGACCATCGAACACGTCCTGTGCAGCTGCGCTTGCTACGACACACAGCGATGCCAGCTCCAGATGGTTTTGAATCAAGTTGACACCAGACCATTTTGTGTGCAGAAGATACTAGGACCTCGGGCATCTGCCTCAATTGCACAAAAAGCGACTAAAGCGCTCCTACTTTACACAAAGACAACAAACCTGAGCGACCACCTGTAGACTGCGTGTGCTCCTTCGAGTGTGTTCGTAGATGTGTGTACCTTCTTATCTCTCTGCAACCTCTTTTCCCCCCTTCATCTCTTCCCCAGTGCAGGGTAACAAACCAGATGTGCATCTGGTTAACCTCCCTACCTTTCCTTGCACTTTTATCTCTTTCTTTCTCTCTCTCTCTATTCGCATTTTTTGCACGGAATGAATTCACATGTTCACGCCTGTGCCATGTGTAATAAAGCTTCAGTTTACCGTCAGGCATGTCCGTATGTTCTTCGTCCTTCGTCTGTTGTGTTGCGTCATACTATTGAACATTTTATAATCAAGATTAACTACTCGGCTGTTTTGTTATTTCAAGAAAGTAGTTTACGCCAATCAGCCCTTAGTATAGCATAGTCAAACATAGTATAGTTTAAGAAAGGGGTAAGATAGAAAAATGTACGTAGGAGTGGTGTAAAGATTAGGGGGCGGGGAGGGGGCAACAGGTAAAACATGGCATAACGTTGTAGAATAGAGCTCAGCAAGCTAGGGAAAAAGAAACGAGTGTTAATAGTTCTGGTGTAAGAATCAGAAAGAAGGAAAAGGAAATGAGTAGGTAGCAGGGTAAACCTTAGTAGAAGCTAGTACAGTGCTGTATAGCGATGGGGGTGGGGGCTTCATGGGAGGGTGTACGCATTTTATTGTCTAATATGGTCGACGCACATTGCAGGAGCTCTCTCGGCGTCGGCCAAACACCGACGAAAGAAGTGCAAACAACAAACTACTATACAAGAACGTGTCCCTCAGCGTTACGGCTTTTAAATGAACCTCGGCCTACATGCACCACAGTTAAAGGCTGAGGTGGACCCTTGAAAGTAGAAAAAAAATTGCGCCAAATGACGAGCAAAATAAACGAAGCCTGATGGTAAGCCATTTCTTCGGCTCCCATGTCGCAAAAATGGAACAAAGGCTTTGATATTGAATGGCTTGTTTTCTTTGTTAGACGCACTATTAATGATAATAAGCAGTAAGGGTGTTCCCCACTGAACGCAGTGCCATCAGGTGGCACTGCCTGAAGGTCCGACGTTTAAGTGCACGTAAATACCCTTAAAAGTGGACGGATAGATGACTGCCACCGTAGCTCAGTGCTAGAACATCGAAAGCCTTATTCCAAGGTCGAAGGTTCGAATCCTGCTGGTGGCATGTTATCTTTGCGTATACGTTTCTTTGTTCACCTTTACATTAATATTACTTCTAATAACAAGCCCTATGCTTTCCCTGGGATTATTGTCTGTTAGTTCTCATTAACATAAAACAAAGGAGTTCTGAGATCTATGGCCACCGTTGCTGTCTCAGCAATGCTTGACGCCAGATAGCGAAGGCCGCTGTCATCTCCACTGAGGCCTAATGATAGCTGTCACTCCCCGGCAAAAAGGGGTTCATTTGTGTTTCTGCTAGTTGGAAAACGCGCTATTCCTAGTGGTGACGCCGCTTGCCTTTGGTTGTTGGTCTTGACACGCTCAATAAAGCTGCCAATACTGGACAAATCAGGCAGGATGTCATTGTTTTTTTAACAGCTAGACGGATACGTTGAATGGACATCCACAGCTGCAGGATGGCCTCCAGCTAAGTGACGTTTGTGAGAGCGCTTAGAAGATATGTGCGCTTGCTTGCACAGTCGGTCAACCTTAAAGTCTCTGGAATTTATGTCAATAAAACTTTTAGCTGATAGAAAATTTAGGCAAGATGTAAAAAAAGAACGGGAAAAATAATGCTCTTATACTTTCTGGCAACTGAAGATACCATCATTTTATACCAAGCTAGCTTTTGTTATTGGATGGCTGTGCCTCGTTATATGCGCTGTTAGATCAGAACCGCCAGTGGCGAATTCTTCGATGTATGTACCTATGTATACTCTCTAAACTTTAGTGCACGTTTTTGTTATATAATTTCTCAAGTTTAGAATATGTTAGGGGCGAAGCCTTCACACGCGGCTGGATATAGAAATTGTTCTAAGAAATAGGGCAGCTTTACTGCTACCAATGCTCTACGCTGCTTTTTTTTAATTACTGCTTTGGAATATAAACGAAGTGTGTCAGTGAGTTCCATAGGCGGACATACAATTAAAATATGACAAAGAAATCATCTTGTTACTTAATGGCTGACACGAAAATACTACATTTCAATTGAAGTTGCTGCATCACAGTCTGTGAAAACCTCTCCTCTCCTATTCCCGTGCCATCGCCTCTCCCTCTTCCCCTCGCTCACCGCACCACTGCTAGGACCTATATATCGTGAAAGTGGCATACGTACATGAACACTTCATGTCTTACCAGATTCGAAAAAGGCGTCAATAAAAGTCCACATGGTACAGTCGCACGCCTCAACTCAGCTGCCTCCTTTTACGTTGCACTCGGCTGCTGACCCGCAGGTCGCGGGTTCGATTCCCGGCTGCGGCGACTGCATTTCCGATAGAGGCGGAAATGTTGTAGGCCCGTGTACTCAGATTTGGGTGCACGTTAAAGAAACCCAGGTGGTCAAATTTTCCGGAGCCCTCCACTACGGCGTCTCTCATAATCAAATGGTGGTTTTGGGACGTTAAACCCCACAAATCAATCAATCAATGAATCATCCTTTTACGTTGCAGACTGACTGGCTGGCTGAGCGATCCGATCGGGGTGCTAGGCGGCTAAGTTCATTACCCTTGTCCACCATTATGAGCGGCTCTGTGCCACCCTACCTTGGCATGCCGTCAAACCGCGCCATTCCTGGGCGCAGACAGCAGCCGGGTATAGTTCGTTCACCTCGACTCGCAAGTAAAGGTCGCCCACAGCCTACTGGCCCGGGCGGCACCAGTCGTAACAGAAGCAAAAATGCAAGGGTTGGCCCAGAGCTCTAGCGCCACACACGATGCGATGCGCGTTTATGCCGACGTATAATCCGCTTCTGCAATCTTCGCCTTGGTCCTTTCTCTCAATCTACGCGTCATCGCCTACGCTCTTTAAAGCACTGTTTTACTCGTGTTTATGTTTTCTCAGTTTTGATAATTATATATATATATATATATATATATATATATATATATATATATATATATATATATTGTGATGTAATAGTGAAGGCAACCTTTAGTAGGCCCAGAAGACACGATGAAGTGACCACACCCAAGGCACAGAACTCAGGCAACCCAAGTCCCCACAGCAGAGGAAGATGATGACCACTCATGATGATGAACATGTGTAAAAATAGTAGATGTGCTTAATGAAAGCCTACACTAACTTCCCGCCACATGAAAGCGGTCATCCTGACTGCAGTTCTTGGTCTCAGTTTAAAGCGAAGAGGAACGCCGTATGAAAGGCTTCATGCGGGATACGTGGACTATTTCGGCTGCCCTGCAGCGGCGGTCCGTTGGAAGAAGAACGGGAGCCACGCGTTAATTCACAGGAGACGTTTGCTCCAAGACAGTGTAGGGGCCAATAAAACGTAATTGAAACTTCTCGCACAGGCCGGGAGTGCGAATAGGTGTAAGAAGGAGGACTTCGTCGCCAGGGCTGAAGGACGCAGCATGATGAGAGGCATCATATTCAAGCTTGCGATCCTGTTGCTTGGCTTCAGTGTTAACGCGAGCTAGCTGGCGGCAATGAAGTAGACGAGAATATATTGTCACGTGCTTACTCAAGAAAGACGATGGCAGTTGTGCATGTGCCACGAAGCACTACGAAATAAAAGAAAAAGAATAACTCGTTCAACAACCTCGGAAAGGAGCAGCGCTTCGAGATAGGTAATAGTGCACTTGAAGTTGTAAAAGACTATGTCTACTTAGGGCAGGTAATAACGGAAGAGCCGAACCACGAGATTGAAGTAACTAGAAGAATAAGAATGGGGTGGAGTACATTCGGCATGCACTCTCAAATTATGACAGGTAGATTGCCACTATTCCTCAAGAGGAAGGTATATAACAGCTGTATCTTGCCGGTACTTAGCTATGGAGCAGAAACCTAGAGACTTACAAAGAGGGTTCAGCTTAAATTGAGGACGACGCAGCGAGCAATGGAAAGAAAAATGGTAGGTGTAACCTTAAGAGACAAGAAGAGAGCAGAGTGGATTAGGGGACAAACGGGGGTTATGAATATCATAGTTGAAATAAAGAAGAGGAAATGGACATAGGCCGGGCATGTAGCGCGTAGACAGGATAACCGCTGGTCATTAAGGGTAACTAACTGGATTCCCAGAGAAGGAAAGCGGGTTAGGGGTAGACAGAAGGTTAGGTGGGCAGACGAGATTAAGAAGTTTGCGGGTATAAATTGGCAGCAGCAAGCACAGGACCGGGTTAACTGGCGGAACATGGGAGAGGCCTTTGTCCTGCAGTGGACGTAGTCAGGCTGATGATGATGATGATGATGATGATGATGATGATGATGATTTCACCCTGGAAGCTAGCGCTCGCACGTCGTACGAGAACCACGAGGCTACTTTCCAATCTTGGGAAGATTTCCGTCGAAAGCTCCTCGCCACATTTTCGAACACGGACCGATGGGATCGCGCACAGCAACTGATTGAGCCTCGTGTTCAAAACCCAACGAAACAGCCACCATGTACGCGGAGGGTATGATCTGTCTGTTTCGACGAGCTGACCCTGACATGCTTGAGGCCAAGAAGGTGCGTCCCCAAATGCAGGGTGTCAAAGAATCAGTGTTTGCGAACCTCGTACGAAATCCACCTACAACAGTAGATGAATTCATAAGAGAGGTGACTGTCATCGAGCGCGCACTGCGACAACGATAGCGACACTTTGACCGCCTGCCGAACCACACGGCAGTAAGTGCTGCAGCTCAGAACACTGCCTATGTGACATTTACCTGCGACAATTGATTAGGGAAATACTGCGTGAGGAACTTCTGGCCCTCTGCGTTCCTCCTACCCAACCGTCCGTCGCATCTGTTGCCGAAATCGTCGGCCAGGAGTTGACGCAAGCCATTACACTACCCGCGCCAAGTCCTGAGCCACATCCAGCGAGCTACGCTGATGCGGTCCGTCGTCCTCCACCGTCAATTGCGGCGACACCCTTCCAGCCACGACCCTCGGCCGTAGCTTGGTGGCAACGGAATTCCATGAGACGACCACCAGTTCGCCGAACTGACTTGTGGCGCATGGCTGACCGTCGACCTATTTGCTTCCGCTGTGGAGAACCAGGCCACATTACCCGCTATTGCCGTCATAGCCATTCCAGGTTCGGGAACTTTTCTCGTCCCGCTTCTTTCCGCTTTGACCATCGTGCCCACGATGCCGATCAACTGTCAACTGGCCAAGCAACTACACCGCGTCGCTGGCGATCTCCACCTCCTGCGCGTCACCGTGACTTCCCTCAGAGCTACGCGGACGTCACCAGAGGCCGTTCGCCTAGCCCGCGCCGGGGAAACTAACTGCTGCAACCTCCGAGGGCAAGGTTGCAATCGTCGAGATACCGAAAAGTTCCCCCTATCATCGCAAGAAGATATGACGACAACCACGACGAATACGACGATGAATACGACGATGAATACTAATGCCGGTGAAGTTGTACGTGCTGATCTTGGCATTTTCATTGACGGACATCACGTTACAGCACTGGTCTACACTGCCGCCGACTTCTCAATCATGTGGCAAGAACTCGCCGACCGCCTTAGAAAGGTCAAGACACCTTGGACAGGGCCGCACATAAGGAGTGCTGGTGGCCAGCTGATGACTCCCACGGGTGAACGCACCACTCGACTTTGCATTGGGGATTCTAGCTTCGTGGCCACTTTCGTCTTGTTGCCAGACTGCTGTAAAGAGCTAATTTTGGGCATGTATTTTCTTCGAGATCATGGCGCTGTTATCAGCATCTCTCAACGTATGATGACGTTTTGCGCACATCCGCATGTCGACGACAGCAGCGACGAACTACGCGGCCGTTTGCGAATAGCCGATGATATGACGCTCCCATCGAGATGCAGCTGCCTTGTGTCTGTGTCCAGTGGGTCGCGTTCCTATAAAGATGTGATAGTGGAGCACATAGTCACTCTTTTGCACGCGCAAGGCATTTCCATCGTGAGAGGCATCCTAGCGCTTACTGGTGAACAGGCAGAAGTGCTCCTCACAAACTTCAGCAACGAGTGCCGACAAATCCGGAAGGGTACCGCAATTTCCTACTTCAACGACATATACCAAGCCGGGAATTGCTGTGCTTTGCAACCAGACGACGCGACAGTCCCTGCCTCGACAACTTTGTCGGTGGACATCTGCTCCACACTACCGCCCTCTGATAGGAAGCGCCTGCTTGGACTTATACACCAATTCGAAGACTGCTTTTCGCTTACGTCAAAAGTCCAGCGGACACCATTGACCAAGCACCGCATCATTACTGAAGACAACACGCGACCGATTTGGTAGAACCCCTACCGTGTGGCTCCAAAAGAACGCGAGGAGATTCAGAAGCAAGTACAGAAGATGCTCGTGGATGACATCATACAACCTTCGAGAGGTCCTTGGGCGTCCCCCGTGGTTTTGGTCAAAAAAAGGCGGCAGCTTGCGTTTCTGTATTGATTATCGCAAGTAGAACCAAGTCACAAAGAAAGACGTCTATCCACTGCCTCGCATAGACGATTCACTTGATCGGCTGCGTCATACGCGCTATTTTTCTTCAATGGACCTCCGAAGCGGCTACTGGAAGATCGAAGTCGACGAGAGAGATCGTGAAAAAACGGCCTTTGTGGTGCCTGATGGCCTTTGCGAATTTAAGGTGCTTCCTTTTGGGTGGTGCTCGGCGCCAGCCACTTTTCAGCGTCTGATTGACACCGTACTATCGGGCCTGAAGTGGCAAACATGCTTGGTCTATCTAGACGATGTTGTTGTATTGTCAGCATCATTCCAGGAACATCTCAGCCGTCTATTCACCGTACTCCAAGTCATACGCTCGGCCGGCCTGACTTTAAAACCAGAAAAATGTCATTCTGGTTTCAACGAACTCGGCTTTCTAGGCACGTCGTCAGTAACGAGGGTGTTCGACCTGACCCGGCCAAAATAGACGCCGTAGCGCAATTTCCTGCACCCCGTGACAACAAGGCTGTGAGACGCTTCTTAGGGTTGTGCGCCTATTACCGGCGATTTATCGAGGACTTTTCATCTATTGCGGCGCCATTGAAACGACTCACACGTGAGGATGTCCCCTTCTTTTGGGGTGAACAGGAGCAAATGGCATTCAATGAACTACGACAACGACTGCAAACACCTCTAGTCCTTGCGCACTTCGACCAGGACGCCCCTACACTACTTCACACTGACGCCAGCAATGTAGGTCTAGGTGCCGTTCTGGTGCAGTGACAAGATGGCTGTGAAAGAGTAATAGCCTACGCCAGCAGAACTTTCTCTCGCACGGAGGAGAACTACTCAACCACCGAGAAGGAGTGTATCACCGTGGTGTGGGCAGTCATCAAATTTCGTCCATATTTGTACGGCCGCTCCTTCAAGGTTGTTAGCGACCATCACTGTTTGTGCTGGCTCTCCAACCTTAAAGATCCATCTGGTCGTTTGGCGAGCAGGAGCCTAAGGCTTCAAAAATTTGACATGACCGTCGTCTATAAATCTGGGAAGAGGCACACCGACGCCGACTGTCTCTCATGGTCGCCAGTAGAAACTGTCGCTCCTGATGACAAAAACATCGACGCGGCATTCTTGGGAGTTGTCAACACGGCCACTATTGCACGAGAGCAGCGCAGGGACCCTGAGATGTTACCACTCATTGAATATTTAGAACGACGACGTAAAGACGTGCCGCGGTTATTTGCTAGAGAACTGCCATCTTTTTGCTTGCGAAACGATGTTCTCTATAAGAAAAACTTCTCACCAACCAGTAACCCGCACTTGCTCGTCCTGCCTGCCTCTCTTCGAAAAGAAAATATGGAAGCGTGCCATGATGAAGCAACTTCTGGTCATCTAGGCTACACCCGAACATTGTGCCGACTACGATGCAAGTACTACTGGCCAAAGTTACCTGCTGCTGTTAACCATCACGTGCGAACTTGCACCGACTGCCAAAGACGCAAAGCGCCTCCCAGCAAGCCAGCCGGTCTATTACATCCAGTCGAAGCACCAGAAACACCGTTCACCAAGATTGGAATGGATTTCCTGGGTCCTTTTCCAACTTACACAACAGGGAACAGATGGATTATTGTGGTCACTGATTAACTGTCCCGTTATGCGGAGACTAATGCTATGCAGCGTGGCACGACGGTGGAAGCCGCTCAGTTCCTTATCGAAAACATCGTCCTTCGGCATGGCGCTCCGACAACAGTGATCACAGGCAGAGGACCTGACTTCACCGCAGACCTTTTGGAGTCGGTTCTCAGACTCAGCGGTACAGCTCACCGGAGAACAACTGCATACCATCCACCGACAAACGGACTGACGGAGCGCCTCAATAGGACCCTCACAGACATGATCAGCATGTACGTTGACACGGAACATAAAAACTGGGATCAGATATTGCCGTACATGACCTTTGCTTATAACACCGCTCGACAAGAAACCACTAGAATGACACCGTTCAGTCTGATCTATGGTCGCGAAGTCACGACAACATTGGACGCCATGTTGCCGCATGAGTGTGACATCTATGTAGACGCCGAAGAATTCACTCAGCGCGCCGAAGAAGCCAGACAGCTCGCGCGCGTGAGCATCTGTCATCAGCAGCATCAAGATGCCCGACGCTACGACACCCGACACAAGTTTATTAGCTACACACTGGGCGACAATGTTTGGGTCTGGATTCCGATACGTCGACGTGGACTGTCTGAGAAACTCCTAAAACGGTACTTTGGTCCATACAGCGTCACGCGGCGCTTGAACGGCATGAACTACGAAGTGATTCCTGACACTGATTGTAGTCTAAGCGCCAAAAGCATTTGCCCAAAGTCGTGCACGTCGTGCGTATGAAACCATATTTATCGAGTTAATTAGCTCCCGGTTACCATTTTCGTACGACCACTTCATACGCCTGGTAGAGCACCTAAGTTGCGCATCGGGACGATGCTTCTTTCGGAGGGAGGCAAATGTCACGTGCTTGCTCAAGAAAGACGATGGCAGTTGTGCATGTGCCACGAAGGACTACGAAATGAACGAAAAAGAAAAACTCGCTTGCGCGTTCTATTTAAAAAGTTCGGCCTGCTTCTGGTGTCTCCGTCTCTCCGGTAAGACCTCTGTTTTGACGTCGTGACAATATATATATATATATATATATATATATATATATATATATATATATATATATATTATTTATTGAAAATACCTTACAGGCCAGAAGGCATTGAGTAAGGGGGGTTACAGTGAAAAATCGCATGTAAATTTCAAAATAAAAACGGTACAATGTCGGTTAGTAATAAAAAAAATTAACAAAGCAATAAGTCAGCAATACGTAAACATGGCGATGAAGTATATAAGAACACTCCGTAACATAAAAACGCTCGGAAAAGAAGTAAAAGAACGTCAAGATGAAATATTAAGGAAATGCGTCTGAACTTTTTGCCGAAACGTGTTGGGGTTGCTATCAGAGGCGATATCGTCGGGAAGATCATTCCACATGCGGATGGCTTGTGGTAGTGCGGATGTGTTGAACGCGTTCGTGTTTCCAAAAATGCGAGTGAAGCTGAGATGGTTATGTAATCTGCGTGACGTGTAGAGCGGGCGTTGAAGGTGCAACGACGATGTTTTGTTACTGTAGACGTACTTATGAAATAGGCATAACAAGGACACGTGACGACGAACATTTAATGCTTGGAGGGAATGATGGAGTTTAAGCTGAGTCACACTGGAATTGATGTCATAGTTTCTAGAAATGTAACGGGTGGCTCTGTTCTGGATTGTTTCCAGCATGTTAATTTGATACTGAGCGGAAGGGGACCAAACAGATGAGGCATATTCAAGTTGCGGGCGGACGAAAGTTAGGTATGAAATTTTGCGAATGTTAGTGGGACAACGACGAAGGTTTCGGCGTAAATACCCCAATGTTTTGGAGGCTTTTGCACAAACGTTAGTGATGTGATCAAACCAGGAAAGCCCTGGTGTAAGGTGGATGCCAAGATACTTGTAAGAAGTCGCCGTGGAGAGCCTGTCACATTGCATATGGTAAGTGAAGTTAGATATGACCTGTTTACGTCCAAAAGAAACAACTTTACACTTATTAGTATTCAACCTCATAAGCCAAGTGCTGCACCAGTTAGAAATAGTGTTCAGATCATCTTGAAGGATGGAGTGATCGTTAGGACAGTTTATAGGTCTGTAGAGCATGCAGTCATCAGCGAAGATTCTGATATGCGATGATATGTTAGTTGGGAGGTCGTTGATGTAGATAAGAAAAAGTAATGGGCCAAGAACGCTCCCCTGTGGGACGCCAGAAGAGACATACGAAGAGGGAGAGGAAGAATTATTAACGATTGTGAACTGCTTGCGAAGTGACAGAAAATTGCGTAGCCAAGATAAAGTGAGGGAGTCTAATCGGAGGGCAGATAATTTTGAAATAAGGCGACATATATATATATATATATATATATATATATATATATATATATATATATATATATACAATACTAATGAGATAAGGTAGGCCAATTGTAATGTAAATGAGAAGAAAGAAAAGTGGCTGAAAAGATCAACTTGCCGTGGGCAGGATCCGAACCTGCGACCTTCGTCCTTCCTTGGCATTATTGTCTGTTAGATCTCATTATTATTGTGTAAAACACGAAAAAACGAGCCCTTAATTATACACACACATATATATATATATATATATATATATATATATATATATATATATATATGTATATATATACAAAACTGCACAAAACGCACTTTTCTTTCTACTGACATTATGGTTGGGCCTGCTCCAAGACGTTTTCGCCAGTGTGTTCTTCTTTTGTAATTACCACAAATCTGTATTGTGGCTAAAATCTACATAGCCAATTACCGTTCCTATTGTGGAGTAAAGATTGTAATCGGCTCGTAGACATTAAAATATTTCATTTGGACATGAATGAGCCTATGAAATGAGTGTGAAACGGGTCGAATGTACGGTATAGCCACATTTCGCATTAGAATTGACATCAAAATTGCGCTTCCGTCGCGGCCGCGCTTAGACGAATGGGCGTAATGGCAATTACTAGTTTTGAAGAGCGAGTGGTCCTTTTTGGCAAAACAGGCACTATTCTGGACTGTCATCAGTGTTTTCTTGTTGCTCCATCAATAGAAGACCCTGAAAAATGTTCCAGTTAGTTTTATGCCATGCCATTTCGAACCACTTCTTGTTCTTTAGGGAATAGATAGACGCCCAAAATCTTTATGGCATCTCTATTCTTACCCCGTCGCGGTGGTCTAGTGGCTAAGGTACTCGGCTGCTGACCCGCAGGTCGCGGGTTCGCATCCCGACTGCGGCGGCTGCATTTCCGAAGGAGGCGGAAATGTAGGCCCGTATGCTCAGATTTGGGTGCACGTTAAAGAACCCCAGGTGGTTGAATTTTCCGGAGCCCTCCACTACGGCTTCTCTCATATTCAGATGGTGGTTTTGGGACGTTAAACACCACATATTATTCATCTCTATTCTATTTTCCGTATACCGTGTTGGAGTTAACTGAGGACAAAATACTGTTGTGCTAACGTAGAATACAATCACTAAGATGCAAAAAGAAGTAAGCAAGTCAGCCTCTTACCCTTTACTATTGAGGTTTGTCATTATACATCATGTCTTTCAGTAAGTGCGAACTCACGCTAGAAAACCTAATTATGGAACATATACGTGATAACAAAGCAACTAAGACACAAATGAAACATTTTGGGTGGAACCACATTGGTTGTTTTGATAATGTTTGTTTGTGCAGTGCTGGTTTAATGAATGTGGCTCAATTTGATTGAAACTGTTGGAGTACTCGGGTCATTTTTGATTAAAAACTGCCTTTTCGAGCTCACGTTACAATAGGAAATTGCCCGTTTTGTTTATAGCAGTTCTAGAAATTGAAGATAGTTGGGCATGCTTTACGTTGCATTGAAATTTAGCCTGGTTTCGGCTTTCGCATTTGGCTCTGTTAGAAAAAAAAATCGCCTCATATATATATGTGGTAAAGGCGAACGAAGCTTTTTACGGTGGCGAACACGGCGTGGAGATACGCTTGTTGTGGCTGCAAGAATATTCAATTATTCTTGCACTGATCAGAAGGCTACGTGATTATCAAAAGAATACCCAACGGTGCTTTGCATTACCAAGCGTGCATATTTTTGCGCGGTTAACGCTGATGTTCAGAGAGCTGCATAATACACTGATTTAAGTAGAAACTGATTATGGTAGGACATGTTATATACGGTTGTACATCTATTGGCGGAAAAACAACCTAATAACGTTAAAGGTGCCCGGCAAAATGGGTACGCGTTTCTAACAAAAGTTAATGATCCTTTCTCGGTGGTCGTGTAAATGATGCCGCTGAAGCAAGAGCGTTTACACTGATATCAGAATACCCTCGGCTAGCTCTTAAGGGTCTGATAATGTTTTCTGACAACATGGCAGCATATTTTGTGCGTTTGCTTTTGAGACTCCCCTTTTCTATTCACCGCCTGCTTCTCCTGCCATCTCAATAGGGCTTACTCTGTGTTGCAGGTGCATCGTCTGTCGCGCTCCGCCAGTCAAGGGTAACTACTAGAAGTGCTCCTTCCTTTTCTTGTACTTCAACTCTTGTTTTCTTTGTAGCAAGTTCCCTGGTTGGTGTCCGGTATTCCATAGCAGCAAGCCAATTGCCCAGCGGTGGCTTTCAAGTGCTGTTACGGAGGCCAAGAAACTAATAAATTAAAATCAGCGAAATATGACTCAACACATTAAGCCACAGCAAGTTCAATAGCTTCTTAAAGTACCCCGAAACTTGACGTGGTGCGCGTAAGAGACTTTACTTACTGAGACGTTTTCTTGGCAATTAGAGGGAAGCTATAGAGGTGAAGCTACTGCACATGTATTCCTATACGAAGTAGTCCGGTTCGGCTTACGTTTGAAATGAAGGCCGCGTTTATAAAATAACATTGCATACCATTGTATATTAAATAACATACAGGCCATGGGCAGCAATTTGCGAGTGAAATTATCCACATGCGCATTCTGCGGACCTTTGGGGTAGCTATCCTATAGCTGCAGGTAGCAAGACGTATTATAACAGCATAACATATGATAACATTGCTTTGTTCACGTTTGAGAGCCAGTACTCTCAGACTAGGTGTTAAATCCAAACATCTCATGCGTGCTATAGTAGTGATCAAAGTGAACTGCATTGACGGGGGTATGAATCCATTTTCTTGGGCTAAACGAACGTCCTGATTATGTAAGTATTGCGTTAGTAAAGCGAAGAATAATGAAGAGCTAAGTTGGTCAGGACAAATAAAAGTTTTTTGGTTGATTGATTGAATGACAAAGGCGTGCCAACACGCGCACAGAAAAGAAGTGAAGACAGTAAAGACACCACAAACGCCAAAAGCGGAGGATGTGCACAACGGCGAAAAAAAAATGAAGACAGGAAAACATATCTTCAGATGCTCATGGAACAGGTAAACCTATCTATGCGACAAGCTTGGAGGTCTTCGTGAAATATGACTGTTTATACAATTTATTTTATCTTAGCTGACCCTTGCATGCCCTACAACTATACTATTCATATGTCATGCCTCGATCATAAGACGCGTTTGAAATTGCATCGAATTTTGGCGTAGAGTTGCACTCTCGACATTGTGAAGAAAGATAAAAGATAAACCTTTGGTTAGCAAACTCTCATGTTGTAGTGATCTCTTTAGTTGGTTTTTGGCGCATGTGGCGTCGACGTTTTTACTTGTGTCCGTATTGGACGGCTTGTACTTTAGAATAAATTTCCAAACTAACACGCTTTTATATTTGCTACCACGCACACTAAGGGGAGACAAAGTTTGGTGGGCTGATCAGATTAAAAAGTTTTCAGGTATAACGTGGCAGCATAAAGCGCAAGACAAGGTTGATTGGCGGTTAGTAAGAGAGGCCTTCACCCTGCAGGAGGCATAGTAAGGCTGCTGCTGGTTCTGCTGCTGGTGTAGATGATGATGATGGTGATGATGAACACGTGTACTGAGTCGTTAGAAGAACTTTGCCGTGGACATCACTCGCTTACAACCAACCTTTTTCGCGACTGGTGAGCCTTGAAAAATTACTGCCATTTATTTAAACTTTTGTACCAGAAACTGTAACCTCGTTTTATTGTTGTTTGTAGATTTTCTTACAGGCCTTAATTGGGATTGTCAGGTTGAACAGTAGAAGTGCCTCAGACAGGCTGGCTGACGTTACGATAGGAGGACCTATAAGGCACCTTGTAATCCATGGCGTGTTAGGTTTAAGAGTATTAATAGTGACGTCATCTTCTGGTGGTGGCGCACGTACCCACCACCAGAAGATGACGTCACTGTTAACCCTGTTAAAACTAACACGCCAAGGATGACAAGGTGCCTTTGACGAAGATAGGTCCTCCTATCGAGACATCGGCCAGCCTGTCTGGGGCACTTCTACTGCTCAACCTGAGTATCCCACTACGTGTTTCCATCTGTCGGCTCCCGTATAGATTCAGACCTTATTTGAGTACGAAAAAGTGAATAGATGATATATCATCTACTTCTAAGACTACTCGAAAGATATGCAGCTCATGGAATAAAGACTTCATGACGGAATAATTATCAGCATAATGTGACTTGCAAAACTAAACATCTGCACGTTTTTTTTTATTTTACAACAAACTTATACCTCTTGGGGATTTTTACTTGAACTGAGATACTTATCGGGCCAAGTAGATGTGAGCCTTTAGATAAGTGCCAAAAAACAGCGTGGAAGTCACTTTGTAGAACATAGAGTAGGAAAACATAAACATAACACGTGACACAATTATTCATTGACGCTAAATTGTGAATCGCAGCTTGATAAAAGATACGCGAAGCGCGCTTGCCTTTATTTGCTGTCCAGCAATAGCCAGTCATGTAAAAAAGGACACTGAAGAATACGTGGTTTCTTTAGAACGCATTTTCTGAAAGGCTTGCACTGAATTCCGGTGCTATAAAACCACACTAACAAATGAGAATCAAAGAGAAAATGTTCTGAAAACAACTCTATATAAGATCTAGCTCGCTATACCTGAATTACAGAAGCACGGAACTCTCACAGTCTCAGTGGGCTTGTTTTCTGATCTGGTTGGTTGTCGGGTAAACTCTTTGATAAAAGCCGCTTCACACATGGTTGAACAAGAGAGGAAAAGCCGCTTGGTGCTAGCGGAACGGCTTCTACGATGGCTGAATGCAGACAGAATGCGTAATGAGCAACAGTAAGGTCCATCCCCTGGCCTCGCTGGCGCAGAAACATTTGTTGCCAATATGCTTTACCGTCCAAGCCGTGAAGAATTTGTTCGCTAAACTTGTTAGAAGACAGTCGCTTTGTTCTCTTAGACAGATTGAATAGCGAAGGAAAATAATGTTACTAGAAAAAGTGTGGGACTGGGAGAAAAGTTTAAAAATGAATGGGAACGTTAGAACAGTGCTGTAAGTGGAGTGTTTATTTTGCTGTCACCACAAAACAATGCACGCAGGTGTTTATTACATTTCCTGAATACGAATGGTAAATGCCTTATGACCACATGTAGGACTTTCATGATATTGAACGACCAAAAGGCGTCCTACAGTGAGAGTGAGGTGTCCGTTCGCCTTTTAGCTTACCAGATTTCTCTCTCTTTCCGTCTCTGAGCGCGGTGAAGTTGTGTGAGATTGGATGAAAGGAATCGAGATGGTGGCGATCTTTGCTATTCGGCTTGACATAGAAGAACATTAGGAAAAGTGGCCTCCGAAAATAATCAAATACTATGTGCAGATATCTTTGTTAGAACTGATGCAGAATGAGCAGAAATGTGAGCGCACCTAGACCGATTCCGACAAGCAGTCAGCTTGGCGATCAAGGACACTTCAGAGTGTATGATCTCTTGTGGGTTGCTTTTACCGAAAATTAGCTTGCTCACAAGAAAAGTGAATTTTCTGTATTATCATAAACACCTAAAAAGTTTATGTGTGCGCTCTTTGCACGTACATTGCAGGGGTCAACAAAAAGATGTACACACATTTTGGTAGTCCACGTTATTCGAGTTTCGGTCTAATAAAAATATAGACGATCACGATAACATAGTTCCATGAGAGTGACGTTTCGAGACTGATGCCTAGAAAGATCCTAATCGGCAGACTGAATTACCGAAGGCACACTGAAGGTTGGTAAAACTTCGGCATCTAAGCGACAGTGGTCGCTTATGGATGATTGACAGTCTAATGCAAAGTACACTTTTCTTGGCACAATGATAGCGTTAAAGCGCGTATATCTCTTGTACTTACGACTCGAAATAAAGCATGTGTGGCCCGCAGGCTTCCATTTACGTGGCCATCCCTTCCCCCCTCAAATAAAAACTTCGGTCCGTGGTGGGCTTCATACAGGTGGTTGCTGTTCAATGTTGTGTTAACGTCGACGAGCGATGCTAACATCATTAGGAGTAAATTAAATCAGAGTATACTAATAAAGGAAAAGTCGACGGTAGGCTTCGTCAAACATTTCTGGAAGATCATGTGCAGGAAGAAACTTGGACGATTACAATAGGACTGACATAAAAAATCGCACTGAAGAGCATTCTGTATTCGGTATCCATCTGTGCTTTTGGTGTTCTCCGTCACCAGGCGTCACTGTTAGGGTGCTGAGGATGTTGGGTACTGTGTAAATGACAACGAGCGACGCTACCATCGTTAGGAGTAAATCAGATCAGAGTATTCGAATAAAGAAGATGTCGATGGAGGGCTTCGCCAAGGGGACGGCGGCTCGCTCTTTTCTCCACAGGTGCATACACTGATTTAAGGTGTTCTGTGCTTCTAGGGATCGACACCTTCTCAAGTAGTCAAGACACGCTGTAGCCTTTGTAGACTAGCAGACCCTATATATATAGTAAAGTACTACACACTTGCGGTTGGGGATCCCAATAAGTGCATAAAAGTGACACGCTCTGACATGTTGAAACAGTGTACACAAGTAGAGATGCCACCATGCTCGTGATAACACGTTTCTTCAAAAAGTTAGATTCACGGGAGGTACCACTGACGACACTAAGTAATGAAAGTGAATAATTGGATCAATCGGTGGTTTATAATTGATATATACTGCCCGGTAGCAAAGAAGTCCAACAAGCACTCAAGAATGAAGCTGCTATGATGTAGAACCACAAAGGCTATCGGATACATGCATAATAATTGAAGGTGAGAAAATGGCGTGAGAACCTGAGAACTCCGTCAGAAAATCATCCATTCTTTCTTTAAAGAGATCCAGTTTCTTGAAAACGGCACGCACGGCCAATGAGTCCGCCTTGCTGTTTCTAGCATTAGCTATGAAATCTTTGCTTCTTAATGTTTTAAAGTGCAAGCTTACCTTTCATTGTTTCAGTCATATCTATCTATCTATCTATCTATCTATCTATCTATCTATCTATCTATCTATCTATCTATCTATCTACACACACACACACACATATATATATATATATATATATATATATATATATATATATATATATATATATACGATGTGCGAAAAACGAAACTTTGTTGTGAGCTTCCGCCTGCTCCCGTCTTCTTATCGTGTGTATTTGAATTACGCAGCAGACGTCAAGCAAATAAGTAGTTACGATAACGGAATAACGGACTGAATTCTTTTTGCGCTGAGTCAACGCAGGTAAATTACATTTGCCATCGCATTTGTTCTTTATCATCACTGGAACGGACCCCCTTACTTCACGCTTTCATAGATATTTGACACAGCTTTCTCAAAGAAGACTTTCGTCTTATCATGAAGAACCCGCTGTGCGATAATCACAAAAGTATTCCACTTACCTGTTAGCACAACACTCGGGCAAAACGGTCACCTTCATGTAGCTTGAAAAGCTGGCTAATAGCTACTCTTGCATGTGTAAAAGGAGGACGGCTTTTTTGCTTACTCTAGTGTCAGTTAAATGGGAATGACTGATAAGACCAACCGTGCCCCATTCAGAACCACCCACACCACAACCTAATTTTCAAAGGCTAAGGTCGGCAAGTACGGCTTATTACTTCTCTTTCAACGAAGTTTTCTCCTCGCAGTCTGCTTGGCCGTATGCACGCTTGGTGTACGGCAACTGCTGCACGTAATTAAAGGTGGCAGACATCATCATCGTTCTTTCGCTACGTATATTTGCAGAGCCACACATATCATTCGAGAACAATCACCTTCTTCGTCATCCGAGCTTCCAGCAGTAAACCAACTGCAGAACCAGATTAGCACCACGCCGGTCTGTTTTGCCTCTCGTGTTCCGTGATCATATATTACATTATGACGACTGCCTTTTGTCCTTAACCCGTCCTCGCAATGTTAAAAAAATCCGTCGCTGGCTAGCCTCAGACCATGACAGCCAGCAAGGAGTTAGTGGTAGCTTTGTACAGTACTTAGCACACAGAGAAGCTCCGGCGAACTTAGCTGAGATACCAATGATTACCTATGGTCGAATGAATCCAGTGCTGGCTGGAGTTAAAGCAGGGCCACTTTCGCTGCCATGGTACATTCTCTGCACCAAAGCCCGACTTACCCTACATGGCGAAATAAAAATGAATGTCTTGGTCTGTCTATCGCTATGACCGTAAATTAAGAAAAATTTTTATTTCGCATGATCAGAGGTTCTAATAGAATAATTAGCCTACCATATTTTCTAGCATTGTTCTGCATATTGGCCTCAATAAATTATCGCGCAATCTTATCGAAGTTACAAGCATGCCTTCTCATTACATGCGTCAACAAATTGTGAATAACTCTGCTGAATGAAAAAAAATGCTCTCACCTGGTTGCTCTCTTCTAGAGTGAACACATTTCATTTGAAAACACTCCTCTGAAGGGGAAATTGTGTCTTTTGTTGGTTCATACGTTACACAAAGTAAAAGAAAATGCGCATGGCAAAGCAAAGAATAAACATGAAACACGCGTGTTTTCATTGCTTCTTTGGCGATGTGCTTGCTAAAAACATCTTGTTGAATTGCGTTGAAGGTGCTCTGCATGTCACAGTAAGGCATAATTTACAACGAATCGGCCAACTTCAGGTATTTTGGCATAGACAATCGTCTATCGTAAAAGTAGAATCACTTGTCCTGGAGATTTTCTGGTTTTAATCGACTATATTTTACTGACGTCTTCATAGAAAAAGTAGATGCAGATGCCTGGTAACCTACTAAAGTTACGTTTATCGCTTGGTATAGACCAAATGTTGTTCTTATGTGATAAGACTACAAATTACACGACCCAATTTATCCCACGAAGTTGTACATAACAAAACTGCACTATAAGTTACGAAGTGGCCGACTTAATAGCTGTGTTGTACTTACGAGCACCTCATGCTTATTGAACCTGATGTAAAAAACATGCCACTCTTGTGGATTGATCTTTTTTTAAATAGAACGTGCAATTGTACCGACACCGGCATTTCAATGCTATGCAGCAGGTTAGCCACTAGTTGTGTTGATGAATGGAACGCTTGAAAGCAACAAATACACAACAATATCATCCCTGTGCTTTTAAAGCAATCATTGGTCTTTGAGCTTCGTATCCGCTTGCAGGCATGCTCATTGGACAAAGAAGATGTGTTCTAAGTGTGTCTTTTGCATTCTTTTTGTTGTTGACAGCTTTTCAAGCCTAAAATAAACCAGGAATTGGCCACTTCTTACTACCAATGCTAAAAAAGTTGAGGGGTACTTGAGCGTGCTTTACGTTACCGTGAACTTTAGGCAAGTATGGGTGTATGGTTTCCGTCTTGTAAAAAAAAAAAGCTTCACATATTTCTCCTTTTTTTGCCATCCTTCAACGTTGCATGTTTATGAGGCATATAAACAACGTGTGTGAAGGAACCGGCTTTACAAACAACGCGTAAGTAGTTACAGCCCCCTCATTTGTAATTCCCTTTTGTGTGTTTTAGCCTCGACACAAACTTAGATATTCGTTATATACGTATAGCTTATTTTTACGATCAAGGGTGTCAGCATCAATGGAAAGCGGTATTCTTTGATGTTCTTTACATACGCCTTACTTACGATCTTTGTATGCGCAAGCATTATTTGAATACCTAGTATTCTACCTTACTGTGTATTTATAATGCTAATTTTGGGAGCACAGCAAATAGCACCATTTAGGTCTGACGAAAAGATTCCTGGGGCCACCTTCGTCTGGTCTAAGTTTCACTCCTCGTGTGGTTTCTGTCTGGGCCGCTACCAGTTGCGCTGCACGTTTAAGCCTTCCCTTTATTGCTCGTAAGATATTCCCTAATAGCTGCCCAGCTTCATTGTACGCAACCACAGCCATCCTGGAGACTCTTTCACTGAGAGCCTCACTTCCAGTGTTGCATTGTGAGGAATAACGAACAAGAATAAAAACAAATGAACGAACAGCTCAGCATTCTTCAGCAGAAAGACGTGATTGGAAAGGCTTGCATCCCAGGGGCTTTTTCACTTCCGAGAAATCACTGGAAGCGCTTGCTCATGAAACCAAGCAAGACGTGAAGTATTTATTTTTCATGCTCTAACGAAACTTGGTCTATTTTGTGCGCTTGTTTGGAGGCCACAAGGGAACTTTTTGTGATTCCTTCGACCTGTGATTGCTCCCTCTGTTCCTGCCACACGAAGTTTTTGCGAAGGGCTTTATACGTTAACTCGTCACGTACATTCGCAACTACGCTGCAGTATAAACCAGAAAGATGTTTGCACCATGAAAGTAGGCACGCTTGTCATGCCGACGCAGAGAATCTCGCCTTGTATTCTCGTAAAATCGGTTTTGTTGCAACCAATAACTTTCACTCTCTTTATCAGACAACTTCAAGCGCACACTGAATGACTGTGTCAGAACTCGCATACGCAAGCATGTTCAGCATTGGTGAAAGAAGACTGTGCCACAGCGTATATTCCCTAAATATTAGGTTAGTTTACGCGCAAAGCACACGCAGGATTGTGAGGCATGTCACCATGAAGAGCTGCGGATTAACTTTCAATGCTGCCCTTCATAATACCTTCCCTTTGACTCGAAATTGGGTTACAGGTATGTTTTGAATTTCAGCCCTGTCGATACACACCCATCGGGGTCGATAATCGAACGTTGACCTCGAGCTTAGCCGTACCACAACGTACAAACTGTGCGGTGAATCCCGGCAGATGTCATGGTTTGAAGCTTTCTCCGCACGCGTAGACGCTGACCAAAAAAAAAAAACTGTAACATTGTTGGGGAGCTTTACGCCAGGTCTATCTATCTATCTATCTATCTATCTATCTATCTATCTATCTATCTATCTATCTATCTATCTATCTATCTATCTATCTATCTATCTAGCCAGCCGCCTACGACTTTCAGCTTTCCTGGCCATTTCGATAATAGTATGGATACCAAAATTAATATTGCATAACATGACTGTATGAAAAACAAATTTGATTAGTAATAACATGAAAATCACGATAGATATGTCGTGAATGTCATGATTTAACATTTCATGGTCCTGCAGCTCTTGTTGTGCTTTCGTTCAGATGGCATGTTGCAAAACTGGTATGGTGTGACATGGTTGCATGGAGAACACAAGCGACATACCCTAACATGAAAATCATGACATGTGTGTCATGTAACAACATGACTACATGCTACGCTTATGATGCGCAGGCGGCCGTTGCGCTAGCTTCACTTATACCAAATTTGACATTAGGGGACCTGAATGGAAGACGAAAGTATGATAATAGTGCAAACTTGATAATCATGAGGTGCGTGTCATGTGAAAACATGACTACATGCCGCAGTCAAGTCGCCAATACTCTTCGACGTGACGCGGTGCGCGCGCTCGAAGTCGTTCATTTCGTCGCGTCACACCGGCGTTGCCCCGCCAGGCGCCGGTCCTTCCATACACTCGCAGGCACGCGCCACGTTGCGTTGTTTTGCCGGAAGCCCGTTTCGGCGTGTCCAGCGTCCATCCGTCACGAAAAGAGGGAGACGCAAGGTTGTCTGGGTAAAGCATCGGCGCGAAACGCAGCATGTCACATTTCACGCCGGTTGCCATCGGGCCGCGCCGACGGACTATGGTCGCGCCGGTCGCGCCTGGCGTCAGACTATAGAGTGCTCACGTTTTGCTAACGCAGCATCGCTGTACCCAGCGTGCGCGCGCGTCAACGCTACATTGGAGTACATTGGACCCTTCATGATGCGCTCGCGGACGTTTTAATGGCTCCACGTATACCAAATTTCATGTTACGTGACGTCAATGAATGACCAAATGATATGACTAGTGCAAACATCAGAATCCTGACAAGCGTGTCATCTAAGAACATGACAACATACCACGCTCATAGTGTGCTCGCGGCCCTTTCACTAGCTCCACATATACTAAATTTTGTATCCCGTGACGTGAATAGATGACGAAGGTAAACGACACATCCAAACATGATAATCATAACACGTAAGTCATGTACGGCATCATTTACCTTCACCTCGTAACATTGTGCTGATTTCAAAGTGTGCCCCGCCGTGGTGTTCTAGTGGCTAAGGTACTCGTCTGCTGACACGCAGGTCGCGGGATTGAATCTTGGCTGCGGCGGCTGCATTTCCGATGGAGGAGAAAAGGCTGTAGGCCCATGTGCTCAGATTTGGGTGAACGTTAAAGAACCCAAGTTGTTCGAAATTCTGGAGCCCTCCTCTATGGCGTCTTTCATATTCATGGTGGTTTCGCAACGTTGAACACCACACATCAATCAATAAATGATTTTAAAGTGACATATAAAACTTTCTCATTAGTGCTTCGCATATCATCGATTCCCACTGTACGTGGGATCTGACTTTTTTTTAATTGTTGGCTAGGTCACGTATATAGGAGGATACGCTGCCCAATAAACTTCTTCCTCATATTCGGCCTGAGCACACAGCTACATACGAAGAGTCACTCATTTATTCTACGTTACCATGTGGTAGTAACTATATGCCTTACTTTCAAGTCCGAGGTATAGGTACAATGCTGTGACTAACGCAATTCATTTAGCTCTTGAAGTGTTTACTTTCGCAAATAATTTATAGGCCTGTAATTTGATTTGAAAGTTACGCGAAAATATATCTGAGAAAGTTTGTGTACATTTAACCCTTGCTAGTCTGTGCAGCTACGCCTTTGGATAGTTATTAAGGCAGGAAGAGAAAAATGCCGACCTCATAGGCCCAGAATATACGTATTCCGGCACCCCTAACGCCGAGGTCGACGCGCCATACACACTTCCGGATTTACGGGCTGCACTGACGAAAATGCGACGGGGCACGGCCCCTGGGCGAGATAGCATCACATTGTCGCTTCTAGCTAACCTTCCCGACAAGGCACACCACTCGCTACTCCACCTGATAAACTTCGTATGGGATGGCTCCCCGCTTCCATCAAAATGGACGACATCACTAGTCACATTCACACCCAAATCGGGCAAACCGGTCAGCATCGATGTACTGACACCAATTTCACTAACCTCCTGCGCCAAAAAGCTCATGGAAACCCTGGTCCAGGAACGCTTTTCTGTCTATCTGGGGGCCAGGGGGACCTTTTTCCGACACGATGTTTGACTTTCGCCCACATCTGTCCGCGCAGGACATCCTGTTCCAGCTTCAACACATCACAGAACCGACCACTATGCGCTGTAACGATAAAGCCGGGCTCGCACTTGATCGTAGAGCAGCGTTTGATAACGTCAAACACAGTAGCATTCTTTCTAGCCTCTCTACCACAAACTGCGGCCAGAAGACTTTCGATTACATTCGAGCCTTTCTATCTCATCGCGCCGCTTTCATCCCCCTCGATTCTATCGAACATGGCTCGTACCTATTAGGCACACGTGGTACACTCCAAGGTGCAGTCCTGTCACCCCTACTCTTTAATCTGGCCATGAAGAACCTCCCCTGCCTTCTGCGCGAGGTTGAGGGAATACACCACGTACTATTTGCTGACGATATTACAATTTGTACCAACACCAGCTCCCCAGCACAAATCAAAGAGCGCCTACAAAAGGCTGTCCTTCTGGTGAACGGCTACGCTGCTTCGTGTTGCCTAGAGTGCTCTCCAGCTAAATCGGCTATTCTCTAAGTGTCGGACTTCCACTCCAGGTTTTGCTTCCATCTGGTCCCGTTCCATCAGTCGAGAAAATTCTAGTTCTTGGGCTCCACATCACTTCACCTTTGCATCCCAAGGACACAATAGCAAGCCTCCGATGCACCAGCGAACAGGTGATCCGTATGATACGGCGGGTATCTAGCAAGTGCGGCGGCCTCCATGGGACCCCGTCCATGCAGTTGGCTCATGCGTTTGTGACCAGTCGTGTCTTGTACGCCTCACCTTACCTTCGCCTGCGTCGTCACCACGAGCACCAGCGGGAAGTCCTCCTTCGTTCAGTGAACAAACGTGCACTCGACCTTCCCATTTCCACCTCCAACAGCCGATTCGTGGCACTGGGGGTACATAAGTCCTTTGCAGAGCTGCGGGAAGCTCATCGTGTTAGCCAAATTAATCGTCTGTCGCAGACGGCCTCAGGTCGACGTCTACTACACAGGCTCGGCTTCAATGCTATCTCCGATCAAGGCACTCCGTCGCCTATACCGGAACTTTGCCGGCAAAAACTATGGGTGGAATCACTACCCCGCGAGATGAACCCCGAGGTACATCCAGGCGTAGACTAGCACGCTCCGCGGCACTTCAGGCGTGACAGTCCGACCACCCTTGCGTTTTCTACGTAGACGTCTCGGGCCCTCCTCCTCAGGTCACTTCACGGCCGCCGTGATCACAGAGGGAAAACACATTGATGGCCTCTCCTTTAGAGCCAACTCTGTGACGCAAGCTGAGGAGGTTGCCATTGCTTTGGCCACCTCGCATCCCACCTCACGTAACATCCTGACGGACTCGCGCTCAGCCTGATCCCAATAGCTTCAGGGTTCCATCGCTCTTGTTGCTTCCTCTTGTTGCTTCTTGTTGCTTCAACCCTCACCCCATTCGTATAGTATGGACCCCGGGCCACTCGGGCCGTCCCGGAAACGAGGTGGTGAACGCCGCTGCCCGCGCTTCTCTCAGCCGGGCCGCTGCCCCTCCATGTCCCGAGTCAGAATCTGGCAATACAAATCTGACGCCCTTTCGCGAAATTCTCGCCTTTTACCGGGCTTCGCGCTGCCTGTAACCGGACTCCACAAGTCGTCTTAAGAAAGCGGACGAGCGAATACTACGCCGCCTCCAGACGAACACTTATCGCAGTCTGGTGGTCACCAGGCATTTTCTGCCGGAAATCACTGGCACCTGCTCGACTTGCCATGTCCTGGCCGACACTTACCATGTCGTTGCTCCGTACCCTACTAACCCCCTTCCTTTTTCACCCCCTTTATCCATCCCAACATGAGAGGCTTGGGAGGATTACCTGCTCGGCTGCTCGACCTTGGACGCTCAATGCTCCTTGGTGAGGCGCGCTCGAGTAGCGGACAACCAACTCCATTGGCATTCCGGATTTCTGGAGTACAACGAAGTTTTCTGGAGTACAATGCTTGCAATCTTAAAATATTCTATAGTCGGTTACAACCCAAGAATAAAATCACAGTAGAAATAAAAGCAGGAGCACCGAACCTGAAACTGTGGCTCATGCTGCGTGCTTTCCGTTGCAATCGTAAGTGCTTTACTGCTACTATTGTAAAAAGTACGTGCAATAATAATTAGAACTTCTGACCTTCACACCAAAAAACTTCGCTTCCCAGAACATGTTGTCGAATTATGTGTGAAAATTGCGCATGATGTCAACGTTTTTTCACCAAAAACTAGCGGCACCAAAATGTGTTTTTATAAGGTAACTACTGATCTAAACTGTGTGAGCTTTACTTGGCGGCAGTCTAATGAACCATCGTTGTTCTCTTTCATTAATTATTGCAGTTCGTACAGATATTTCGCGGGACGGCTCTTGCTTTCCCTAAGTAGACTACCTAGTATACTAAATTGGTATTCATTTCTTCTAAAGAGATATCTCTTGGGTTTCCAGGCCCCCGGGACGGCTTTATGCTCTCCCATAGTAGAGTACCTAGTATTTTAAATCATTAACTGCTTTTCCAAGCGCAACAACCATGCAAAGATCGTGTAGAGATGTAGATGGTGGAGGGGACGTCGCTCTGAGACGGCTTTCTGCTCTCCCATAGTAGAGTACTAAGTACTCTAAATCGTTGCGAACGTTTTCTAAACACACAGCCATTTCTCTGATCAAGTGCGACGCTCACGGGAAGGCCTAATGCTCTCCCATAGTAGAAAACCGAGTACTCGAAATAAATAATTACGTCTTCTAAACACCCCGTTGTCCTTATTTGCGACGGCATTATGCTCTTCCATAGTAGAGTACTGTGCACTCTAATTTGTTGAACAGTTTTGAATGCGAAGCATTTCTTAGTGAACTTAGGCGACTTTGAGCGTATCTATCTATCTATCTATCTATCTATCTATCTATCTATCTATCTATCTATCTATCTATCTATCTATCTATCTATCTATCTATCTATCTATCTATCTATCTATCTATCTATCCGCCTACGACTTCTAGCTCTCCTGGCCGTTTCGATAATGGTATTGACAGAAAACTTGGTATGGCGTAACGTAACTGTGAGACGAGCATAAATGACTAATCATAACATAAAATTCAAGTCGTGTATGTCATTTACGTCATAATTTACATTTCATAGTCTTGATGCTAACGTGGTGTTTTAGTTTACATTGCATAATGCAAAACTCGTATGGTACGACATGACTGTATGGCGAACACAACGAGCACACCCTAACATGAAAATCATGACAAGCGTGTTATGTAACGACATGACTACACGCCACACTGATGCTGTGCTTGCGACCGTTGCGCTAGCTTCGCAAGTACCAAAAGTTTGTATTACGGGACGTGAATGAGTGACGAAGGTATGTCACTGATGCAAAAATGATAATCATGAGACTTGTGTCATGCAAAAAGATTACTACATGCCACGCTGATGATCCACTCGCGGCCGTTTCCTTAGCTTCGCATATACGAAATTTGGTATTACGGAACGTGAATGGATGACGAAGGCATGTGAATGGTGCAAGCATCATAGTCATGAGATGCGTGTCATGTAAAAACATGAGTAAATGCCACACTCAAGCCACCAATACGCTTCGACATGAACAGCGCTCGTGCGCGCCGGCGTCCGTTTTGTCGCGCCACGCTGGCGGCTCCATGCCAAGCGCCGATTTTGCGCTGCGTTGCTTTGACGCATGCGCGCCTGAGCGCGCTCGGCGTCTCTCCGCCAAGAAGAGAGGCAGACGCACTGCTGTCTGGGTAACGTCATTGGTGCGAAATGCAGCATGTCGCATTTCGCACCTGGTGTCAGACTATGCTCGCATTTTGTTGGCGTAGCATCGCTGTGCCCACGGAGCGTGCACGCGCGTCAACGTTAAGTCAGAGTATATTGGGCCTTTCATGAGGCGCTGGGGGCCATTTCTCCAGCTCCACAGATACCAAATTTGGTTTTAGGTGACGGCAATAGATGACGAAGGTATACGACTGGTGCAAACATGATAATCAGTACGTGCATGTCATGTTAGAACATGACAACATACCAGGCACATGACGCGCTCGCGGCCGTTTCGCCAACTACACATATACCAAATTTGATATTACGGGACGTGAATAGACGACGAAGGTGAATAGCACGTCCAAACATGGTAATCATGATATGCGTGTCATGTAAAATATGACTATATGCTAAGCTCATAGCAGGGTGGCGGCCGTTTTGCTCGCTCGACACATGCCAAATTTGGTATTACGTGACGTGAATGGGCGACGAAGGTAAATGACATGTCCCAGCATGATAATCATGGCATGGAAGTCATGTACGGCATAAATTACCTCCACCTAGTAACGTTGTGCTGATTTCAAAATGACATATCAACCTTCCTCATTTCCCACCGTACGTAGGATCTGCCATTTTATTTATAAACAGAATATTCTAGCGGTGGGTGAGGTACGGTTGTAGGTGGAGCTTAAATTTATTTTTTGGCCGTAAACGACTATAGAATAACACCACAGGTGTGGCATTAATTTTGCTGCGTAGTATTTTGCAGTAAACTTCGAGATTTGAACTGGAAGAGAAATAAAAATGTTGATGCTGCAGTTGGTCAGTCATAGCGGAACGCTAATTCATAAAAGGGTCTTTCTTTTAAGAAGGCAAGTGGTGTCTCACATACGTTTATTTATTGCTATTTTTGGCGCTACTGGCTACGCTCATTTATGATTAACCTTCCACTACTGAGTTTAACGTAAACGTGCGCAAATCCCGTTTTAGTTACCTAAAGGGCTTGTCTGTTAACGCTTTCCGTTAAGACATGAGAACATGATGTTTTAAACGAATTAGTGAAACGTAGCTTAAGTATGCTTCGCTTGAGGAGATTTCTATGCGTGGAGTCATATTGAAACAATATAATCTTGTTAGCATGTGGTTTTCATTCGCTCCGAAAAATTGCATGATCTATAGTTTTAATCAATCAATCAATCATTCAATCAATCATTATCTCCGGGTTAAAAGAAACGAGTATGCATGAGCTATAAGCATGTTGTAGCATTATCAAATCTGCGTGTGCGCTTTACCTTTGTGAATATGCAAACACAAAAAGCTATAAATTGTATTATCGGGAATGCGTGTACATGAAAACAGCGGAGATTCTTGTTTCTCACAAACTTGCTCTTTCTAGGCACTTCGATTTTTATGAAGTGACAATTCTCATTACAGGTTTGTGTATCAGGTATAAAGGAGAAATGTAAGTAGGGAAACACGTTGTAGGCATGAGATGCAAAAAGGTGACTGCGCAAGATATTGTTTATATAATTAGGTTTTGGGGTATAAAATTGCATAAATCTTCAGTGGTTTACGAATAACGCTATGAAAGAATTTCGCTGTAATTTGCACGTGAATTTATTTACGTCAGTCTGACGGATGACGGAAAGTGAAAGTGTTCCCATGTTTTTTTCTTTTTTTATATAATATTATAAAGATAAGAATGTTGCACAATGAGTGATAATCTTATCCATGACCTCGCGCGGAGGAGCTCGAAGCAATGCTGCCCGCCAATGCTCTACACCGATTAAAACTGCATCGCACATGTCGCGACGGAACATCAGTACCTTTACATTCATGCTATTCAAACATTTCTCAAAGCGTGAGTCACTGTGTACATGCAGAACGTTCGTCTTCGAAGAGAGATATTTGTATGGCTGCCATCTACAATGAGTAAACTTTCATATCATCACCTAACTGAATCTTGCTATACAGGAAGTAACCCTTCCTTTTAAAAGCTGTGACTCTAAAAATAGTAATTTAAGGAATTTTTTTTTTCGAAGGAATGCAGACACGCAGTGCTTCTGTGCGTAAAGACCCCACCAGCGGAATTTACTTCCCAACCAGCACCTGCTCTGAGGGAGGGAGCAAATTTTTGTCCGAACTCGGAATATGGTTTGGACCGGATTCTTGGTGGCGAAGAAAAGTCGGGTTCGTTGCTTCGCGAGGATGATTCCCGCCCTCTTCGTGACTTTTCTCCGAAGGGAGACCCCTTCACCACTGGACGTTTTACGAATAGAACTTAATGTACAAAATGTTTTACAGTGCACAGATGTCAGCATGAGTACGACACGCAGTGGGGCCTAAGGCGGTCGTGCTGGTGTCATGGCGGCAAGCTCTCCTAGCAGCAAAAAGGCCCCCGTATTTTTCCGGGCGCTCCTTTTATCCCCCGTCCTTGTTGCCCGTGGCCTTCGTCGACACCAGACAGGCAGTTTCATGGAAGGAGCAGGGTAGGCAAAGAAGCTGCAGGGTGCCGTTTCTCGGGAATGCGTCAGGCGAGCGAGGAAGGGGTTGCCACGTTGAGCTGGTTCTGTTTCTCGGAAAAACGTGTTACCAAGAAGGAAGGGGGCGGGGATGTCACGCCATGCGCGACCTTCCACTTTTCACCCAATAATTGTTCATCGGTGAGAGGATGTAACGAATTAAACGAAAAAAAGAAGGTTCGTGCCAGAGACTGCACCACCTGAGGAAAAAAAATTGTCCACGCGTGCGCTAAACTTGCCGTGAGGCAACACACACATTCAGTTTGAGATCACATGGCGGCAGCCGGTCCAATGGGCGAAGGTCCACTTTGCAACACATCACAAGCACGAAAGGGCGGGGACCCCTTCCCGCCACCAGAACCTCAATTGTTGCTCGGACTGGTCCCTCACCCCAACACTGATTAGGTAATCGGCACAGCGCGCCAGCGTCGACGTGAGCGTTACCCCGGAGATGCTGTACCCCGGAGATGCTGCATTACCTCGTCATAGAGCTGAAGTGCTAAGGCCCAGCGCGTGAGCTTTTTCTCTTGGGGCATGCAGCACGTGAGGTATTACAGCGGGTTGTGGTCAGTGATGACGGTTACCTTTGCCCCAAAAACTGATACCTCAAACTTTCTTCAAGCGCAAATTACCGCAAACGCTTCGCGCTCAATTATAGCCCATCGCGTTTGCGTCGGTGTGAACCGATGATTCGCGAAGGCAATCGGCATTTCGTAGCCTTCAGCTTGAATTTACGCCAAGCATGCACCTGCAGCTATAGTTGATGCATCGGTGCAGAGCACGTAGGGCTTTTGGAGGTTTGGCGTGGCGAGAGACGTTGCCTCACACGCGGCCCGCTTTAGGGATTCGAAAGCCTCGTCGGCTTCTTCGAACTAAGGTTTTTTGGAGGGCACACTCTTGCTAGTGAGCTATCTCAGCGGCTGGGTTACCTAAGCATAACTAGGGACGTAACTGCGGTAGTATCCGCAGAGGCCTAGCGCGCTCCACAGCTCTTTCTTTGTGATGGTAGCTTTCAGTCCCTTTATGGCTTTGATTTTTCCGGGATCTGGGTCATGCTTACCGGATCGTACTACGTGTCCCATGTAGCGTATTTAGAGCATTGCGATCTGACACTTGTGCTAATTCGCTGACTGCCTCAAACGTGGAGAAAAACGCGATCCTAGGTTGCAGAGTGAGCGAGTCCTTGCCAGAATGTCAAATCAGCGCAACTGTCGGACCACCAGTGTTGGTTGTCGGAGCAAATACCACAGTCATATATACAGTAGTGAGCTGCACGTTCCATCTTGGCATTCCTGTCAATGCTTGAAGCTGCTCATTGTTTTCTTTATTGTTTGATAAAGTGTCGAACGTTTATCCTGACACATATGTGGTAACGAAAGTCTTTCTTTAAACGCATTGCTCTTATACCCAGTGTGTCAGCTGTCATCAGCTCATTAGGGGGCCTTCTGTTATGTACAGCTGTCAAGCTATTCATTGAATATTACACTGGAAATAGCGAATTTATGCAAAACGTTCCAAGAAAGGATGCGAACTGCCAAAAATGAGCTATTCGTTAATTGTAACAATTCGATCTTAAGCGGAAGGTTCTTAAAATAAAATCTAAAGAGCAAAACTTTGTGAAGGAGGGATGGTGGCATCCGTGCTGTCAGGCAGCTCCGCGGTAACAATTGATTTTGAACGGCCTGCCTAGCGTGCCGTTCAGATGGTGTACTTCGGGCAGCCTGCCACCCTCGTGCGCGGCGGTTCACAGACTGTATCTCGTGATTTGCTCTGCTCGGGCGTCTGACTGTGAGCAAGCAAAAGACATTGTTCTCTCGTCGGTCACCATTGGCGCGGAGTGAGCCATCTCTTTCAGGGGCGAAGCTCCTTATGGCGTTGCTTGGGCGTCCCTCGTAGTGCGTAACCACCAGTGGCACTTACCCAAAATAGGTATAACATTTGACCTCCAAGGTGGTGCCAGGTGAGAGATTTCTTCTGTGCGTTGTTTAACAATAAAAAATAGTCCTCAATGTACATGCCAATGGCTGCTAATGGGGAATGAGAGACAGGAGCATTCGGCTTTTAGTCAACGCGCACGCTGCGATCCCCATTAGCAGCCATTGGCATGTACATTGAGCACTATCGGACAAGAGAGGGTTGCTACATTATACTCGATGTGTGTAACCTCCTTAGTTTTTGAAAGGTTTAGTGAGCGTTGAGCCGCAGGGCCATGAATACAATGAACTAGTATATACCACAAATGACTTCGAGGTGGTTAAAGGGGGGAAGCAGATACGAAGCGCACGCCGTAAGAAATTAAAAGCTGATTCTTCCTGTCTCTCAATTCACATTAGCAGCCACTGGTATTTACATTGAGCACTATCTGACAGGAAATGGTTGCTACGTTATACTCGCTGGGCGTAACCTCCTTGATTTTAGAAAGGTTTAGCGAGCTTTGGGCCGCAGTGCCACGAATACAGTGAACTAGTATATATCGTGAACTCAAGGTGGTTGAAAGTGGGAAGTAGCCCCGAAGCGCAAGCCGAAAGATAGTGTGCGTGTGCCACCTCTCGTTTAGTTCTTGGAATGTCCACTGAATGGCGGTGCTTCTATATGGGGAATATATGATAAAAAGATGCGAGATGGTGGGATTTGGAGTGTTGAGTAGATGGGCGAACGGACACACAGACAGATGCAGTAATGGACGCATAAACGGACGCAGGGGCAAATGCATAAACAAACGCAGGGACGGGCGCACGAACAGGCGCATGGACGGTCACACAGACGGACGCATGGACGGACGAATGCTTCGCCCCACTCTCCATCATTCACTCCGTGGATATGCTGCCATTTTTTTCATTGTCGTCCGGTGTGTCTGCTTTTTGAAATACGCAAACGACCACGCTCTATTGTGTTCAGCTGCAAGTGATGCATCAAACAGTACAAGAACGTGAAATGATGCAGATGAGCCAACTTAGAAAAATGATAAAACAAGAAGTTATCAAGAAAAAGAGCGTCCACAGAAGTCTCCGCAGGTACGGATTCATTATCAGGAGACGTAGAGAAAAAATGAGTGAAAAGCACAGAAAAAGAATTGACGTTTTCTTGGACAGACAGCGCGTTCTGCAGATGTTGAGATGCAAATTAGTTAGGGCATACCGGATTTGGAATATGGTGTTCCCTTTAAATTAGGAGTTTCCTTTTTTTCCCAGAAACACAATCGCAAATGGAGATATTTCTGTGTGGAAACGTAGGAACACCGGCGTATATGTTCACTTACGATTGTTTTCAACGCATTTCAGCTCCATTTTTCTGTCCCGTTGTGCAAATGACGCTCCACGGTGCTCATTTCAGGTTCTGATAAACGCTGTTTACGGCAATGTGTTGAATGATAGCTCGGTAGAGCATTTGCTTAGGAAATGCTAAATAAAGGTCTTTAGGCAATAATATGAGGGAGCCAGACTGCGCACGCCATGTACTGTCAGTGCTTCAAAAGATTGATTGATTGATATGTGGGGTTTAACGTCCCAAAACCACTATATGATTATGAGAGACGCCGTAGTGGAGGGCTCCGGAAATTTAGACCACCTGGGGTTCTTTAACGTGCACCCAAATCTGAACACATGGGCCTACAACATTTCCCCCTCCATCGGAAATGCAGCCACCGCAGCCGGGATTTGAACCCGCGCCCTACGGGTCAGCAGCAGAGCACCTTAGCCACTAGACCACCGCGGCGGGTCAGTGCTTCAAAAAAGGGGACCACGAAAGTGTAGACACTTAAGTAAGCGGTGGCCGACAAATTCACTGTGTGCTCTCTCACTCCAAGTGCACGCGGGAGGAAAAATTATTAAAAAATTGAAATACCTTTCAAAAAACCGGCACAGTAATTTTAAAGCACTGCAACTTCTCATTAAAACTAAAGTGACAGGTGTTTGGAACAACTTTATTAGACTCAATGCTCTCTCACCATGACATACAATCTTTTAAGGACGCTAAATTTGTTCATCTTGGCAATCGCTTACACTGACAATGAGTATGCAAGTTTTATATCTTAAAGGGTTTGCTTGCACTGGCTATTCCGTACGATAATATAAAAATAAATTCAGCAGATGCCACGTACCCTATTTGGGAATCAATGTTATGTGAAACATGCAAATGGAAGGTAAATGTGTTTTAATATTTTAATGAGCGAGGCTTTAGGAAGTGGCAGTAAATATATGTACATATCCACGCCCAGACGTACGTTACAAAGCCAAGTATGTTTTATATTAGCAATAGTTTACAGTTTCGTGGCGATGCCAGTAGCAACGTGGATATTAGCAATACTAGACGCGGTAAGTTGATATAAAGCGCTGGTGTTTGCACCGGAGCGCGCGAGGATGCTAGCGCTGAACACTACTACAGAGATAAAATTCAGCGGATGGAGCCTAACTATCTTTTACGTCAACCCGACATGACGGCCGTATTATGGGAGTAAATAGGTAATGTCTAAAAATCGAATAGACAGTACTGCAACCATAGCTGATGTCGCACATATATAAGAGTCGATTCTAAAAGTATATCTGAGGCCTGCCGTGGTTTTGAGGCAGAATGCTTCATTGCTACAAAGAATGCTAGGCTGTGATTCCTGTATGGACATTGAAATTTATTGTTTGCATTCGTCTGGTCAACACTGCCTATGTCAACTTTTTCTCAATGCTCAATCGTTTAACGTACCCGTGTGTCCTCTCGCCGTTCTTGGGCAGATATAAACTGTGTATTACCTGTGGACTATACCCACGTAGCAGTGGCACATACCCGCCCGTGTATGTGCCGCTGTAATAAATGCGAAGCATTTTTTTGCGAACTTCGGCGTCTTTGAGCGTATCTATCTATCTATCTATCTATCTATCTATCTATCTATCTATCTATCTCCAACTACTTTTGGGTGCTCTCGGGGTCACCCCCTTGACTTGGCATGAACTAAAATTAGCATGGAGGGTAAGATGATTTGATGAATATGATGCGCGTGTCAAGACATGAATAATGCCACAATCCCGTCGCATACGTCATCAAAATCTTCCCGCTGCACATACCCACAGGCGGGTATGTGCCGCTGGTATGCGAGTATGTTGATTGATTGATTTGTGGGGTTTAACGTCCCAAAACCACCATATGATTATGAGAGACGCCGTAGTGGAGGGCTCCGGAAATTTTGACCACCTGGGGTTCTTTAACGTGCACCCAAATCTGAGTACACGGGCCTACAGGTATGCGAGTATGTGTCACTGGTGATTGACAAAGAACCCCGTAGAGGCGTCACACCGGCCAACGAATTGAGTTAATCTCAGCAATGTACTGTTGTTGAAGAGTGACATATTAACAAGTGGCCACTCAACGCTAATTGTGCAACTAGTGTGTGGTTTATTGTTTCTGATTCACTGCAAAGTACTCTTCTATAATTATTCATTGCCATCAGCCACATGCACTATCAACGCAACGCACATAATAATGGGCCTTTTCCGGGTTGATAGGCTGTGCATGCCCGCCTGTCTCGAGGAGGCACGCGCACGACACGTGCCATGATTTTCGGTCTCCAAAACGTGACGACACGTGCGGACCAAGTGACAGCTGGGGCCGTAAACATGCAAATGTTTTCCCCGAAGAGAGGCGCGGACGCAGGCCTCAGAGATTGGCCACAACATGTGGAAAGCGATTCCGGAGTCCAAGAGCCACTAGTTTTAATTTCTTGATCTTCACTTGGGGTGCTGTTCGGACCAGGAAAAGACCCATTGTGTAGCGGACACCTCTCTTATCAGTATATGGCGTACTTGGTGCTTCTCTACTAACTAAAAACAACAACAAAAAAGAAATCCGCGCCTGTTTCATGGCATACTGTCGCTTATCAGCTGCGCCCACCGATGGAGCCAGTCCGCTCAGCCGCCATGCCAAATCTGGCCGTCGCACGAGCAGAGCGCAAGCAACAAGACTACAGGAAGAGCATTTGAGCTCCGCTAATGTGAAATGCGGAAAGAGAGAAGGATGTAGCCCGCTTTAGATAACGCGGAAGCACAAGCACCAGGCGAGCTACCACGCATACCAAAGCAAGGGTATCGAGATAACCGCAGCGTTTGTTTTGCACAACCAACCGTCTTTTTTCCGCGGCAGCTGGCACGAGAAGATGCCGCCTGAGATGCGCGTGCAGCTATTTCCGCGACGCCACAGTAAAACTCCCTCCTCCCAAGTCCTCCTTCCAACAACTTGCCCACTCTCGTATCGCATCACAACCTCCTATATTATCCATCATCGAATACAGAAAAACTGTGCAGTATGCGCAAGCCTCTGGCTAGAAAGCCACCACATTCCAAAACAGTGTTCTCCGCAGCTATTGAAACTTAGTCCCATCGATTAAAATATGATTTTGATAGAGAACTGCGTATAAATACATGAGTTAAAAACACAAACCACGCTACAAATTTTCCGAGAATACTTACAAAAAAAAATCGCCAGGTCTCCGCGGAACGCGTGGCACTGTTGCAGCGAACGCTGTAAGAGCGACCATAAAGAGAAATCTTATTTTCACACTTTCGGTTGCTGATGTGCTCCGGGGATGGATGCATGGTTAGCGCACCTCCTGGACGCCAAACGCTCTCTCATCGAGAGATGAAAAAAACAAAGGATAAATCGCAGGCTAAGGAAAAAGATTGCGGAGCTCAATCGGCATATTGAGGAGCACTGCTCCGAATTCCATAAACAACAATGGAGGGACGCCTGCTCGGCTGCGGACGGGAAAATGCACAAAGGAGGCAAATGGACCCTCTTCAAACACCTCCTAGATGATGGACAATTCAAAGGCAATCAGAAACTAGCCATAGACCGACTTATTATTGAGGAGAAAATGGCAGGCATCTCAGAAGCTTCCCAATTTCAGATACTTGCCAACAAGTACCTTCCTTAGAAGTGTGGCAGCTTGGGCTAGTTGGTATGGCATGACGATAGTTATTGTGTCTTTCGTGTCCTTCTTGTCTCTGTGTCGTCGTTTTGTTCTCGCGCAATAACTATCGTAAGTACCTTCCGCTTAGCCAGAGCTCAACTTCTGTCCCCCACCGGTATGAGGGTGTGCCTTCCCCAGAGTTGGACGCTCCCTTCTCGGAAGCTGAGGTCAGGGAAGTGCTCCATAGCCTAAACGGAAGGTCTGCCCCAGGTCCCGATGGAGTTACGAATCGGCTCTTAAGAAATTTGGATGATAAAGCCATTCAGGCCTTAGTGAAGGAGATAAACAGGGTATGGGAGGAGGGCGTCGTACCAGAAACTTGGAAGAGGGCCACAGTGGTCTTAATCGCCAAGCCAGGTAAATCACCCAGCTTAGATCACCTCCGCCCGATCTCCCTTACTTCTTGCCTTATCAAAGTAGCAGAACATGCAGTACACAACAGGATATCGCGCTACATCGAGAGGAATGACCTATTTCCATATAATATGGTAGGTTTCAGGCCCTCACTTTTCACGCAAGATGTCATGCTCCTCCTCAAAGCACACATAATTGACTTTCCAAGCAAAGATGTAAAAGGGGTCCTTCGCACTGGACCTCACTAAAGCATTCGATACTGTCAAACACGACTATATTCTTAAGGAGATATCGGCTTTGAACCTGGGAGTTAAATTCTTCTCCTTCGTAGAATCTTTCCTCGAGAGTCGGACGGCGGCAATAAAACTGGGACAATCAGTCTCGGAGCCTTTCAAACTCGGACGAAGGGGTACTCCCCAAGGGGCAGTTATCTCCCCCCTTCTATTCAACATAGCCATGCGCAAGCTGTCGGCAAGCCTTTCTAAAGTTCCTAATGTCGGACACGCTTTATATGCTGACGACATTACAATCTGGTGTCCCGGAGGATCGGAGGCGGCAGTTGAACAAGCTCTACAGGAGGCTCTGGACGTTACAGAGTCTTTCCTGGAAGGTACGGGACTGGCGCTTTCGCCGGAAAAGTCGGAGCTCCTGCTGTACAGACAGGCTAGACGAGGTGTTAGGGGACTCACCCCTCTCGATCAGGTGCCCATTAGCGTTTGCACCAAGGATGGTCGCACAATTCCTAGAGTCAATTCTATGAAAATTCTGGGGCTTTTATTAGACTCTAAGAGATGCAACGCAAAGGCTATAGCCCATCTCACCACAAAAACAGAGAACATTCTGAGATTAATTATGCGGGTGTCCAACAAGAAGGGCGGCATAGGCGAGGATATCCTCCTTAGGGCCCACCACGCTTTCCTCATGAGCCATATCATATACATAGTGGCGGCTCTCAATTGGACCAAAACGGAAAGGGATAAATTGGACACGCTCATGCGCAAAAGTGTCAAAAAGGTGCTTGGCGTCCCAATCACGACTAGCACAGAAAAACTCATGAAGTTGGGAGTGCACAACACCACTTCGGAATTAATTGAAGCGCAAAGGTCAGCACAAATAATTCGGTTATCGAGTTTCAAAACAGGAAGAAAACTGCTCGATGCGGCAGGCCTCCGTCCTATCTTCAATCAGGGAGAAACTACGCAGCTTGATTATCAAACAAGGAATTCCTTTATTGTTGACCCTCTTCCACGAAACATCCATCCCCAACACAATAATTGTCGTAGGTTGGCGAGGGCTAGGGCTTTCATAAAGAACCTCTCCGGAACAGAGACATTTGTGGACGCGGCGCGCCACGCCGGCGGCAGAAAGTTTTCCGTGGCAGTCGTCAATGACAGGGGAGAACTTGTCTCGGCAGCTTCAGTGAAGACCTCCTTGGTCGATGTAGCAGAACAGGCTGCTGTAGCGCTGGCATTACTGGACACGAAACGCTCCACGGTGTACACCGATTCCCGAGCGGCCGTTAGGGCGTTCGCATCGGGATTGATAGCCACAGAGGCAGCCAGAATTCTCCACAGCAAACCCCCCTCAGACGTTATACATCACATAGTCTGGTTTCCCGCTCACATGGGACCAGACGTACTGCCGGGTCACCTGAACCCAAACGAGATAGCCCACGACTGTGCGCGAGGTTTCACAAGCCGCGACGGGGTGGTCTCTCGGGTGAGTTCGGGAGAGCTCGTCCACAGTGATCCTCTCGTTACTTTTCACGAGATAACATCTCATTGCAGAGGAGAGCGACAGACTTTTCCCTTTCCCCATCATAAGCTCCACAGATCACAAGCAAGCACGCTTCGCATGCTCCAGACGGGGTCTTACCCCTCTAGGGGCTTTCTGAGCATGCTTCATCCGGATATTGATCCACTTTGCCCAGATTGTGGTGAATTTTGCTCTTTGAGTCACATGCTCTGGCAGTGCCCTGCGTTACAGGATTTTAAAACAGAAGAAGACTGGACGACGGCAATCACAGACCCCAGACAAGACGTCCAGCTTCAGGCTGTCCAGAGGGCCCGTGAACGAGCGGAGAGGCATGGCCTCTCTGTTCCGACATGGGACTAGCCAACGGCTGGGTGGGGACCTACATAGTTGGCCCGCTGCCTTGCCTCTCAGGACCAAATAAAGTTGTTTGTCATGTCATGTCGGTTGCTGATGTAATCACACTTACAGGGCACCCATTAGCTATACATCACTGTGTTCGCTATGCTACCCTTCCTCATTTTTCGGAGAAGCGTAGTACCAGCTGCACACTTGCAAGGAATCTTGTGCCATGCTTTTAGGCTGACGATGAAGAATTTCCACAAGTTTTTGTATTTCCCTCAAATCCCCACAGTGGCTACGCGCCCCAGGCATAGGTAAACTAGATCAAGCTTTTTTAATAGGTTAGAGCAGTTGATGACCCACTCGTTTCGCCATTCGCACTGTGTGACACCCGACTGTTCTGTTGCAGTTCTAAAACGCTTTATTAGTCATAATAGCGCGAATATTTTCCCGACATCCAGCCTGCCTAAGGCCAGTTTGCAAAGTAAGTTCAAGAATCGGCGTGACTCATTGGTTGAACACTGGACTGGCAGGCGTTTGAATCCCAGCGTGTCCTTTGTGTTTTCATTTGCTTTTTATTTATTTTATGCGATATCTGTTGCAGACCCCTGTGGCGGACAACTACGGCGAATGCGACCTTGTAGTGATCTGATAACAGCTTTCGCTTTATTGATGCAACACGATCGCCCTCAATAGATTGTTCTATCTTTTGTCGTTCTGTTTACATTCTCCTCCAAACACCGAACGTTGTCTTCAGTGCCACTGCACTCTTTTCGTTATTACAGAGCACACACTGTTCCTTCTCTTCTGAATGATTTTTCTTTATTTGTGTGGCAAGCATCAAATTTTCTCAGTGCTGTTTACCCTGCAAGCACAGCTGAAAACTTTTTAGAAGAAAATGACTATTTCTTGCCTCTCCCTCACTTGGGCTAAAATGACCATCACCAACACCACCCCAAAGATATAGTTCTTGTGCCTGGAAGGATTTCATTTCTGAAACAAGCATGCAATACGTGAAATCAAAGGACCCGAGGAAAGGCTGAACGCATGCAGGTGCACACTTGAAGACGAAGTACGAGGAAAGCCGGTATCAGCGTCACTTTTCGAAAGCAAGGTAGTAATTATATGCCGAAAATAAAAAGAAATATACAAGATATGAGTTGAACTATGTGCATAGGTGTGCCAAAAATTCACCCAACGACGAGCATTTTACTAAGTGCCATAGTCTGCCTGGAGTAAGAGAATCGCAGCTCTTAAGAACTTGATTCTCACTCATAAAATTAGCGCGATTATTTTTTTATGTGGGGTTTACTGTTATTCAAGCGGCACGTTTGCGTCTTTCTCATGATCTTTCGCATCATTTTTGTATGAATACCAGGCAAACACGGAAATCAACGCAGCTTCTAGAAGTTCACAACCGGGTAAGTGTCTCCTTCAATGGGTGCTATGGGAAAAAAAAGGTTGATGCAAATTAACAGTATCATTGACATGGGTACTGTATAGTGATTTGATCTGAAAATAGATTTTCATACCTTCTAGCCGTTTTCTCTCATTTAGTACTAGACCAAGTGAAAAAAAGGAATTTTTTTCAAAATGGCACTTTCGGTTTTCGGTTAAAAAATACGCAAGTTTTGCCTCGTCACTTTGCTTCATGAAGCTTCAGACTAGCAGTTTCTTTCATAAGACACACGCAAAAATGATAGACGACCCACCACCTCCAAAACCGAATCTTGAAGTGCCAGTTTTGTGTGCATCATAGCTTAGCCTAATATGTAGTATTTTCTTGCCTACTTAAGAGAGATATCTAGTGGGAACACATCACAATTTTCTAAAAGCATTGCAAACACATCATTTTCAATCATGAAAGTCATGAACACGTAAAGTGATGCATGCATTGTTCACACTGAGGGACATGTATGTAAGCCTGTAAGCCATAAAATTTCCTTTGTTTTAAGATTCGTGCCATTCAATATTGGCAGCAGAAATACACTGCATATTTTTTAGCTATTTGGGATCAAGCCTGGCCTCTACACTGCAAATGCGTGCCTTTAAATGATCCACGTCGTAGCACGTGAATGCCCAGTCATGCCGCTGATGCTGCACAACGAGCTCAAACAAATTGAGTTACCGCTAGAAAAATGCATACAGTATTAAGGTCCACGAGGGAACTGGCTACAAATATTGAGAATCTTGGCCCTTCTTAGTATCTCATGAAAGCACTGCACCTTTCTGTTCAATTTTTTGGAACTAGTATTTCTAGTATTTTTTCTTGCGCGAGCAGTCACAGCTCTTTCGCTGATTAACATTTTCCATTTATACTTGGGACACTTTATCATATTAGCAGGCATGCACTAAACTTCAACAAAAACCATGTGACAATATTTAAAATGGATGCCTGTTATACGAAGTTGCCCAAGTACTAGTAGATATGTTTGGGTATTTTAATTAATTTTTTTCACCATTCATCAGGTTTCATTTATTTTAGTTTGTTGCACAGCAAGAAGCTTTTCTATATGTACCTGCAAAAATGAATAGTCTTAACGAGCAGAAATGAAGTTAGGAGCGATCACGCGAGGCATACTTTTATGAAAATTTTAATTATGAAAAGTGAACAAAAGATATGACTTCCTCTATAACACTGACACGTGCCTAAAACGATGTGCTTTTTATTGATGACTAATAAAGTTTAGTGATATTTTCTTGTTTTTTGATTCACCGCTTGGCCTCATACCTTAAATGCTTTTTAGATAAAAAATTATGGCAGATTTACACATGTGGCACCAAGCCTGATTGGCAGGCTTTCCATATTTATCTTTACTTTTGTTTACTTTTTTCACCTAGTGCTTTTCATTTTTCTATTTACCTCTCTTTCAATTGCTTCTGTAGATCTTTCTATAATTATTGTTGCTTCTTCCCTTTCTGTCTGTCTGCTTTTTTTCTCTCTCGTTCTGTTCCCGTTTATTTCTCTCTATCGTGCCTTTCTACCTTGCTGATTGTTCTATTCTATTCCTTGTTCATGTCTGCGTCTCTCTCTGCATCTCTATCTTTCGACGTTTCCATTTATCTTTCCCTTTCTTGCTCTTTCGGTCTTGCCCACTCGTTTTTTTTTTATCTTTTTGTCAAGTCTGGTTGTCTCATTTCTTCTTTTTATCGCTGTGTCTAATTACTCTTAGTCATTCCTTGATTTGGGCATATATTTATTCTTTTTATTTCATCACTTTGTTTTCTTTTGCCCTCATTCTTTTGTATCTTTTTATTTATTTCAATCTCGCCCTCTTTCTCTCTCTTTCACATGTTTTGCCGGCTACACTTCGCTAAGCAGATGTTTTGTTTAACGTTTTCATCTACGGTGCTCGGTAGAGAAATTAGCAGAAATCATGCGACGCGAACTCACCTGTGGTTTTCACGAACACTAAAAGCTTTACGGCCGCCCTAAACGAATGCAATGTTTAGAGCAGGCGCGCGAAACCTACTGATCAGCAGCAACATTTTTGGCTCGGTGCTACAAGTACAGGCAACGTGTCACATTAAACCAAATCTTCTTGATTGACACAAAAACATTCACGAGCTCAGATGTAAGGTAAGTTTCTGATGTAACACATGTGTGAATACAATGTTGTGCTTGCCTTTCAAGTTCCGCAATGAGATTTATTACTTTTAGCGCACGCAGGATAAGTACATATCAGGGCTATTTAAATGATCTGACGTGAGACAGCACCTTTTTAGGTAGTGGAACTGCAAAAAGCCTCAGCAGTGGCTTAGTGCTTGGTTTCTGACCCAATATCATGATTCGAACCCGGGCGCAGTGGCCACAACTCGGGAGAGGTGAAACCCTAGAAGCAAAATAGACATAACGAAAAACACCCGAACGAAAACGAACCTGAAGCAAAGCAAAAAGGCAAATCTGATATCCACAGAACAAAAACGGTGACCAAGCGTCGCAAGCGAAAAGATGATATGTAATTATCAAAACGAGAATTAGAAATAGCCTGAAAGCTTTTTAGACAGATGAACAAAAATCGACCCGCGTTATACTTGTTATGCAGTATGCACTAAAGAAGAATGGCAATTTGGGCTAGTTGGTTTGAATTCATGGTAATGAGGGCTGCAGGGCGAGCACGAATGTGCTAAAAGAAACAGACAAAAGTCGAGGCACGGAAAACAAAGGGGACAACACGAGCGCTGAAAGAGGACAACATGAGCGCTGCGCTCGTGTTGTCCTCTTTGCCTTCCGTGCCTCGACTTTGGTCTGTTTCTTCTAGCACGTTCGTGCTCGCGCTGCAGCCCTCATTACCATGAGTATGCACTAAGTAGTTGATGATGATGAGTGGTTTTTAAAGGCGTAAGGGACAATTGATGGCCAAAGAGCGCCAGCACTAAGTAGTTGCTACCCACCTACGTCACGGATAAACAAGTCAGCGATATCAAAACTGCTTTTATTTATCACGGCCAAACGATATCAGATCGTGAACCATGTCTCCTCAAAAATTGCTAAACATAACGATTTAATGTTGTAAAGGGGCACAGCAGATGCAAGAGTAGGCGTAAGTTATGACGCCTAATGGTGAAGGAAGGAATAAACTTTATTTTCTATTCGGCGTGTTTGTGAGCTGGGCTCCCGCCTAGGTGTCGGCTAGAAGGTTTGGCCTTCTAGCGGCTTCCTCCGCCCGCTGGATTGCCCATAGCTGATCGTCCAGGGCTGAAATGAGCAGCACGGCCAGCCAACGCGCGCGGAGGCTGTCGGTGGAGGCAGCGTTCTCATTACTGTGTTTTAATCTCTGGCATTCCCATAGTATATGTTCTAAATATGCTCGTTCCTGACAATCTTGCATTGAGCGGTCGCGTAGATCTCTGGATACATAGCATGTAGTAGTGCTGGATTCCTATAGGATCTGGTTTGTAATTGTCGCCATTGGACAAACTGTGCCCTATTGAGTTTTTGGTGAGAAGGGGGGCAAACACGCCTCTGTAATTTATAACGTTTCGTAATTTCATTGAACCTTGTCATTCGGTCCTCCAGTTTCCGCACATTTGGAAATTCTGACGAGGGATCAACATTAGTCGTAGCCCAGAAAGTGAGTCCTCGAGCTACGTTGTGTGCCTCCTCGTTAGGGTTGATATCTCCCGTGGTGTTGGGTATGTGAGCTGTGAACCAGAGAATGCGAACGCATCTGTTGTCTTGGTTTGTTTTGCCTGTTCTAAGAATACGCAGTGCTTCAGGGGAAATTCTGCCATTCGCAAAGTTGCGTACAGCTGCTTGTGAATCGCTGTGAGCTCTTTCCATTCGGCTTCACTGGAGAGGAGGTTGTTAGGCAACGCGGGACATCGTCAGAGGTTGTGAGCGAAGTATCAAAATCTTCCACTGCAGTACGGGTAACTAGGGCCAGCGTCCGAGTTGAATTTACAGAGGAATCCCCACGACGGGAAGGACCCCGTCTTTAACATTTTCAGAGAAGTTGGCTCATATCTGCTAAGCTTCAGGTGTGGAAGAGGGTAAACTCTTCGGCCAAGCTGGTAATATTTAGTGATTTCATTGACTGTTAGAAGTGGATTGCTCTGATGAGCATATTCATGCCGCTCTAGTGCCTCCAGACCATCGCGGCGCGTGAGCTCTCGCTCACGTTGGGGGGGGGGGAGGCAGCTCGTTGAGTTTTGGGAAGCCCTCGAGAACGTTCTTCCCCCTGTAAGCAGGGAACCAAGCCTTGATGAAAAGAGAGCCTGGGCAAGCTGACTTCTCTAGAATGGAGGCCGCCTCTCGAGCGAGGTTGCCATATTCAAAAGCTCTGACTGCCTCTCTCTAGGCGGTATAAATGTAGAGACGTTCTGGGTCTGACAAAGACAACGCAACCGCGACTTGCTGAGCTGTGCCTGGGTTGACCGCCCACACCAAGGTGGAGGAGCGGAGTGCTCCTCGCCCATCTATAGGTGACAGTGTGAACATCCTCTTGTATCTCTACTGCGCTGCATCAACAAAAACATAAGCGTATAGGTGATCCCTTACTTTTTTTAGGAGAACTCGTACACAAGCTTTACGCTTTCCCTCGTTATACGTGGAATGTACATTTTGCGGGAAAGACCCCATGGCGTATGCGTCGGCCTCTCTTCCAGACTTAGTTTTGTCCATCGTTTCTGCATGATCCTAGGAGACAGGCCAACCTCCCCAAGGATTATCCTGCTATAGTTGAACACTGTTATTCTAACCACCTGAGCAGTGACCGGCACCTCCATGGTTTCGTCCGTCTTATTATGCATACCGAGCTTATCTACCCTGTCGGGGCTCGTTGCAAGTCGGCAAGCCTAGAACTTGCTTTATTTTTATGTGCATAAGACTATTTACCTTCCTTTTTCTGTTTTGGAGCACACGAAAGCTGACGCCGCAGGGTAAGTCGCTTATTTCTGAGAATTTCATTGAACAATGACATTTCTCTAAAGGGAAATGGTGATTACAAAAGCAAGGGGTGCTGCATATGTGAGAGATGATGGATAATATTTGAAATGTTAGTATTTGGGGTTTTGGGTTTTACTACCTAAAGCTGCAAATGGATATGTAAACTTCACGTGCGGCAAAGGAGCGGCAAAGAGCGTCTGCTTGCAATGTAAGGAGTTTATGGATGAATCGCTGTATGTAATTACAAGTCTCTGTTTAGCTAGTCGAGCGTTGTCAAAGCATTACTTGGAGAACACCGATTTTTCAAGAACAAATGCTATTTTATTAGTTATAAAAATAACCACGCTGTGGCACATTTCACAGCCACTTTCATGTCTTCTTCATCAATTCTTGTTATCATTTTTGGTTAGATACATACAGCCTGATTTACGTTGCCATTCATTCTTGCTAAAAGAAATCGTTCAACCTGAGACATACCCATGTAAATTATGCTCAAATCTTTGTCAAGTTCATGCGAAGGGGTGTATAAATACATTGTGACAATATACAAGCCGTGCAGTGCAATAAAAACTCTACATTGCAAGTAATATATTATGTGGTGTTACTGTGCATTGAGGGTTTCTTAAAACTTTAGGTATGTCCGGCAGTGTTGCTGCATGTCCCAGAAAAATTGAAGCAGTTAACGTTGTACCTTCCCTGTGAGCACACACTAAAACGACTTCATGAATACCTCAACAAATAAACATGTCTCACGATGTGAGTGGCTTCTCAGTCAATATATGTGTACAAAGCAATTATTGTTGAAATGAAAAGAAGGCTCACGATCACCTTTGCTAGCACAGAAACTTGCACTGTAAAGGCAGAAAGGAAGACGCAACTGTGAAGCACTAGACCAACGAGTGGTTATCTAGTAGCAAATATCCATTTGAGAACGTGCTTGCGCAAACCTCGCGCAAACCATCTCTGCTCCCTTTTTACTTTTCATGAGGTAGATGCATAATGAAAACACTCGAGCTTATACATTCAGCCCGTATATTTCAAGGCCTCTTGGTGCGACTGTCTTCCCTTTTCGATTTGTTGATTCATAAATCAAGCTTGCAAATGAGGTACCCTTAGAAACAAAAGACACATTTTAGCAAAAGCCACTTTCTTATCGGCACCAGGAAAAAAAGATCATGGCACTCTTCGGCAGATCTTACATTGAAGGTGCCGTGGCCTGACCGAGTGATTAAACCAGAGAAAGACACAGGCTCAAAAAATTAAAGAATACACAATAAAATACTAGCTTGAATCCGGTATTACCAGGTTGCGCCGAATGCGTTCAAACCTGTTTATCTTCCTCGTGGATACGTATATACTTGAAGAAGTTAAACCAAGCTAAACTTGAGAGGTCTCAGAGATAGCAACTTACGATTGCGAGGAGCTGGTTTCATGTGACCTGGCTTCACCCACCATGGCCTCTCCTGCTTGTGGCCTGACCGCGAATATATTTGTTATTTTTTTCTAACTTTGGTTTTTCAGGATCCAGTGTGGGAGAACGTCGACTATGCCTAGATTCAGTGTGGCAGAACGTCGACTATTTTGGGCAGGTAGCAGCTGTTTAGAGAACGGCATCGAGAACTCATCTCGCGGTGTTTTCCTATTGATTAACGAAAGACGATGGACGAACGCGAGAGGTCATGCCGGCGGATATCTTTCACTCATTACTGTGACATACGAATTCCTTCAGAACTTTGCCGACGAGACGCTACTATGCTGTGCAGATTATGGTTGGGTGTCGTATTTACCAATGCGTACGCGTTCCGCATAGGAATGGCCGACACTGCTGCATGAAACCATTGCGGCAGTGACAAAAGAATTTGGCACATTCTGTGTGAATGCCTACAATACTGCTCGCAGAGACAGTCACTCTGCAATGCACTAGATAAACTGGACAACCGTACTCTTTCGGAAGAAAGAATCCTGTGCTACCGACATGATTTTGTTGCAGAAGAAGGCTGTGAAGGCACACTTGTTCTTGCGTTCAACCGGCCTCTACGAATGACTGGGATCAGAACACCCTGCATGTGTGCATGTGAATTTTTTTCCTAATTTATTTTGTATCTCTATCTCAATCCTTTTTCTGACCCACATTTCCCCACCCCTCTGCAGGTTAGCAAACCAGCTCTTCTAGGTTGACCTCCCTGTATCTTCCTTTTAATTACTTCTCTCTCTATCTCTGCAGTACGAGAAAAATTATCATTCGCCTCAATTTTTGGGTGCGCGCTGAGCTCAAGGTTCGAGCACTTACATATGTGCTCAAATATATAGCACATATATATGAGCACATATATAGGAGCACATAATATAGAGCACATATATATGTGCCAATTTAAATGACGACGCCACTGAACAGGCCAAGCTAATTCACTGATCAGCTGCTGAATAGAAAGGATGTATTGACGACCTTAGCCAAGGCAGTCACCTTTCTTGACAGGTGAAATATTTAATGCGATTGTATTATTTGAGTGCAGAGCACCTTAAAGAATCCTACGTAAGACATAATATGAAAAGCTTTGCAGTACAATGCGTGAAATAGGGTTTGTCTAATTTGGGACGTGATGCCTCGTACACGAACTAACGAAAAAAATTTTAGATAGTAAGAGCTGGCTTTGCTGTGGTGTTTTTGTTTAGAAAAACATTTATCGCCACAAACGTCAATAACACTCAACAGAACATTTTCTTCTTAGACATACTCTAACGATGATGACAAAACAGACGTCATTTACATCAACATGTATATGAGATGACGTTGAAAGAACATGTACATTCGATGGTTCACACAAACAAAACCACAAAAAATACTTCAAGGTAAACAAGAGACACAAATAAAACATAAATATATACATTTTGCTTATTTACATGTTGGCATGCCATTTCTGCCGGCGCATTGACAGATTAGCCTACCAATACCAGGCCGGCCGAAAGACAAGTTTCACTCATCCGTCATAGACCGACACAAAAGGGCAAGACCAGTGCCAAAGAAATTCCTCTTCATCGAGTAAGAAGAGCTCCTCCGACGAAACAGACAGCAGCTCGTAGCACAATCGGTCTAGGATCGGGTATAGAGCGCGTGGCGGCGGCAGCCCGTTGCAACCTCCTCGCAGCGGTTGCGCCAGAGCCAGAAAGAGTCGGCAAGAATGAGAAGAGAAGCGAAGTAGCCTCGCGAACAAGGCCCAGAAGAAACGAGGCGATTTACTCTGAGGCAGCGAAATCCGGCATCTACAGCTCTCCAAAAAACGCGAGCAATGACACAATGCCTCAGAAAATGCTGATTTGTTTCCCGAAGGGAGAAGTTTGGACATGTTGCTGACTGGACTATTCTCCACCTTTCGAGGCGGTCGGTAGTGGGAAGCACACCCAATCCCAGGCGCCACATCAAGTCCCGGAGGTGTCCAGGCAGAAAAGAAGCCGTTAAGGTGCTCCAAAACACCCGTCTAGAGCGAGCACGGTGGGCTGGCGGGATCAACGGAAGCAACAAAGCAGCAGTTGTCTCATTTATGTGGTTGTTCAAAACATCTATGCCAGGACAGTTCGACTTGACATGGCAAAAAAATGCAACCGTTGTTGCATAAAACGCAGGAAGTGTTGTTGACTGCGGCCCCTGTGTGCTGAAGGGGTTTAATCGCTTGTATATAAAGTTTGTATATTTATGCAACCAGTACACTCTCAGTGCCGTCATCATTTATTCTGTAAGAACACAATTCAAGTTTTACAGCAAACAGATTTACATTCACTTATGAACCCTCAATTTATTACTCGAATCATGACTTCTTAGCAAATAAAAGTTTTTTCGCTATTAATATTTTTAACCTATTGATTGATTGATTTGATTCATTTGTGGGGTTTAACGTCTCGAAACCATTATATTATCATGAGAGACGCCGTAGTGAAAGGCTCCGGAAATTTAGACCACCTGTAGTTCTTCAACGTGCACCCAAATCTGAACACACGGGCCTACAGCATTTTCGCCTCCTTTGAAAATTCAGCTGCCGCAGCCGAGATTCAATCCAGCGGCGTGCGAGTTAGCAGCCCAGTACCTTAGCCACTAGACCACCGCTGCGGGGCAGATTTTAAACCTAAAAACCTACATTAGACAAAGCACTTTTGAACTGTAGTGCAATATTTTCCGATCATGTGTTATCATGTATTTTTCTTTATATATCCAAATTGAATGATTTAAAGTTAATCTTGAAACAGTGTATATAAAACAGCTCGGTCCTATCATTCATAAGTCCTAGGGACGAATTTAGTGAAGCTTGTGCTAAGTCTTGCAAGCCCTAAAACTGCGAAAATAGGCAAGTCTGAGGACTGACCTGGTTGCTTCTAGATTGTGTCGATGTCAATGCTAGGCTTGAGCTAGGTCACGCTAGGTGCATTTTAGGTCGATTTTCAGCGCAGATATGTTCGGGTCAAACTACACGCCCACAGACATTACACGGTCGTCAAAACTCGATACACGGAAATTTTCGCTGAAACCAAGCGTTGCCACCACTCGTAGATGTACGGGCAGGTCATCGTTGGAACAAGACTTTCTATTTATTCGGGCTCTTCTCACAGCCATCATTGCCTGTCACGTTCCATGGTTAGTTGGCAAGTTGGTTTTCAGTGGAATGACTGTGCTTCCATGGCGATTCAGTCATTTACTTGTGCCAGTGGATTTAGCGAAAAAGAAAACAAACCAACAAATTGCAGTCGCGTGAGAAAGACATTTATTCGAGCAGCAAAATTATTAATGGTAATTTTGGTTCCTCTATGAACTTATAATAAATCAAGCGTGTTGGACTAGCAGCTACATTTATCCTTTTTAGTGAACCTGTGGAGATTTGCGGTATTTACGCGATTAACATGGCACGTGCACGATAGCCCACATACTATAGGCTCTACATTGTAGGTCGGACTGATTGCGGGACGCTTCAAACAGATTAACTGTTCTAAATTACCTTCCGCACGCAGTAATTTATCAGTATCACTTGCGTTGATGAAGTTCCTATAGAAGGGGATAAAATTCTTCAGGCTGACCAGTGGGCCTCAGAGGTGGCCGGCAGGCTTGGCTTGCCTGTCAATACGTGAGAATGAGCCGAATGAACGACCAAGTCGCGTTCCGCAGGACCCAATAAACCGCCGGTATTTAGCCACGCCTGAGGAACGAACGGAGAAGCGTCTAAAGAAGAAGCACAACTTTACCATCTCTGGCAGTCCCTACTCCTAATGTAGAGGCCCTTCAAACATTTTGCCTTAGACGTGGTAAAACGCATCTTGTAGTGTTAGTTTCTATTTGTGAGTTATGACGCAAATAAAGTGTCTGTGGGACACGCTGCTTGATAAGTGCATTGTCCTCGTTATCAATCTTCAAACTGAACAACTCGCGTACGTAAACAATATTCTGTTTAAAATAGGCAAAAAGCTTTGATTACTATGAAAAAGTGGGACATTTATGACATTTGAAAGAGAACACTGGCTGAAGTACCTTCCACAAAAACGGTTCACTGAAGACTAAATGTCAACACGTAATGTCAACAGCATGGTTTGCATACAACAGTAACATGTACTTCAGATTCAGCAAGTTAGTGCGTTATGGTGTCGTAGTTATGGCTTGAGTATGTGCATACATGTCAAAGCCAAAATACCTTAGTTCATATAGTTTTTTCGCATAGTTTTGAAACGACAAAAATGGTGTTTTTTTTGACTGCTTGTACGTGATTCCAGGCTGACGGCCAATATAAAAAATTGCCCTAGCTTTCACTTAATGTTTTTTTTCCTCGGTAGTTCTCTAAACCAAAGCTCAGGCTTATGACATACCTAAGAAGACGGGGTTGCTCTGTACAGGATTCAGAATAGCATATACAGGCGAGTTTGTAAATGCGAGGCACTTGGAAGTTTTAAAATTGACCCTATGTATGGGCCGTACTACCACAGCCTCATTTACTGACCTAAAGAGCGTCTTCACGAGAATCGGGGGTCTTTTGTTTGCCAGTTGCACTCGTACTAAATTATCCCGCCAAAGCGGCACATGCTATGAGAACACCAAAGTACTTCTTGTGTGCATATTCCTAACAAGCTCGCAAACTAGATTAAGCTCTCTGTTGCCTACACGGGTGACACAGAATCAACGAACAGTACCGTCTCTTGCGAAATTCGTACGTTCCTTAATTAAGAACGGGGGCCCTTCTGTAACACAACAGACTCTTTGCCCTTGCTTCATCTTCTCGTTAAAGTGTTCTCACGAGCTTTCGTGCTTTCATAAAGTTCCGATGGGTGCGTGTTTAGCCGTACATTACCAACGAACTGGTAATACAAGTTTACGTAATATATGAAACGCTTTATAGTTTAACAAGAGGAAGCTCAGTCTGTGTTTCATCTGCGCTGACCGTAATGGCCATTTTCCAACTCACCCACTCTCAAAGCGAAAGCTCGATATGATTCTTTATTCCATTTCCCATGAGGATTTTTAATGTTCCTATCACAGTTCAGTTATTGCTTGAAAATACGAGGATGTAGTTAGATGTGCCTAACAAAAGTGATGCATAGTCAGGGATGTAATGATCTCATGACAAAGCTATTGAGTTTCAGAGATTTCTGTATGGCCATCGAAAAAAAAACGCCATTATACCATATGGCTAAGTGTGGCACATTTTTACAAGGACAACAGGAACACAAAAGACACAAACACCTGCTACGACATGCTGTTGCCTCTGGCTAGGCAGCAATATGTATATGCAATGACGGCCGGACATGCTGTTTCATATTGTGCAAGGAAATGTAAAATCTCTTCTTAAATAGCGTTCTCTTCTTTCTTTTTGTACATCTATATCTGTTCTACTTGTTTTTGTTGTTGGTTCACGAACTGTAACGCAAGAACAGTATTGCAGCTAATAAAGTAAAGGCGCCAAAAATATAGCGACCAATTTATTATTTGTACTTTATCTTCCACGTTTGTCCACTTTTGTGTTCATTTTCAGCTCATTAAAGTCTGAAACCTCCAAGACTTTCAAGTTCTCCACATTCTCTATCGCTTCCTATGTTTGTCGTGTTTGTCAAGGAGAAATTCTTGACCCGCACATCCGAGTCGAGCCTACAAATTGTGAGCTAATAAAATACCTGCAGTGGTCATGAATAAATTGTAGCGCTAACTTCTTCATCTCAATGAACAAAAGGAAAGTAGCTTAAAGTAGTGAGATTGAACAGAGCGAACAGCTAAAGCCAGTTCTGTTAACTTTGCAGGTGTCATAGGCTATCTTCTTCAGATTAGTTTCAGAGTTGCAGAGTTTATTTCTGCGCGCAATTCTACCAGCCTACAAAATTTTCACTAGGGCTAAGCATATTACTGCTGTCGCAGTGCACTAAATATGGTAGCAAAACAAGGTGACACAAGTTCAAAACAGGAGCCGATTTGTCTGCGCTCTTGTACCTAACATACTTTTGTGTCCTATATATTAGAACGTACCTAATATAAATGACCAAGCATAACCACATGTAATGAAGCTTCTGCGTGCACTGTTCAATCTTGATACGGCTCCTTCTGTGTTCTAAGCGTACCTCTCCTCATCTTTAAGCGAGAAAAACTACAAAACACACTGAGTATACACACTTACATCTCTGCGTTCACAGAAAGACTAGTTTTATTAGTTTAAAAATATTTTTAATAAATGTAATATTGAGCATATATGGGAAGCTCTATTCATTGACCTTGTTTTTTGAAGCAGTTTATGGGCGTACAAAATATTGACGTCATATGAATAATTATTTGTGGAGTTAACACTTCCAGAAAAAACTTTTGACAATGTATTGTGCTCACTTCGCTGTCTTCATAGTTAGCTGTTTCAGTTGCTATTGGCATGGGACTTTTCAATAATGCTGTTCCAAGTGTTTGTACTGCTGCCATTGATAACGAAAATGACATTTTCTGAAGAGTACAGCAAACAAAAGAGCCCGAGCTGAGTGAAATTCGCAGGAAGCCGCATTGACATAATGGCGCTGCTGCATGTTTTTTTTTTCACGTATATTAGACACCTTGCAATCTTCCGTCACGCATGCTATGTGTCACTGAAAATCCCGTAATATCACTTGTAAACTATCCCTGTCACTTAATAACGTAAACAAATAGTTACTCAAGGGACTTAAGTAGTTGCTTAAATAAAAACGCATAATATTACCTGACACCAAGTCACGTGTCTAAATTACGTAACGTTAAGTTAGAGTCACTCAAGAGAAAAATTAATGTAGCATTAAATAACAAGTCACGTCCCCGAAATCACAAGACACCGCGTAACAAGTAATCACGTGCCTAATATTAGGTAACATTCCATACCAGCTACTCAAGAGGCAGAAACAACCTAACATTACGTAGCCGTTAGTCCCCGCGATATTTTCCTGCCATAAACCAGGTAACAACTACTTACGTGTCAAAAATCACGCAAGAGTTTGCCACATGATATGTTGTGGAATATGACAGCTATCCACGTGATGCAGATCACGTAACATCACGTTACAAATAGACGCGTGCAAGGATCATGTAGTATCACGGTTAACCTAATCAGGCGACATATTGCTGCAATAAACAACGTAAAAAGTAGTTAAGGGAATCACAGACAAGTAACGCCAAGCAGCTGATCGCAAGACAAGTTCTCGTCAACAGCGCTAATATATAGTCCCGTGACATGTTTCCGTAAATCATCAGTAAGCGAACCCATCAACGCATATGAGCGAGGGAAGAAATTGCAATGTCGCAGGAAGAAAAGCAAGCCGCTAGACAATTGCTGTTTCAGCTCAAACACGAAGAAGGACGCGTGAAAAGAGTGCACAAGTGTAGACAATACCAGCGTGAAATGTGGCAGTTGTTACTTTTAGTAAACAGCCTTTACATTGCCTCTTCTAGATAGCGGGGCCACGTCCTCCGTTGTCCGCTTCAACAACTTTTTTTTCTCAAATATTCTCTTTTGTCTTTTTATAGATATGCCTGCAGATACAGACGTGGCGCTTAGACGGTCATGTCAATGGTTGATTTACGTCGTGAGAAACCACATAATTGCTATCACAATAAAATAGTTGAAGCAACGACAACTACCATGCATGAGTTTCGTGTTGACTTTTATCGTTGTAGAAATGCTTTCATAGAATTATCATTGCTGGCAATTACAGTTACCTGAACGCTAATTATTTCATCCTTTCGAAAAATGAGCTCAGGCAGGTGAGCAACCTTCCACTCACTCCGCCCCGCCGCGGTGGTCTAGTGGCTAAGGTACTCGGCTGCTGATCCGCAGGTAAAGCGATTGAATCCTGGCGGCGGCGGCTGCATTTCCGATGGAGGCGCAAATGTTGTAGGCCCGTGTGCTCAGATTCTCGTGCAGGTTAAAACAACCCACGTGATCAAAATTTCCGGAGCCCTCCACTACGGCGTATCTCATAATTGTATGATGGTTTTGGGACGTTAAACACCACTTATCAATCAATCAATCAATCAATCAATCAATCCTCTCGCTCCTTACTCTATAATTAACGTAGGCGCCTTTCAAAAGAACCCGGTCTTAAATAGTTTTCGCGTTAACTTCATTAGTTTCTCTATGGTATACATCAACACTACACGTGGGTAATTTAATTTGGCAACTTACGTTGGCAGGCATCCCGCTCTCTACGGCAGAAACTATAATTTCTTGCACAAGCGGAAGGCACACTGAAGCCAAATGTATGCGGATGCTTAGGATGAAGCCCACATATTTCAAACCACCCGCAATTTCAAACGTCGTTTCTTCAAAGCGGAAGTGTTTGAAGTGAGGGCTATCCAGCGGGCTTCCGTATTTATTTATGTCCCCGTCAACTTTGCTCGTCCTGAGGAGTCGACCATTCAGCAAAGGCGACCGAGCTCTGTCCTCGTTCTTCCCGGAACCTGAATTGCTAAACAGCGTTCTTCCCTTAACCTTGGAATAAGTAGAGTGCTATGCTCTCCAAACGTAACCCGGACCCGGGCGATGCGGCCGAGAGCCAGAGTCGCTTTTCGTTTATGTTGGCAGAAATGTTGTCTAAAAAAGTAGTGTAATTTTTCATGTGGGAGGTTATAGCCTATTTTTGCGATTGACACAGTCATCAAATTTCTGTGCGAGGGGATGTTTAAATTGAAAACATCTAAGCTGTGTGCCTTTCGTTGGTCGGAAAATGTCAGTGCGTAAGCGAAAAACATAAGAAAGATGCAAATACCATGAAACTATAGCTGTCAGATTCACGTGAGATTCGAACCCAGACCTTCTACGAGGCCAGCAGGTGTTCTATAACTGTGCTCAACTGCTGCTTCTCTTCTTGAATGCATGAAAGTATTGCTTGCAATTATTGAGAGATGTGCACTAGGAGGAGGAGAAAATATTTTTATTATTCATAAAGGGGAGGGTAAAGGGCGAAACCAAGTTTGACGGGGGGTAGACTGGGCCTAAGGGGCCGCAAAACTAGCAGACCAGTCCGCCAGCTTGTCCTCGAAATCTCGGAGTGGCGCCCTCTCGCGTGCAACGTCAGTTTGTGGACTTCGCTGTTAAGCGCACGGCAGGAGCCGCTGCTCCCGTGCGCAGATCATCTGCTTTGGCCGGGAACTTTGTCGAACGAACAACCTCGTGACGGTGAACTTACGCTCACAACAAATATTTTTGAGTGCAATTACAAATCTGTTTTAGTTGCAGCCCGATTGACCACTTCTCAAGCCTCCCAGATGGCCGATGAGCACGCCGATGCCGCCGACTGCATTGCTGGTCGGAAAGTGAAACCTTGTGTGAGCGTTCTCGCTTGTCATCTGCAGTTTCCGCCGTGCGATACTGATTAGTTCGAGTGTTTAAAAATTGCAATGAGCGTGTTTTTCTCCAGCCTATACAAGCATGTAGATACAGCAAGAGAAATGTCGCGGTGTCTCATCGACAGCGCAGTGGCGTACGTCTCAGGCCTCGCTGTTGAATGTGCGCAGTGGATGCCGTCAATGGAGATTGCAACACTGGTGCGGGTCTGGTCCTGCAAACACGTGGACTTGCGAACCCTCCACAGAACGCCTCAGTGGCGATCAAATGCTGCGCAATGAAGAAGTACTGCCCTATGCCTCGGTGTGCTTCGTCCGCTTGGGAAAAGGACGTTAGTTTTTACAACAATCCTGAAGAGAAGAGCTTGACTGCCCTTTTCTTTAGGATTTTTTTCTGCAGTGCAAAGATCATGACAGTTAACACGAGCATATGTGTGAGAATCACTGATTCCTGCCACTCTGGCATTCGCGAACAACACATGAGATATTTACTGCAGAGCAGCTGTTTGAATTGCTGCGTCGGCAGTCAATCAACCGTTCGTGGCCTCTACTAGAAATGCAAAGCAGCATCAAATTACGAAATCTGAGATAATCGTGTTTGTATTGCAGTTATGGGCGTCAGTAGGGCACAAGCCCGTGTTGTATTGCAGTAAGAAACGTCTTGAAGGGTAGGTGATGGTGTGACTCAGAAAGGGGGGAAGTTCCCCCTTAATGCATCCTCTGGCCGATGCAAATGACTGCAGTTTCGCTCAGTGATGTTTGTTAAATATGAGCGAAATCTTGAAGTAGGTAATAATAATACCAGATGTTCATTTGTTCTTGTTTTTCCCACTCCTGCAATAGCCCCATTGAAGCTGCAGTATGCAAAAAGAAATAAAGACATAAATACCAGACAGGGCTGTCGCTAGGGTATCAAAATATAACAAATGGGTATCGCGGGTTGTATATACAACGCGCACAGATATACAAAGATTGCGTGACAATCTTTAGCGAATGGACCCTAAACAGCAACAGCAAGTATCGCTTATGAATAAATAGTAAGAAGTGCGGCTCAAGCGCGCTTGTATTGGTTACTAAATTACGTATATAGATACGTAAACCAGCGAAAAAAATTGGCCCCGTATATGCATGATTCACTGCCAATGTCGTCGAAGGATGATAGTCTTGCGTGTGGAGAGAGCGAACAAAACGTTTCTTTAATGTTCAGCACGAGAGAATTGGTGAATTGTATTATGGAAGCGCTGCGTTGGAGAGTCTTGATCCATTCAGCGAAGCCAAGCTACCCCGCAGGGGCGTCTGTGCAAGCAGGTGTTTGGTGTGTAGCGACACCACGGATCCGAGCTAAAGGGGTGATTTCGACTCCCTCCCACACTTCGCTATGTGTGGCTAACCGTGTCCGGAAAAAAGGGGATCCAGGGGGTTGAGCTGACGCGGGTTGCTTGGAGCTTCAAGGCCCCCAGACAGAGGCAACACACCCCTTTGGCCCCAGCTTCACGTAGATGACCCCCCTGGGCTCAACCAACCTGGCGAAATCGGCAGTCGTCTTTTCCTATCTCCCTCCTCCTACATCTTCGTCTCCCCCTCCCTTTTTATGTGTCCTGTCTACTCCTTTCTTATATTTACTTCCTTGTTCTCTGGCGGCAAGGGTTAACGTTATGTGGCTAACCACCCTGAGTTAAGCTATATTCGGTTATAGTCGCTGTATACAGCTGGAGTGGGCAGGTCTTGTACGTGAGATCCTGTCCCGTCCCCTCGTTGGACGCCATGGTGGACGGCTGCTACTGCGGCTGAAGTTCCCACAAACTAGATGAACTCTCCAGTCTTTTCACTTGATATCCACCCTCAAAAGAGGACGCGCACCGATGTAACATCAAAGTTTTTCACTAACAACAAATGCACATTCCCAAGATCCCACATGATTCACAGCGAGCACGCAGAAAAAACAGCGAGACATGTTTCCCCCCTTAAAGTATCCAGAACCCTAACCGACACCTTAGGGCAAGGATGTAAAACAAAAAACTAGCCAATGGTGACCTTATTTTGGAAGTACTGTACAAGCATCAGTATGAGAACCTTTCAAAAATCACTGCCTTTGATGACATTCCAGTGTCCATTACACCTCTCCGATCACTAAACACCGTCCGAGGCGTCATTTCTGACAATGACTTCAAATACGTGAGTGAAGAAGAGCTCCCAAATGGACTGAAGGACCCAAACGTTATGAATGTGTATACAATAAAAATAAAACGAGAAAAAAAGGAAATACAAACAGAGCACTTCGTTCCAACTTTCGCATCGAGCATACTAACAAAACTGTGGGTGTTGGATACACCAAACTCAATGACGATAGTTATAGCGCGAGAACAAAACGATGACACAGAGACAAGAAGGACACGAAAGTCATCGTTTTGTTCTCGCGCTATAACTATCGTCATGCCATACCAACTAGCCCAAGCTGCCACACTTCTAAGTTACCAAACTCAAACTACGCTCATACATACGAAACACGGGACGCTGCTTTCAGTGTCAACAATATGGCCATGGTTTGCAGAGCTGCACAGGCCAAAACACGTGTATTATTGCGCCTCTAACGAACACACTTCCGAAAACTACGAAGTCGAACCACACCACTTTGTGAACTGCGAAGCTAGTCATACTGTGTTGTGCTTGTACAATGTGGAAACAAGAAAAAAAAGCATCGTTACTCTCAAATATTAGGACAAGATCAGCTTCAGAGAAGAGCGGAGGCATCTTTCGTTGATAAAAAGCAGAAGCTACTCCGTTGTGCTGCAACAGGGCACGGCAACAAAGTGGTCTTCTGTGCCTGCCCAGGGCACACCTAGTGAAGCCGGGGTAGGGCATCCAGCGCCCAAACTTGACGCAGCTCTCGCTGCACTACTACCTCAAACTCAGGCTGTGCGAACCTGAGGGTCGGCGAGCCTCAAGGCCTCTCTGCACCGAGGCTAAACGAAAAGAAATACGTACAATCAGGACGGACGTCCATTGTGTCAGGCGATACGATGGACACAAGTCAAGGTAGTCCTAGACCGTCCACGTTAGAACGACGGCGGGACTCCTTGGATCGAAAAAGCAAGCCCAGAATCACTGCATTTGAAAACAAAGCTTATGATTTCACACTACCCGTAACATACAACATGCCTTTTTTACCCCTGAACTGCAGGGGTCCCCTACATATCTTAAGCGACACAAAGGACATAGTACCCAGTTTTTCACCACTTGCCTTGTGTTTCAAGAAACAAACTTAGGTCTTAAAAATAAAAACATCTTGAAAAGCTATAGTGTATTCCGACACGACCGGATGCAGGAAAGTAGGCTCTCAGGTGGTGTTTCTACTATAGTCGAGAGCGGAGCACCAGCGCGAGAACACAAGCTTAAAGCCAGCATAGAAGCCATGGCGGCCACCATACACACATATAAAACAATTAGTGTGCAGCGCATACTTGGAGCCACATCTTAAAGTATCCATCTGTCATTTAGAACACCTTATAGAACAGCTACTACAACCATTCTTGGTGGTCAGAAGCTTTAATGCACACTCCGATTTTTGAGGTAGTGAAAAAACCGGCGCTAAAGGCCAATTAGTTGAATAGTTTTTATTAAGCAACAACATATGCCTACTTAATACAGGAAAACCAAAGCTCCAGCGTTCAGCTCTCTAGGTTTTCTAGATTTTCTCTGTGACTTCTGCAACCTTAGACAAGAACACTGGGAGACGTGGTCCCGTCAAAAGGGGGATCAAAAGCCCGTCCGACTTCCGGGCCTTGGACCGCCTCATCAGGGTGCGTCCGATGTGAGTAACCGCTTCGGCCCCAACGTGGGGCACAGTTACGCTTCTGATGGATCTCCCACCGAAGACATGGCCTCGGACAGTGATTTCACCTCTGTTCCAAGCCGCCGTCTGAAGCGAAACATCAGATGGACGTCGCCGACCGGTCGACAGGCACCGAAAAAGGCGAGTAGCTTGCGGTCCTTCACAATCTCGTACATGCCGACAACGACAACAGACGTCCGGAACACTCTAGATAAGCTAAGCTTGTCGGAGTATTCCGAACGTATCGCACCTGGCCAGGTTGAGGAAATACGTTTAAATACCCGCAAGAACACCCTGTCGGTGGAGGTTACTTCAAATGCTATACTGGACACGCTGAAGGCCATCGTCCAGTTGGGAAACATTCCAGTGCACGCGTTTACCGCGTACGACAAGGCGACTACGATAGGCGTCATTTATGATATGGACGAAGAGATTACAGACTCAAGCTTCGAGAAATTGCTTTCTTCGACGGCTTCTGTAAGTGATTTTCACCGCTTTGGATGGTCGCGTTGTGTGAAAGTAGTGTTCGAGTCCGAGTCGTTGCCTACTCACGTCAAGGTTGGATATGTGCGTCATCCGGTACGCCCTTATGTACCGAGGCCTCTACAGTGCCATAAATGTTTGAAATTCGGGCATGTCAGTGCAGTTTGTAAGGGTGTGGTAACTTGCAAACGATGTGGTGGACCTCATGACGATGGCAACTGCAACGCTGCCACAAATTGTCCTATCTGCACGGGCGCCACGACGCAATCTCAAAAGACTGTCCTAAAACGAGGAACCAAATAACTATCGTGAAGAAGATGGTTAGAGACTACTCCACGCATAGAGAAGCTGCAAGGGCTGTCCGGCGCAGTACACGTCGTTCACGACACCGACGCAAACGAGGGAGCAGTGCTAACCGAGTTGAAGAACTGAAATCAAATGTCCGAGCTTCTTCTCGTCGCTTGCTTTTACCGGCCAGGAATGAAGATGTCTGTGCTTCAATACGTTTACAGCCGACGAATGGACGAGCCAACCAGCCACCGGCCCGTAATACTTGGGAGTGGCCTTCATTACCATCAAGACCCACGTGCACGCCTTCCACGCATAATGCTGCTGAACGCAGCAAGCAGGACGACAAGATGGATAATAATGACATCAAGAGTATGCTTAGAAATTTGATGGATTTATAGCGCAAGATCCTTAGCGGTCTAAACACTTCGGCGGCTAAAGCTGGTGTCCAGTTACTTGAGGTGCTGGAACCACTTCTTGTTGTTCTTCAGTAAGCGAACGGGGCCTCAATGTTCGAAGATCGCATGCGGCGGACGCTTGTTATGCAGTGGAATGCTCGTGGTTTACGTGGCCGTCTCTCTGATTTCAGACAACGGGTATTGAAATACCAGTTCCCAGTTATTGTCATCTGCGAACCAAACATGGATTCTACATTCGGTTTATCTGGGTACGTCCAGCTTTGGTCTCGAAGTGATCACCATGCAAGCAAGGGGCTAGTTTGTGTACGCCGCGATATGGCGTACGTACGATATTGTCATTATGTCGCATACAACGAATGATTACGTTTGCTTGACTATAAAGTATAACAGGCGCACGTTGTCAGTTATCGGAGGATACATCCATCCAAGTGCGAAGATGGACTGCTCTCACCTTAGGTCTGTTCTTCAGGCTGCTCAGAGCCCCCACATTGTCATTGGAGATTTCCACGCTCATCATCCCCTCTGGGTTAGAACTGTAATGAACGGCCGTTGCAGAGATTTGTGCGACTTCGTGTGTAATTTTGGACTAAGGGTGCTGAACGACGGATCGCCCACTTTTATTCGGGGTACTTCTTGCATAGGCACGTTGCCGGGCTAGTTGGTTGAGATTCATCATTTTTCACTAGTATAGCGCACCACGACAAGGACACACACAAAGGAGAGATGCACACACAGCGCTAACTTGCAACTAATGTTTTATTTGCGATCACACACGCTGTTTATATAACAGTAGACCGATAAAACCTGGATAAAGTCACGTCAAGAATACAGCACAGCCCATGCACGTGTCATCACCGATAGCGACGATCTACACTAGCCCGTCAAAGTGAAGATTCCAGATACTTCTTTTCTTTAGATGATAATGCTATGGAAGCCACACTCACACATTTTTCTTTCATTTTGTCTAATTCAAAAGCTTCAATAATTTCACGTGTGGTTCTGTCACGGGCCTTAAAGAGTATACGGGTGTTTCTTGCAGCAGCTGACTCGACATTGCATTTGTATCCAGGAGTCTCCTTTCTTCTGCAGCTTGGTCCAAGGATATAGAGACTCACGGTAGTGATCACTTGCCAACATATGTTCAGTTCAGTTGGTACCGCCGTTCAGCCACATGCTGCGTTCATCAGACAGACTGGCGTCTCTTCAAGTCATCTGTGAAAACCAGCTGTCAGCGCACTACTACACCATCCCAAGTAGAAGACATCATTTCTTCGTCCCTGCGTGACACAACAAGACAAGTTACCATTCCGCTGCAACGATCAGCTATCGACTTACCATACGAGGCCATTCGTGCTATCCGTCACCACGCAGAATGGCGATGCAGAAGAACAAGGTCACCGTCATACCTCTCAGCCTGTCGTCAAGCTCAACGACACGTGCTTCGGCATCTCGACAAGCTGGGCAGGCAACGATGGAGGTCGTTCTGCGGTTTTTGGACCCAAGACAGCCTCTCTCTAAAATCTGGCGGATAGTACGAAGTCTACAATCTTCTGCACAACCAATTTGGCCATTCAGTGCGGTGGCTCTACATCAGGGTCGGAGTGAATTAGAGAAAGCCAAGGACTACCGTAGCCTTGTCGTTTCCACCGCTCACACTGTGACCCAAACTCTTACCACCGCTGTGCCCCCGTGCTTCGACGAACGCCTCGAAGCGCCTTTTACAACGCAGGAACTGGACGCTGCAATTTCACTTTCGCGGCGCTCATCGGCACCCGGGCCGGACAGAATCACGTACGCTGCACTTCGCCATCTTGATACAGAAGCACGACAGATCCTGTTATCTTACTACAACACCTCCTGGGAGTCAGGAAATGTTCCAGATAAGGGGAAGTGCAGCCGCATAATCGCACTGCTTAAACTGGGGAAGTGCATGAGCGTTCATCTTACCGTCCAATCGCCTTAAACAGCTGCGTTGGCAAAGTCATGGAAAGGATGGTATTGTCGAGATTAGAGTGGCTCTTAGAGAGAAATAATCGCTTTCCTGCGTTCATGAATGGCTTTAGGAGAGGCTGATCAGCCATTGACGGGGTCATCAACTTGGTCTCCGATGTTGAACAGGAAAGAGGTCGAGGCAGATTAGTGGCTGCTGTTTTTCTTGACATTAAAGGCGCCCACGACAATGTCCTAAATTATGCCATCCTTGATGCGCTTGAGGATCTAGAAATCAGCGGACGACTGTATGCATGGATCGTGAGCTACCTTAGTGACCGTACCGTATATATGTCAACAAGCGATGGAAATACAGACCATTATAACATTCACCGTGGTGTTCCCCAAGGGAGTGTTCTCAGTCCGACACTTTTTAACATCACCTTGATTGGACTTGCTACTGAACTTCCTGACACGGTGAAGGTTAGCACATATGCGCACGACATCTGCATCTGGGCTTCTGGAGCTACGCGCCCCCAAGTGCGTGCTCGACTGCAACGTGCAGTGACCATCACAGCAAGGTACCTACGTCGCCAGGGTCTCACACTGTCAACTGAAAAATGCGCAGTGCTTGCATTTACACGAAAACAAATGACAACATACCCACTAACTGTGAATGGAACAGAAATTTGTGCTGTTGTGCAACACAAATTCCTGGGCGTTATGCTCGACCGGAATCTATCGTGGTCAAAACACGTCAAGGCCTTGTAGTCAAGGCTCAAGAGTTTTGTCCACGTTCTTTGGGTCATGGTCGGAGCAAAATGGGGCCCTTCGGAGGCAGCTCTCCTGCAACCGTACCAATCTTTATTCGTAGGGTACTTACGATATAGCATGCCCGCGCTTTCAAGCATGAAGCCCAGTTGTGCGAGCACGCAAGAAAGCATCCAAGCTCAAGGGTTGCGCACATGTTTGGGCTTACCTCAATGCACATCAACCAAGGGAACTCTCGCCGAAGCTTGGGCTTGTCCAATCAAAGTACTTGTGCTCTGCGAGCCTCTTCGAGTTCACCTTCGCCTGTTTACTCGACACAGGCAACATTCCCTATCAGCGCTCCCTGCCAGCCGCCAGGACTGCTGTTATTCAAGAGCTATATCGCGGCTCGAGAACATTATACCGCCAAGATTTTCTCCCCCGCGTGTTCCTGAGACACCTCCGTGGCTCCTGCCTAGACCACTTGTCAACTTTAGATTCCTGGGATTATTAAGAAGTCCCTTGTATCGTCGATCAGCCTAAAGCAAATTACACTGCTGCACATTTATACTATGTACGACGGTGTGGCGCACGTATATACTGATGAATCTACCACGTCGCGTACCTCCACCGCAGCCTTTGTCATCCCGCAGATGAAGATAGCTCGACGTTTCAAGATAGATCACAAGACCACATCAACAGCCGCGGAAATTGTTGCTATTCGGGAGGCAATACGCTTCATGTCAACAGACACCCGCTCGTAAATGGACGATACTGTGCGATGCCAAAGCTGCTCTTCAAACCATCGATGGCTTCATGACACAACGTCCATATCATACTTTATTGATTGAAATAGCAGAGCTTCTTGGCATTGCTACGAAAAATGGACATCATGTAACATTTCAATGAATACCTGCTCATGTGGCATAATGGGCAATGAAGAGGTGAATGCTCAAGCTAAGAGAGCTTTAAATAGTGCTCCGGAAGTGTGCATCGCATTTTCTCGACAAGATACTAACATCCTACTTCGACGGGTAATGCGCAACTTTATCTGAGAGCACTGGCAGAAACCAGGACACCAGCATAAGTGGCTACACAAATGGGACCCGGAAATGAAGTTCCGTATGCCTCACAAGTTAAAGCGAAGCATCTCATGCATTATCCACCGCATTCGCCTTGGTGTGGCTTACACGAGACGTTACACCTACTTGATTCGCTGTAATGACACAGGTCCCAATTATGGTCACTTTCGGTTACCAGAAACGCCCGAACATATATTTTGCGACTGTCCAGCATATGCAAGCGAACGTCAGCAACTGATATCTTGGATTGACCGATATATTAGTCGACCATTACCGATGAGGTTGTGCTAGGTCCTTTGCCTGACGCCATCAGTACACATGTGATTATACGAGCTGTCATCGCCTTCTTAAAAGCCACTGGACTGGATGCACGTCTGTAGAGTTACCCAGCCTAATAAGAACATATCATCTCTTTACCTTAGCATCGACATTAATCACTCTTTCACTCCCCAGTCACCCTTCCCCAGTGTAGAGTAGCAGGCCAGAACAAACTATAGCTCAGGCCAACCTCTCTACCTTTCTATAAATAAATTCTGTCTCTCTCTCTCTCTCTCTCTCTCAATAAGAGGGATGTCCTAAATGATCCATACGAAAGTGATCATCAGCCCATACTAATCAGCCAAACAACATGCTCTCAAATCATCCAACGAAAACCATGACGTTAGAAGCTGCATTTAGCCGACTAGGTCCTCATCCAACAAAAAGCCTGCCTGGAAAAACTATCGACAGAGAGCTTCAACATAGATGAACTAAACGAATGTATTACAAACTGCATCGTAGCAGCTGCCCAGCTATGTAACCCTCAGACATCTGGACTCGCAAAATAAAATCATAATACATCGTACACATATGAATGTATAGAACCTAAAAAAGCAAAATAAGGCCTGGGGGACCTTTCGCAGGTACCCAACACCGGCAAACTTTGTAAGTTTTAAAAAAGCTAGACCGAAGGGCAGATACATCCGTCGCTACGCTGAAAAAGCATCATGGAAACGTACATCTCTTCCATAAGCAGCACCACTACGTCGAAAGAAATGTGAAAACGGGTTCGGAAGATAAACGGCAAGTCTTCTCCGTTCACTGTACCGTTGCTGATACCTTCTCTGATACAGACTAGTATTAAAGAACAGGCGAATATTCTAGGTGAATTCTTCTGTGCTGTTTCCAGCTCGTCACATTGTACACAATCATTTCTAAAACACAAGCACACAGCCTAAAAACAAAGGCTTCCAACAAGTGGCAACACCAATGAACCCTACAACTGCCTAATTACTTATCAATAAATACACACAGTATTGACTACAGGTAAGCAAAGTGCACCGGAACCTGACGAGATACACAACAAAACATAAACCCATCTCTCCGAACGCGCCGTAGAAGTGCTTCTAACATTCTTCAACCAAGTGTGGATATCCGAAAAATTACCTGAAGCCTGGAAGAAGTCCTTGATCATCCCATTTTTGAAACCGGGAAAGCCATAAACCAATGCTAGTAGCTACAGACCGATAGCTCTCATCAGCTGTCTTGCAAAGTCATTCTTCTTAGAATCACGCAAACTCCTCCATATTCAACAGTGCGGTTTTAAAAAATTGAAAATTCATGCTGCACAACAAACCAATTAGTCCGACATTACCATACCGGTCTTGAAGCGTTCGTACAAAAACAAAATTGTCCGGCCGTCTTTTTTGACTTAGAAAGGGCATACGACACCACCTGGAAGTTCGGAATCTTCTAGGACCTGGCTGAGCTAGGAATCCATGGAATGATGTGAAACTGCCTCAAACACTTCCTATCTAATCGTTCATTCGAGGTGCGCGTAGGTTCAATAATATCGAAAAGTTCACTCAAGAAAATGGAGTGCCACAAGGGTGCATTCTAAGCACAAGACTATGTGTCATAAAAATGAACTCGATCAGCAAAGTAATACCCAAGCTCATCATGTACTCACCCTACGTTGACGACTTCCTAATAGGTAGCGCATCCTGCACCACATCAATATGCGAAAGACAAGTGCAGTTAGCGATTAACAAATTAACAACATGGGCAGACAGAAATGGTTTCCGTTTTTCTGCACAAAAAACCATGGCGATTGTCTTCTCTCTCAAGTGAGGCGTAGAGACAGACCCTACCTTACACCTTAATCAAACCGACTTACCAGTAAAGAAAGAACACATGTTCTCAGGCATAGTATTTGATAGGAAGCTTACATTCCTTCCACACATAAAAACGTTAAAGAAAAAGCATCCCACTCTCTCAGCATACTGAAGATCCTGTCACGTAAACGCTGGGGCTCAGATAGGACAGGCCTATATACCAATTTACCGCTCCGTTGTACGATACTGCCTTGATTATGGTAGTATAGTATATCGATCGTTGAGGAAATCGAATCTGAAACAGCTGGATCCGGTACACAACCAAGGTCTGTGCCTCGCAACCGTTGCATTTAGGATGTCATCTATAAGAAGTCTGTATGTAGAATCAAATGAGCCACCACGGGCAGACAGAATAATCATGCTCATATGCTCATGCGTTCTAAAGATTTGATAAATGCCCAACCACCTTTGTCATCCTATAGTAACTCAATGCCCATCCAGAACACTATGTATTAACAAACCGCATGCAAATAGGCCACTCCTTCTCTGATTTGAAGAGAAGTGCCAAAATTTAAATACGAAGGTCACGTTGCTGATGACTGCTCAGAGACCCAATGAACTCCCGCCTTGGTACTGCCTCCCCGCTGTGTGTGACTTCATGCTGGCTCAATTTAAAAAAAAATCACACACTGCGCGAGCACATGCTACAGGATATCGTAGCACTTCAGGAAAAATATGTGACACAGAGAATTATACACTGATTGTTCCAAATCGACGCGATATGTTGGAAGTGCGGTAATACACAATCATTGGGCACATACAGTTCGGCTGCCGCAATGCGCTTCCGTATTTACCACAAAATGATACGCAGTCTCAGTAGTGATGAATGAAATAAAAAATGAAAACATAGAGAACAGTATAATATACGCTGACTCATTAAATTTACTAAGAGCATTTCATGCAAGAAATGCGTGTGTACCATTGATAGGCGACATCCTACACAAGATAGTAACAGTTATAGAAAAGGGACACAACATAAAGTTTTGCTGGGTACCGAGCCACGTCGCAAACTGTGGAAACGAGAAGGCAGATGAATTAGCAGCAAGAGCGCGACGTTTTTGGCTCATGTGCATCCTGTAAAGGGGAACCTCTTAGCAACATCTTTAATTTTAAGGCTGCCACCTGTAGACCATGGTAGTCAAAGACACTGAAAAAGCAGTGTGATTCCAATCCTCGATGAAAGCCAGACGATTATCCTGAAGAAGGTGATCGCTGAACCAACCACGTTCTACCAAAGCGACCACCACGAAGCGATTATCTCAAGCGCTACTCAAGAACAAGGCTGGGCAGCTATACTAAAAAGTTGTTGCGGATTGGACAAAGTGAAATAGATGTACTGGAAGCCTAAAATACACATACAGAGATAAATCCGTCTTTGTCATGAAGGAATATTTCATAAATACTTTTGCAAAAAAGCTAAAGAAGTTTTCCGTTATAACGATAAAAACACACATGAAAGAAGACAAGACTAAAATACCTAACTCATTTCTGCAAGCACATCCATTAGGTGAAGCTTAACATTGTGAATAATGTTTTACCGTAATCAACCCTGGAAGTGAACCATATCGCACGAATTATCAATACATATCAGAGAATGAAGAAAAAGTATATTTATTCTAAGACCAACATCTGTTTTCTTTTTTGCTGATATTGTTCTTGCGATTTTGTTCTTAAGAAAGAACAGCTTTTCAGGTAGCCTGTCCTTTAGACATGAACCATTCTCTGTGTGTGCTGAATCCTTCACTGCCACCAACACTGTCGACAACCAACACCATACGTTTGCTTGGCGTTGCACATAATTTTTCCTTCACACTTAGAAACATGCTATCTCGTTACCAAAAAGACGTAACGAGATATTCATGGCCAGAATAGTACCGCCATTTAACCAATCCTTCCCAAAATATTTTATTTTACACATAGGTGCGAATATAGTTTTTATGTTTACTTTGATGCTGAAGTATAGTTACTCGAAAATATCTCCAACACACCGTCACAATACGGCCTTGCACCTGCACTCCCCGCCCTCTGGGCAGTATGTGTAATATTTGATTCAGGTTCACTGGCTATTGCACGGGCGGGATAGCAGACGTTCTTTCTTCAACCTGTAAAACCAAACTCCTGCGAAAATCTAACCATGGTCTTCATTAAGCAGACTATTTTTCAAGTAGTCTTAAAGGCGAGCTGCAAAAAATTTCGCGCGTGATGATAATAACCCATTCAGAGTTTGCCACATTCTAATGTTACTTTAAATATGAAAGCATGAGAACATTGTCCGCGCAACAACTGATGCCGAGAAAACTAAGACCATTAGTGAACACGGCTGGATTAGGCGCCGACGATAGAGGAACTCTGCGTGCGACTAATAAAGCCAGCTGGCTGGCGCCCTGCAATGGAGTGCGCAACATGGCCCCAGCTTGAGACTAGATGCTAGCGTCACGCTCCCTGCCCACCCAACCTGATGCCACTGCGTGAATATACCCTCCAGGGTTTCAACTCTCTATTTTTTTGGTTTACCTACAGAGAGCGGGCGTGTGCCTTACTGGCCATGAGTTGTTTTCGCAATGGAAATTAAGGCGAACCTTGCACCTCATGACGGTTGCAAAAAAGAATGAATGATAATTTATAACACTTGTGTTGATCACCTTACGCACGGCACTACTCAGAGAAAAGCAACCATCTTTTGTAAATGTAAAGAGCTTAGCGATTTCCTATAACGTTTTCTGAACCGAAACCCAGCGTGACAAAAGGAAACGCAAAGACTAAACTACAAGGTGAGTGCAGTATTCCTTACACCCGGCGTTGAACTGACTAGCCCACGTTTCGATCGCAGAGGTTGACTATTTTCTGTCAATCATTGTTTGTAGAAAAATTGCCTTCAGACAATTCATATAGATTCTATGCATCGAAATGATAGAATATTACAATTTTATTTCATTGCGAGTAATTACACCCCTGCACTTCTGAGGTTATCCTATTAACCTGTTTAGGCTTTCCAATAACAAAAAATTATAGATGCCAGAGCAAGGTAGGTGCATCATCGTAACGCAAACGCCACTGAGAAACAAAATGAAAACCCAAACAGTAATAAAAGTATTCACATAGCAAAACAAGCACACTTTGTGGTGAATGCACTTGAGCGGCGCGTTATTGTTTACGTGGGTGAAAAAGTGCACTTGTAGAGAAAGCCATAAAAACTTGTAACATAAAAAAATGGCTGTGACTGGCTCTAGTGTGAGATTACCGTTGGGAAATCTAACCTCGACGCCCAATTTCACGATCTGGTAGACAAGCTCGGTGTCGCGATGGGTTGAAGAAGTTAGTCGCCCATAAATGTGGCCTACGTGTCATAATTCAAGTAGCTTTTTCGGCAGAACATTCATGTTTACGGCCTGTGGCCTGAACCCGCACCGTAAATAAATCAGGTGCACCGTCCATGATACCATGCTGATATATGACTGATCTCCTTAAAATGATTTCACGGGCTTGGCTGTTGAATTTTGAGTGGCAAGATTTGCTTCATGAGATTTTTATTGTTCACTTGGTGTTGACTTCAGCAGTCTTTTTTGATGTGAAAGTGGAGAAGTTGTTGAAAGTTCAAATTGCATAAGTAAAAAGTTTTCACCTCTTCGTATACAGCAGAAGACGGTGAGCTGCGTTCATGCCGCCATACTTCAAATGCGCGTCGCGCCATCTGTTGCGAGCGCGACCAATCAACACCCTGTACTATAACGTGCGAGCAGATGTTCCCAAAATCTAACGTGAAACTTCACAGCCCGAGTTAGGATGTAAGTATGTTTTGTGCTTTTTCAAATACTGTAAACATGTGCTTTTTGCTTCTGTAACATTGAGAACACCTTCCTTTATCGTTCGGGATGCATACTGCAGGCGCATTTCAGACTGCGGAAGCAACTTCATCAGACATACTTACTATCGTGATGGGAAGGAACATGAACAAGGGAAAGTGTGGTTTTCAACCCTGTTGAGCTGCAACAATCCTTCACTGTCGCTAGGCAAGACTTGTGCTTTAAGCCAGTGTCACCTTGGGCTGGCATTTCCAAACGGCATGCGCTCTTTAACTGCATGTGCTTATCATTTCGCAGTTGTGTCTGGCACTTGGAACACCCACAGGGTGGGAGAATGCCTGACAGAGATGGTTCACATAGTGCTACGGTGACGCCGCCTGAAAGAATGGATTCTCCGAGTGACAGTCATAACATGTCGTGGTTCAACTGAAGCAAGTCACGCTTTTCGCTGTTTGACTTTCTTTACATTGCGTCAGTACGTCGTTATATTTCTGCTGAATGTGCACAGTGTGCATGCACGCATTACTCGTAATGTCTCCAATCATTGGCTGTAGCCTGCGAAAGATTACGGCAATGATTTGGTGCCGCATGGTGCTTGCATATTACTGCTTTGAAGTGAAGCAGTCATCGTCGCGTTTGAACACAAAGTAAGTGTACTTACTAGGACATTTTTACTGGTGTCGTATTGTTTCTGGTTGTTTAGTGAGAAAGAGGGAGAGAGAGAAAGGAAATACAGGGAGGTTAACCAAGCCTGGCTAGGTTTCTTCACTAGCGGTGGAGCTCGGCGTTTCTCGTTGCAGATGAAAATCTGTGCAATTTCAAAACGCCGGTTACACCAGCATGATTCCCGCGTTGTGTTGTGATTTTCAAAGACAGTGCAAAGCAATGTATTTTTTTTGCGCTGGCTCTTATCACATCCGAAGAATGCGCAGAGGTACCTAGATGAGTTCTTGTCAGTAGATGGGTCGCGAACATACACTTTTGCGCATTTTAATGTCCCAGAGAAGCCGCTCACCATGCTAGCTTGGAGCACCTGGGCACTTCAGAATAACATGTGGAATGTGGGTGCGAGAGTATGCGGCCGTCAACATGGACGCCTGGGTGCGAGATATATGCTCTGATCTATAGGTTGTCATAAAATTTCTCCAAAGAGAGCTCCTGAGGCGTTGTCACTCTCTAAGTGGCGCAACGAAAAGATGTGATTTTGTGCCCTGATAGTGAATGATACGAAGTTTACAATGTATGCTCTAATAACTAATGTAACCCCTACTATATACAACAGCACAAAATCATTGATGCCTGAATGATTTGTGGGGTTTAACGTCCCAAAACCACCATATGATTAACGCCATAGTGGAAGGCTCCGGAAATTTTGACCACCTGGGGTTTTTTAACGTGCACCCAAATCTGAGCACACGGGCCTACAACATTTCCGCCTCCATCAGAAATGCAGCCGCCACAGCCGTAATTTGATCCCGCGACCTGCGGGTCAGCAGCCGAGTACCTTAGCCATAGACCACCGGCAATGGCAGAAAATCACATTTCTCGGTTATCACGTTTAGAGTATAATAAATAACGCCTTGAAAGCAGCACTATTCAAGTTCAAAATGAGCAGGTTGTGATTTTAGAAAAAACTAAGAAGCACGAACATATAATCAATACTCAGAAAGCCTTCAATGCAGCGTCGGGTTGAATGCTGCTAAATATCTGGACCACACGATTGGGCTTTCGGTGGTTAACCATTTGTACGGACTGCTTGTGCAGTAATTCGTGGTTTATCTAGTCATAGGATCAGTGTGTGAGTCAGAGAGGGAAGTAAGATAAGCTCTCCATTCCTCTTAGACGCAGTTATACAATCATAAATAATCAAGCAGGTAAGTAAAGGGCAGGTGTTTATTACTAATTTCCAAGTTTGAGCGAAGATATCGGAACCCAGAAGACCAGTGTAACGAATGTGCTCACCTTTTACTGGCAGAGAATCAACTCCACCTTGCTTGTAACAACTGTTATGTCTGCTGGTGTGTTTAATTTGAGGGAAACGCTTTAGTAGAAAATTCACTGTACAACTCAAGCCAACAAAGCATGCAAAAATTACAGTCGTATAGTCTCCTACATCACGCCGAATTTTGCAGTGCAACAGTGTTGGTTTAATTAAAGCAAGAAGCAAACGAGCGTGGACTTTGGAGGTGCAAGTGCATTGCTATTTTTGTTTTGATTTTCTCCGAAGAAGAATTAGAAACAGCAGGAAGTGTGTTCTCCTATCATTAGCGTTCCTCCGTCGCTGCTATTTGCAGAGTTGCGTGGTCCCGCTGGTGGTCGGAAAGGATTAGATCATGTGGATGGCAGATAGACTACCGGTCCTAATTTTCAGGGCAGTAAATTTTTGTCTCCCTCGTGCGACAGCACTGAAATTAGGCTTTATGCTTAGCCTTGCTATTCTGAGTTACTACTTTGTTAGATAGTACAAAACATTTCTGGCGTTTGCACATTCTTTGTCTGCCTACTCCCACCCTGCATCTTGTTTTATAATATAATTTATTTATTGGTGAACATGTTTGAAAGAGATCTGTCGGGCTCGGTAAAGATATATCAACAAACAGCTTTTCTAGCCACAATTTGTCCATAGTTTTTAATATTCAAAAGAGGCCCTACGTACAGGGGGTCACTCTCCGGCTGCATCCGATGCTAGTGACTTTGCTTAGTGGTTGTCCCTCTCTCCACTATCGTTCTTACCGTCGTTCTTGTGCGTTTTTTCTGCTGAGATCCAATTTCTATGCTCAGGTATAACTATATTCTTATCTTTACATTCTGTCTTCTGTAATTATTTTAATGGCTTCACTGTTAAACTTCGACGTAAAATGTCATCATCATCAGCATAAATACGCCCACTGCAGGACGAACACTTCTCCCACGTTACGCTAGTCAACTTGGTCCTGTGCTTGCTGCTGCCACTTTATACGCACGAACTTTTTCATCTCAGCTGCCCACCTAACTTTCTGTCTCGCCCTCACAAGCTTGCCTTCTGTGGGAATGCAATCAGTTGCCCTCGTTACCAGTGTTTGTCTTGCCTATGCGCTACGTGTCCGGCCTGTGTCCATTCCTTATTAATCTAACTATCCTATTGTCAAGAACGACAACGAAAGTGTCACTATGTCACGCCGGGTGAGGTCGTGACAGATATCCTTGACCCTGGTTGGTTCTATGACCCACGCTGCTCTCTTTTTTATTTCTTAAGGTAACACCTATCATTTTTTTCCATCACTCACCGCGTCATCCTTACTTGAAATTTAGGTTGAACTATCCTTGTAAGCTTCCAGGTTTGTACTCCGTAGGAAGTACTGGCAAGATGCCGCTGTTATATACCTTCCTCATGAGGAATAGTGGTAGACTACCATTCACTATTTGAAAATGTTTACCGACTGTTACCCACCCCATTTTTATTTTTATAGTTACTTCGATCTCGTGGTTCGGCTCCGCGGTTACTACGTGTCCTAAGTAGACGTACTCTTTTACAACTTCAAGTGCGCAGGAACCTCTTTCGAAGCGCTGCTATCTTCCGATGTTTTCGTACATTAGATTTGTTTCTTTCAAATTAATTTTAAGAGCTACCTTCCTGTTCCTCCTATGTAATTAAACATAGAATAATTACAATTCGTCTCCTGAGTTACTTTGCAGTGCAATATCATCGGCAAAGCGCATGTTACTAAGATACTCTCCAATACCCCTTGTTCTCAACCCTTCCCATTCTCTAGGCCTCAGAAAAGCTCATGTAAGTACGCGGTAAGCGTAGCACCATATGAACCTATCACTATTATAAGCGAGTGGTTAGAGTAGAAATGGGATAAGTCCCGCTACTTATCACTGGCCCACTAAAAAATAAAGAAGGCATCGCTTAGCCACCAAAACGGCTATAATTAAAGGTGCGTGGCGGTAAATTTAGAAAATTTCTTTACCAGTTATGGGTCCAAAAAATGAAGCGGCCACAATTATTTCAGGAAATCACAATTGTTACAGGGTCTGCCGAAGAAATTAATTGAATCTCTTTACTAACTACTGATCCTCTATTAATGAAGAAGCCATCTGTTAGCCCGAGAAACCACTCCATTGACAGGTACGTGCAGCTTAGATCAGGCAAACTCTTCACTGACTGCTGGTACACAATGATGAAGACGGATACAACCAACAAATGGCTATTTTATTGGGGATGTGCCGGAGACAATGGATCAATCTCGCTACTTAACCCAAGTCTATTAAAATAGAATAAGCAAATATTAGCTCAACACATGACAAACATGTTTGTGCCACAGACATTGACTAAATTTGCCAGGGATCTCTAGTATTTTGAAATAAACAAGGCAAATGTTTGTTAAAATACAGGTGCGAAACCGAAGATCCTGAAATCAGGCAAATAGAGAACGCTAGCGAACGGGAGAAAGCAAACGGTGGCTGCAAAAAATAAGCCGGAGAGACGGAAAGCCTACACTATCGACGACGTACTCGTAAATCTATTATAACTGCCAATGCACGGTTTTCGCACCAGTTTTTGCGTCTTGGGAGTGAAAACCAGCGCCATATTTTCGGTTGTGTGGGGTTTAGCCCAAACCGTTCTGAGCCGACAATTGACGTAGAAACAACCTGCATAAATTAGCTAAGGCCTAGAAACAGTCTAGAAGCAACCTGGTCTGCCCTTGGAATTGCGAGGTTTCACTGCTTGAAGCCTTGACGATGAATTTAATTTTAAATCTCTTACACTTATTTTAATTACTGATTCTCAAAGCTCATAGTGAAAATATTGGTGTCACCGTCACTGTGGTCTAGTAATTGAGACACTCGGCTGCTGACCACAGGTCGCGAGATTTGAATACCGGCCGTGGCGGCCAGATTTAATTGCATGTCTAAGAACCCCAGGTGGTCGAAACTTTAGATTCCTCCACTACGACTTCCCTTAATCATATAATGAGTTTTGGACAATAAACACTGATAAATATTATCGGATATTCTCAGTCCCTATAAAAGAGACAAAAATTATACTATATTTAAGTACTACTATATACTACTATATATTAAATACTATATATAAGTATACTATATTTAGGTTAAGTAATAAGATACTAGAAACACTAAGCCAATGTGCATTGTTTTGTGAGTGAGTAGAGCTGCATCATTCACCATATACTGAAAATATATTGCACTGTGGCAAAGGCTGGAACTGCCTCACTGTCACATCAATAAACTGTGAAATAGTATTCAGACTCAGTTACTCTCTCATTATAGCGTAGTTGCGAATAGATTAGGCTCTTACAAGGGGCGATGGGGAGCCGCCCGGGCAACAGCAGAAACAACCTAAAAAAACACACGCGCTGCCATCAAATGGTGAATAAATTCTCAAAGTCTGAAGCAAAAGTGTGTACGACAACGGCAGTGTTACGTGATTCATTCCTGTTCCCAAGTTTATCTATTTCCATTCAAGTTCCTATTAACCAGAATGCAGCAACGAATAAACACTGGACTGACGTCGCGTAATCAACGCCAGACTGTGGAGTGCCGTGAAAATTTCGCGACCATACGTACTTCACGTAGGATCTCTGGTGTACTACTTGTTCTCTGTATGCACAGCAGTGCCTCGTTAAATGAGGAGAATGGTCTTTCGCTGTCACATTTCTGCCTATTGTCCTTCATTTCCTCCCACTGCTGTTCTATATAGAGCTGTCGGCCGTGCATCTGACAGGATGTAGTAAACAATGGGCTCTTGAGGCGAAGAAGCAAAACATTCTTTACGGTCACTCATGGCGACTCGATCTTCCCAAAGAAGTGAGGAAGCGAAATGGCACCAATGCTATAGTTCCGTGAAATAAAAAAAGAAAGGAATAGAACTTGGACGGTTAGATTATTTCTTTGACAAAAGCTCAAGAAAAGCTACTAGATAATTAGGTTGAGGATGATATAGGGCAAGTTCTCTTTTCGTGCAATTTACTTCGTTTCCAACTACATCACGAATGCTGCAACACACTTGCTCGAGAAGCGTATGAGGGGGGAGAGGGCTAGTTTGTAAGACATTTAGGAAAATATAACTGCGCCCAAAAGGAGACACGAAAATGAAGTGGACAGGACGCAGTGGATCCTCCTGTCCCCTTCGTTCTCGTGTGCCGTTTTAGCGCAGTTTTAATTTTCCTAAATGCAGTTGCTGGTCACCGTCACGGGTGAAAACGTTTCTTTCGTGTTATGCTTTTATTACATTCGTCCTCTGTCGTTTCTTGTTTTTTTTCTCCCTTACATTTACACAAACTCTTCAATTTTCAAAGCATGTTTGCTTGAAATATGTATCTATGGCAAACAAGAAAGCAGCCCGTGCATGCTTAATTTATATTGGGGGAACTGGCACCCGACCTCCCTTATCTCAAACACGTGAGCTCTGGGCATCTAATAAGATATTCACGAATTCGTAAAAATATGATGATTATGATGAATTCCGAAAAAAGTTACAGGCTCGTAAATTTTTTTATTTGTAAGGTTTTTCAACCCTTTAAGAAGAAAAAAACATTTCGTAACTATGATTTTGTATGTTTGTCCTAAAGTCCTCTTTTATAAACATTCAATCTCTAAACGTCTCTTACATCGAAGGCCAGCTTTCTGCTTCATTGTCCTTCCCAGAGATCGAAATTAAGTAGGTTAAAAATGACATGTCATGTTCAATGTTAAAATATTCATAGGCGTACGGAAAGCAAGAAAAACTTGATTTTCTCATGCGGGCTGTCTTAATTGATTAATTACGTTTTATTGATCACTAAATCGTATCTTTGGTTTCCATAACTTTTGGTAATAAAATATTTCCTATATTACCTTTGGAAGGTATATCGACCTCTCACCGCGATTATACGTGCCAGCTGAGAAACAAAACAAAACGATATCATTAAGCTGCAAAACATTCATTTCTACGCAATACCCTTGGTGCCTTTTGTTGTTTCTCGGTTTTTGATTTTGGTCCCCATCTGCGGACGCACACATTTACCGCTCTTACAGCGTTACTTTTGTAGACACAGCGGCGTGTATGAAGAAGTCTAAACGTAGGCAACCAAAATGAGCTAGAAGAGGCTATTGCCTACACACCTACAATTAATCATTTGTCATGAGGAAATAAGTAGTACAGACGTTTACGTATCACACAAAGGCCAAATTTTCACTTCGCTATCGTGAAAGTTTGTAGAAACAGTACTTAAAAGCGAACTCGTTTGTGGACCGCGTGAATCAGCCACTTTCACACGCCACAAGGGTCAGTCAAGAATTACTGACCGTGTGGAAGAGTTGGTGGCTCATATACCTCAGTAGCTTCGGTCACAATCATGATGGCTTCGTTTGCAATATGCGGGGCGAAAATCTGTAGGCCCGTGTGCTCAGATTTGGGTGCACTTTAAAGTACCCCAGGTGGTCGAAATTTCCGGAGCCTTCTACTACGGCGTATCTCATAATAATGTGGTGGTTTTGGGACGTAACACCCCGCATATCAATCAATCAATCGTTTGCAATATGGGGGAAAAGCAGCGCGCAAATGGACGGGATGATGATAAGGTAACACAACACTGGTGATGAATCTTCAATAGACCCTACAGAATAGTTGAGCTTTTGCAATAGTAATGATGAAAATGTACAGAGGATCTAGCGAGGAGCCTTAACGATGTGAATACAAAAAAAATTACGCCAAGAAAACAGTGCCGGTGCGACCAAAGAACAGGTCAGGCAAACATACCACTAAGTAGGTCTTTACCTTTTGCATGAAAAGAAAGCGATGCCTGGCTGTCGCATTACTCTTCTTTTTCTTAATGAAAAAGGCTTCCGCGAGTTTCTTTGTGTTCTCCTTACTGTGTCCGAAAAAAGCACCGTCGTATCACTGAGCAGGGGCGTGCACACTGTCACACGTATGGGTGCACGCCCATCGGTAATGAGGACCGTCTATAACGTCAATTGTAGGCAGTGTATCACTTGATATCAATTTTTTTAGTATGTTATCAACAAAAATTGGTGTACCCTCCCGCTGGCATCGAAAATGATGTTTTTTTTTGGCTCCTGCGAATTCTCATAACGCGAAATAACGTAAACGAATCATACGCAGGAAATGCCGTCGTGAACAAAAGCGATCATGCTCTATGCACCACCGCTTATGGTACTAATTATCAAAAACAAAATGCACGCAACGGGCAGCTCGAACTAAACCTTCCGCCAACCTTTGTTTGTCACAGATATACAGAAAAGGGCAATATAATTTCAATATATTCATTAGGTATTTTAGAAGACTAGGGCTTACGAGGGATTTTAATATTTCCATGCATATATGGCAGTTGTCCGTTTCTTTCTATATTGTTTTCAGTCGACATGCCTTATCTCCCTGCTAGACAATTTATAAAAAATGCTTCCACCAAGTTGAAACAGCAAAACTGAACGTTTCCGAAGACTTACGTGGGTACTTATCGGTTGTTTTTATACGATAGCTAGGCGATGCAGGTTATTTGAAGGCTGCGTTAGGTGATTGGCAGGCTTTACCCTAGGTCAGCCTAGGATGTCAATACGCTGATTGCCAACGCAGAGAGGTTCAAGTTCAGCCACAGACTGTTTCAGGTAGGACGCGGATGTGTTCATTGCAGAGATGGAACCTAACACGGAAAATAAGCTTTCACACATTTCAGAGATCAATGTGTATGTCGTCGTTGTTGCAGGGCTTTTATCGCTTTGAGCTGTTCTGGCTGTCATCATTACCTTTCCCGTTTTTGCAGTATTCTTTTGTTGTACGCGGTGGTAGTAAAAACATTTATTCGAATTAAGAGAGGTATGCATGCAGGGACCTTCTCTTTAGAGGACGGCACCCACCACTAGTAGGTGTAGATCCCTAGTACGGGACCCCTTTGGAGTCGGCTGCTGCCTGGGCTCGTCGAACCAAGCCCTTATGGGCCTGAAGGTCAGAACAGCCAAGCAGGGTCACCTCCCACTCTTCCCAGGCTGGGTTGGCTAGAGGGTACAGCAGCCTTACATCCTTCCTTTTTAGTTGGTCAAGGTTGAGTAGAGAAACGTTTTCATTTCTGAGGTACGTACCCATTATAGATGATGAAACTTTCGTGTTTTGCAAAATGAGGATCGATTCGCTAAACAAATTTCCCGTTAAAAAAATAGGTGGGGGGGGGGGTGTTGTTGTGAGTACGATCAAGTTTGTGAGCTCTTATACCTCTGCATATTTCTCGTTTTCTTCCTTGCATCATTCAGTCGATGTTCATCCATTTGTTATTGTGATGACGATTCTCAATGCCATTGCGTTAGTATATGATAGGCCTTATTACAAACCTCTTTCGCAATTCCAGTTTTCTCGCCCAAGTTGCACCAACAGCTCCTGCTTTGCCCACGCTTGCGTCCAACACTAGATTGTGCTAACCGATGGTGTCACCATAGGCATGCGCATGATGGGGGGGGGGGGGGGGAAGAGGAGAGCACAGAGGGTGGTCCTGCGACAAACCTTCACTCTCCCTGAAGTAAAACCCTGCTGGGTGTTGTGATGTTGGCGTCATCTTATCCATGCGCGAAACTGTACACAGCACCGCAACGTCATGTTTTCAGCTTCTTAGAATCAAGAAAATATATCTTGCATGCTCGAGCGGACAGGTAGAAAAGAACAATTTTAACCTGTCGGTGCAACTCTTTTACCCCGCACACCAGGGCCACTTTAACCTAAAAGCTCGGAGACCTGTAGCTATGTTGACGAACTTTATAGGCATAGGACTACGCGTGCGCAGACAAAAGTCACTAGGAAACATTTATCAGGATGATTACATAATCTTTATTGACCGTATAGAAGTAGGCACGGACAGAGAACACACGCAGAAATGTTCAATACGCTACTCTGTCAGTGAACTCTGAGCTATTCTTGCGGTCTTCAAATATTTTATAGCAAATATTCAGATAATAAGACATGGAGACTGATGACGGAATCACGCTTACAACTAATCATTATGTCTTTAAATGTAGCCATAGGTAGTTTGTAGTGACACCCATGATTGTGGTTTTCTGTATGCTAGACACTAATGTAAAACAGTTCACCAACTTTGCGCAGTGAATCGATTTGTGGAGAATGATATACTCGTGATGTAGCTATCGAACCTGTCCAGAAACTCGCAAGTAAAATAGCCATAATTATGTTGTGCGCGCTTGCTCTTATCGCGTAACGTGGTTTGTTGGGGGTGTCTGCTCACTGTAGTAATATAAAGGCACTGTAAATATTGAGATACTACGCGGTACTAGTAACACGATATATGTAGAAGAGTAATCAGCTGGCCTTGTTGAGATGATTAATGCTAATACTAGAGAATGTAGAAGGAAACAGGGCATATTCCATGTGTACGGGCGGCGTATTGAGGTTTACATGTTATCAATAAACCAATCAATCAATAAAATAACTATACTTTTGCCAAAAACAAAATATTTATGGTGCGAAAGGTGGGAAAAAAGCGGTGCAATAATAGCTTGATGAAACCCCAGCAACAGAGTTTCCTAATATACTAGAGGGAACCCTGGCGCTAGTGTCTGTAGGAGCTACAACGCACGGCGCTTCTGCGAGCATGGGGATGATGGGTAGTACACACATTTGTCCAATATTCATACTTCTGGCCTGTTTTTGCCTCCGTGTGTGTTCGTGCGGCTTGGAGCTGTTTTCTTGCGAAACAAATATTAGCAAATGTTCAGCGGTTGCACTTCACCATCCTATTATTTTAGACCTACCTTTCCAAATCGCGTCAGGAAGTTCAAAAGGGTTGAATCTTTTTTTTCAAAACAAAACCAAAAAAGAGCAATAAATGAAAGCTGCAAGTACGATTCGCTGCCCGCAAGTACAAATGTGTGTACTACCCGTCATTCCCATGGTCGCTGAACGATCGCAGCGCCAGAGTCCCCTCTAGGTAATGTTAGGAAACTCTATGACCCCAGCCACCCACCGGTGGTGAAATGAGAAAGTATAGCACTTGATATCAGGGAACAGAAAAAGAGCAAAAAAATGATGCAAGAAGAAATGCAAAACACTTCAAGTATACGGCAAAGTATACAATGCACAGTTATGTACATATATGCATGCACACATGTAATAGACACATATATGTACATTATAATGCACAAAAAAGACAAGAAATCTTGCAAGACACGTTTATACTTCATTATTACAAAAAGCAAGTTTAAATAGTTACATGAACAGCCTTCTAATTTCTTTCATCGCGTAGAATTGAACATCTATTCCTTGCATTTCGATATAGTTTATTGTTGCGTAGAATGTGGAGAATGTAACGACGTTGAGCTTTCTTAGGTGACTGAGTGTGCAAAGAAACCGTATGAAAAATGTTAATAAATCTGCGAAATTGACCACGTTGTCTCTCATTGGCTACCTTGTACTTAGAGAAGACTTAAGCACGCACCCATTTCCATCCGCAGTTTGGGCTTTGAGGGCATACAGAATATTCGAAAGACGAATATTTCAACACTGCATCCGTATTTTCCTGTTTAGTTGGTGCATTTACGTGTGTGCATGCTTTTACTAATTGTTCTCGCTTTCATACTGTACATGGAGTTAAGCATTTATTATTACCTATGTTTGTCTTATAAATGAAGAGTAGGAAAAAAAACAAGTTTTAGCCTGGCAAGTTTTCGACTATCAGCTAGAGTAGGAAGTCCTAGAAAACGTACCATTTCCGTTACTGATTCTTTCAAAGAGAATTTTGATGGGATAAACCTAGCTGCTTTCCTAGGTAGCCTTTCTAGTCTTTTTATTAGCACAACGCTCGAGCTGCTTCATAAGATATTTATCTATTAAAGGTTGTACGCAGAAAAGTGAGATACGCCGATCCCCTAACTGGTATTATTGCGATGTTCAATTGACATATTAAGTGCAACATTTTCTTCCCCTTACTGAGCAAATATTCACAATATGGCTACTTCAATTTAAATTACTTGTATAGTCACGTCTAACTATTGGACAGCTTCACCTGTAGATAGTGTGGTGCGTAATTGTATGTGAGGACGTGTACGTACTTATTCGTGAGGCCTAATGCGATAGCCTTGCTGTTATTTACTTCCATTTCAGAAATATAGTGTCCCAATCACTGACCTCTGCAGGAGTATAGTTAAGAGCCCCCTGATTATGCTGATGTTTGATTTTGTTGATCCTGAACGTTAGTTAAATACACCGAAATAACTTACACCTATTTAAATGCATTCTAATTATGCACTGTACGTTATCACTCAGGAATACGATTCATTCGCCGAAGCGTCGGTTTTTTCTGCATACACAAAACACAAATCTTCGACCGTGACATAATTGCATTCCCAACATAGCTGTTCCCTTACTTCCTCCTCTTGATATCGGTCTCAGTCTGTTCAGTTATATACAAGTCATGTTCTTTATTCTGCCTTGTTCATTTTCATGCGTGCTTGTTCAAATAAAGCATTTACAGTCTTGTGCATTGCCCATTAACTTGATAAAATTTCTCAGTGAACCAGAATACGTAAGATTTCTGCACAATTTTTTGCCTCAACATGAAAACATATAAAACGTCCATTTGCCATTCAGTGCATTAAAACACACTGAACCCCCCCCCCCCCGTTATGTGCAGTCAAAAAATAACATGCCGTATATTTGTGTTCTAAAAACACAACCGAATAAAATGTTGACGGGCACGAACTAATCCCCATACGAACTATTGCGGGAATAAGCAGAAGAACCAGTTTATAGTTAAACTTTCAGCTGTTCTGTTCGGCTCTCATGGGCTGGGTAAAATTGCATGGTGAGGTGACTCAGCTAAGATCGTTCACAGTTGCTGGTGCGATGAATATTTGATCAAATGTGTGCGGCGTCCTTTAGGTCGAGAAGGGCAACGCTTTTCTCGTATTTTGTGAGGGAGAACCCATGGGTAGAAGACACCGTTCGAGCATTGCGCGTTTCATAAAACAGAACGCCCCTATCTAATGAAAAGTAAAATCGAGACACGTCTTCTTTGACGATAGTCTCCACAAAAGCAAGATCGTCGACCCAAAATACTTTGTTGCCTCTAAGATGCTGCAGGAATGTAAGAAAAGGAAACCGCTGAAGCCACGTATGCAGGAAAAACCAGCGCTGATCGCTGCCTGTTTCGTCATGCCCCGTGTTGTTTAGCTCAGAGCATCAGAAGCATTGAGGAGCGCCATCTCGGCCTCTGCCCCCCTCTCAAAGGAACACAGGCCTCTGCCCGCCTCTTCTCCACATGCTGAAATCATGACGACGTTTAGCGGCAAATGCTTAGTTCACTACTCATCATTCTGAACAGCCTTGCTTGGGGAAGCCACTGTACTTGCTGTTAGTGCTACCCTACGAGACAGCTTTTATATCGAGCCATTCAAAAATTTAGTGGAGTTGTCGTCACAACGGAGCAGTTTTTGTCTCACAACACCAGATTCATCGTTTTGTCTAACAAACATCGATTCTATTCTCCAGCTTCAGTAGATGTGTCATAGATATACCGTTTGATAGTAATAGGAAAAGGACGAAAACAAAAATATAGATGAACTTTATTGATTATAGTATTTGAACATTTGTGTAGGCGTTCTCCTCGTTAAGGCTAAGTTTAACCTGCATTTTACTGTCATAACTGTTAATTTTGTGAATAACTACAAGGCCACTTGATGATAAGTTAATGGCTGCCGATGAAACTCTATAACACGTATCAACACTGCCGGAATCCTACGATTAGAAAAGAGTAGTGATCAGGAAACATGAGTTGTGACAAAAAACACAAAATGACCTTAAGTTAGAAGAACTAGCAGGTACGCCACATATAATTTGTTTTTGTGTGCCGCGCTTAGTTCATAGGGAAAGGCTGACATAAAACATTTTCTACAATAATACTCCATAGTCTTAAGGTCATTCGGAAGGTCTTGACCTTGGTGCGGAAAGCAAAACTGAGGCATTCTGAAACAAATCATGAGAGGCAATAATTACTCTCCTTCTCAAAGTTATACTTGAATCTCTTATTGCGCAAGACCACACATACGAAGAGTTTTGAGGGGGAGCTCGGGGGAGGGGGGCACCACTGGGAACAAGGTGTATTTGCCTACTACAGCTCCAGTAGTCAGTGCATCATGCTACTTTGCCGACTTAACTGACACACAGCTTCCTCTTCCCACTTGCCGGTGCCGAGGGTGTGTGTCTGCAGCTTCCTGAATGCTGCCGTCGCATCTGAAATCCTTCCTTTATGGTACAGTAGTCGTTAACCTCTTCTCACAGGTAAAGATCACCATGCAACTTTCCTTCTCAGTTATTTCCCTCATAACGGATCTATTATCCCGCGCAATTACTCGGGGCAATGGCGACAGCAACAAAACAAAGAACGAAAAGGCAACGTCGGGAGTATCACACTGTAACAGTAATATCGAGGTGTATCATGCTTTGCAGTTTAAGCTTCCCACATAATCGGTTTCCTTAACCGTCTTTATTTTCTTCCTGAAAAACAGGAATTCACCACTTCTTAGCCACTTCCAACATAGTCGAAGGGTTAAGACACTCGTTTTAGAATTGAAAATACGCAAGTTTGAATCCCGTCTTCTGAATAATGTCTTGTGACAAAGCTTCCTGTCTTCCTTACTTTAAATGTTTTGTTTTTCTCTGTGTCACTGTACTCCTTCTCTAACCAGTTAGTTTCTTTTGTAGACCAAACAGAAGAAATTGGCACAAATGTGATGGAAAAAATCAGTAGATAACGAAGACAAAGAAGAGGGTCTACAGGGTTTGTGCTGGTTCTTCAGGACTATTTCTGCTTACGATCGACGAATTACAACGACCATATATGGAATTTCTTTTCAAAAAAGGTCCTGTGGAATTCTTAGTTCCAAGATCTAACAGCCAGCGTGACAGCCGTTGCTCTAGAGCTCACGGCTGACTCGTGCTTCCGTCACGCAGCAGAGCCTCCTTGTCATGCAAGATTGGGATTGGAAGTGATATAGGGGAGCGCCGGGCGGGAAGGCGCTGATAGCCAACGCTGCTTAAAACAATATTTGCACCACTCCCCAGCGTGGGATGTAGAGTCAGCGAAAAAAGTTGGATGGAGCGTGTAGAAAGTGGAAATTGACCAGCAGTTGACGAAATCTTGTTGCATACTCTCGGATTGGTGTGTTGTGCTTTGGAGAACACTGAAGGTGCTTTAGTTTACAATAATAATGTGTCTGGTATCCTAAACGACCCTAGTTTATGCTCTTGTCATCTACGTTCACAGCTTGTTCTCCAGTTCCCACTAGAGCGAGTGCTCGGATAATGGCATGTGCGCAGTCATGACTAGGCAGAGAGGCGTGACCAAGGGTTCAGGCAAGTCGGAACTTGTGTAGCCTGTGGAATGAGATGTGTGCGATGTTAGACAATACTACACAGGTGACCTGTTAAACTGTAATATCACAATCAGAAATTCATGAGGACGTTTCAGAGCAGCCTTTGTAGTCAACAGAGCAGCGGTGTAGTCTTCCATCTCAGTTGTTATTTTAGGGGCCAAGCTCCTTATAGTGGCACCCGTTCATCCCTCGTAGTCGTAGTCGTAGTCGTAGTATGTAACCAGTTTGACGTTTTGACCTGCGAGGTGGTGCCGGTAGGAGATTTCTCCTGTGCGTTGTTGAACAATAAAAAATTCATAGCGTACGCGTTAACTGAAAGCCGAATTTTTCTTTCTCTCATTCCCCATTAGCAGCCATTGGCCTGTACATTGAGCACTATCTGACAAGATAGGGTTGGTACGTTATACTCGCTGGACGTAACCTCCTTGGTTTTAGAAAGGTTTAGTGAGCGTTGAGCCGCAGTGCCATGAATACAGTCAAGTATATGCCATGAACTCAAGGTGGTTAAAGGGAGGAAGTAGGCACGTAGTGCAAGCCTCAAGAAAGTAAAAGCCGAATTTTCCTGTCTCTCATTCCTCGTTAGCAGCCATTAGCACGTATATTGAGCACTATCTGACAAGAAAGGGTTGCTACGTTATACTCGCCGGGTGTAACCTCCTTGGTTTTAGAAAGGTTTAGCGAGCGTTGGGCCACAGTGCCATGAATACAGTGAACTAGTATATACCATGAAGTCGAGGAGGTTAAAGGTGGGAAGTAGGCACGAAGCGCAAGCCGTAAGAAAGTGCGCGTGTGCCACCTTTTGTTTAGTCCTTGAAATGTCCGCTTGATGGCGGTGCTTGTATATCGGGAATATATGATGAAAAGATGCGAGATAGTGGTGCTTGGAGTGTTGAATAGGTGGATGAACGGACACACAGACAGATAGATGCATGGACGGACTCACGGATGGATCCACCGACCGATGGACGCATGAACGGACGCAGGGGCGGATGCATGGACAAACGCATGGACGGACGCACAGATTGACATGCGGACGCACGAACAGGCGCACGCACGGACGGGCGAATGGACGCACGGACGTTCACACAGACGGACGCATGGACGGACGGATGCATCGCCCCACTCTCCATCATTCACTCCGTGGATATGCTGCCATTTTTTTATTCGTGGGTACGCAGATCCAGGGTCCTGTATCGTGAATGTTGTTAGCCACTGCTTCAACTATGAAGATGCGGCCGTGGTATCTGTGGGTGTCAGCGTACATGACAGTTTCTGGGCGAGGTTAATTGCACAGTTGCTGGGCGAGGCTAGGTGCACAATTTATGGCCGTGGAGCGAGTGTGATTTTTCTTTGGAAGACATTGTTTAACTATTTATTTGGTTAGTTGTGTCTGCATTGAGTCGAAGAATATTACAGCCAAATAACCGACTACTTTCTTAGTTAAGTAGGGTGAAATCATCATAGGCTGCTGTCATTCAATTGATTCTTTGAGTTGTTGTGCACTCAAAAAGGTCAGGAAAGTTCGGTGCATGCGAACATGAGTATTCTGTGTTTAGAAAAAATTTATTTACAGCATGCAAAGAACACAAAGGCTTCATACCATTCCAGTAACAGGGCACATACACTTCGGCACACCTATGTTTCACGACTAACATCACTACGTTACAGTGAAGAAATTTGCTCTATTATACATGACAATGTTGGCATATATGTACACAAGAAATCAATGCGATATCATGATACAATGGTATAACGATACAATAGATGCAATGAAACACGATATGTAACAAATGAAATCATATAAAACAACTCAATGGGCGCTGCTTAGCACCAAGTTGGTCGAAAAATGAGTTGTATCCTTTCATGTTCCACCTTGACAAAAGGGCATTACCAATGCCGCAGAAACTCGTGCTCCCCGAGGAAGAAAAGCTCCTCGGAGAGGAACGCGAGGATATCTCGTCTCATTCTCCCCAGTATCAGCCACAAAGCACGCCGGCGGCAATTGGCAGCTACGGCCTCATATCGGTTTCTCCAAAGGCTGAACAGCCCCGCAACTATTAAAAGAGCGGAGAAGCGGCCACGCAGAAATCGGCCGTTGGACGCGGAAGTTCGCACACTATGTCCCCGAAAACCAGCATTAACCGCACGCCAAAAAAGGCGGGAAACCACACATTCAAAGGTCGCATGTTGATTGGTCTCTACCACGACGCAGTTGGGGCAAGTGGAAGTGCGAACCACCTGCCATCGCTGCAACCGATCTCACGTGAGGAGCAAGCCCCAGCCCAACCTCCAGACAAAGTCTCTGAGAAGCCCTGGCAACACTTCGGCATTTATTGGTTTCCAAGCGTGGTGCATTACAAATTGACGATGCTGGGGCACCAAGGGCCGTAGAAGGGTGGTCATTGTGTCCACCACTTTAAAATTGGGCCACCTCTATTTCTGGGCACGTAGCTTCCAAACGTCGGTGAAATGCCAGAAGGGCTCGATACAAAGATGGTAATTCAGTTGATTGGGGACCTTGGTTTATTTGGTTATCCGGCAAGAAGACACGTGGTGATGGCTCCAGATGGTAGCGAGCCAGTGTCTGAGCGGGCATGCCATCATTCCTTAGTATTCGCAATAGAGTGCGGATGCACAATGTAGAAGCCGTGACGGAAATGTCGGGGAATGCAAAACCGCCTTGATGTCGCGGTTCTGTGCCACCAGACCAAAAAAATGAACTGATGCAGCTTTGCACTTTCCTGCAGACGTGAAGCGGTGGTTTAATAGAATGGCAAAGGTACCAACTTTTGCTAGGTACACCGTTTGAGTTAAGTATCGGCGTTCCAAGAGGGGGAATTCGATGTACCTGGCTGCTTAGATATCACTTAGAAGAGTTTGTAGAACGGATGACCAGATGCTATCCTGTATACCAAATGCAGTGAAAGTAACTCCGAGTATTGAAATCTCAGGAGACCACTGTGAAGGCGACGTGATGTTGATACGACCGCTGGGGTTGCCAATGAAAAAATACTGGCTTTTAGAAAAGTTTAACCTTGCACCGGAAATAATACCAAACTCATGGAATGTATCAAGAGCATGTTGCAGCGACTATTCATTATGTACATATAGAGTAATATCATCTGCATATGCAGTGACCTTTACTTAAGTGTTACCGGGTAGAAGTAAGCCACGAATCTGCGGTTGATGTTCAACGGCCCTTAAAAAGGGTTCTAATGCAAGGATAAATAACACTGGTGAGAGGGGACACCCTTGACGGACGCCACGCGTGACTCTAAATGCGTGACTCTCACGGGAATCTAATTAAAGGGTAGTTTCTGAATTAGAGTACATCGCGTAGTTGAGGTCAATGAACTTATCCGGGAATCCGTATGCACGTAAAACATTTAGTGTGTAGCCATGTTATATAAAATCAAAAGCTTTCTCTTGATCTAATGAAACCAACAGTCCTTGCGCACATCGGCTAGTGGTGTATTGAATGATGTCACGCGGTAACCACGTATGGGTGTGTATTTCTCGGCCTGGAACAGAACAGACGTGGTGGGGGGCGATTAATGTTGCAAGAGATGGACTGATTCGGCACACCAAAATGTTGGCCAAGAGCTTGTAATCTACATTGAGCAGGCTAATAGGGCGCCAATATCTTCTGGTCTCGTGGACATTGGGTCTTTCTTGGGAACTAGTGTTATACAGCCTTTGCGGAAAGAGGTTGAAAATTTATTATTTTGGAAACACTTGCGAATGACGCGTGACACAGTTGGACCAATGATAGGCCAGAACTGTACATAAAACTCTGCAGGGAGTCCGTCGGGCCCTTGGGCCGATCCTTTCTTCATTGCGTCTAATGCGCCCTTGATTTCGTCATCGGATGGCGGTGATAGCAGGACGTCATGTGACGTGTTGGAATCATGAGGTAAGCAGAGGATACGAAGAAACGGATCCTGGGTTACTGACATTAGCACCAGATTGAGCCATTGACTGAGAGTGTTGAGTGAATTCCTGAAAGTCGCGCGTACCCGCAGCAGCTGGGGCGGCAGAGTTCAGCGAGTGGGCAGGCGAGCCTGGTCGACAAAGCAGAGCTCTGCGTGCATATCTTAGCACCTCAGGGTGCGCACACGGTGCATGTCTACAGCGCCAAGCTGCAGCCGAGAGTTAAGAAGCGCGCATAACACGTTGGTACCATTCAACGAGCTCCTCTTGCCATGCCCGCATTACAGTGGAAGGACTGAGATCTCGATTGGCAATGCGTATCTTCAGGATGAACAATGACGCATCTTTCGACATACGGGTGCAAAGTCCTCTGCCCGACGCACTGCAATGATGCCGCCACTGTTTTTTGAGGCGATCCCAATCAGCTACATCCGCCCCAATGAGCGATGCGCGTAACGTTCGGGACAATTTCTCCGTAGCCTGAGAGTCCTGTAGGACGCGGCAATCGAGACGCCATGGTCTGTGAATTGTTGACGTCCTCACTGGCAGGTGGAGAGAGAACATAACCGGCCGATGGTCGCTAATGTACACTAGTGTCGGTGGCAATGACATTACCCCGGTATCGTGAACGTAGGTAATGAGACTTGGGGATGCATACACGCAATCAATTTGGCTGCTCGACGCTGTTCGTCGCCAAGTATAGGCATAATTGCTGCCATGCACACTTTCATGAATGTCACTCAATGCCAAATCTGCACTAGACGTTCGAGTTCTCTGGCATTCCAGTTTGATCGGCTGCGACCCGGACCTCGAACGTCTGCGTGTGAGTCTAAGACACAATTGAAATCCGCTAAAAGTATCACATGTTGGGAATTTAAAAGGATCGCATCAAGAGATTGGAAGAATGCGTTAGAGTTCACCCGTGCCGATGGGGCATACACCAACGTTACGGCATACACGGCAACAAATCCTATTCTTAACGAAAAAAAATTGCCCGCAGCTTCCCTCGGGGGAACACTGAGGCGGATGCGGAAGCATGTAATTGGTTAACGGGTGTTAAATTGCGACTTACTTGGGTCGGTGGCTAAATTGGTTAACGTGGTTGTGAAATGGGGTGTTAAATGAGTGAACACGTACGGCACGTATGCGAAAGGGCGGTGTTTTATTTATTGCGACGAACCAACGGACGAGCGGCAACTGAGCGAGCGAGCGCCGACCTTGAGTATATATACAGCGCGACGGTGCATGCGCTGTCAGCTGTCGAATGTTCTCGAAGGAGAAGCGCGCGCGCGCCACAGATGGCGACGGCGCGACGGCGCATGCGCTGTCAGCTGTCGAATGTTCTCGAAGGAGAAGCGCGCGCGGCACAGATGGTGGGCGACGGCGCATGCGCGCGCGTCAGCTGTCGAATGTTCGAGAAGCGGTGCGGACGGCGCGGACGGCGCACTACAAGGCGCGAGTATAAGATGCTTCCGCATCTAAAAAGGTGCAGTCGAACGCCACCACGCGTCCGAAGGCATCGAAGGAAACATGATGGTGACGTAAAAGACCTCGGTTAAAAATAATGACTCCGACGCCAGTCGAACGCGTGCTGGCGTACGAAAAGAAAGAATCAATGTTGAACGCGCGCTTGAACGCGAATACATCAGAAAGCTTTAAAAAATTTGTTTCTTGCGCGAACAGCAAATCACAGTGCACTGAACGCGCAAAAGCCAATACCTCAGCCTGTTTTTGAGGATTGCGGAAACCTTGAACGTTAAAAGTAATAGCTTTTAAAGTAAGAGCTAAGGGGAAAATTAAAACATAGTATAGGATCACGCAAATGCAGGGATACCTTTATCAGGCGCGGGAGCCAGTGCCCCGCAAGTGGTTTAGTCATTTTTCCAGCCAGGCGATCCACCGGAGGCTCCGGGCTTCCGGGATCGCGTTGAAGTCCACAGGGGACTTCTGTCGCTGGTGGGGGCTTCTAAGTCACCAGTAGTTATCCAGAGACGTTTGGAGTCCGTGTTCTTGAGCGAGGATGGTACAAAGGCGTCTGCACTGTCCTGGCTTATGTCACTTGGGCTGGTGTCTTCATCAATTTGTAGGGGCGCCTCACTCGCAGTGCTGTTGAAGTCCTCGTAAATGCAGGCGTCATCGTCTTCGCTGGGTACGCGGCACGGCAGGAACAGGACGGTCACTTGGGTCACTTGCGGTCCCAAGGGTACGATGGTGACGCGCTCTTCTCGGATGCTGAGGTGCGACGCGTCCACGATTTGGGCCAGCGCGGCCTCACTGTTGACGGTAACTTGGTAGTTCCGGCCTCCAAAGTGCTGAACGCAGTAAACTTCTTCGATTCCTACTATTGAAGACGTCGCGTGAACGACGTCTTTGGGACTAGTCCCCTCGGGGACGACTACGTCGAAGGCTAGCGCCTTTCTCGGGGGCTGGCTTGCCATTACGTCCATACTATCCTAGTGACAAAGCGGATGGCATTGTCTCACTCTTTTCTTTGTGCAAGCTTTATGTTTCTGAATAGACGTGGTATGTGACCCAGTTTACTATGCATGCCTTCATAATACGTGGATTGTATTGCTTATAAAGCCCGTTACTTCGGTGTATGTGAATAAATGGAATGGAATGGAATGAAAAATCTTGATTTCAGTCCTGCAGGACGCGCTTAGCGCGTAGCGGGCGTCTCCCACGTGGAGACCAACAGGGAGTACCTGGCTGCCCCTTCGTGAGCCTGCTGGACGGCCCATTGCTGGTCGGCGAGAAGTGAGCTCCTGAGGGACCTCTCCCATTTGTTTGAGGTAGAGTCGGGAGGTGTTGTTCTACACTCCCAGAGCATGTGTGCGAGTGTCGCTGTGTCCACATGATGGGCATGTGTCGCTGGGGTATGCATCAGGATAATAAACGTGAGGCGTGGCAAGGTTTGGGTACGTCTGTGTCTGTAATAGACGTAGGGTTAATGCCTGTGGTCTGTTAAGTTTCAGATCTGGGGGTAAAAAATGCGGCGTTCCAGGTAAAAGTGCTTTGTTATGTCATTGTGCGGAATGGATGCATCCCGATTGGTTTCTAACTCAGCAAGATGGGGTTGCCTTGTTGCGGTGCGGTCGGTAAGTGCGCGCGCTGCATCATGGGCGATCTCGTTGAGGTTGTATAGGGCAACCGGCACGTGGGCGAGACGGGCGAGGAAGCAGATGACAGTGTGGTGCTTCAGGGCACTTGGGTTCGCTTTGCGCAGGATACGTAACGCCTGGTCAGAGATGACTCCCCGTTCGAAGGCTTTGATGGCCGGTCTGGAGTCGCTGTAGATGAATTCCCGTTTGCTGCCGAGCATAGCTATAGCTATAGCTACTTGCTCCACCACTTTGGGGTTTCGGGTGAGGATTGTGGCAGAGTTAAGAGTCTGCTGCGCGGATGATACCGCGGCGAAGGCTTGGTTGTTGTGATAGACAGCGGCGTCCACGAAAGAGGCGTTGTCCGCTTCCATGTCTATGCGCTTGAGAATGGCAGTCGCCCGCGCAAGGTGCCTGCCTCTGTTGTAATCGGGGTGTACACTTCGTGGAATGGGAGCGATCGTGATAATGTTGCGGATTTCACGGGGAATTAGAGTCAACTCTGGGGGGTCCCTGGCCCTCGAGGAGTAGAAGCCGAGCTCGCGCAGAATATGGTGACCCGCCTTGGTGGTGGTGAGTCGGGTCAATTGCAGGCGTTCCTGAGCTTCCGCGATCTCTCCTAGAGTGTTATGTACGCCACGCTCGAGGAGTTTGTAAGTTGGAGCGGTGATAGAGAGACCAAGGGCTCGTTTGACAACCGTGCGAATAAGCGCATTGAGTTGATCGCGCTCAGAACGTAGCCATTTGTGTATAACGGCCACGTAGGTAAAATGGCACAAAACAAACGCGCGTACGAGACGCAGCAGGTTGTCGTCTTTAAGGCATTGGTGCCTGTTGGCTACTCTACGTACGAATCATATGGCATTCTCAGTCTTAGTCCTGAGCTTGTGTACTGTTTGTGTGTTGCTTCGCGCGACTCGATGATCATGCCGAGGGCCTTGCTGGTGTCTACCCTGGGTATAGTAGGACCATCTCTGGTGTGGAGGGTGATATTGCGTTCCGTCGGAGTTTTCCACCCTTTGGCCTTGGCACCCCGGCGTTTGGGTATATATTGTTACGTTAAGGTACACGCGAAACTAGGCGTCTGAAGATATATTTACACAGCGCCAACGCACAAGCCAAGATGGAGAACGAGAGCTGTGCCCTACACCAAAAGCACGTCGTCTTTCTCCGCGCATATCTAACCACTATTGTAGGACACTGCCTAATAACATAACCTCCGGGTGCTGAAGCACCATCTCGGTGCTTTCTATGAAGTTGCCGAGTGATAAAGCTTAAGGCGAGATGCATGAACAATGTCTGTAGGCAGTGAAGGAGAGGAGGAGGAAGACTCGAGGGGGGCCTATCTCGTAGATCTCATCTGTCACCTGGTGCAATACGCGGTAGTGTTCCGAATAGCGGGAAAGCAGTTTTTCAGAAAGTCCAACGCGCCTAGTCGGAGTCCACAATAGCACAAAAGAACCCGGAGTAAAGAAAACTTGATGATGATGGGAGTTGTAACACTGCTGCTGCTGATCTTGCGATGCTAAGAGGCGCTGACGGGCAACTTCTTGTGCTTTTCGAGCTCTGGTGATAGCATCGCGGGCGTATTCGGTCGTTGAGTCGACGGCTGTCGAAAAGATGGTGTCCAATGGTAAAGTTGGATCATGGCCAAACACGAGATAGAAAGGTGAAAAACCAGCTGCATCGTGGCGTGAGGAATTATAGGCGAACGTAACGAAGGGCAATGCAACTTCCCAGTCCTGGTGGTCGGAAGATACGTACATGGCAAGCATATTGGTCAAACTCCGGTTGAATTGCTCATTCAGTCCGTTAGTTTGCGGGTGGTAGGCTGTCGTAAATATATGTTCTGTCTCGCAGGAGCGAAGAAGGTCGTCAATAACTCGGGAAAGGAAATACCGCCCACTATCTCTGAGGAGTTGGTGTGGTGCGTTATGATGAAGCATGACATCGTGGAGGAGAAATTCGGCAACGTCCGTGGCACAGATGGTTGGTAGAGCCCGTGCAATGGCGTACCGGGATGTGTGATACGTCGCAACAGCTATCCACTTATTCCCAGAAGTGGACGCAGGGACAGGGCCTAGGAGGTCAAGACCAAGTCGAAAGAACGGATCAAAGGGAATGTCAAGAGGATGGAGGAACCCAGCAGGGCTCACCGAATGTTTCTTTCGGCGTTGACACAGGTCGCATGAGGCGATGTAGCTGTGGACCGAGCCATAAGGACTTGGCCAGTAAAATCGACGCTGTACACGGTCATACGTCCGAGACAGTCCGAGGTGATCCGCAGTGGGAGCGTCGTGGAGCTGGCCGATCACGCTCATACGTAAGTGGGAAGGTACCACAAGGAGCAGTTCGTGTCCATCAGGGCGGACGTTGTAATGGTACAATGTGCCATCCTTGAGCACGAACAATGGAGTAGACGGATCGGGTGCCGCATAATGAAGCTTCTTGATGATGTTACGTAAGACAGGATCGCGGCGCTGTTCCTCACGGATGTTGCTTAAAGCAGAGAGAGACAGGACACATGGCGTTTCATCGAACGCCTCAGGTGGGTCCACTAGATTCCGAGATAAGCAGTCAGCGTCACGGTGTAAGCAGCCATATTTGTAGCACACTGAGTAGTTATACTCTTGGAGTCGTAATGTGCATTGACCAAGGCGCCCAGTGGGGTCCTTCAAGGATGCGAGCCAGCAAAGTGCGTGGTTACCGGTTGTGACGGTGAATGTCGACCGTCTTAATAGGGCCGAAATTTCGCTACTGCACAAACGAGAGCAAGGCATTCCCTTTCAGTGATTAAGTAGTTCCTTTCCGCCTGTGAGAGGAGACGGCTGGCATATGCGATAACGCGGGCGCAGCCACTTTGACGCTGGACCAAAACAGCACCAATTCCGTGGCCACTGGCATCGGTGCGGACTTCTGTAGAGGCAGCATTGTCCAAATGGGCCAGAACAGGTAGTTCTGTTAGCAATGCAATATGTGTAGAGAACGCTGTAGCCTGTGCAGCACCCCATGTGAATGAGACATCTTTTCTCAGAAAGTTTGTGAGAGGACGGTCTACTTCCGCATAGGTGTTCACAAAACGTCGAAAGTACGAGCACAGACCGAGAAAGCTGCGGGCTTCCTTGGTGCAGGTCGGAATGGGGAACTTTCGCACGGCTCGCTGTCACACCGGTCCCGTTAAATAGGGAGGCGATCGCCGGGCTAATTCTAAGAGCCGAAGTATCGGCCCCCCGAACCGCACCACGAAAGCGTGGACAATTTAGGAGTGGTCCTTATTGGCGCGCCAGCAGACGCCGGCTGTGGTCCAAAGAACAAGTCAGAGCCGAGAGTTGATAAACAAACAAAATTATATTCTCAATAATGGCATATCGACAACAATTCAAAACTTTGCACACTCCACAAAAGATAAGGACAATATGTCACCAATCAAACAACGTACTACAAAGTACAATCAGCCACCCTCAAAACAACGGACACAGACATCAATACACACTACAATTCAGTCGCATGCATTGAACAACCAAGACACTTAATGACTAATGAGACAGAAAATCTATTCAGTCCAACGTCCTGGGAACAGAAGTCTGAATGATACTCTTCCGAGAATCACTCACTCAAAGTCCAGCGCTGTTGTCGTTCCGCTGCCCCCTGAAGTTTCTCTTCCAGGAAACCTCGCCGAAGTTTCTCTTCCAGGAAACCTCGCGTCCTCAAATGGCCACTCTCCAAGCTTCAAACTTCTTCGCCGGAAACACGTCGGCTTCACACATGCAGCTGTTGCCACGCGTCTTCGCTCAATAGCGGTAAACACACGCTCTTGCCTGTAGCTCGAGCCTTCACCCCTCAGGTGGAAATCCTCTTCATCTCCGGCTTCGTCCCTACGTACCAAAACCTTCGCCGACTACATGGCGGAATCCCTAGGCGCTCTGGCGCTCACTTCCGTCTTCTCCTGCTCTCTCGTCTCGGCCGCTCAATTAAATACCTTCCGCGGGAGATTCCAGAAGGTTCTCGTCATTTCGTCGGTGCGATACGCAGCGAAGGCTGGGGAGAGGCGAGACGGTTCGACTGCCCTCCGCGTCGGATGACTCAACTCGGCGTGGCCACGCCTCCTTCGTTCTAGAAATATCGCGGGCTTGCTGGGCCGCCGAGGTGATTGAGGAGGTTCGTCAGCGAAGCCACGCTTCCGAGAGGAGAGCGCGCGCCCTGGGGAGCCTTGGATGTTTGTTTTCTTTTTTTTGACCTCGCGGCGTCTCTTTCGCGCATTATCGCAAGAATTTGGCGGTGCGCCCATTTTTAGCGCTCGTTCTGTGACACTGCCCCCCACTTTAAGAATAATATCCCATAATATTCGAAACCACACAAACGAGCGCGAACAGTCACCACACACTCTCACAGACTGTAACACAATCCGTCGCTCATGACACTTCACATTCACAATATATCACTCAATACGATTGGACATTTACATTCAATCTCACACACATGAAATATAACCGCAGGTACATGAGTACAACGCTTCATCACACATTCCAAACAATACAAACGTACAAAATTCTGTCTTTACAACAATTATACAACACTATACATCACATCACAGCACAGATACTTCGATACTTGTGACACAGGATAACACAACATTAACACAACATATGGCACTCAGCACTGCCAAACACATTCTGATTTGACCTCAGCACTTATCCTGTGTACTTTGAGCTGCGCTTGCGTCCTTTCTTGCTGTGCTCGCTCGATCTCTTCTTGTTTTTCCTCGTTCTTTTTCGGCGAGCCCTTTCCAACGACTGTATCTGAGGCGTCGTCTCAGCCATCGTTGTCACTTCCGACACCGTTAACGGGTCAAAACATTCGACGGGTCCTGTCTGTTTATTTACCAGCTTGATCATGTCTCTACATTTTGCCCGGCTGGCCAACTCCGTCTCCTTTACCCTGTCGGTTGGTTGAGGTCGTGCCGACGTAAGTCCAGTTGCTCGGCCCGTGAACTCATTCAACACGATCATCGTCTCATTCGCTGTCTCTCATTCTCTTGTTCAGATGTCGCTAGTCAACACTGAATCGCCAAATGTTGTCCTTTTTTGACAAGAACTACAGGGGAAGCCCATGGACTACATCATGGCTCAATAAGGTCTCTGGCGAGCAGTTTGTCGACTTCTGCTTGAATTATGTGACGCTTGGCTGGAGGTACGCGTTATGGCCGTCGATGGACAGGGGAGGAATCGCCGGTGTCAATACGGTGCTTTACAGCAGTGGTTTGACCTAGCGGATGATCACAAAAGTCAAATACGTCCCAGTATGACTCAAGGACGTGAAGGAGTGCGTCAGCTTGAGGCGGCAAAAAGTCTGACGCGACGATTTTTTTAACGTAAGCAGACGGGCTTGCTTGCGAAGATGGAGCATGAGTGTAGCTACAGTGTCCAGCGTCGTTTGAAGACAGAGCTGAGATTACGCATTCGTCAGAAAAGGTCAGCATGGCCAGGGCAGTTCCACGCGGGAGCACTTGTGGACACAGGACAAAGTTGAGCACAGGAATGAAGGCACGATTTTCACGTAACTGAATAACAGTGAGTGGTAAGGTAGCACTGTGAGTCAAGAGAATGAATGTAATGGGCGCGAGCACATAGTCGCCATCGGATACAGGTGCTGAGGGCGTTACGGTGATGCAGGTCACAGTTTGCGGTGACAAACGGACATGCTCAGCAGGGCACATGCGAGCTTGGGGTGGACTGGGCGGATCAATCGGACACGGTAGGTCAAGCTGCACAGTACCAGCTGAACAGTCGATGAGGGCGGAATGAGTGGACAAAAAGTCAAGACCGAGGATCACATCATTGGTGCAGTGAGAGAGAACAGTGAAGAGAACTGAAGTTTGACGGCCGGCGATAGTGACGCGTGCAGTACAGACGCCAATAACAGAAACCTTATCACCATCAGCAACACGAACACTGCGTGAAGGGGCTGGAGTAAGGACTTTCTTTGAGCGGTCACGAATGTGCAAGCTCATCACAGAAATATGGGCGCCAGTGTCCACCAAGGCTTGAACAGATAAACCGTCCACTTCGACGTCGATCAGGTTCTGATTGGTCCGCAGTGTCAACAGAGAAATTGGAGAGCAAGTCGTATCAGCAGCGTCACCTCCAGGAGCTGCAGCCGTTAGTTTTCCGAAGAAAACCGCCGGGCAGAGGATGGGGAACGGGAAATGGGGCGGCAGCGGAGACCGGGAAAATCTACGTCGAGGTGAAGGTGAGCGACTGTACTGGGCAGTGGTCGTAGTGGTCGGGTCGTAATTAGCTGAGCCATCATGCCGTGGTAGTTCCTGGCCATAGAGATGGGCTGGAGAGTGGAGGTTGAAGAAGCTTGAGTTTGCCCGATACGGTGAGGTCCACGTGCTTCGGCAGTGGCGGGAAATGTGTCCCACTCATTCACATCGAAAGCAAATCGGCCTGTCGTCAGGCGTCCTCCACGCATTTGGGTCAGGCTTACGTGGAGCAGGGCGGTGATGATGCTGTGGGTGGTTGGAGGTAGATGAACTGACAGCGTCGGGATGGTGCACAGAACAGACCGTGTGAATACCCGCGTTGGCTAGTTCTTGGCGAACAACGGTCTGTATTAGAGATATGGTCGGCTGAGGATCCCTCGGTGCCAGTGATCTCAAGGGTGTGGGTGATATGGCTTAGATTTCGCAGCGTACGATTCACGTGCTGTCACCGGAGTGTGAATTTGGCTGGGTCGCTATACGAAGATCCTCGCAAGTTGACGTCGCAGCAGTGTTCGGAAGGCACGTAATGTGGTGGGCAAAGCAACAGCTTTTAGCCTCTTGAATTGGTTGGAACTCAAAGATAACATCTTGCATAGTGGAACAGCCTTTGCACACAAGGAGGTTAAATGCATCGCCTGCGACGCCCTTGAATACGTGCGCTACCTAGTCTGCTTCAGCCATGGTTCGGTCAATATTACGGCAAAGGGTCAGCACATCTTGTATATACGCCAGGTAAGACTCCATGGAGGTCTGAACACGTATGCCAAGTTCTTTCCTAGTGGCCTGCTTACAGCCGGCAGCTTTACCGAACAACTCGCGTAGCTTGGTCTTGCATACGTCTCAACTCGTGATCGCGTCTACGTTGTTATGAAACCATGCCTTGGCCATTCCTTGCAAATAAAAGATTATGTTTGCCAACATCAAGCTTGGATCCCTGTGGTTTTGGCTGACAAGCTCGTAGAGTTTAAGCCACTCATCTACGTCCTCGCTTTCCGTTCCCGAAAAGTTGCCGGGATCGCGGGGTGGAGCGGCTACGAGAAAAACAGGGGACGTCGGCGCCGTTGATGCATTGGGCGCGGCAGTTCGTGAAGCGTCGCTGCCACTGTACATGTCGGAAGCAGTGACTAGGCGTCTGCTGCGTAACTTCGTCGTGCGTTGTTACCCAGCACCTTCCACCAAAATGTTACGTGAAGGTACACGCTAAACTAAGCGTTTGAAGACATATTTACACAGCACCGATGCGCAAGCCAAGATGGAGAACAAGAGCTGCGCCCTACACTAAAATCACGTCGTCTTTCTTCGCGCCTATCTAACCGCTTTTGTGGGAAATTGTGTCATAACAATATCAACAGCTCCGACTTCGTGGGTGAGCACCTGATACCGGTGTGGTCGAGGTAGGACTCGGCAGTGTCGATAGCTTCTTGACGGGCAGACTCAATGAAGCTATCCGACCCTGTGGAGAACCATATGGTTACATCATCCGCATAGATAGTGTGGCTTAGCCCGTCGATTTTCAAAAATCTTTCGGAAAGCCTGATAATCACAAGGTTGAAGAGCGTGGGCGACAGGACAGATCCCTGAGAAGTGCTCCGCTGTCCAAGCACCACTTCCTCTAACACTAGGTCTCCTACGCGTAGGACGGCTCTGCTTCGAGTGAGAAAAGAGCGGATAAAGTAGTAAAATCGATGACCTAGGCCGAGGGCTGCCATCGCTTTCAGGATTGACGAGTGCGTTATTGTATCGAAGGCATTTTTTTAAATCAAGACCGAGTATTGCACGAGTGTCCCGAGTGTTTTCACTATCTAGAATTTGATGCTTTAGGAGTAACATGGAGTCTTGAGTGGATAACCCTGGTCGGAAGCCATGCCCCGTCGCGGTGGTCTAGTGGCTAAGGTACTCGGCTGCTGACCCGCAGGTCGCGGGTTCCAATCCCGGTTTCGGCAGCTGCATTTCCGATGGAAGCGGAAATGTTGCAGGCCCGTGTTCTCAGATTTGGGTGCACTTTAAAGAACCCCAGGTGGTCGAAATTTCCGGAGCCCTCCCCTACGGCGTCTCTCATAATCATATGGTGGTTTTGGGACGTTAAACCCCACATATCAATATCAACCTGGTCGGAAGCCAAACCTGCGGTGCGGGATGCAGTCGTTATCTTCGAGGTATCGACCAACCCTGTTGAGGACGACGTGCTCAGCCACTTTGCCCACGCACGACGTGAGAGATATGGGGCATAGGTGACCTAGGCTCGGCGTCTTTTCCGGTTTTGGTGTGAGAACCGTGTGAGCTAGTTTCGAGGCATTTGGTATCTCACCCTTTTTCCATATTTCGTTGATAGTGTCGGTGAGGTAAGTGAGGAAGGGATTGTCCAGGTTGTGTAGGAGCTTGTTGGTGATGCCGTCGGGGCCAGGGGTTGAGCGGCCATTGAGCTCATGGAGAGCTCGGCGCACATCTTCAATAGAAAAGTCGGCGTCTAAGTTGGTGTTGTCGCTGCCAGAGTAATCGGGGTGAGGGTCACAGGGCCCATGGGAAGCGGGAGATAATTTTGGACGTGGTTCTTGACAACATCTTCGGTGACACTGTCCGTTTAGCTTGATGAAGTGTCTTCACGATCGAATGACGCTGATTTGTTCGGGTGTTGCTTTCATTGAGGAGGTGTTTGAGTAAGTTCCACGTTTTGCTACTACGAACCTGACCATCAATCGAGTTACAAACTTCGTCCCACTGGTGTTTTGAAAGGATGCGGCAGTGATCCATCATGGTCTTGTTCAGCTGAGCTGTGCGTTTGTGTAACCTCCGATATAGGCACTGGCCCTTCCACCAGGCCAATAGAGACTGTTTTGCCTCAAGTAGGTGGGCGAGACGACTGTCCATCTTTTCGGTTGGAAGGTCTGTACTGATAGTTTTGGTTGCCTTGTTTACGTCAGCTTTGAGCTGGGCCGTCCACATGTCGAGGCTCGGTGGAGTATCGGGAGGAGGTCATTCTGCGCGGGTCTCACGAAGGAGGTCCCAGTCGACCCACGTGTACGACTTGGTCTTCCTGCTTACTGTGGGGAGGTTTACGGCCAATAAGAAGTGGTCGCTACCGAGATCTACCGCGAGGTTGGACCAGCGGGCGTCGGTGATATTTTTGACGAAGCACAGATCCGGCGTAGTGTCTTTTTGCGTGGACGTACCGGTGCGAATGGGGAAGGCCTTGTTCGTAATGAGAATGAGACCCATGTCATTCACATTTTCCGAAAGCTCGTTACCTTCGGTTGTGTCGTACGTGTAGCCCCAGGCGCTATGCGTGGCGTTAAAATCGCCTGCAATCACTAGTGGGTTAGGTCCTGCGAGACGGACGGCTTTCTGGAACAAGTGTGTGAATCTTTGTCTATGATGGTTGGGATTACTGTGTACATTGAGCATGTACACGCTTTGTTGTGACATGTTGCCAGGGAGAATTTCGACCACAACATTTCAATTTCGGGCACATTGAGACTTTGCGCTGTGCAGGTAATCTTGTTAGCGACTAAGGTGGCGGTACCGCGTCCTCCTGAAGGGCTGGGCAACCACTAGTATCCGGAAAACGTGGCGGTTGGTACTACAGTCTCTTGTAATAGCATGATGTGAGTTCTCTCTTCGTGGCTACGGAGGTATTGCTGCAGGAAGGCTTTCTTGTGGGCGAAGCTCCTGCAGTTCCATTGCCAGATTCGCAACTCGTCATTTGGCCTGGTAATCCTGAAGCATGTAGGAGTCGGCCTGAGCACCCGGCGGTTGCATGAGGGCCGCATGAAGTGGTGGACTGGGCACGGTTGTACGTTGGGACAGTGGCTTACCCGTGGCAACGGCATGTGCGACGACTTGATCGAGATATTGCTCCACTTGGCCCTACCGATTACCGTGGGCCGCGAGGGTAGACTGCACGAGAACCATGCTTTCACCAAGAAAGCGAAGGCTTTCCTTAATCGCCGATAGCGTGCCCCTAATGTCGTCTAACTCTGCTTCTAAAGCTGGCTGGTCGTGTGTAGCCGCGTGTTTCTTGGGTGCGCTCTCGCCGTCGACGTTACCGGCGCCTACGGGTTGCGGCTGCAACGGGGTGACTGCATTGTCGTCGTTGTCGGTGGTGGGCGTAGCAGCGCGTGCGTTTCTGTGAGTTTTCAGTTCGGAATCGCGACTGTGACTTTGCGTATTGCTTCTTTCTTCATGGCATTTTCGTGCTTTAAGGTCGCTATCTCAGATGTGGTGTGTGTATCATGCTCTGAGAGTGAACCCGACCCTACCTTTGATGTAGTGTTTCCTTTTCCCCGGACAGGATCCGCCCAAGTGAGAGTTCCCCGCTTATTCTTGTTGGCGTCGCCTGGCGATGGTGGTGCCGATGAGCCCGGCGATCGTTGACGCGAGACCCTGGTGAGACTGGGGTGAGGCCTGGAATCAGCGTGAGGCGCGTAACCGGAGTGGGAGCCGGAGCGTGACCCGGAGCATGACCCGGGCCAGGAACTTAAACGGGAACCGAGACGTGAACCGGAACGGGACCTGGAGTAGCCTCGTGATATAAATCCGGTTGGGGTCCCACTTCGCGCGCTGCGGGAATGGGTCCGAAGGTGGCTCCGGGACCTCGATGTACGCATGGTGCGGTTCTTGGGATGACTCCGGGATCGGGACTGGGATCGGGACCAGGATCGGCTGCCATCGAATCGAACGTCTGTAGAAAGCCTCGAGGCTTGGTCGTCGTCAGTGGTTGCGTTAACTCGTTAATTGCTTCGTGACTGTTGTGTCGCGTCGAGTGTGCTCGCTCCCATCGTCGTCGGCGCACCACGTATGGAATGAGGTAGCGTCCTTTACATTTATTGTCGGCAGTGAGGTGGGCTCCTCCGCAAAGTTTCCATGTTGTTGTGCAGCGGTGTTATTTTTGGGGTTCGGCATGCTGCAGCCTCTGCAGATAACGTCTCCAGGGTTCGGGCACACGTCCGCCCGATGGTCGAGCCGACCGCAGGCGTAGCAAATATCTATGTGTCTATGGTATAGTGTACATTGAAGTAGCACCGATCCGTATCGCACAAAATTCGGCACGCGATGTCCATCGAAGGCCACGATCACTGCGGTGGTACTTCCGATGCGCTTGGCAGCTAGAGCTAGTGGATTGCAGTCGTTCACAATCTTCGAATTAATGTCCGCCGAACCGTCTTGCACAGAAATCCCTCGAATGACGCCATTGCATGCAGAATGTGGTGCCGCTTCGTAGGCACTAACTTCATAGGCCTTGTCAGCGATGCGTATTACTTTAACGCGCACGTATCGATTAGCATTTTCTTTCTTCGGCGTGCTTGCTACTAAGATATTCTGTTTAATGTTGGGGCAGAGCGTGTCTGCTTGCTGTTCCAATGGGCTGATACCTGCTGAAGTCGAAATGGCTTCAGCTGTTGTCGTTGGGCCAACCCTAGCGATGTTAAGAACCCCTCTGGGCCTAATTATAATGTGGATGTCGTTCTTTGGTAGTTGAGGCATTCGGCTTGCTCAAATAATTTTGTTCTTCAAATTTTCTCTGTCGCGGGGCTTGTGCTCGTTGCGTTTCGAAGCGCTATATCACGGCGCACATTTGGAGCCTTCATTTTGGTCTCGGCGACACGAGGCGGTCTGCCAGCCTTGGTCTGGTGTGATTTCTTTCGGGTCATTGTCTTCCCCTGTCATTTGGTACTCCATCGCTCAGCGAAACAGTGCAGCTACGAGGCGCGCGCGCGAGCACGCGCCACGTTAGAGCGAAGAAGAAACTCGTCAGGGCTATCTGTCAGCGGGCAAGTGACGATGGCGGAGGCGAAATAAAATGCAAGAAGCAAGCACTCACTGTGCCGAAATCGTGTCGGCAAAGTCCTTGTGTCTTCTAGAAGTCGTTGCACTAATATAACAATGAAATCGCAAAGTAGCATCGCGAAAATGTTGAATAAAGCCGGAGCCATAGTGGAAGCGTTCGCACACTTCAGCTTGCGATGAAATATAAGCGTGATTTCAGAAACTTGAAATATTTCTGTGAAGTACGTTGCTTCGAGATTCACTTGATTATAAAAGACAATGATGCGGCGTTTATTATGCGGATGCTTACGATTTCTTCTAATGTGGCTGTGACTTGCGGTTGTCGGAATTTTTCTGGGATGAAGAATTAGAATAAATAGAAAGAGACTTCTAAACGTAAAGGCACTACCAAAATACTTCAAAAGCTTCGTCACAGATAGAGGTTTCTCTCCCACCATGGAGGGCAAGCAGTCTGAACAATTGCGGCGCCAGCGCACGTTTGTCTTTAAACGCTAGCATTACCAAAATACTAATTAATAATAAATGAAAGTGAAGCGCCAGTGCAGGGAGTTAGAGGCTGATCTACAGATATGAAAACGCAGGCTAAGCATGAGTGATTGTACTCCGAGGCAAGCAGAGTGCCAGCAGCGATTGGCGAACATTTAGCTATGCTCTGATTGCTGTACAGTTTTTCACGGTGTTTACCTAGCGTTATTTATTTTTGTTAGTCCAAGCTTACAACTTAATCTATTGTACCCAAATTCCTTATCTTCATTTTGAACAGAGCGCTCACGCTGTTAAGCTTGTGCATTCTATCGGCTGAGGCGAGTTCCCTGAAGTACCGAGTGATAGATGAGCTGCATGCCTCGCGTGATAGATAAACGAACGCTCCGATATACTTACCTACAAAACATTCCAGTGAGAATTCCTTATAGAAGCTTTCTGACAACATCGATGGCAGCGTTGCATGCTGATGAGCGTGCCTAGACAGTCTCAAGGGAAGCGTTCAATGAGGGGCGTCTCAACAGGCAAAGAAAAGGTAGAAGCGGGCGAATAACAAAAAAGGAGCTCACGACAACAGAACCAGCAGAAATGTTTCATGCGAGATGTGCCGCTTTTTGTGAGAAATCTCACTGGACGTGAAGTAAAAGGCTTTCGTGATATTTGAGAACCTTTCCAAATAAGTGCTATATTTAATGATTGCACTCCCAAGTGTGCGGTACGTATGAGAAGTGTTGGGTATTCTCAATGCCAACCTAGGTCATTCCATGCCAAATGAACCAGCGTTTCTTCGACCGCAACAAATATGACTAAAAAAACTTTTCCACATATTTCTGAAAGTCCATAGGTCACCCTGTTCATTTATTTCGGTTGCCAAATTTTTTTCTGCCTAATAGTGAGAGTGCAGATTGGCGTTGACTGAGGTAGAGGGCGTCAAACAACAATTTTTTTCAAAAGACATTTTTGAATGCACACAACAAAATGATATTTGTCGCAAGACAATGCAGTGATCTAATCGTAAAAGTGTTGACTTACGTAGGATTATCATTTGTTCAAAGCCTTTTCGCACAAGCAATATTGAATAAAACTCCCAATTTGAGATTTTTCGGGGAGCATGGTGAGTTAAACGACACAAATAAAATATTTGATGGTGGCCTGTTTGACAGGATACAAATTAAAAATAATTTAGGTGCGAAAGTTATAGCACATATTCTGAAAAAAAAAATGTGCATTTCACTTTTTGGGGGAAAAGGTCTTTATTCAGCGTCTAAAAACCTGCCTTTGTGGTCGGACTGAAAATACGCACAATATTTCATTTTAAAAACACAGGTATTACCTAAAATTAGGGGAAGTTACTAGATGATATTGTTACGGGGAGAAGGCGTCTGAAAAATACCTTTACTTTTGGTAAACAGCCAGGCATACAATATGGAGCCCAGTCAGCACGAGCTCACCCTGAACATCGTCCTCTTTTCTACAATGTTCGTTTGTGGCGCCCCGTAGCATCACCCCCGGCGGCGAAGGCACCGTCTCGTTGCTCGGTTGGTCCGAGTAATATCGCTTCAGCCTCGTGACGTGAACAACGTCAGAACACGATCGCACGCTGGTGGCGTTAAGAGGTTAAATTTCATATGTCACGTCGGTGACTTGGCACACCACACGGTACGGACCCGAGTATGGTGAAGTCAGCTTTTCGCACAGGCCAACACGCCGCGACGGCGTCCAGAGAAGGACTGTGTCACCTTGACTGAACTGGACATCACGATGGCACGCGTTGTAGACCTGTCGTTGTGGTTCCTGCGAATCGCTCAGACACCGGCGAGCAATCTCACGTGCCTCTAGAGCTCTAGAGATGACATCGCGGGCATATTCTGACGTGTGGCTAACGGCAGGAAGGAGCGTGTCAAAAGGCAACGTAGGTTCTCGTCCGTACAGGAGGAAAAATGGTAAGAAACCTGCAGTGTCATGCCGAGACGTAATATAGGCAAATGTTACAAATGGAAGGGCGGAGTCCCAGTCACGATGGTTGGAAGAAACGTACATCGCGAGCATGTCCGTGATGGTTCTATTTAGCCGCTCCGTGAGCCCGTTGGTTTGAGGATGATACGCCGTTGTGAACTTGTGCTTTGTAGCGCAAGAATGTAATATGTCTTGGATAACTTGTGATAAAAAGTAGCGACCACGATCGGTAAGCAGTTGCCAAGGAGCGCCGTGGTGTAATATGACGTCTTCTAGAAGAAAGTCAGCGACGTCGGTCGCAGAACTGGTAGGAAGGGCTCACGTGATGGCATACCGAGTGGTGTAATCGTGGCAAGTGCTATCCACTTGTTTCCGCTGTCCGATAAAGGGAACGGTCCTAGTAAGTCAACACCTACCCTATAAAATAGTTCGGATGGGATCTTAATGGGTTGAAGGCGTCCCGCTGGCAAGGTTGCTGGTTCTTTGCGGTGTTGACAGGATTTGCATGAGGCGACGTAACGGCAGACGGATTGGTAAACACCGAGACAAAAGAAGCGACGTCGAACGCGGTCATAAGTTCTTGAAACTCCCAGGTGACCAGCTGTCGGAATATCATGCAACTGTGCAAGGACAGTCTGACGCATATGTTGTGGTATGACCAACAGCAGCTCAGGTCCGTCAGGATGCATGCTGTAGCGATATAAGACGCCATCTTGTAGCAGGAACATACGGAGAGACGGAGGTGTTGTGGGACCACTAAGCCGAAGGATTATATCTCTGAGGTGAGGATCACGGCGTTGCTGATCTCCGATGTTGCTAAACGCGGAAAGTGCCAAAACGCAAGTAGGCTCATCGCTCTCAGAAACATCTGCTGGGTCTACTGGATGACGCGACAAGCAATCGGCATCCTCATGGTGGCAACCTGATTTGTAGACAACCGTGTAGGAATATTCCTGTAGCCGTAGAGCCCACCGGCCGAGACGTCCACTAGGATCTTTTAAGGATGACAACCAGCATAAGGCGTGGTGATCAGTGACAACCGTGAACGGGCGTCCATACAAGTACGGCCGAAATTTAGCCACTGCCCAGACGAGCGCGAGGCATTCGCGTTCTGTGATGGAGTAATTTCGCTCTGCTGGTGATAAAAGACAGCTAGCGTATGCAATAACGCGGTCGCAGTCATGCTGTCGTTGTGCCAAAACAGCTCCGATTCCGTGGCCGCTGGCGTCGGTACGCACTTCCGTTGGAGCGCATAAATCAAAGTGGCCGAGAATCGGTGGCGTCGTAAGTGTACTCGTCAGTTCAACGAATGCTCTGGCTTGTTGAGGTCCCCACACAAAAGTCACATTTTTTAGTAGTTCCGTGAGCGGGCGTGCGACGTCAGCGAAATTCCGCACAAACCTACGAAAGTAAGAACTAAGGCCCACAAAGCTTCGAACGTCGTTCGCAGAGGTCGGCACAGGGAAGTCCTTGACGGCGTGGATTTTCTCAGGATCGGGACGAACACAAGAAGAATCGACAAGCTGTCCAAGGACAGTGAGCTGCCGGCGGCCGAAGTGACATTTCGACGAGTTTAGTTGGAGCGCTTCTTTGCGGAAAACCGAAAGAATTGTTGAGAGACGCTCGAGGTGAGTTTCGAAAGTTGGCGAAAAAACAATGACGTCATCAAGGTAGCATAAGCAGATTGACCACTTGAAACCGTGAAGAAGAGCGTCCATCATTCGTTCGAATGTAGCCGGGGCATTGCATAACCCGAACGGCATTACTTTAAACTTATAGAGCCCGTCTGCAGTTATAAATGCCGTCTTTTCACGGTCAAGATCATCAACTGATATCTGTCAGTACCCGGAACGAAGGTAGATGGAAGAGAATAATTTGCTCCACTAAGGCAGTCAAGAGCATCATCTATCCGCGGCAGAAGATACACGTCTTTTTTTGTAACTTTGTTAAGATTTTCGTAGTCGACACAGAAGCGCCAGCTGTTATCCTTCTTTCTCACGAGCACAACGGGCGATGCCCAAGGACTTGAAGAAGGTTCAATGATGTTTCTAGCAGGCATCTTGTCGACTTCTTGCTGGATCACGTGGCGCTCGGTGGAGGAAACCCGATAGGGTCGCCGGTGTTGATCCGATGCTTTACGACGGTCGTTTGACCTAGGGGTCTGTCACAGAGATCAAAGACGTCTTGATACGACGCAAGAAGGCCACGAAGCACAGACACATGCTTGGCCGGGAGATCAGAGGCAATCATTCCAGTTATGCAGTCTAGTGTACTGCCCGACTGAATACTTGCAGATGACGGTGTATCCTCTGTTAAGGCCGATATGTGGTAGTCGTCGGCCGGGGCAAGGGTTGCAAGGGATATCCCTCGTGGCAACACTTCAGAACAAAGTCCAAAGTTCACAATAGGGCGACATGCCACGTTGTCCTTCATTGTGATGATGGTGTGGGGGAACGCAACATTGAGCGAACAGAGGACTGTAGGATTAGGTGAAATGACATAATCACCGTAAGCCACAGGTGGATCAGAAAAGACGTCGATATACGTCACAGCTCGACAAGATAGGCGAACAAAGTCGGCGGAGCATAGCTTTGGCGGCGCAGGATCAGGAGGATCTACGGCGTGTGGTAGGACGAGCTGAACAACACCAGCAGAACAGTCAATTAGGGCGGAATGCTCCGACAGAAAATCGAGTCCCAAAATGATGTCATGTAGGCAGTGGTCCAGTGCGTAAAACAGAACAGTGGTATGACGTCTAGCAACAGTGACACGGGCGGCACACATCCCAGTGGCTGCCGGTGTTGCACCATCAGCTACTCGAACAACAGTGATCGGAGCAGGAGTGAACACTTTTTTTGAGTCGAACACAAAGGCTGGAGTTCATGACTGATATGTGAGCACCGGTGTCAATGAGTGCTACCACAGAAGTACCGTCAACATTTACATTAATCAAGGTGTTGTGTCCGGGTATCGTGTGTAGAGGAATTTCGGGTCGGGTCGTCGAAGCAGGCTCACCTCTAGGAGCTGCGCTCGTCAGTTTTCCGAGGACTGGTGGTAGGAGGGTGAGGGGGAGCGACGTCGGTTAGTTGAGCGGGACATGCGTCCAGAGGGCGACGGGGAGCGGCTTGGTTGGGCGGGCCTCGATGGCGAAGCATCATCTTGTGCCGTGCAGATCGACATCCGAGAGCCAGCAGGTGGGCGTCGGGTGTTGGCATAATGCGACCATGGCTGCCAACCTCAGGAAGTGCGGCAATGACGCGAAATATGGCCGACTTGTCCACAGTTAAAGCAGATCGGCCTGTCATCAGAAGTTCGCCATTCTGCCGGGTTCCGGTAACGTGGGCGGTTGTTCGGTCCGCGGGACATACTAGGTGTACTGGGCAGTCGATAGCCAGGTCGGTTAACGGGGCATAGCGTCTGAAGTCCGGTGTTGGCCAGTTCCTGGCGTACGACACTTTTGATCAAAGAAATCGTGGCGCGAGAGTCGTCGTGGGCCTGGACTTGGTCAGACAGGGGAAACGCTGCCTCGATTTCGTGGCGAACGATGCGCACGATATTGTCGGAAGCAGCAGGGGCTGGTGGCAAACGGGCGTCCTCGCAGGTAGATGTTGCAGCCGTGTTGGGAAGACGCGAAAAGGGTGGAGTGATACGGCGACTTTTCGCGTCTTCGAAGCGTCGGCATTCATTGATAACGTCGTCTACGGTTGATGAGTTTTGAAATACGAGGAGATTGAAGGCGTCATCGGCGATTCCTTTGAGGATGTGCTCGACCTTTTCAGATTCCGGCATCTTGTCATCAACCTTCCGGCAGAGGGCGAGCACATGTTGTATGTACGTAACGTACGACTCGGTACAGGACTGGATTCGGCACGCTAGTTCTTTCTGCGCAGCACGACGACGCCCGATGGGCTTGCCGAAGAGATCGATGAGTTTCTGCTTACAGGTGTCCCAAATCGTGATATCTTCCTAGTGGTTGGAAAACCGCACTTTAGCTGTACCATCAAGGTAGAAAATAATATTGGCCAACATGAGCGTCGCATCCCAGTTGTAAAGAGCGCTCACCCTTTCGTACAGCTGAAGCCATTCCTCCACGTCAGTACTGTCACTCCCCGAAAAGGTGCCTGGGTCACGCGGTTGAGTCAGGACGACGGTGCAGTTGGTAGCAGCTGGATGCGGTGCTGTTGGTTGCTGCGTAGTTGGACGAAGAACGGTTGGGGTAGTCTCCGAGGAATCTTCGTGCTCGTCTTGATCAGGCATCGCACAGGCAGCCAAGAAACGTACGCTGCGTAAAATCGTCGTGGTGTTGACTGTTGGAAGACCCGCACTCTCCACCAAAATGTTACGGGGAGAAGGCGCCTGAAAATGCCTTTACTTTTTGTAAACAGGCAGGCTTACAATATGGAGCCCAGTCAGCACGAGCTTGCCCTAAACATCGTCCTCTTTTCTACAATCTTAGTTTGTGGCGCCCCGTAGCAATATTGTTTTTTAAACATGAGGAATATTTATGGACTATATTATCTCCACCAATTTTCTGCCTACGTAACTCAAGTGGCATGACGCACTCGCAAGGGCAATCCTCAGCAGAAGTCGCGGTATGCGGATCGCAAACTTGGAGCACTTTACAGAGCAATTGAAATAGGAATTGCATTATAATCAACGTTCCATTGTCATCAGAAGCGCACTACATGAAATAAAAGAATAACAAAAGAGTACCCTAAACAAAACCGATACCGTGCATTCTCGGTCTTACAAGATCTATGTTTTCTTAAGTTATTGTTTCACTTTCACTGAAAATTTAAAATTTAGGCCTTCTTGTCACAAATACACTTTTTTCCTCCAAAACTAGGCTACCATTTTGAAATCTTGCCAGTTTGCTTCATTAAATGATTACAACGTTTGACTTTCTTCCTGTCATTGTGAAAGTGTCATTCTGTTCAAAAGACACGATTGTATTTGGTACTTAAATCTTGATAATCATTTTCTTGCAGCGTGTCTTTTCACTGACATCACTGATTGAACTGGTCTGCCAGAAAGAAAAAAGACGAAGGAAAGAAATCAGCTGTATTCATTTTGTGTGACATCTAGTTTCAGCTTTGTACTGTTCTTCCGCCTTTCGTTCTACGCATTAGTCTTTCGTAATGATCTGCTCACTCCGTTAGCCTTCCTTCACGTCAGTTTGCGACCGCAGTCCCAAGATAAACAGTAGGCAGATAAGCAAAGGAAGCATTATGATCAACGTTCGATTCACTTCTCAAAGGATGGAGAGAGAGAAAGAGTTCGCCGAATGGTCTTCACGGCACACGCGAAGTCATCAAAAGTACGTTTTCTTGGAGGTTTGCCAATTGCAAGGATCATCATTCCGAACAGGCATCGACAGGACCAAAACATAGTGTCGCAAAGTAGAAAAGGAAAGACTAAAAGAAAACTTTTTTTCTTGTTTGATTAGTTTTAGTTTGAGTGGCTGATGTCAAATAACCCTCATGTGATTACAGTGAATAGATACACGTTGCATTTGCTCAGTATACGGAACCACAGTATTCTTTGCCATCTCGGCAAACGCAGGAAGTTCTACCAAGTTATACAACGCCTTTGGGTAAAAATGATGCCAGAACGTAGTTGCACAATCTGCGTGTAGTGCCCCCTATACTATTATACGGGCACTCGACGCAGTTGCATTAACAAGTTTCGTCGTAATTTTATCGACTATATGAATATTCCTCGAGCTTGTTTGACGTCAGCGAAAAAGATAATTCTGGAAGTGGGATTCAAAATGCGTACTGCCGATCCGATGGCGAACGTCATAACCACTCCACTTTTTATGCACGCATTTGGAGCATAGTATAGTCTTGCACAGCACACTACTGATTGATATTTCATTTCATATCATTTATTTACTCTCAATGCCGTAGGGCGTTACAGAGAGGAGGGGTACAATATTAAACAATCAAGAGAAAAAGACAACAGCGGGGTGGTTACAAAAAGTGATTACTGACAGTGGACCTGAAGTGCGCAGCGTCGCTGATGGAGACGATGGAGACTGGAAGGTGATTCCACTGCACGCTGGTCATTGGGACAAACGAGTTCAGGTAGAGGTTTGTTCGGGAGTTTGGCACACCAACTTTTAACGGATAATCAATGCGGGATGACACGTATGATGGAACTGAAAAAAGGGATTGTTTTAAGGTCTGATTGGCGTAAAATATTTTATGGAAAACACATAGGTGGGATATCATATGACGGGTTGCAAGATCAGGTAGTTGTGCTACTTGTTTTATGTTAGTGACACTGGATGACCGGGAATAATCAGAGAGAATGAAACGAGCGGCCCGATTTTGGATAGCTTCAAGTGTGGAGACAATATTGGCAGAATGTGGATCCCATACAGAAGAGGCATATTCAATCTTCGGCCGTACAAGGGTTTTGTAAAGCTGCAGTTTTAATGAAGTGGGTGCTCGAGAGAAATTTCGTCGAAGGAAGCCGAGCATGCGGTTCGCATTATTGCTAATATATTCAATGTGCGAGTGCCATGAAAGGTTATCTGAAATCTGAACGCCCAGGTATTTGTAGGTGGTAACCGATAATAGAGGGGAGCCATTCAGGAAATATGTGTTTACAGGGGTGTGCTTGATTGTTCGAGTTAACCTCATATATTTGCACTTGTCGACGTTTGGTTTCATTAGCCAGGTGTTGCACCAGGCTGAAATTGTGTTAAGGTCGGTTTGAAGTTGTGAGGGATCAGAAGGTTCACATATATTTCTATATATAACACAATCGTCAGCGAAAAGACGTATTGATGAGGTTATGGTATCAGGAAGATCATTAATATAAATTAGGAAGAGAAGAGGCCCCAATACTGATCCCTGAGGGACACCAGATGTAACAGGACAGTGAGGAGATTCGTTATCATTAACGGCTACATATTGAAAGCGATTCTGTAGAAAACATTCAATCCACCTTAAAATGTTAGGATCAATGCTCAGTTTGCTAAGTTTATAAAGTAGTAGTGCGTGGGAGACGCAGTCAAATGCCTTCGCAAAATCAATGAAAATGCAATCGACTACTGACGCACGATCCAACAAAGAACAGAGATCATGAGTAAAGGTGATTAATTGAGTTTAACAGGAATCACGTTTGCGAAAACCGTGTTGGTAGACTGTAAAAAATGAATTAGATTCTAGAAAGCTCATAAAGTTAGTGTAAATGATGTGTTCGAGTAGTTTGCATGGGATTGATGTAAGAGAGATGGGTCTATAGTTAAAAGGGGAGAAAACTTCACCAGAATTGTACACTGGAATCACCTTTCCACCCTTTCAGTCGTCGGGCAGTAAAGAACACTGTAAAGACTGTGAAAAATATAGGAAAGGATCAATGAGGAGTTCACATTGGTAATTTTCAGAAACTTAGAGTTAATTCCATCTATTCCAGAAGATGAAGAAATTTTAGCCCCCTGTATCAGCTTGAAAATTCCAGCACAGCCAATAAAAATGGGTTTCATTGGTTCAAGATGTAGGCTTTCTTTAACAGGAAAAGAAGTAGGAATTGTTTTAGTAAAAGATAAAGAAAACGTATTGTTGAGCAACGCGCAGCACTGCTCTCGTGGAACAAGTGTTTCATCCGGTGTTTTTAATTTTACAACTTTAGATCTGCTCATATTAACAGCGCTCCAGAACTTGCGGGGATCAGTCGATAAGAGGGATGGGAGCGTTCGCTGATAAAACTCGGTTTTTGCACGAGAAAGGGCTTTTTCATATTCTGATGCGACGCGCGCATAAGCCGCCCACCTTTCAGCAGAACTATCATATATATGTGTGGTTTAACGTCCCAAAACCACCATATGATTATGAGAGACGCCGTAGTGGAGGGCTCCGGAAATTTCGACCACCCGGGGTTGTTTAACGTGCACCCAAATCTGAGCACACGGGCCTACAACATTTTCGCCTCCATCGGAAATGCAGACGCTATGGCTGGGATTTTAACCCGTGACCTGCGGGTCAGCAGCCGTTGCACAGAACAGTAGAAGTGGTATTCACTTACGACAACCCTGTGCTCCCGCATCCAACGCCTCGGCATGTCCGCACAGTATGCGGATAATGTGGGTAAGGCACTACGTTCGACCGCCATGACAAGGGCCTATATTTGCCTCAGAAGGACGTAAAAGTTGAGGCATTTTTATTGCGATAGCAATTATGTGAATATTTTTGGCTGGACTTTGCCGCCAGCGTCAACGTCGGTGGCGCTGTTATTCTCCAAATTTGTAGACGTACATATATATATGAAAGCGCAAAAAAGACAAAAATAATCTGGAAGATACTCTGGCGCGCGGAATTGAACATATGACCTCTAATTGATAGTGCGAGGCATTAGCCGCTGAGCCACGAAGGAGCACCACCTTCAACGTTCGAAAGGCAAGCTATCTATATCTACCACTTACCACTGGCAATGGGCATCTCGAGGAGAACTATCGTGTTTTCAGCATTACGAGCTAGATGGCGCAATAAGCTTGCGTCGCCAGATGGTCTCGACGCGGTGGCGCGCGCTCTCATCTCCCACGCGTACTTTGCCTCGCGGAGAGGGGGAAAAGTACGTGTTGGGGAATATCTCGTGGTGGGAACAATCGTATGCCTTTGGCTTTCAGGAACAATGCTGTTGTAGTTATCTGGCGCACAAATGTCACTGCAGTCATTGGACAATCTCCGCTTACAAGAAGTGCGCGCTTTTCAAGACACGGTGAAGCAACAACTGAGGCGCTTATTCGCGTTCATCTGTTCCTGTGAATACGTTTCCTACGTCATTTGCGCGTTAGAAACATGGGGCACGTTTCGATCTGCTCGCCATTCTTCGCTTAAACTTTCAATTTCTTGCTATCGTGTTCATTGCTTCGCATTTGCAGAAAAACTGTCACTCTTTTCCAATGTGGAACAGCCTGTACACCATTCTTCTGTGTCCCCGAGTGGCTCACTCAAACAATAACAAGCACGGTTTTTTTTTGAGCCATTTTTGTTTCACTAGGGCAGAGAAACGTGCCGCTGGAATTCCTGCGCGGCTCACTCATACAATAACAAGCACGGCTTTTTTTTATTCGAGTCATTTTGTTTCACTAGGGCAGCCAAACGTGCCACAAGGATTCCTGCGCAAATTTGAATGCCCCCAGAGAAACATTATATCATCCCACCTCAGGTGCCACTTTCATACGTGTTTGTCCTTGCTTCTTTTTTTTTCGCTCAACACTCCTAACAATGCTTTTCTTCCTCATTCATTCCGAATACATCTCTTTCCTTACTTGGCTCCTCTCTTTTCTTTAATTACACGTCCATGTCTGCCCATGCGATGTTGTCTTTCAGTTCGTGAACCGAAGTCGCAGCTTATGCGGCTACCATGAAGATAGTATACAGCCGTATTTGAGCATGATTTTACTTACAATCCAGAATTGTAACCACCTTAGGTCGATTAGGCAATCGATTTCCCAGTTTCACTGGTGTACGAGGTAATCATGTCACAACTTTGAACTCTTTGTGTGAATACCAATTACCCGTATCACTGTGGCTTTTGAGAGCTTTTTAGAAACAGAAAATACCAACCGAATCATTCAATAAATAAATGAATAAATAAACAATTGAATAAATAAATAAATCTTTATTATTGTCATTAAAAACGTAGTAGCCTTCGTTGCAGGTAAATGAGTAGCAGGAGAGCTCAAGGTGAAACCGTAGGCGGGACTTCTCTGTTAATACAACGTGAGAACTAAATGACAGACATCGAATAACAAGTGTGTTTTTGGAAGTAATACGAGCATCAAAGAATTTTCGGGGTAGCACATTAAAACCTCTATACATACAAAGCGATGCTTTTCTTCAAAATTAACGAGGTGTGGCCGTTTTATATTGAATTATTATTGTTCAAATCCCCCTTAAAAACTTAAGTTTCTATTAACTTTCATTACATGTGACAGTGAGTTCTGTAATAATATTGATGAAACAACACTGCTTATGTTTAAAATATTTAGTGTGAACGTTAAGAATAAATTATTAGAGACAGCAAGTCTTGTTCTATTGGAAATATGCGAGATGGCAGAAACTAAGTTTATAGTGAGGGTGCGATGAAAAACCTCGAAAAAAAGAAAAGACACACGTTTTAAGTATACATGTATACATTTCGGAGACTGGCAGTATTTCAAGCTGGACAAAACTGCTATGCGATTGCGCCTAACGTGAAGCAAGAGCTATGAGTTGCATTACTTGCTTGCGCAGTATTTTTAATCGCCGAATGTGCGCTGAATATGAAGTACCCGATGATATATTGCAATAACTGACACAACTGTCTATGAATGCATAATAGAAAAAAACCAAAGTCGCAATACTGATACACTGCAGCAGAATGAGCTCCAATGAGTGACCCGCTAATGCGCAGCAGCCTCTCAGGGTGTGTTTAGTTTGATTGCTTTTTACCTGGCTTGTGTTTTTGGTCACTGAAGTCTCGCAGCTTCAGCAGTGCAGTGGTCGCGTTGTTCATCCCCTGACCTGGAAGGTGGGGGTTCAATCTCCACAGCGGCCGCGTAATTAAAATAGTTTCTAATTGCTGATCGCCTATGTACTGTGCAGTGTCCGTGCACGCTGAAGAACTAAGAATGTTAAAACGTTTGCTGAGCACTATGCTCAGGTGTTCCTTATACTGATATCGTAGCTTGGCGTTCGTAAAACCGCAATACTTACTTTAACTGTAATATATTTATTATCATTATGATTATTTATATTACGTCTGTGTTGTAATATGCCACGCCACTTCAGTTTTTTGCTGCATATTATTAGAAAAACGTGCGTCGGGAAATGTGGGCACACCCAGTCTAATCTCAGACCCCCGCTATGCCGTGGCATGAAAGGTTTGCAGACATCGAAATGTCCTAAATACGCAGAGGATGACACCTCGTCTACTGTTGTGTCTCATACTGAAAGGTGCGCCCTCCAGGAGTTCACATGCTAAACTAAAAGTAGTGTTATCTGCTACTTGTACTACTCTATTACCCTTGTAACTGTACCTGACACGAAGCGAAATTGATCTTCGATGGCTCAGTGTAAAAGCAGGCAGTTATCAAGTAAAGTTTTCACGGCCTATAATACAGGCGTCACAAAAAACACTCTTATTCTTGATCACGGCTGACCGGGATGAAGACGATTATAATTTGTGCATTGCGATCTGGCCTTGTGTCCTTGATTTGGTTGACGTCGTCGTCAAAGTGGATGTAAATTATTGTGAACCATGTAGCAGTGACTAAATTAATTATATAAATTAAGAAGTATCATCCTTACTGGCGCTTATTACTATCAAAACGGCTCATGAGACATCGGTACAATTCTACCAGGCCACAGCATTTAGTTAAAGATTTGATATCACTTGAACAGAAGCTCCTCAGCGATAATGAATGAAATACGCAGCCAGACAATCTGTATTGATCTCATGCCATCGACTATCAACATGCACCGCTAGACGTTTCTAAAGAAATCAATTGGGCGTAGCGTCTGTTTCCTAGAGCCGAAGAGTCGTCTGGTCAACGTACAGAACTCTCTCGACTTCTTCTAACGTGCTTTCAAACACTCTAAAATACACTAGTGCTGATTTACACTAATCGTCAAAATTCAGCATTGTACTGTACGCAAAAGCCTGTCCCTCAAACGATGCTATTTTCGCTCGTTTCTCTGATACCTGAATATTCGTTTCAAGATCACTTAGGAAGTTCAAATTATTTTCTCGGACATTTGGAAATGACGTTTGTACCTCTTCTTTTTTCAGAGGAGTAAGATGTTTGCGCCTCGAGTTTTTCGATTTGAAGGGCGAAACTTTTTAAGGGTATTGGTAATTTGCGCTCCTTTGGGCAGAGCTCCAAACGTGGGTATGCATCACAGGAGTTAGTCAAGCCCCGAAACGTGTACAGCGGAGGCGAGCGTTGAACAAAACCTGGGCTCAGTGAAGTGGTTCACGTGACACGTGCGATAGAGCCAGAAAGCGAAAAGAAGAAAGAAAAGGGAGAGAGTGGGAAATTAAGGGGTGGAGAGAAAAAGAAAACAATACTGAGACAAATAATGAAATTGAGAAAGAGTGAGAAAGAAATATATATGGAGAATTTACTTTTCATCATACGCAGCGCACGCACCACCAACTTGAAGTGGTGAGTGCAGAGTTTTCAATAAGGGAAATACAAGCAACCTACTGTTGCAGCAAGGCGAAAAAAAATGTTGAACGACAAAGCGCTCAGCTAGTCTGTAATTATTCAATATAAAAGTGAGGGCGTTCAAGCTCAGACATTTGAAAAAAGTCGTGACATCTTGAAGTTTCGCGAATTCTTTCTTCAGTTCGTTTCGGCTCTTCGTATTTTTAGAACAAAAAAAAAACACCCTGATCATTTTTTGGCGCAATATATTGCACGTATTGATTGATTTGATTGATATGTGTGGTTTAACGTTCCAAAACTACCTTATGATTATGAGAGACGCCGTAGTGGAGGGCTCCGGAAATGTCGACCACCTATCGTTCTTTAACGCGCGCTGATATCTGAGCACACGGGCCAGCAGCATTTTTCTATATTGCACGTACCACCAGTGCTTCTCCTTCAACGAAGTACGATTACAAAACTGGTTTTGTTTTATTCCTTGTCCACTAGGGAACACTACGCTCACTTGCTTAGTGGGGTGTTTCCTAGGTTGAACTATACTTAATCGCTTATAGAAAACCATAATAGACCCCGCTGCGGTGGTATAGTGGCTAAGGTACTCGGCTGCAGACCCACAGGACGCGGGATTAAATCCCGGCGGCGGAGTCTGCATTTTTGACTTAGGCGAAAATGATGTAGGACCGTTTGCTCAGATTTGGGTGCACGTTAAGGAACCCCAGGTGGTCGAAATTTGCGGAGCCCTCCACCACAGCGTCTCTCATAGTGATATGGTTGTTTTGGGACGGTAAACCCCACATATTAATAAATCAGTAAGCTGACTGAACGCATGTTTATATTAAAGAGCGCCTTACCGTTGGAATGTATCGACAGCTTGTTTCTACTTTGGCGGGCACAGCTCAAAATCAACGTCACCGTCATTTTCTCGATTTTTTTCTTGGTTTTCGTTTTTGGTTCGAAACGTGGCGCACATGATATTCTCACGTCTGGTAACTTTGAATCGTCGTGAGGCCTCGAGATCAAAGTGTGTGAGAGGGGAGAGGGACGCAAATGCGTTTAAACAGAGTGGTCTCTTCTCGTAACGGGGGAAAGTTATCAAAAAGGCACGGTACATTTATGGCAGCACCATTTTTTGATTGCATGCTTGTAGATCATGAAGCAGTTCTCCCACGACCCATGAGAACGATATTCTTTTGATTTGTAGCAGCGTATTTTTCAATTTATTACACGTGACGGTCACTCATGATATCGTGTCCGATCTGCAGTCTCTTTAGTAAAACTGCGTCCTTCTTCAGTGTATCCCTTCGGCTCGCTTGTTATTGAGAAGTGCGGACCAGCATCGATGAGAGCCGACAAGTTGTAACCGTTAATCGTAACACTATTATAAACGGAGATGATACTGTCTCACATCAAATATTCCATGCTTTTCGGTTATTCTTTCTTGATAATTGAGAAGTGCCTGCTCTTCGAAAATTGGCAACGTTACCCCAACAGTCGGGGCTTTGCTTCCCCAGCGAAGATTGGTGGTAAGTTCCCTTCCATCCCCGTAGTAGTATACTCCATCCAACAAATGGGGAATAATGTTATGTCCAGGAATACAACCGTGACCGGTAGCCATCCATGTCATCTCATATTTGTATAGGCGTCAACTTGAGCGCGAGGAGAATGACGAGGGAGAGTTGTTGAAAAGTTGTCGTACCGCGCGGTGCAATTATGGCAATGCGAACAGTTGGGCGGCTGTGCTTACACAAGTACGAAAACAAATGCATCCGCTGTGAAGACACGCCTACAGTACCATTCAATACGAATGTCGGAGGCGTTTAGTGAACGCCGTCTCTCTACTAGCCGAAAACTCGATCGTGAACTTGTCATGAAAGACACGATTACAAGAACAGGTTTTGGAAGGCATAGCTGACAACCCTCTACCAGGTCCTGGGATCTGTTGAAGCCCGTGGTGAGCTATAGTATAACGGCTTACCCTCTCTGCAATAGACAGCATGTGAGCATTCATAATGGTGTTCGTGTTCCATACCTTACCGAGGGAAGTTGCGGATCATCCGCTTGCCGACACATGCGAAGTCTGCTTGATCAGTGCAAAATATTCACGCATAACGTGGTACCACCACCAAAATTTCAATGTAAAAGAGCTGGTTGGCGTGGTGTAAACATCGCTATTCTGCCAGTGACGCGGTCTGCAGGACAAAGAAAAAAACAGGCCGGAACAAGCACTTATGCTAAACTCCGAAGGTTTAAGTTTTATACGTAATAATGAAGAAAACATGCAGTCGAAGATCACAACATAAGCAAGTTCGTCATCCTTATTCGCTTCCACTCATATATGTCTCCTGAACAGACAACTTGCCTAAGTGAGCACTTTGTGAGTGCTTCACATTGCATCTATTCACGCCACGCGTGGTATGTTTCGGACTTGGGTCATTGCAACTGTAGTGGAGCGCAGGCAGTACCTGGTACGCACCTGCGAAAAGGACCCAGAAAAAACCAACTGTGCGATTTCGCGCGAGCCAATGCCACCTTCATCAGCCTTGAACTGTTTCACCATACGATGCTGCTTCGTTACAACCTCGTAACTTAAATAAACCTCGTCACGTTTGGCGGAGGTCTTACTCTTTTGACCAGTACAGTGGAACGTTTGCATTCTATATATATATATATATATATATATATATATATATATAATATATATATATATATATATATATATATATATATATATATATATATATATATTCCTTTCAATTTAATGGCGCAAAATCGTAGTCGTACAGCTTTGAGTCCCGCCACAGGTCACCTTGTGACTGCTGTATTATATAAACCTATGCAGACGACTTCGAAACCTGCAAATAGCACTTCAACTGTTGGTAACAGAAAGGACATACTCACTGAAATTTTGATGCCTAAGCTTAACTCATCCACCTGCCAACGTATCCACTTGTTGCCGGGATAACCAATTAACGTATACCACATTTTATTCTCAAGTCTAAAAAAAACAAAAAAAAACAAAAGTACAAACAAAAAATGTTGGAAACTAACAGTGAACACTCAGAAACAAGTAATTACCCGACACTTAAGCAGCTCTTGACTTTTTGTTCTGCCATTTGAACGAAGTATCACCAAGGATCCCGGATCATACGAATGCACTTCCTTTCAAAAAAAAAAAAACATCTTACCTGGTGCGCGTTCGCGCGTTAGCGCATTCCGATACCTGGTTCATGCAAGCGGGCCGCTGTTAAACTGTAATTACGCCCCCTCTACACGAAGCGTTCCTCCGCGGCGAAACTGAAACTAGTTCGCGGCATGTGATCATACCTTCCCGCCGACGAGAAGATGAAGCTTGTACGTTTTGTGGGAAATTGGTTTTCACGTGAAACCACACACGCTGTTCCATAACTAGAGAACCTCCTGTGCGTGCCCTGTGAGGACAACGTTCACTCATGTCTGCCTTCTCCCAACAATTAACGTTGCTTCGCTGCATGCTTTTAGGTTCTTCACCCGACAACTCGTGATGGTCACATCAGAACCATTAGCGAACTTGGTCAGTTGAGCTCCCAGTCACCCGCCACTCCCCCCCTTCCCCCTCACCCATTTTCACCTTAAGCTCGCGTGGCTAATGAAGAGTTAGCGACCAGCGTGCTTCCTGAGAACGAATGCCTGCGGTGAGGTATTTTTCTTCTTTATCGCAGGCTGTGGCCAGTACTGCGACAGTTCAGCGTGGTACTAGAGTTTCAATATTGCACGCATCACCTCTGAGCGGCGTTTCGCTTTGTTACAGTTCGGGCTTACGGTGAGACGCGTAAACGAAGTTTTTAGCTAAGCACACTGCGCTGCGCTTAGATTGAGGTGAGACGAAGTGTGCCGAGATTTGTAAACAGAAGGCTTCTGTAATCTGTGGTTTTTAAAATTCATGTTCAAGCTGACTACGGAGATCTAAGTTATATATATATATATATATATATATAACATGTATAATATGTTATGTATATGGTAACATTACGAACTTTTCTGCGACCTGACTGTAAGAAGCTGATTGAGTCTAGTTACGATGCTCTACAGTATATACTAAAGTAGTTTATTGGAAGCTTCATTTGGTTCGACACAGAAGTTGGTGGAATGAAGAAAGAGGCAAACGACCAGCGCTTCCCTTCCTCATATTTGGGAAGTATGAACCTATATATATATACTAAAGCAATTTAACACAGCACCATGATTAGAGTGCATAAAAACATTTCATTATGCACCAGCGATGCAACCACATATGGATAGAGGAAAAAAAACAGGTACAAGAAAAACAGCGCTGAACTCACAACTCAATATTTAATTTCAGAAACTGCGTTTGTAACAACACACGCGTATGCTTCCCGCATACAACAATGGCAGAAAGGCACAAATCATGGCGCATCAACAAAAACTCAAGCGAACGAAAAAGTACCAACTAGCCCAAGTTTGCCTTGATACACGAAAACGTATATTTCTTTATTAGAGTAACGTGCATAATGGTCGTGGAAAAATCAACCAAGGCTTTTCTATGAAATAACAGACACTGTCTAAACGAAGCAAATCTGAAATAAGGACGTTAGAATACTCATAGTTACGGCAAAAATGCAGCTTTCATCATTCGTTGCTCTATGAGACTCCTGCAGTTGTCAGCACAGTGTGCCAAATTGTGTCTGAATACCGATGTATGCCGATGAATAATGGTGTGAGTGGTACATGAGTGGCAACGGGCAGAGGACAATGAATTACATTTAAAGGCAAGTGCCTTCGTCGGTACCAGTGGACACAATGTGCTGTGCAAGAATGCAGTAATAACAAACGTATACATGCCTGGCGACCCATGTTTCCAGATGAGAAACTAGGGTAATGGTTCGGTGTACAGCGCTCGTCATGCCATACCAACTAGCTCAAACTGCCACACTTCTAAGTTATCTATCACGCAACAGTTCAAATGTTTGCACTTTGTATACGTCGCGGCAATTTATCGGAGCGTATTGCAAAAAAGCATAACGCAAGTAATGTCTGCGACATTTTTGTGTTTATGATCATTGTGTGCAGTGTAATACATTTGAGTTACTGTGACTGTTGAATAAGACTGAAATGTCATAATTTTAGCGTGACTAGGCGTCATTTCTTTCTGTTAAAATTGAAGAACGCAAGCATTGTGCATGCTAAAAAAACCTGCATATGTGTGCAACAAATAAGCAAAGCTGCAAATATGACAGGCATGTGCTGTTGATTGTTTTGATTTATCTGAGGAAGATACCTAAAAAAACGAATTAAAGTTCAAAGAACACGTTTCCTTGTTAAACAGAGGCAACGTGAACGGTACTGCACTTAAACACCAGAGTTGGTATTACATTATAGATGGCGTTGACTTGAAGCGCACTCGCATTAAGTATTACGGCTTGGTAGCGCTAGCCACCGCCCGATCTAAAGGGTACAGCGATATCCATCCATTCATCCATCCTCGTGGAGGACTTTTCGGCGATCGCCGTAGCGCGAAACCTTAGTGATCAGAGGCCTATAAAAAGTAACTTCAGATCAAATCTTGTGCTACTGCGCACAAAATGTCGTCACTTGTTTACCAGCTATTGCGTCACATTCGGTTTATTTTTCGTTCTGCCGGACGTGTTCTCCCCTCTCACAGAGATGGCGCTAAGCCCCACGAGCAGCTGATAAGCCGCCATTTTCTCAACACATGGGCTTTTGTGGAGGCTTCGCTACCAGTTGTACTTACTTTGCAGGGGTTTCAACTAAAACGTGCTGGTGATATTACCTACCAATTGTTCTGCATTCTAAAAAAAAAGTCATATCTCGCACAGCGTCTCCAGACAGAAAACTATCGTATTTCGACGTCCTTGTCTGATATTTAGGGTTTAACGTCCCAAAAACCATCATATGATTATGAGAGACGTCATAGTGAAGGGCTTTGGAAATTTTGACCACCTAGGGTTTTAACGTGCGTCCAAATCTGAGCCTACGGGCCTACAATATTTCGGACTGCATCGAAAATGCAGCCGCCGTGGCTGGAATTAGATCCCGCCACCCAACTTTGCCATCCTGACATGCGTACCATGTAGAGCATGACCAAATGCTACGATCTTAGCGCCGCCCCGCCGCGGTGGTCTAGTGGCTAAGGTACTCGGCTGCTGACCCGCAGGGTGCGGGTTCGTATCCCGGCTGCGGCGGCTGCATTTCCGATGGAGGCGGAAATGTTGTAGGCCCGTGTGCTCAGATTTGGGTGCACGTTAAAGAACCCCAGGTGGTCTAAATTTCCGGAGCCCTCCACTACGGCGTCTCTCATAATCATATAGTGGTTTTGGGACGTTAAACCCCACATATCAATCAATCAATCAATTAACGATCTTAGCGCCCTCGTAGCCAATTTGCTAGCTTCGCATATGCCCAATTTAGTATTACCTTACGTGAATGGACGCTGAGCACAAATGCCAGGCGCAAACAGTCATGTGCAGCATAATTTACGTCAGTTTTACAACGTTGTGCTGAGTTTGATGTGGCATATGAACCTTCCTCATTCGTGCTTCGCATATCATTGCTTCCCCACTGTACGTGGGATCTGCCAATTTTCGAAGGTCCGTAATTCTTATACCTGAGAAAAAAGTGTCACCATTGTGTCAACTGATGCTGTTTATGCTTTACTGCAGTAAATAGGGTGCGAACTAAACTTCACCGCAGGTCAAACTTGACTCTGGTGAGCAGGTCTTGACATTTTTGTAAGGCAGGCAGATAGAAGTTTCAAGCTGTGATACTGATATTTTCGTGTACGCTTTCTCTGTTTATTAGGGAAAGTTTTTTTTTCAAGATGATAGTTCCTCTTACAAGTCAAAGAGTGCAGATACTTTTCTTCTAAAACTGCATCGCATGCGAAGCAATTTAATAGCATTTTGGCAGTCAGCGATTTAGCACGCTCTCAATGAGAATGAATGATGGGAAAAAACTCACCTACCAAAAGTGACAAAGAGTGTTTAGTTTGAAACGGCGGCTTTCCGCTGCCTGCGAGTATTTTTGACTGCTATGAAATTAATGTGCAAGTAATTTTCCTGCTTTAGAGCCATAAATATTATGTGATGTCATCATTTTCGGTAGACCGTAGTATGCAATGTATATTTTTGTTACAGTAAAAATTTCTAGGCAGGTAGGTATGGCATTTTCTTTTCTGTTGTAAATGACTTTGCCAAGTACTTCTGTCGGGTGTTGTACAGTGAACCTGTTTTATTATGGAATTCAAGAAAAAAAAATGTCTCAGAGGCTCTCTCCACTCATGCACAGACCTTTCTGTGAAAATATAGATAATTTTAGGCTCGAGTTCGGAACCATCTCCTGCTAGTTCGCAACACAACTACAAGCACAACTACAAGCAGCAAATGGTAGCAATTTTATGGGCTATGTAAGATGAACTTCAGTCGCGAGTAGCAAATAGTTTCCTACTCCAACTTTTTATGAAGTAATATATCGTTCGGGTATAGTGGGCACAGCTTAGCGATTGCAACATATATTACGTTTGTTAATACTTTTATTCATGTTTAGTTTAATTTCAGACGAAAATACACCAGAGTAATTGACATCACATTGTTTTAAATTAATTGTTAAATTAGCAGGTCACATCGCCAAGCTAACAGTAATAACTGCAAATGCAGGTGGGTTTGACTACGAAGATATCTTTTGGTTGATTATCGGCATGCAGCAAAGTGGTGCTCTAACGTTCTCATTTATCAACGCTAAGAGACAGAGGTCAGTTTAAACAATCATCAGTCCTGCTCTGTTGCATGTCTTTGCCAAAATAGAGGGTGCCAGAACATGCCGGCATGTTTTGGCCACCTCCGGTTCAATAATGTTTCCGTTTCTTATCTCTGTAGCAAAGGTGACTAGCTAAACACAGAGCACGCGTTGTTGTTCATAATCAAATGACCAATCATCTTCCCTACTGATAAGCAATGGAGTAATTTTGAATCCCAGCACTCGCTATGCTTCGTGTATTGGCGCTGGTTTCATTTGCCTAAATGGTCGAAAGCACCATCCTTCCCTCAATCTCGTTAGCATTAGACGTTTTGATGAAAAAAACAACTAATCAACAAAAAATTTCATTTTCGAAACAATGGGTGGGGTCTATACCAATTGGTTCGATAATTTTCCTCTATGCGTTTACACCTGGATCAGTGCATCTGGGAAAGGACCGCCAGATTCCATACAGGTCACGTGAGTGCTATGCAGCTTGGGTGTCCTTATCCTTGCGTCAACCTATTATTCCAAATGCTTGTCTAAAGCTGAGCGAGTAAGGGCATTTCGCATAGCCCACGCCTATATGTCTGGAGCAGGTATGACTGGCTCTGCCAGACTGGCTAGTCCGGGACAAACGGTACAGTTGCGTTTTTCTTCGTCAACAAGTGGTGCGTGCAGGGCAAGTTTCTAGACGTCTTCTGTCTAAACGTACGGAGACGTGCACCCATCACCAAAGCCGAAGGGCACTCACAATGGCAACAAAAAATAGTAAAAAATGCGAGTTAAAGTATAGAGGCTTTTGTCACGTCGAAGATACATGTATAAATGAGGGTATCTGATGCTCGCATTTGTTTTGTTTTCAGTTGTATGGAGTCAGCTTAGTCTCGACTAAAACAGGTTGCGCTGAGTCGAGTGATATCTGGCCGCTCGTGAAGTATAGTGAGCACGGTTTTATTGCTGCACTTTGCACGATTGCATTACGCTGTGAACGGTTGTAATTTACAACGTCGCCATACGGGCGCACATGAGGTTAACTATGCCGACATTGCTTGTCTGCAGGCTGTCTAGCGTATGCTGCAATGCCTGTAGTTGATGTTTTGATCACGGCTAAGGGCGTCGGCTTTAGTTTGTGCCCGAAATGGTGCGAAAACAAGAGGTAAAACATGCCGGTTCACAATGCAAAGGGGCTCAAATGTATAGTTGTTCGGAATGCCCTGCATGCTAATTCGATTTCGCCTTTGACTTAAAATTTCGCAAAATTACTTTTAGCGCTTTGTGCGCAGGGGAAAGCTGATGAATTCATTTTCTACAGAAAGTGATAAATAGGCTATTCTGAAAAACCAATCCTTTTTTTTTGCTCATTATTGAAGTCGTGTGAACACACATGCGTTCTACTTTCTAAGAAGATACTTATTGAAGATGAACGTAGCAGGAAACGGAGCTTATGCGTATGTTTAAGGTTTCAATAATGCTGACGAACGTGGAATTTAGACAGTCACGTAATGGGTCTTTTTTTTCTATGACACTGCAGAATCAGATGCCAAATCTGAGCCAGCCTAATAGTAAGTATTTTATCTCTTGGAACATTTGTGCACAACCGCCGAGGTTGAATGAAAAGCACACTCACGTAAAAGTACACTCTGCAATCCCCGATTCCACTGATGTGCATCAGGACGAAATAACTCGTATGCCCAAACCTAGGTGTAATGCATCATGATTACCTTCGGTGAAAAGCGCGAGGTATTGGGACTGTTTTAGACGCTGTTCGACTTGATAATGCTCAAATTGTTAGGCGCAGGTTACGTTTGTCTTGTATTTTGACTACTTGAAATTCGTGCACTATACACTGATTGCATGTTAAAAAAGCCTTCTTTGTTCGCTATGCCAAGTCTCACTATGCCATATTACATTTAATTGTTGCATTCTTGAGAAAATGTTTTGTGCCAAAGTGTCTCTATACCGTGGCTTGCCTCTCCAGGAATAGTGCCGCTAGGCAAGCAAGAAAATTTCTCTCAGTATTTGATGCGCCCCACATGCACTCAATTCTCTTTCACCATTGTTATCTTTCACCATGGTAGATCGAGTCATAACTAGTACACCTCGAGTATAAAACTTTCGAGCATCTCGCAACAAGAAAGAAAACTGGTCTCGTCGCTGGTCATCGCATCTTTTTTCTACTGGTGTTTCATCTCAAAAATGTTGCAGGAACTGACAGGTTTTTTCGCTTGCATCGTTGACGTTTTTCTCAAGTCCCTTCTATTTACAGCTGTCCCTTATGACAGGCGGTTGCGTGTTCATTTGAAAGCTAAGCGTAGCACCCTGTCGACGGCTTTGATTTTACGCACTAATCTTAATATAAACGCCTTTCTTGATTCCCTGCGTCTGCCTCCAAGCGTGGAGGCTCAGGTATAAGTATAGCTTGGCTAGTCTGCACATCAGGTTCCAACAGCGTTTTACAGGGCAAACTTTGCAATGAAGATTTCCTATGCCATCTTATCTACTGTTCAGAGGCAAGCACACACACACACACACACACACACACACACACACACACACACACAAACGCGATTGAGCCGAAGGCAGCAAAAGTTTTTTCCACATTCTCATCTTTCTCAGTTCATTTTTGATATAAGTAACCTTAAACGAATAAAACAACTACATACAACGTTGTCTCAAAATTGTACAAAAAAGATACTTTCATGCATTTTGCTATAGTAACAGGAAACGAAATACTGAGCGGCCGAGATGTGGTCTATGGGGTGCGTCCAGTTTTCCAATGGCTTCTTGCACATGTCGTCAGCGACACGTATTTCCTCCAATATTACATTCGCACGCTGTCACCTAGGAGTGGCTGAGCCTGTAACCAGAGACTCACCAGCTACAAGTGAAAATTATTTGCGTGTTCACGCCTCATGCTTCGAATTCTGCCTATAGCCTTACCCAATCGCTGTGTTCCCCAAGCGCAGGCTTCGAAGAGATAGGGAAGCTCTAATAGCCAAGATTCGTTGATGCGCTAAGCAGCCACCACTACGTTAAGCGAGTTGTTGCCGAAGGTGGACACGTTTGTTTCTGGTTCGCGTCTATCTCTATACCTACCGTATTTTATCTTAAGAATAATGCCCGTATCGCATACTGCATTTTTAGAGCAAAAGCGGAAAAAAAAATACTGCGAAAAGATAAGAAGAATACAGTGCACACACCGAGTGCCAAACATGAGCTGACTTTAATTCGGCATTACACCACGGGTAGCGGACACCCTGCGCGCGCGTGTAGACCACTGATGTCACTTTTATAAAACGGTAGTTCTTTATGTCAGCTTTGTCCCCCTTTCCGTTACAGATCATGCTCATCCTGCTAAGGTTCCATCCATCGGGTACTTTAACATCGATTATTATTTTGCTCACTGCCTCTGTCAAATCCTGCTTAGACTTCGGACCTAATGTCTTTATCAGCATAATTTGAATGCCATCTGGGCCTGTTGATGTATTACTAGGAAACCTTTCCTCAGCCCTTTCCCACTCTCGTTATGAAAATGGAACCATTGCGCCACTTGGTTGATCCTTGTCTATTGTGGTGCATAAAGCACTTTGTTGAAATTTCTTTGTCACCCTTGTTCGTATATATTCAATAGCTTCGTCCCCGTCAACCCTAGCACCTTGAGCTGTAGTTATAAACCTCTGCTCTAGGCTCATCTCAATTCTTAGTGAGTTTAAATGGTTCCAAAACTTCGCAGCTGCCTTACTATCTTTTTTATGGACTTCTGCCAGCCACTGAGCTCCCTTTCTTCCAACTTTTTCATTGATCAGAAGGGATGCATCCCTTCTACAGCTTAGAAAGATTTCCCCTTTTCTTTCAACAACATCTGTCGGTTCACCCCGCTGCTTAGCATGTCTGTGTTCCTTAGAGGCTTTCTGACGTTTTGCTATGGCTCTCTTAACTTCCTCATCCCACCAACTCTTGGGTTTGTGTCTTCTTTTCCGGGGTGACTTGTCACGTGCGGTAGCAAGCTCTATCTCAAACAGTCTAATTAGATTCGTGTATGTCCACACTGTTTTACCATCCTGAGTGAATACTTTTTCATTTTGTTTAGCAGCTAATTCTATTTGCCTTTCTGAATTAAAATTTCCCTGTAGTTGCTCATTTTGTCTCCTTCCCACTTTCACTGGTTTTACAAAACTTAGCTTGATGCGTTTGTGATCACTACCCAGACTTCTGGGGCCACATTCATTTATGTGCATTCCCCTGAGCCTATCATACATCCTATGTGACATCAGTGCGTAATCTATCGTCGACTGAAGCCTTCCTATCTCCCATGTTTTTTGCCCTTCACACTTCTCGGTACTGTTCCAAATGATCGAATCATGCCTCTCACACATATCCAAGATCGATTTGCCTGTTTTGTCGGTATACTCATCTATATCTTCTATGTGCCCATTCATATCCCCTAGTATTATTATATCGCACTCTCCTCCTAATTCCTCAATGTCCTTTGATATACACTCTACCATCGCTTGGTTTTCTTCTCTCGCGTTTGCTCCCATCCACGAGTACACCAAACCAAGGCGTGTCATTTGCCCTGCCACTTTCCCTCTTAGCCATAAATGTTCCTTGCACTCCTGCTTAGGCCTTTGTCAGTCTGTACTTTTATGAATGAATGCCCAAATACCACCCCTTTTTCTGCCGTCTTCTGTTCTATTACAATATTCCCACGCGTAGACCGGATTGTTAGGAGGTTGTTTCATGGCCCTAAGATGTGTTTCTACAATACCGTATACCATCGGCTTCTCATTCCTTAGCTGTTCTTCTATCTCTTCTCACTTCAGCCTGTTCCTGTCACCCTGCATGTTAATGTACCCTATGTCTGAATCGGCTCGGCCCTCGTGGCTACGTCTATTTCTGCCCCGTACTCTACCAATCTTAGATGCTGGTGCCACTTTGGAATCCTATCTGTCCATACCACCTGTCAAAGAGTCTCCTGGGTTGTTTTCTTCGTTACTATCTCTCCTGCACCCCGTAGGGCCCACGTGTCCCCCAAAAAAGCTACTGCGCGTCCTGCAAGTCACCAACCCACCTCATGACCTAGCCACCCATCAAAGTGAATTCTGTCTCGTTGAAAACCACCGCGCCTATGCACCTCTCTGTTTATTTCCACCACCTCAAAGCCTTTCTCTCGACTTATCCGCCATATCTCTCGGTTTGCGTTGACAACCGCTCTTTGCAGGTTGCGTCACGCACCGGTACCTCCGGTATCGTGCATATCACTACCTGTACCCGAGGAGAAGTGGTGCGCATGTCATCGACCCCTTTTGTCAGTGCGGTCGCTAGTCTTAGGATGAATGGATGGTTATGGCTGTACCCTTTAGATCGGGCGGTGGCTATGGATATAGCGCCACTAAGCCGTAATACTTCATGAACCAAAAACTAGCTTTATTGATTTTTCCTTTATTAGGTGGGTTGAGTATTCGTACTTTGCAGTGAGGGGTTTCATTTTCACTCGTGCCTTCACTTTAGCCACCAATCAGATAACCTCCTTCTAGTTAATTCTACCCGCCTAAAGTCTATTTTGCTCTCCCTGTCCCTAAACCCCAGTGCATTGAAAAACTCTGCGCCATTATCCTGAACTATAAGGTGAAGCCCTTTACAGAACATTATCAAGTGTTCGGCAGTTTCTCCTTCTTCTACACACGCACTGCATACCGTGTCTACCCCTTCGTATTTGGCCCGATATGTCTTGGTTCGCAGTACTCCCGCCTCGGCCTCAAAAAGTAGAGAACTACCCCCAGTATTATCATAGATCCTTTCCTTGGCAATTTCCTGCTTAAAAGTTCGATAGATCTCTAGTGCGGACTTTTAAATCATGCCAACTCTCCACACATCTGTCTCAGCTTCCTTCACCTTTTCTTAAGCGATAATTCTTTTTGGTTTGGCCCCCTGCTGTTTTCTAAGTATTTACTAGTCAATTTTCTGGTTCTCTTCCTCCATTTTGTATCGATATTCTTCATGTACAAGTAGCTGAATACCTTCGTAGCCCAACGCTCCTCCCCCATTTCTCTCAATCGCTTCTTAAATTTTATCTTGCTATTAGCTTCTCTGCCCTCAAATGATGTTCATCCCATATCACTTTTCTACTCCCTGATTTGGTGCATTCCCGTGAGCTCCTAATGCAAGCCTACCTATTCCACGTTGCTTGATTTATAATTTTGCTTGAACTTCTGATCTCATGCACAAGACCACATCGCCGAACGTCAGACCAGGAACCATGACCATTTTCTATATTCCTCTCACTACATCATACCTATTGTAATTCCACAGTGCCCTGTTTTTCATTACCGCTGCATTCCTCTCACCTTTAGTCGTCACGTATATTTTGTGTTCCCGTTGGTACTCGGCCCCATTGCTTATCCATATGCCCAGATATTTGTATTTATCTGTTATCTCTAGCGTCACCTTGTGTATTCTCAGCTCACTACCTTCATTGTCATTAAAAATTATGAATGCTGATTTTTTCTTACTGAATCTGAAATCTAACTTATCTCCATCATTACCGCAGATGTCCACCAATCTCTGCAAATCTTCTTTGTTGTCGCCCATTAGCACTATATCAGCTGCATACATCAATGCTGGTAGTGCCTGTTCAATGAGTTTTCCTTGTTTGACGAAAGAGAGGTTGAAGCCCAGTCCACTTTCCTCTAACTTGGCCTCTAATCCTTGTAGGTACATCATAAATAATAAGGGTGACAGCGGACACCCCTGCCTAAGCGCCCGTTTTACCTTTTCAGGCTTGTATACCTGTTTTTCCTACTTTATAACTACCTTGTTACCTTTAAAGATATCCTTTAAAAGATTAGTGGCTCCGTTTTCCACTCGTCATGTGTCTAGTATTCCCCACAATTTCTCTTGAACCACGCTATCGTACGCTCCTTTGATATCCAAAAATGCTAGCCACAAGAGCCTGTGTTCCTTTTCTGCTATTTCAATGCACTGCGTCAATGAGAACAGATTGTCTTCCAACCTACTGTGTTTCCGAAACTCATTCTGCAGTTCCCCCAGCACCCCCTCGTCCTCTATCCATGCCTACAGTCTTTCCTTTATATTCTGCATCGCCAGCCTGTAGACCACTGATGTCACTGTTATAGGACGGTAGTTGTTTATGTCAGCTTTGTATATACTCTTGTACAGCTTCTCTGTGGGGACCGAGAACCAGTTCCGAAACCGGAACCCAAAACCCGACACCACAATGTTTCTTCAGGCACCATGCTTTTCTTTTTCTTTGCACATGCGTGCTCCCATCCTACGCATGTATCGATCAGCAGACAGCACGACGGGCATGCCGTGCTTGATGACAACTTTTTAAGGTTGTGGGACAACCTGAAATTGTGCGGCGCTGCTTCAGGTTCCCGCCTCACTTGTGCGTTTCTGAAGCTTTGGGACTGAAGGTTTTTATCTGAGATCCTGGAAATAAGATCCTGTGATTAATGTCCAGGGTATAGCCACTTATACTTATGAAGAAAAATGGGTGGAAACCTATTACGTCGAGATCGAAAACAATAAATTTATTAGCGACACTGCGGTAAATTTATTCAACAGCGAGCATATCCTGTTTGTGTCGATGCTCATTTAGTGACACAGCGGCGGCATGAATGAGGAGGGGCTCTACTTCACGTGGTATGTTTCTGTAATGAAGTCACTTTCTAATGAGCTCTCATTCTGCGGCACGTTTTTTTTTGTCTTCTCAGTCTTTTCGTTTCTACTTAGCTCTCAAATTGTTGGTCGTGACACAGCACGAAGTCGCCCAACAGAATGTTTGATTGATGTTAGTATTCGTCTCGTGATGCTGCACGGATCTTGCGAAACAGAATCACAGTTAGTGGAGGTGGTTGCGAGAAGGTTGTTGAAGGAAAGAACAGAAAAACCAGAAGTAAAAAAGATAATAACGTACTTATAAAGACTGGTTTGTCAGCCGGTCGGCGAAGCCCCATCCACGGAACCATCGTGACCTCGCACCGGTAAGGGGACTGTTTTTCTTCGTTTCTTCGTTGCTGCAAACGCCAAGAGCGCGCACTTGCTGCTGGTGAAGCTTTGACTGCATGGTCTGTAAAGTACCCATAAGATGCTTACTAGCAGCTGTGTATATTATTTTTCACCTGTACGAATTTATATAGTTTTTCCCTATTCAACCTCCACAGGGGCTTGTCCTGAACTCGAGTAATAAAGAGTTAATTCAGGCAGACATTGGTCTTCAATCATAAGGGCTGAGGGAGACTTCAGTGGCTGCCAAGCTGTCGTGTCATGGAAGGCTTTATTAAGTATGGAGGGGTCGCATCAATTCTGGCTTTACTGACCACGGTGCTTTCGTGTCCAGGAAGGCTTTACTGAGTATAAAGGTGTCATTTCGAGTAACGCTTTGCTGAGCAGTGATCTGTCTCATCACGATTACTAGAGAAGCAGACAACTTGAATGGCCGAGGGATCAGCGTTCAATTAAATTGGCATAAAGTACGCGCTACTTTCATAACGCTGGTTTTCGCGTAAGTGGTAACTGTTCATAGACATAATGTTTTAAATCCTGTTATAGGCCTAAATTTACCGTTACTACTAGTAACGTATTCCAAATAAACAGGAACACACTGCGCTGTGTGTTGTCACGTGATAACATGTGAGCCAAAATTACATTGAATGTTGTAAACTTCCCTTGTACCACTCCTGCTTTTAAACAGCACATCTACAGGTAAAATGCATGATTATTTATGATAACACGCAACACCAAAAATTTATTAAGAGTACGCCCTTGTTGGACTAGCCAGATTTTATTTCATTATGCAATTTGCTATCAAACTACGCCTTCTTTCATTCTGTTCCTATTGGACTAGAAGCTCCTACGCTCATTAAGCTGCTTGCTAGGTTGTTATAGTTCTTTATTGTTACTAGTGGTGCCGTTTTTTTTACGTGGGAGCGCACTGAAGCATGTTTGAAACAGCTGTAAGTTATCTTGGTCGGCTAGCTGTTATGACTTTGCATGGCTGACAATGAGGCCCCAGGCACGACTATTGGCTATAGCGGTGTAAATTGTACGGGTTGAGAAGGAAAAGCCCCAACGTAGTTACAATTATGTGCACGTAAAATAACTCTAAATGGTCAAAATTTTTAGCTCCACCCTGGTTGAAATTTCCGACAAGCCCACTGTACGGCGCGTGTATGAATAATGTTGGGTTTTAGAAATTGTTATTCTAGACAACAACATTTAGGTGGCATGTTTACGTAAACGATCTAGGGCTCGCACTTGACATTTGTTCTTAGCACGCTTCTAACTGACATATTTAAAATTTCTTTCTCGTTTTCAAGTGAGATGTTTCGCATTTTCTAAAATCGATTTGTTTATTTAGACATAAATGAAACGCTAAAGGCTCGTGTATTCTGAATAGGGTACATGGTAAACCCCGCCGTGGTGGTCTAGTGACTGAGGCACTCGGCTGCTGACCCGCAGGTTGCGGGATTGAACCCCGGCTGCAGGGGCTGCAGTGTCGAGGGAGGCGGAAATGCTGTGAGCCCTTGTGCTTAGATTTGGGTGCATGTTGAAGAACCCCAGTGTTGTAAATTTCCCGAGCCCTCCACTACGGCGTCTCTCATAGTCACATGTTGGTTTTGGGGGCTTAAACCTCACATAAATAAATAAATAAATAAATAAATAAATAAATAAATCCAGATGCACGTTAAGGAACACCAGGTGGACGAAATTTCCGGAACAATTCAATACGGTGGCCTTATTGCTACCGTGTAGAATTTTGGGGCGTAAATACTTTACATTCCTTCTCCTGTTCTTTGTTGCAATTGTTATATCAATATATATTACTCATACTAATAACTACTTTCATTACTCGAGCTGCATGTCCACTACCCCTATTAGAACACTAATACTAATTGATGTTAATATTAGTGGAGTTGCTTGAGAGAGATGTTACATGCCGCAAGAGCAGCATGTCTCCAACTAGAACACTGCTCAGTCTAATGCATCCTGAGGAAGTTTAAGCCTTGCCCTTTTTCATATAAATATAGTTTGTTACAAACTGGAGAAGCAGCCTAAGGCGGGCCAGCTTTTGCATAGCACTAATTTTGAAAAAAAAACTATCACAAAGACAGGAAAAAGGAAGGCGTTAGGATAACGGGCGCCTACGGCCAACTGAAATTTTTATTGTCGAAACCAAGAATATCGTAATCGTTTTTCTTTCTTTCGCAAATCTACAGTCTGCGTTTCGCAAATAAAAGTTTCAGTTGTCAGTCAGCGCCTGTCCTCGTATCACATTGCTTCGTTCTATCTTTGTGCGAATTTTTCAAGTTTAAATTATGCAGTCTGTCCGCAGACAGACCCCCCATCTGAGCACACCCATTACTGGTATTCCACTGCAGATACTTGCTCGACTGAATTACCCCGTAAAAATGTAGAGTGCCAGAAATCTCGTAAGAGGCAGTGTTCGTGTGCCCCCTTTTCATGTCTTAGCTGATTCTTCGAATCGGTCTGTTCATCGATCTCCACAACCCTTCCAGACGGGAGTACTTATCCGGTCTTGGCGAGTAGCCTGTCGTAATCATGGCGTCAGCAATAGGGGCAGGTTCGGGCTATTTCTGGGCTGGCCGCCGTCTCTTTGCAATGTATTCGGTTTCCTCTCTCTCTCACGTAGTCTCCGCACTCTTGAATTCTTTATTTATTTGCAGCGCTTTGTGGAGACGAGGGGCAGGGCTGCCGTCAGTCACGACGAGAAGGCACCTGCGACTGACAGGTGAAGGACGCCAAGCGTGCGCCCTGGTGGCACGATATGTGTGATAGCTCGCTACAGTGAGTGAGGGCGTGGCAACACCTCTGCGGCGATAGCGACTAGCAGATGTCGTGCTGATATAGCATGTGTCGATGTGTGCTACGAAAGCAAAAAAAAGGCTGTTCACCCTCCTCATCATCGTGTATATTTTTTTAGTATTCGGTAACCACTCGTCATTTTCACTGATATGCGATTACGGCGTTCAAAGGTGTACGAATACCTTTTTTGGTCCTCGTTAACATTTTTTTACTGATAGTTCTCATTCAAAGGACCGCTCTAAAGTATCTCAACTGATTTTTGTTTTGCTTCGGGAAGAGTTTTCCGTGTATATCTGCCCTTGCTTGAGTAAAAAACTTCTGCTGGGCGAAGATATACGATACGAAGCCATAAAAAAAGAAGAAACCACGCAGAATGCAAAGAAGATGCTTCAGTGGAAAGTTATATATAAAAACGATTACAAGAAACGCATGCTTCATATAAATTTTTGAAGGCCCCTATATTCCTCATCTTTATCCTTTATAATAATAAAAATATTACGTTTAAACGACAACTAAAAGAGAAATAATTTGTTTTCAAGACCTATTTATTCTAGAAAAAAGAACTTGTATTTGTATGGCACTCGTCACACAACATTGTGGAAGCTGGTCACTGTGCGGGCAAATCATTCTTTGCAGAGAACCAAGTCGCTTCGGGATGACAGCATTATTGCAGAGAATATCTTGCACCCTATTAACGCAATTGAACTAATTTTATAATTAGGAATCGGAATTCCAATAACCTCGGCGTGAACACTGTGGGAATACTTGATTGATTGATTTGTGGGGTTTAACGCCCCAAAACCACCATATGATTATGAGAGACGCTATAGTGGAGGGCTCCGGAAATTTTTACTACCTGGGGTTCTTTAATGTGCAACCAAATCTGAGCACACGCGCCTGCAACATTTCCGCCTCCTTCGGAAATGCTGCCGCCGCAGCCGGAATTCGATCCCGGGACCTTCGGATCAGAAACCGAGTACCTTAGCCTCTAGAACACCACAGCGGGGTGTGACAACACCTCAGCAGTGCACGCTCACATAGTGAAAAAAAAGTTGTAACACCTTGCTTTGTTAAAGTTTTGTCGCTTACGTGACTGTTTTTTATTGCATGAAATTATTTTTTTTTTCATAAGAGCTTTAATCTCTGCGATAGGGTACTGTATGATTTCTTTTTTTTTCTCACTCTGAACATGTGTGCTATCGCTTCCTGCATTGTATAGGTGGCTGCGGGGCTCCGTAGAGTTGGTTGAGTTTCAAGCGACTTGTTCGCATCTCATGTCATGATGTGCCATCTGAACACGGTGTGTCACGAGATCCCAATCTATCATAAAACGTATATACGCGACATAAACAAAGCGAAACCCGTGACTCGCAACCTGTCCACTAAAGATCAGTGAGGTAACTCTCGTTTCAGTAAATGGCCAATGACGTCAGTACAGCTTAAACACCCCCCCCCCCTACAGGCCGAAAAGAAGAAGAAAGAGGGAGAGGAGGAGCAAAAGTGCAATTAGATAAGCTGCATCCCAACGCAGTCTTCTGTGTCAACGTGTCGTGACATAAATCGGTCTCAAAACACTGCATGGTCTCTCCTTTCCATGTTTGACGTTAGCAGAGCTTAAACACCCTTCCATAAATGCTTCACTTCTCCTTATTGTTTTTGCTTCAATATAAACCACCAAAGATTTTTTAATATAGAATCTGCCAAGTACGAAAAATGTTGCAGAAATTAGTCAAACCTATAAAGCCCTTTCTTTCCTAACAGTACGCTATGTTTGGTGATTTGGGGCATTTTGCTCCTTTCCTACGTGTCATTTGCTCGGGCTCCTGGATGGTAATCGGAAACAATGTTTCCGGTAGAGTCTTGCTTCAGATGTCAGGAAAGTTCAAGGGAGCTCGGCTAAGCGTGTCAGCTGGAATGTTGGCAGGCCCTCTCCGATGCTTGACTTTGCAGCTCAAACCTTGCGTGCTAAAAGCTACGAAGGGAAAGGAATGCAAGGAAACAAAAAGATGCGCACCTCCATCAGCACACGTCATCAACTTGGCCGCTTTCTTTTCGTGTTTTTTTTCTAACCAGGGCTTATATTTGTATGATCGCGTGAGTGCGCTCACGAACACGTGGTGGGATGCCACGGCGGCCACACCAAATTCATGGTAATAAGGGCTGCAGCGCGAGCACGAAGGTGCTAGAAGAAACAGACGAAAGGCGAGGCAAAGAAAGCAAAGAGGACAACACGAGCGCTGACTACCAACTGAATTTTATTATTCGCAGCACACATGATAATATATCAACAGGCAACCTTTTAACAGCAAACGTGAGCGACGTGACATATTCTGGGGAATGGTGTGATAAAAAGAAGGTACAATTATAAAATGGCTAACCCTTATCTAAAAGCGCGAACTCTTTGTCATGCAAGGCCACCGAAGGTTGGCTCACGCATCCGTCACCATGTTTTCTAATGAAATACGCTTCAGCTATTTCACGAGTTAACTTGTCCATGTGGCGTGCCAGCACACTCACGCGTGGAAATCGAGGCTGGCACCCGCAGCTTTTGCAGTGCAAAAGAGCTGGTCAAGAGAGCTATTGCTTCGTCGGCTGTAAGTGCTGGCGTATCTAAGTCATGCCTACACAAGATGACTGATAATGTGACAATGCAAATTAACAGACTTCTGTCATCGGGATTTCCAAAATCTGTAATTTCCTCAGTGTGCGAAGCTTTGTTGCAAAAAATCAAGCAAAAACAAGAAAAGGCAGGGGGAAAGAAAAAGCGGAAAAGAGTTGCAGTGATCCCATACTTCCACAGTATATCTCATGGCTTGAAGAAGGTAGGCCCGAGATATAGTGTGGATGTAGTTTTATCAGCCACGTGCAAAGTAAGCCAGATTTGCAGAATGACGGATGAGCGACTTAGTGAAATCACCAGAAAACGGTCGACATGCGCCGTAAAACACATAACTAAATTTGTAGATTGCGCAGTTGGTGTTGCTTACATGCTTCCTTTAACGTGCGGTCGTTGTTATATAGGCCAAACTGGGCGGTGCAATAATGAAAGGTTGATTGATTGATATGTGGGGTTTAACGTCCCAAAACCACTATATGATTATGAGAGACGCCGTAGTGGAGGACTCCGGAAATTTAGACCACCTGGGGTTCTTTAACGTGCACCCAAATCTGAGCACACGGGCCTACAACCTTTCCGCCTCCATCGGAAATGCAGCCGTCACAGCCGGGATTCGAACCCGCGCCCTGCGGGTCAGCAGCCGAGTACATCAGCCACTAGACCACCGCGGCGGGGCTAATAAAAGGTTAGGAGAACATATGAATGATATATGCAAAGGAATTAGTTCAAACCTTGTTTTGCACTGCAAAAGCTGCGGGTGCCAGCCTCGATTTCCGGGCGTGAGTGTGCTGGCACGCCACATGGACAAGTTAACTCGTGAAATAGCTGAAGCGTATTTTATTAGGAAATATGGTGACGGATGCGTGAGCCAACCTTCGGCGGCCTTGCATGACAGAGTTCGCGCTTTTAGACAATTGGTTAGCCATTTTATCATTGTACCCTCTTTTTATCAGACCATTCCCCAGAATATATCACGTCGCTCACGTTTGCTGTTAAAAGGTTGCCTTTTGTATATATTATCATGTGTGCTGCGAATAATAAAATTCAGTTGGTAGTCAGCGCTCGTGTTGTCCTCTTTGCTTTCTTTGCCTCGCCTTTCGTCTGTTTCTTCTAGCACCTTCGTGCTCGCGCTGCAGCCCTCATTACCTTGAATTCAAACCAACTAGCCCAAATAGCCGTTCTTCTTCACATCAAATAAGCAGTTAACGATATTTAAACCCCGAAATTTTGGTGGACCTTGCGTTTATGGTGCTATCATTTGGGGCTATGGCATCGTTTCTCGAGAAAGAAGAGAACGACTTATGCTGATTTTGAGCATGAATTGTAATGCATAGTGCGTATGTGGCATTGTAAAGTTCGGCTCACGCGTTTTCAAGGGCCTCGACTACTGATCAGCTGCGTTTTCTTGCAATGGCGGAGAAGTGTTGCAGGGCACCTTTAACCTTTTCTCCCAAGGGCGCTGTATAGCCATTCGGTAGAACAACAGACTAACCCTACCGTATGTGAACTTATTTATGCCGCCCTTGCGCGTTGGGTGGGTGTGTTAAACGGCTATATGTACAAGCCTTTCATAGTAGCCAGGTCTTATTTATCACAAAATTCATGTTTCTTCCCCCTCACGACAAAAAATACTAATTACCTATGCAAAACATTGTAAAGCAGGTCCATGTACTGACGAGGAGTGAATGTTGTTGAACAATTTTTTTAAATAATAGATAGATACATTTTAATGAATCCTTCGGAACGCGCTTTCGCACACTACTGGCCACCTCTACGTCAAAACAAAAAGACGAACTACCTCCCTTAACTGTTGTTCGAGTTCGTAGTTGCTCATACCAGCCTCCCAGTAGGGCAGCTTAGAACCTCGACGCAGCGTAATGCGAATGACTTGCTTTTATTTATTATGCTCCACGGCATGCAGTGCTCTCAAGTTGCCCTGTGCCAAGTTATCTACCAATTGTGTCTGTTTGCCGATACCGCGTATATGCGCCAACTGTGTCGCACTTATTGTGTACGTGTTTAGATTAACTCACATGTATTCAAGAAGGAAATCAGTTCCCTTACCTATTCTTGTGGCTAATTAGTAAATGTCAAGCGTCAGACTTAGCACACTAAATTATCAACCTGTGGGTACAATCGGCATTTGTTTCTATTATAATGAAACTTTGGATAAATAGACTTAACAGAAATGCACAGACGTGACAATAGGTACATGTGATCTTGAGCGAACTCCATGTATAATAATATTAGCTAAATTTAGGAGTACACTTGTGTATAACAAAATAAGAAAAAAATATTGCTGCTTTCTTTTTCGGATTACCTGTGCCGCCGATGCACAGCCGGTAGTTTTCAGAACCATAGAAAGTGAGCTCGAGGCAGCAAAAATAGTACAGATATGCACCTAATTATTTTAGCAAGGTTCCCGCACAGCTGTAAAGTTGAAACCAAAAAAGTTTCCTTTACACATTGTTCAAGCGAATATTTCCTGGCTCTACCTTGAAATTTAGTAGGGGTTAGTTATAATAATGGCAAATATTTTCCCAAATAGTGGCCGTTATGGCCACATATCGGCCAGCCCGAGCTTTCCCTCAAGCTGTGTGCTCAATGCTGTGTGGCGTCAGTTTCTGGAAAGCGTTCATCGCCGAATGATAAAATTTACGGCTGCTCGCGATTTTCATGTTTTCCTAATTATCGTAATCGTTATCACCATGATACGTCTCTCCACCTTGGTGTTTCTTCTTGTGGCAGTAGCCAGCATAATTTGTGCTGCCTATCACTGTTCTTCTCTTCCTCCGGCACGCGTACCATCGCTCTAACAAAGCGTCAGTTCCAACGAGTGGCTTACCCGACCCTTTTTTCCTCTTTATACTGACTCGATTACTTCATCTGTAATCATACTTCATCTCTCATCCAGACTATTTTACGGGCTTTTAGTTTTACGCATTAAAACATTAGGTGCGTTACTTTTTGCAAGGCTTCAGTCTTCTTGTCAAGTCACTTTCTTAACGTGTGATTTACTGCCTAATACATTATTATTCTGCGCACTCTTTATTAAGCGTAGCAGTGAAGTGGTAGTCAGTATTACTGAAAACATGACGTGTGTCCTGTAGCTCTTTTTATTCTCTAAAAAATGGCAGCATATCCACGAAGTGAATGATGGAGAGCGGGGTGAAGCATTCGTCCGCCTATTCGTTCTTGCTTCTGTCCGTCCATGCGGCCGTCTGTGTAAATGTCCAAGCGTCCATCCGCACGTCCGTGTGTGCGTCTGTTCGTGCATCCGACCTTGCGTCCGTTTATGCGTCCATCCATTCGTCTGTCGGTGAGTCCGTTCGTCCATCTATTCAACAATCCAAGTACCACCATCTCGCATCTCTTCATCATATTGTTACGGTGCTTCTATATTCCCCATATGGAAGCACCGCCATCCAGCGGACATTCCAAGGACTAAACGAGAGGTGGCACACGAGCACTTTCTCAAGGCTTGCGCTAAGTATCTACTTCCCACCTTTAACCACCTCGAGTTCATGGTATATGCTAGTTCACTGTATTCATGGCACTGCAGTCCAATGCTCGCTAAACCTTTCTAAAACCAAGGAGGTTACACCCAGCGAGTATAACGTGGCAACCCTTTCTTGTCAGATAGTGTTCAATGTACATGCCAATGGCTACTAATGGGGATCACAGCGTGCGCATTCACTAAAAGCCAAATGCTCCTGTCTCTCATTCCCCCTAAACAGCCATTGACATGTACATTGAGCACTCTCTTCTAGTGTTCAACAACGCACAGAAGAAATTTATCACCGACACCATCATGGAGGTCAAGATGTTATACTTGTTACATACTACGACGGCTACGAGGGATGAACGGGTGCCGCTATAAAGAGTTTCACCCCTAAAACTCTAGGTTTTGTGAAGAGCATATCATCTTGCAAATTGGCAAGAAAAAAAAACGTGCTCTTGCGCGTATATTAAGAGCCGACTTCGAAAAGTGATTTCTGCTATTGAACGGTGTAGCATTTAACTGAACTTCCCAACTTTGAGGCTTTGTCAGCTCAGCTCGCCAATGAATCGTGGTAATCAATCCCTAATCACCACTAAAGTCACTAGTGAAACCGCACTGTGCTCTTACGTTCTCCCCTTCTTATCACTCCAATACTATCAGAATAAGAGGGCGCAGTAAATATCATCGGAAAGACTGCCTCTCTCTTTCATCTTTTTATTTTGCTTTTCTGGCGAAAAACCTGAGTAGCCGCGGAATGCTTACGTTCGTAAGGTAAAATGTTTACATGGTTTCTGTTCTTCACAACCCAATATAATAAAGACTTCAGCAGTGTTTAGTGAATCAGATGATGTGTAATAATATATTAACATAATCAAGAAAGCTTGTTAGACTACGCAATTAGAGCTCTTCTATAAAACTGCGAAATAATGGCTTCGTGTTCTGGCAAATGAGAAAGAAATATAAAGTACAAAAGCTGCTGAGCTCTTACGTACCAGCGCTTTGGCAAAGCTTCTGGCTTTTCAGTAGCGCTAACGTGTTAATTTATTGATGCATACTGTCTGCAAAGTTATTTTTGAAATGTTGTCCAAGTGAATAATGCAGCATCATATGGAATATCATTCAATGACAAATTCTTGTAATTACATCTTCATTCCCACTCAGCTTTTCAACTGCCAGTGCACAATGGTTGTCAGTACAGTAGAAAATTAGTGTTCCTGTCGCCATGCGTTCCTATCATTGCTGGGTCTCTTTCTTTGTGAATGAAGACTTCAGGTTGCTCATTACTATAGTACTGAAGGTTCCGTCCACTGCAACAATGCGTCAGTTAGCGAGCGGAACACCTGAAAACCATTCGGGCCGGTGTTGCTTAGCCACGTTATTATACTCCTGAAATGGGCATAGCGGGCGCGCGCGCCACCACAGATCGTCATGTTACGAAATGTTGCAATTTCGGGACAGCCCTTTTCAAGGTCGCCGGTCGTTACATTCAAGGCCGCGCCCCGTTCGATACAGGCGCTCTGAAGACAGCGCCATCTCTACGCTGCGCATCACTCAGGAGAGAGGGTGGGAACAGCCAGGGAAGGAGAAGCTTCGCGGAGGGGAGTGCAAGGGTGGGAATGTCAAAAGGGGATCGGAGGGAAGAGGCGTGCTGGTCGTGGAGGAAGGACGGTCGATTGGAAGCGAGGAGGCGATGCAGAGCGATACAATGTCTTTTTCATCGTTCAAGAGAAATAGACGTGAATTTGGGTGATGCCGCACATACCGTGGTGCAGGAAACACGAACGTGGAAGAAAAAGGGAAGCATGGCACTGCGTTAACAGAAAGAAATACGGAAGTGCGATGCTCTTTCTTGGACTCATGCAGGCAGAGGCCAAATTCACTTGGAGCTCTTTGGAAGCCATTGGAGTCCGAAAAGCTTGAGGCCCATGGTTCGACGGGTGACGAGGATGGCCGTAGCAGCAGCCCTAGGGACTTCTGCAGACGCCCTCTTTAGCAGACGGTGGAAATGGGGGAAAAAGAGGACACAACGAGCCAGAGGGATCAGTTCATAAGAAAAAAAAAAAACACCACTCACCGGCTTTTTTTTTTGTTTTCACAGTACACGCAAGCTCTGATTTTTTCGCCCTCCTATTCACGGATCGATGTGGCGAGAGCGCCAAAAGGAAAGTCCAACGTGACGTCGGGCGAGCCCTGCGACATCAGCAACACCCGACTCCTTAACGTCACGAGCGGCGTCCGCAAGCTAGACAGTGCGGATGGCATCGCCCTCTCGAGCTTGGTTGCAAACATGACAGAGTCTGTCAGGCAGAAAGGAAGACACGCATGCTTCAAATAAATGCTAGACCAACTGTCTGCTTGTGAAGACGCGTTGTTTAAGTGCTACAAGTAGAGAGGCGTGCTGAAACCGGAACGGGGAACAAAAATAAAGAGAATAATTAAAAAGAGGCGTATCGCGTAAACTCTACTTGTTACTACAGACCACCTAGCGTTATAGTTGGCAGAATGAACTCGGTGTAATGTAGCGTTTTCATCATATTATGCTCAGTTTTGCAGCTCAGTCTCACACATTCATAACAAAGTCGTTAGCCAAGGCGCTAGCATGAGAAAGTTAAGTTTTGAGACTAATTCTCATATTTCTGAATATATCTCCTTCAGTAGCTGTTTATGCTGCTGAAGGAGATATCTTGTTTATGCATGTTGTGTGAACTTATGGCCAAAAAAAACAAAACATACATTGCTCTGACTACGCTTTGTATCGCTCCGTTAGCATTCTGTCGCGATTGCTGTGCATCGTTCAGTTGCTTTGCGCATTCTGTAGCCTGCCCAGGTCCATTTTTCGCTTGATGTCAGCTATAGAATATCTGACATTGTTTCCTGTTCTCTTACCCAATCTGTTGTCCCCTAATCGTTAAATGTTGTTCCTATTTTTGTGCGTTTTTGTGAGTATGGTGCGTGATGAAGTCTGAATGGCTTTGCTGTTTTACGTAGGTCTTCGTTTACACCATGCCGAGCGACAAACGACATTTTAGCCGAGGAAGCGTGAGTGTAAAGATACGTGTGGACTGCAGAGGTCTCGTACTGACGGAATGCACCCAAAAATTGTGAAGCAACGTGGTTCTAGGACATTTAACACCTGTCGAATAAGATTGAATCAGGTGCTGCCAGGTAAGCAGGCCTTCCCGGTGTGTATAAAACAAGAAGCACGATGGTCTTTGTTTCCTGTTTCAAAAGGGTACGCTATAATTGCCGGAAGCCTTGTGAATATATTCTATGATTGACATCAAATGTTCGTCATAACATAAACTACAAAAGGCTGAAGTATTATCTACAAACGAGAAGCGCGTCTCCAACAGCTATTCAGTATGCCTAATAAAGAAAAAGAAAACTTCACGCAGTACACCCTCATAACACGCGAGTTAATTCAGCAAACAATTCTAATAAAATATACATGTATTCTTCCAAGTTATTTCTAATATGTGAGTTTAATGCATGTTGTTATGGACCAAAATAACCTTCTATTGCAATAGCCAATATAAGGACACTCTCGGCTGAATTTCACCGCTGGCGTCACGGTCACTTGTCGCATATATATATATATATATATATATTTATATATATATATATATATATATATATATATATATATATATATATATATATATATATAAGGGAAAGAAGTGTATACCTAAGGGCTCGTTTTTCCGTGTTTTAACACAACATTAATGAGATATAACAGACAGTAATGCCAAGGAATGTACAGGGGAAGTTATTAAAACTAATGGAATGTAATAAGAAGAAAGAAAAAGTGGATGAACGCGTAATTCGAAGGTCGTAGGTTCGATTCCTGCTCACAGTTGGTAATTTTTTCATCCACTTTTTCTTTCTTCTTATTTACATTCCATTGGTTTTAATAACTTCCCCTGTACATTCTTTGGCATTACTGTCTGTTATATCTCATTATTATTGTGTGCATATATATATATATATATATATATATATATATATATATATATATATATATATATATATATATATAATCTGTAAACAGATGCTGGTGCGGCAAATCGAACGTCCGACCTCTTGCTTGTAAGTGCCAGGCGTTAGCCACTGAGCCATGAAGGAGATACTCCTTCCACGTTTATATCTACCAATTACCGCTAGCGCTCGGGGGAACTATTGTGTGTTCAGCGTCACCAGCGAAATGGCGCAATGAGCGCGCGTCGCCAGATCGTCCCGAGGTAGTGGCGCGCGCTCTCATCTTCACGCATACTTTGTCTCGCGGAGAACGGTGAGTGGACGCTCACGCGTGCGCTTGCTTAGCTCGCTGCAGGGACCATCGTACGCCTTGGGCTTTCACTGGAACAATTCCCCTGTAGTTTCTGGGCGCACACAAGGTCACTGCACTCGACGCATCGTCTCCGTTTCTGAAAAAGGCGCGCTTTTTAGACACAGCGAAGTAAGAGCTGAGGTGCCTATTCGCGTTCATCTGTGCCTGTAAGTACATTTCGTGCGTCTTTTGTGGGTGAGAAACGTGGGCCTCGTTTCGATCTGCTTGCCATTCGTCACGTGACTTTCTAAGTTGTTGCTATCACGCACATTGCTTCGCCTTTGAGGCAAAGCTGTGACTTCATTTCAAATACAAGGCATTATTGCAAACCAAGAACACTATAATCACTCTGTCAGTCTGTATGTCTGCCTCTATCTATCTATCTATCTATCTATCTATCTATCTGTCTATCTGTCTGTCTGTCTGTCTGTCTGTCTGTCTGTCTGTCTGTCTGTCTGTCTGTCTGTCTGTCTGTCTGTCTGTCTATTCGTCCGTGCGTCCGTTTGTCCGGGCACCAACGTCTTCGTACTATATCAGCCCTGCCATTAGCATCATAGATGAGAATATTCGGCAGATCCGACGTACCTTGGAAATCGATGTTATGCGAAGCATGCGAATGCAGGCTGAGTCTGCTGTATTTTTTTATTTACTCAGGGAAGTGTAACAAAGTGACGGTAAAATAAGTACAAATGCCCGCACAAAGCCATTTACACGTGATTATATATGGGGTTTAACGTCCCAACACTACCGTATAATTACGAGAGACGCCGTAGTGAAGGGCGGCGGTAATATCGACCACCTGAGGTAGTTTAACATGCACCCAAATCTGAGAACACAGGCCTGCAGCATTTTCGCCTTCATCGAAAATGCAGCCGCCGCTGTCGGGATTCGATCCTGCAACTTGCGGGTCAGCAGCAAAGTACCTTAGCCACTAGGCCACAGCGGCGAGGCGACACCAGTTGAACAGTCGCATATGGTTTCTATAAGCAGTTGTTTACAGCTGCGGAACGATCCCAACGGCAACATGGATATTAGCAATACTAGAAGCAGATGAAGTATTTGTGCTCGCGAGGATGGTATCCCTGGACACTGCGACATTAAAGAACTTCAGCGCACGGCACCTAATTACGATTGACCTTAACCCGTCATGACGGCTGTATCATAAGAGTAAATTGTAATGTGTACAAAGTTTGATAACCAGCACTGCAACAGTAATTGTCGTTTCAGAATCGTTAAGGTCTATGTGAAAAGTAATTACGAGAACTTGCTCGGCTCATTGGTGCAATACTTGATTGCCGTCCAGAATACAGGAGTTATATTTCTGCTAGGAGCTTGACATTTATTCTTTGCACTCGTCGGGCCAACGCTGCCGATGTCAGCTTTTTCCTAGTGCTCGCACGTTAAAATTACCCATGTATGTTCTCGCCATGCCTGAGTATATATAGACTGTCAGTCACCTGTGACACATACCCATCCGCGCGTATCTGTCACAAGTCTATCGTGAAGGCTTTGACGACGTGCGCGACGGCATCTTGATAGTATTGACCATCGAGTGATGATCGTCAAAACACCTTACTCTCCATACTATTATTGGTTCACCTCAAGTTAAGATGGGCTCATGAGAGCACCTGGTAACTGACGTAGATAGATAGATAGATAGATAGATAGATAGATAGATAGATCCCTATTGAAAAAAACGTCCAGCAATAGGAATGGTGGATTCCACCATCCACCATTTTGGTGGATTATGGCGTTGGAAATGGTGTATGGTGGCGTATGGTGGAGCGGATGGTAGATGGTGCGCTCCAGCGGGCAATGCTGGAGCGCGAAGCAGCTTCAGAACCACCGTGACGTGCTGCCGCTAAATAAATAATAAAAATAATTGTATAAAGAAGAATATATAAGCACCCGTAAAGAAGGGTGCGCCCGCGTGGAATCGATCCTGGCACCTCCGAATTTTGAACTAAGCACGCTTACCACTGCACCACACCAACAGATGACGATACGGGCGGTATAGAAGTAGTCAACTCAAAAGTCACTGTTTAACTTCAGTTCTGTTTGTCGTTTACTTGGGAGGGACGGGATCTGCACCTGCTACTAAAAGTTTGCACATTTGATAAACACGAACAATTGCTGCCTGTAACAATTGCCACTGCGATAATGGCAAGAGCGCTATGTTTTTTGTTAAAATTTACAACCACAAGGTAAAAAAAAAACAACCCAGTGGACTGAGGCAGCAGGTAGAGTTTATCGGCGGTTACTTACAAGTTATTATCCGTTTTTCGCTTCTTCCAAAGGGCGTTATCAGTTCAGGCTTTATGACGCTTCTATTCTCAGTCAATAGATACGCCCACACAATTGATTTTGATGTTTTTCGCGCAACGCATACTGCAGTCGTGCTAGCGCACCGCTGTTGCTCTGTCGCTAAGAGCAGCTACATAACGGCTTGTCCAAAACGAATGCAGTGCGCCAAAAACATTATGCTATCATATTGGTTCAGTAAGCGTACGAATTGACGTGTCTATGTTCTCGCATAAGAGCCAGTGAAGAGCTGGCGAGTGCGACCAGCGGCTGTCGGTGAAGGAAGGCGTACGTTTGGTGGAAGTGTTGCAAGCGCGTCGCATCGATGTTTGTCGCTTCTTGCGTGGACACCGTACCCAATAAAAAAAGGCTTCATTTAGAAAAAATGATGCCGCAGCTGTGCTGTATTGCCGTTTTTACTAGTCAAAATCGTGTATTCTGAAACCCAAAAACGCCGATAACACTTGTACGGGCTCGGTCGGCGTGAGTTACCTTTGGTGGAAATCATGGCGATAGAACAGAAGGGTGAAAGTCAAACTCAATGGGGCTCAACTTGACGCATGTCGAAAGTGAAAGTTTATGCACATTCGCATGCACTTTGTTAGCTTGAAGGTACAGCTCAAACAATAGAGTGTGCAAGAATTACCGGAGTTGCGCATGGCGACATCAAGTGACCGCTGTGTTCTTCTCTAACATTGAAAGGGGCAATTGTGAACTGGAGCCCATTTATTTGTCGACAACTGCTCGCCGATGTAAAACATTTGTTGTCATGTTCACAGTGGCAACTCTAGTCTTCTAAACATCACAACAAAAAACACATCGCGGATCTCAAATTGATGTAAGTAGGTGCGTGAAATGTAATCATACTCCCAGCCGTATATTCTATGTTCCACAAAAATTGAAGCGTTGTTGACACCACAGGAATAAAAAAAACGTGTTAGACAGCATAATGAGCAGCGTTGGTTTCTTTTGACCGTAAAGATATATCTCTGCGCATTCAAGAATGAAGCACTACAACTAAGTGATTTCACATACTTTTAGTGCTTTTCATTATACCACCGTCATCCACCAAGCTTCCATCATGCTACCGTCATTCACCTTGTTCACCAAGCCTTCCACCAAACGCGTTTTGCCTCGCCACCATAAGCCGGTATTTTCCACTATCACCACCACTGGCTCGCCACCACCACCACCATATGCCACCATTTTTTCCACTCTAGTCGTCATCAGCCGGCATTTTCCACCGTCACCACCATTGGCTCGCCACTAACACCACCATCTGCCACCATTTTTTCCACTCTAGCCGCCATAAGCCATTATGCCCACTACAGTTCCCACCTTATCTACTATTCTCTCCACCATATTCAGCAACGATTCAAGCATCCACCAACCCAGGATTTTCAATAGGGATAGATGCTCGTAGTTCCTGCAGAACGCAGAAAATGCTTCGCATTTAAAATTGGTAGGGCATGACATTAGTTAATGGCAAACATAAGTTGCAGTTGATAAAATACTATCACATTGTGCATTCCATGTGTACCATTTTACCGAGAGCGAGTTGTTGGTGCTCTCCTGTGCACTTGTTGGCTTGGCATATGCCAAAATCAGTATGGTGTGACATCACTGCAGGAGAAACAAGAATTGTAGGAATAACTAGCATAGCATTTCTCGTGTTATACATCATTGCATTCGCGACAAGATGTCACCGTGAAGTCATTGTCGTCGTTTATAGATGATTAAATGCACATCCATGATGTCCGTGTCTGAGAAGCAAAAATGACAGGCCGTGATGTCTGGGTGCTTTTTGTGCAAAAGCAACTATATGATTACGAAGCAGTGGAAGGCTCCGGGTATTTAGACCAGCTTGTTTTTTTTTAGTGCTCTGACAACGCCCTTGACACGGGCATCTCTTCATTCACCTCCACTGAAGTACGATTGCCGTGGCCGGCACTGAAGACACGACACTCGGGTGACAAGCTTAACACGTAACCACCGTAGCAGCTTGGCGGAGTCGAATGACAGGCGCGGCGTGAATGCTCATTAAATGCAAGTGATTCATGAATAACGCTACTGACGTGTTGCGCGCGTCCTGAAGCCGTCGTACTTGCTTCATTATCCTTGTGTAATCCATAACGTATGTACTTGCCTGTAGGTTGCTTATGAATGATTTGTAGGATATCAAAACATTGCGAATTGTGATGTGTCTGACTTTTCAATGATGATAGTGACAGTTGCGTTCGCCATTTACGTATATGTGTTTCCTATTGGCGATGGCGATGATTTCTTCTTTTAAGCATACCCTTCATCTTTCCCCAATTATTTTTTCATTCGTGGTACGGTTCTTACTGGTATCTAATTACTGGTAGAGGTGTGTTCCTTAAAAGGATTTAGTGCCTTTTTTTTCATACTCACGTTTCATAGAATTATTCTTATTTCAAACATGCAACCCATAACTTTATCCGCCAGATTTCGAAGTCAACACCAAGCTATGTCTTTCTTTATGTGCCCCTTAGTATACCCCCGTGTCATGGAAACAGGTTGCAACGCTGCACTGCTTTATCACTGGCTCATATATACGCAGCTATGCTTTACTATGCGGACGTTCACCAAACATGTTGGCCACCACTACAGGATTAGGAAGGTTCCCTCCCTTAGTAACTCCCCTTCCAGACCCTGTTTCCTGTTCCGGCTACCCTGTCTTTGTTATGAGGCTTAGGGTGCGGCATTATAGTCTTCACTAGGTAAATGTGGATCAGCCGAGAGGCGGGATTGGCTCGGATATGCCAGCTTGAAGTTGGAGGAGGTGGAATCACATATTTCTCTCAGCAGCAGGTATTCTCGTTGGCAGAAGCCTTCAGCTACTTTGCTTTCCGACATAGTGCGCGTTCGTGCCTGTGCGTGTCTGCGCGTGCATTGTGTGGTAGCATTTCTGCGTGGCTGTAGAAGAGGCAAGACCAGACGTACACGTGGGGGGAGGGGAATGGTTACCAGTCCTGGCTGCCTGATAGCTGCCTTCCTTTCTTTGTTATTTGTTTTTTCACGTACCTCAGGGAAATACACAGGACTAAAGAACATCACTACGTACCTAATTACATGCAGTGTATCGGCAACAGTGTGACCTGGAAACTTACACCTAACTGCTGACAAAAAACGGCCTTTGTAGAATACAAACTGAAGTTGCACTGTTGGACCGATTCGGTTAGCATCGACAACTGAGGAACGCGTCATCATCGTCAGCGACCGAGTTAAATGATGCAAACGCGATGCACGCGCATCAAGAACTTCGAATCACAGACATTCCGTTTGCTGCACGTCACATCGATTGGTCTGGGAAATCTACATGTGCTTTGTAATTACCACGCCCTGAGCGGAAAGGCAGTCGTCAACTGCAACTCGTCGCAATACCGTTACGAGGATGTATACGAGTATAGTGGCTGTATACAACTTCACCCTCGGCCATCGTGGGACGGCGCTGGTGGTCCCACGGCTGCTACGACCACCCCGCGGCGAGGTGAAATAACTATATAATCAAATATAGGTTACTGGCTGCCAAAAAAGTATAGTGCCGAGAATAAGCCAGCATCAATGACGATATCCAGCTTAAATGCATACGAGCGTCCCTCGAGCACTCCGTGAGCAGATGTAATGCTAGAACACAAACTTTAAGTGGTGGTTAGAGGGGGGGGGGGGAGTTGGGAATCGCGGTAAGGTTACTAAATACCCGCATGCAGGCACCAACAAAAACTCTAATAATTCACATGTAGTTAGTGAATATCGAAATGTACTAGAAAAAGTAATGAAATATGTTATTTTACGAGAGAGTCTTCTCTTAAGAAGTGTCCTCGAACGCAACACTTTGAGAGGTGCAGAGCTCTTTAATGCTAATTAAAGATGAACGTTTCAACAGCGGTCGATTTTTCCTGAGTGTATGTGAGAAAACATAAATCCACCGAATTATAATTTTTTAACATGCACTTTGCCACTGAGATTTACGCTTAAAGCCGCCATAAATAAATAAGTCAGAAAAAGGCATTCTCTTTCTTTTTATGAATAAGAATGCCATAAAAATAGAAAATGTTGAAATCTTGCGACCATTATAGTAGTCTAACCCCTGTCTAGATAATTATCGATGCATAAAACATGCTCGCGTTGATTAGCTGATCATCATCATTTATTCACCTTAGAGGCCCTTTTCAGGGTGATGCATAACAAGGGTAGGAAACAAAAGTATCGATGACTGCATGCCATTATAATACAAAGATAAAGAAGCCACGAGATAAAAAAAATAAAGGCTGGAAAAGTACTGTAAATAGGTTATAATTCGAAAAACAAAACATAATCAATAAAACGGGAAGAAGAAATTGCTAAAACGGCGTCAAAAAGTACACTACATGAAATAACAGAGAACATCGGCAAATAAGAGATAAAAAATGCAGCCGTGTTTAGCGGCTGCATTTCATGCAGCCGCTAAACACGGCTGCATGAAAGAGGAGGACGAAGTGAGTTTCGTTTGATGCTGGACTGGCGCCATCTTGCTCGTCGAGGTCTGTGCGTTCTAAATATATTAATAAAGAGTTACTCGTAACATTATCACAGCATTATCACCGGGTGAATGATGATGAGTGCGACGAAGCTCCGGAAGAAATCATCGGTTAACAGCGAAACTCTTCCGTGCGATTCGTTCAACACTTATTTATTTATTTATTTACAGAGTCCCTACATCGCCATATAGCAATACGTAGGGTGGGGGGGGGGCAAACAACTATTAGTACAAAGGAAACCGTAGCAAAATACATAAACGCACATACAAAAAATTGGCAGATCCCTCGTACAGTGGGAATCGATGATATGCGAAGCACGAATGAGAATGTAAATGTCACTTTATAATCAGCACAATGCTACGAGGTGGAGGTAAATTATGCCGTACAAGACTTCCACCTCATTATTATCATATTTGGACGTGCCATTTACCTTCACCATCTATTCACATCACGTGATACCACATTTAGTATACGTAGAGCTAGCAATACGCCCGCGAGCACGCTATGAGCGTGTTATGTTGCCATGTTTTCATATGACGCGCGTGTCGGGATTATAATGTTTGCACCAGTCTTATATTTCGGCATTCATTGACTTCACGTAACGCCGGATTTGGTATACTTGTAGCTAGCAAAACGGCCGCGAGCGCATCATGGAGGGCCCATTATACTCCAATGTAGCATTGACGCACTCGCACGCCTGGCCCAGCGACGCTACGTTAGCAAAACGCGAGCACTCTATAGTATGACGCCAGGCGCGACCAGCGTCCGTCGGCGCGGCCCGAAGGTGGCCGGCGTGAATGGCGACATGCTGCATTTCGCGCCGATGCGTTACCAAGACAAAAGCCCGCGAGGCGGCTGAGGAGCTTGGAATCTCAGTCCCCACGTGGGAGCTGCCCGCAGCACAGTGATCTGTGTTTTGGAGGACCAAATAAAAGTTTATCCAATCCAATCCAATTACCGAGACAACACTGTGTCTCCCTCTTTTTGTGGCGGAGGGACGCTGGACGCGCGTAAATGCGCATGCGTCAAAGCAACACAGTGCGGCGCGCGCCTGTGAGTATGCATAGCAGGACCGGCTCATGGCGTGGTGACGCCGCCGTGACGCGACGAAATGAACACCGGTGAGCACGGGCACCGCGTCACGTCGAAATGTATTGGCACCTTGAATGTGGCATATAGTCATGTTCTCACATGACACGCACATTGTGATTATCACGTTAGAACCAGTAAGATACTTTTGTCATTCAATCGCGTCACGCAATACCAAATTTGGCATATGTGAAGCTAGTGAAACGGCCGCGAGCGCATCATGAGCGTGGCAGTACTCATGTTGTCACATAACACGCATGTCGTGATTATCATGTTTGTATGTGTCATTTGCCTATTTCATCCGTTCGCGTTATCCCGAGTTTGGTACACGTGAATCTAGCAAGAAAGTCCGCGAGCTCCTCATGACCTTAGCATGCAAGTCATGTTGTGACATGACATGCATCTCATGTTAATCATGTTTGCACCAGTATCATACCTTCGTCATCCATTCACGTCCCATAACACCAAATTTGGTATAAGTGAAGCTAGCAATACAGCCGACAGCGTATCATGAGCGTGGCATGTAGTCATATTGTTACATGACACGCATCTAAGGATTATCATGTTTGCACCAGTGTCATACCTTCGTCGTCCATTCACGCGCCGTAATACCCAATTTAGTATATGTTACGCTAGCGAAACTGCAGCGAGTGCATCATGAACGTGTAACGTAGTCATGTTTTCACATCACACGCATGTCATAATTTTCATGTTAGGGTCTGTCTTTTGTGTTCGCCTTGCAATCATGTCATACCATAGCAGTTCTGCAACATGCCCTGTGAAGGAAAACACCGCAAGAGATGCAGGACCATGAAACGTAAATCATGACATTCATGACATACACCTCAAAGTTTTCATGTTATGACACTTAAAATATGTTCTTCATATAGCCATGTTATGCCATACCACGTTTAGTATCGATACCATTATCGAAACGGCGAGGGGATCTAAAGGTAGTAGGCAGCTAGATAGATAGATAGATAGATAGATAGATAGATAGATAGATAGATAGATAGATAGATAGATAGATAGATAGATAGATAGATAGATAGATAGATACGCTTAAAGTCGCCGAAGTTTGCTAAGAAATGCTTCGCTTTCAAAAAACCTTCGTCACATTTATCAGAACATAACATTGCTAAAAGTGAAAACACTCCAAGCGTGCGCCAACAGTGAGCGAGTTTTATTGCACCATGCCCCCTAGCGTACGTCGCCAAACAATTACCTTCCACCAATTAGACGCGCCATACGAGACATCATTTCTATTAACGTCTCGCTTCTTTTATCATCAACTACAAGTACCGCCATCTAGTTTTATGACATCTTGCATCTTTTTATCAACTACAAGTACATCCATTTAGTGAAAACTCGAAGAATTAAAGTCGAGGTGGCTACCTACTACAACTACTTACATCGGGGATGAATGACTCGTGCCGCAAGAAGCTTCGCCCCTTAAAAAACATGAAACTATGTTCCTAAATTTGTCAGAGTGCTCTTTTAGCCCTGTAGGCCGCGAAATTAGCCGACTCGTTTCTCACACAGAGTGTGTTGTTCTCGCTTTCGCAGGCAACGGGAGAGGCCACGGTCTCCGGGCAGGGTCTTCCTTCCTATGCAACCTGTGAAGAGAGACAATATGAAAAGAAGAGAAAGTTTTTGCGCTTCCTGGAAGCTCTGGAAGCGCAGGGACGACCTGCGTATGTGGAGAACCTCTCGCTCTCTATCGGTGGGCTGTTCAATAAATAAGTCTTCGAGTAGAACGCGTTTTAAGATTTGTAGAAGTCGGTAGGAAGGATTTGTTGAAGGCTTTTGTGGTGCCTTGCAAGCGTTGTACACTTAGAGGATTAAGCAGGTGGTGTGAAGAGCAGTAGGGTGGAAGCAAGGTACTGTTTCTGAGATTGAAGGAATTTATAACGCAGGTTGTGTAAGAAGGAAAGTTCTAAAATCTTACAATAGAATTTTAGACTAGATATGCTTTGGAATTTATTTATTACTGCTATAGCAATTATATGGACAGTCTCGACTTGCTCTCGCCGTCGTCACCGCCACCACCACCGCCGTCATTCAGGTATATGTATATATATGTATTTAGATACTGGGAAGGATGCGCTAGCCTCCTATTACTGCGGAGCGAACATCGCCTTTTCGGCCGGGGTCCTCTGCACACGCGCTTATCTAGTGAGCGAACAAGCGGGGGGGGGGGGCACTTATGGTGGCCACATTATCGCGGCAACGATCAGCATACTCTTTGTGCCCCCCCCCCCCCCCCCGGCACGCGGGAGCTTCTATGGGCGGCTGTCTTAACAAAAAAAAATGGTGCCAAAGTGTGCCTGGAGCGGCCGTTTTCTCATACACCAGCGTTTCGAAGAGCTACGCGACATCGAATCTCAATGAGTTGAGTACCAGCCTCACTTTGTATAACATGGTAATTTGTCACTATCGTATTCATTGCTTTGCTCTTTTGGCGAAACTGTGACTTTTTATTAGATACCGCAATCACAATTCAGGTATGTTAGTGAGATTGTACATGATGTTCGCAGTGAGCAAAATGGGAAGTGCAGGGGCGTTTAATATAAATGGGTTATATCATGTGTATAGGGCAGAGACATACTTCCGTAGGCAAAAAACATGCAATAAAAGGCATAAAAACAAGATTGCATATATAGTACAATTCAGATGGTCGGAACACCTTCTGATTCCAATGAAAATAATGCCAACGAGGGTGCTGACAGACAAGATGATTTTATGTAAGTGATACTTGAGGACTGGTCATTGTTTTAGGAATAAAACGTGTTGCATGATGCTGCACTGCTTCGAGCGAATTCATAAGACAAGAAGCTTCATGGGGGTTCCAAATTACTAAGACACAGAAAAACACAAAGAAACGGTGATGGGGTGATAATCTTCCACTGCCTTCGGTGATGCATCGCAACGTCTATTGCGGTCTAGCGAAATAAAGAAAAGTAGTTGTGTAATACGAACTGCGACAAGTTTTTTTTGCAATTTTTTTTCACATCTCCTCAGCGGAGCCCCATTAAATATTCAATCAGTAAAGTAGAATGCATAAAGTCTAATGCGCCATTGTTTTGAGGCACCTACTGGTTATGCAAGTGCAATGTTCAACCAGGCACTGTTCAACTGAACCTAATGTATGTTTTTTTACTAATATATTTCTCTAATTACAGATTTTTTAGAAGCATATAGCTGATAGATTTTCTCGAAGTTTCACATACTGAGTAAGTTGGGATTGCACAGCTTGGTTCATTTCGAGAGAGATTATATAGACACTTTAAGTAAATTTCTGCCATCGCAATTATGATTAGTAAAATAACACAGGTGCCATAATATCTCCTTTACTACGTACACCAGGTTTTATCCAGTGGGAGGGGCTGGAAGCATGAGAGGTTTAACTAAGCAGAACGATTGCCTCATTCTAGTTGTATACTCATATGCATACGTTTACTAGACTGAAAAAAGCCTTGAATGAAGTACTCAGTGCGTGGGTATGATGGTATGTCACTTCTCCGGAGGCGAATATTTACTGCAAATATCAAAATGTCACATTTAATTACCAGTGAATGGCAAACAAGCTTTATTCGCCTTTTACCAAGCACACGTTACGCCATGATTTTTTGCTGGTTAACCTATTTACCTAGAAACTTGTCATCATATTGGTATATTAGTACTAAAAAAACTTAGATAATTACGTGCTATACCTCTGGAATAATTTGTTGACTTCTGTGGTCCCATCATCTTGCGCAAGAAACCGCGATCCGCGCACGCGTGCGTGCTCGTGTGTGCGTTTGTTTGTGTGTGTGAGAGAGAGTCTGTGTTTGAAGGTATACAAATCTTAGCACGCTCTGTCAGCGCAGAAGTATTGTTGAATAATGACGCCCATTTACTCAATTTACTCACACATTAGGCGCACGTGAGTTGTCACGAATTTCGACCGACTGATAGCTAATGACACTAGTTTTGACAAACATTGTCTGAATTACGAGTGATGTTTGCTACAATTGATTAAAAACTGCTAATATTCACAAATGATCACTTACCATTGGCAACGTTGGCGAGTATTTGTATATGTTATATCGTGCAACCTTAATATGGTAAATGTTGGTCAATGTCTATGAGAAAGTTGCAACATCAATATAATTTGATCCTCACGTGTGACTATCCAGGAAGAACCTAAGTCTGCTGGGCCTGCATTTTCGCTGAACAAAGACCGAAATAAAGATCACTAATTTATCTAATTGTAATTGTCTTTACCATTGCCCTAGGGTCAGTTCTATGCTCACTTCTTTGAGACCATGGTGAATTTTAAACAAACCTTCAGAGCGTGTTTTCACTTTTAGGCTCTTACGCACCTGGAAAATATTTCACACACAATCACTGATTGAGGTAAGAAATTAAGCGCAGTAGTGAGGCGCTTTGCTTTTATGACCAAATGTATTTAGCATAACATTTGCGAAGTTGGTTGCAGAAGTTGGTTGCAGTTGGCGAAGTTGGTTGCAGAATATTCTGAGAGATTCACGAAGTAGGCGTAATCTTAACAAAACGATCTACTACAGCCTCGAAGCTTCTCTAACGCCGTAGGCGCGCTTTGCGCTAAATATAGTGTAACATGACAATAACAAAACTTGAAGAGACGAACGTACAATTATGGTGTGTGGATTGGAAGCACAAATTGCAGTCAGTAAACTTCGAATTTCATTCTATAGAGAATCATGCCAAGGACACTGCTTAGATAAGCAAATGTGACCTCCTTGGAAAATATATCACACAAGTTTTTGACGGAGTGCTTCTTTAGCGCAAACGTAACCCTATAGTTCACGCATCAAGGTCGCTTTTGGAAATATGATGGTGACACAGGCTTGAAACATCAATAAAGACGGAAAGTGTGTGTTTCGAACTGGATTGAGAAGGTCGTTAAAGAAACCAGGTTTTTTTTTTTTCACTCACTACTCGCATTGATAATTTCATACGCATCTTGCGCACGTGGACGTCCCTCAAATATGGTACAATTTTTATTTCCGAACATGTAACGAGCATTTCAGCGCCCATTTCTGGGACACGGAATGAGGAGCATTTTTCCTCCTTACATTCGGCAACCTGGCTTTCTGTTTTAAATGCGAAGCATATATTAGTGAAGTTCGGTGACATTGGGCGTATCTATCTATCTATCTAGCCGCCTACGACTCTTAGCTCTCCTCGCCAATTCGTATATGGTTACAATACCAAACTTGGTATGCAATATCATGACTATATGAAAAACATAATTGACTAGTCATACATGAAAATCATGAAAAATATGTCATGAATGTCAAGATTTACAGTTCATGGTCCTGCTGCTCTTGCGGTGGTTTAGTTCACATGGCATGTTGCAAAACTCGTAGGGTATGGCATGATTGCATGGCGAACACAAGGGAAAAAACCTAACATGAAAATCATAGAATGCGTGGCATACATGCGTGTCATGTAACAACATTGCTACATGCCACACTAATGATACACTCGCGGCCGTTTCGCTATTTCACATATACCTAATTTGGTATTAGAGTACGTGAATGGATGACGAAGGTACGTGACTGCAGGGTGCAAACATGATAATCATGAGATGGGTGTCATGTAACAGAACGGCTACATGCCATGCCCATGATGTGCTACAGGCCGTTTCGCAAGCTGCACTTATGCCAAACTTGGTATAATAGGACGTGAATGGATGATGAAGTCACGATGCTGGTGCGAACATAATAGACATGAGATGCGTGTCGTGTAACAACATTACTACATGCTACACTCATAATGCGCTGCAGCCATCTCGCTAGCTTCACTTGTACGAAAATAGGTATTACGGTACGTGAATGGATGACAAATGTATGTGACTGGTGCAAACAAGATAATCATGAGATGCGTGTCATATAAAAACATGACTACATGCTCCGCTCATGATGCGCTCGCGGCCGTTTCGCTAGCTTCACATGTACTAAATTCGGTATTACGTGACGCGAACGGACGGCATCGGTAAATTACACGTCCAAACATGATGATCATGACATGCGTGTCATGTAAAAACATGACTACATCCCACACTCATGATGCACTGGCGGCCGTTTCGCTAGCTTCACATATGCCAAATTAACTATTACCTCACGCAATGGAAGGCGAAGGTATGTGACTGGTTCAAACATGACAATCTTAAAATGCGTGTCATGCAAGAACACGACTACATGCCAGAATGAGGGCGCCAATACATTTCAACGTGACGCGGTGCGCGTGCTCACCGGCAATCATTTCGTCGCGTCACGGCGGCGTTGCCACGCCAGGGTAGGCTACGAGTGCACGACGAGAGCCTACGCGCGTCGCATCGGCTCTCACTCTATTCGTGAGGACCGGTGGAAACCTGCTTCACACTTCATCAAGGTTGATGTTATCTTCTTTTTAACATTGTTCTGCACTAGAAGTCACCGCTCTCATCCAGGTGGGCCAATTTTGGGGCATTTTATGTCCACATGTTGACCTGATCTCGTGGGAGCTACGCTCGCCCGACCGAGCGTTGCACCGAACACTGCGTCGGAACTTCTCCGTGGCCGCAGCCACAGATGGCGGCCACCACTTTCCGTGGATATGATCCAACGACGTTGGCGTGGAAACGAATTTCTACCCTAGTGCCCGAAAACTCCGTTCCACCAACGGATATCGTGGATGAGGGACTGTTCATCATGGTGGCCCTCCACAAGCGTCGCCAGCGATCAAAAGCTACCAAGTCCTCGGCTACCAATAAGGCCGCGTCCGCGAACACACCAACCATAAACAATTGATCCCGTGTATCGTGGCGGTCTACCGCTATGCTCCGCATTGCTGCAGAAGAGTTCACCATCGTGCTGAATCCTCCTGTCACGGTGGATCTCAAAGCTACTTTTCAACCAAGTGAACTAGGCGCCAAGCTCAACTCATACGTGAACGCAACCTCGAGTGACTCTATCAGTGTGTGGCCCATGTGGGACCCAAAATTTCATTTTTGTCTCAACTTAAAGCAGCAACTCTGCGAACCTTCTCTCTCGATAATTCTCACTCGAAATATCACAAGGTCCCCTAGCAATGATCGGCCACACCAAGATCAGTGGGAAAGTGTGCTCTGGCGTCATTACGGTGCGCGACCAGCAGATCTCCGCTGCCTTGAAAGCAAAGATCCATTGGCGTGGTGGAAGCATCGCTTTCATCAGAAAGCTTGGCAAGACTTTGGTTGCCCTTATAACTTTCTAGGGCTGCCGTGTGCCACGTTTTAGGCACTACAACAGCGTTGTGACACAAGTACGCGAATATAAACGCATCATTACAGCCTGCTACCACTGTGGTACGGTGGGCTACCGGATGGAGCTGTGTCCCCAACCGAAAGACCAACGCTGCGGCCGGTGTGGTAAAGTCGTGGGTGCTTCTGAGGAGGAGATGGCACCGCGCTAGTGCAAGCCATCGTGCCTGGTGTGCGGTGAGGGACACGTTACCGGATCCCAGGCCTGCAAAGCAAGGTTTCGCTGCCTGCAGCAGCCGGGTGGGCATCATGGCAGTCTCGGCTCATCGAAGCAGTGGTCAACGCCGAAGACACCTGGCGTCGTGCCAAAGGATGTCAGCCGGGAGCCACTAACCAAGCCACGAAGAACCCTGCTACAGGAAGGACCAGTCAACAAGCACCACTTCCGCCTAAGACACCATCACAGCAAACGTCTTCCAGAGCACCTGACCAGGGTGCCCCGTGCTCCAATCTGGGGACTTCCCACCTCTTACTGATCCCAGCGCCAGTAAGCGGCCGAACAAGAAAACTGCTTCTCAGGAGGAGGCAGCCCTCACGGGGTGAGGGCTGCCTCCTCCTCCTCCTTTTGCTTTTCCTTCCACGCCTCCTCTCCCGAATTCCTCGAGCTCAAACAAGAGCTTGCTGTGCTGCGGGCACGAAACGCGCAGCTTCAAGCCAAAACTGCTGCCTTGGAGACAGGTAGTCCACCAGTCTCTCCCGCGTCACTTCTCACCAATATTGCCATTCCTGCTCCAGAACCGATGCCCATGTGCACCATTCCTTCCGTCTCGGAGCTTTCTAACACTGGAAAGCCATTTCAGGCTATTGAAAATACTATAATCGCTTTATTGACACAACTCACCACCATTCGCAAAAGCCTGGAAACTCTTTCCAACACTGTAACACTGTTACCCAAGAGGTGATGAGTAACATTAAAACTTAGCTCCATGGCGTAAATGCTCGAAGCCGAAAAGCTAATCCCCTGAAGGACGTTCATCGCTCCTTTAAGTTTTCACACGCCATCAACCTCGCTGAAAGCTCCGAAGAACCCTAGCTCCCACTTGCACTGGGCGCCAAGGGAGGGGTAGAGTTCCTCCCAGCCACCCCGAATTCTCATTATTGCAACTCATCTTCACTGCTCCACATCGCCACATTGAAAATATCAGTTATTCTCTTTAATTCAATGGAACTATGGAGTCTTCAAAGGCAAGGCCAAACGGGCCCATTACCGCCTCTATCTTGAAACATTTGAGCACCCGTGCGCCGTCATTGCCCTTCAAGAGCCCGGCAATGCCGTGCGCCTCTCAGGTTACAACACTTTTCAACGGAACCCATTCACCTGCCTTCTTGTTCATAAAACCTTAACTACTCAAGAGGTCGGCCTCGAAATTTCTATACCATACTCGAACACTATGGTAATGGTTCTTCCCCTGCGCAGAACCGACTTCCGACTTCCCAGTGCACAGCCTCAATAGTTATTGCAAACCTAAACTCAAAAACCCCACATTCGCTGACATCTTCAGCAGGGCACTGAAGTTCGCCGAGCCCCTTCATGGTGGTCTAGTGGCTAAGGTACTCGGCTGCTGACCCACAGATCGTGGGATCAAATCCGGGCTGCGGCGGCTGCATTTCCGATGGAGGCGGAAATGGTGTAGGCCCGTGTGTTCAGATTTGGGCGCACGGTAAAGAACCCCAGGTGGTCGCAATTTTCGGAGCCCTCCACTATGGCGTCTCTCATAATCATATGGTGGTTTTGGGACGTTAAACTCCACAAATCATGAAGTTCGCCGAGCATGGCCTCCTTTTAATAGTGGTGACTTCAACGCCCCTAGCAGGCTTCGCGGCTATCGCAAGGAAGAGGCGCGTGGAAGGCAACTTGCGGAGCTAACTTCCACGCTGGGAACGACTCTTGAAACACATCCCGCGACACCAACTCGTGCAGGTAACTCTGTCAGCCGGGACACCTGCCCTGACCTAGCATTCACAAAAAACGTCAGACACCCAGACTGGTTCAATACTGAGGAAACTCTCGCTGGTGACCACTGCAATCTCAACACTACAATTTCTACACGACCCCTACAACGTCCATCGCACAGGCTCACCTACTAAACTGGGAAGCCTTCCGACAGTCCTTACCTGACTCTCCCATCCTGGAGATCGGTTATTCCCAGTGGGCTCACTCTGTGCTCGAAACACTAAGAAAACACAAGACCAAATTACAACTCACGGATAGTCATCCGGATGTCGATAACCATCTCCTTCATCTTTGGGAGGCCCGTCGCAGCCTCACAAAGAGATGGCGCCGACAAAAACACAACCGCAAACTCCCCATGCGGATACTGGATCTCACACAGAAGGCGGCCGAATACGCTGCCCAGCTCGCCGACTCAAATAGGGTAGATCGCTGTAACACTGCCAGCAGGCAAAGTCCAGTTGCAATACGAAACTCTTTCGCAGTCTGATTGATCCCACTAAAACGGGAGGTGAAACGCAAAGACAACCGCACCGAGTCTTTCACAATTTCCACGGCTCCAGAACACAACTAGCCCTATCACTACGGGACCGATATCTTTGCACTCAGCAGACACGCGAGGCTCCGCTTTGCAGGCAGAGAGAACATGGCCCTGGATGCTCCTTTCCCGTTACACGACCTTCGCGCCACTCTTGCCAAAATGAGGCGAGGTACGGCTCCCGGGCGAGGCAAAATTACCGTTAAAATTCTGGCAAATCTACCCGACGCAGCGCAACAGTCGCTTCTTGACTATAATAATGCGATCTGGTTCGGAAAAACGCCCCCCCCCCCCCGCTAGACTGGAAAGCGTCTCTAGTAACCTTTATTCCAAAGCCAGGAAAACCGTTCAACCATGTGAATCTTAGACCCATTTCTCTCACTTCCTGCGCGGGGAAGCTAATGAAAACTATGGTCAGGGTTCGTGTCTCTACCTTCTTGGAAGAGCGCCACATTTTTGGCGATTTTATGTATGGCTTCAGGCCCAAGAAATCTTCACAGGACATACTCCTACAACTACACCACAAAGTACTTAATACCCCACAATGACAAGATCATTCTAGTGCTTGACCTTAAAGGAGCCTTCTATAACGTCAAGCACGAGGTAATCTTAGCTCACCTAAGTGCCACCAACTGCGGCGAGCGCACCTTCAACAACATCCGAAACTTTCTTACTGACAGAGCTGCGTACATTTGCTCCAAGGATCAGGAATACGGCCCCTATCCCCTGGGCGCGCGAGGCACACCACAGGGCGCTGTGTTGTCGCCTCTGCTGTTCAACTTAGCTATGGCACAGCTCCCAGCCCACTTGGCTGCTGTCGACGGGGTAAAGCATGCGCTTTATTCCAACGACATCACTCTGTCGGCCACAGAAGGATGTCTGGGCAGCTTAGAGGACAGCCTGCAAACCGCAGCCCATATAGTGGACGAATATGCGGCATACTGCGGCCTCCAGTGTTCCCCATTGAAGTCCGAATTCGTGCACCTTCGGCCGTCGGTAAAGTACACTTCGTCCATGAACGTTTCCCTGCATAGTGGGCCTATTAATGAGGCACAGGAGATTCGTGTCCTTGGACTCCACATTCACAAACACCGCAGGGTCGAGACAACCCTTCACAAGCTGCGTAAGTTTGGAGAACAGGTGGGCCGCATGGTCCGCCGATTCTGCAACAAGCGCGGAGGTCTCAAAAGCAAGGATGCGCTTTGTCTCGGACATGCTTTTGTCAGTATCTTGTATGCGACTTCGTACCTGCACTTAAGGAATTCTGATGAAGATTCCTTGGAGGTCACCCTTCGCAAAATTGTCAAGAGAGCCCTAGATCTTCCGATTACTACTTTCAATGCAAAACTTCTTGCGTTGGGAGTGATAAACACCTATCGGGAGCTCGGGGAGGCTCACCTAACAAAGCAATACACGTGTCTGGTGCAGACCCCGTCAAGCAGACGACTACTAGATCGCCTACACATTCGGCATGAATTTTACACAGATGAGCGGGTACGAGTGCCCGAACATTGGAAATACGAGATTCATGTTCGACTCCTCCCCACCAATATGTCACGTGAGTCTAACGCTGGTAGTCGAGAGGCGCAGACTCTTGCTCTCCGGCACCAATTCGGCTCTAAAGAAAAAGTATTTAACACGGACATCATCGGCCCTTACAGCGGTGGTTGGTATACGACCGCCGCTGGTCGTATACCAACGTGCCTGTGGTCGTATACCACAGGCAGGTGGATGGTCTGTCCTTCCACGCAACCAGTTCACCCATGCTGAAGATGTGTCCTTATCTGTGGCTATATCACACAACAGTTCTCAAATTATATTATCAGACTCCAAAGGAGCTTGACGAAATTTTCAACTGGGATGGATCCCACCCCTAGCTGACAAAACTCTCAAATCTTGTCCGCGAGTAGGTTATCCCTCTACGCGTTCAATAATCTGGACTCCTGGCCATCAGAGCCTCGCAGGCAATGAGGCGGCGCACGCTGCCGCCCGCGCACTCATTCCTCGGACCACTACCTCGCCCACCGATGACCCCTGTGTTCCAGAAGAAAACCCTCCTCTCCTAACTTATGGCGAGATAATTACCTATTACCGGGACTCCCACTGCCGTTTTCCTCCGCCCTGCAAATGACTCAAGAAGGCGGACGAGAGAATTCTTCTCCGGCTATGTACGAATACTTTACTGTGCCCGGCAGTGCTTAAACACTTTGACTCTTCCTCTTCTGGCATCTGCCAGTTGTGCAGAGGTGGCTGACACCTACCACATGGTATGGGCATGTCAGCTCAATCCTTCTTTACCCCCGAACCCAAATCCAACAAGAGATGACTGGGAGGCGGCTCTGCTCGATTGGCAGGATCTTGTGGGCCAACGAGCCATGTTACAGCGTGCCAGGACTGCGGCCACGGCCAATGGGGCCCCTGACTAGGAAATCCACCTAGTACTGCAGGAAGGCTGACCCACTAGAGGCTGGTCTCCCTAGCAACCTCTGTTTCTTTTCATAAATGAATGTTTACTACAACTACTTGCCACGCCAGGCGGTGGTCCCGCCATATACTCACAGGCGCACGCCGCCCTGCGTTGCTTTGACGCATGTGTGTCTCAGCGCGTCCGCTGTTCCTCCGTCACAAAAAGAGGGAGACGCAGCATTGTCTGGGTAACGCATCAGCACGAAATGCAGCATGTCGCATTTCGTGTGGGTTGCCGTCGGGCCGGGCTGACGGACGCTGGTAGCGCCTTTAGTGAAACTATAGAGTGTTCACCTTATGCTAACGTAGCGTTGCTGTGCCCACCGTAAGCGCGCGTCAACGCAACATCACAGTATAGTGGACTCTTCATGATAATGGCCGTTTGCTTCATGGTCATGGCCGTTTTGCTAGCTCCGTATATACCAAAGTCGGTGTTACGTGACGTCAATGAGTGACGATATATATGACTGGTGCAAACGCGATAAACTTGACACGCGATAGTGATATTCTCTTCCTAGTGAATACTTCAAACGCTCGGTGTATCAAATCTTTTCGAACTTGCTATGAACCCACTACGTGGCCTTAAAGGTACTGCAATGTTTGTGCCTTTTGTTTTGTGTGACTGGCTCTAAATTGTGAAACAATATAGTAATTCTATGTTCTAACACCCAACGGCAACACACGCTTGTACCACGCCTTATTACAGAAATATTTCAGGTTATATTGTCAGGCATGTATAAAGGACGCGTGTGTTTGTACGGCATAGAGGTTACATTTACTGCATTTCAAAGCAGAGAAACTAATTTTCACGGTATTGACGAGCAGAGGTGTGGCTGTGTATACATGTTAACAAAAAAAAAGAAGCGTGGCTGTGTGGTAGAACCCCAGCTTAGCATGCGATCCAGCGGGTTTGATCCCCATTCAGGCCCACAATTTTTCATCTCGCTTTCACCTTGCTCGATCTTTAGGTCATGCAAGGACCACACTTTTTCGCTCACAACCAACGACGCCGACTCCAAAATTTCATCGAAACGAGCTCTTTGATGCTATTGCGTTAAAACATGGAAATTATGATTATTAGAGTAGGGAAGTTGGGCCAGCTGGAACACATACATGAGTGCACGTGCAGTGTCCTGGTTATCTTCGTAGTTGCGTAGGCGAAACAGTCGTTGTTTCAGCTCTACGCAGAGTCTGATATGAAGCGCCCATTTCGTGGCATGCTTGCCTACTATTTAGCTAGTTCTAAACCAAACAAACTTTTGAAATTGGGCCGTAGAGTATTCGAGCCCACTTTACATCAAGTGAGATAACGGATATTTTATCGTTGCCAGTGGCTTAAGCAACCAACCATGCAGCTATAGGCGCCGTGGTGTGGTTCAATACGGCACGTCTCTGTTCTTCTGTGCTTTTGCAGTGAGCGAACCTGCGTGCAATTGTGAATCCCTCTATTTACTATAGCTGGTATATGCCAGTAACGAGCATCGTTTCCGGTGTTAACAGAGGAAAAGTGCACTGCTTAACGACGCGGTGCGATGATTTTCTTTTTCGTGCAGTTATGTCGACATCGTTCTCGTTTGTCGATCGATCGTTTCAAGCAGCTGTATCGTGATAAATGCTACACTGTATATCATACCTATGATTATAGTTCAAACTTTGCTGCCATTACAGACTGTCACCACGTAGTGACTCTTCCATCTGTGGTCGAGTGAATGAATGCCAGTACAGACTGTCACTACGTTGTGACTCTTCGATCTGTGTTCAAGTGAATGAGTAAAACTCAGAAACGAGGTGAAAAAAAGCCCATAGTGCACTAAATGTCACGGGAGAACCTATTATGTCTGCTGCACATCCGGCGAATTTATATAGACAGTGCTGGAGGTGCCGTTAACAAATTATACCTGGTGTTTCGGCTCAAACTTTCCTTCGAATCGGTGGTGGAGTGTGCGTGCTTTCATCGCCATAGTGCTCGATGCTTTTCGAAATGACGACTGCGGACAGAAGAACAAGGAACTTCATTGTATGCTCAAAGCTTCTTTCCCCCCTAAAGCTATCCTTTTTCTCTAGGTTTTAGCCGTGCTTGAAGTTCGCTTTGAAATAAACGCAACTATGCAAATACTCCACTGCGCCATTTTTATTGGCACACATTATACTCAATAAAAAGAAAGAATGAGAGATGCGGCTTCTTTGGCGAAAAAAAAGTCACAGCTTATTCAAGAAGTGAATCATTATGAGTGGAGCTAGGCGCTTGAGGGTTTTATCGCTAAACCATGAACCATGCGGGACGAGGGTTTTGTCGCTAAACCATGAACCATGCGGGATTATCGCCTACTACATCATCAAGTACGTGACAAACACTGTATATATTTTTACAAGAAATGTTATTATTCGTATATGTCGCTTTTGTTTTTCTTCATTATAACAGCTTTATGGTCAGTGAAGTGGTGGATCGGTAATAGGGTGCAGTGGGTTGTTTGCAAGGACGAAGTAAAGAGCCGTCCGCAAAGGTGAAACATTAGGCGGTCACCTACAGAATCGTCCACTGTTGAAGGGAACACTTGAATACACAGCATCAATAGCCTTGGCCTTCTAAGAGCAAGTGGATTAAGAAACAATCTTCATGCAAGTCAATAGTCTGTCAAGAGGAGTCGGAACTTTTAAGCACCAGTAGCCTTATGCATATCTAAGCCGCTATGATTCCGTAAGATAGCGAAATTTAAACATGCTGCTTACGCAGGTGTGCCCTTTAACAGCGGACCTGTCTGTACATACATTCAAGGTAATGACAAACCCACGCCTTGAGGAGCTTCGCCCCTAAAAGTGAGGCGTACTTTTAGTGAGTCTTGGGATGCAGAAATTAAAGTTCCTGATCTTGTCCTCTATGGCTATCTTTTATATTATAGCTGCTTGTAAGCTGGCCAATTAGCCGTGGAAAGTATAGCTATTACGAGCGTATGAACAGTGCGCTATTCCAAGGTTATAAGAAGCTAAGCGCAATAAGAGGGAGCCTTACACAAGATAGATTGGCGAGCAGCTTTTCAATCCATGGCATAGCCGGCACTATAAAGTGTAAGAAGGAGGTAAGAAAGGCTATACCAGTAGCCGCTTCAATATAAGCTCGCAATAAACAAGTTGTGCTATAAAAACTTTGTGGCTAAGTGGAAGGAAAGGCAAGAAATTTGAGATTCTCTTCTTTTTTTTCCTCTTTTTTTAAGCAGGCGTAAAGCATAGATATGCACTAATCTACACAATTTAATTTCACTTACAAACCTACAAGTAGGAGAGGGAGGGGGGTCAGTTTGGACTTGGCAGTAGCGCGGTCACGGCGGCTGGAAGTCCAATCCACTAACCGACATTCTTCGTTTGCGCACCCCTTTCACTTGCGCCGATTGTTACGGTTACCTGGTATCGACAATCGTGGCGATCGGGGTTTTTCTCTGGATTCTGAACACATCTGCTCGGACTAACGTGTTAATCAACGTAACATACTACATTCTCACGACAATCAACTGGAAACAGCTTCTGCTCTGTCATAGACCACGAGGACACCTACCACAGACGCTACATGGGCCTGAGATCATGAGCCACTAACCGCATTGCGGCAGTGGCGTGGTCACGGCGGCTGGAAGTTCAGTCCGCTGACTCACAATTTTTGTTTGCGCAGTTAGGTTCAGTACTGTTTTGTATCATCGGTTTGCTCTTTTGTTTCCATGGGTGCCGCTGCCAATAGTTCAACTGTTATATTTTTTTTTGCATGATGCACTTCAATGTGGAACTGGAGCCTGAAGTGCAGCAGCTTCACCCAGAAATCACAGCTTCGTGAAAGTGTGTCACTTATAAATAATTTCTACATAGAAATGAATAAAGTAACAAGAGTCTGTCACTGCTGAGAACAAGTCCACACAAAAACTTGATGATCAACTGACTGCTGAAATAGCCAACATAGAACAGCGTTCGCGAAACAACAACATCGAGATAAATGGTGTTGGCCCTAAAAAAAATGTGAAGGCTGCACCGTCATTGTTCAAAAAATGGGTGATATAACCAAATGTTCAGCTGATATTGATGAAATCCACCGTGTGCCTGCGAAAAAGGACACAAACTTAATACATTCTGTTCCCGGAACAAGAAAGGAAAATTTCGGCGTAAAACACAAAACGCTCGCCTAACTACCCGGACACTCGGCTTTCCTCAGTTAGAATGTGCAAGCGTTTATACATAACCACTTGACGCCTGAGAACAAGAGCCTGTTCGCACAAGCGCTCTTCCTAAAAAGGAAAAAAACATTGAACATTTCTGTGGGTTGACGATTCTTTTATCAGGGAACAAAGAACTGAGGACAGCCAAGTTCACATTATCGCCAAGATTCGGGACCTGTCTGTTGTTAGGGATTAGTGATTAGTCATCGAGTGAACGATGGTTATCAAACTAACATGGTAAGGAAAAATTATGTGTTGCTCCACAAATTAGGCGCATTATTTATTCTCAATGTATAGAAATAGCACACAATTCATTCACTTTAATAATCAATTGGCAAGTAATAAGGAAACTGTAATATGTGCTCTCTTGAAAACTCTTAGTTCTGAACCAGAATATTCTATTATAACTGGGACAAGGTACCAGAGTGAAACGAATTTTTTAAAGATATATCTGGCTATGCAACCTATTTCTTGAACCGCTCAACAAAAATACGTGGTGGAAGGTTGTTGATGACTAAGAATTCCATGAAATGTTCTTTGTTTGAAGAGATTTGCCGCACCACTGATGATTATGAAGTTCTAACTGTACAAAGTGACCATTCAGTTACTGGTGTTTGAAATCGCCTTCCTAGCGGCAATAAGGCAAATGTTCTATAATTCCTAGATTCGTATTTATGTTGGGCTAGTGACACTAGTTGTAAGCTAGTCCTTGGAAGTGATTCAACTATCAATCTTGCTAAATTCTTGCAGTCGTCGTTTGAGATGCACCGTATAAATAAATCCAATGACCTTGCTAATGTTAGCACCAATCCGACACGCATTGAAAAAAATAACGCTACATTACTTGACTAACATAAAAACTACAAATTCTATATCTTGCGTATTGAGCACACCCAGTAGTGACCATTTGCCCATGTTTATGATTATAAGCAAAATAGCGTGTAATGCGCAGTCGCAACAAAACAATTAATAGTTATTCAACATAATATTGAGCACACATTGGCACATATTGGCTTATCACTATGAGCTATTGCTGACTAATTGGACAGACTTTGTTCGGGAGCGGCAACTTGATTTTGCCTATATTTGCCCTCACTGAAAACTTACAAAACTTTATAAGCAATGCTTTCCATACAAAGAATTGAGGCCTGCGCACAGAGCTAAAAAACCTTGGCTTACTAAATCTTACACCAACGAATTCAGACGTAAAAGATAGAATGAAGACCCACTAAAACATTTCGAAGACCAAAGAAGCAAAGTTAACAGTATGCTGCGTCTAGAAAAGCGAAAATACCTAAACAGCACCTTCAACAATGTAGTATTGAACAAATCAGAGCCAGCTTGCTCAAGACTGAATGAGTTTCTTGGCCGTAACGGTAACAACTTTTGGCCCACTGAGCTTGTACTGAATGCTGACACTACTCTCAATGCTGGTTTAGCTAACGTGTTTAATGACTATTTTGTGCCCTTAACGAAACAAGCGCCCAATCCAGATCGCACTACATATTTATCGGACAGATACCCTGAAAGCATGTTTTCGGCGCCGACAGTAGCCAGCGAAACTTCTGACGCTTTCTCGACTGTGAACAACAGCACATGTTGTCACTTATACGATATCCAGATTAGACCCATCAAACACGTGCTAGATCTCATTGCTTGTTTATTCGAACACATCTTCAACCTCATACTTTCAACTGGAATCTTCTACAAGAACTACAAGTTGCAGAGGTAATCGTGTCGATAGAAGGGTGGGGACACTAATTCACTTACCAACTACTAGCCTATATCTACACGGCCAGTAATATAAAAAGACTTGGAAAAAGTGATTCACAAACTTATCATTTCCTTTTTAGATAAGCACATTATCATCACTCCATCACACTTCGATTTTATGAAGGGTCGCATCACTGAGCATGCTTGCCTAGCAAAGATTGAATTCATATTAGATCCTTTTGAACGGAAACTACAGACACTAAATGTCTTTATAGATTACTTGAAAGATTTCAAAACTATGAATGATGTCACACTGTTACAGAATGCAATCACTACGGTTTCTGAGGTGTCTTTCTGAAAATGTTGAATCTTACTTAAAGTATCGTCAGCAGATGGTAGCCATCAACGACCACACCTCCGATTTGCAAGTGATATTAGCGGGTGGGCCTTGAAGCAGTAACCCGTGATCTATGTTATTCCGCGTATATGCTAATGATAATATAAACATCAACGCATCCGTAAAGTGAGTTTTAAACGCAGATGACACACCCTTACTTCTCAAGGGTCAAGACCATGAATATTAAATCAATGACGGGAAGTAGGTATTGTTAAAGCTCCCTTCCTCGAAATTCAATATTTCTTTAAAATTGGACACCTCCAAAACACAATCTCTTTACTTCAGGCATAGAGATAAACCTTCGCCTTTTCATGCCCCGATAATGATCGGCACCTCAGAACTTGAGATGGTATCAAGTGGTAAATATCTGTGTGTAAATATTCATGGACATGCGTCATGAAATTCCCACATTGAAAAGATGTCTTCGAGTGCATCCAGAGCAACCGGGATATTGTCTAGAGCGCGTTTTCTGCTTCCTCAACAAGTTGAACTTTTGATATACAAGTCGTTGTTATTACAGCACATAAACTATTGTCATCTATTTTGGGCATGACAACGTTAACGAACATCCACGAATACATGTAATACAGAAAAGGACAGGTCGCGTCATTACAGATGTGCCTTATGGAAGTCACACTTCGGCGCTTTTTGATGAACTGAGACTATTACACTTACCAGATTACTGCCACACAAGTGTATTAAAATGCAATTACACAGGACAAAAAGTGATAACTCTTTGGGCCCACTTGTTCCAGTAAACCAGCGGGCCATTTTTTACAGCACTCATCCTGTTCACACGTGGTTTCTCGCACTAACGCGCAAAAACTACGGCAAAGAGCTGCCGCGCTTTCTCTTGCCGTTTCATCTGAATAAACTAACAATATAAAAATATTGCTAAATATTGCCTCTGTGGATTGCATTTTCTGTGTATGCGAACGAAATAATAAATAATAAAATAACTCGTAATTTTTCGGAGAAGCGTGCTCAAGCCCACTACCCATTTGCAAAGAACTTTGTAAATTTTTGGATGCTGTGGCTGACGACGATGAAGAATTATATGCTTGAAGTGGGTATGAGCCACAAGTGAAGGTCAACAAGAACGAGAGCAAGCTTTTTTAATAAGGTTGGGGAACTTGGCGAAAGGTGACCTTGAGTGGAAACCGGAGAAGTGTACACTGGCAAAACTGGTGTACACGCCGACTCCACCGGACAGTGTGCGAGCGTAATAAGCTTGGCGACCAAGCTCCTAAAACATTCATTGCATGAATGGTAACGACGTTCGTGGTTTAATCGACAGACTTAAAACAACTTACATCGCTTCCAACTAACCGGAAGTGCATGGCAGTCCATTTACGGGCGTACGTACACAATAGCCGACGTCCCAGCCCACTTCTTTCACGACCCGTTATGGGCATCTCGTACGCTTCCCAGATTTGTAGAAGCCCTGAGGGTTCCCCACTTTATGGGTGGTTGGGTGGGGGGTGGTGATTTGGCAACCTATTCTGCGCATACGTAAGTGCAGCCTCTGCGTCGTCATTTTCTAAACGCATGTGATACGGATGCATGCAGCTGAGTGTCTTTGATAATCGATAGCGCCACCGTAGCGTCACTGAAAGATTACGTCCCCGACGGTGGTTACAAAACCAGCCTGCCATAAAGTCCCTGAAAAAAAATTGCCCGCAGCTTCCCTCGGGGGAACACTGAGGAGGATGCGGAAGCATGTAATTGGTTAACGGGTGTTAAATTGCGACTTACTTGGGTCGATGGCTAAATTGGTTAACGTGGTTGTGAAATGGGGTGTTAAATGAGTGAACACGTACGGCACGTATGCGAAAGGGCGGTGTTTTATTTATTGCGACGAACCAACGGACGAGCGGCAACTGAGCGAGCGAGCGCCGACCTTGAGTATACATACAGCGCGACGGTGCATGCGCTGTCAGCTGTCGAATGTTCTCGAAGGAGAAGCGCGCGCGCGGCACAGATGGTAACGGCGCGACGGCGCATGCGCTGTCAGCTGTCGAATGTTCTCGAAGGAGCAGCGCGCGCGGCACAGATGGTGGGCGACGGCGCGACGGCGCATGCGCGCGCGTCAGCTGTCGAATGTTCGAGAAGTGGTGCGGACGGCGCGGACGGCGCACTACAAGGCGCGAGTATAAGATGCTTCCGCATCTAATATGTTGAACGATTTTGAGTACTTCGTACTCAACTATGGAAGAGCACTGAGCCGTCCCGCTAAAACAGTTTAGTGGCTGGTAACAGAGTTAGACACATGCCTGAATACACAGGCATGGTTCAGTGTGCACCGACGCTCGCGTAGGTTTTAAATAGCTAACTTTACCGTACAAGCTCATGTTTGTGTTACTGGTTTCCGTACCAATACTTTACCTTCCTGGTGCACTTAATGTGAAACTTTGACCGTTTTAACTCGGACACATGTATGCTTTTGAAGTGCAACAAATAACCTTATACTTGATGAACGCGTGAATATTGCAGTAGCAGAGAACGAGTGATTATTGTATCAGACGTAATAAATTAGCTCAACTAAGGCGGTGCGGACGGTGCGGACGGCGCGGACGGCGCACTACAAGGCGCGAGTATAAGATGCTTCCGCATCTAAAATAAACTAAAGTAGCGCCAACCGCACCTTTTCGCCTCTACCTCTTTTCCCAGCAGCCACAGCAGCGCCTGTAGAGTGTCCACCAGGAAACTACGAATGCGAAAGCACACGGGTGCACTGGATGTGCCAGACGCTTGGGCAGCTCGGGCACTGCTGCGCCGTGTGTTCATCGAGCGGCTGTGCCTCGGGTATGCTGAAAGAGAACGCCGGTGGCGTCTGTTAGAGGAGCGCGCGCTCTCAAAACTGGACAAACAATATGGAGTTTGCGTTACCTTCACAAAAGCTAGTGCGTCATGCTGCAGATTTTTAGCACCGCCGAGTTTACATGGACAGCAGCGGCGCTGCCATCGAGAGCGTCACCGCTAAGCGCGTCTGCGCGCAAACGGTGGGCTATCGTTGAGTATTGCGTGCTTGCGGTGATGTCTTTTGCCACTGCATGCCACTTGCTTATACACACGTCACATCGTCGTATTTAACGTTACTTTTTATATTTTTTTTTCTTTCTCAATCACTCTTTCGGTGCATAGCCTAGAACCGCAGCGCCCAGATGCGCTTTAACGGAAACATGAGCACAAGCTCATCTTTGCGGCCAGGAGCCATACAGCCCCTCAACTAGCGTCGTTCACTATCTGCGATGCACGCGAGGGGAGAGGAGTCTGCACAATGACACGAATGGCGCTACTTTAGTTTATTTTTCAGGGACTTTAGCCTGCCAAGCTCGCAACCAAACACTTGCTCAGCTACCCTTACGAGCTAAACGCCAGAATGCTCAATCTATGCTTCTACTGTTCGAACAAAACGTTGTTATGCATTTATCTTGATATTCGTCCTTCCGTCGACACGGGATCCCATAGTCTACTTTCTGGGAATCATAGTCTGTTATAAAAAATGTTTTTACCACATTTTTTTCTTTATTGTAGTATTAACCTGCACAAAAAATGCGGGGGTAGATTGTTTTACGCTCCAGCCAACCCAAGGTTTCATCTTTTTTTGCGTGCTGTGCTTCATACTGTTTTCTTTCCATGGCCTGGAGGGGCGGCTGATGGTATCATACTGCCAAGTTGAACGGGCAGTAATGTACCACACCACGCACACAGACGCAGACTGTGCCAACAGGATGCGCCTTTATAAACCTAGACTCACCCTAGTACTTCTGTTTTTCTCGTTCACCTCGCTCAGAGTGTTTAGTTCCGACAGGGAAAGTTTAAATATGTAAGCAGATGGGCAAGGCTGGTGCCACCAACAATAACACGGACTGGCGCAAGCAGAGGTTGCGGCGTCAGTGGCATGAATGAATAATTTTATTTCGCGGCTTCTGCTATATTTAGGCTGCGCTACGTGGCTGCTTCGTGTATTTGCTGTCATGCTGTCACGTCGAAAGGGTCGTAGCCCCAAAGTGTAAACGCACTCTCCCCCCCCCCCCCCTCGCAAAAAATGGAGTCTAGATAAACAGGATGCAAGGAATATCTAAATGTTTAAAAACTCCACTTAACAGTGTTCTTTAATCTCATGTTCTTTCATTTTTCTCATTTATTTATTTTCTTTCCTTGATCATCTAACTGGGATTGATAGGGTAGTATAAAAAAAGTGGCGGAGAAAGAAGGGCTGTGGCGAGGCCAGAAGGAGGAAGACGCGTTTATGCGACTTTCTCTCAGAAGACAGGTTCACACCTGACTTTCTGTACTTTTTTTTCCAGTTGTTACTTTTGTAGCGCAAATATTTCAGCGTTGCGTAGCTTGGCGATCTCGTCTCATATACGGAGAACCGATAGTCTGTTTCCAGGGCGAGTCAAGAAAGATGCGCCCAGGACTGATTTGGCCCGTTGACTGTCACGGAAAAGATAAGCGCGAGAACACACACACACGGACGCCCCCCCCCCCACACACACACGCACGCACGCACGCACACACACATGCAGGCACACACATGCACACATACACGCACATTCACACACGCACGCACCGACACATGCACAAACACACACACACACGCACACGCCCACACACACACACACACGCATAAGCGCACACACGTCCAGTTGCGGTTTGTGCGGCTGCCATACAAATTTGGAGCTAAATATGCTTGAAAAAACTCAGAAATTGGTAGAGCCGATGGGTAAATTGAGAGTGAGCTCAGCATAATTGTCTAATTATGGGCGTACACACAGGCAGCATTATTAAGAAGTACATGTGAGCAGTCCTGTCAGTGGTTTTGAGTACAACCAGCCTATATATGTGCAAGCGCAGTTTGATCACTTTACCCAAAGGGGTATATATTGAGACAATTTAGCTGTCTTGGATATACCGCAGGCGCCCAAGCGTGTTTCGCCATTTCCTTTTATATCCTTGCTTGATTTATAGGTATACCAGTTAGCGTAATCTGGTGGTTCTAACAGCAGAGGCCACTGAAAGATAACATGAGTTATAAGAGACGGGCAAAAGTAAAAATTGATAGCCTAATCAAATGTTCTAGTTGTAAAACAATTGAACGTAGGCGCACAGCGTTTGAACATATCGATTCCCTTCAGAGAACCTTCTTGCTCTTTGATTGCCGAGATAGTTGATACGTTTTCTTATCTGGACTGCGTGCTGCACTGTCATCTTTGACGTGATATACTCTACATAGAATCTAAAGCTGGCAAAAGTGGAGACCAAATGTAAACCACTCTTATTGATGCTTGACAGATGTTGCATATTGTAGCATCCATACTGCATTATTATTGTTGTCAAAAAACTTCACGCGTGCTTTTATTTATGCGTGGGATCCTATTTATGTGCTAGTCGTGAGCACAGTGGTAACATTTTTTAATAGCAGCCACCACTCGGCATGGCTATGACGCTGCAATGTTCACAAGTGTTTTTCTGGCATCCCGCTACAGCACTCTCTCGATCCTCTTGTTAATGTTCACTTTCGGAACTCTTTCCCCAGGTCGTAATTTTTTCGGCAACTATTCCCCTTTTCTTGCACCTCGTATGACACCTATGTTCACGATTTGAGAAATACACTTTGACAAAGGATTTCATCTGCACGCTGCGCGTAATTCAAGCTTTAAAGAAGTTTCACGGGCATGGTCATGTAAAACATCCGAGATCCCAAATCAAAATACAGATTTCAAAACATGGCTACATCATGAAACGCTCGCTTTTGTAAAAGCGCAATTCAGAACGTGGGGCCACGAAGCTTTAACACACAGCGAAAACAATATAAAGCACCGTGACAAAGCGAATGGTACGAGTGTACACATCTCTCATGGTCTTTTGAGTCATCAACCTCTGTCCTATTCCCAAACCAGCGTACGTGCCAGTTGAATATAATTCAAGAGCCTTTTTTATCTATTTCTTTTCTTTATTCACTTGGCCTCCTTTATCAACCTTTCACATCTGCGAAACCTTATTTTTTGCTCAGCCCTTATGAAGCGAGTAAGGAGTTTTGGTGTTTTAAAAATAAACAAGCGTTAGCCGAGGTTTCTGGTCTTCGTAGTGAGAGAAGGCGGGATGCAGAGAAGAGCGGGTGTTGACCTGGCAATAGCAAGTGGAGTGCACGACGTGTAAGAAGACTTCCTCGGGAGTGTATACTATATGCAACTATGCAACCGGTTGTGGTTCTCACTCGCCTTACCAGAGAGCAAGATAGAAGGAACGGGAAGAAGCAGTGTAGCAGGAAAGGCTGTGGATCTTCCAACCACTCTTTATAGGCATGAAGCGGTGGGTGTCTGCGTGTATTTCCACAGGCAGCAGTCGCGAATATAAAATAAAGAAAAGAATTGGCAGATCCCACGTACAATGGGAATGGACGATATCCGAAGCACGAATGAGGAAGGTGGATATATGTCTCTTTATTATGAACACGTTACAAGGCGGACGTAAATTATTCCGTACATGGCTTCCATGTCATGATTAGCATGTTTGAACTTGCCACTTACCTTGGTCATCTGTTCACATCCCGTGATACAACATTTAGTATATGTGGAGCTATCGAAACAGCCCCGATAGCACTGTGAGTGTAGCATGCAGTCATGATTTAGATGACAAGCATGTCAAAATTATCATGTTTAGATGTCTTCCATTCATGTTACGTAAAACCAAATTTGGTATATGTGACGCTAGTGAAACGGTCGCTAGCGCACCATGAGAGCGGCGTGTAGTCATGACTTACATGATATGCATGTCATGCTTTCAACGTTAGGGTCTGTCACTTATGTTCGCCATGCTGGAATGTCACACCGTACCAATTTCGCAATATGCCTTGTGAACCAAACGACCGCAGGAGGAGCAAAACCACGAAATGTAAATAATTAGAATCATGACGTACATATACATGTCATGAATTTGATGTTATGACTAGTCTTTTCTGGTTATACATACATACACACACACACACACACACACACACACACACACACACACACACACACACATATATATATATATATATATATATATATATATATATATATACGCTCAGTCACCGAAGTTCACTAAGAAATGCTTCGCATTTAAAAGAGCGACTGTAGATTGCAAAAGAAACATTATCTCTCTCTATTCGCGCATTCACCGGGGTGGGGTAGTGTTCAGGAGGTTTATTTGTGTCTGCTAACGCAGTGCTCAAAACTGGGAGCTGAAATTTCACTGGGTGCGCTAACCCAACGCCAACGCGGTTTTGAATAATCAACACAACTCTCTCTCTCCCTCTCTCTCTCTCTCTCTCTCTCTCTATATATATATATATATATATATATATATAAGGGAAAGAAGTGTATACCTAAGGGCCCGCGTTTTTCGTGTTTTGACACAATATTAATGAGATCTAACAGACAGTAATGCCAAGGAATGTATAGGGGAAGGTATTAGAACAAATGAAATGTCAATAAGAAGAAAGAAAATTGAGTGAAAAAATAGCCAGCCATGAGCAAGGTATATATATATATATATATATATATATATATATATATATATATATATATATATATATATATATATATATATATATATATATATATATATAATAAGATCTAACAGACAGTAATGCCAAGGAATGTACAGGGGAAGTTATTAGAACCAATGGAATGTGAAAAAGAAGAAAAGTGGATGAAAAAATAACCAGCCTGCTCACGGCTGGTTACTTTTTCATCCACTTTTCTTTCTTCTTATTTACATTCCAATTTTTCTAATAACTTCCCCTGCTCATTCCTTGGCATTACTGTCTGTTAGATCTCATTATTATGGTGTTAAAACACGAAAAAACGAGCTCTTAGGTATACACTTCTTTCCCTTATTTTATATATATATATATATATATATATATATATATGTGTGTGTGTGTGTATGGGAAAGATGTGTATATCTAAGGCTCGTTTTTCCGTGTTGTGACACAATAATTATGAGATCTAACAGACAATATTGCCAAGGAATGTATATATATAATGTTCGATCACCAATGCATATCCCATCTCAATGAATGCTATCAAACCGCATGGCAACTTTTCGGTGAAAAGATTGATGTTGCGGCATTTGCATTCATTACACATTTCATTCGCCAATATATACCGCCCAATATAATACATTTATTACACCAGCCCAATTTAGATTACTCACAAGATTCTTAACACGCTCAACGACCAAATTGATGGGCTGGCATTTTGTGATTCTTAATAAAACATATTTTGCTGTGACTTGTGTTCATTCACCACTGATTGTGACTTAAACAGCAATAAAAGCGATTATGTTGGACTAAACATATAAGATGAAACTATTACGCACGGTGTTCGACAGGCCATCATGCACACTTTCTCATTTGAACTCACTCTAAGGTTTTCCTACCAGAGCACCTCTTATATTAGCGATAGAGTGCACATACTTTTTTTCATATTTCGTATCAATTCCCAAGTCACTGATTCCTTCAGTGAGTTATATTTAGACATATGATCACGCACGAGCTCATACTGACAGTATGCAGCATACGTATCGCCATGAAAAAAGGCATGCTTACATTTAAGTGGCTGAGCTCACTCTGCTGCACCTGCTGTACACGTATGCCACACCACAGCACAAGTTGGGCGCACACCTGCTAAGCACAAGTGACGTGGAACGCAGCACTCTGCGGGCACTTGCTGCTCGTTTAAGGACGATAGCCTTTCTTGGGGATTTTCGGCGCAAAAATTTTGGTCTGTCTGTCTGTCTGTCTGTCTGTCTGTCTGTCTGTCTGTCTGTCTGTCTGTCTGTCTGTCTGTCTGTCTGTCTGTCTGTCTGTCTGTCTGTCTGTCTGTCTGTCCACCCTTACCATTACTTTAACGGCACCAAAATGGCCAAACAATACTCCAAACGGCTGGCCCCATCCGCAGCGCCCACTAATATTTTTTTCCTTGACAAAGACGCTTGCAGGTCGTACAATGAAAGAGTGAACGATTGTAGACGCATTATTGGGGATGTGTCTATCGCTGAACACCCCGCTTCCCTTCCGTAATTATCTATTTATGTCAATGATGCACACGTACCAAATTTTAACTCGAACTTTTCGAAAAAAAGCTGGAACGACACCTTACTCGGAATAATAATGTACATCTCGATGGCTACGCATTTCTTGCCTGTACACGTCAGCAACAGAAAAAAAAACGGGGCTTCAATGCTGTGATGTCTTGGGTGTGTGACATCCTTAGAAATTATGCTATAAAACAGTGGTGCAATGAATTTCTCTTTTGATCTCGGGCCAAATGCGCATCGCCAGCATCGCGATTGTCAACAGGCAGTCTTTGAATCCTTCATGTTTTCAATCGAATGGTGACATGTCGTGTGCGTGTTTGGTGTGGGCTGATGGTGGCAGATTGTTTTACGAGTCATTGTCATGGATGTGTACAGTGTCCATTTTTATAAAAGAGGACACGGGAGCGCGTGGTCTGCGTTCTCTGGCGGCGCTGGCAGTGCGTGCAAGCGGGAGTGAGACCAACCACGATCTCGTTTCGCGTCATCTTGCGGCGAGCAACACAAACAGTCATTGCTGATATGAAACCAGCGGCAAGATTGCAACCCCCGAGCTCCCGTGTTCCCTTTTATAAAAATTGACACTGTACTTCTACGGCTTCCACGGTGATGTAGATAACGCGTACAGAAGATAAAGTAAGTGTCCCTGTGATTTCCAAATCCGTGGAGTGTCGGCAGGTACGAAACAACAACTTCGGTGGGTCGCCGTGCTTCTCCTCTTGTAACGGCTTTCGTTGAAGCTTGGGCATGCTGCACGCTGAGTGTTTCTGATCAAGCATTCAACGAAGGGACGCTGGGATCCATATGAAGAACGCTTTTGAATTTGGTGCTATTGCTGAGAATGCCTTTTGTGCTTGCCTTTTGTGCTTGTTATGCCTTTTGTGCTTGCGAATAACGCAGTGCTACAACTGCACGCCTGCTAAGTCCCGATTTTCTCACGATATTCCTGAATGTCGCAGAACTTTAGTAGTACGGGCATGCCGATCCTGTTACTCGCACTATCGTCCTCGCAAATAACTATATCAATCGAGAGAGGTTGCAGAATTTTTCATCATTATTCTATGAAATTCGGCATAGCACCCCCTGATGTCGTGCGAAAGAACCGACTAGAAAAAGGCTACTTGCTGTCATGCGAATACAGCAAATTATCTTCCTTCGTTGCACGTGCTGTGTAATTGCATGCAACGATGGCTGACATCTTTAAAGTTTACTGGACCTCAACCGTAGTTACATGTCAGGTTTCCGCATCTCCATTGGGTGAAGCGTATGTCACTTTTTATGCCCCCCTCCCTTCCACTATTTTCTTTTTGTGGCTTTGAAGTTCCCAGTCGGCAGGTATAAAAGGACCGCATATCTGGGTCCGAGCTAGTTGGTGAAGCGACACATTTAAATTGTAATTGCACCCAGACATTGTAAAAGAACAATAACTCACGCAGAGCTACTTCCTTCTGATAGTTATTGCAAAACGAAAGCGTCATATATGTAATGTTCCTCACTCAGCATATGGCAAAGAGCATGCTTGAAAATGCTTGTAATTGACAATTTTTTCTTATTCATGTAGTCTTCCTTAAGGTAAAAACGTCAACGTTCGTACAAACAGAGGGCAACGAAGAAAAAATATTTTGATATCATAGAGAAATATTTTTACCAAGCATATGAATATTCTATCAAATGCAACATGAACTAAGCTGTGATGGTAACTTAAAACGAGCTCTCTACCGCTGCCATGTTAAAATAATGTTGGTTTCAAGGAAGTAGCCCGCAGAAATGGGTAGGAATGAAGCGACGAAAAAATGCAAATGAAGCGACGAAAGAAAAAACAGTGTGTGTCAGGAGGTAGAACCTAACTAAAAAAGACAAAAAGGAGACTGTCGGAAGATAACATTCAAATCATTTGGTTTAAACGTAAACACCTCCTTCGAGAGCGCCATTAGACTGCCTGGTCAAAAAAATTGCCCGCAGCTTCCCTCGGGGGAACACTGAGGAGGATGCGGAGCATATAATTGGTTAACGGGGTGTTAAAGTGCGACTTACTTGGGTCGATGGCTAAATTGGTTAACGTGGTTGTGAAATGGGGTGTTAAATTGCGACTTATGGGTCGATGGCTAAATTGGTTAACGTGGTTGTAGGAGGGGGTGTTAAATGAGTGAACACGTACACACGTATGCGAAAGGGCGGCGCTGGTCGAAGGGACGTCGATCATTGTGTTTGTGGATTCGTTGGAATTCATTTCACCGCGACCTTGGACGTCGACGCGCCGTACAAACCAACCGACGAGCGGCAACTGAGCGAGCGAGCGCCGACCTTGAGTATATATACAGCGCGATGGCGCATGCACTGTCAGCTGTTGAATGTTCTCAAAGCGCGACGGCGCATGCGCGTCCACTGGAGAATCAGGAGAATTGTAGAATGTTCTCGAAGGGGAAAAGCGCGCGCGGCACAGATGGTGGGTGACGGTGCATGCGCGCGTCAGCTGTCGAATGTTCAAGAAGGGGGAGAAGCGCAACGGCGCATGCGCGCGCGTCAGCTGCCGATGTTCTCGAAGTGCGACGGCGCATGCGCGCGCGTCAGCTGCCGATGTTCTCGAAGCGTGACGGCGCATACGCGCTACATTATACAGCTAGCGAATGTTCGTGAAGAGGAGAAGCGCACGCGGTGTGTAGAGGAGGAAGGGTGCACAGATGGTGGAGGAGTGAAGTGCGCGCGGTGTGTAGAGGAGGAAGGGATGCACAGATGGTGGAAGAAGGAGGAGGAAGCTTGCGGACGGCGCCGCACTACAAGCCTCGAGTATTAGATGCTCCGCATCTAAAAACTGTTGCTGAATGACAGCAACAATATCAAGATTGTCATCCTCCTGCCGTGCAAATGGTACGATTTTCGACGCTTCACGAAATCAGCTGCACTAAAAATGATTGGAAAGAATTTTGCGAGGGTTTTTCTCAATCACAAGATGCCACACCATAGAAAGAAAGCTACACATATGACGTGCTAATTTTGATAGAACGAATTCGATGTAGTGCTCTCTGTGTTTGTTTTCATTGTCGTTTTCCTCCACTTACCGCTTTCTGAAGCAAGTGTCTTCCAGGCCTCTCATCTGCTGCTGTGTTAACTATGACACTTTTCTTAATTTATGTTGATACTGAATTACTGAATATCCTAGGCTAACACCCATATATCTGCTTCCTCATTTGACTGTCATTATTTAGTGCACGTCCTTGTTTATTCAGTGCACGTTTGTATTTGTCAGTATCTTGCAGCCACATTTACTCACAGCATTGCCTGACTCCTGTTCGTTTTGAGTTGCCATCTTTGTATTTGAATCATTGAGGCAGTAGTGACGCGATTTCGAGGCAACGCAATACGGACATATGTCGTTCTCTTAACATGCAGTGTTATCACTCCTTTAGACGAGGGTCGTATAACACGCGTCAAATATTTTACTTTGATAATGAAGTTTCCATCGACGAGAAAACGGAAGTATTTCCCGACAAAACAGACATCATTCCGAGTCGACACAGCTGCAGAAATATGTGTCCTGCGTGCGTTCCCCGCCACGGTGGTCTAGTGGCTAAGGTACCCGGCTGCTGACCCGCACGTATCGGGTTCAAATCCCGGCTGCGGTGGCTGCATTTCTGATGGAGGCGGAAATGTTGTAGACCCGTGTGCTCAGATTTGGGTCCATGTTAAAGAACCCCAGGTGGTCAAAATTTCCGGAGCCTTCCACTACGGCGTCTCTCATAATCATATGGTGGTTTTGCGACGTTAAACTCCACATATCAATCAAATCAATGCGTGCATGCAAATCTTTGCAAGTCTGTGCTGCTAGTGCGTCAAGATTTGCTGTCTACTTGTGAAATTACGCTGTGATTTCACATCACTGAGAAGCTGCCCGCACAAAATAAAGCAAAATGCTCTTAATATAGTGCTAAAAAAGGTATATTCATTGCATTACCAGGTATCACGGTGCTAAATTTAGTGTTTTCCACACCAGTGCTCTTACTGTATTTACTGGCACAATGAACGCACTTTTTTTCTAAAAAAAATTGTATCAAACTTGATGTGCGTTTGTTATGCGTGGCAAGTTTTATGAAAACTTTCTCGGGATGAACAAAAAGGCAGTAATTAAAAAACAAAAAAGTTAGAGCGCTTAGCATTCCGCAGTTGACAAACGCGTACGCTGTTTGGAAACATCTTGTTGTAATTATACTGAACTAGAAGCGTTAGTCGCACTTCATTCGTCTTCGGGAGTTGATAACGCTATCTTCTGCAAGCTGTCACCGTGCCACACGTGCAATCCATAAAAGCGTTTCGCGACTTTTTTGTCTGAACATCGTTTAACTGCAACAGTGCAACTGCAACTGTTGTGATATGGAGAAGCCCCCAGAAGGGTGCGCTACGAAGCTACGACTTAACAACCTTAAGGACAGGTTTTGCGGCATTTTTTAGCCTGAATGCGGCATTTTTAGCCTGAAATAAATGCGGCATTTTTTAGCCTGAAATCATGCATTTAGTGTAGTAAATTAAACTGAATTGCAGATAAGAAAAGTATTTGTATAAATTATTTATCATAAGCCCATTTATTCAAAATACACATTAGTGCGGCTATTTCAATAGTAAACTGCAATGGACAAAGAAACTGCATTGTGATAATTCTTAGATTGATTAGACAGCACTAATTGATTACTTTCGATACGTTATTAATATACAAGCGATATGAAGTTTTCAAACAATTGCTTGCAACCTCCCCATATTAAAGAATATATGAGCGGAATTTCATCCTCATTAGGTAATAAGAAGCCCTAAAAAGGTGATGTCGAATTTCAAAATTTCGCTGAAAATAAATCTTGAAAAAAAATGCGTTTCATAGGTGTAGAAAACTCATCTATGCAAAAAATATGTCGTTTTTAAATTATTTATTCCACCATGAGAGCTATGCAGTCTTGGTTATTTTGAACACGTGCCAATAGTCAAGTCATCATGCTAAATGAAGCGGTGAGGAGCCAGGCCCCAATTTCCAGGGAACTCTAGCCCGTTCAGTCACGGCGTATACAATTGTGTACGCGAAATTTGAAGGCGCAACTCCAGGTGGTCTAAATTTCTGGAGCCCTCCACTACGGTGTCTCTCATAATCATATAGTGGTGTTGGGACGTTAAACCCCACATATCAATCAATCAATTCGAAGGCGCGTCACACGATGCCTGTTATACTCAATAGCCTAAAACTCCGTGTGTACGTTCCTGCAGGCTTCCTGAATGGAAAAATAGTGATCGCATAATTTCATTAGGTTGCGCATTGCTGCAGGAGATGACTTTGCCGCCGACTCTATCATGTCCGACAATCGTCCGGCGTGCCACGTTTGAGGACCATTCGTGAACAGTATTTTTTTTCTGAGCTCGCAACGAAAACTGCCTAAAAATAAACCGTGCAGGCATTTCGGGCCTAGCAGTTTATTTCTTTAAGCAAGCACTGGTGGCAAAATATTTAGTTAATTAGTTACACATTGAAAAGCTTATTACTAAAATTCACAGAACACAACTTTTTTATTTTCTTCATTGGAATGTACGAAATTGAAGTTCTGCGATGTGAAATTCACTCGTTTATGACTGTCCATCATATTTCGTGACAAAAGGGGCTAATGAAAATGAGCTCTTTCTAGTTTTATTAGGCACCTTGTGCTTTTTGAAAGCCATTTGAAGTCACTTCGAATTGGATTACTACCTTCAGTTTTTGGTCGTGAAAGTAGAGAAAAAGCAAATAGCAACAAAAACGTAATTTTAAATAAAAAACAGTTCTTCGACTAGCGTTCCCCCTGAAAACATGCTACCTATTATACAGAATGCAACCATGTTCGAAAGGTTCAAAGAGACAAGCCATTCTAAACATTGTTGGCTGCATTAGTAATCCATAGTTTAAACTTCTCGAGTAACATTATACAATGAAAAATATGCCCTAATCGGTTTAACTACGTAGCAGAAACAGGATATCACTATCGTGTAGATATCAGTAAATCACTATCGTGTAAAGATTCCTCAGTTTTTGGTTTCTACATCGAAGAACAAAACGAAGCTGCTTCAGCACCGCAAACCAACTAGGCACGAAAGGAGACTACTACCTGCATCTCCCTCAAATTATGTACAGTGTTACCGCTGAGGCATTCAGCAGCAACAAAAGTCGAGGGTGCAGGCCCAACCTTGAATTCTTTGAATACTAGCTCTAAAAAACGTCATTTTAAAGAAAAGGGCCAGCGAGAAAACGCAAAGAAAGAAATGTCCGCGTATCTGCGCGCTTTACTGCAAAAAAGGACGTATCTGCGCGCTTTACTGCAAAAAAGGACGATAGTATTCTGTCTGGAGACGATGCGTGAGATATGGCTGCATCTGGCAGCATTGTTCAGAAACGAAAGTTATTAGGGTCGAAACTCCTTACGCCGTGGGTCGTACGTCCCGTGTCGTCATCGCAGTAGCCACGTCTCGTTAAAGCCTTACAATGTGCACTGGATGGCGGTAGCTCTATATGATGATTATATGATGAAAAGATGCAAGATGATGGTGCTCGGAGTGTTCACTAGATGGACGAACAGACAGACGGACGGATGGACGCACAGACAGTTAGATAGATGAACGGACAGACAGATGAACGATAGACCTACGGATGCATGGACAGACGGACGGACAAACGCTTCGCCCCACTTATCCTCATTCTCTTCTGTGGCTTTTTTAGAAAGCGAAACCTGAGGTATGTAGCAGCCACGGGTCGTTTTAGCGAAGCGTAGAAAACAAGCGCTTTTTTGTTCGTAACGTCGCATTCTCAGCGCAGCGTACAAAACGCTCCAGTCTTTAGTAGTATGTATTCAGGCGTTTTATAAATAAAGTAACGCACTGCGAAATACCGACGTATTGATGTTGGGCCTCAAGTATGCGTAATAGTTGTTTTTATTTTGTATTGACAATGTTCACAAGAATGAACGCAGCCACTAGGTCAATATGGGTGAGAGTGGAGCAATGGGATAAACTTTCACCGGGTGGCTGAATCGTTGGACAGGAGGACCGACAGACTGGCAGCCAAAAAAGATTTCAGCGTTGAAGTACTCCAAGAAAGACTATAATCTTTAAACGCACGTTCAATCTCAGTGAGGCCTTCTCTTCCTGTTGGGGTTTTAAATACCCGTTTCCACCTTAGAAGATATACTCTGTCCCTATAGCAAACAAAGAAGTTGGGACGTTAATTTATAAGCATTTTGATACAGTTTACGGAAGCGCATTGTCATAGCCGCCGTGTTTCACAAGGTGGAATATAGGTTACAATGACAGTATTTCGTGAGTGTTTCTCGATTGCTCTGGCATACCAGGAGAAAAAAAGTGATTAAAAACTGTTCTCGCTGTAAAATTTTTCAAACCGGACACGCAAATGTGCTGTATGGCGCACTCTCGGAAGATCAAGTTTCTATGCGTCACTCAATTGTGCTTCACGAAATCGACTTTGCGAGTTTCTTCTATATAAATTCGACAAGAGAGACAGCCGGTGTCTAGGTAGGTCAGACAAAGCTCTACAGTTTTTCGGTGAACTATGACGTAAGGTCTCATGCGTTGAAGCCCGAAAGTGCCGATAATCATTGTGAGCATCACAGCTTCCAAACATGTGACTTGTCTCTGTGACCATACAAGCATTATTGAGCACTAGCTGTGAAACATGAAGACAATGTTACCTTTAAGTAGCCTATAAAAGTTTAAGGTTCATATTTGTCTACTCTGTCGTCTCATGATCAAACGTCTCTCTTTGTCAAGACGTGACAGCACTTTCATAAGGCACGAGCGCACACTTACAACAATGCCCGGCATGAGTCCACGAAGTCACGATTTCTCATCGCCCACGGCACGACTGCCCCCGTCAGTAGAGCGTCTTACTGCTGCGTCCACAGTTCGGTGTCTCAAGGTAGCCGCACATTGTGCAAGTGCTTTAGACATCAGCCCGAAACGAAGCCAACAACTGAAAACGACAAAGCCGCGGTGCGCCCTCAAGTGCTCCGCCGTTTAAATGACTCCAGCCGCATAAAGACCCATTTGGAGCCGGCGAGCAGGCCGTCATGCAGCCGGGCTAATAGCTAGGGTGGCGGAATCAGAAGCAGAAGTGACGCCTAACGACAAGAAGAAAGAATGAGGCCTGCTGGGGACTCCTCTGTGTGGGTCTCACGTTACATAATTAGAACAAAGTATCACGGACATTCGCGGCAAACTGTTGCTGCTTAGCAGTGTTTGACGCCAGACGGCAGAGGCCACCTTTCTCTCCGCTCCGAGTTAATGATAGTGGCAGTTCCACTGAAAAAAAGAACAGCTTCGTGCAGGACAACACGTTATTCGAATGGCGATGCTGCTTGCCTTAGGTTATTCGTCGAACCGCGTTTAGCAAAGTTGTTGACGTGGCAGAATCTGTAGTGTGCGTCGTGCCACGTTAGCGGCTAGGCGCAGAGGATGAATAAGCATGATCAGTCACAAATAATTGTCTATAACTCACAAACTTTTGTATTCTCTAAAGGAGCTATGAGGCAGTGGGACCTAATTATCTTTTGCTTCACAGCCAGTGTTTATCGCGAAGTTGTTTACCGGAGGATAAGTGTAGCAAAAAAAAGAGAGGAAGGAAAAACACTGCATGTTTTTAAAGGATTTTCTGCTGTGCCAGCGCGTAACACTTTCATTTTATATCCTCGTGGTCACTTGTTAGTCTAAATACTCGGCTTTGTTGTTTGTTCTGTCCGATGAGCCCATCTTTATCATGATCATCATGATGAAAGGAAATAAAAACAATGCCTGCTTTTAGACGATGATGTGCTGAGCCAGCGCGTAAAACTGTTATTGTATATCCGCGTCGTCAATTGCTATTCTAATTACTCGGCTTCGTTGTGTCCTCTGTCCCATGAGCACAGTCATTGACAAAACCTGTGGGGAATGAACCTCTCCTTGTGCCATGTCTCGGAAACTTGTCTGCTCATGCTACGGTACCACCTCATCAATTTCGCAGATGTGTGTGAAAGCCTTCAAACCAGGTTGAATATTCAATTAGACTGTTATAACTGATATAGCTTGGCCAAATTTATAACACTGCTTTTTAAAAACATTTTTTTCTAGAAGCTAACTGCGCTGCGGCAATGAATTTTAAAAATGAAGCTAAACAACAACACAAAGAAAAAACAGCAACTTGTTGCAGAATAACTGTTAGCTTACATCAGTTATACTGAATTCCTGATTACTGGAGCACACGAGGTGAAAGCTATAACCCTTCTTTTTCGCTACCCTGCATTACCGCCTAAAAAAGACATACGCTTGATCATACCCTAAATGTTACAGATACCTGAAGTGACAGGAACAACTGAAAGGTGCACTTTTTTCGTAGCTGTAAAAAAAAAAACACGCATCTCCAACAAGTCTTTGATGACGAGTGGGCGAAGCTACGTCCTAAGGTTCATAACCTGTATGTAAAAGTGGCCGACTAGTATGAAAGATGGATGCACAAACCCATGAATGGGCGGACAGGGGATGGGCGCACCGATGAACGGCGCAGACAATCCTGTATTTTGCTGTCATATACATGGTTGATGTACGCATAAAGTCGGTCTTCTACACAGATGTTCCCGTATATTGTTTTGCAGTTGTTGAGTATTGGTTTCGGTTTTCTAGAGCGCGATGGACGCCGAGAATAGGCCCTAAGAAGCCTGAAGTCTAAAAGCACTGACGAAAGTGCACGTGAGACATTTGTACACATGATGTCTGCTGGTTTAGGCGCGATGCTCCTTTTACACAGCAGAGTGACTGCCTGGGCGACTGGGCTGCTTTAAGTGATATACGACTAGGCTAATTACCATTCCCCGCCCTTTAGAGTAGCTGTGCACAGCTTACTCGGCTGCGCAGCCACACCGAGCTCCATTACTGGGCGCAGACAGCGGTCACGTAGTTCCTTCACCTCGACTAAACATGGAAAATCGCCGTGCAGCCTTCTCTCCTGATTCTTTGCAGCAGTGCAGACCAGGCGCTGCTCAACGGCCGTGCATAACTTCTCCTAACCAGCGCAGCAGCATTTGCAGCAGAAAAAGCAATTGCAATGACAGCGTGCACATCACACCAGACGACGTAGGGTTAAGCAGATGTTTAATCCTCTTCCGCCGCTTTTCTTGGGTTCTTTCTCGAAGGTTACACGTCTTGGACTACCCAAATTACACACACTTTTACTCGACGCGTTAGACGTTGCAGTTTGTTTTAATTCTGCTCCCAGTGATCTAACTACGGACAAACGCTTGTGATTGCCATTACACTGGCAAACGTGACACCCACTCACGTTATTTGTAGCTGTTTTGAAGCACAGTTTTTTTTCACTGGTCAAGTAGCACAAAAAAATGGAAGAACATCCAAGAGCGCCTTGTTCAACCTGTCACGCATTTCGACGCAATTGTAGCTAGTATCTAGAGAAGAAGACAACAAACTGATTTATTTAGATACTGAATTCAGCAGTACATGTGCTACAGTGTTCTTCAGCCAGTAGTAGCAAAGATTACTTGATAACTTTAGGTTGACAGGCAAAATGAAGGAGGCATTCGTTCCTGAGATAAATAAAAATTTATGTCACGTCGTGTCAAATGTGCGGCTAACACCGTACACTGATTACGGTGTATGCGAGGGCAGTACGTAAAAGAACCTTGATGTTATCTGCAAGCTCAGCTGATATTTTGTTTCCTTCTCTCTTCAGCCCTCCTCCCCTTTCATCCTGCCTCAACAGTTTAGATAGGTGTAACACGCAGGGTCTGCCGCACTCCACCAGTCCAGTGTAACCAACCACACCTTCCTTTCTTTTACCTCGTGTTCACAACTCGTTTTCTTCTTAGCAAGTTCACTGCCGGGTGCACTGTGTTTCTTATGAATAAGGCATCTGCCCAGCGGACATTTTCATATGCCGCGATGAAGCAGAACAGAATAATTAATACGGGAAACCAGTTAAGTAGGGAAATGAATTGAGGTTGAGGCAAGTTGAAAAGCCTATGGAGGTGTCTAAAATCACAGCTCAATTCGGTGCGCGCAAGAGTGAGATGAAGCGCACCGATAGCGAATGCATTGGTGGCCTGCGTGGTGTAAACGAACATTGCAAGGACACTTCATAATTTTGACATTGCTCCTTGCAGAAAACTTTCCTGCAGAACCAGTTTATGGAGGCTACAAAAAATGCCAAACTGAACATCTTTATTTATGAATATTGTACAATGGAAAACACTGAACGCGCCCGGCATAAGGATATATAAAAGCGCGACCTTACATCTGGAATTCCATACGCTGAAACATCATTGCTCCAGATGCTCAGAACAATGTTACGGATGCTCAGAACCTGAGAATTCAGAATTCTTCGAACTTTTGCGAATCAATATGTCATAAATATTGCATATTTTGCTTTAAAGTCACTAGGATATCAACAAAACATAAATGATAATTCTGTATTGGCTAAGGTGGCAAAGGTCATGGGTAGTCTCTGTGGGGCATAACGCAGCTTCTAACGTGTATGGGACACCACAGCTGTGCGATCTTCATAGCTCTATTCTGTTCCACTAAAAATACATAAACCATCTATAACAAGCTCGTTGACTACGGTTTTAGACACTGCAAATTATTTTTGTACAAAAAAATTCTCAACAGTGTAAATGGCAACGTTGTCAAAGCAACAGTAACGGCTCGAATCTGAAGATTAAGAGAGACTATAAAAATGTTTTCATCAAAATACTACATTCAATCCAACGAAGAACTAACTGTACGCGTTATATGTGCCATTTTCGTCTGAGCACGGTACAGCTCAGGTGCATGTGAAAAGGGAGGCAGTTGCTATAATCGAGGTGTTTGCTTTTTTGCTTGGCAAGGACAGATTACTACTACTGTCACAAACACAAATATATCTGAACATTTTGAGATATATTTACCCTTGCTATACGCAAGATGACTGGAAATCTCTGAGTTTTTTTCCCAGCATCAATTCAGAACGATCGTGGCATGTGGCTGAGCCATCCATTCTCTTGTTTAAAGAAAATCTGCTTGCTTTCGCCGAAAGTGCACTTTGAAGGGTGAAGCACCTAAAGACTGAAGCTTTTTCGTCCATGTCTTCACTGTCCATCACTGGGATATGCCTGGATGTGTCACGCAAAAAGAAGGGTAAACAATAGAATAATATAAATAATAATTGTAGCAGAACCATATAAAACACATAGATGTACAAATATCTTACAAGAGTCGACGACTTCAACGTACGCATTATGGACCTGAGAAGCTAGCATTGTCATCGACGTTCACCGTCCGCTATCTTGGTACATTAAAAAACCGTTGCTACATTCCAAACACGTGTTTTTTGTGCATTAAAAAATGTTTACGAACAACACTCATAGTTGTAACGAACAATGCTGTTACTTGATGGAGGAGTCACGTGTAGCGTAGACCGTGTACAAGATATATTTACAACAGCGGTCACACAGTTGACCGGTTCAGTTCAGTGAGCGAACATCGAGCGATCTTCGTTTTCTTCGTCGAGCGCACACGCGCATGAATCATGAGTTTGACAGTATGCTTGTAGCATAATGCCCTACTGCAGATGTGCCACATAGCAGCGCGTCTTGATGTGAACAATGTAAAACACATACAAGCGAAAACTCTGGTGTACTAGCTGGCACCTTCAACCTAGATGTTTTGCACCTTAGGACTGAGCTTTGTGACCGACTCATTCTTTCACTCTGTCACTCAATGTACTTTCTATGGGGAATCGTATGGTTCCTAACCCCTACAATACCCAGAGCTTCGCCCTCTCGTCGTGATTTACTTCATGGAGAGGCGTCACAGTTTTATTATTATTTTGACTTAGGGAGCCTACTTTTGGGCACTTTTCAGCAGAAATGCAGTTGCCGTTAGAAAATTATAGAGATATGGTAAAACTCTTTATTCGAGCGTTGATCTAATGTAGGGGAAAATGATCATGTGAACGAAATTTGATCACAGGACCGTACTCCATTACAAAGCATGTTTAACCACCTTTGATATTCTTGGGAATCGAGAAGCCGGCAAATTCATTTCAATGACTCAATCTGAAGATTGGGTTGACAACTTCAAAATCTGAGCACCCGTGGTCTCTTATGAATGAGGGGCAAGAAGCGCACTTGTGAATGAATGCACAAGTGCGCTTCTTTCTGGTATGATAAGTGTACGAAATCGCCTATTATTTGTGTGCCTACATATGTGAGAAAAACTTTAATTCACCAGCAGGATGCTCTTATGAAGGCAAAAGCCACGGCCCATGGCTGTGCTTCGACTGAATCGGGCACGGACGCTGCTCTGAGGTCATTGTTTATTCAAATCAATGACCTCCGAAGGGAACAATGCTCTTTGTTTAGTCCATAGGCTTGCAGAACTGAAAATTACAGCATTCTCGTCGCCGGTGATCTTTTCAATTATAGCGCTCTGCCATGATATAACAATGCAGGGAAGTGGTGATATCATGCTTGCAATTTAACTTTTCTTAAAGCTTACAATATCCTGGGAATAGGCTTGATGCTATATAGAATTGCTGGTAGTCTAATGTGGCTCTGCAGCTAGCGTGGTCAATCATATCAGCCGCCCGTATAGTAAATAATCGAACCCACCTGGTCAATGCAACGGTTGTATTTGAATCTCAAATGAGGTGCGTTACGCAAAGTTTTACAGAGCTTTCGAAAACGAAGCCCTCACATTATCCCGGAAATTTCGTCGTAGTAGAATCACATCGCAAGCCCGCCTACCTGCCATTGTGAACCTTGTGAATAAGAAACAGTGCCAGAAACAAGAGACCAGACGAAGAAGTATATAGAGCACTGACTTGCAACAAAACTTTATTCTTCAAATCATGCATATATACCTATGCAGTAGAACGAAAAAAAAATGGCTGCATATCCACGGGGTGAATGATGGAGAGTGGGGCGAAGCATCCATCCGTCCATTCGATCTTGCTTCCGTCCGTCCATGCGTCCGTCTGTGTGACCGTTCATGCGTCCACCCGCGCGTCCGTACGTGCGTCTGTTCGTGCGTCCGCACGCCCATCCGTGCGTCCATCCCTGCGTTCGTCCATGCACCCCAACCCCCCTGCGTCCGTCTGTGCATCCATCCGTACGTGCACCCATCCGTTCGTCCATCCACGCATCTGTCTGTGTGTCCGTTCGTCCATCTAGTCAACACTCCAAGTACCACCATCTCGCATCTTTTCATCACATATTGCTCATATAGCAGCACCGCCATCCAGCGAACATTTAAAGGACTAAACGAGAGGTGGCACACGCACACTTTCTTACGGCTTGCTCTTCGTGTCAACTTTCCACCTATAACCACCTCTAGTTCATGGTATATACTAATTCACTGTATTCATGGCACTGCGGCCCAACGCTCGCTAAAACGTTCTAAAACCAAGGAGGTTACGCCAAACGAGTATAAGGTAGCAACCTTTTCCTGTCAGATAGTGCTCAATGTACATGCGAATGGCTGCTAATGGGGAATGAGAGACAGAAGAATTTGACTTTCACTTTTTTACGACTTGCGCTTCGTATCTACTTCCCACCTTTAAACACCTCGAGTTCATGGTATATACTAGTTCACTGTATTCATGGCACTGCGGCTCAACGGTCGCTAAACCTTTCTAAAACCAAGGAGGTTACGCCCAGCGAATATAACGTAGCAACCCTTTCTTGTCAGATAGTTCTCAATGTACATGCCAATGGCTGCTAATGGGGAATGAGAGACAGGAGAATTCGGCTTTTAGTTAAAGCGCACGCTGCGAATATTTTATTGCTCAACAACGCACAGGAGAAATCTCCCACCGGCACAACCTTGCAGGTCAAAGCGAAAGATATGTTACGCACTACTACGAGGGACGAACGGATGCCGCTTTAAGGAGCTTCGCCCCTAAAAAAGTGGCAGATCCCACGTACAGTAGGAATCAATGATATGCGAAGCACGAATAGTAAATGTTGATATGTCACTTCATAATTCGCACAACGTTACGAGCTGGAGTTAAACGATTCCATACATGACTTCTATGTCATGATTATCATGTTTGGATGTGTCGTTTACTTTCGTCATCTATTCACGTCTCGTGATACCAAATTTAGTATAGATAGATAGATAGATAGATAGATAGATAGATAGATGGATAGATAGATAGATAGATAGATAGATAGATAGATAGATAGATAGATAGATAGATAGATAGATACGCTCAATGTCGCCGAAAATCGCTAAGAAAAGCTTCGCATTTAAAAAAAGAAACAAAAGTGATTGTCTAAGAGAAAAAAAACTATAAAATAATTCTCATAGCTCGTGCAATCAGCCATATAAAAAGACAACTTCCTTTTCTGAGAGGGCAACTGAAGGCCAACTCAGGCTTGCGTCCCCCAGTCTAGCGATATCCAGGGCCTCCAGTATTTCACTGGTAAGCTGGTCCCGATGACGCTGGTACCGCACATGACTGAAAATCAGGGGTACACCCACAATCTCGCAAATGAATGCCTTGGTGGCCAGACACCGTCGAGGAAACGCTGTAAGCGTGTTACTTGAGACGCGTCAATAGGCCTTCGGTTGCTCTTACAGAAACGAAAGTTGTCTTTTTTTCTGGTGTATCGCACGAGCTAGGGAATGATTTTATGGTTCTTTTCTAAGTATTTTCTTTGTTATGGTTCTTTTCTAAGAATAATGTATTTGTAATAAATTGGCGCTCTGTACGTATATTTCTTCGTCTGGTCTCTCATTTCTTACACTGTTTCTTTTTCAGTATGTCGTCCCAACACGTCCAAGCAACCACTTTACCAGGCATTGCTACGTTTGAGTAATTCAGCCCTATTAGGCTAGCTTGCGATGCTTCGTTATGAGTGGAGAACAACATGTAAGTAGAGAGTGTTTATTTTTCTCATAATAATGGTATTAGAAGTGGTAAGTATGGACAGGACTAATAGCGCCAGCTGAGGAGCTGATTCCACTAGGACGGAAAATCTTGGCCGTGAGAAAATCACTGCTGGTTCAACGGTGTCTCCTCTGCTCAGTCGGCGCAGACAAATGTATAAACATTGCATGTGCCTCTTATATTAAGACTGCTTTACGTGATTAACGGTGGCGTGCAATGTTCTCGTCCCTTCGCTACGAATATGTGGGTAATCACACATGTCATTCAGGAGCAACGCGCTTGCTTTTCCATCGACCGAGCCTCGAGAAGTAATCCACTGCAGAACCACATTAGCACCAGCTCGAGTCTTGTCTTTTCTCTCGTATGGCGCGTGTACCAATGGTTTATTATATTTCGTAATGATATTTTTTGTTAGCCGTTGAAGCAAGGCGGAACACGTCTGCTACTGGCAAGCATCAAATTATGACAATGATTATAAAAATGTGCCATTATATTAGCGCCCCGCGCTATGATAAACTCAAGGAAGCTCGGCTCAGACGCTAGTAATAACGTATGATGGAATCCATGCGGTGCTAGCCGCAGTTAGCGCTGGATTGATTTCTCTGCCACGTAGTACTGAAGGTAGAATTAGTTTGTACAGGTGAAAAACACTGCTTACTTCGCTTGTATACCCCCACTGCAGCGATGGGAGTGTACTGTGACAAACAAACTAAACATAGGATTATGGCAATGATGACGGATATACAGCGTGTGTCAGCTATCTTTTGCCAATGTTTAAAAATATGTCGATGCACTCTAAGAGAAGTTGCTTACTATTACATAGAGTACATTACACTATTTATCGTTCCCACTCAATTGCTTACATCACATATTCTATATTAGCTCATGTTTAAAGCAACAACAAGAAGAGCAAACATTCTCCAGGGAAGGCCGTAGATCCGCTTTCAAAACTACCCATTAGCCAGATTTTACTTTATGTGTTATTAAAGGCGAATCATTTCTTAGCGAACTTCGGCGACGTTGAGCATATCTCTCTGCCTATCTATCCAGCCGTATGAATTTGAGTGCTCTCGTGGTCACCGCCTTAACTTGGCGTGTACCAAAATTAGCATGGGAGAGTAAGATGGTTTGACGAATATGACGCGCTGGTCAAGGCATGAATAATGTCCCAATCTTGTTGCGTACGTCGTTAAACACTTCCCGCCAGATGGTGGCACATACCCACCAGCGGCTACATGCTGCTGGTATGCAGGTATATGCCACAAGTGATTGCTGCTGGTATGTAGGTATATGCCACAAGTGATTGAAACTTAGTACCTACTCAGGAACTACGAGAACACACATGGGCACTTTTAATGCGCAGAGTTAACAAATACCCGACATCGGTAGCGTCGACTCGACGAATGCGAAGAATGAAGGTGAGAATCCAAGCTTGAATCAAACCCGTGCATTTTGCGTGGCAATGAAGCATTTTACCGCAGAGCTACGCCAGGTCTCGGAACTACTTTTCGAATAGACACTAATCTTCATGAAACGTCAATAGTAGCTGCAGTGATGCCTACCCAATTTTACAAACATTACATATGTACTTCTTTCATAAAGCTGTCACGTTGGGTTAACGTCAATTGTTGTGAGGTGCCATGCGCTGAAATCGATTTATGTAGCAAGATTCAGGGCTAGCATCTTCGCGAGCATCAGCGCTTCATATCAGCTTCTGGTGTTGGTAATATGCATGTTCCAGTTGACCATCGTTGCGCAAGTGAAAACAGCTGGTTATATAAACATCTGCAACTCTCCAACATATGTCTGTGGGTGCAATATTTGTACATATATTTAGCGTCATTTCATGACGTGTCGCTCAATAGGTAAAATTACAAAATGGTCACCTTCTATCCACAAGCTTCGCATAACGTCGATTCCTAGGTACGGGGGATGTGCCGAATTTTTCGTTAGCTTTTCTTCGACTCACCTCAGATGCCCGCATGAGCGCTGTGATAGCAGTGGTCACTACCGTTCGGATATGTTTCCCTCATCACAGTGATGAGCAGACGCCTGTGTTGCCACAAGCTAAACGTACCTCACTGTACATCCACCACTGTTGTCGCTGTCCTGTCAAGGCTGTGGATTCAGCCAAGCGCTATGGTCATTTACACATAAAACAATAAAAAGCGCTGCACCCAGAGCAGAAAAAGGTGCCCTAGCGGGCTTGTCAAGTGGTATTTTTATTAATTTCGCAGGCATTTGCAGTTTGCAGAAAAACACGAATACATTTCAGATATATATTGTTAGAAGCTGTATAATGGGTCGCTTCGCTTCCTGTTCTGTAGCTTTTTCATTCGGGTTTTTGCAGAGTTTCATTCATTCGAAAGCTGGTTAGCTAAAAATGTCTTATTATTAAGTTAGGGATAATACAACAACTACTGTGATTCGCTCACGGTAGTTGTCGCGGTAGGAAAATCGTACGCCCTTGGCTTTCACCGGGATGATTCAGTTGTACTTACCAGGTGCACACAGGTCACTGCACTCGCTTCACAGTCTCAGTTTGCAAAAAAGAGGCGCTTTTCAGACCCAGCGAAGTATCAACTGAGACGTTTATTCACGTTCATCTGTATTTGTTAGTACGTTTCATGCTTCGTTTGTGCGTGAGTAACGTGGGCCACGTTTCCACCTGCTTGCCCTTTTTCTTGGCACCTTCCAATTTGTGGCTATTGCGTTAATTGCTTCGCCTCTGAGACAAAGCTGAGACTTTCTGTCGTTGACGTCTGTGTTACCACTTAAAGGTCATGTCAATTTTCACGGACGCTTGAACCACGATTCGCCCGACAATGTTGGTGACATTTCACCGGGCGACTAATCACTGTTTTAACAACAAAAGTACTCACGACCTATGCTGTTCCTTGTTTCCGCTGACTACGTTGTACCGACAAGTTGAAGAAATGAAACATGCGTTTGATTTACGATGCCCTAGTACAGAACATTTTGACAAGCCATGCTGTTGTCGTTCTGTATAGCTGGAAAGCGTTCAGCATAGAAACAGTCGGAATGTAGCTCTTCAAACATATATTTCGCAAATTCCTGTGAGGAAAAGCACGCTGAAGAGCTGTGGACTACTTTGATCAACACACGTACGCTAACTTGCAACGCTAAAAATGTTCACCTAATTACATTTGTGTATTGTACATAGCATTCCCAAACTATTGAGCCCTCAGCCTCATACTCATCATTGAAATGCGTTACAAACAGTCAAGAAAGAGTTAAATGTATTATTAAGAAGACTAATAGCACCAAAATCTTTTGAATTGAGTTTATAATTTAAAATTTTTAAAAGAATAATCTACCCTCTATTTTATTGTTTTACAAGAACGCGCTTTAAGAAGAAACTTTAAATGAGTGTGGCCTATTCATTAGATTATCAGACTTGCCTTGCAATTTTCCTCTTGTTTATAATTTTCTCCTTCTTCTAATTAAAGAGTGTCTTTGTGGTTCCTTCCTGCATTAGCAATAAATGTTGTATTGGGAATATGTAAATAAATATATGAAGATAAGGTTACCACCTATCACTTGAAAGTTGTCACAGGATGCTCCTATTGAAGTTTTCCAAATGCCGAGATGCAAAATCGTTTGGACTGCCTACACAATACGCTCGCCGACATGGCCCACAAAAAATTCTTGCACATTTATTCAATTATATTGATGTAATATTTATCAATGAATAAATAACGAGAGTGAACAAGAAAGGCTCACGAAGAAGGCACAAAAACATACTGTGGGCTGGGTTCCCGCGTTTATTGTCGTTTGTTTTACCGCCAAGCAAACTTCGTGATTGTTTTTATACACATAGAGTATACCTGGTATCTTAGCACGCACGTTAATAGAAAACTAAGCATATTTCTTTGCCATGCGGTTGAATGTACATATTTCTGTGCAGCAGCGCCTCTTGACCACTAGGGGCCTCACGCGTCCCTCGCGTTCTCACTGCTGTTTTTTTGGAGACATATAATAGTACCAATTAGCCGCGGTAAGGAGAGGTATAGGGACCACCCTCGTCTGTTCTTTCGTCCCTCGGGCGGTTTCGGTCTGGGTCGCTCGCAGTTAATACGCATGTCTAACCATCGCCTTTATGGCTCGCAATTTATTCACTAATGACTGGCCAGCTTTGTCGGATGCAACAGTAGTCACCCAAGAAAATCTTACACCAGCAGTCTTTCTTCTATTCCTGCATCTTGAAAAATAACGAACACAAATACAGGTAATGAAAGGATCAGATAACGTTGCACCGGTCTGCATCTTTCAGCAGACAGATGTTATTAGAGAGGAGTGTAACCATGGGGCATTCTCGCCTCGAAGAAATCGCCCGAAGTGCTTACCAATAAACACAATCCAGGCGTTATGATTTTGCGTCTCATGCTTTAACGTTTTTTGTTTTGTTCTGTGTGCATTGATGTGTGGTGTGTGAGGGGCAAATCTTTCTGCCGTGATTACGCTTGTGCTAGCATTCCGTGCTTGTACATAACAGAGTTTTCGGCGGATAGCTTATCTGATAAATCCATTCACTACAATGTTTCTCTGCGAGCTGCAGTGTAAGTAAGTTAGCAAAATGATTGCACCGCGAAATTGGGAACATATGTTTCTATCATGCTAGAAATCCTGCTAAGTGTCTTAAAGATAGCGAGTTCTGTTTCAGCGAATCACGCTCTCTTAGGAACGCGCCCCTGCGCACAGCATGTTTGTTTTACAACTTGTTTAATTTCCGAAATTGTTCGGTAGCGATAAAGAAGGCCTGTGCCAAAGTAATAATTTTCATTTCATGTGATCTTTTGTGTGCAAATCTCATGTTGTGTTTGTGATGCATGTTCCACAAAGAAACTACGAATAATTTTGACTGTGGCGGTACTTCATCCGGACTGAAGTACACATTTTTTTCGCATTGATATGTACACGTTGTGTTTTAAATTTAAACCATTGACGTAGAGCTTTGCAGTACCGTATTTTACGTACTATGCTGAGACGGCAAGCCGAAGACATATTTACTAGACTACAGAACACGAATAGGCATTAACAAAATAAACACTTGAAGTATTGCTGTTGGACCTAAATTCAAAGTAGGAGCCGATCTATCACAATCGGCATACTCGTCTTACATCCTTAGTGCCGCCTAGCAAGTGATAGAACCCTCTTTTAGGGAAGCAATAACACTCTTACTGTAGCGAATCCAGTATCACTTGCGGTAAAATTAGTGGTTACGTTTTAATAAGTGCTTAGAAAACCTCTCTGTGATTTAGGTGCTCCTAGTTTCTTTTCTGGAAACTCATAGCCCCACCATTGACACTGTACGCACAAAACACATTTGTTCTTTTCTGAAGCTAGTATTACATAAACAAGCTTTCGTTTCAACCAGGCTTCTTTCTTCGTTCTGTATTTGAGATATTAAAATGGTTTCGAGTGTTATCAGACAAGGGACCAAATGTGCGAAAGATTTTTCAGCATATGTAAAACTGATGCTGTTTATGAGAAATAGCCCTGTGATATAAACGTTTAACACGTACCCTGCTTGCATGTATGTATTATTTCGACCATACTGCTTCATAAGGTTTGACATACGAGGGGCTATCTTGAATAAGCTAGGGATTTTCGCAAGTCACGTGATATGTCTAATATGCAGAGACGAAAATTCTATTTTCCAAATATTAAGTCTGCGCAACTTTTGACCTCTTTTTCTTTCTCACCTTGTCAGGTGTGCGCCCAGATTTCGTTATAACCTCCTAAGACCCAGAGTGAATTTAGTGTCATGGATTTTCGTCAAGCTCCCAAAACTGCTTTTCCTGAGTGCAGACAGAAAAGTTTCACGCTTTTTTTCAATATGCGATGTTATTTGGCCGAAACACGTTGTAAAATCAATTGGACATTTGGACTCTATGGGGACCGCTTTTGGGAACCGAGAGTAGGGCGTAGTAGACGTCAGTGACCGAAAAAGACATTTTGCAGGAAAAATATACTATTTTCTGCTTCCATACCAAGTATAGAATTATTACAAGTAACATTAGTGTAGGACCACGCAAAAGTGCCACGGCTGCGTAGGTTGCGCGGAAGTTTTAGTTTGCTGATACTTACTTAGTGTCGTAGGCTTGGGGAGGCACGTCAGCCGTTGGCAGGCAGCATTACTTTATGGCGAATTTCACTCGTAGATCCGGAGCAGCCTCCAAAATGCTGGAGTGAGCACTCGGATTGCGCCAAGCCAGATCTGCGAGTGTAAAACGTGAATGCCCCGCCTGAGGTCACTCCTGAAGTTGTTTGCACATATGTCACTAAACCAGTCCTGAAACCTTCCTCGACTTGGCCGATTATCTTCGTTCGAGACTTCGACCATGCGCACAGCGAGAGAGCACGTGCGGCTCGTCCTCGCTGCTGCTACTAGTGCTCTGGCTGTCGCTCAAAGCGAGAAGCAAACCCGCTGTAGCACCTCCAACAGCATCAAACAATGCCATTTTAGAAATGTAAACCAGTGCAGAGGACACTGCCTAAAAAAACAAAAAGCGCTCAACGCAGCTGCAGGCAACAGCACTGCCCCACTGTGCTGGAAGTGACGGCAACGCATTCTCGGAGTTCCGGCAAAATACGTCTCTGCAAGACGAAGCATGCGGAACGCTCTGTCATGGAGTCAGTTGCTCCTAATATGCCATTGGAACACGCGAACTTGCTCCGAGGCTACCAGTGGAAGGGCAGATTCACGCCCGTGGTGCAAGAAAACTTGCTCCCACTCGTCGAGTAGAATTCGCCATTAGTTGCGCGGATTTGCCGTGAACGCAGACAGTACGGCGCCAGCTAGTCACCCCACGTAGTTCGGCAGCGCCAGAGACGGCCGAACACTTCAGGTTCCTGTTAACTCGGGAAAAGGAAACCAACCGTCACGTGGGCAACAAAAGGGGTGGGATCATGAACGTCATTGCGATGGCCCCCTAATTGCCTCACACCACTGGCATTCGGCGCATCAATGGGCCTCTTCCGCAACCCAGAGCGTTGCCGTGACTCCTCACTTCGGTTTAGCGGAAGTCCAGCCGCATGCTGAGTTCACGCACGCCGTTTCGAGGCAGGGTGCGTTGCGGAAACTCGGAGGTCACCGAAAACTTTTGGTTTCGGTCGGGCTTAGCTCCGATAGCTCTCGGAAGCGAATGGTCCGGCGGCACATGCGAGCGTGGCTGATGTTGCGATGATCGGATTACCAGTCGGCTATTTGGTGCGTATTGTCGCAGTGGCTTGTCTTCGACAGCTTCAGTGCAAATGAGCTCGTAAGTGGAGCCACGGGCGGTCAGCGAGCGGTTCATCTTACAACGCACAGGGGACAAACTGATCATTGCTTCGTCGTCAACAAGTTGACGTGTTACAGGAAAGTCGTCTTATGGCCGCAATACTCAGTACCTGCAGCTCTGTGTCTAGATAATTGTGCGCCACTGAGGTGGCCCTTGCCTCTATGACTGTTTATAGTTTTCTTTACATTTTGGTTGTTTTGTTATTTGGGGAGAGGGCATGAGCCCTTTCGTGCACGAAGATGGCGTCCTTGTGACGAGGTTTCGATCGACCAAGGGTACTGTCCTGTCAGTGGGCGAGCAGGTGAAGATTCGCCGAGAGTTGTGTAAGGGTGGAGCACCGAGGGGTTAAGAAGAGGCCCCGAAGTTCCGCCAAGGGTTCTGAACCCAACTTGCGGTGGTAGGCACCATCGGCTCTGCCAAATCCCGTAGGGTCGCCCTACAGAAGACGGTTCATTTCCAAAGAATTTTTTTTTTCTTTTTTGGTTTGTAATGTTGATGTCCGTAACTTTTTAAAATCTGTAATATCTGTAAATACAAGTTTTTCTCAGCCTATTGGAACTTCTCTCACGTTTCTGCCTCATCTTAAAGCAACCAGCAAGTCAATCGCGCTATTGGAATAGTGGCAGCACGTTTCGTCTCCCACTTTGCTATACCACCTCGGGTGGTGCGTCTCGGGCGGCGAGTGGTGAGAGTTGGTTTCTACGACATAGCAAATAACCTGTATTTTATTATTAGCGTCAAAGAGCTCGTTTCGCAGGTATTGCGACATCGACGTCGTAGGTTGTGAGGGGAAAATCATCCAGTCTGTGACCGAATAACCGAAAAAGTTGCGAATAACATAAAACAATCGCGTTCCTGTGTTCGATTGAGGATTGAACCAGGGCCGTCAGTATGTTGAACAGGTGTTGCACCACACACCCAAAAAAAAACTAACAAGCGTCTCTTTGGTATACAAATAAAAACACAATAAAAACATTCACGATTGAAAACCACACACCTCATGTATCCAGACTTCAAAATACACCACGTAATGTTGTAGTAATCTTGCCAGATACAAGCAGAAGAGTACCGCATATTTGACTCATATAATTGATATGTGGGGTTTAATGTCCCAAAACCACCATATGATTATGAGAGACGCCGTAGTGGATGGCTCCAGAAATTTTACGGCCGGGGGTTCTTTAACGTGCATCCAAATCTGAGCACATGGGCCTACAACACTTCCGCCTCCATCGAAAATGCTACCGCCGCAGCCGGGACTCAAACCCGCGACCTGCGGGTCAGCAGCCGAGTACCTTAGCCACTAGACCACCGCGGCGGGGCTATTTGACTTATATATGAAGTGATTTGTGTGCTTGAGCTTCTTACGAACACAAATAAATGTCAAAATAGGCTTCGTGACATCCAATAACGAATGTATAGTCGCTTACATTTTAGGCAGCAGCAGTAAAAATCATTCATGCTCATAGCCGTCACATTGAGTGCTCCTGTGAGGCAGGCAACACACCCACTTTGACCGGATTCACAAGAATGCAGCTCGGGTCCCACAAGAAGCTCATGAAACGTTTCCTGAAAGCAGGAAAGTGTTTGAAAATTGTGGTGCGCTGTGTTACAATGACCAATATATTAGAAATTTTCCATAGAAGGGTCTCAGAAGGTTAAAGCAAGAACGAAGATAAAAGCGTGCATCTGAAACTCTTTTCGCTCACAAAAGAAACGCAGCAGATAAGCACGGCTAAAGGGGGCGTGGAAGAAAAGAAAAAAAAAATCACTTTTTTTACTCTACTTGTTACCTTTACCAAGCTGTTGAAAATTAAAGGGCTAGTGTAGCAAAGTACTATGGAAGCTCTAGTAGTACAAACAAGACTACAAATATGCGAACATATTAAAGAAAAAAAATGGGCTCTTGAACATTATTGCTTTGCATAGCCTTCATGAATGATGAAGTTCCTATGGACCCATGCTCTCGGTGGCTTTCGAGAAAAGCGATTTTTTTTGCTACGTCACCGCTTCTTGCATCAAACAACACAGCTGATCCGCCGAATTCATTAGGTCAGCTCAGACCTACGTAATTCTACTATAGTAGAACGCACTAAATAGGTGTTTATTCTGTACCAAACGATCAAGATTTTGAATAAACAAATAACCTATATTTTCCCTGTACAATTTTTATGACTTTCACTTCGACCATAGAAAGAAAACAATATTTTGTATGTGCGTATTGTATATAAAATTGCTAGCCGATTGGTGTGCGTTAGCTTTCGACAGTTCAAGAGCAACAGCAGTATTGACTGTACTGTGAGATTATGTGTAACGAACGGTCCGTGTTAAGTAAATTTTAATTAGGTCTTTCCTGAAGAATAAGTTTGTGGCCTTTTTGAAGGTTAATACCTTAACGTGTGGTATCTTAGATGCGAAGCATCTTTTGCTCGGGCCGGTGTCGCGGCGGCGTCCGCAATCACATTACCCATGCGCACCTCTTCTTCTTTCCTCTCTTCAACAACTGCGCGATACTGTCTCCACTTCTCTCCTGTCACGTGCTGCCGCTCCCTCCTCTCTCTCTCCTCCCGGCATCTTTCCCAGCGGCGTTAACACCCTAATTGCGCATGCGCGCATGTTCTTTTCTATCCCCTCCTACGCTGTCTCTCTCTCTCTCTCACCTTGAAAGGCCGACGCAGGTAGCACCGCTAGCGAGTTCCTTGATTGAAAATACCGACTGCTCGCGCTGCAGAATTGTTCACTAGCCACCCTATATGCAGACACATTGGACCTTAACCTTCAAGGTAGAACCGGTGCCGGATTTCTTCTGTGCATTGTTGAACAATAAAAATTCGCAGCATGTGCTTTAACCAAAAGCGGAAAGTGGGTCTTAGTGTGCAGTCGGAGTCTTCTGTCTCTCACAGCCCATTCGCACAGATTGGCATGTTGCAGTTGGAAACACCGTTCCACCACTTCGTGCTTTGCGCCTCCCCAGTTTTCTCTCCTACAGGACGCCACGATGAGTGCCAGCGCCAATGTCGCCGCTAGTGTAAGCGTTAGCGCCCACTTTTCGCATCTACACAGTTTTAAATGCGAGGCATTTTTTAACGAACTTCAGTGACTTTGAGCCTATCTATCTATCTATCTATCTATCTATCTATCTATCTATCTATCTATCTATCTATCTATCTATCTATCTATCTATCTATCTATCTATCTATCTATCTATCTATCTATCTATCTATCTAGATAGATAAAACATCGGTGACTTTGAGCCCATCTATCTATCTATCTATCTATCTATCTATCTATCTATCTATTTATCTATCTATCTATCTATCTATCTATCTATCTATCTATCTATCTATCTAGCCGCTTATATTTGGGTGCTCTCGTGGTCAAGCCCTTATCTGGCGTGAACCAAAGTTGGCATGGCAGGGTAAGTTGGTTTGACGAATATGACGCGCTGCTCAAGACATGAATAATGTCTCAATCTTAACCCGTACTTTGTCAAACACTTCCTGCCAGACAGTGGCACATACCCATGAGCGGGTATGTGCCGCTGGTATGCGGGTATGTGCCACAGGTTATTGAGTGTTTACCCAGGAACGACGAGAACACACATGGGCAATTTCAACGCGTGAGCAATACCCGACATCGGTAGCGCTGACCAAATGAAGGCATAGAATAAATATAAGTGTTGAGAAAAATCTGACATAGGCAGCGCTGAACCCCCGGCGAATGCAGATATTTATTCTCAGGGTCCCAGCAGGAATCGAACTTAAGCACTTTGTGGCAGTCAAGTATTCTACCACAGAGCTAGCCAGGTCTCCGAACCATTTTTCAAATAGACGCTAAGCTTAATGAAACGTCAATAGCGGTTGCAGTGCTGCCTGTGATAGCGGTTGACGTCAATAGCGGTTGCAGTGCTGCCTTATAAACATTACATATGTACCCCTTTATTGCAGCCGTCACATCGTGGTAACGTCACTTGTGGTTAGCTGTCATGCGCTGAAGTTCATTTATGTAGCACTGTCTAGGCCCAGCATTTTCGCAAGCATCAGCGCTTCATATCAGCTTCTGGTGTCGCTAATACGCATGTTCCAGTTGGCATCGTTGCGCAAGTGCAAACAACTGGTTATATAGGCATCTGTAACTCTTCAAGATATGTCGGTACGTACAAATATATATATATATATATATATATATATATATATATATATATATATATATATATATATATATATATATATATATATATATATATATATATATATATATATACCTGGCGTCATTTCATGACGTGTCGCTCAATAAAAAATTGCAATACGGTAACCTTTCCTCCGCATGCTTCGCATAACGTCAATTTTTATTTTTCTGGAGATGGCATATTTTTTTCGTAGAAATTTTAACTGAAACTGTTGTAACGTGTTTCAATATAAACTCTAAACTTTTATGATTGGAATGATTATGAAGAACGCTGCATGTGTTAACAGAGGACTGATTTTGTCTATGCGAAATTGGGGATGTATATTTGAACATGACTATATGAGTGTTCTTGCTTTATAATTTTGTATAGAGAAAGCTGGAGTGGCTGGAACCTCATTCACAACATTGGACCTATAAATGTAACCTCATAAATGCTATCAAACTGCAATAATTTTCTACAAAGTCTAAGAAGATTACTTTCCTGTGCACAAAGTGCATCTGAGAACACAATGTGCGCTATTTCAATATTTATCATCGCAATTGCCTCTTTTTTAAAGTTAGAAATCTTTTGCGACAAATACGAAATGCTTAATTTTTTATCTTAATTATGCTAAATCATGCCTAGTTTATAGTATAAAGACAGTTCGTTAAGAACTGTGTTCTCATCTGCCTTTCTTCTTCTTAATTATTTCTACAGACTCATCTGCACGAAAAAGAATCGATGGTAATTTACCACAGATAGTGCCGTTCACACGAAAGAGAAGGAGTTTACTCAAGTTAAGGTTGATAGATGAGTGGGTGCACTTTGCGAGATAGATAAGCGGTCTCTCGAAAGCTCGAGGGGATTCTCATTGCAAGGATGCGCTTCAGTAAAGATGCCTCACCGGCTGCGTCACTGCATATAGATTAGTACATCAAAGTTACGCCTTAATGTAGTCGTTAGCAGTGGTATATAACAAATGAAAAATAAGCAATACAGCCCAAAATACTCTCAAGAATGCGCCTATGCCTAAAATTGAGTAGCAGGGAAGATTTATGTATCTGTCAGTATTGCGAGGGAATTGACCAGTCGAGCAAGCATTAGTTCGCGGAGAGCAAGACGTAGGGTTTCGGGGGAGCTCACGTATTGATTGCTGATTGGTTGGTTTACGTATCAAGGCAGGGTTGATTGATCACATGCATTTAAAACTCCGAATATTCCAGGAACTGTTTCCAACTGTGAGCTTTAGGTATTCGAGCAATTTGTCACACGGGTTGTGGCACAGGAAGTGATCGTCCAAGCGATGGAATGGAAAGTCATTTAGGTCATGGTTCTGTGACATTCGATATGAGAAACTTTTATGTATGTTAAAAGCGAAAGGGCATAAAATGACTAGGTGCGTAGTGTTTTGCAGTATACTGTGAAATGTACAGCAACTTAAAAAAAGTTTCACACTGTCCCTAGTCATTCCCAGCGAATGTGAATTACTGAAACGTATTCCAGAAAGGTAAGCCGTAAACTTGTTAAGTACGTTTTTATTCAACACTCGAAACGTTGAGCTTGTCAGGAAAGACTCAACCTGTTCCGGCAAGGCACAGCTTATTAAGTTCCCACAGTAAAGTGCGCAGAGTGCTCTACAGCGTTCACAATTTATTCTGAACAGCACATCTAGACCATTGTGTGATGGTTCATTACATTCACTGCTGACAAATTATTTCCATGCATGGTTTACACAGGATACCTTTGAGCCACGTCTGGAGCAATAAGAAGTATTTTTGCGAAAAATTAAAACGCAGATTAATAAAAGCAATGAAACGAAGGGTGCAAGATTAACCACCAGGAAAGACCTACCTGTGCGCATTTACATGAGCAATCTCTGCTTTCTGTAACGCTGCAGAAGGCTTGTCCACATAGTAATCCCCGGAAAGGGAAAACAGACGACCACTTATTTCGAAACATGACCCCACAAGAAATTTTGTTCGAATTGCTGCGAACGAAATGCTTCTTAATAGTCGAAAAATTTATTGTGGTTTCAGGTTCAAACCTTGAACCAAAGCATTTCAAGAGGGTCGCTCTACCGATTGAGCTAACCAGGAAGCAAGCTATTTGCTGCGTGAAGGTGGATTCATTGACAAGTTGAAGCACAAGAACGCAAATATAGAAAATAAGTTTTGCTGAACCCCACAAAGTGACGGAAGGTTGTGGGAGAGCAATTTAGTTCAAATGGTAAAGCGACCAGTGTGTAAAGGCGTTTGTGCCCAGCTTGAACCCCGCACTAGGACGAGATCTTCAGCAACTAAGAAGCTTTTTTTTCTTAGAAATCCATCGAATTTCATTGTAGCTTTGTGCTACAAAACGAGTGGTCGTCTATAGTATCTTTTTTTTATCCTTCTGCCAGCATGCAGGCTTCCGCAGAACTGGTTTGAAGCTATAACGGGCTTCAAAAATAAGATAAGCTTCTATAACCTCCCCACGTGAAATACGTTTCTTAAGCCACATCAGAACTCTCGTGTCTCAGCACACCAGGCTACAGCGTAATGAGAGGTTCAACTGGGATCTGCAATGCTAAAGTTCACATTGACGACAGCAGAGCAACGCGGGACACAGCGCTAAACTATTACCTTAGTGCTTATTACAGGTAACCACAGTGTGTACACACATGACACCGCGCGAAAGGAAAAAGATTTGATTGATTGATTGATTATTATGTGGTGTTTAACGTCCCAAAACCACCACATGACTATGGGTGACGTCGTAGTTAGTGGAGCGCACCAGAAATTTCGACCACCTGGGGTTCTTTAACGTGCACCCAAATCTGAGCATACGGGCCCCGGCATTTTCGCCTTCACAAAGAAAAAAGAAGAAGGCAAAAGAGGCATTGAATGAGCACACAAGGTGATCGACTCGACAGGTCACACAAATGGCTGACGCGACAAAATAGTGCTTCCTTGTCCGATAGATAGATCGAAGAGCAGCTTATCCCGTATTTATGTTTATTCTCTCCCGCTCCAGTAAATTTTCGTGTCAACAGTGCTTTGCTACCGCAGCGCGCACAATGAGTTGCGAGGTGCCCTTACAAGTGCAAATTTGCTTTTCGCATTCTCGCATCTGCAGTTTTCTAATTGCTATGGCTTCGTTTTAAATGCCAAGCATCTCTTGCTTGGGTCTCTTCGGTCTCTACCCTCTCTTACGCTCCTCTTTCTCTGGCTTCGAAATTCTGACGCAGGAAGCGTCTGCTTGCTTACGCTCGCTCCCGCCTTCCTCTAGGCCTTCCTCATGGCGTTTACGCCATAGAGAAAGAAGAAGACAAGAGCGGACACTCCGCAAAACCTGGCCTTAGGAAGTGCATCACGACTACGTAACGAACTAGTGCTCCCACCAAACTTCAGAGGGCGCAAGCGCAAAAAAAAACACAGTTATAATCAATGCAACAGAATTGTTTTCACAAATAATAATTACACGCCCAAATTTGGTATGTTTTTTATACATAAAAACGATTTATTCAACACACCTTACGCGATTATTTTTCTTCAGCCGTACTGTCATAAACACCAGCTACCCAGCGACAAGCCCATGCATGACTGACGGCGAGAAGCATTCGTCGCTTTCGTCAACGTCGGCTGCGTCGGCGTTTTCAAGCGTGAGATAACAGGTGAGGCACGTTTTCAAGCGAAGCTTGTTGAATGAGATGTTGTTGGTCTTGTTGGGTCATTTTTTCAGAAAACGGTTACGCCTGCGCGAAAAAGACACCATGCAACAAACATAGAAAGATGCACACACACACGTTGCGCTTCGTGTGTGCGAGTTTGTTTCTTACGTGGCGTCTCATTCACGCAGTTGTAACCTTTTTCTGAAGCTTGTAAGGACTGGGAGGTTCGCTAAAAAGAAAGTTTGTGGCTCTATGCGGCGGTTAGACGGGAACATTGTGCAACGTATGCAGTATAGCAAAGGCGGCACGGCGTCAAGCCGAGGCGACGCGTGCTGCGGCTGCCACGGACGCGAGCGTCTGTGCGCTGAGCATAGCTGGGCAGCTAGGTCATAGGCTCGGTGGCTCGGTGCAAAATATTGAGAATAGTTCGCTGGGCCTCGCATGCTTCACGACGCGTTTTCCGAAGGCTCGGAACACGAATAATTCTTGGTGTGCCGGAGGCAAATATGGACTAGCCAAGTGGCCATCATCTTCGTTTCTTCGCTAGCCTTGTGCCACTAGTGCAAGCTGCCCACAAATTTTTTTTACGTTTCCATTATGATTTTACCGCACAAATTTCAACTACGATTTTTCTTCCCAATTTACTGCTGATACTGCGTACGCACGAAGGTGTTCTAAAGTTTCCAGGCCGCGATACCATTGCATTACAAGGAATAGCGGCCTGGAAACTTCTGATCTTTGTTCGTGGTCTTGACGTATATCTTTGTAAGTCAGAGTTTTATGGGTCAGATATGTATCACTGGTTTTGTATTGTGCGTCGATTAGCTAATCATTCAAAGGGGTTTGCTGGTACACTTATGAGGTGCACATATCTTTTTCGTAATTTGACAGCGAAGCATCCACTTACTAACATTTTCAGACCGCGCTGACGCCATGCCGTCCGGCGGTCCAAGCTACGGCAGCTACTGCTGTGCATCGTGGTGCTTCAACAATGGCAGAACCCACAAGAAGCCTGGGACGAGTTTCTTCCGCGTACCACGGGACGGCAGGTGTGTTAAAGCTTTTGTATGGTTTGCATGTCTGTAGGCTTACTGTTCGTACTTGCTAAGTGAGGGTAACAATAAAAAATCACTATTCAAGCACTTCCCCTTTCAGCTGATAGTTCATTGCCAATGCAGGATGAAAGCATGGATGCAGTATGCTGGACGCGATGATCTCCTGAGTAAGCCGGCCAGCCTATTGTACGCAATGTACAGGGTTTGTAGCGACCATTTTACTGCTCAAAGTTTCATGGACCCTGGGCACACAAGGCTTACAAGAATGGCTGTTCCCAGTGTGCAACCAGCTGCACCATGTAAGTGATTGACTGAAACTCAAATATGTGCAATAGCAGCCACTTGTATTGAATCAGTGGCGACAGTTAACCGTGAAGATCTTTGTAGCCGATGGAGAAACCTCACTACAGAAGTAACACTTGGAAAGTCTTAAATTCTGTAAATTGTGGGCTATTACCTTCCTAACAACAGCTTTACATTTCTGTCATGTTTTGATGCCCTGGACCTGCGCAACTTGTTTTGAAAGACTTTTAAGGGCTATTTCACGTTATCTTCAAGCCTGAGTGCACATGTACGTATACCTTTCATCAGTGAAAGCTGCCACTGTTGGTAATTCCAAAAATCACAAATTACTTCTTTCCTAGTTGGTGCCGTCTCTTTTCTTCCACGTTCGACCAATTTATGCGTTTGAAAGAGCTGTTTAAGTTTCCCCATGCTACAAGCTTTGAAACTTGTACCAACTGCACATATATGCAGGTTCTCTGAGCGTCGCTTCAAGTAGTGACTGTGACATGGCTGCAGAAGCTGCACTGCAAGGTGCGGATGAGCTTCAGTTTGTGTTATTTTAAGCCTCTTACTGACACATTGTCGTCATTTCATTTCTTCAGGACCTGCGGTAGAGGCTTCAAAAAGCGGCTCCCGCACATTGAGGTGCCCCGATGAACAGGGTGCGTTCAGTGTCGCGATTTTTTTTTAACCCAAATTGACTGTTGACCAAACCTCTGCAGGTGGCAGCTCCCTTGTAGCTGGTGAAAGAATTTTTGCTGATTTCGTCTTGCCGGAGAAAACCTTAACCAGTCGTTCAGCTGTCACAAAAGGAACCTGTGTGGCCGGTAAGTTGTATGTTCACTTCAACACCAGAGTGGATTGATATAGAGACTTCCGCAGGCCGCTCGCAAGATTGTTCCGACAGCACTGTCCGAGGCACTGAACAAGCTTCACAAGACCCTCCAGAAGACGTCTCCGCCAACAGCTCCACGCCTGAGTGCCTTAGAGATAATGGTGACTATGCTTTTATTGCAGCAGTTTTTAATGTGCTATTTTATGTTTAGGACATTCTGAGGAAACTATCCTCAAAAGGACAATACGTGTGCGCTTACAAAATGTAGGGGTGGGCTCTCAGTGATTTTCGTTTTTTTGTGCATTGTCAACATTGTGAATGGTTTGTTTTTAGGTAGTGGAATCGAAAACTTTGTATCACAGAAAGTTCTGCACCTTGTGTCTGAAAGAGCGAGGAAAGTGCTCGTATGGGATTAGTTGTTCTTCGCTTTTACATCAATTTTTTTGTTTATTGCACTGCGTTCCTGTGTGCCAGCGACAATGTCTCCATCAATGAAGTACAAGCAAACCATTAAACATCTGCAAGCCAAAAGTAGCAGCACAGCGGAAAACTATCAAAAGACTGCAGAGACAGCCTCACCAAGCACCGTCATCGACTTCGAAGGCCCTTGAAGTTATCCGACCGCACGTCACCGAGGAGGTTTTTAAACTTCTTTCTGCACATGTTCGCTTGAGGCCCAAACGCAAGGGCAAGCGGTTTCCTGTGTGGTTCAAGAAATTCGCTCTTCACTTAAACTTCCGAGGTCCGCGAGCATACCGATTTCTGGCTCCATATTTTTCTTTGCCCTCCCGGCGTTCATTAAGGAGGTGGCTAGCTAATGTAAAGATGACTCCAGGCATAATTCCAGGAATCCTTACTTCCATTGCAACAAATACTCATGCTTGGAATGAACGGGACCGAGTGTGCGCTTTAGTTTTCGACGAAATAGCACTCAAAAAGAATTTGTACTATGATGCTTCAAGAGACGTTGTCCAGGGTTTTACAGATAATGGCACTCATCGCACTTCAACCATCGCTGATCGAGCACTGGTTTTTCTGCTTGTTGGTGTTTCGAGAAAGTGGGTTCAACCGGTTGCTTTTACTATAGGGCACACATCAACACCATCATCTGTTATGCATAACTTGCTGGTGTCACTTATTTTGGAGCTTAGGAGCATTAATATTGCAGTGAAAGCAGTCATTTGTGACCAGGGCAGTTCAAATGTAAGTCTCGCTAACCAACTAAGAGTGACTGTAGCAAAGCCTTTTTTTTGAAGTTAATGGTGAGCGGGTATATTACATTTTTGATGTTCCGCATTTAATTAAAACAACGCGCAATAATGTCCAAGCACACAAGTTATACATTGGGGATGACATCGTTAACTGGTCGCACATTGTAAGCCTTTACCAATCCTCACATGAGTTGCGGTTGCGATTGGCTCCAAAGTTGACTGAACGGCACGTTCATCAGAAACCTTTTTCTAATATGAAGGTCAGCAGAGCAACTCAGGTCCTCAGTGCATCAGTTTCGATTGCTATCACGGCAATGGTGTATGCGAAGGTGCTGCCTGCCTCGGCCATCACTACAGCTCAATTTTGTGATCGTATGGACAGGATTTTCGATGCCTTGAACAGCTCGAGTAAAAAAAGAACTTCGCAAAAGCTGCGGCATGCAATCATGAAAAATGATTCAGAGCTGATTGACTTCCTCCGAGGCCAGCTTCCCTGGATTGCATCATGGCAGTTTGTTGGCAGACGTCAACCACAAACCATCGTAGGTTGGCAAATTACAATTCAGGCAATTTGTCAACTATGGGACGACCTCTCCAAAAATTACAATTTTGAATACCTGTTAACACGCAGGCTTCAACAGGATCCTCTGGAGAACATATTTGGCCACATTAGGCAAAAACAGGGTTGCAACACCAACCCCAATGTAGCACAATTTATTTGTGGCCTGAAGCACATCTGCATAAGAAAACTCTTCAAGCTGTCAGAATATGGAAATGTCGAGGATGATGAATGTGACCTCCTCCAAGAGCAGCTCTCGCCATTCTCCCTCACCAGTGCGTCTCTTGTGGATAATGAGGAGTGTGCACAGCCACAGCCTGACGACTTTCCCGCTCTAGACGATCTCTCTGAACTTGCGACAAACATTCACTCCCATATTATCGATGACTCCGCTGCATATTATGTAGCTGGTTTTCTCATCAAACACTTCCTTTGGAATGCATGTGACGGTTGCAGTTGCCCACAGTTACTGAAAGACGACAGTGAGACGCTTAAGGGTACCCACCAGTATTTCACAATGCTCAAAGCATACCACGTCCCCAGCAAACTTTTTGGGAATCTCACTGTGCCATCAGAAGCAGCTTTTGCATACGTACAACAACTTGAATCTCACTTTCTCGCCATAAATGAGGCCACTGCACATCACCTGAAAGTGTGCGATGTTTTGTATCACCATCTGTCAAGTGTTGGCGATTTTCATTTCTGCTCTGCTGGGTGTCGCGCTAAGTTTCTGAAAATGTTTTGCCGGGTTCGTTTATGTTGGCATGTGCGTTTTGTGAACCGAAACTTAGACAGGGTTAGGTTCCAGTCTTCAATCTCGGGCATACAGCTTGACAAGTTCAAAGGTTAGCAATTAGCGGCGGGTTTACACTAAAGTATTCGAGTTGAGCCGAATCCTGCAATAGCTTTGTTATGTTATTACTTCGTTACAGCAGACTTCATTATGGTCTTATATGCTTATATTCAGTTCAACTGGACTAACCACTCCTTCGTTGCATTCATTGTTTTGGTTACCCGCTATGAGGAGTACGAACACTGTGTATTCGCTCGAAGTGATTTGCATAACCTTAAAAAGAATGTTGGGTATCCTGTCTGTATTTTTTGCAGCAAATACGGGCGAACTGTACACTTTACTGTGGGTCGCTTGGTCACTGTGTATGCTTTCTCTCCAGCTCAAGTAATATATCGATAACAAAACCGCTTGTTGAAATGTCTTCGAGCGGGTAAGGAACACAGTATGAAGTGGGCACGGTTCATGTTATCACGCTTTTCGTATTTTAGCTTCTCATCAACCTCCTCATCTTGCCCATCAAAATTTTCAAAAGAATACCCAAACTTGTAGCGTTTGATGGGGCTGTGGACGCTGCCATTTTATTTTTATATAGCTTGTGAGTGATAACGTACGATGTAGAGCCTTTGTGAAAAATAATGAGCCAAAGTGGTTTCCTTCTGCTATTTATTAGCCCTGTAATACCGCTCTCGTAGCACCAATTAAAGTCCACAATTCTGGATAAAGTGATGACTACAATCTATTTTAGCTCGCAAGCGTCACAGCAACACCCAGACGCAAATCACTTGGGATCTTTAGTTTTTGATGAAGGCGACGCATAACAAAAGCCACAAGACCTGCCAGTGTTGTAGCATAAAGTTTGTCTTTCACGTAGTGAGCAAGCTGCAAAGCCCTACCTTTCTGAGGACAAGCAGGCATCAAGTCTGCTTTTTTTCATTTTGGACTAGCTGTTCTTAAGCACAGCCAGCACACTGCACCTTTGCCTTTCTGCTATATTGTGTCGTGTGGTTTCTGTGCGCTCTTTTTTTCTATGCATTATTTCGGTTAAGCCCAGGCGTGATTCGCGACTTCATTGCTGTGTATATGTCGCTTCTTCCTTCTTCATCAGCATTGTGCGCTGTGTTTTTGCCATAGATCCTTACTTACCCACTGGCCCGGTGTGTCATACTTCACCAGCTTTTCGGCTTCTGCCAACTCTAGCGATGTGTGCGTTGTCTGTGTTCTCTATGTATTTGTTACAATATTTGTTACAATTTATTTGTAAGGCGAGATGCATTTGTTGTCTACCTTTGTCATATTGTGCTTTTTATATTCTCATACTCTACCTTGCCTTTGAATAAAACATTGCGGATACTCTGTCTCTTTGACTGATATATACATTGATCACTTGTTCCGAAAGAAAAACACGAGCGCGATTAATAAAACCGTAGTGAATTATCATTACCTGCATCTCTTTTTATTATAACTTAATCGAAATAAAAATTACGTCACGACCGATTCGCACGAACCACTGAACAAAACAAAACAGGGAATCGCTAAATCAAAACGACCTACAAAAACTATCCATTTGGGCGATGAATAGTGGTCTGAAATCATGAACTTTCGTCATAGCCAAACGTCAGTTATGCAAAGTAATTCAAAATTTGCGCCAGTGAAACCGAAACCGGAAGCGCACGCCACTTGCTCTCATCAACCACTAGGTGTGCAAGAGTCGATTGGGCCGCTGGGGTCTATGGGAGTGTCCACTCTTCACCTTTTTTTATTTCTCTATGTTTACGCCGCCGATGTGCATGTGCGTTTTATTCTTTATCTCACCTCCTATGCTCTCTCTCTTTCTCTCTCGCCTCGCAACGCTGAAGCAAGAAGCGTCTGCTAGCGAGTTTCTTGACTGCACAAATGCCGCCCGCACCTTCCCACGTGGGAAAGCGAGTAATTGCGTCGCCGAGATACGCTTTCACCCAACAATAGTCATTGGTAGGGAACCGTTTATTACACTTAAAATTTTGCTGACATTTCTGACAGGCGTATGTTATTCAGATGTCATATACCCAGCAGCTCCGTGGCGCGACCTCCGAAGAGATACCGTAGCCGCGGTGGCTACATCCTCACCATAGTTTTATTGTTACAACCTTTTGCCTTTCTCTCTTCCAGCAAATATTTCACTTGGCTTTCATGATTTCATGATTGCTATGTTTTACCCACATAACCACGAGGAAGTTATAGGCCCTTATACAGCCACGTACCGTATCACTGTTCACATCTCTTGTCTACTGAAATGGCGCTATTTTGCAATTTCGAAATTTCGCCATTTCGGGAAGACTAATTTTTAAGCGATCACGCACACCTAATACTATTTGCGTAAACATTACGTGCCAAAACTACGGCATACGTTAATGAGGCGCGCCGTAGAGAAGGACTGGACTGAAAAAACTACGCCCTACAGGCTACAGCACGCGCTTAACGCGTAGCGGGCGTCTCGCATTCTCTGTTCCGGCAGAGGAGGGTGCCTAAGTTTCGATGATCTGGGGTTATTTCCAATGAATTTACACTTACGTACACGGTACACGCCTGAGTACTCTAGAATTCCCACCTACTTCATAAAGCTATAGGTGCGGTCACGATCAAACCAGTCTCTGTTGGATGGGCAGCCGAGCACCTTATAACCATGCGCAGACAGAAATTCGGTAAAAAGAAACAATAAAGTAAGAAAAACAAAAAAGAAAAAAATTACTTGGGATCGTAATCTGCGGTGTGCCCAACTGACCATGAGCGTGCTACCCGCTCGGTCGCTCAGCCTACCCGGCCACAACATTTTTTGGAGCTTTATTGCCTGTTTCCAGATGCTATTGACATGAACAATGACGTATATGTCACGGACACAAGTAGTGGCAGTTCTACTGAATAGACTCCAATTTTCAAATTTATTGAGAGCTGTCAAAAGTTCCATGCTCGACAACCACTCAGGAACAGACTACTGTTTTTTCTGGAGTTCCACAAATTTCGAAATGCAGTTTCGGAAGTACATTCTTGCGGGTCTTGGATCTGAATCACTGTGAAATTAGTGTTTATCATGTCCAGTGCAGCAGTGAGGGTTTGCTGAACGATTTCCAATAAACCCTTTCCTGGGCTACTAGACTCTGTTTCGTGATTGCAAGTTTAACTTCGTCACCCCACCTAACCCATTGCTGCAATTCGCCACGCCTCCGACTTCTTAGTGTCCGTTGCACTAGTTTTGTACTTCTGGTGGAATAAATGGGCAGCTTTCTCCTACACCCTTGTTCACAAACCAGGCTTATCCTTATCTCGCATTTTGAAATGAGAAGAATTTCTTAGCGAAATTCAGTGACTATGAGCGCATCTATCTATCCATCTATCTATCTAGCCACTTACGTTTGCGTGCTCTCAGGGACATCTCCTTAACTTGGCTTGAACAAAAATTAGCATGAGAGGGTAAGGCAATTGGACAAATATGACGTGCTGGTCAAGACATGAATAATGTCGCAACCGCGTGACGTACATCATTAAACACTACCTGCCAGGCAGTGTCACATACCCAGGGGCGGCTATGTGCCGCTGGTATGCGCGTATGTGTCACAGGTGATTGACACTTCGTATCTACCCAGGAACGACGGAGAAAACACACAGGCAATTTTAACACGTGAGCTTTAAGCAATACCCGACATTGGTAACGTCGACCCAACAAAAACGGAATAAAAGTCAGGGTTCCAGCTGGAATCGAACCAAAGCACTCTTTGATTCGAACTGCTTTTCAAATAGACGCTAATCTTCGTGAAGCGTCAATGGGGGTTGCAATGCTGCTTACTCAATTTTATGAACAATACATATTATAAAGGAGATTTATTAAGCAGAAAGGTTAATGCTTGGAAGGCTCGGAAGGCGATGCACCAGCCGCAATTTCCGAGCTCGAGCCGCTGCTGCACACTCTATGCTGCTGCCTCTGCGCCGGAGTACTTCCTCTTCTTTAGAATGGCCCCACGGAGAAAAAAGGAGCCATCCTGGCGACTTAGTCCTGTGCAGGCGGCGTTTAATAATCGTACTGCTTGAGCCTTTGAACGTGTACAACCTCACGGTTGTGACGTCGCAAGTGTGATGGTGGCGTAAGAGGCTCAATAAGGTAGTTTACTGGCGAAGTTTGTTCGACAGTACGATATGGCCCATCGTACTTTGGCAGAGGTTTGGAAGAGAGCCCAGGTGTGCGATGCGGAACTGACAGCCATAGAAGAGCACCCGGAAAAAAACGGGAGTTGAGGTCTGGCCATCATGAATTGCTTTTTGCCTGTTTTGGTCATCACAGGTAAAGCGACGAGCTAACTGGCGGCATTCTTCTGCGTGTCTGGCGGCGTCCAAGATCGGTAGGCACTCGGACGCGTCCAGTTGATAGGGCAAAATGGTGTCAATGGTGTGGGAGGGGTGACGGCCGTAGAGGAGGTAAAAAGGGGAGAAGCCTGTTGTCGCTTGCGTTGCCGTATTATAGGCGTATGTAATGAATGGGAGAACTAAGTCCCAGTTAGAGTGGTCAGGCGTCACATACATAGATAGCATGTCACTGAGCATACGATCAAAGCGCTCGGTAGCCCCATTGGTTTGTGGGTGGTAAGCGGTGCATGTGCGATGTACAATAGCACACTCAGCGAGCAATTTTTCAATGACCTCGGACAAGAAGGCGCGGCCGCGGTCACTGAGGAGTTCTTGAGGGCCTCCATGACGCAACACAAAATGACGCAGTAGGAAAGTGGCAACCACCTGTGCTGTAGCCGTTTTAAGAGCAGCGGTCTCAGCATAACGCGTTAGGTGGTCGATAGCAACAATTATCCACCTGTTGCGAGTCGGAGTCAATGGAAGTGGCCCATAAATATCTATTCCGACCCGTTCGAAGGGCCGGGAAGGGCATGGTAAAGGCTGCAGTTCACCGGCGGAGGCGTGTGGTGGAGATTTTCGGCGCTGACATTCGGCACAAGAGCGGACGAGGTTGCGGACGAAGGTAAACATGCCACGCCAGTAGTAGCGATGTCGAAGCCTTTCGTAGGTCTTGAAGACTCCTGCGTGGCCACATTGTGGGTCAGCGTGAAAAGAGGAACAAATCTGCGACCTCAGGGTTCGTGGAACGACGAGCAGCCACTTGCATCCCTCTGGTGCGTAGTTGCGTCGATAGAGAAGCGTGTCACGTATCGAGAAGTGTAGAACTTGGCGCCGAAGCGTTCGCGTCTTTGGGAGTTCAGAAGTGTCGGAGAGATGATTGAGAAGAGACGCAGTCCACGGGTCATTGCGTTGTTCGATAGCAATGGTGTCAAAGTCAAGCGATGACAATGTGGAATCGCAAGCGGAGTCAGCTGTGGCGTTCTGGGACTGGGGGGAACGGGAAAGGGCGTCGGCGTCAGCATGCTTCCGTCCTGACCGATAAACCACACGTATGTCGTAATCTTGAATTTTCAACGCCCAGCGAGCGAGGTGGCCAGATGGGTCTTTTAACGTCGAAAGCCAGCACAGCGCGTGGTGGTCGGTCACGACGTCAAAAGAACGACCATATAGATATGAGCGAAACTTTCCAAGGGCCCACACAATGGCCAAGCACTCCTTTTCTGTGACGCTGTAGTTGCTCTCAGCCTTAGTAAGTGTGCGACTAGCGTATGCCCCGACGTATTCCTGATGTTCCGGTTTACGCTCTGCGAGCACAGTACCCAGGCCTACACCACTGGCGTCGGTGTGGATTTCAGTTGGAGCTTCAGGATCGAAATGGCGTAGAATGGGTGGCGTCGTGAGAAGCCGTTGCAAGGTGGTGAAAGCCTCGTCGCAGGCAGGGGACCACGATAAGAGGTCTTTACAGCTGCTGAGAAGTTGCGTGAGAGGTGATATAATAGACGCGAAGTTTCGGACGAATCGCCGGAAATACGAACACAAGCCGATGAAACTTCGAAGTTCTTTGATGGTGGCAGGTTTAGAAAACGCCGTAACAGCTCGCAATTTCTCGGGATCCGGGAGAATGCCTTCCTTGGAAACAACGTGGCCCAAAATGTTCAGTTGACGCATGGCAAATCGACATTTTTTGAGGTTTAATTGCAAACCGGCGTTAGTTAAGCAAGTAAGGACGTGCTGAAGCCGACGTAAGTTTGTGTCAAAGATAGGGGCGAAGACCGCGATATCATTGAGGTAACACAAGCATATCTTCCATTTTAGTCCATCAGGATGTTGTCCATCATTCGTTCGAACGTTGCAGGTGCATTGCAAAGTCCGAAGGGCATGACGGTGAATTCATATAAGCCGTCTGGCGTGACAAAAGCGGTTTTGGGGCGATCGGCCTCCGCCATAGGCGCCTGACCGCAAGTCTAACGAGCAAAAAAACTTGGCACCCTACAAACTGTCCAAAGCATCGTCAATGCGCGGTAGTGGATAGACATCCTTCAGCGTGATCTTGTTCACTCGCCAGAAATCGACACAGAAATGAATACAACCGTCTTTCGTTTTGACGAGAACCACCGGAGACGCCCATGGGCTCAGTGAAGGTCGAATGACGCCTCTGCGAAGCATGTCGTCTACTTGGTCAGCAATGACGCGGCGTTCTGTAGCGGACACGCGATATGGTCGTTGTCGCAGCGGTGAGTTGGACCCAGTGTCGATGTGGTGTTCTACTGCTAAGGCACGGCCGAGAGATGTTTGTTCAACGTCGAAAGAATGGCGGTAGCTCTCAAGAATGGTGAGGAGTTGTGAACGCTGCGAAGATGTCAAATCTGCAGCGATGAATGGTTGAAATGTTTGTCGACGTTGAGTCAGGCGCTGAGACGACAGCCAGTTCACAGACGGAGGTAGAAGGCACCTCATCGGGGACGGATATAATTCTGGAAGAACTGATTGTCTCGACGTGGCCAAGGCACTCGTGACAAAGTAGGGATAAAGACGACGACTCATGATTATAAATTGGCATTGTGGTTGAGCCTTCTACAAGATCGAGATCAGCAAAAGGCAGGGGGAGGGCTCTTCGGGCGACGACTATTGGAGATGGTGTGAAGAAGACCGTGCCGTCGGATATGGCGCTGCATGAAACTGGCACGAACGCAAAAGAGCATGGCGGGATGTAGGTGTCATCACTAACGACAAGTTTAGCGGCAAACTGGGTGTCGACGGACGCTTGGTCATCCAGTGAATAAAATGCAACCTCAGCCCTAGCACAGGCGATTACGGCGTTATGACGCGACAAAAAGTCCCATCCCAAAATAATATTATGGGAGCATGATGAAAGAACCATGAACTCTATCGTATACAGAACGTCCCGAATTGTCACGCGGGCTGTACATACTGCCGTCGGTTGAACAGGTTGAGCACTGGCTGTGCGAAGGGATAATCCGGAGAAAGGCGTCATAACCTTACGAATTGAGCGACAAAATCCAGCATCTATAACCGAAACAGCTGCACCGGTATCTACAAGAGCGACAGTAGGGATATTTTCGATGAACACGTCAATAACATTGGTAGGTGACAAATGAGGACTTGGGCAAACCGAAACTTGCGCAGTTCTTGCCTCAGGAAGTGCGTCGTCTAGTTTTCCTCCTCGTTAGGTGCGGGCCGTCGACGCATAGGAGAAGGCGAGCGGCGGCGTGGAGAGGGCGAGCGAAGACGTCCCGACCGAGGATGGTGGTTGTCCTGGTAGCGGGCTGGCATTGGAGTGGAGGAACCGTATTGCGCGTTGGAGTCAAGCGGGAAGAAAGGCTCACGGCGGTTTTCATTGGTGATATGCGTCCGGCGGCGGCAATACCTTGCGACGTGTCCGGGGTATCGACAAGCATAACATATCGGGCGATTGTCGAGGGTGCGCCACGGGTTGGCGGTGTTAGTGCTGGTCCAGTGAACTGGAGCTGGGGGATAGCTCGCGCGAGGCTGGAACGGAGGCGCAGGCGCCTTGCGAGTTGGCATGGCTGCAGCCGCGGCGTGGGTGAGAGGAGCAGCGACAAGATTAGGTTCGCGAGCAGCTGGTAAGGCCTCGGCGACCTCTCCTTGAATGACGTCACGTAGAGACGATGGTAAAGTTATGGTAGCTTCTGGTGTGAAAGGCACCAAGGAAAACTGTCGTGCGACTTCTTCGCGGACAAATGCTTTTATTTCGGCTATTAGTGACGCGTGGTCATGACCACTGATCACACTAGACAGCGATGCCAAATCGTGCGCAGCAGGACGTCTTGTCAGAGCTCGCTGCTTCCGCAATTCATCGTAGCTTTGACAGAGGCTAATTGCGTCGTTAACAGTGGTCGGGCTTTTCGCCAAGAGTATTTGAAAAGCGTCGTCGTCAATCCCTTTGAGCATGTGCTTACAATTTTCAGCTTCCGTCATTTCGGCGTTCACGCGTCTGCACAAATCGACGACGTCTTCTATGTAACTTGTGAAGGTTTCACCCGTTTCTTGTGCGCGTGTGCGTAAACGTTGCTCGGCACGAAGTTTTCGGATGGCAGGTCGATCGAAGACTGCTAGAATCGACGTTTTAAATTGCGGCCACGTTCGGACGTCTGCCTCGTGGTTTCTAAGCCAAAGGCTGGCTACACCCGCGAGGTAGAACGACACGCGTGTCAACTTGTCCGCGTCCGTCCATCTGTTTAAAGCGCTCACCCGTTCGAAAGTCGAGAGCCAATCTTCAACGTCGTTGTCATCTGTTCCACTGAAGATTGGAGGCTCCCGCTGAGGAACACTGCCTGAACAGGTGGCCGGAAGAGATGGAAGCGTCTGCTGATCGGCGTCCGGCATAGCAGAAAGTAGCCGTCGAGAACGGAGTTCCAGGATGGTAGCGGGAAGGTGTAAGGGACGGTACCCGGCACGGCTCCACCAATTATAAAGGAGATTTATTAAGCAGAAAGGTTGATGCTTGGAAGGCTTGGAAGGCGATGCACCAGCCACAATTTCCGAGCTCGAGCCGCTGCTGCAAACTCGATGCTGCTGCCTCTGCGCCGGAGTACTTCCTCTTCTTTACAATATGTACTCTTGATACAGCCGTCACCTCAGAATAACTTAAATTGTGCTAAGTTGCCATGCCCAGAAGTTGATTTATGTAGCAAGATCCAGGGCCAGCATCTTCGTAAGCATCAGCGCTTCATATCAGCTTTTGGTGTTGGTAATACGCATGTTCCAGTTGACCGTCGTTACGCAAGTAAAAACAACTGATTATGTAAGCACCTGCAACTCTTCAACATACGTAACATACGTCAAGGCGTTAAACACTTGTACATGTATTTAGCGTCATTTAATGACGTGTCACTCAATAAAAAATTGCAACATGGTCCCCTTCTATCCGCATGCTTCGCATAACGTCAATTTGATGATTGATTTGCGGGGTTGATTGATTGATTGATTGATTGATTGATATGTGGGGTTTAACGTTCCAAAACCACCATTTGATTATGAGAGACGCCGTAGTGAAGAGCTGCGGAAATTTCGACCACCTGGGGTTCTTTAACATGCACTCAAATCTGAGCACAGGGGCCTACAACATTTCTGCCTCCATCGGAAATGCAGCCGCCGCAGCCGGCACTCGAACCCGCGACCTGTGGATCAGCAGCCGAATACCTTAGCCACTAGACCACCGCGGCGGGGCTCGCATAACGTCGATTCTCAGGTACGTGGGAACTGCGTAAGCTTTTCAAGGCGAAGCATTTCTTAGCGAACTTCAGCGACTTTGAGCGTATCTATCTATCTATCCATCTAGCCGCCTACTACATTTAGCTCTCCTGGCCGTTTCAATAATGGTATCAATACCGAACTTGGCATGGCATGACATGACTGTGTGAAGAACATATTTGTCAAGTCATAACATGAAAATCATGACATGTATGTCATTAATATTATGATATATATTTCTTGGTCCTGCAGCTCTTGCGGTAGTTTCGTTCACATGGAATGTTGCAAAACTGGTATGGTATGCCACGATTGCATGGCGAACGAAAGCGACAGACTCTAACATGAAAATCGTGATATGCGTGTTGTGTAACAACATGAGTACATGCTACGCTCATGATGCGCTGGCGGCCGTTTTGCGAGGTTCACGTATACCAAATTTGGTATTACGGGACCTGAATGAATGAGGAAGATATGATACTGGTGCAAACATGATAAACATGAGATGCGTGTCATGTAACGGCATGACTACATGCTATGCTCATGATGCGCTCGTGGCCGTTTCGCTAGCTTCACATGTACCAAACTCGGTATTACGTGACGCGAATGGACGACATAGGTAAATGGCACACCCAAACAAGGTGATCATGACATGCGTGTCCCGTGTGCTCAGATTTCGGTGCACGTTAAAGAACCCCAGGTGGTCGAAATTTCCGGAGCCCTCCACTACGGCGTCTTTCATAATTAGGTGGTGGTTTTGGGACGTTAAACCCCATAAATAAATCAATCATATGAACATGTGTGTCATGAAACAACATGAATACATGCCACACTGATGATGCACTCGCGCCCGTTTCGCTAGCTTCACATACGGCAAATTTGGTATTACGTGACGCCAATGAATGACAAATGTATGACTGGTGCAAACGTGATATTCATGAGATGTGTGTCATGTGCGAACATGACTACGCGCCACAGTCAAGGTGCGAAAACGTTTCGACTTGACGCGGTGCGCGTGCTCACCGGCGTTCATTTCGTCGCGTCACGCCGGCGTTGCCACGCCAGGAGCCGGTCATGCCGTATACTCGCAGGCGCGTACCCCCGCTGCGTTGCTTTGACCCATGCGCGTTTCAGCGCGTACGACGTCCCTCCGTCTCGAAAAGCGGGAGACGCAGTGTTGTCTCGGTAACGCATCGGCGCGAAATACAGCATATTGCAATTCACGCTGGTTGCCGTCGGGCCGCGCCGACAGACGCTGGTCGTACCTGGCGTCAGACCATAGAGTGCTCACGTTTTGCTAACGTAGCGTCGCTGGGCCAGGCGTGCGCACGCGTCAACGCTACATTGGTGTATAATGGGCCCTCCATGATGCGCTTGCGGCCGTTTTGCTAGCTACAGGTATGCCAAATTTGGCGTTACGTGACGTCAATGAATGCCGAAATATAAGACTGGTGCACACATTATAATCCCGACACGCGTGTCGTATAAAAACATGGCAACATACCACTCTCATAGCGTGCTCAGAGGGCGTATCGCTAGCTCTACGTATGCTAAATTTGGTATCACATGACGTGAATAGATGACGAAGGCCAACGACACATCTCAACCTGATAATCATGAGAGGGAAGTCATGTGTGGCATTATTTACCTCCACCTCGTAACGTCGTGCTTATCTTAAAGTGACATATCAACCTTTCTCATTCGTGCTTCGCATATCATCGATTCCCACTGGCTGGCTGGCTGGCTGGCTGGCTTGCTGGCTGGCTTGCTGGCTGGCTGGCTGGCTGGATGGCTGAATGACTGACTTACCGACCGACTAACCGATCGACCGACCGACCGACCGACAGCTGTCGCACTTGTCGTTGTCGATGTAGTCGGAAAATGAAAAGCATTGACCAGGTACTCAGGACGTTAGGTTCAAAAACTGTTTATTGATCAAGTTGACGCGTGCGGACGTATGTTTCTTCCAGGACAAACGTGTCAAAAAGGAGCACCGGGGCCACCGGTTGAAGTTTCTTGTCGTATTTCTTCAGTGAAGGACATGCTCGCCACTTGTAGCCTCACATGCGGTGGTTGAAAGCCCCGTCATCTGGGAACACCTCGTTGTTTGAGAGCACAATGAAGGGTGTCCTGGAAATGATCTGGTGAGCAGTCTACTTGTCAGCCACCGACTCTACGTCACCACCAAAAATTTTTTACAGTATCAAAAGCACATGACTTACAGTTTGGCTCGTTCCATACCAGGATGTGACGGCCCATGGTGTCCTGCAGTGGAAAGCTAGTGTAGCGGTTTTAAAGTTACGCATGATACCACGGTTAATGTAAAATGAAAGAACAGGATCAAACAAAAGTTTTTGCCTGCAGTCGGAGCGGACACAATTTCCACGCAACTTTTCTTGGGGACTGCCTCCTCGACCAGGCTGTACAAGCTGTTTACAAAGGCTGACACTTCCTCGTGGACGCCGTGAAACTGAAAATTTATAAGTTCCATCACGGCATCAAATGACCTGGGCATGTTCATGTAAAAGGTGGCGAGGTCGCCATGTGGGACGTCAAAAAGTGGCTACGTGTTCTTGTACATTTCAATGAAGTCGAAGGTGGAGTACGAACACATGTCATCATTAAATACTGGGATGGCTCGTTGAAGGCGCTTGTCATCCAGGCGTATAAATCGAAAGGCCGGGTCCGCCAGCCAATTGGGGGTGCGCACACTGTTGCTCAACGGCGATAAAGGGGTATAGCGTAGCCAGTCGTAGATAGATTCTTCCGACGCCCCTTTTGCACGTTTTCGGCACTTTGTACCCTTCCTTGGGCATACTTTGTCAGCGTTTTCACCGCTCGTTTGATCTCCATGGGCGTCCTCGCATGCAACTGAATGTTGAAGTTTCAGGTATTATATTTCCAAAACATGGTCCGGGGCAGGCTCGTGTCCTGAACCTAAGAATTGCCCCAAAACTTCATCTCTAATGTCGCGACCTAAATCACTTCCTCCTACTATAAGGTATTCCAGTTGTCGGGGCTCACTATTGAGATATTGGACGAAATTCTGGAGGTCCCATGCGCTGGCGTTTGTAGACCAAATTGACAAGCGATCTCGTCGTCTGACGAAGCCAGCGAAGATAACACATCGACTTGTGCCATTGCTCCAGCTGCAGTCGTGTATGTAGGACGTGGACGTGTGATATAGTGGTTCCTCGTGTGTGGAGTGCGAGGGCAGCGATTCCGTACTGGTTGGGTCCCAGTACGGAATCCGTACGGGTGGGTCCTTGTTCGAATCCTCTGACAATGTCATTACAGATTGACTGAGCTTCTCCGTCGTCTTCAGCGGGAAACGCATCTTGCACAACCTTTCTTCGTTTTGAAACTGATTGTAACTGCTCTGCCCAGCGTGAAGGGGATTGCAAATTTTTTCCATCTCCTCTAGCTCCTGTTCCTGGTTCAGACGCGTTTGGATTTGATACTTCTCCCACGCCTCGATCAGGTTCTGCAAGTGTTGCCATGGTTTCATAAATGTCATAGGCACCATTCTCGCGGCTCGAACCAATAAACTCTGTAGTTTGTCCCTGGAAATATAAACGACATCATCAAAAAGCAATTCCAAATAGTAAAATAGCGTTACCTTGTCTTCTTGTTCATCATGCTGATGTTTACGTGGTTCTGCCATGATCTCTATTCAAAGAGCAAGGAAAAGCAACAATACAGAGTATAGCATAATTAAGTAAAAAATGGTGCAGAGTCCTAGCGAAGGCGTCTTTAGTGTCCGCTGGAGGTCCTACTGAGTGAACAGCCGGTTAGCGACTGCGAGCTCTGAGCTACTACAGGCCCCTTTATATACCCTTCGTGAGGGCCTTGGAAACCTGTTAGTGTTTGCATGGAGAAACCCAGATCTTGCGAAAATTAATATGCAATGCAGGAGAATCAAGCAGTAGCTCTTGCGCAACTACTTGTTAATATGCAATGCAGGAAAAACACTTGCGACACAACGAGTCGTTATGCAATGCAGGCAAGATTTCAATGTTACTATGAAAAAACCCAGCTTGTGCGAGACATGTTCTGCAGCTTCCAGGAGAGTTTAATTTATTGCTATGCAAAGCAGCAGAGAAAGTATATATTTATATATATGTATGTATGTATATATATATATATATATATATATATATATGTGTGTGTGTGTGTGTGTGTGTGTGTGTCTGTAAAAGGTTCAAAAACTGTTTATTGATCAAGTTGACGCGTGCGGACGTATGTTATATATATATATATATATATATGTGTGTGTGTGTGTGTGTGTGTGTTTGTGTGTGGGTGTAGGTGTGTGTGTGCGTATATCCCTTTTTGTCTTCGACAACGACAGCGACGCTCCAGTATTGGTAATACGAAGTCGATAAGTCGATAGTGCGTTTGGTAAGTATGCGGGTATTGACTAATCAATCGTGGAGTTATCCTTTGCCCTGTTATTATTTCTGGGCCCGTATAACAAACATAGAACAGTGTTCAGAAACTTATGTAAGATAGATAAGTAAAAGGTTGCTTTGTGAATAGGACCTTTATTTTTCCTACAATATCTATTTCCCCAGTTTGTTACCGTTCCCTCACAGTCTTCCTTGGTTGCACCTGCTGATTAATTTATTCGTATGCTGTGTAAAATAGGTTTTGTCGTAAATCTCTCGCTTTCTGCCCTTTACGCTAAGAATAGAAAATTGCAATAGTTTTACACTTAGTTTTAGTGCCAATAATATTATGTCACTTATGAGTTCATAAAGCTTTTTATATATATAGAAACCCGTCCTTATCCTTCTGGGAACATTTTTTGCCCGAGTAGGCTCAGCCTCTTTTACTGCTTCTACGGTACCACTCATCAAACCAAAGCTTTCCTCACTTGATGCCACCTAACATTTTTGCCTTCTGCATGGCGGTCTTCGTCCCCGTTTTGGCACTTCTTTGCTTTCTTTTTTGGCATATTTTGCACTTGGATGTCATCAGTGCTGAAGTGTATGGCGTTGTTTGCAAAAATAATATAGCTAAAATAATATCGGTTAATTTTTCGTATTTTTTCGGTCGAGTCTAGTTTTTTTTAATACTTGGAATACAAAAGACTTGCAATAGACAGATGACTGAATCTTCTTGTGGGTGCCTTTTCTCGCATCTCATTTGGCCGCTTTCTGGAGTAGTGTTGTATTTATGCTATAGGTCATCCCTTGTAATTCTAGCAAAGACTTCAACAATGAAGGCATATTTAAAGCGTCGAAGCCTGGGAATTTTTTAGGTTTTCTAGTACTGTGTGGTTCGGTCGTAGCTCTATGTAATCACGCTCAACGAGCTGCAACATCAGTGCCAACGAGGGGCACGCAAAGCTTTTGCCTCCCCCTCCCCTCACTGAAATATTTATCCACTAATTGCAGAGCAAGTAATCGCCATTCGAAGAAATGCCTCTCTCGTAATCATAGTGCCCCACCTCCAAAAAAATTTATCCTACGCCTTTACGCAACATAGTGGCCTTGCTTAAAATGACTCAAAGCTTCAGTGAAATTGGCAAACATCAATACACTGCTTTTATTTATAAAACATCAGTATTACCATGTTCATTTATTAGTATTCTGGTCATAACAGAGCATTTCAGACAGCCACAAAGTCAAGCAACCGTAACCGTTTTTTTTTGTTTTACGCAGATCACCAGCCCTCACAGATACATAACATGCCAACGCTGGAAGCCAGCCGGAAACACAGCACCACACCTTGGCTTAGTGCAGGTCACCTACGAGTAATCAAGCTGCAAACTGCTTCGGCGCTCCGGTCAAGCGTCGACGTCATCGAGAAGCTACAAAAAGGTTCCCCGGCAGAGGAAAGCGTGATCAAGGAGCATTTCAGGGAGCCACAAAGTCAAGCTGCCATAATCACTTGGTTGTTCTGCGCAGATCTTCAGCAATCATGGGTCCATCACTTGCCAACGCTCGCTGTGAAGCCAGCCAGCAACACAGCGCCACACCTTGGCCTATAGTGCAAGTCACCCACGAGTATTCAAGCTGCAAACTGCGTCGGTGCTCTGGTCAGCGTTGACGTCATCGAGCACCTACAAAAAGGGTTACCCGGGAAAGGAAGGCGTCGTAATAGAGCATTCCAGGCAGCCACAAAGTCGAGCAGAAGTAACCACTTGGTTGTCTTACACAGATCGTTAGTATTCCTGGGGCCATTACTTGCCAACGCTCGTTGTGAAGCCAGCCAGCAACACAGCGCTGTACCTTGGCCTGGTGGAAGTTACCCAAGAGGAATCAAGCTGAAAACTGCGTCGGTGCTCTGGTCAGGGTTGACGTCACTGAGCGTCTAAAAAGGGGTTGCCCGGCAGAGGAAGGCGTCATAACGCAACATTCCAGGCAGCTGCAAGATTGAGCAGCCGTTACCACTTGCTAGTTTCACGCAGGTACGTCTATAGATGCCTACTTCGTTGCAATATACTATACCGTACATTGGCTGCCGGACTGCTTGATTTATTTTCATTGCAACGTTTTCAAAGCCGTCTTCAACGCTGAGGGAGGTAGCCAGTGCAGTGGCAGGCTTGTCGGATAGGCTTGACAAGCAACATGCTGGATTAAAGATGGAAATCACTAAGGTCCGCGAAAAAGTGACTGCCTACGTCCGGAAACACATGTAGTTCAGTAACAAAAAATTTGAGATGTTCAAGACGGCAATCACCGAAGTAAGGAAAGAGCTTGCTGAAACCAAGACTAAGAACAAAGAAATTGAGGAAGTGAACACTCGCCTTTTCAATAACTTTAAAGAAATAAAATAGAGAAAGCAGACTTGCAGCAGCGCAGTCGCAAGAACTTCCTTTAAAGCCGGCTACTCACCAGGTTTGAAATTTTTGAGCTGACAAGCGTAATGCGTAGCTGAGGCATTCGTGATCATGTCTGCCAAAATTTATAACGCTAGGTGCCGCGGAAATGGGTCAAATTTCAAGATGAACGCCGCTCCCTCTTCCGTTCAGGCAGGCGCCCAGAGAATGAGGGCAGACGTGCGCGTATGAATGGCCCTAAGTACACGGCAAGACAGTGATATTCATTCTCTATGTAAACGACTATGCTCTGACGTAGCCAACAGTGGCACGTGACATAACGAAAATATTTACCACAACATGCGTAGTTTATGTATTAGTTGCTTGAAGAGATTATTAAATCTCTAGATGAATAATGTGACGCAATATGGGAATGTGAGCATTCTTTTTTTTTCATCTTTTCATCGGTATAATACAACTAGATGCGGGGCTAATGCACCGGTGCCCTACTTTCAAAATGTTACACATCATGTACCCTGACTTATACCCATGTATTCTTTGCCCACATTGTGGGAAAAGAGCTTCATTAGAACATATACTGTGGCACTGTACCAAACTCGCTCATTTATCGAACATCACCTCTGCCAGAGGCGAGGTGGCAATCCGCAGCTCGTCCTTGGCAGATCAGCTCTGGGCTGTCCACCAAGCCCGCGAGGCAGCTGAGGAGCTCGGTATCTCAGTCCCCACGTGGGAGCTGCCCGCAATACAGTGATCTGTGTTTTGGGAGACCAAATAAAAGTTTATCCAATCCAATCAAATCGCATGCGTTCGTGCCCCCACGATCCATGGAAAGCTCATGCGCGTTCGCGCACTTATTGTGTTTTCTAATCTACCGCGCCTAAGCCAGCATTTCCAAATTATTCCGCAGAAATAGGCAGTAGATGACGACACGAAATAACGCTGCATGGTTCACAACAACAACAACAAAGAAACGCCACTTGCGTGCATGACGGTTGGGCTTGCTTCGGGCACGTCATGCGCACGTGACCTCTTGATCGTATGCCGGAGAGAGTAGAGAATACATTTGCCTTTCCAAGGCTACGTGGAGTAGCGGCAAGGGTTTCGAGCTCGCCTCCTGTAATGCTTGTTTCGCACCGCTTCAAAAAAAAACTGTTTTCTCAGCTTGTATTGAACCGATGAAAAATTTTTGTGGCAAGACGTTCTTTGTCGGACGCCCAACAACTTCCACGGTCTAACTAAAATATGGCATTGAGCCTCTTGAGCGGCCCTTTAAGGTAAATGCATCCCAGTCACGCCAGGTGAAAACGTTGTCTTAACCATGAAGGATATTTCTGTCTGCGTGAAATCCTCAATTCAGTATACGGACGTTGAAGTAATTTATCGTGTTTCGACAAGAGATAAGGCTAAATGAAACAATGTGGTTTATAAGCTTACATCTCGCAAAGTCTAAGACAGGGTCTTGAAAGCAGCCAAAAACGAACTGAACCTGTCGTCCTTGCGTTTGAAAGACAACCTTCCCATGTTCATTAATGATCATCTGTGTTAAGCAAGCAAAGCACATCTGAGCAAAGCGCGAAACGCAAAGCAGGAACATAAATGAAGGTTCACTTGAGTATCTGATGGGAAGAGGCTCATGCGCGAAACAGAAAATTCGCGTGTAGGTCATGTTATATGTACCAAGGACCTTGCTCAGGTACAATAGGTGTACCGCGCGTACTTTAAAATAAGCGTAAAATGTCGAGGATAAGACTATGTATCACTTATTCACTGAAACCTGCGTAGTATTACCAAAAACCTAAACTTTCCGTTAGGCTACGCGTCTAAACGTCCATTTTCTTACGACATCATAGCGTTATCGGAAACGTGGCTTAGAAAGGGTGAAAATATGTAAATATCTGATTATACGATGCTATCGCAATCAAGAGAAAGTATAGCGTGTGATAGTGGCGTGGCGCTTTTTATACGAGACAAGATAAGCTTCCAATATCTGCCTGACTGTTCCTACAGCAGCCAAAGCGCTGAAACTCTGTTTGTGAAACCTGAAAGTGGCGTTGTTATAGGTGTGGTTTGCCGTTACTCATACTCCTGTGTTAAGAACTTTTCCACTCTGATGGAAAGCGTTATCGACCCTATTGTATCCGTCCGCAGTCCTATTATTCTTTGTGGTGATACAAACATCGACCTGTCTAAAGATGCTTGTGGCGAGTATATATTTTTTGTGCAATCCTACAATCTTAAGAATGTGATCTCTTCATTAACCCGAGGATGTGACAGGTCTTCGACGCTCATTGATTATATCCCATGCATTGTTGATCTTGATGTGCGGGCAGGCGTTTAGGACATTTTTTGCGTCGTGATTTTATGACCTCTCTTCGCCAAAAAAGTTATATATACTGCACAAGGGTAAACTAGCAAAAAAAGCTTACTACAACAACCTAACTACGCGGCGAAACGGCGATGGAAGGCAAATATGAAAAATTGTTAGAGATTTAGTAGAATTAGAAGATGAACGCTATGTTTCCCCAGAAAAGGTATATGTCTAGACTGAAGATGACTTTATTCATCATTTATCGAAAATTTGTATGAACATAAACAAACAGCCTACCCTAACAGTTCTCACAACACGGCTTGAAAGATCTATTGATTGTGACTTTTATTTTCGTGAAATAACACTTGATATAAAGTCAGTCGCAGGAGAGTTATCTGCAAATGAGGCATCTGGACCCGATGGTATTCAGGTTAGATTCCTGTAAAACAATATCGATATCTTGCTCGGGCCCCTCTACCACATGCTCAATCACGCAGTAAGCAAGAACTGTTACAAAACGTATTGAAGTTGGTAAGGCTATTCCAGTATACAAATCTCCCGTCCCGAACAACTCGGCTAGTTGCAGGCCGATAACTATTCTCAGTACAGTGAATACCCTATTTGAAAAACTCATTGCGCTACAGCTGAATGCATCTTTGGAAAGAATAATATTGTCTGCCCACAGCAGCATAGCTTCATTACTTGTAGCTTCACTGCAACCGCCGTTTCAACACTTTCACAATTCTTTAACACCGCTGTAAACAAGCATATTATTGCATTCTCGATAGATTTCGATATAGTAAAGGCGTTCGACACCATCAGTCCCGCTAGACTATTTGAAAAGTTTGTGTTATGGAATTGCTCGACACGCGCTTCAATTCATGCAGTCTTTTCCACGCACGTAGACAGCAAGTAGTAATTAACAAGTTTTGCTCTACTTTTGCTCAAGTCACATGCGGAGTACCACAAGGATGGGTTTCGGGTCACATTCTCTTCTCATTATACGTGAATGATCTATCGCAAGCCCCAAGCACACAAAAGTATTCATGTATGCTGATGACGCAGCGTTGCTGTACAGAGGTAACTGAATTCCTCCACTGCAAGACGTTATATAAAAATGGCAATAATAAATAAGTGGTTTACAGAAAACAGGCAAGCTATAAATACTGAGAAAATTCAATAAACATATTTTACTCATGCAGAAAAATAGTAAACAGCAGCAGCTTTCACATTTCTCTGACCAACCAAACACTGAATAGGGTCGACACGTTCAAAAATTTATGAGTCTTTTTTTACCCTTACTTGCACTGGAGAGACCAGATCAATACTGTGTCTAGACAACTAGCTTTTAGCTGTTATCCACTGCTCCATTCACGTCAATACGTTTCTCCTTTTTTACTTCATTGCATATGTACTTTTCCTTGTGTCATTCTCACCTAGGCGATTGCTGTGAGCCTTGGCGCCTTAACATACAAAACATATTTAAGATCTATACTTTATAAAAACGTGCATTAGGAATAATAACGTTCTCCCATTTCATTACCTCAGTAGGATCCTACTCAATGATCTTCATATTCTCACATTTACGGCATTAAAAAATAAAACTTTGTCACATCCCACGTATCTGGGAATCGACGTGATGCGAAGCATGCAAGGGGAAGGTGACCATGTTGAAATTTTTTTAATTAGGTGACATGTCATGAAATGACGCTGAATATCTGTACAAGTTTTGCACGCACAGACATATGTTGAAGAGTTGCAGATGTTTATATAACCAGTTGCTTGCACTTGCCCAACAATGCCAACTGGAACATGTGTATTAGCAACACCAAAAGCTGATATGAAGCACTGACGTTTGCGAGGATGCGGGCCCTGAAAACTACTACATAAATCAACTTCAGCGCATGGTAACTAACCACAATTGACGTTAACCCTACGTGACGGCTGTATCAAAGGAGTACATTTGTATTGTTTATAAAATTGGGTAGGCAGCGCTGCAACCACTGTGGACGTTTCAAGAATATTAGCGTCTATTTGAAAAGTCGTGCTGAGACCTGGCGTAGCTCTGTGGTAAAATGCTCCATTGCCACGCAGAATGCTTGGGTTTGATTTGATCAAACCCAAGCATTGATTGACATCTGCACCCAGATGTTTATTCTTTGCAATCGTCGGGTGGACGCTACCGATGCCGAGTATTTCTTAAAGCTCGCGCGTTAAAAATGCTCATGTGTGTTCTCGTCGTTTCTGGCAGATACTAAACGCCCGGATATGTGCCGCTGGCACCCGCGTACCAGCGGCACATACCAGGGAGTGGGTATGTGCCACTGTCTAGCAGGAAGTGTTTGACAACCTACGTGACAGTATTTTGACATTATTTATGTCTTAACCACCGCATCATATTCGTCAAACCATCTAACACTCCCATGGTAATTTCGGTTAACGCCTAGTTAAGAGTGTGACCACGAGAGCACCCAAACGTAAGTGACTAGATAGATAGATAGATAGATAGATAGATAGATAGATAGATAGATAGATAGATAGATAGATAGATAGATAGATAGATAGATAGATATATAGATAGATAGATAGATAGATAGATAGATAGATAGATTAGATAGATAGATACGCTAAAAATCGCCGAAGTTCGCTAAAAAATGCTCTGCATTTAAAACGCCAGTCCTGCGCGGAAGGCGCTGCACAGTCACAGCGAAAGCTAGAAGAGTAGCATTTCCGAGCCTTTTCTAAACACTCATTGAATAACTGCTGGAAGCACACTTGCTTGATACCCACTAGGACAAGAATAATAAAAAATTTTTGTATATTATAGTGGCATTCGCAATGCTATTTTTCGTCGTTCTTCTGAGAAGCGTGGTATTCATTAAACACTTGCAAAGAATTTTGCACCAGTTGTTCATGCAGTGGCTGACGACGATGAGGAATTATGGTTAAAGTGGTTATGCACCTGCACTTCTCATGGAATAATAAATGGTGTCTCACGCGTAAATTGGAAGTGTCTATAACAAAATTACGTTGTCGTGTACCATCTCCTAATTTCTACTTAAACAGGTCTGGTCTGGTGCCATCCCCTCTGTGCTCACCCTGTAACGAACCTGAACATATCGACCATTTTCCTATTACATGTCACCGTTCCAAAAATTTAAGAAAAAATTGCTTCGAAATTTTATAAAAAAAACTAGGAATATCATTTACTAGTCCTAATAATTTGTCTTTTGGAGCCGTTTCTTTGGGACACAGCGACAGGAACATCTGCGGGGTTCTCTTGGAATACATATGTAACACAAGAAGATTACCTTGCTGAGCCATTGATCAGCTCTAGACTTTTACTAGCCAATCTACCATTTGTTATTTAGCTGTTACACTATAATGATTTAACCTTGAGAAGAATTTCATATAACAATTGCACCTCAGATAATGCACAGTTTCTATTATTGCTCTCCTTACCCCCCCCCCTTTTTCACATTGTGCAAAATAATTTCACAGTCAATACAAAGTAATCCTATTACCGTAGTCTGGAAAACTTAAAGATATTGTCTTGCACTAACCACCGGCTTCTTGGCCAATCCCCTTTATTGAGTGAGAGCCACAAAAGAAATAAGTGAGAGCCACGAAAGAAAGAAGTTAATAGGGGAACAAGAACAAGCTTTTGTAATGGATTGGACCATAATACGACCTGCTCGTTACGCTATTCGGATTGTGCGACGACTGGTTGGTCTTTCACTAATTACACGCTTTATAAGGCGTATCAACGTGATTGCTTTCCCGACATCTAGCCTACCTAAGGCAAGTTTGCCATTAACTCTCAAGCACCGGTGTGGCTCATCGTTAAATCCACATGGCATCCGTTTTCTTTCGGTTAAAAGCGGGGCAGGTGTACCTTATGATCTTATCATGCTTCTGGGCCTGCACAGTATATGAAAAACCTGATGTGCCTTTGAAAACGCGGATGTGGAAGTGCTAGCTGTGCGCCAATATTTTTCCAAATCTGTGTGCCATTTTCTTGAAATGCTGAAAAGCCAAGAGGATGTGCCAGACTGGATTGGGTGCATTGAGCGATTGTTACGAATGCCCAAGTATTGATTAATAGTCAGCCAAGAGCTGACGGTACCTCAATGAATTATGTGGGTGTATTTTGTGACGCACCTGAATTTGGACCAATATGTAAGTATGTAAATTGTGAACAGTAATGATATGCAAGGCAATAAAGAAAAAAAAACCGGTGTGGCTCAGGGGTAGAATACTGGGCAGGCACGCAGTGGACTCGAGTTTGAGCCCCACTCTGTCGTTAGTGCTAGTTTTTTTTTTTCCAAATTCGCGCGATATTGTTTCGGACACCGGCGGCGGCGGCGGACAACTTCGCTTGACCCGAGTTGTGATCTCATAACAGCTTTCGCTGTAAAAATTTTTGAGGTAGCTGGTCTAGTTCACATCATATCGTACACAAAACTTCGACTATCCAACACTATATTCAACTTCCCACGTGCAAACACCAGGCAAACAAGTCAAAGGAAAATCTTCTTTCCTGCAAGAACGTTTAAGGCAAGCGATTGTTAGAATTCTTAGGAGCGCAAACCTGGAACACTGTGCCTCTAGAAATAAAAAAAAAGTATGCGCAACCTAAGCCTCCTTGTAAACGCTTTTTTTGTGTAGTGAATTGCAATCACCTGTCATACGTAGATTTTACATCTTTTAAACTTGCCAAATCAAGAATTTTCATGACAATTCATGTGCGTTGCCAACATTTATGTATTCTTTATATTGGACCAATAGCCTACGTTGGACCAGCTACCAGCAACGTAGGCTATTGGTGCAACCATTAGGCACGAATGTTTTGTATCAACGACCTAATAAACTCATTTTGATTTGGTTAATTTGATTTGATATTTCTGCTTGGGATGCCGTGCCTTATTGGCACCAATTTGCCATGAGGAAACAGTTGCAACTCTTACTGGGCTCGACTGTGCCACTCTACTTGAACACATAAATGACATGTGCGTTTAACCTAGTAATTAACTGGCATAGTACGTATTCTAATTCACATCAAAAGACGTTGCCACAGAACTTCACTTTTCTACGTTCTGATTTTAACGGAAAAGGCTTGTATGGACCCTTGGAATTTCCGTAGCACTGCTTCTTGCTTTTGGCAGTAATACTTAGATAACTAGGTCTGGGAAAGGCATACGTATATTAGTGGTAGTTATGTGCTTGCGACCACAATGTTGTTGGACTTGCAATGGTTTTCATCCATCTTTTTCAATCTTGCTTGAATGGTGCAGGCCCGTCTATCACCTGAGAATCTGGCATTGATATTCTGAAACATTCAGTTTTTGTTCAAGAAGATTACCATAACATATTCAATGCGTATGCTTGCCTTCCTCTTCTCGAGCGCTTAAAACACAACTTAAATGAATGGATGACTGTATTCATTTGGGAGTGCGGCGATGGCGTAGTGGTTAGAGCATCCGCCTCGCATGCAAGAGGTCCGTGGTTCAAATCCCGGTACCGCGCAGTTCCCAACCGGATTAAAAAAAAATCCGCGTGTTGATGGAACTGCATTAAGAGGCCTGGTGTGCGGCCTCACCGGCAAACACCGCCGAGAACGCACTCCCTCACCAGAGAAGGATTGGCAACCCTGGTGCAGTATCTGGCCGCTACCTCCCACATGCTTACGTCAAATAACTCACGGCCCTCAGTCCCCAGCAGCTGCGAAGCAACTGACCACGGCGGCGGTCAGATCTGCAACGCAGCATAGGGTGCTAAGAATCTCTGGATCCGGACAGGCCGCCATTGGAACCTGAACTTGGCAACGTTTAACGCTAGAACCTTATCTAGTGAGGGAAGTCTAGCTGTACTATTCGAGGAGCTAGAGGGTGTTAAATGGGATATAATGGGGCTCAGTGAGGCTAGGAGGACAGATGAGGCCTATACGGTGCTACAAAATGGGCACGTCCTTTGCTACAGGGGCTTGGCAGACAGAAGAGAACTGGGAGTGGGGTTCCTAATTCACAGAAACCCAGCTGGCAACATAGAGGTATACTATAGCATTAATGAAAGGGTGGTAGGTATTGTAATTAAACTGAATAAAAGATACAAGATGAAGGTAGTACAGGCTTACGCGCCTACATCCAGCCATGATGACGCTTCAGTTGAAAGCTTCTATGAAGACGTGGAATCGGCAATGAGTAAGGTAAAAACACAGTATACTATAGTGATGGGCGACTTTACTTCAAAGGTAGGGAAGAAGCAGGCTGGAGACCAGGCAGTAGGAGATTATGGCATCGGTACTAGAAACGCCAGAGGAGAGCTACTAGTAGAATTCGCAGAACGCAATAATTTACGGATTTTGAATACCTTCTACCGAAAACGAGAAAACCGCAAGTGGGCATGGAGGAGCCCTAATGGCGAAAATAAGAACGAAATAGACTTTATAATGAGTGCACACCCTGGAATCGTGCAGGATGAGGAAGTGATTGGCAAGGTACGATGCAGTGACCATAGAATGGTACGGTCTCGAATTCGCCTAGATTTGAAGAAGGAACGACAGAAACTGATACGCAAGAAGCCAATCAATCAGCTAGCACTGAGAGGGAAAGTACAGGAATTCAGAGTGTCGCTGCAGAACAGGTACTCGGCTCTTAGTGAGGAAACCAACCTTAGCGCAGATACAATGAATCATAATCTGACGAGTATCATTATGGAGTGTGCAGTGGAAGTTGGAGGCAGGGTAGTTAAACAGGACACTGGCAAGCTTTCCCAGGAAACGAAGAACCTAATTAAGAAGCGTCAAATCATGAAAGTGTCAAGTACAACAGACAAAACAGAACTGGCAGAGCTTTCGAAGTTGATTATCAGACGTAAGGTATGCGATGTAAGAAGGTATAACATGGAGAGAATTGAACACGCTCTGAAAAACGGAGGAAGTGTCAAAGCATTGAAGAGGAAACTTGGGATAGGCAAAGGCGGATGTATGCACTAAGGGACAAAGAAGGCAAAATAACTACCAATATGGATAGGATAGTTAAAATAGCGGAGGAGTTTTACAGAGATCTGTACAGTAGCCGAGACAACCATGACCTTAATACTATAAGAACTAGCAGTAACCCAGATTACACCCCACCAGTAATGATAGAAGTCAGAAAAGCTTTGGAGAGCATGCAAAGGGGCAAAGCTCCTGGTGAGGATCAGGTAACATCAAATCTGCTGAAAGATGGAGGACAGATTGTGTTAGAAAAACTAGCCACCCTGTTTACGAGGTGTCTCCTGACGGGAAGAGTACCAGAGTCTTGGAAGAACGCTAACATCATCTTAATACATAAGAAAGGAGATGACAAGGACTTGAAGAATTACAGGCCGATAAGCTTGCTCTCTGTAGTATACAAGCTATTTACAAAGGTAATTGCTAACAGAGTAAAGAAAACATTAGAATTCAATCAACCAAAGGAACACGCAGGATTTCGAACAGGCTACTCAACAATCGACCACATTCATACTATCAATCAGGTAATAGAGAAATGCTCAGAGTATAACCAACCACTATACATAGCCTTCATAGATTACGAGAAGGCGTTTGATTCAGTAGAAATATCAGCCGTCATGCAAACACTGCGGAATCGGGGCGTAGATGAAGTATATATAAACATTCTGGAAGAAACCTACAGGGGATCAACTGCTACCATAGTGCTTCATAAAAAAAGCAACAGAATACCAATCAAGAAGGGTGTAAGGCAGGGGGACACAATTTCCCCAATGCTATTTACCGCGTGCTTACAGGAGGTTTTCAGAAGCCTAGAATGGGAACAGTTAGGGATAAGAGTTAATGGAGAATACCTTAGTAACCTGCACTTCGCCGATGACATTGCATTGCTGAGTAACTCGGGGGACGAATTGCAACTAATGATTACGGAGTTAGACAAGGAGAGCAGAAAGGTGGGTCTTAAAATTAATCTGCAGAAAACGAAAGTAATGTACAACAACCTCGGCAAGGAGCTGCGCCTCGAGATAGGTAATAGTGCACTTGAAGTTGTAAAAGACTATGTCTACTTAGGGCAGGTAATAACCGCAGAGCCTAACCACGAAATGGAAGTAACTGGAAGAATAAGAATGGGGTGGAGCACATTCGGCAAACACTCTCAAATTATGACAGGTAGACTGCCACTATCCCTCAAGAGGAAGGTATATAACAGCTGTATCTTGCCGGTACTTAGCTACGGAGCAGAAACCTGGAGACATACAAAGAGGGTTCAGCTTAAATTGAGGACGACGCAGCGAGCAATGGAAAGAAAAATGGTAGGTGTAACCTTAAGAGACAAGAAGAGAGCAGAGTGGATTAGGGAACAAACGGGGGTTTAATATATCATAGCTGAAATCAAGAAGAAGAAATGGACATGGGCAGGGCATGTAGCGCGTAGACAGGATAACCGCTGGTCATTAAGGGTAACTGACTGGATTCCCAGAGAAGGGAAGCGGGTTAGGGGGAGACAGAAGGTTAGGTGGGCAGATGAGATTAAGAAGTTTGCGGGTATAAATTGGCAGCAGCAAGCACAGGACCGGGTTAACTGGCGGAACATGGGAGAGGCCTTTGTCCTGCAGTGGACGTAGTCAGGCTGATGATGATGATGATGATGATGATGATGATTCATTATTCACAACTTTGCAGTTTTCAAATTTTGGATGCTTCGATGGTGTTCATGACTTGGCTGGCGCAAATGTTAAATCGGCATCTGCTTACTCAAATGCTTTTTCTAGCACCCAGCTTGGCTTTACCTTTAGACAGGTTTCTGTTGGCAAAACGATAGTTTCGCAAACAATGACGTGTAATTTTGCCTTGCAACGAACTCCTCGTTAAACATCTCAGCCCTTCCTCCCACTCAACTGGCTGCACAACACTTATCAATGCATAGGCTGCAGTTTTTATTCCGCAACCACCATAAATGCATCTTTTGGCTTCCGCATGAAAGATCTCGAGTAATTGTGCACAAGCACACCTGTGTAAGGGTTTGCGTGCTTTGGGTTTTTTATATTTGAAAAAAAGACTTAACCGATGCATAAAATTAGTAATTGGTTTTGAATTATTCCAAATTAGCCTACAACTTCATTATTACCATGTTACCGATTCAAGTTGTAGTGTGTGAATTTGCCTTCGCACGACCCTTCGTATTTAAAATATCATGCATGTAGAAATGCACAAGACTGATCTGTAGTTGGTGCAATTTTTCGAGACGTATTATCGACCCTTTTCTCCGTCTTGACCAAGGGAGAGAGAATAAAATTAGGGAAAAGCAGGGAATTTAACCAGAATATGTAGCATCCGGTTCGCTACCCTGCACTCGGGGAAGGAGGAATGGGGAAGAAAGATGGGAAAGAAAGCGAAGAGGGAAATAGACGCGCGCAAAAAAAATGGAGGGGGGGGGGGCTGGGGTGCTACAGTTTATAATAGGCCACTGCTACGCAAAACGTTCAGTAAGGCCTTCACTGATTTTCTGTTAGCACACAAATCATGTCGCCTTTCCAGCACTGATTGTTCAGACAAAGGTCTGTCGTCAAGGTGAGCTAACGCAGCAGCTAGTTGCCCTCTTTGCGCGCTGTAACGAGGGCAGTGACAGAGAACGTGCTCTGTAGTTTCATCGCTGCCACAATGACCGCAAGCAGCACTGTCTTCCATGCCGATTCGAAAGGCGAAAGCTTTGGTGAAAGCGACACCAAGCCATAGTCGGCAAAGCACCGTTGTCTCGAGTTGAGAGAGTCCAGACGGAGGCCGGAGTCGATGAGACGTGTCCAGTCTATGCAGTTGCGTGTTCCGTAAGCACTCGGCGTTCCGCAGGAATTTTAGTTCTGCATTAGCAATTTTTCAGATTGTCATTGCAGCATCAGTCCTTGAAAACGGCTTAGATTATTCTTCACCATCTTCGTGAGCTGATCGAGCAGCTGCACCGGCATGTTCGTTGCCCAATATGCCGCAGTGACTTGGAAACCACTGAAACGTGATTCTGTGTCCCTCGTCGAAGAGGTGGTGAGCAGCTCTCTAATTTCCAGTTCTAGTTGTTTATGAGGTCTTTGGCGTAAGGCGTATATCAAACACTGTAGTGCTGCCTTAGAGTCCGTGAACGCGCTCAATTCCTTGGCTTCTTGGTGTTAAGTGACATTAATTGCGCTACGTAGAGCAGCAAGTTCCGCAGCTGTCGAAGATGTTTGGTGGTATAAACGAAACTTCACCATTGTCGCTGTTGCAGGATAGATCACCGACTCTGCAGACCCATCCACTTTAGTTGAAGCGTCAGTATATAGATCAGTATGCTCACTGTACTTCTCATATAACAAGAGACGAGAAAGCTGCTTTAGCGCTGGAGACGAGAGCCGGGCCTTTGACCCTATGCCTGGAACCATGAGTTCAACATGTGCATAGGTCATACTCCATGGGGGAGTTGAAATCCTCGACGGAGTTGTATATTCCGTAGAAATGCGTGTGCGATATGACAAGACTGTCTGGCAAAATGAGGCACGAGGTCGGGCTTTTGGCAGTGAAGCTAGATGATGGGCAGGGGCACGAGTAAGATGCCTCACGTGTGCTCTGAGCACTTCCATCATGATATGTGTCCTCAGCGGGTAGTCATTAGCGATCTCGACTGTCTCAGCTGTTGATGAACATCGCGGTAGTCCCAGACAAACTCGCAGAGCCATAGCCTGGATGCTTTCGAGAGTCCGAATGCTGGTTCTACAGCTTTGGTCAACACAGGAAAACTATAGCGCAAATAGCCAAGAAAAAGCGCCTTGTGATCGCATCATTGCATGTACTGAATTCCCCCAGCTTTTTCCTCCAAGATACGGTTTTTTCTCTAAGATACTTCTTGACCAAGTTAACTGAAACACTCTGATTAAAGAAAATTGCCGCAATATTGCATGTAGTTGATTGCAGCTCATTTATTAGCGACCTTAACGAGGGAGCTGCAGCGAACACTTCATTTATCAGTCGAATATGTTGTTCAATTTCAAATAATAATTCTTTGCAGTCAAGCTTTTGTTTGGGTAAGTTGGTGCCTTCTTGGACACATATTTGGGTAGCGCGGAAAAGACCAAATTTCATCCATGGCGAAAGTTGATTCTTAGTTTCTTCCCGGTTCGAGCCTGTCGTCTGCCGCACGGTGCCTCTCGTAAAAACAAGTTGTACACGTGCTGCAAAACGTCTACATCAATTCTCAATATTTTGGCAGCTAAAGTGCTGTACTTTATTGCGCTTGTGAGCTTCAAATGATGACCATAAGATTTTCATTTACCTTAACTGTAGCAACACCAGTGTACGGAGCTTTTGATATAAAACGTCCCTTTTTTATAGTATGATGACTGCTATGAGTGTTACGTTCGCTAAGTTTAGCAAATGTGGCTGCTAAATATAGCTGTGAATCTTCTAATTACAAATAACAGCGTTGCTTGCTCAACCAAAAACTTTTTTATTTGTAAATCCTGTATCAAGATTTTCGTGCACATTAAAAGGGCTCCAGGTGAATGGCAGTGTATAATCTACAATTATCGGCCGTATAAAGTGTGCTTTGTAATCGTATAGTGTTTTAACCCTGCAAGACTCTGGATTTTAATTGGTGCATATTCAATTATGCATGTGTTAATGTAGCTCCACAAACTGTCCGGGTCAAGAAATGCTATGTGGGGACCATGGACAAGGATCACGCTGCTTCCCTGACGATGCTTACCAGAACAGTCAAGGCCATCATTGTTAATAGCTGCAGGAGCAGCATCAAATACGTGAGGGAGGTGTGGTAAGAGTAACAACGTTAGCAGTAAAAAGCACGCTGCCTTCGCCATCTCCACTCACCAGTTTCTTTCGCCATCGAATCCCTAAATAATTATGCAGGGCCCTGGCAGGCGAGCTTTCGCACAGTTGTTGCCCCTGTGGGTTCTTTCTGTGACGAAATCAAAAAAGAACTGGCTGCGGAGTTTGCACCTATAGCTTCAGGTTTCAGAAACCAGAAGCCGTAAGCGTCTTTAGCGACAGGTCGTAGCCGCAGAGAAAGGATAAGCAGCCCAACACGCACAAACCCAAAAGTCTTACCGTAGGCCGGTCACGAACAGTCTCAGCTAAAACCAGGCAGGTTGTCACTGTTAGAAGTCCCCTAGCATTTTTGTCGGGAGGAGGGCCCACTTTCTGTGACGTTGTGTTCCCAGCCACAACTCCATGCCAGTTACTTCTATTACAGGACGTGCTTTTAATGAAAACAAGATGGTGTTTAGAGTTAACCGATTAAATATTGTTGCTTTGGCTAACCTTATATCACCAGCTCTTGTGCATAGTGTTCATGCCGTCATGGAAGCAGATGCATGTGTTTCATATGTTTCAAACTATCAGAGTCTCCCTTTAAGCCCCTCTTACTGTTTGCGGTCCCGGTCTTGCCACGAACGCGTTACGTATCTGCCATAGCGCTTTGCCCTATGGTTTCGGTCTTTAAGCCTGGTAATGGCCTTGACCTTAGGGATCCTAATTGAATCACCTGTGAACCTTGTAGCAGGAATTGGTACAATCCCTGCGGCACTGCCAAATTTTATCGTTTGTATGTATTTTGCGCTTGTCTTTCTCTCGTGTTTATTTCACGAGAGAAAAAGCTTTTAAAACTACCATGGAATTCATACGTTGTGTGCATTGACCAAGTTTTTCAGATTTATTCCAAGAGTTCCCTTCATCAGTGCCTTAGGTTTTGGTGGCCTTATTGGGTGGTATTCGATCCATGCGGGAATACGGGCACGTCGTTGCGCCATGGGTCCATACAAGCCTCGGAGGAGGTGTTTAAGTTGTGCCGACGAAGTTTATGTGCTATCAGGAGAAGAGGTCACATCTTGTTCAGGAAAGACATCTGGCCTTTATTCGCTGCTTAGCAACCTCTTGTGAGTGTACAGTGTAAAGTAGTGTCAATTGCAGTCATATAAGTGATGGTGTGAGCGAAAGCATGCGGGAACATGAAAATCCTCAAACCGGATGTGCGCAGATTCGGGGTGGGCGCTACCGGAAATACACGAGAACGGGTTATGTGCTTTTCCTGAATGACAGCAAGTCCGCCTCTCTAGAAAAAAGGAACTGCAGCTAATTACATATCACGGACCACTCACAACTGAAGCCAGCTATGCCTAAAAAGCATGACACTGTGCTGTCAATAGCTGTGCGTTAATTAACGCAGTGCTGTGTTGTACGTGCGTGTGTAAAAAGAAGTTCTGATACTGCAATATTAAGACTTCACAAAACACCTTGCTGTGCGTTAGTACTGCTGTAGGCGGTGCAATATCTTGCACCGCCTACCGCAGAGACTTGTGGTCAGAGTGACAATTCACAATTCTTACTTTTCAGTTTATTTTCTGCAGGGATATTATTTCGAATAGAGTTTCGAGCCAATTACCACAAGCTCATGTGCTTAGCGTCATAGTACCTTGTGTTTGTTGAGGACTACCAACTAGATCGTACGTCACTGCAGGTTATGCAGCGTAACATGCTGCATTCTACATTTGCACCAGAAGAGCCCTCATCTGCCTACCCCATGTCACTTCTTCTCTGGTGCTGAAGAGGCCTTCCCAATTAACATCCTCTCATCACTGCCTAGTGTGAGATTCTCGTACTTTGATCAATACGCTGAGTCGTAGTGCGAATATGTTTTAGCAGATTGTAATGCTGAACAGATGGGGCAGCTTCACACAGTTCATAGCACACGGCGCACAGCTTCACAAGATTAGTGGTGCACACAGGGAGCAGTTTAAAGATATGACGAAACACGATGCCACTGTCCTCTTTGTGTTAGCTGAGCTCATTCCTTGACCTCGATTTACTATGCAAACGTTTTGTTACAGGGGCCACCACACTACAGCTGCTTTAACTTTGCTTTAAGACGACGCTCTGTTCCGTGCAGCAGCACATGTCGCACAAGCCATGGCAAATGATGGTTAGCAAGGTCTGTGCACTATTAATTTTGTACCGCTTAAAGGATTAGACATAGGCAGAAAACCAAACATTTTTCATATGGTTTCCAGAATCTAATAAGCATTTAGGCAAGACTTGACGAGGGGTGTAGAGGTTCATATCAAGGAACTTTAAGGCTCATCTTGTAGTGAAGCGTTCTTTTAAAATACAATCTTTATAATGTACGAAAAAAATAAAAGATCACCTATCTTTTGCTGAAAAGCACAGCGTTTGGGTACAATGTCATGACCCCTTACAGACAATAAAAAGTGGGTTTTCAATCTTTCTACAATCTTTGACTTGGTTCACATATAGCTGTGCCGAAACAGGCTGGCTTTTCATGGCACTTACACCGAGTCGTTTTGTAGCTTTGACATTGTGGCGATCAGCATTAGGACGAAAATGACAGTGGCTGCATTTCGCTGGGACCGAAATCCAAACACTTGTGTAGTTGTAAGTGAATGTGCAGGTTAGGAATTTCACTCCATTCAAGACCGCAAAGTCCAGCACGCATGTCATTTTGCCATATTTGGTAACAAGAATCCTAAAGTTTATCACTTCTGCTTGGTAACTACAAGGCACGTTCATGCAGCTTTGTGAAGGGGCGGTGACACCTGAACAGTACTGCAGAACTGGGAAACATTGACAAGGAGGTGCACAGTCGGTGATCTGTAGAGCACTACTGAAACTGCCATCGTTGCTGCAGGCTTCGTGATGGGCACGAACTTGACAGGTGAGCCCATTACAGGCTTAGCTTGTAGATACTCGCAGAATATTGCCACTTGAAGTATTTTCCTACTATAAACTCTAAATGTGCCATGACGCACCTATGGTTCGGCCTGAGTATTGAAAAATGCCATACAATCAGAAGTAAAAGGTCGTTCCGGGACATTGTGGCAGCGCCACGACTGTGGCATGGTTCAGTTAGAGATCACCACACTAGTCCTGCCCAACATTTCTGTTCATATGGTAATTTCATATGTTATTCAGTGCTTGTGACCTCTCGTTGCTCAAGTAACTCCCACTTATGCTTGGGCTATATATAAAAGTGCACCATTACCATCTTTTTGCGGGATTCATCAATGACTTTCTCTAGATGCGTGAAATTGGCACAATTTCACTCTAGAGTTCCCGAAACCATACTTGAAGCAAGTTAACCTGCTCAAATCAAGAATTCTATTTTACAGCAGTTACTATATCATCATTTACTATATCAATTTCAGCATTGTAGACTTAGCAAGTCTATATTTCTATATTTCTTCATAACCTAATTGAATGGCTTTGTCAAGAGAGAGAGAGATAAAGATGCAACGAAAGGCAGGGAGGTTAACCAGACGCACATCCGGTTTGCTACTCTGCACATGGGAAGGGATGAAGGAGAGAAAAGAGGTTGCGGAGAGATGAGAAGGTACACACAATCAAGAGCACACTCGGGGAGCACACACAGTCTACAGGCGGTCGCTCAGGTTTATTGACTTTAAGTAAAGTAGCAGTGGTTTAGTCGCTTTATGCGCAACTGAGGCAGATGCCCAAGGTCCTAGTATCTTCTGCACACAAAATGGTCCGGGGTCAAGTTGATTCAAAACCATTCGGAGCTGGCATCGCTGTGTGTCGTAGCAAGCGCAGCTGCACAGGACGTGTTCGATGGTCTCCAGCTCCGCAGTAGTCGCATGTAGGAGTATCTGTCATACCAATGCGAAATAAGTATACCTTTGTAAATGCAACACCCAACCAAAGGCGACATAACAGTGTCGCATCGGAGCGGGAAAGTTGTGATGGCAGCTTTAGCTTGAGCGAAGGATCCAGTTCATAAAATTGACACCTTTGGAAGCTGGTAGACGACCAGAACGTGCGTGTGAGATCTCGAGCCAGCAGGTAAAGTTGTCTTGCTGCGTCATTCCTTGATAGAGGAATCGGGACTACACGGGCTCCTTCATGGGCTGAGCGGACTGCATCATCGGCTAATTGATTTCCGGTAATACCTATATGTCCAGGCAGCCATTGATATATATTATCATGCCCTCGTGCTAGAGCTTCATGACAGCAATGTCTTATTTCTTGTACCAATTGTTCATGACTCCTCCTACGCATGGCAGACTGCAAACTTTGAAGCGCTGCCTTCGAATTACAGAATATGACCCATTTTCCTGGACGTTCTTAAACGAGCTATTGTAAAGCAGCCCTTATAGCAGCAAGCTCTGATGCCGTAGATGTAGTCATATGCGACAACTTAAACTTGATTGTTATTTCTGTAGCCGGAATTACAGCGGCACCTGACGAGCTGCTGGACGAGACGGACCCATCAGTTTATATCTGTGAAACTATATATGACAGTTAAGGGGTAGTAGCAAGCATTTCGAAAAAGTAAATATTACTTAATTTTATGCTGAAGCACCCACGCCAGTTGTCAGTCAGCACTGTACAAAGCGTTCGTACTTTGTTAATCGTATCAAACTATAATTGATGTCAAGAATACTTATTGAAAATGCTTAATTTAAATTTACTCAGTTTGTGCTCGTTATCCCGCCAATAGTGCGCTGAAGTCCAGGGTGTTGTAGAGGGTTGTGAGCAGCATACCAACCTTGAATACTTTGTGCATGTTCATAAAATTGGCACACCACATCTCGCCACGATTGAGATGGATGAATTCTTCTTGCAGCTCTGCATATGGGGTATGTGAGGTTGAGCCACAGTCGTAACTCACCCTCACATGCCCCTCCAGTCACGCCCATACCCTTCCGTTTTGACATGTTTTCAAATACCTCTACATTTTGACATACATCGCATGCATTGAATGCCCATTTTTTTGGTTACTGTAGAGTTATTCTATTAGCTTTTTGTATAAAGCGTATGCAGTGGCCATTGCACAATAACCAGTGTGGCAAATAAATGGTATGCAGTACTTCTCTAGCGGAGACTGTTTCTGAGTGATGTTCTATATAGTTGATACTGTTAATCAGGGAATCTCAAGTGCAAGTGGACTGTGAATATTCTTGAATTTGTTTCTTTTGCCAAATTGGTTTCTTCCTAGCTATTCGTGTCCACCATGTGTTTTCCAATGAAGACAAATGTAGCGAATGTATCGTTTTCCTGATTCTACGTTAGGCAACCTTCATAAATCCGGAGAGGCCCACCTACATAACGGAACCACGGTTGCCGGCCACCTTTCCGATGGATGAACTGAATAAATAAGTAGCTGATGTCCAGTACTTGCACTCGGCAATGTTTTCGTAACGAGATCACTGGCGTTACGCTATTGAAGTCTTCCTGCTGTGCATGCCTTTTGATGCAGGCTTGTGTGCATCTGCTTTTAAAGAGGAAATGCCACTTGCTTCTGAAGTTGTTTCCATCAGTAAAGTGGGATTCAATGTTTTGTTTGCTACGTTTCTTAGTGCATCGTAATTAAGCGAAAGTGTTCGGTAATATTGAGGGTTGTGTCCAACTGTTTTTTCGCTGCTGTAAATTGTTTTTTTGATATTTTGATCTATGTGGTTTAACGTCCCAGAACCCCCATATGATTGCGAGAGACGCCGTACTGATGGGCTCCGGAAATTTTGACCACCGGGGTTCTTTCGCACGCACTCGAATCTGAGCAGACGGTTGTACAGCCTTTTCGCCTCCGTCAAAACTGCAGCCGCTGCAGTTATTTTTTAATATCATTCCACATTAAGAAAGTACTTCTTGGCTTCCGACATTTTTGTATTTGCCTTCCATTGGCTAAAATATATTATTCTACATGATTTCTTAGATTTCGAGTTTGTACCAGTAAGCAATGTATTGTCCATTTTATTCCATAGTAAAACCACATATCGTCATTGCCCGATGGAGTGTTAATTTACATGTAGCTACCATATTTGTGTCCAGATTACGCAATTAGCATCCCAAACTGTATTAGTTGTCAATTGGCCTGTGGAGTCACGATGGCTTGCATTGTTTCTGTTCCAAAAATAAAGTGTGGTAGGGGGAAATACTTAAACTAAAATGTACACTGTTTGCTATGTTATCTAATTAGTGCTCTCTGGTGGTCAGCAGATGGAGCGGGATTGTGGTGGTGGCACTCACAAGCAACGACCTGGTCGACGAGCTTTGGGCAATCCGGCAAGCCGAAGATACCGCCCGGCTCTAAGGACTTCGATTGATCACTTGGGGCACTGCCGTTTAATAAATGGAGGGTGGGAAGCAACAGAGGTTCATTCTCAGTTCCCCCAGCTCACCCGGAAGAAACTGCCCGACTTCAAATAAAGTTTATTCATTCATTCATGTCGTAGCAGTCAAGGTGGCAAACAGCGTTGCCCTCAATAAGTAGGTCACTAATGGAGTGGTCTGTTAGACATTGGAATGATTCTTTGCTAAAACCAAACACTATCAAGAGACGTCAATCCCCAAAAAACATGTAAACACAAAAAGTAAAAGAAGAAACGGAGGTTAAGCACTACATTTTGATTGTCCTGCGCCCTTCCTTGTGCGCAAGTGTTCATTTCTCTACCTACTTCAAGTTCTGGTTGTAGAATGTCAAATCCTGATGTTCAGTAAGCAAATCTACAACTGAAGATTCACGGGTGATCTCGATACTGTGAATGGAAATCTCTGCTTTGTGACAGCAAACATTCCATAATGTGCCCTGGTACCCCACAAGGGTTGCTAGTGGAGCAGTGAAAACACAAGTGCCTTTTGTCATATTGCCACGTTTGTTACACATCTCTTTCATACGTACTGACGTCGTTATTGAACCGAGTAGCTTGGGTTCGCAAGTAAAGTAAATGTTCATTGAGACAATTCTAAATACAAATCGATGAAGTTTATTCGGATACGTTCATGCTGTATTAGGGTGTTGAAGGAAGAAGCTGTTGGGGTGCTGGAAGTAATGCTAGGGGAGGTGAAATGTCCCAGAGTCGCTGGCATACATCCCCGAAGTTCACAGAGAAGCTTTTACAAAGATAACTTTGACCTCTCATAGTTATTGACAGTTACTAGTCAAGGGCTACAGCAAAGGCGGGGCAGACCCCAAACACTTCTACATGCCCTTCTACGTCCACTTTCCCCAAACAAGCAAGCATATTTGAAACACAGTGCGCAGGTTCCCAGCCTACCTGCCTACCCGCTGAAGGGACATTGTTGTAGTCGGTGCTGCAAGATGAAGAAATCTTCGCGCCTCCATAGCTACCATTTAACCTTAATTGTTCCTTAGCATAAGCGCTAAAATCCTTTTCGAATAACACTTTACATACTGAATTGTACATATGTGAGGTACTATGGCCCTTCACTGATTTACTAATTAAGGTTTAAATATTTACATTAAACTTCAATCCGTCATTGTATGCTACTGTCAATCCGTCATTGTAAGCATCGCTGTCAACAAGGCATAGTCTGTCACCCACAGAGGCCTGTAATCGATTCAACTCTAACCGAAGCTTTCACTCATTCATTAGCATCTTTCTCGACATCAGGCTCACAAGCTAAGACGCCGAAAGTGGGATTTTAGCGAAATGAGCTTTTACGTGTTTGATACATTTCCTCATATTGAACGTCATACGTGACAGAAGGTCGGGAAACCTTGCAGTTTTCTCGGTGTAACAGCGTCGAAAAAGTTATTTTTATATTGTGTTTTTTTCATCGAGTGTACAGCACAATTACATGACCTAATTATATCCAAACTCGGCAAGTGTTAGTGTATTGCGTATTTCTTAAAATGCTCACCTTCAGAGCGTAGGTCAGTGGTTTGGCTGCCAGCGCAATCAGGCTAGCTTTTCTTTTGAAATCATTCATCCTGTGGGGCACAAAAGTTGGTGAATATTTAGGGCTTTGATGTGGCATAGAATCATCGTCATTTGGATGAATTATTTAAAAGTGATCGCTGCATCGCCAATACGATCCAGTCATACCTTTCAGATATATTCACTTCCTGCAGGCGTCAATATTTGTCCAGTGAACACAATGCCCTGCAACTGTGCGTAAGGGCGAAAGTTCCAACCCAACACCATGGTTTAAATGTCTTACAGAAAATCATTACCATTAGTTTTTTGCGAGCGTTTGCTTTTACGCTACAGATAGGCAGATGTTTCACTGTATCGTTATAGTCTGTAATTACACCATAATACTTGACTTTGCTTATGCCTCCACAACCACGTCAATAGTACCTCAAGGTGTGTTAGCTGCTGGCACTCTGCATATCTGCGCAACAAAACGACTGTCCGCACCACAATGTTTTCACAGCTAGTAAGTATGCGATAATGAGCCCGGTAAGCGAAAGCGAACAAACATCCCGTCCTTTACCAATGCTTTGGTATTCTAGCCAACCGTGTGTATCAAATATGAGAAAAATATCAGAAAAAAAACTCAGACACAAGGGTCATACTGGTGTGTTGGCTTCACTGCAATCGATGCGCAAAACAGCGGAAAAAATTGAGGCCCTTATCACCGCAGATAAGGCTAATCTTTAGCCTGACGTCACACCTTGCAGCGATGGTGCTGCCACGCGTTCTTTCGATTTAAAGTTCTCCTGATCCCTTGGCTTCACAGCAGTACATGCCTAAAACTGCAAAAAAAGTTGTGGCTCTTATCACCCTGATAAGGCTCAACTTTTGTGTGACATCACACCTTGCAGCGATGGTGCTGCCACGCGTTCTTTCTGATTTAGTGTTCCGTTGATCCGCTGGCTTCACCGCAGTATATGCCAAAAACAGCGAAAAAAAGTTGAGGCCCTTGCCACCCCCGGTAAGGCTCAATGTTTGTGTGATGTCACACCTTGCAGCAATGGTGCTGCCACGCGTTCTTTCTGATTTAAGTTTTGCTGATGAGTGGGTGTTTTTTGTGTGTTACTTCGAACGACGTGAGTAGGCCGAGCTGCACTCTGATTTCTGAAACTGTCGTTTATTGAAATATATGTTTATTGTTGCATTCGTGGCTCTAGAGAAACATGCAGAGGGATAACATCTATGGCCATTCATGCACAGCATGAAAATGGTCGTATAGCAAAGCTGTTCATAATCCTCTTTGCGGCACTCCTTGCAGTGGATCTTGCACCACATGTAGCAGCAACTCTTCGCAGCCGTGCTTATTCGGCATGGCGAGTTCGTACTTCAGAGTATCTGCTGGCATTTGACCCCCACCTCACGAGCTCGAAGAATTGAGTGCTTGGCATGACGAAACATGCAAATTCATGGCTAGCGATATCCTGTGATGGTGTGATATCGTGAACCGGTCGCTAAATTTGAAGTAAGCGCGTCCAAGCTCAATTGGTCAAATTAATATCACGTGCCCTATCTGTTTGTCACTTTGACTGGTACTGCAACTGCAATTCTGCAGAGAAGTGCTCAACCAGTTGAACACCAGAGAGCACTAATTAAGAGAGTTACACACAATGTAGATTTTATTTTGAACAAAGTGCACCAACGGAAATTTATCGTTGGAACAGAAACTACGCAAATCATCACAACAGCACAAGCAAGTCGACAAAGAAAACAGCTTGGAAAGCTTTAAGTATAGCAAGGACACAAAATATGGTAGCTACACGAGAATTCACAGTTACGTGGCCAAAGACGACATGTAGCAGAACTACGGATTGGAATAAACAATATATTGCATACCTATGCACACTCTCAATCGAACGAACCTTGTGGTAACAAAAGGTGTTCATCAAACAAACGAAAAAAGACAAATATTAGGGAGGTTCCAAATACTTGGTAAATGTGGGGCAATACTAGTACTAAAGAACAATGTATAGCAGAGCAGCAAACAACCAAGTAATTCCACAGAACCCTAAATATTTCAAATACTAATTTCTCTTAATGACATGGCACTAATAAAGGCTTCAAATAAAACTTTGCAATCTTCTAAGCTGACAGTTACAACTTTAAAAGTCCGTGGCGTTTCCGCTTTACAGACATATTCACAAGCCTGCACCAATAAGCATGCACCCCAGGCAGACGTCACGAGCTTGTCATCCACTGACCTCGCTTTTTGAAACAAGTGCCAAGTGCGTGGGCAGGACTTTAGCTTAGTCGCGTTTGGTGACCCGCTGTCATCCTATAGTAATCAGCGCGGGCCTTTCCGGACTTCTGGTGAGCGCAATACTTGGGTAACCTTTAGGTTTTAGAAAAGGCTACATTTGCTTACATGTGTCTGTACTACAAAAACATGGTGCTCCCGTGTAGCTTGGTGCAAATACATCGTGCACCCGTATAAAAGAAATCAATCTGGCAAAAAAACATATTCAAGAACATTCAAAGTGCACCAAACCAAACGTAGTTGTGATTCCTTGTTAAACTATCAATGCACTACAACTCAATGAGTGCCGCACACACCTTCGCTGTCTCACTGTGCTTATTTACTGACCCCAGTACTCATGTTCTACGAAAGCATATAGAACAACCCTGCAGTTCTAGACAAAAGGAAGCAAGCATAACGCGTCAAACAGACTCCCATTAGACTACAAATTTTTGTTTGCGGCGATTACGGCCTGGCCCGGCTTACCCCTCCAGTCACTATGTTCACTTTTTAGCATGATGATGTTCCTACATGTTCATCAACAGGGTGAAGCAAGACCTAACATTCAAACTTGAATGCCAGGTTTGAAAGCATATACTATCATCTGAAACAGACTGAAGGACGCAACTGGTACTTAGATAAAGTCGTAGACGATAAGCACATCCATGAGCAAGTGTTGGTATTGGACCGAGTACCGTTGCTCCCGAGGCCCTGCAACAAGGACGCCCGAAGCATACGGATTCTCCCGTAGCTAAGACTCGACCTCCATCATGTAACGTTTCTTGGGGCTTCAGCTTAACTGGACAAACAAGAAAGTGCTGAGCGTATCTGCACAGCAGCCTCAAGAACGAACCAAAGGAGAATGAAGTTGAGTAGGGAATGGAAGAGCGTACCACCGAAGATGCACAACAAAGAACTGCAAAATTCGATACACACAAAAAAACCCTCCATGCCGCACAGAGTACTACATGAAGGTGTTCCAATTCGCCAAGCCGAACGTGCAGTTTAAAGCAAAAGAGCATCAATATGCTGCTGCATTTCAGAGTGTGAATTGATTCCTATTTTGGCTAACAAACACACAGATCGGTCACTGAGTGTCGCTGCAGTTTTATATGTTGAGGAAATACGAGTACTAGTAGAAATCATGGCACCATATGTTACACTTGCGTTACTTATTCAATGCTACAGGGCCGGCATACTTGACAGTCACTAAAACACGACTAACCTAATGGCACCAGAGAAGCGTACCATTTCGGAGTGTGATAAATTGTGTAAGCCTTGGACCACCCTTCAAACGGCTCTGTACAGGGATAGGCAATATACCACCGATGTGAAGGTGTTACACAGCATTTCATGGGCAGCTGGTAGCCGAGGGTGTATCCACAGATCGCTGGCATGTCTCGCGGGGGAATGAGAGATGCAGGCCGTGGTGCACTATTCATCCGCCCGCTAGCGATGACAGTGGAAGCACTCACGAGAAGTCCTCGCCACAGTGATAGGCTTTTTGCATGATGCATTCCCAATACGGCAAGCAAGAGGCAAGAACCGGATGGTGAACACTTGCTGATGAAGATACGGCCTGGCAGCAGGATAGAGGACAGGGACGGTCTTGCTCAAAAGGCATAGGCTGGACGTAAAAGGCTATGTAGGTTGGGATGTATCATCCATCAATGAGATTGAATGTCGAAGATCTGTAAGTACACCAATATTTCACGGTTATATGTAAGGCGGACACACAAGGTGTGCACAGTAACACGAGCTCACGGGGGACGCAATGTTTCAAAATGCCGAGTACTTAGCCTAGGAATGGACGAGATAATGGGATTTTTCTGCAAATGCTAGAGCATCGGATGCGATACCGTAAGGTTGTGGGTTTCAACTGAAGCGAATGAAGTTTGTGCAAAAACATCAAAATTACCACACAACAGCTAAGGACAACAACGTCCCCGCTGCTTTTATTGAGCAAATTTCTGAATCTGGTCGTGCTGGGCAAAAATATAAGGCTCTAAAAATTATTTTATTCATAGCAAACGTATCACTTGCAGAGTTCCTACCTTAAGCTAGCATACAAGGGTTTGACATTTAGCAGCAGTCTTGTGCAGAGGTCACGATCTACCTTCTCATGAAAAAGAGTTTCACACTTGCCACCTTTACTACAAGTGATGCGGGCAATGCTCCGATGAAAAGATGTACATAGATATACTTTAGTAAAACTTGTTCTTGATCGAGTTGGTGCATGTCACAAGAAAATTGGTGAACGCAAATCACCGGAAAGGGCAAAAAGAGCGTAAATTTTCAGCTAAACTTAGTGTTGCCAAATGTGCACAATGTATGCACCATGCTACACATGCACGAAACACAGCACTACGTCACATCGCTCAATCAGACACTCACACTGTACGTGCTATTTCAGAAACATATAAATAAAATTAGGTTCAGTTGACCGCAGCACCACCGACGCACACTATTACAAATATCTTTCTTCTTCCTGATGAGGTATGCTTGTAGCATCTTTCGCTCAATAACCTCCTTGGTTCTACCTGGAATGGCGATAGTAAATCTTCCCACACATCCACACGTGCTGCAGTGCATAGGCAAGGCGCCAAAAATAATTCTTCGTCAGAAAATTCTACTCGCTCGATCCTTTACACGTCGGTCGGTCTTGTTGATGTTAACTTTTCCACACGAGACCGGCATTTCATAGAAGACTCCCAACGGACAGGTGACGTAGAGCCTCGCATACCTCTTACCACCACAAGGGGCACATATGTGGGCACAGGTCCTACAAGAAAACCTAGGTACTTCATACGTACCGCCATAGGCGTGCGCAGGGCTCCCTACCGGGGGGGGGGTGAAGGTGACGTGCACCCCCCTTATGGCTGACTAGGGAAGAGGGACGACCAACTCTCTGCCCTCCCCCGTGCGTATGCTCATGCCTAGAGTGCACAAACCTGTACGTACCTCATACCTTCCGGTTTGAAAAAAGACCAGTAGTTGTCCGGTATGCCCATGACGTTGCCAAACCTTGTGGGCGTACCGACATCGGCTGATGCGTAAACGACCGAGCGAAAGAGCACGATTTTACGATGAAGAATAACCTTTTGACACATTTGACTAGAAACTGCGGCACGTGGGGAAAGATTTGCGAATATCACCTTTATAGGTAAAAGCAAGAACGTGATTCAGCGAGAGATGCTGGAACAATGCCTCCGAGAAAAGACTATGCCTGAGACGTGAGCCGCAAAAACGCTGCCTTACTCTTTCGTTATCCTGCTTTCCACCCGGTCAACCCGGTACAGTTGCAAGATTCTTTCGCGGCGACTTCTTGCAACCTGAAGCAGTGCCTTGGTAACTCGAGCAGACGACAGGACCAGCGTAGACGGGAAGAATGCCAGCGTTGTTGAAAGCAACGGAGGAGCTGAAATTGGAGCGCGACGAAACGCATCTAAATTGCACTTGCAACGTGACGTCGTCAACGAGTTGACGCGTAAAAACAAACACCGAGAGAAATAAACGAATGAGAAGAAGTTACAATGCCCGTTCGTGGCGGGCTTTTCTTGCCTTGATTCCATGCATCAATATGCCAAGAAATACAGTTTGGCTGCGCGCCCACACAACTTTGCTCGACGAACCTCAGGAGAAAGTGGTACAAAACTTCGGAGAGCTAATTAAGTGACTCGAGGCGATTTTGAGAGAATTGTGTGCCAGTACGTAATGCTGTATTGAGCACTCTGTAGCAAGGAGATTTAAAGAAAAAAAATAATTTATACCTCCTTGCTAGGAATAACTGACAGGAACGCTGCCGCAAAGCCGCTCGAAAGTAAACTCTGGAATAGATTAAAACGCATTCCGTATAAAAAAAGGAAAAAAATTGCCTAGTATCTGCATGTTTCACTGCAAATGTCGTTGAAAGACAATAGTCTTGCGTGTGGAGAGTGTGAAAAAAAAACGTTCATTTGTTGTTCTGCGCGAGAAAGTTGGTGGATTGTATTCTGGAAGCGCTGCGTTAGAGATTCTCGATCCGTGCAGCGAAGGCGAACGAGTACATCAAGGCCCATTAGACAGGAGCGCCATCTGGCAGTTATCTTCGAAAACAAAGAAGGGAATGCGCGCCCGCGGAGAAAGTTGCGCGCATGTCTCGAAGGCGACAAAATATAGAACGCAAAGCGACGGGCAGATGCCACCACCGTGTCGTCTAAGCAAAATGTTGGATACACTTGCCTTTTTGAACATGCGTTGCACTGTCCGCGCAGCGTGATGAACCCTACAATCCTTACAATCACTTATGTGTGCCTTTATTATTATAAAGCTACTGTCACACAATGAGCGCTCAAAAAAGGGCGCGCCGCCAGATTCTCGCGACGAAGCTACGGAGAGACACCTCGAGATCAACGATAAAAAAAGAAAACAAGCATCCAAAGACTCCCCGGGCGCACGTCCCTCTTTCCTCGGAAGCCTGGGTTCACCGACGAACCTCCTCTCATCGGCGGCCGAGCAAGCCCTGGAACGTTCTCGATGGAAAGGGGCGTGGTGATGCAGGGTTGCGTCATTCGTCGCGGACGGCCCTCGTACCGTCTCGCGCTTTCCCCAGCCTTAGCTGCGTATCGCGCCGACAAATTGATGAGAATTTTCTGGAATCTCGTGCGGAAGGTATTTAACCGAGTAGCAGAGATTGGAGATCAGGAGAAGAAGGAAGTTAGCGCCAGTGTGCGTGGGGTTATTCCGCCGCGTCGGTCGGTGAAGTTTTTGCCCTTAGTGACAAAGCAGGAGAAGAAGAAAGTATGCGCCAGAGTGCGTAGGGCGTTCCGCCTTGTGGGCGAAGCCTTTTATCTTCCGCGACAAAGGAGGAGAAGATGAGGATTTCCACCTCGATCTACAGGCAAGAGTGTGTGTCTACCGCTATGGAGCGAAGACGCGTGGCTACAGCTGCGTGTGTGAAGCCGACGTGTTTCTGGCGAAGAAGTTTGGAGCCTGGATAGCGGCCAATTGAAGACGCGAGGACTCCTTTAAGAGAAACTTCGGGGGCAGCGGAACGACAACAACGCTGGACTTTGAGTGAGTGATTCTCGGGAGAGTATCATTCAGACTTTTCTTCCAAGACCTTTGGACTGAATAAGTTTTCTAACTCTTTAGTCATTAAGTGTCTTGGTTGTTCGTTGCATGCGACTGCATTGTAGTGCGTATTGTTGTCTGTGTCCGTTGTTTCGAGTGTGGCTTATTGTACTGCGTAGTACGTTGTTTGATTGGTGACATATTGTATTCAACTATTGTCGAGTGTGCATACTTGTATATCGTTTTGATCTGCCGTAATTGAGAATATAATTTTGTTTTGTTTATCAACTCTCGGCTCTGACTTGTTCTTTGGGCCACAGCTGGCGTCCGCTGGCGCGCCAAATAGGACCACTTCTAAATTGTCCACGCTTTCGTGGTGCGGTTCGGAGGGCCGATACTTCGGTCCTTGGAATTAGCCCGGCGATCGCCTCCCGAATTAACGGAACCCGTGACAGCTACACGTACTAAGATATGCTCAATAATTGCTTTCTTAATTGACAATCGCAGAAGTCTGAACGCTGAAACTGATTGATTGATTGATTGATTGAATGATTTGTAGGGTTAAAATCCCAAAACATCGATATGATTATGAGAGACGCCGTAGTGGAGGGCTCCGGAAATTTCTAACACCTTGGGTTTTTAACGTGCACCCAAATTTGAGCGCACTAGCCTACAAAACGCTGAAACTTCGGGATAGGGTTGGACTATTGCCTTGATGTCGTTTCGGGTATTGTTACAGTAGATAAACAGACAAGTGTACAGACAGACGAAAATTTTTGTACCGAAGTGCCCCAAGAAAGGCTATCACCTTCAAAAAACACAAAACTGCAGCTGATCTTTCTACCACGAAATGACTAGGGTTTGTTGAACTGACGCTCCTCCATGGCTATTCACGAACGCGCAACCAACCACCCGCACGAAGAAGCTAGCTGCGCCGTTCTACAGAAAAGTTGAGCGACAGTCCAAATTTTTCAATTGGTTTGTTTTTTCGTAATTGAAACTGCTCATTTCTTTCCCATAGTAAAGTTCTTCGTGCTCTTAATCGTCAAACATTTTTTCTAAACACATCGCGCAATGTAGGCAACATCGTCGCTCTCGCTGGCTCCGGCAGTATGTGCTAGCACCACCACACAGCGCCCGTTGGAAACGTGTAACAGTGTTCATCTAATGGCAAAGCTGACAATGTTTTAGGCATGTTTTTTCTTGGAGGTTTTTGTTTGAAATGGACCTCATCAGGAAGGAAGATATTTGTGTATTAATGATACGTTGGTGGTACTCCGGGCCAGTGTTGCTACTGTTGGCTGCTTTTCGGCATTTTGGCCAATCAGAGAAGCCCGTGGTGATCTAAAATTCAAAATTCTGACGTGGGAAATTTTTGGGGATTTTCGGCTTAAGTCTCGACTGAGAGACATTTTATTATCAATGTATTTCAAACAAACTGGCGACAAGATTTTTTTTATATATTGTAGTCTTAGACTCAGACATACTGAATGACGCGCAAACTACGCCTGTCCTGTTCTTCATGTGTATCTCTTGAATACACCAAGATCGAGGAGGCACTGACGCACTGATGCATCGGCGAGCAACCTCACAGCACAATTCAGGTCAGTGGACCGCAACGAGGTGGTGTGTGTGCTAAGATCTTTAGGTGCTTCAAGAGCTGTAGTCTTTAAAGTTTGTCGTCTGAAGTAACTAGGTGATGGTTAGGCTGCGTGTGCAAGTGTACAAATACATGGACATCTTAGTGCCCACACTCACGCTTCCAGGAGAAGTTAGCACCTTGAAATTGCACTAATTCATCCACACCGAAATGCCTCGAGAATTCGCTTGCACACATTACAAAACTTCGACTGCACAGCTAATACTTGCAAAGACCGAATTCCAGATTATAGTCTCAAATGTTGCACAGCACTTCGTTACAGGAAGGCTTGCCAATGCTTAGCCAAATTCAAACAGAACCTTGTTCAAACAGAACCTTGGAAAAACAGTCACCAGAAATAAACAGTGCTTACCCACGTCGCTGCGCACCGCCAAGCAGAGAGTTCCAATACTTCCATAAAGGGCTCCCGACGCTGGCAGTTGACGGAGCCAAGGGTGGGTGATCCTTCACTATGTAAGCGAAGGACCAGAGCTTGTTGGTTGAATGTGCCATATGCAGAGGTTTTGAGCTAGAAAGAAAAAAACCCTTGTAAATCAATGCGATACATTACGCACATCTCTTAGCCACACACTAGGTTGATGATACGCCGATGTCTACTTTTAACTCCTAGTTTAGAGCATGACCACTTCACACATTGACACCAAATCAATGCTGTCTCTCATTGCAAGAGACAAAGTGTACAGCTATGCTGAGTAGATAGAAGACTGAAATTATGTGTTAAGGAAAGGCGTGACTGTAGCATTAAATTCATTTTAAAATTTTGGCATCGTCGTAAGTCAACCTTCGTACTGCCATAGATTGCCAAATTAATAAATCAATCTGACGAGAGGCTGGGGCATTCTCTTCATAATGGAAGTGTTGGGACATCTGGAATATCTCCTTTTAGTAGATTAAAGAAAACAGATTACCAGTCCTGTTATGGGCGCTGCACTCAACTATTTTTTTTCATTTCAACAAGATATAAACTAGCAGTTCATGAAAACTTGGGGGATCTTTAAGCTTTGGCTTTTACGTGTTGCACGTGACAGCGATATCCTGTCGCTGGTGCGTGCTTGAAGCACATAGTGTATGAAATCTTTTCGAACTTGCGATGCCTCCACAACGTGCCCTTAAAAACGGGCACTGTAGCGTGTGTGTCTTTAGAGGTGAGTGACAGGTTTTAAACCGCGAAGTAATTATGAAAACACATCTTTTGAGAACCAATGTCTTTAACGCTTGTACCACGTTACTACCACAATGTTTCACTGTTTCTTTTGAAGCATGTATAGAGGACGTATGTGTTTATAAAGCATTAAAGTAAGTTTCACTGCATTTTAAGTAGATGAAATTCTTTTCAATGTATTCACAAGCAGGCGAGCGGCTGTGTGGTATTGGATTGGATCTATTTGTGGATGTGTGGTAGAACATCTGCTTACCGCGCAAGCAATCCGAATTCGATCGCCACTCATACGCAGAATTTTCTTACTTATATGCATCCTGCTCAATTTTTTGGTCACGCACAAGTTAATTTCTGGCTCACAAATGACGATATCAGTATTTTGGCGAAACTAGCTTTTTAATAGTATCGCGTTAATGTACAAGTGCTCGAGATGATTATTTCATGTCACTATGAACCTGGCTGCTAAAGGCAGCGCTAGTTCAAGTGCTTGCATCAAACTTATGCCAACATGGCATGATGGCCTAGTCCACAGTTGTTGCACTCCAGCCTTTTTACTCAACGAAATGCGTATTCTTACGCAATTCACTGCGAATTTTCAAGCAAAGATTCATCGAAACCAGAAGACAGCTAACATGAAGATGGACTGCCTGCCGTGTGGTGGTTGACAGAGGCCATCTTGCAGGAAGTGCTGTATGACGCACCTGCAGGATTGATTGATTTGCGAGTTGAATGTCTCAAAACTGCCAAATGATGAGAGACGCAGTAGCGGAAGCCTCCGGAAACTTCGACCACCCTTTTTTTTTGGAAATTTCGACCACCTTAATCATTAGACCATCATGGCGGGGCGGGCCTGCGGGATCGTCCAATGCGTGTGTAGGGCACAAACATTATCAAGCTAGAATAAAAAGTAAGCCACATTCATAACAAGCTGATCTGTAGTGCCATTGAAAGGACACGAATTTGCCGTGAAGCTGTTGTTAATAACTGCGAGATAAATGCATCATTTCGTTAAAAATCTGGTCAGTACAGGTAATATTTAGGCATGTGCGCTATATAAATATGATGAGTATATTGCAAAATATGAAAAAGAGGACGACGAAGGGACGCATGTTTGATATGAATAACGCCTGCTTAGTTTCATGAGGAAATAGAAAAGAAGAAGACGAAGGAGAGAAAAAACAACAGCCTATCCACGCAGGGAATGATGATGAGTGGGGTGAAGAGTCAGTCTGCCCATTCGTGCTTCCGCCCATCTGTTTTTTCTTCCTTCCGTCCATGCGTCCGTCCGTGAGACCGTCCGTATTTGCGTCCATCTCCCATCTGGCATCCCCTGTGGCACATACCCGCTCTAAAGAGAGTACGCGTCACCGGTGGCTACCTACTGCTACTACTACACACATCGGAGCATGTACAGACCCAAGAATTTAGGAGCTTCGCCTCTAAAAGAGGGGGCTCGAGGGACGAGGTGGCCGGGACAGATGGAGGCGCGTGACCCCAGCTGTGATCGGCGCGCAAGTGCACGAGCATTGAAGCCCCACTTCAATGTTAAATTGACAGAATATCGTCGCATCAAGTCATCGTTTGATGTTTAAAAGCCTTTTATACTGGCTTACATGCTGCAAGCATAGCAGCTTTTAAAGTTTCATGTGCTATCCGTGTCAAATGAAACCCAAATAGTGGCAAGCCTTCGAGGTGGTATTGTGGAAACCATCCAGTCATCCCCATTTACAGCCACGCACACCCTATATAGGATCTCTGAGCATTTATGCATGCCTGTCCATGATGATAACTGGAAGGCGCACCCCATTCCATCAAGATAGCTTGCGGCTGTTTGGGTTGCGTTTGAAACAGATAGTACTTTACAGGTTATCATTTGCATTCTACCGAAAGTAAATCGTGCTACCATTGAAAATTGCTGGCAGTTTGGCCTTGGTTGGGACACGAAAATATATTAATTTTAGTGTCGAAGCTCCTAAGGGTTTGTGGCTCCCACCTCTGTAGTAGTATGTAGTCACCCCTAGTTTTCGAACTGCTCAATAGATGGCATTGTGTGTATATGTCCTTAGAATTACCACCAGATCGCGTTAGTGGTTTTAGGGGCAGGCAGATGGACGAACGCTTCGCCGCACTCATCATTCCCTCCGTGTACATGCTGTAATATTTTATGATATGGTATATATACTATCCGAATCATATTCTAAATTCTTCCACAACACGTCTTTGTTATAACCTAAAGTTTACGATTCTTCTATGTCTAGTAATCTTAGCTCTGAAGCGAGCACTCGCATCTAATTCTCACAAATAAGGCACAAACTGTAGATTACAAACTGAAGTTTGTTCATCGTCTACCCCTAGAGTGTCACAATTGAATTCTCTTAATAATATAGAGAGCTGGGTGCCGATCGGTAAGAAATATATGGAAATTGTTTCAGAAGAGAAGCACTGACCTGGCTCCGTTTATTGATGTTTGGTCTGAAATACAGATTTAGTTTGTTCAGAAATAGAGACAATAAGCGACCAAAACTCTTCTAAAGGACACATTTAGGAATAAAATAAGCCATTGTATAAATAAACCCAACCGATAATTTGGTACTGCTAGATCGTTTTCCGGTTTCTGCAGCTTACGGTGGAGATTTTTTTTGTGGACTTTTATATTTATTTTTATGAGGGTTTTCTATCCAAAAACCAACATATGATTAAGAGAGATGCCGTTGTAGACGGTTCCGGAAATTTTCACCTCCTGGGGTTCTTTAAGGAGCACTCAAACTTGGGCACACGGGCCTACAGCATCTTCGGCTGCATTGAAAATGCAGCCGCCGTTGCCGGAATTCGATCCCGCGAACTGCGCGTTTTTTTCAGTCCCTGTTTGTGAAGGCTTGGTATCTTGCATATCGGTGCTCTTGCGTTAGCCTAGGTCTGCTTTCACTATATATAGAATAGCGAGTCTGTGCTTTGTCTTCTTCCTTTGCTTAGCTATTCAATGTGGATTCTCTCACAAGAGTCGCTGGGGATCTTCGGGAAAACATCAGTCAAGACAACGCAGTGGGATAAAGCAGACAGAACACAAACCGCTCAGGGATGATCTACCAGATACTTCATCGATGGAGGAGCAAGGGCTAAATGAAATGCACCAGGAACCTGCCAAGGCCACCCACTGCGTGCATTAGATGCAGAACTGCAAGAAAATCTACCTACTTATCTATCAAGGCAAAACGTGATGCACCCGTTTGGTCTATGTACACTACGTGCTTGAGGTGGGTAAACAGCTCATAACTTGCTGCGACAGCATCCTCACTTGGCGACCTCGGTGCGCTATTGATATGGAAACGACCACAAACTTTCAGTCATTGGTAAATTAGGCATTTTTGTTAGTGAATACTTTGCTACATTCAAATTCTCTGTTGAAAGTAGGGCAGTGTTTAACAAGGTGTTTGACGTGGATGTGCTTTCAGGTGGTAAGAGTTTTACCTTGGAATGGCTCGTTGCCAGCAGATAACTGTGATCTAGTTTTAGTGATTCACTGAATTAATTTTTAAAAAATATAGACGTACCGTTTCTACAATGATTGCATTTAAATTAAAATGGATGTCAATTAAAGTAATTCATTTTCACACTTATACTTGCTTGAATTCTCGTTTCCGGAACCTTTGCATTAAACTAAGTTTAAGGCACTTACAGATGGTCAAAGAGTCTCGCAGAGAGAACGTTATAGTGCACTTCGTACGTAGGTATCCCGAGCATATGTGGAAGCTAATTGAGCAAGGAGAAGCTAAAAGCACTGGAAAACAGTTTGAGTTGCCATGAAAACCTAAAAAATGTCACAGCTTTGCCACAAAGGCGAAGCAATGAATGCGATAGCAACAAAATGAGAGGTCACACGCCGAATGGTCAGCATATCGAAACGTATCCCACCTTTCTCACGCGCAAATGACGTACATATCGTTCTCTCAGGTACAGATGAACGTGAATAAGTGTTTTGGTTGTTACTTCGCTTTGTCTGAAAAACGCGCTCATTTCACAAATGCAGTCAGTGCAACAATTGCAGTGACTTTCGTGCGCCCGGTTGCCAAAATAGAATTGTTCCGGTAAAAGCCGAACGCCAGCCAAGGTGTACCATCCTCGCCACCGCGAGATAAGGGCACGCGAGTGAGCGTCGGCTTCCGGCCAGAAGTTGCCATCTTGCTGGTAATGCTGAAAACATGATTGTTCCCCACCCCCACCTCAAGATGCCAGTCAGCAGTGGTAAGAGGTGGATATAGATAGCTTGCCATTTGAACATTAAAGGACGTGGTCGTTGATGGCTCAGCGGTTAACGCCACGTACTCACAATTCAGAGGACCGAAGTTTGATTCAGAGTGCTGGAGCCTTTTTCTGGATTTCGTTCTTGTATTTTCTAATACATGGATATGTATATATATACGGTGAGTGTCGGTAACGGCCACGTCAACGCCAGCGGTAAAATACAGCCGAGAGTGCCCATATAATTGCTATAGCAATAAAAGTTTGGCAGTACGGTAAGTGGCAATATACTGCAAGCATGCAACACTCCTAACCTATAATTGGCTCACCTATCTCTCAATTTCCTGCTGCTAACAAAGCTGACCGCAATGATGGCTGTTATCGCGGTTCCCAACGAATGGCCGACTAGGCACCTTCTTGACAATAGTTCTCAGTTTTGCAGTCCTTGGTCCAGATGTCGCCACCACTTCCCAAAGCTGCATAGACATTTCTCGTTGTAACCAAGTAGAAATTAAAAAAAAATTATAGCTCTTCAGACCGACGGCAAGACTACACACATGCTGTACTTTGGGCTATTTCACGAATTGAAGTTTCTAGTCGGCACCTCAATTTATAAATAGAGAAGGGTCTGCACTCTGCTCCTGGCTAATTGCAGCCAGTGTGCTTTTTTTCCAATGATGATGAGCATAGTCATAGCTACAAAGCCACTTGGTGCAAGTGCGATGAAAAGCCAGCATCTTCAGCACAGCCGCACGTGAACTAGCCTGAAGAGTGTACAGAATTTTAAAACTCATTTTCGATTGTCTAAACGTATCAATGATACTAACCACATGATTTGCAGTATTCAGCAAAAGATGAGCTTAGATTATATTGTAATTGTTCATTATACGAATCAGATTGTAGAATAATGCTGCAGTACAAGTTGAGCCCTGAAGTTGCTGGATGTAAAGCGCTAGATCCTTTATCGGGTACTGGTTAAATTCTGGCTACATCATGGAAACCAGACAATAGAAATGTCCAGCTTCATGGCTATTTCAATTCCTTATATGGCACCAGATTAAGACTGTACAGCCCTCGGCATTACCATATGCCACGGCTTAGGCGACATGCGCTGCACGCACCAAAGCACTGTCTTCAAGCAAAATTAAAGCAGCTGTACTGTCGTGGCCACTTTAACAAAAGGTTAGCACTGTAAAACGAGATCGAGAAATGAACGGACACTATAGGTAAGCCAGTGTGACTTCTTGTCCCGTCATCTCGTTACTTATTTTCTGTTTGGACTGCAAATATTGTTCAGCTACACATCGTCCTCTATGCACTGCGTTAAACTACACAGTCTGCCCACCATTACACTTACAAAAGCATATTCACAAGCACATTACACAAGCATATTCGCATTGTCATTCACCATATTTCTCGAGTTATGAAAGACTCACACGACGCATTGTTGAGAGGATGGCAACCAGGAAAACCTCTTGAGCAACAGAGTGGAAGTGCTATGGGGGTCCGTAGATGTCGGCTCTCCTGGCGCAAACAAAAACTGCACTAGGCCACGCTGCTTGATGCCTAAAGGCATACGAGCCACTTGGTAGTCCTCAACATGCTCAAGGTATTGCGCTAATGAACACACGACAACGTGTGGTAATAGCCTCGAGTCCTTATTCGACTGTGATTGCACTGTAAAAAATAAATTGAGAAGGGATACTCATGAATTGTCACTCCGACCACAAGTATTTAGAATGAGGGAAGTGCAACACTGCATTGAGGTTTCATGCAATATATTTCTTGCGGACAATGATTAGTGTTTAGGCAGTACGCTTGACGGAAAGATGTGTTTCTAAATTTTTTTAGATATGAGGACGATTCTTTATTTCCTTTAAAAAGTCCCTATTTGAAAAGCTTACACTGCTCCTTGGTGCTAATATTAACGATTGCAAACAGTGCGCAAAGGGCTTGACGTTAACTATGAATTTCCCACCGATATCTCGCTGCAGTTTTTATATCTACGTCTTGTTTTAGCCGATCATCTATGTTGACATTAGAGTACGTTAGCGCAGAAGGCCCTTTTGCCTTACGATTCAGCGCAGTCTAAGCTTGTAAAGAGGGGATCACCAAAATACGTTCCACTCTCGGGAACTCATGCCTACGTGGAATGCAAGATAGCTTTATTGAGCAGGTGCGGCGTTTATTCACTGTGGGATATCCTTGCACGGTAGCGCCAGCGATCCCAGAGGTCCTTCTGGGTGATGTTAAAGCAGCCCTAAAGAGGGTGAACCCTGGCCTACATTCCAGGTTTCGTTCAGATGTGATGCCTCATATGCATCGCATTACCCTGAACCTGAAAAAGACAGCAAGTAGGCACGATGTACCGATGGTTTCTTCCGCCCCGCGTAAGCTGGCTGGACTGTTCCCAGAACCTTAGCTGGCGAGAAGAAATCCTCTGGAGGCAGAATGCGTGCTTTTGCGTATGAAGAATGTGCGACAGGCGTCGTCTATACGAAATACCGCTGTGTTGTGGAAAATGCTACGTTTGTCATGAGAGACGTTGCGTAAACTACGCTGCAAGGAAACGCGAGCTTTTATTCAGAAATAACGGGAACGCTCATTGGCCAGCTCATTAACATGTTTGCATGTGCTCACCGAGTTCAAGAGAGATGAAGATTTTAGGAGGGATTGGTAATTACACAGCCCGCGAACTGATGGAAGCTTTTATATTTCTGCAAGAGGCAATTCTTATGTTATCGACACGTCAGCAGCCTTATTTGTTAATGACTGCAACTACAGACAGTGAGCGGCTAGCATGTCGATTTATCACTGTCACTTGCCAACTACTGTAATCGCCAAACAACCGAGTAAGGCGCAGTCATGCATTTGCCTAGCGCTTAGTAAACGTTTTCGAAGAGCTATTTTTCCACAAAGTTCGAGGTGCTTCTCCCATAAAAAGAATGTATTTAGTACAGCTGGCCATCAACCATAGCAGGCGCGTCTTTGCTCACATCAACGCAATGCTCTAGCTGCCATGCCACAATATAGCAGGGGTAAGGTATTAGAACAGTCAGATATGCGTAAGCTAACCTTTTCAGAGAACGATTGCTACGGTTAAATCTACCAGAAGCAAGATCTGCTTTCTTCATTATTCTGCTTGAACATCCGAGAAAGTGCTTACTTGAAGTGCTGCGAGGATGCCATTAAGGTAATCTGAATGCGTGGCTCAGAGGGTGTGTGAAGACAATGCTCCTGGGGAGAAGCCAATGAACTCATTAGCCACTAATTCAATGATGTCATTGAACTCATTATGGCTTGATGCACAAATTTGGACGCAAGTTGCGTTTTGCCGGTTGATTAGTCTAGTGCACGAAAAATGGCCAGCCGAACTAGTTGGTTGGTATTAATGCGAAAAGACGAAGCATAAAAGCACGCACACAAGAGAAGTGAAAACAATAGTGGTGATTGCAACGCAATACACAAAATAACTTTCTGACACTCTTCACTTATTATTTAATTGCTGCTTAAGACTGCAGCCAAAAATTTCAGCGAGGGCATTTCGTTGTTTGCTGGCTCTGCAAGTGACCCACATTCTTAGGACCATGTCAAAAGAATGGTTTGTTTGCTGTTACAAAAAAAAGCAAATCGGACATGTATCTGGATTTTGTGGTAAATGTGAAAAAACATAGCCGACTACTGAGCAATACAATGCTTTAATATGCAGTAGGACTGATTATTATTACTTGGCTTTCACAGAAAACACGAAGACACGGAAAATAGGGAGGGAAGAGGCCAACAACTGCCCCACATAGGGGCACAATGACTGTCTGCTTCTTCGGGATGGGAAGACAGAAAAGGAAGGCAGGAGGCAGAAAAATGGAGAAATGAGAAAATACAAAATGAAAAAGAAAAATCACACACACATAAACACGAATAAATTGTCCCGTGAAAAACGTTAAACGTGAGGCCAAGTATACTTTCTTTAAAGTAAAATGGCCCGATGGACCCGTGCCCGCTTAGAAACACAGCTTTAGGGGAACAGGCAATCAGCAATGGTATGTGCGCGTAAGTTCAACGAGCCTTTATTTCTTCTTGAGTAGCGCTAGCTGCACAACGAGCGTAGGGCACTCTGAAATTATGTGCTCTAGTGCCTCACAGGAGACACGACCAACAGATCTTACTGTCCACAGGTCCCTGACGGTATAATCATTCGCGCACTGACAGAGGCCAACTCTTAGCTTCACTAGAACTCTCAAAGGTCATTGTCTTTCGTGGAATGTAATATCTGATGCCTTAGAAATTGTTGGGAAAAACGACATTTCAATGAAGTTGATTACAATGTATGCGTAAATAGTGTTGAAGAATGAAACTCCAAAAACATCTTATAAAGAGCAACTACCACGTAGCAAATAAACAATGAACGAAAGAAGAACCTAAGAGCCTGTTTTAAAGCAAAGGCAGAACTAACGTACAAAAAAGCCAAGGAGAGCATAGGGATGGTATTGGTGGCAATGACGACGTAAATCTTGAGAGAGTGTACAAAATAATAACTTTCCACTAACAGGGGCCGAACCTGCGGCTTTCGAATAATGCAGCTGATGGTCTACAAACTGAACTACAGCGAGATTCATCCCCTCGTTCGCAGCATGAGTTATGTATCTGCAGTTACACCTAGAAATCCTAGCCCAACTAGTAGCTATTACTGCATCTGTGACAAACGTCTGCCTGCTGACATCTTGAAGCACGCTATAAAACACTCAAAACACAAGGGAACGGTTATAGGGTTAAACCACCTGCGCTCCAATCGTAGCAGGCCCTCGATGCGACGTGCGCAGACTTGAGGTGCTTGGACCGCTTGACATTCGTACACCAGTCTTCAACAAGCCGGCAAGCAAAACAGAGCCATAAGTCACAGCCCGATGAAAACGTTACGTACAAGAAAAGACAGGCACTAAATAACGGCAACAGGGGCTCCATGGGCATTCCGGTTCGTCACGTCCAATAATCCCGAGGATACAATAGCTGCCTGTTTTCCCTGTCTAACTAACTGCAAGCTGAGCCTACCCGCCTGACCTGAACTTTTGGTGTGTTCACAGAACGCACCCGCTAAAGTTACACGCAACCGAGCCCTAAATTTTACTTGAACTAAACTATATACATAGCGAGCGATGTTCGGTGAACACGCTCCCACCCCCCGCCGACTTTTCACAATAGGGGCTCACCGATTGGATGCAGAATACAAAGCTCGCAGTGGTCCTCGATGAATTCCAGGTGACGTTGCTTTCCTGTGCGTAGTTACATACGTCCAGTTAACGTCTGCACACACACACACACACACTCACACACACACACACTCACACGCACACGCACACACACACACACACACACACACACACACAAGCTGAAACACGACTCGTACGTACTGCCACCATCGCGCGCATCATGCCTTGCCATCTTGAAAATTGCCATTATATGGCGCTAAAGAACTGCCGTCTACCAAACTCGCAGCATGACGAGCAGCGAGTGAGAAGTGCAGGCGATCCGCCCGCAATTACCTACTTTACGGCGATGCTTTGCTATTCGTGCATGTGTTGTTGCCGCCATAGCTGATCGCATCATTACGTCACGTTAGCGTTCGTCACCGTCTTATCGGCGAGATCTGTGCCCGCCATAGTGCGGAGGAAAGAAATCGAAGAAAAGATGCCCACCAATAAAATAGAAGGACCGTACATAATAGTCGGGCTCGGTATGTTCTGAAAGTGCCCAAACTGCTGAGCTGAAGTGATGCGGAACGCTTCTATGTGGCCACACTTTCGCGTAAACCTGGCGTTCCTAATTTGATTGATATGTGAAGTTTAACGTCCCAAAACCACCATATGAATATGAGAGACGCTATAGTTGAAGATTGACTAACTAGGATTTTTCAACGTGCAGCCAAATCTGAGCACCCTTCCCTACAGCATTTTCGCCGCCATCGAAATTGCAGCCGCCGCAGCCTGGATTCAATCCCACGACCTGTGGGTCATCGACTGAGTATATTAGTCACTAGACCACCGCCGCGGGGCACACCTTGCGCTCTTGAACCGCAACCACATGACTTCCAGTTTTGTGAAGAACTTGAGGAAATAATGAAATTAATTATATTTGCAGTCGTTCCTTTAACTGTTGTCACCCCACCTTTTTATGAATCTATTGCAACAAGAAAGCGTGTGTTGTTGTGTGCGTGCTTGTGTTTCTTCAACTCGCACCTCTCAACTCCACCGTTATAGAACATGGCTACGGCCATCAATTGATATGGCACCAGTCACGCGTTCGATCCCGCCAAAGATGGTCACGTTTACATGAAGGCGAAACGCTGGAGTCTTGTGTACAGTGCGATGCCAGTGCACCTTAAATAGCAATTGTCTAATTTTCTAGAAGCTTGACAAAAACCTATCCCACAACTATAAGGTGGTTTTGGGTTCGTACAACCGAAGTTATGGATATTTAATGCATATCTCAAAGCTCCCAGAAAAATATCCCGCGCATGGCGAACAGAAAAAAAAGGGGGGAGGGCAGCATTTCACAGTTTCTGCCATTCGTATAATGGCTCTCAACAGCTGGCCCAAGCTGGTTGTAACTTGGTTACGTGGCCATTACCACTGGATGCAAAGCGACCAATTCCTGATGATCTGGGCGAGATGCTCATTGCATTCTTGTGATGAATGTAAAAATAGGTAAATAAAGGACTTTTGGGAAGTCTTAATTATAGAAAGAACTGAAGATGGATGTGTTGCTCGATCAAGAACGGTGCCACGTCCGATATGATAAGAATAAATACGAAAGATAATTATATTGGGACCGTGCAAAAAGGCTGATCTTGGGCTCCTACCAGGAAGCCAAGCATGGCGGTCACGTTGTGTGCTTGCTGAACTTGAGTTGGTCCAGCCAGTGCAGACTGCCAATCCCAACCACCGATCTCTTCGATACAGCATCGAGGTGATATATAGCACCCCCATAGAAAGTGCTCAAGCGCAACATCGCTGTGTTTATATATAAGGGGCACGTGGCATTGGTTAAGTATCTGGAGATACAATAACTGATGGAGCTCAACGTCTCAAAAATCACGATAGAATTATGAAAGGTGCCATAATGAATAGGGTTCTGAAAATTTCAATTACAGGGGTTTTTGATCGCCAAAAAATGAGTACATGGGCCTCGAACGTTTTCACTTTTACCGAAAAAGCGGGCGCCGCGGGGGAGATTCGATCCCATGAGCTTCATTCAGCAACTCATTCCGGCGTCGGCGTCGTTGCTTGTTAACAAAAAACATCTTGCCTGTGACTGAAAAGTTGATAAATATGCAAGTAAAATAATATTATTTGGGTCTGAGTAAGAATCGACCACAGGCCATCTGCATCACAAGCGTTGTCCTACCACACAGCCCCGTCGCTGCGTGGAAATGCAGTGAAAATAAATTCCACGTTTTACAAACGCGCGCTTCCTGTATGCAGGCTTCACAAAACAAGATGTAATATCACAGTGATATTGCGGGGTGCAAGCATGTGTTACCAACGGGTGTCAGAACATGTGCGTATACCATACAAATATTCGTGTTTGAAGTCGGCCACCTTTCGCAGAAGGCGCACACGTTGCTGAAATAGTTACAGAGCAAGTGTGCAAACATTTTTCTCGCAAACTGCTTGTGTTTTAAAATATGATATTTATTTTATGGCTTGTACTAAGTCATTGAAATACGCAGTGAGTACAAAATATCCCACTAAACTCGTAAAAAAACTCAGACAAGGCTTAAAGGTTTTCCTCTTTCTTATAAGAGTAAGGCTGTTTAGCGAATAATCACTTGGGAGTCGTTTCATACAAATATGATCGTAATAAGGTAACCCCACAATAAATCGCTCAAGTGAAGGCAGGTCCGCTAAAAAAGAAGCCAAGAACTGGTGAAACGACGTCAGTGAGCTGAAGAACCCGACAGTGTACGACGAGGGAATACGACGATGAACAACATTTTCACTAGTACCATGTTTCATCAATGGTGAGTAGTATTCACTGGTCGTCCAAGTTGTAATCTACTCGCAAAACGGGCTAATCTACCCGAAATGTTTCTCCATACTGGAGCGCACCAACAAAACTGCTGAGTGGTGTTTAAAAGCACAAACTCTTACTGAGCATTCTTATTCATTTCGTTAACTTTTCACCAATACACGCCAAGATCCCGCGTCGCTAATTCACTTTGTATTGTACTTTGGCTGACATGGCGCTCTCCGCTGCCGGAACTATAAGTCTTGCGCAAGTGGGGCGCCCGGTAAAGTGAAATGTTAGCCAGCGCTTAGGCGGAAACCCGCATAATTCAAACCGCCTCTACGCGCGTTTGCACCAATAACTTCAAGGCGTTTTTTTTCAAAGTGGAGTTGTGAGAATCCAGCACTTTTAAGTGGGCTGCCTTAATTTATGGTCGTTCCCGTCTGCTTGCCCGAGTAGTTGACGTGCCAGCAACGAGTTCTTTTCTCTTTCCCTCGAAAACCTCAATTGCAAAACAATTTTTTTTATTCTTAATCTTGGAATAACTGGCGTTAAACTCGTTCACGCCGGTTTGGTACGCACCTCTACAAGGGGATTCATTGGAACTAAATGAACAATAAAATACATTGTGCGCTCCGCCACGGTGGTCTAGTGGCTAAGGTACTCGCCTGCTGACCCGCAAGTCGCGGGATCGAATCCCGGCTGCGGCGGCTACATTTTCGATAAAGGTGAAAACGCTGTACGCCCGTTTGCCCGAATTTGGGTGCACGTTAAAGGACCCCAGGTGGTCGAAATTTCGGGAGCCTTCCACTGTGGCGTCTCTCAAAATCATATAGTGGTTTTGGGACGTTCAACGCCACATGTCAACCATTAATCAATTACACAAGGTGTTTCAACACAAAATTTTTTTTTGTTGCTGAGCTGAGCGCTCAGTAATTAAGTGCTGTTTCGCGCATTCTTGTCACGTTTTCTTTTTTTATTCCTGTGTTTTTACTTTTTTAGCTATGGTTTGTTTCTTTTGTTCTGTTGTTTTCTATCCATGGTATTTGCTTGCCGGCATTTTCACCTCCAATAATTTGCGTTTTGTTATACTGTTTTTAGTATTTCACAAGCTGTATACACTGATCAAGACAAAACACCGAACATTTTATTTTCTTTTTCCCACAGGGTGTATTCACAGATCGTTACTTTTGTTTCTTTTAGGTTTTTGTACAACCCACTCCTGCTTATGGCTTGCAAAGCAAGCCAGCAGCAAATAAATAAATAAATAAATAAATAGGTAAACAAATAAATAAATAAAACACATTCTGCGTAGCAGCGCTCGCTATGACGCCCAGTGAAACCCGCTCCTGACGCTTTTGGACTAAACGACCTCCAGATCAGTTTTTGTAGATTGAATTTCAGCACCTGGGGTATGTGCTTCGAGGTATCTGAATCAACCACAGGGCCACTGAAATGCCTGATGTCACAAATCTGAGTGACCGCTTGCAGAGTGGGTGTGGTGTGCTCCCCCACGTCTGCTCGTATTTGTGCCCATCAATTTTGTTTCTTCTTTCTGTTCTTCACCAATTTACCTTTTCCTCCAGGTAGGGTAGCTAATGGTCGTGCGCCTGGTTAACCTCCCTTCGTTTCTGTGCTTCTCTTTGTATCACAGCCTCCCCTCACGACTTCACGCAGCCGCCTCGACCAAGCACGGTCACCTTTCGATCTCAATATAAAATAGGTTGCCCCTGAAAAGGCAACATTTTTAAAGGTTAGACCGCTGCTTTCCTGATTGACACCAACATTGCATTTCCGTGATAGGCGACCGTTCGTCCTAACATCTTTTAAGGGCTTGGGCAAACCGCTTCGGATAATTTGACCATTTCACGTGGTCATCGACCAGCTGATGATCGTCGATCCCCATATATAGTGTAAAAAAGATCAGGCTTCGTAACACTGACCTGTTCAAAGTTTATGCTTTCCAATGTATCCTTGACCTTAGAACTAACAACCGGCTATTCTGTGACTTGAGAGTGGACATGCAATGACTTCGGGCGTCTCATTTTCGCGTTTGTGTAAACACAAAAAAGGAGTACGCTTGAGGTTCGCCTTCAAGAGCAGATCGCGCGCTTTCCGTAGAAGGAACGCGCGCGTCTATCCAGAGTGGCTGTGGTAGAGCATGCTGCATCACATACGCTCTTGCTATCTGCAGCGTGCGCGTGGTTAATCTTTTCCATGGTCATCCACTGAAGCGCTACGATGCCTGGCTGTTGCTGTGCACCAAACTGCAAGTCAAATTACGACGGAAGGCCAAGTGTACGAGTGCACAGATTTCCTTCAGACCCAATTATGCGGGCAGCGTGGACCAGAGCTGTTCCCCGGAAGGACTTCTTGCCAATGAAGTACAGAGTGGTAAGCATTCCTATCTCTGTTGTTTATCAAGGTATTCAGATATATCAATTTTGTTAGCATAGTGTCCAAAGTATCTGTTGAAGGTTGGACGCTAGGTGGGAATTCCGCACTTGTCCGGGCGCTTGTTCTGCGTTTTTGTCGAGCTCATGTTTCTAACAACTTGTTATTTTGTTTCAGCGTTGTGAAAAGCATTTCTTGCCATCAGATTACTTGAAGACGGCATCTTACGCAGACGTCAAGACAGGAAAAGTTGTCGAAGTCACCCTGAAGAACAGTCGTCTGAAGCAAACTGCCATGCCCAGCTTGTTTCCCAGCAGCCCTGCCTACATATCAGGTCCGCAACAAGGAGGAAAATTGGTCCGCAACCATGCGTTCGGGAAGCACCGGATGTGAAAAGAGCGCCATTGGAAGCCGCTTGTTTGCACAATGCAATAACGCTTTCGCTGCGAACGCAAGCAGAAGAGGAAACCAGAAATAGGCTCAGTAGTTTTGAGGACTTGCCCAATGCCTTGCAAGCGTTTTAGCATTCAGATTTACGGACTGTAATCCACAATGACTCACAGGTTTAATTTTCGGACTTGGCTCTTCATTCTGCTACAACGATCCTATTTCGGTGATTGTGTGTACAGACCTTCGTATTGAAGTATTCTTTGGTGACATGGTCGTGAAAAGTTGTAATTTGCTAGTTCCTGAAAGGATATGTGACTTAAGAAATTTGAAGAGAGTGCTAGAGATCATCGAACAGACTAGAAATGATATCAGCGTGGTGCCTTACAAGAAAACCATTCGTCTACTGAGATTGGTGTCGTCGTTACTAGAGCAACTAAGCGGCGAACATTTTGCATGCGAGTAGCGAGAATGTCATTTGGAGGTGCTGACATTCTTGAAGTGTCAAGGTGATCTCGTTTTGAATAATGCCAGTCGTTATTTCCCAGGTTTTTCTGGATTGCCAGTTTTCTTCATGCACGCTCACACTTTGTCTCTTTAAACTCGACAGAATGATCTCCCATGGTGTCTCCTCTATCGTTCTACAGAGGATTTGTGCTAGGCCTTATATTGTTTTTATATATACATTAATGACTCACATCAAAGCACGGCATTTAAAGTAAGACTATTTGCAGATATTTGTGTTCTATATCAAAATATTCATTCCCTCGATGATCATTGCCGTCTCGCAGTATCCCTCTCATCCTATAGCCACCGGTGCAAAAAACGGCAAATGAACATAAGTTGCACTAAAGCAGTGATGTTTTTAACCAATCGGCGTAACTTTTTCTGCTTTGAATATTCTCTAGGTGGCACACTGCTTAACAGGGTGTCTCAGTACAAATACCGCGGCGTAATTTTAACTGAGTACCTCTCACGTGCTAGCCAAATCGATTACGTTTGCGGAACAGCTCCTAAAAAACTAGGCTACTTGCGCCGCACCCTACCGAGTGCCCCTCGTGATACCAAACTTCTTTTATATAAACCACTGATTCGCCCCGTTATTGAATATGCATCTGTGGTCCGGTTTCCCTGCAAACGTGGAAGCTTGGGCAAGTTGGTAGGACATAACTGAATGCAGGAACAGCGCAACCTAGAAGTAGTTACTTCGTAACTACGGAAGCGAAAAAAACAAGGACAGAAAAGAGCGCTCTTTTCTGTCTTTGTTGTTTTTCGCTTCCGTAGTTACGAAGTAGCTACTTCTAGGTTGCGCTGTTCCTGCATTCAGTTATGTCCCTACAAACGCTGGGAAATAAGCTCACTAGATTATATTAAACAGAAATTTATCCGCTTCAGTTTTGTTAACTACAGTCACAAGTTATCACCGACCTAAGCTCTTGAATTATTGAACATTCCATCACAGCTCTCACGATACCAGAACGAAGCTTCGAAGTTTTTATACGCAATAAATAAATCCTCTTCCGGCATTTCTGACGCACACCGCATCACATTTTCTTATGAAGATTGTACTCGCAGTTCCCATGCTTTAAACCTAACGCTTTTTTTTCGCGCAAACCAATCGTTTTATTTACAGCTTTTTTCCACGTATTATAGCGTTTTGGAATTCCCTGCCTGGTACATTCGCGGCTTCTAAATGAAAGACTTTATTGTTGCTACTGATGAACATACTCTTAGCCTTTATTCAACCTCCTTTTGAATATTGATTTGTTTTGAGTGTTCTTGTTTTGCCATTTCTGTTATTTTCTCGAATTTGTTTCTTGGTTCTAGTATTGTATAATATTCCATTCCTGCTATAGCACTGTATAGGGCTGCAGTATTTTTAAATAACTGAATAAATAAATATTTGAACTAGTTGGTTTTTTTAGCCTTTGTTCACTCCCCTCATGCATATAGATTCTTGATAAATTCGATAAAGTTTAGGATTCCACATCCTGATACTATCAGGAGACTGTGTTCATCGTGTGAAGTTAACCCCGTGAAGGAGCAGCAAGAAGCTAGCTTTCTTTCTTATGCCAAGCGGATTGCAAGCACACTTAAAGAGCATGAAAATACTGGGACAATAACGCTTGATGACGTTCACCTGCTGTCTTTTTTCGGTTACAAAGCTGGCTTCATAACTGGCGCTGTGAGAAATTCACCACTGTCGCAAATACTGCCCACGTATTTATGCTACAGAGCCTCCTTTCTTCAAACTAGGATGTTGTACACATTCTTCCCGTGGCGCAAATTGATGCTAAGGCACTACATAACTTCTTTCTGAAACTTATTCGTGATCTCGTCGTATCTGGTTTAAGAATAATCTGTGATCTCAGACAATAGCTCCATAAACAGAAAAGCTATATCCTTCTTCGCTAAACTCGCAAGTGTCAGAATTGTTTACCAGCATCTTTGTGACGCATCAGGACCACTACTTTTCGTGGTGCATCCATTCCAAATGCTAAAGTGCATAAGAAACAACTGGCTCAAACAAGGAAACATTGGAAAATGCATGTACTTTCCTGAACCAAAAAGTAGTAAGGCTAGATCAAAGATACTTACAGCATCTTTCAAGGTATTCTGCGAGTTGCAGGAAGCTGAAAAGCATTAACTCTTGAAGTTAACGCCAACTCTCACTTTGAAAGCACTGAACCTCTCCAACATGGAACGAGAGGACGTTATGCTTGCATTATTGGTTTGAACTCCTTTACTGTTGCTACTCTCAGTACCAAAACGTTTCAGCCTGCTAGGCAAACAATTGAGTACATTGACACCATATTGACTTGGTGGAACATTGTTAAGGTAAAGACGCCAAGAAAAGGACAGCGGTTGCGAGATCATTTGCAAGGGCCAAGCATATCATCGTTGTATCCGCAGTTCGAGTTCCTGCAAAAAATAGTTCAGTGGCTTGATCACTGGGAAAGCCTCAGACACGACAATAGCCGCCTTACGCGTGAAACGCACGCATATTTCAGCCACACTACCCAATCCTTGCACGAACTAGCCATATACTGCCTGAAAGAGCTTCATTTTGAGTACCTTCGTTTAGGAAAACTGAGTGCTTGGAGGATCGCTTCGGAAAGTATCAGCAAATGTCGGGGGTGAATTACTATGCGTCAATAAGGCAGATATATCAATCTGAAAACAAACTGCGTTTGCAGAAGGTTTTGAACACGCCAGATTTAAACAAGCTACCAGAACCGAATCCGAATACTTGAAGGACAGGTGTACCTTCAGCGCACGGCCACTTCGACGCCGCTGTGACTGATTCTCACAATCAGAAAAAAAGCATCAAGGCTTCCTGCAGTAACATACGTTGCTGGCTATTGTGTCCATGTAGCTTTAAAGAGCTCGGTTTGCAGCTCTTGCAGGGAAAACCTTGTGATGCAAGACGTCGACTTAGATGATGCTGAGAATGAATTAATTACGAAGATGCCGAGGGGTGGGCTGAAACTTCTACGAGAAGTTGTAGTTAATGCCATACTGTTTACTGAAATTATATTAGACAAGCTAAGGGCGCCAGAATACTCTGCGCGATTTCTCAGCCTTCTTATGCAGAAAGGCACTCTTGTCAGCATCGTGTTGTCTGCCCTTGCGGACTATGAGGACCTAGATATGTGTGATTCTGGTCATTCTACGCAGGAAGCAATGGAGCATGTTAGAAGTGCTGCAGCGAATACAGTGCTGAACAACTTGTTCCGCACAGAAAACGATTACGTAATGCCAATAATGAGCGAAAGCTATAGACCTTGAACACCTGAGAGCTGTTTCTCCTTCTTTAGGTTTTATTCATGACGCTGTGTTTCTTGGAAGATATTTGTGCGCTTTTGTTTACAGAACCCTTGTAAAAATTGTGTGCCGTGGCTAGGCTTCACTTGCGCACAACATCATCATATAAACGATACATTTTGTCCATTCTGAATACTATTGTTGAAGCGCATTGTGATAGCTGTTTATCACTAGAGCTCTTGATGTTACCGCATTTCAGCATTGCGTACTTTTGCACTGAGGGGAGAAATTTTGTTTTGGCTGGGTCTTCGCCTTTATCTAAACATTTTATGAAGATTAAAGTGACCAGCAAACAGGGCGGGTGGAATTTAAAAAAACACGATGAGAGATTGTACAAGAAGGCTGAAGCTCGTTTTGTGCGAATCATTTGTGCATGGTGCTATTATAACAAAATGTACACCAATAAAATGAGCCTTGATATTCTTGTGTCAAGCCCCGTTTTACAAAATGCGAAAATGTACATGATCAATGCAAATACAAGGTTTAAACTGTTTTTGACCATTAAAGTTTTTTATAATTTGTCATTAAAGTAAACCATGTGCCCTCGCAGTGCTGTTCTGCTCTTTCGCAGTACCTTCAGTGTGCGACTAAAGTGACAAAGTTTGCTTTCTGTAGCCTTTGTCAGGCCTTCCCACCCACAAGCACGATAAGCGATGTAATGTTGCGATACACACAAAAACGATGTTTCTAGCACATAATTCTAAGTAAACGATAAGAGAATGACGCTTGTTATTATGGTGTAGATTGCCGTGAACTGGCGCGAGGTACTTATTTTTTGCGCTAAAAAATACGTGTCTTGCGTTGGGTTTAAAGCATATACAGTGCTGGATTACCCTGGAGAAGCAGCGCTAATTTTTGGAAGCTATAAACAGTGACTCTCAAAGTTACTACCGGCAAGCGCAACGAACCTAGACGCGTCGCAGCCAGTGGTGTTGCCCATCTCGCTAGCCTGACGTAACACCAGCGTTCGGAGGCTTTGCGATTTTACTCTAGGTGACTTCAACTCAGCCCACGCCTTAGGGCCGTTTCACGCTAGCGGCAAGCATGCCTCGCCGTTTGACGTATGACGTTCTCAGGCAGCCGTGCGCCGCTGTTTGCTTCGCGCACGTCTTCCGTTCTTCGCCGTTCGAAAAATGGGTCCGAGACCCATTTTGTGCCGTTTGCCGTTTGCCAGAGAGTGGTTTAGCCAATCAGTGACGGAGGAGCGACATGGCTGAGCCGCGTCGTCTGCTTTCGCCTATCCGCATTGTCTGCGTCTGCCGCGGGACACTTCGAGCTGCTTGCTTCTTGCTCCGCAGTTTTCCCAATATGTCGTACGTGTTGTTCTCAGACTACGGGCCAGCAGTGAATAGAGCATTTTCGCCCATCTCGAATTAGAAAAATGCGCATAGCAATTAAAAATGACGTCCCCAAAGCAGGCGTTTGGACAAGTGGTGCCAAATATCCAGCGTTAGCATCAAGAAACGAACGTGTAATGTATGTCCTCCGAGATTCAAGATGGCTTGCTTAGGCCTAGAACATCAATTATTTGAGTATAGGCACCGTTCAGTCAAGTTTTTTATTCTGACTGCAGCGCCAGAATACGGAGCGTAGCGAATAAAAAAAGCAACCTTGAGACGGGTTCAATGAAAACGGAACACGACGCGCGCGTCTCAAGCCCTTAATCTGTCAGTGGATTGTGGCTAGGATACATGGGGTACGCGAGCACGTGTCTATTTTCTGCGTGTCCTTAATGGCGAATGTCAACGACTTTGAGACGGGGCAATGTGAGCAACGCAGCCCCATCTAGTCAGTGTGCGGTCCTTATAGTTCTCGAAAATGGTGCAGAATATATTCAACTACTGTGTTGTGGGAGCTAAAAGACATCAGTATAAAGCAAACCGAACCATCAGTTCAGAACTTACGAGCTACAAAGCACACGGTGGCCGCTAGATATATTCTAGGCGGTCGACAACAGCATTCTGAAGGGCATCCATGTCGCCGGCGAAGCTTGCCGTGCATTTGGAACAACTCTCCCGCGCACGGCTAGGGCCGCCGATCTACTCTACGGCACCGCGCCGTCGGGGCATGGTCGCGGGTAGCGTAAACCGGCCCTTAAAGAGCTTCGCTCTTAAACACCACGGTACACAAACAGGTTCTTAATTCAGCGTCGTCCCAACTTTAACTGTAAAAAGCGTTTCGGAATTATTGAAGACGCTTCACTCTGTGATCGTCTAGTGGCTAAGGTACTCGGCTGCTGACCCGCAGGTCGCGGGTTCAATTCCCGGCTGCGGCGGCTGCATTTCCGATGGAGGCGGAAATGTTGTAGGCCCGTGTACTCAGATTTGGGTGCACGTTAAAGAACCCCAGGTGGTCAAAATTTCCGGAGCTCTCCACTACGGCGTCTTTCATAATCATATGGTGGTTTTGGGACGTTAAACCCCACAAATCAATCAATCAATCACTCTCTGATCGTGAGAAACGCCGAGCCGAGAACGCTGGTTATTGTGTTCACTTCATATTGTTTCGTAACCACGCACGCTAGCTATGTACTAATGATGGAAACGCATACTGCGTTTTTCGCGACAGAAAAACGCCACGTGCAGCGAACGGCACTGTTGGCTGCCACTATTGGCTGCACGGTGTAATAAAAGAAAAAGATAACATTATTCTTCTAACGCTCAGTTCTCACGTGCGAAGCGCCGTTACAGACGCTGCGCAACGCATTTGGATTTCCTCACAATTCCCCTCGGTAAGGTAAGGGCATTTTTTTAAATAACAGAATTTAGTCTACTATGGAGAATCTCCCTGAATGAAACACCATCACGCTTGCAAAATATATTGGTCCCTGTAGTGTTATTCATTCATGGCTGGTGTTATTTATTTCAAAATGAAATTGTTGGGTTCTGTCCTTCCGCGGTAATAGGCCTGAGTTTGCTTCTTAGGCACACAAAGATAAATCTTTCGCTTATTGCGAAAAGATGCCTTGCCGATGGTCGTTAGCCTAGTGATAACTTGTTGTTTTTCAATGCCAAGCTTGCAATACCAAACCAGACACTTTGGCAATTTCTTTCTGATTGATATGTGGGGTTTTAACATCCAAAACCACCATATGATTATGAGAGACGCCGTAGTGGAGGGCTCCGGAAATTTCGACCACCTGGGGTACTTTAACGTGCACCCAAGTCTGAGCACACGGGCATACACTTCCGCCTCTATCGGAAATGCAGCCGCCGCAGCCGGGACTCGAACCCGCGACCTGCGGGTCAGCAGCCGAGTACCTTGGCCACTAGACAACTACGGCGGGGTGGTATTACGGAACGTGAATGGACGACGAAGGTATGTGACTGGTGCAAACATTATAAACGTGAGATGCGTGTCATGTAACAATGTGATTACATGCTACGCTCATGATGAGCTCGCGGCCGCTTCGCTAGCTTCACATGTACCAAACATGGTATTACGTGACGCGAATGGATGACATAGGAAAATGACACATCCAAACATGATAAGCACGACATGCGTGTCATGTAACAACCTGGCTACATGCCCCACTAATGATGCTATCTCGGCCGTATCGCTTGCTTCACTTTTGCCATATTTTGTAATACGTGACGCCAATGGATGACGAAGGTATGTAATTGGTGCAAACATGATAATCATGGTATGCGTGTCATGTGAGAACATGACTACATGCCACCGTCAATTGGCAATTCATTTCGACGTGACACGGTGCGCGTGCTCGCCGGCGTTCACTTCGTCGCGTCACGCCAGCGTTGCCACACCAGGTGCTGGTCCTGCCTCGTACTCGCAGGCGCGCGCCGCGCTGGTTGCTCTGACGCATGTGCGTTTCAGTGCGTCCTGCGTCCCTTCGTCACGAAAACAGGGACACGTAGTGTTGTCTTGGCAATGCATCGGCGCGAATTGCAGCATGTCACATTTCGCGCCAGTTGCCGTCCGGCCGCGCCGACGAACGCTGGTCGCGCTTGGCTTCAGACTATAGAGTGCTCGCGTTTTTGATGCGGAGCATCTGATACTCGAGGCTTGTAGTGCGGCGCCGTCCGCAAGCTTCCTCCTCCTTCTTCCACCATCTGTGCATCCCTTCCTCCTCTACACACCGCGCGCGCTTCACTCCTCCACCATCTGTGCACTCTTCCTCCTCTACACACCGCGTGCGCTTCTCCTCTTCACGAACATTCGCTAGCTGTATAATGTAGCGCGCATGCGCCGTCACGCTTCGAGAACATCGGCAGCTGACGCGCGCGCATGCACCGTCGCGCTTCGAGAACATCGGCAGCTGACGCGCGCGCATGCGCCGTTGCGCTTCTCCCCCTTCTCGAACATTCGACAGCTGACAGTGCATGCGCCGTCGCGCTGTATATATACTCAAGGTCGGCGCTCGCTCGCTCAGTTGCCGCTCGTCGGTTGGTTTGTATGGCGCGTTCACGTCCAAGGTCGCAGTGAAATGAATTCCAACGAATCCACAAACACAATGATCGACGTCCCTTCGACCAGCGCCGCCCTTTCACATACGTGTGTACGTGTTCACTCATTTAACACCCCCTCCTACAACCACGTTAACCAATTTAGCCATCGACCCAAGTAAGTCGCACTTTAACACCCCGTTAACCAATTATATGCTCCGCATCCTCCTCAGTGTTCCCCCGAGGGAAGCTGCGGGCAATTTTTTTCTAACGTAGCGTCGCTGTGCCCAGCATGCGCGCGCGCCAAGGCTACGTTGGAGTATATCGGGCGATTCATGATGGTGGTGGTGGTGGTAAAAAACATTTATTTCAGAAAAAGTCTACTAGAGAGTGCCGACGTGGCCCATCGGCGTGCTAGAGTGGCCAAACCCTATTCCGGGACGCCAGTGGAGCTGGAAGCTGCCCGTGCGCGCTCCACCAAGGAGCGTTGCGCAGCCAAGGTAGAGCAGCCGAGCAGGTGCTCCTCCCAAGCCTCTCTAGTTGGGATAGGAAAAAAGGTGATAAAGGGACCGGATTAACTGGGCACGACGCTACGACGCGATATGTGTCGGCGAGGACATGACAGGTCGAGCAGGTGCCATTCATTTCCGGCGAAAAGTGCCTGGCGACCGCCGGACTGATAAAGGTGTTAGTCTGCAGGCGGCGTAGCAGTCGTTCGTCTGCTTTCTCCAAACCGCGTGCGGGGTCCGGGTAGAGGCGGCGCGAAGCCCGGTTATAAGCCAAAATTTCGCGAAAGCGCGTGAGGTTAGTATTGCCAGATTCTGTCTCGGGACATGGAGGGGCAACGGCCCGGACAGGAGAAGCGCGGGCCGCGGCATTTGCCGCCTCGTTGCCAGGCAGGCCCGAGTTGCCTGGGGTCCAAACTATACGAATGGGATGAGGGTTAAAGCGCCAAGAGGCTGACTGAAGTAGGCTCGCGGCCGTTTTGCTAGCTCCACTTATACCAAATTTGGTGTTACGTGACGTCAATGAATTACGAACTATATGGCTAGTGCAAACATGATAATCCTGACACGCGTTTCATGTAAGAGCATGACAACATACTACGCTCTTAGCGTGCTCGTGGCCGTTTCGTTGGCTCCACATATACTAAATATAGTATCACGCGACGTGAATAGATGACGAAGGTAAACGGCACATTCAGACATAATAATCATGACACGGAAGCCATGTACGGCATCATTTACCTTCCACCTCGTAACGTTGTTCTTAATTCAAAGTGCCATATAGACATTTCTCATTCGTGCTTCGCATATCACAGATTCTGTACGAGGGATCTGCCATTTTTTTTCCCTGCGCCCCACTCTCCCAAGAAAATGCTTGCCTCAACGTGAACTCTTCACTTGTTGATGAAGGGGTAAACAAATAGGTACGGTACAAATTCACATCTCGTAATAATTTACGCCATTAAAATCACTACGCCGTGTACTCTCGACGTAAGAAATGCATGCGCATTTCCTCAACATTCTCTTCGTAGAGGTGGGGCTGTTTCTTGTTCACTGAACACGAAACCTCATATTCACCGGTGTAAATGCTGAATAATACTAAAAAAACATTCTCAAGAGCGGCAAATTTTTTTTTACCAGTAATGTACATTACACTGCAGCAATTGCCTGCATGCGTGCAGACTCATCATAATTTAACTCTGACGTTAACATTTTGCACGTATACACTCTAGCGTTGCGAGTCAGAAATAGCGAAACTGTAACTGAAATTGGCTGTAAGCTGCAGGACTACTTGCACTGTAACACAAATGTGCGGAAACGCTGCTTGCGTAGCCTTCTCTCCAATGCCAAGAAAAGTTGTCGCCGAGTGACTGCTGCAACTCGACGTCTCACGCAGGTTGCCCTGCGGCGGTGGTGTAGTGATTAAGGTACTCGGCTGCTGATCCGCAGGACCCGGGATCGAATCACAGCTGCGGCGGCTGCATTTTCGGTGAAGGCGAAAATGCTGTAGGCCTGTGTCCTCAGACTTGGGTGCACGTTAAAAGAACCCCAGGTGGTTGAAGTTTCCCGGAGTCAGCCACTACGGCGTCTTTCATAGTCATATTGCCACAAGGCAGTAATGAGATTGGAGCATAAAGCGGTAGAGGGTCTCTACCTGGAAGTAAATACTTCGAAGTGGATAGAGACTGCTTATAGCTATTAGTGTCTACTTTCTTGTTGATTCTTTTTTCTCACTATCTAAATCTTTGGTTTCTTTCTTTAACATACTGTCTTCACTATACAAATCCCCCCCCCTTTTTTTCGTTGTAAGCAATAATGCAGTTATCGTCCGTATGAGACTATATGTTCTCTTGGCCGATCCCCCAGAGTGGGTACGAGCCATGGATTAGAGGATACAAACAAACAAACAAACTGGTCTCAGCCCGCCAGTGCGCCAGGCATTGTCGTCGCTTGTAAACGTCGTAAATATCTGCAAATATACGTTTCCTTGTAAGATTATTGGTGGAGGTGCTGGGTACGCCTACCTGGCTTTCCCGGCAAACCAACACTAAACTTCGGAGTGGTCGCCACCTTCATTCTCCTGCAATGGCTCAACAGGCCCACCCACAAGAGCAACCGCAGCCGCAGCAGCAGCTGCCTCCTCTGGTTCTCCTGCCTCCACGAGACCCCGGAACCTTCTCGGGCACAGGCAAGGACAAGGTGAAAGTTGAAGATTTGGACGCATTGTACGAGTGCGTGAGCGAATACTACAGCTCGGACCCCACGTTGGTGCTGGCCAACGTTGTATTTTACTTGCGGGATACGGCGCTAACCTGGTATGAAACGCATGAGTCGGAGTTAACCAGCTGGGACAGTTGCAAACTGAAGCTTGTCGAGTTGTTCAGCAGGCCATTTGGGCGACAGCAGGCCGCGAGGAAAGACCTGGAATGTCGCGTGCAGACATCGACGGAATTGTATGTATCTTACATACAGGACGTATTGGGCCTGTGTCGAATGGTGGACGAGAACATGAGAGAAACTGACAAAATCGCTCACATAATAGAGGGAATTGCCGATGACGCCTTCAATCTGTTGATCGTTAAAGATTGCGCCACCGTCGACGCGGTTGTGAAGGAATGTCAGCGATTCGAGCATGCCAAGAACCGTCGCAACACCCGCCAGTTTGCGCATCTGCCTAATACTGCTGCCACTTCGACCTGCGAAGACAGCCCCAAGTTCGCGAAAGCTACATTGTCCGAAAATGTTCCCCGAATCGTTCGCCGCGAACTCGAAGCAATGGCTCCTGCAGCCATCGCTTCCGACGGTCCTCAAGAAAACGCATCCACCGTCTCCCTGATCCAAGCCGTCGTTCGCCAAGAAATAGTAAATCTCGGCTTCGCACCTGTTTGCGCTGTTCGCACTACCGAGATCTCGGCTTCTGTTAACCGAATTCCGGTGTACCCGTCACGTTACCCTTCCCGCTACCGGAATCTTGCTGATTGGAGAATGTCGGATGATAGACCGATCTGCTTTCACTGCTCTCGCGCCGGCCACATTGCGCGCTACTGTAGCAATCGTTGGACATCCAATTCATCTTTGAACACGGAGACATGGAGTCGCTTTGAAGGCAACTTTCGCCAGTTTTCTACTCCGTACGATCCAGAGTCTGATGCTACTAACATTCAGGGCAGCAGGTTCAGCCGGTCACCATTACCTCAATGCCGCCGATCCCTCTCGCCGATGATTCCTCGATCAAGGTCCCCTGCACGACCTGGGCCCTCAACCTCGGGAAACTTGACCATGCAGCTCCCGGAGGTGACGCTGCATTAATGACCCGTTCTGCAAATCCTCTGTTGACGATTCCTACACGCCGCAATATTTTTGACCTTTTGGTGGATGACGCAACCATAACAACCCTCACAGACACTGGCACACAAATTTCAGTCAAGGCCGCTGCTCTCTGTATTAAACTGCGAAAAGTGATCACGCCCTTATTAGGTGTGCAGTAATGCTTGCCTATGGAAGCACATCTACCGTTCTCGGCATGTGCAGCTCTCGCGTGTGTATTCCTGGACGCCAGACCGTCGTATTGTCCACCGTGCTTGAGCAGTGCCCACATGACGTGATTCTCGGTCTAGACTTTCTCTCTGCGCACTCTGCCCTTATCGACTGCTCGATGGGTCTTCTTCAGTTGGAGCTGCCCTTTGACGCCGCTGTTGCCGGCGATGCTCAAAGTCGCCTTTGTGCCACCGAGTTCCTGCATCTACCGCCGCAAGCCGCGACTTACGTGCAGCTCGTGTGTGATCCGCCTGTGCGCGATGGTGAATATGTCGTTTCACCTATTATCGACGTTGTGCTAAAGTATTCCATTGCTGTCCCGCACACCGTGGTGAGAGTACGCCACAACCAGACCCATTTGTCTCTTTTGAACTTTGGTTTCTCCGCGCACGTGCTTCCTGCTGGTATTAAACTAGGCGTCATGTCGTCGTTGCAAGAGTGCGATATTTATGAACTGTCGGCTGAGCAACCTACTCCGCACGTCAGCTTGCTCACTGCGCCCAACCTGTCAATCATTGACAATAACAAAATGATAGCGCCAGATCTTTCGCACTCCGAAGCACAAGACCTCCACCGTCTGTTGACATCCTATGCGGACATATTCGATCTCGATAGCCGTTCTTCAGGCCAGACATCAGTTGTGACCCATCACATCAACACCGGCGATGCCAACCCAATACATCGCCGCCCTTACCGTGTCTCCGCTGCCGAACGCTCCGTCATCCAGAAAGAGGTCGAGAAAATGCTCGCCAAAGGCGTCGTCGAACACTCATATAGTCCGTGGGCATCCCCGGTAGTGCTTGTCAACAAGAAGGACAACACGTGGTGGTTTTGCGTCGACTATAGACATCTCAACAAGGTTACTAAGAAGGACGTTTACCTCTTACCAAGAATAGATGACGCCCTTGACTGCCTTCATGACGCAAAGTTTTTCTCGTCCATTGACCTTCGATCTGGTTATTGGCAGATTGCTGTTGACCCATGGGACCGAGAAAAAACAGCATTTGTAACCCCCGATGGGTTATACCAATTCAAAGTAATGCCATTTGGGCTTTGTAATGTGCCTGCACCTTTGAGCGCATGATTGATTCCCTTCTGTGCGGCTTCCAATGGTCTACTTGCTGATGCTATTTAGATGACATAATTGTTTTTTCACCGACGTTCGCAAGCCATCTTGAGCGACTGTCCAGTATTCTCCAAGTATTCCGCCACGCTGGTCTCCAGCTGAACTCCTCCAAATGCCGTTTCGGCCGTCGCGAAATAACTGTACTTGGTCACCTCGTTAACGCATCTGGGGTACAGCCCGACCCGGACAAAATTCGCACAGTGACTGAATTTCCCGTACCCTCTTCTGCTAAGGATGTCCGGAGCTTCATTGGTTTGTGCTCATATTTCCACCACTTCATCTGGAATTTCGCCAATATTGCACGGCCTCTCACTGAGCATCTTAAAAAGGACGTCCCATTTACTTGGAACTCACCTCAAAGTGATGCATTTTCGGCGCTCATCGCGGCCCCTCACGACTACGCCAATATTAGCCCACTTCGATCAGACTGCCCTGACAGAAGTTCGTACTGACGCGAGTGGCCACGGAATTGGTGCTGTTTTAGCTCAGCGCCAGCATGGACGTGACTGCGTCATCGCCTACGCCAGCCGCTTTTTATCCCCTGCCGAAAAGAAATATTTCATCGCCGAAAGAGAGTGTCTTGCTCTTGTTTGGGCTATCGCTAAATTTCGCCCGTACCTGTTCGACCGCAGTTTTACTGTTGCAACTGACCATCATGCACTCTGCTGGCTTTCATCGCTCAAGGATGCCACGGGACGTCTCGGTCGTTGGTCTCTCCGCCTCCAAGAATACACCTTCTCGGTCGTGTATAAATCTGGCCACCTCCATCAAGACGCCGACTGCTTGTCACGGTATCCAGTGGATCCGCCAGACGCCACAGAGAAAGCTACTGAGGCTTGCGTCTCATCAATATCAGACTTTCTTGATATCGCTTCTGAGCAACGCCGCGACCCGGATTTACTTCCCATTAAAGAAAGCCTGAGTTCCGCTACTCCACCCACTTCTATGAACTTGTATTTCCTTAACGAAGGTGTTTTCTATAGCCACAGCATGCGCCCTAATAGTCCTGACCGCCTTCTTCACATTTGCGTGTAGATGTTCTCCGACAGCTTCACGATGAACCTGCCGCTGGTCACCTGGAAGACCCCCGCACTTATGATCGCGTCCGGCGCCGTTTTTTCTGCCCACGCCTATATTGCTCTGTGCAAAAGTATGTCGTTAGCTGCGACCTTTGTCAACGTCGAAAACGACCAACATCGCTTCCAGCTGGCCGTCTTCACCCTATTGAGATCCCTGCTGAACCATTCTACCGTGTAGGGATTGACCTTTTCGGGCCGTTTCTCACTTTTGCATCCGGGAACAAACGGGTTGCCGTGGCGACCGACTACACGACAAGTTACGCGATCACCCGCGCTCTTCCAACCAGCTGCGCTACCGTTGTCGCCGACTTTCTACTGCGTGACATCATTTTGCATCACGGCGCTCTTCGACAGCTCGTTACTGACCAAGGCCGGTACTTTTTATCTCGTGTCGTCCAGGGTATCGTACGTTCCTGTTCCACGAACCACAAGTTTACATCGGCATACCAACCACAAACTAATGGACTTACAGAGCGCCTGAATCGCACTATCAATGTTGTCAATGTATGTTTCTCCAGACCACCGTCACTGGGACGCAACGTTACCCTACGTCACCTTCGCTTACAACTCCTCCAGACATGACACCGCAGGCTATTCCCCGTCCTACCTTCTTTATGGACGTGAACCCTCCCTGCCTCTTGATACATTTCTTCCCGCTGGTTCAAGCTCCCCTGTCACATACGTCTGCGATGCCATAGCGCGAGCCGACGCAGCACGACAAATTGCCCGAGAACGACTCATACTTTCTCAAGCCTCGCAGAAAGATCGATACGATCGTCACCACCGTGAAGTTTCGTATGCACCAGGTTCTCTAGTACTCTTGTGGACCCCATGTCGTCACATCGGCCTCTCAGAAAAGCTTTTATTTCGCTATGACTGACCATACAAAGTCCTACGCAAGATCACCAACCTCACCTACGAGATACAGCGAGTCATCGATGAAGCGCACTCAATGCCACCACCAGCTACTGTTGTGCACGTCGTATGATTGAAGCCTTATGTGTCACCCAACACTCCCCTTTCGTGACAGGTGCCGGGTCGGCGCTTTTTCACGCCGCGGGGTAGTGCCACAAGGCAGTAATGGAATTGGGGCATAAAGCAGTAGAGGGTCCCTGCCTGGAAGTTCGAAGTGGATAGAGACTGGTCTCAGCCCGCCATTGTGCCAGGCATCGTCGTCGCTTGTAAACGTCGTAAATATCTGCAAATATACGTTTCCTTGTAAGATTATGTTGGTTTTGGGAAGTTAAACCCCACAAATCAATTTATCTCACACAGGAGAAAATGGCAGCTGGTCACATGTAACACGGGCATGCCTTCGCAAGGTACACTTTCACGGCTAATATAAGTATTGAGCATATTATTCAATAAAGGTTCTTCATTATAGTGCATAATATTACTTTTGGCAGAAGTCGATGTCAGAAAACCGAAGAAACTTCACGGAGATTTGGAAGTTACCGAAACAAAACCAGTGACAAACTTGTGAGTCTGCATCGTGACCAGGCAGATATATCAGGTTCTTCTTTCTAAATAATAAAGGCATTAGAGTTGAAAATTACACGCAGTCCATTTATTTCTCCTTAGAAAGTCCTGATGACTGGACCGCTTCTGCTCTCCCGTAGTAGAGTACCAAGTGCTCTGAATCGTTACAAAGATTTCATATACACTCCGTACATGTCTATTGCGTTGTTCAGACAACTGTGCACGGGACGGCTTTAAGCTCTCCCACAGTAGAGTACAATGTACTCTAAATTGTTAACCACCTTTGCTAAACACTCATCGTCAACAACTTTTTCTAAACGCAATCCCTTCTGTCTGTGCTGTCCGGAGCCTCATCAAGTGTCAGGCCCACTGGACGGCTTAATGCTCTCCCGTAGTAGTGTACCAAGTACTCGAAATTGCTACCCCCTGTCCAATGCCATGCATTTCATAGCGAACTTCGGTGACTTCGAGCTTGTCTATCTATCTATCTATCTATCTATCTATCTATCTATCTATCTATCTATCTATCTATCTATCTATCTATCTATCTATCTATCTATCTATATATCTATCTATCTATCTATCTGTCTATCTATCTATCTATCTATCTATCTATCTATCTATCTATCTTTCTATCTATCTATCTATCTATCTATCTATCTATCTATCTATCTATCTATCTATCTATCTAGCCACCTACAACTTTTAGCTCTTTTGGCTGTTTGGATTATGGTATCGGTACCAAACTTGGTATGGCATAACATGACTGTATGACTAGCATATTTCACTTGTCAAAACATGAAAATCATGACATGCATGTCATGAACGTCATGATTTACATTTCATAGTCTTGCTGCTCTTGCGGTGGATTCGTTTTCATGACATGTTGCAAAACTGGTATGGTATGACATGATTGTATGGCGAACACAAGCGACAGACACTAACATAAAAATCATGACGTGTGTGTCATGTAACAACATGGCTACATGCCACACTCATGATGCAATCGTGGTCGTTTTTCTAGCTTCACATATGCCGAATTCGGTGTTACGTGATATCAATGGATGAAGAATGCATGTGACTGCTGCAAACATGATAATCCTGAAATGCGTGTCATGTGACAACATGACTACATGCCCCAGTCGAGGCACCAATACACTTCGACGTGACATGGCGCGCGATTGCCGGCGTTCGTTTCGTTGCGTCACGCCGGCGTTGCAACGCCTTGTCACCGATCCTTCTATGCACTCGCAGGCACGCGCCGCGCTGCGTTGCTTTGACGCATGTAGGAGAAAGGCTACGAGCGCGCGAAGATAGCGGGCACGCGTCGCATCGGCTCCCACTGGGAGGGGGCACTGCGAACGCGCAACCGTATAGGTCGTGCAGCACACTCGCTCCGACGATTTTTGATAGTAACTTCGGGCTACCTCTTCGAACCTCCGAGAAAATCTCACCACTGTCACTGGAATGTGATCCAGTTCTTCTCGATACCTTGTTTCGGGAGGTGGGCCTTTCTACATCTTTCAAGGGCGACTTACGTCTCGACGACGCCGGCGGCGTCGCTCGGCCTAACGGCCATGGCGCCTCCCAGTAGAACGGGCGGCCGGCCCCGCACCGCAGCCGCAACCATGGCGGACACCCAAACTGGATATGATTCTGACAGCATGATGCGGACAACTGTCCCGTCTTCGGACAGCCGACCGGACCTGTCCCAACCCTTCAAGAACACCGCGCTTGCTGCCGCGGTGGCTCGCCGAGAGCAGGCGAGCAACTCACACATGGTGGCCTCCGCCAACGCGGCGTTCCGGGCCGCAGCTGCCAACGCTGATGCTGGCGCCTGCTCCACAACACTTTCACCGCCTGCGACGTGCTCCGCGGGCCTGCAGCGGGAACACAAGAGGCCTGTATGGCAGCCTTAACCCCTGCCGAAGACGAAAGCAATCGACTCCGTCGTTGTGCTCAAGCCAAAGACCCAGCGGTCTCTCACAGCTGTTTTCCTCGAAAACGGGGCTGGTAGCACGCTCATCGCCCAAATCAGAGCGACAGCAAAGCGGCTGGGCACCGTTGTGATGGTGCGGGAGCAAAATCTCATCTTGGTGTACACCTCAAACCCGCATTTAGCGGACAAACTTATCGGTGAGTTCGCGGTTCTCTCACCTGTTGGACCAGTGCCCTTGTTGGGGTACCTGCGTGCGGATGCTCAAGACATATGTTATAGAGTAGTGACGGTGCGAAGCTTCGACACCGAAGCCGCTGTTCGTGAAAGCCTTTACTGGCCCGACGGCGAGATCCTCCACGTCCGGCGACTGGGCACCTCTAATAAGGTGCGTCTCACCTTTTCCGGCAAGTTGAAGCCCCGGTACATCTCCAAGACGCCCTGCTTATCCCGGTGCAGTCTTACAAAAAAAACTGTGCCAGCCTGCAGTCGGTGCGGCTCCGTTGGACATCAAACCGACGCCTGTGCCAGCCCTAAACCAGACGGTTGCGGCATCTGCGGAAAGGCGGGGCCACTCACGGATGGCGCCCGCGCTCGTCACGAATGCACGCCCAGGTGCGCTCTGTGTGCTGGACCCCACGTTACTGGGGACCGGTGCTGTAAGGAACGCTACAGGCTGCACAATGCTCCACCGGAAGGTCAAGCCGGCCCCAAGAAGAGAAAACGTCGGCGCCCACGGAAGCCACGGAAGCCAGGCTCTCGGGCACCGCCACAAGGGGCTCAGCCCTCTACCGCCAACCCTGTTCCGTCCAAGCACCCTGGCGCGGCTGCTCTCGGGCCTTCCCCGCGAGGCCCAACTCTGGACAGATCTCAAGCCAAGGGGCCTACTGCGGGGCAGGGATCGCCCGACCCGCCCAAACCGAACCCGCCGTCACCAGGACACAAATCTGCTGGCCAGGGGGATTTATCGTGGGCAACCCGCGTTCGGCAGGAACCCCAGGGGAGCGACTCAGGCGGGGCAGCCTCCCCGTCCTCTCCCTCCATGATCCCCCGACCCCAACCGCGTACCCCTTTCACCCCCACCTGGGAACAAATTGAATTCCGCGAGTTACAGGCCCCAGTTGCCTCGTTAACGCAGGCAGTGGAGGCGCTTGCGAAGGGCTCGTCCTTACCATCTCCGACACCCTCCGGGCAGGCGCTGGAGGCGATGGATAGTGCCCCCTCTCAACATGGGGACAACGTGGTGCTCCTCGCACCGATGGAGGCACGTCTTAGCAGCTTTGAGGACCAGATGGCGTCCATAGTGACCACCATTGAGGATAGATTGGCTGCCACCCTTCAAACCGTTTTCGACCGCATCCCGGGAATCATAGCTGCCCAGTTGCCCCAACTTGCTCTTAACACCTTCCGGTCTAAGCTTAAGCGGGTGTCTAACTCTCAAGCATCCTGGCCCCTTTCCAGGTGGCTGCGGTAGACGAGCTGTCTAACAGTTGGACTGCGACCTCCTCTGAAGTGAGCACCGGATCGAGCAGCGGAGCCCCAGTGAGCCCCTTTGCTCTCGTGGAGGCCCCCCTACAGTACGCTCCAACGATGGCGAGCAACGGCCCTAGATCGCGCCGCGGTCGCGCTAATTTAGATCTTTTTACAATCCTACAGTGGAATTGCCGGGGATTTAAGGCACGCACTAAGCGAGCAGCTTTTTGGCTCCATTTGGAAACCTACCCACATTTGCCTGCGGTAGTGGCCCTTCAGGAGCCTGGGCGAGCGCGCTGCCCTCACAAATATACCTTGTATCAAAACGATGCGCAAACCGCCCTCTGTGTGCATCGAAATTACACCGCCAACCAGGTAAATCTCGACTGTGATCCACTTTACTCGTATGTTATGGTGACTGTCCTCCCGCTTAGGAAGCAGAATGCGTCCCTACGCATCCTCAACATCTACAGTTCGCCCAAACTTCGTAACGTAGCTTATAATGCTGTTTTTAGCAAAGCCCTTGCAGTGGCTGGCAGAGAACCGCTAGTCATTGTAGGTTACTTTAACGCCCCTAGTCCTTACAGGGGTTACCATAAGAAAGAACGGCGTAGTAGAAAGTTGGCAGAGCCTATTTCTACCCTGGGCCTCACAATCCAAACCAACCCTGCACACCCAACCCGCATTGGTAACTCTGTAAGTCGAGACACATGTCCTGACCTTTCACTTACCAATCATATCAGGCATGCAGACTGGCTCAACAATGAGGAAACACTTGGCAGTGACCACTGTATTCTCCTCACTACCATTCTGACGTATCCCTTTACCCGTACCCACATACACGCGAAACTTCCGGACTGGACGAAGTTCCGTTTAGAGTACGCGACTCCGGCTTCCATAGCTCAACAAGGCTACGCCAGTTGGGCTCAGCACCTTGTGACGTCGCTTCGCCAAACTGAGCCGACGGTTAGGCTCTCAGAGGCCACGCTGGCGGTAGATAACCATCTCCTCCGTCTCTGGGAAGCTCGGCATAACCTCGCGTGCCGATGGTGCCGACAGAAGTATAATCGTCCGCTCAAAATTCGGATCGCAGCCCTCACCCAAAAAGCAGCCGAGTACGTGGCCCAGCTCACTGACTCCAATTGGGTAGAGCGCTGTAATAATGCTGCTAAGCATATGTCAAACCGCAACACGTTGCGTTTTTTGGGGCCCTCATCAACCCCACCCAAACCCGCACAGAAACGCAAAAGCATCTTCAACGCGTGCTCCACACCTACGCGGGTGACGCAGATAAATTGGCACAGGCTCTTAGGGATAAATATCTCTGTGGCCGACAGCACCCCATCGGACAAGCGTACTCATATGCAGGCTCAGACAACGCAGACTTGGATCGTTGCTTTCAACTCCACGATCTGAAGGCGGCCCTGTCCAAAATGAAGCGAGAAAAGGCACCGGGTCAAGATCGAGTGATGGTTAAGCTTTTAGCCAACCTCCCAGACCTGGCATACCTTCACCTCCTCGACTACTTCAATCGAATTTGGGAGGGGTACGAACCTCTACCGATTGATTGGAAGACGACCCTGGTAACTTTTATTTGAAAACTGGGCAAGTCAATAAATATCGAGAATCTCCGACCCATTTCCTCATTCTCGTGTTGGGGAAGCTTATAGAAACAATGGTCAGGGATAGGCTTTCCGATTACCTCGAGGCCCGTCGAACCTTTGCCGACCCTATGTACGTCTTCCATCCACATAGCTCTGCTCAGGACATTCTCCTGCAACTTCACCGTCTTGTTATTGAACCGGTAGAACATCCCAGTGACGACAAGGTAGTCCTCGTCTTGGATCTCAAGGGAGCTTTTGATAACGTTACTCACAAAATAATTCTTACCCATCTGTCCCAAACAGACTGTGGGTGTAATGCTTTCAGGTACATCCGTCCGTTCTTGATGGTACGGCAGACGTACTTCCGCATTCAAGGCAAGGAGCACGGTCCGTATCTTCTAGGTATTCGAGGAACACCACAGGGAGCGGTGCTCTCTCCCCTTCTGTTCAATGTAGCCATGGCTCATCTCTCCCCACTGCTGAAAGATATCTCCGGTGTACGGCACGCTCTGTATGCCGACGATATCGCGCTGTGGGCAACACATGGTTCTCTTGGCAGCATTGAGGCCAGCCTGCAGCAAGCAGCATTGGTTGTGGATGACTACGCCCATCACTGCGGCCTCGAATGCTCCCCCACAAAATAGGAGTACGTGCATCTTCGCCCTAAACCAAAACATACGACTCAAATCGTACTTTCCATGTGCACCAGGCCTATCCCGGAACGCGAAGAAATCGCCCCGCCGCGGTGGTCTAGTGGCTAAGGTACTCGGCTGCTGACCCGCAGGGCGCGGGTTCAAATCCCGGCTGCAGCGGCTGCATTTCCGATGGAGGCGGAAATGTTGTAGGCCCGTGTGCTCAGATTTGGGTGCACGTTAAAGAACCCCAGGTGGTCTAAATTTCCGGAGCCCTCCACTACGGCGTCTCTCATAATCAAATAGTGGTTTTGGGACATTAAACCCCACATATCAATCAATCAATCAATCAACGCGAAGAAATCTGCGTCTTGGGGCCATTCATACACAAGAGCCGGAAAGTCGATACCATCCTGCGCAAATTACGTACATTCGGGGATCAGGTGAGCCGCATGGTCCGCCGAGTCTCGAACAAGTGAGGGGGTCTCAGATGCCGCGAAGCTCTACGCCACGCCAACGCTTTTGTGACCAGTTGAATTCTTGATTCGACACCCTACCTACATTTGCGCAAATGCTTTGAGAACACGCTGGACAGCATTCTCCGAAAAATATACAAGCGCGCCCTAAACCCCCGATTATGACGTCTAAACAATGTCTTGCAGAGCTGGGCATGACCAACACGTACGGGGAACTCAAAGAGGCCCATCTCAACAACCAGTACCTGCAGCTTACCAAGTCGAACGCTGGGAGATGTTTCTTACGTCGCCTTCACTTATTTTACAACTACACAGCAGAGGAGCGGACCACGATCCCAGAGGACTGGCGTGGAGCGTTGGCTATCGAGCCTCTGCCCCAAAACATGGCTTGGAGGACTCACGAAGGCAGGCGAACTCCGCGGGTTACAGCTTTGCAGGGACACTATGGGTCCCGTCTTGGAGTCTTCTATACTGATGCGTCCAGCCCTCACCATGGGAGGTTGTACACGGTGGCAGTGGTCCATCAAAACGTGCCTGTCATCAAAACGTGCCTGACTACATTTCGAGCCACGGACATCCCTCATGTAGAGGAAGTCGCCATAGCTCTCGCCGCAGCAGACCCCGCATTTCGGTTTATTATACCGATTCGCGGAGCGCGTGTCAGAATCTTGCTAAAGGTCGTATCACTGTTCACGCTGCTCGAATCCTTAAGCGCTGTGATTACATGGACCACGCGAATACACGTTTCGTCATCTGGACTCCAGCTCACGCAGGACTAGGTGGTAACGAGGCTGCCGATGCCTCGGCCAGTGCGCTTGATTTTCAGGACCCGCCTCGCTCTTCATCGCCTGATGATGCAGAACCTAATCCGGTAACTTCCTTTCGCGAAATTACAGCGATGTACAAATCGAGCAGGCTCGAATTTCCGCCCGCAGTGCCAGGCCTGACTAAGTCTGACGAGCGCTGGCTCTTGCGACTTTATGCCAACCTAGTATTGTGCCCGGCTATACTTAAGCACTTCAATCCGGCCTTCTCCGGGAAATGCCCACACTGTGCCCATCTGCTTGCGGATACTTTTCACATGGTTTGGGCATGCCATCCTAACCCGGCAGTCCCCCCAATCACATCCCCTGCACCCCCTACCCGAGAGTGCTGGGAGGCTGTCCTGCTCGGCTGCTCGGCATTGTTGGGCCAAAGAGCCTTCGTGGCCAGAGCGCGTGCTGCCGCAGAAACCACAGGGGGTCCCGGAATAAGGACTTCTCTGAGAGCTTGTAAAGGGTCGTCCCTTGAGGTCGTCCCTCTCTCTCACATGTAAATAGTTTCAGTAAATGTTTTTCACCACCACCTCCTACTCTTTTCGTGCGGACCGGTGGAACCCTGCTTCACACTTCATAGAAATTGACCCTATCTTCTTTGTCACAACAATCTGCACCAGAAGACACCTCTCTCATCCAGGTGGGCCAATTCCGGGTATTTTATGTCCACTTGTTCACCTGACCTCGTGGGAGCTACGCTCGCCCAACCGAGCGTTGCACCGAACACTGATTGCGTCGGAACTACTCCGTGGCAGCAGCCGCAGATGGCGGTCACCGCTCTCCGTGGCTATGACCCCACGACTTTGGAGTGGAAAGAGATTTCTACCACAGTGCCTGAAGAATCCGTTTCACCAACAGATATTGTGGATGAGGGACTTTTCGCCGTGGTGGCCCTTCGCAAGCGTCGCCCGCAATCTAAAGCTGCCAAGGGCTGGGCTAACAATAAGGCCACGTCCGTGAGCATTCTACCCGAGAAGAAGACATTCCGTGTATCGTGGTGGCCTACCGCTATGCCCCGCATTGCTGCAGAAGACTTCGCCATCATGCTGAAGCCTCGTGTCATGATAAATCTCAAAGCTACTTTTCAACCGAGTGAACTAGGCGCTAAGCTCACCTCAGACGTGAACGCAACCTCGAGTGACTCTATCAGTGTGTGGCCCATGTGGAAGCAAAATATTATTGTTGTCTCAACCAAAGACATCAACCTTGCGAACCTTCTCTCAGGTAATTCTCGCTCGAAACATTACAGGTTCCCATACCAATGATCGGCCACGGTAAGATCAGTAAGGAAGTGTGCCGTGGCGCGATTACGGTGCACGAGCAAGAGACCTCCGCCTCCTTGGAAGCAAAGATCCATTGGCGTGGTGGAAGCATCGCTTTCATCAGAAAGCTTGGCAAGACTTCGGTGGCCCTTATAACTTTAGAAGGCCGCCGCCTGCCACGTTCTGTGCACTACAACAGCATTGTGCCACCTGTACGCGAATACAAACGCGCCATTCTAGCCTGCTACCGCTGTGGGACGGTGGGCCACCGTGTGAAGCTGTGTCTCCACCCGAACGATCAACGCTGCAGTCATTGTGGTTAAGTTGTGGGTGCTTCTGAGGAAGAGATGGCACCGCACCGCACGAATGCAAGCCAATGTGCCTGGTGTGCGACGAGGAACGCCTCACCAGATCCCAGGACTGCAAAGCAAGGTTTCGCCGCCTGCAGTAGCCGGGTGGGCATCGTGGCAGCCGCGGCTCGTCGAAACAGTGGTCAGCGCCCAAGATATCTGGCATCGTGTCTGAAGGACGTTAGCTGGCAGCTACTAAACAAGCCACGAAGAACCCTGCTACTGGAGGGACCAGTCAGCAAGAACCACCTCCACCTAAGACACCGTCGCAGCAAACGTCATCCAAGACACCTGACCAAGGTGCCCCCATGCTCTAAGCTGGGGACTTTCCACCTCTGACTGATGCCGGCAGCCATAAGCGGCCGAAAAAAAAACAGCCTCTCAAGTAGGCAATGGTCGAGGGCTGCCTCCTCCTCTTCTTCCTCCTTCTCTTTTAGTGGCGAAGCTCCTTATAGCGGCCCCCGTTCGTCCCGCGTGGCCGTAGTAGTAGTGTGTAACAAGTATGACATTTAGACCTTCAAGGTAATGCCGGTGAGAGATTTCTTCTGTGCGTTGTTGAACAACAAAATATAGTGCTCAATGTACATGCCAATGGCTGCTAACGGGGAATGAAAGACAGGAGAACTCGGCTTTTAGTTACCGAGCACGCTGCGAATTTTTTATTGTTCAACAACGCCCACAAGACAAGAAACGGTTGGTACGTTATACTCGCTAGACGTAGCCTCCCAGGTTTTAGAAATGTTTAGCGAGCGTTGGGCCGCAGTGCCATGAATACAGTGAACTAGTATATACCATGAACTCGAGGTTGTTAAAGGTTGGTGGTGGTGGTGAAAACATTTAATAACCATTAAATGGTTACAGAGAGGTGATTGGGTTGGGGCCTTATTGGCCTCCTACCCTCACAGCACTAGGTGGAACCCCTATTCCGGGGCTCCATTGGCAAGCAACGCCGCCCGCGCCCGTTGAACCAGAGTCTCTTGGGCCTTCAGGTCTTGACAGCCGAGCAGGGCCGCCTCCCAGTCCTCTCTCGTGGGATTGGGGTTGGGGGGGATAGATGGATTAGACTGGCACGCCCAGACGATGTGAAAGGTGTCAGCCACCTCACCACAGAATTGGCACGTGCCATCAAAGGATGAATTGAAATGTTTTAGCACCGCCGGACACAGTACAGTATTGGTAAACAGTTTTAAAAGGAGGCGCTCGGCAGCGCGATGCAGTCCCTTACAAGGGTCTGTTTTAAGACGATCGAGACCAGGGACTGCTTTGAACGAATTCGGTTTATTGGAAGAAGTGAAGTGGCGCGCGCTCGCTCCAGGCAACAGTCTTCTTTCTTCTTCTTCCGGCGTTTGATGATGATATTTTATAGGCTCCCGCCCGCCCAAGTTGAAATGTGATAAGCTCTGGCGGGCTATTTGAAACAACCTTCCATTGGGTATATGTGGTTCACCGATCTTCTTAGAAGCTCTTTTTTGCCTGTGCGAAGGAGACAAGCTCTTGCGATTCCGTCTCGCCCAGGGTAGAGCTTTTCAATCCGGCACATTTTCCAAAATGTTCTTGGAGCCTTGTCCTCAACCAACACTATGTCACCCGGTGAGCGTGGTTTTGCTTGCCGTGTCTTGGCTTTGACCGTAGCTCCTATTTCCTTGATATATTCTTGATGCCATCTTTTCCACCAAGCGCGCACGAGTTTGCATCTGCGTCGCCATGCGTCTTCAATGTCACCGTTGTATAGTCTTGTTTGTCCGTCTTGAAGCTGTCGCCGTCCACCTATGATGTCTGCCGGCGTTAGTGGCATTGGCTCATCAGGTTCTTCATATACGTAAGTCAATGGTCGATTGTTGAGTGTTTCTTCAACTTCTGCTACAATAGTGCGTAGCTCCTCTACCGAAGCTGTGCTTTTCGATATTATTTTTCGCATCGACGTCTTCAAGCTTCTTATGAGGCGCTCGTAAAATCCTCCCCACCGTGGCGCGCACTCGGCTATTGTTTTCCATTTAATTTGTTGGCCACTGCAGTAATTCTTTAAGACCTCGTTGTTAATTGTTTCGAGCATTCTGTTGATTTCCTTTCCAGCTTTTATAAATGTTTTGGTGTTGTCCGAGTATATTACGGCTGGTATTCTCCTTCGAGCTGTAAATCGTCGAAATGCTTGTAAAAAACTCGACGATGACAAATCGTTGGTAACTTCCAAGTGTACTCCTCTTGTTACCGAGCAGGTGAATATCAGTACATATTGCTTCACAATCTGGTACTTGTCCTTTGCGTAAAGAGGTCCTGTGAAGTCAACTCCCGTAACTTTGAATGGCTCTGCTTCAGTAACTCTGTCTGCCGGAAGTGGAGGTATGTCTTGAGTCGCCGGTCTGGAGTTATGCCTCTTGCAGACGACACATTTGTTTAGAACTCTTTTCACTGCTTGTCTACCCTGCAATATCCAGAACTTAGTTCGAAGTTGCGCTAGCGTCACTTGAACTCCTCCGTGTGATACCATTTTATGCACGTGACGTATTAGCAGTTCCGTGAAATGTTCATCCTTTGGAATTACTATTACGTGCTTGTTGAATTCTTGGCTGCACTGCAGTCGTCCTTTCTGTCTGATGATTCCATCGTCATCATGGTAGACTTCGTGTCCATTAATTTCAAATGATCGATCGTTTGAATAGGCCTCACCCTTTGTTTGTCTCAGTAATATTTGGGTCTGTCTTATCCAGTATTTCTCTGCATTTGTTACCTCTTTTCCTGTCAACGGCCCTTTGTGAATTTCCTTTCTTGTGTTGTTTATGAATCTAAACACCCATGCTGTCACTCTTATAAGCCGTCCGTATGATGAATACCTTTCTATTTCCAAGATTGGCGTAATTTCGGATCTTCCCATGCATTGGTGACATTGTGTTTTATGCTGGTCTTCCACGTCTGTATTTGTGCCAATTATGCTTACTAAGTTCTTTTCCAGTGATGCTATCCATTCGGGACCATTCCACCATAACTTTGACGTTATCAATGCCTTTGCGCTTATCCCTCGTGTAAGTTGGTCAGCAGGGTTGTCGTCACTTTGAACGAATGACCAGCTTGCTTGAAGTGTATTTTCTCTAATTTCTGCGATTCTGTTGGCAACAAACTGATCTCTTTTGCTTGCTTCCTTGATCCAGTGCAGCACAATCATCGAGTCCGTCCAACAGTGTATTTCCTGAAAGCTTTCGTTGACGTGACCTTTGATGTAGTCGCATAATCTTGATGCTACCACCGCTGCCATCAGTTCAAGTCGCGCCAATGTCAGCTCTTTAATTGGAGCTACGCGGCTTTTTGCTGCTACTAGCCTTGATTCTTTGCTTCCATCGTGGTATACTGCTATCAAGTATGCTGCCGCTCCGTATGCTAATGGACTTGCGTCGGCAAATACATGCAGCTTGTATGCTTGTACTGGTTGATTCTTGCTTGCGTAGCATCGTGGGATTTCTAGAACTCGAAAGTCCTCCGCTTCAGACGTAAGGTTCTTCCATTTGTCGCATTCATCTTTAGGGAGCTGGTCGTCCCACGTTACGTTCATTTTCCAATTTCCACAGTCTCTGCAGTCCTATTTTCGCACGTACTGTGAATGGCGACAACAAACCGAGTGAGTTAAATATCTTCGCTGTGGTTTGTAACACAGCCCTTTTTGTCAAGTGCGTTGTATCTGTTAATAAATTCCACTTTTCAATAGGGAAGCAAATCATGTCCTTTGAGTGTTTCCATATCAAGCCCAGAAGCATTGTAAATCCTCTAGATCGAATATCTATGTGAGAATCGTCTCTTTCGTTTTCATCAATTATTTTGTTTAATCGCTCCTCATTGGACGTCCATTTTCTCAAATTCATCGCTGCCTCTCTGAACACTTGCTTTGCCTCTTTGTACAACTTAACTGCTTCATCAAGCGTTGCTGCTCCCAGAATGACATCATCCACGTAGATCGCTTTCTGCAGTGTCCTTGTCGTATCAGGAAACTGGTCTTCCACTTGTTTCAAATGGTGTTTAATTGTAGCTGCCAGTATAAACGTGCTTGGTGTTGTTCCGAACGTTACCCTTGTCATGCGCCATGTTTGCATTTCATTCATTAACCTTCCTTCAGCGTCATGCTTCCACCACCGAAATCTCATTGCATCTCTATCCTCTTCATGTATAGAGATTTGTAGAAATGCCTTTTCAACATCTCATCTAACGCCACCTTTTTTTCGGAAATTAATGAGCACGATAGCATGTCCTCATTCAAATCGGGTCCTGCCTCTAGGTTCTCGTTTAGAGACATGCCTTTTCTAGAATGTGATGAGGCGTCAAACACTGCTCGAACCTTTGTTGTGGCTCGGTCCTCTCTAATGATCGCATGATGTGGCATGTAGTAGCAAAGTGCATTTGGTTGTTCTGATGGCTCTTGGACCTCCTCTGCGACTCCTAATGCCATGTACTCTGATATAGCTTTGTCGTAGCGATACAGCATGCCTTCATTTTTTTGCAGCCTTTTAGTCAGTTGCTGTAGTCTTTTTATCGCATTTTCCTTGTTGCTTTCCAAGTTTACGTCCTGTTTCCATGGCAAGCTGACTTGATAGCGACCGTTTTGTTGTACAATCTTGCGCTCGAATTCTTCGACCACTTCATTTCCGGTGTTATCCAAACTATTTCTTGTGATCCCCATTGACTCCAGGCTCCAGAACTTCTGTAGCTCTTGCTGGAGTTCTGTCTCCACAGCTTCGACCTTCAGAACCACGACTGCTTGATTATGTGTTAGTTTTGTCTTGCTTTGCTCTGACGGCCCTTGCAGTACCCATCCCAGTATAGTTTCTACATCCATCAGTCTGTCCTCGATTCTTTGAGTTCTACCAGTAAAAAATTACCAATAATAGTCTGAGCCGATCAGTAGTTCTACAGAATTTGTTGCAGTCGTCTTGGTCCTGTGATCAGCCACTTGCATATTTAGCAGTTTCATTTTCTCGCTGAGTTTCTTAGTTGGAGTGGGTATACAACTGTGCGAGATGACGTCGACTTGTAACGCTTCAATCACTGTTAACGTGCTTGTTTCTCGTGATCCTACAGTCACTTGCACCACGTTCATTAGTTTGACCTTTTCGTCTCCTCCAAATGAACCAATCGTCAGCCTTTCCTGTCGCAACACCTTCGCACCTATTTCTTACGCTAATCCCGCTTCAATAAATGAACGTTGACTTCCGCTGTCTAATAACAAACGGCAATGTTGGCCACATGTTTCTCCTTCTACGCACGCTACAGCCGTCTTCAAAAGCACAAACTTATGCTTGATATTTTCGGTTGCTTGTAGCGTAGATGTCGTCGCTTCGGCTTGCGCTGTTGAGACCAGCTCTGCCCTTGTTTTCTGCATCACCGTTCTACACACTGACGTGGCATGTCGTCCCTTGCATTGCTTGCATTTTACTTGGGCCTTGCAAATACGTGCAGTGTGGTTTGGTCGCGTGCATCTGAAGCATGCTCTATTTTCGGTAAGCATAGCTTTCTTTTCATTCATTGGAATGCTCCTACGACAGTTTTCGGTTGCGTGGGATTTCTGCTTGCAGAATAAGCATGTTCTGTCCGCTGAGCTATAGAAGCTTGAAGTTGTGCGCATCTGTCCGCGGTTCTCTCTTGGTTTTGCAGTTATCCTCTCTTGTTCACGGTGTGTTTCTTCACGAAAAGCCGCTTGCTCTCTTAAGAATAACATAAGCCTGTCCAGCTTTTCCTCGCACGCCTTTCCCGTTGCGTTGTTTTGCTCGTCATTTTCTGAAGCTGAGCTGCTTCTCATAGCCTCTTTTGACTTGAACTGCACTGATAATTCTGGTGGAATTGCTCTTTTCAATACCGGTAATAACATCGGCGCATAGCTCTCGGTTTCCACTTTTAGTGACTTGAGTGCCAATATGTTAACTTGCACTCTCTGTACTAGCCTATTTAAGTCATCGGTATCTTGAACAGACCTCACTTTCTCCAAACTCAATAGCTCATTCATGTGCATTTCAATGGAATGTTCTCGATTGCCGAACGTTTTCTGCAGTATTTTGATTGCGTTATCATAATTTTCCTCTGCCGAGAACTGAAGTCCTTCAATAGCAGCCGCAGCTTTTCCGGTTAGTGATGCTAACAAGTAATTGAACTTCTGTCCCTTGCTCATGTTCGGTCTCAGGTAAACTGCTGACTCGTACTGAGACCAAAAGCGGTTCCACTCCAAAGTTTTCCCCCCAAACTTTATCATTTCAAGCTTTGGTAGCTTAACTAGTTCCGTTGCTTCTTGTCCTGTACTTGAGGGCATCACCTGCCTTGTCCTATCGCTTGAATCCGATTGTTCAGGCTGTCGAAGTCTGGTTTCTATTGCAGATAAGATAGCCGTTAATTTCATGTCGTACTCTATGACGCTTTCGAATTCAGCTTCGGCATTGTCTTCTGTTAGAAACTTTTCCATTTGCTCGTTTGCGCTCTTGAGACTGTCGCTTATTGCTTTAATCTGCGCCTGCGCTGTAAGCAGCTGCTCCCGGTTGGCTCCATCATTAATTTGCTGCTCGGCTGCGTTAATCAGTCGCGTGATCTGGGAGCGAAGCGCTTTCCTTTTCTTCGTTATCACTTCTTTGCTCATATTGAGGTGGTTAACAATGACTCCTTACTTGTCAATCGTTCGTTCTGATGCTCGTACTGTCCACCGTGGTCTCGTCGCTCGATCCAGGTCGATCCTCTGCTCCTCCGCCGTCTTCTTCTCTGCTGCTCTGTGGCAGGTTGACCTTTCTTGCCGGCGAGGAGGTAGTATCCTGGTTCACGGCACCATTTTTAAGACGATCGAGACCAGGGTTTGCTTTGAACGAATTCGGTTTATTGGAAGAAGTGAAGTAGCGCGCGCTCGCTCCAGGCAGCAGTCTTCTTTCTTCTTCTTCCGGCGTTTGATGATGATATTTTATAGTCTGGATAGCGCCGGTGCTCATCCTTGTAGTAATTGGTAATATCTTTGAATGAAAGGACCGAATTGTCTGATTGCGAGTAGGCTTCCAAAGACAGGAAGATAGCCCGGTAAGAGAGTGCGCGGGCGGCCTGATTGGCCTGTTCGTTACCCCTGAGTCCTTGGTGACCGGGTGCCCAAACCAGATTTTGCGGAGTTGGATTAACGTATCGGCAGCTAGGTTCCAGTATGCGCTGAGCAAGCGGTGAAGCCCACCCTAGCTGATAGTTCCGACAGGCCCCTCGTGAGTCGGTGATGATATGTTTAGAAGAGGGATAGGTGAGAGCCAGAGCGATGGCAATCTCCTCCGCGTGTGTTGCGCTGTAGGCTTTGAAAGTGAGCCCGTTTACCGTGTTTGCGTTGTGTATGACTGCGGCAGTATACCACCCCCCATAATGCGGGCCGGCAACGTCCACGTAGCACACGTGTTCCTCTTGACCAAAGTGTCGTTGCAACGCTTCCGCGCGCGCCTGGCGGCGACCACTGTGGTTTTCTTTGGACATGTTGCGGGGAAGGAGTCGGACCCGGAGGGCGCGTCTCCAAGGTTCTGGCACTCTCACCCTTTTCTCAATATAGTAATCGTGTTTGATGTGTATTCGGTCCAAGAGGCGGCGACCGGAATGGGTCTGTGCAAGGCGCGTGTATTGGTTAACGAGGTGGGCTTCTCGAAGTTCCCGGCAGGTATTCACCACGCCTAGGGCCAGAAGTCTCTGGTTGGACGTGTTGATAGGGAGGTCGAGAGCCCGCTTGATAACTTTACGGTGGATGACCTCGAGTTGATCATCCTCGTGTTTGTGTAGGTGCAAGTAGGGAGTCGAGTAGAGTATTCTACTCGTTACGAAAGCATGGGCAAGCCGCATTGCATCCCTGCTTCGTAATCCGCCCCGCTTGTTGGAGACCCGGCGGACCATACGGCTCACCTGGTCTCCCACCGTGCGAAGTTTGGCTATTGTGGTGTCGGCCTCGCGTTGGTGGTGTATGAAGAGGCCAAGGACGCGGATCTCCTTGGCCTCACGGATCGGTCCCGAGGGAAGACTGATATGGAGCTGAGTTGTGTCCTGAGGGAAGGGACGTACGTGCACAAATTCTGACTTAGCCGGGGCACACTGGAGTCCGCAGTAGGTTGCGTAGTCGTCGACTACAGTCGCTTCTGCTTGCAGGCATGACTCCATGTGACCCAGGTTACCTTGCGTGGCCCAGATCGTGATATCATCCGCGTAAAGAGCGTGACGTATCCCTGGTAAAGAAGCCAATTAGGGGGGAAGATGAAGCATGGCTATATTAAATAGGAGGGGAGAGAGGACCGCGCCTTGAGGAGTTCCCCTCGAGCCGATGACGTAAGGCCCATGTTCCTCATCTTGTATGCGTATGTAGGCTTGACGGTCTGTAAGAAACTGTCTAACATAATTGAATGTTTTATAACCACAGTTGGTCTGACTGAGGAGGTCAAGGATTACCTCATGCTTCAGTTGTCGAATGCCCCTTTAAGATCCAAGGCAGGACTACCTTGTCATTGTGGGGGCATTCAACAGGATCTAATATGTCATGGTGGAGCTGTAGAAGTATATCCTGGGCTGACTTCTGAGGGCGGAATCCAAACATGGTGTCCGCAAAAGTGTGCTGTGTTTCTAAAAACTCGGAGAGTCTGTCGCGCACCATCGTTTCCATCAGCTTGCCGACACAAGACGTGAGGGAGATGGGGCGAAGGTTGTCCACGTCAATAGGTTTACCTGCCTTCGGGATGAAGGTCACGAGAGCTGATTTCCATTCAAGAGGGAGAGGAGTTTCTCCGTCCCAAATGCTATTGATGTATTTGAGGAGCGTGGCGTAGGCTGCGTCGGGAAGATTGGCCAACAGTTTGACCGTAACCTGGTCACGCCCTGGTGCAGTGCCACGCTTCATCTTGCGTAAGGCCGCCTGGAGGTCGTGGAGCTAGAACGGGGTGTCCAACTGCGTGTTCTTTTTGCCTGCGTAGGAGTATGCGGCCGTCCGGGGGTCCTTGGTGGTGCACAGGTATCGGTCCCTGAGCGTGTTTGCCAGCTGTGTTGTCGTTCCTGTAAAGTTGTGCATGACCTTATGTAAGTGACGTTGAGTTTCCGTGCGTGTTTGTGTTGGATCGATGAGAGCGCGAAACAGGCGCCACGTGTTGCGACCAGACATCTGGCGTGCAGCCGTGTTGCACCTGTCCACCCAGTTAGTGTCGGCTAGCTGAGCAGCATATTCCGCAGCTTGCTCCGTGAGTTCTAGGATGCGTTTTTTTGAGGCGTCTGTTATGTTTCTGTTTTTTCCGTCGTTTGGTGAGGCTGCGGCGGGCCTGCCAAAGATGGAGGAGGTGGTTGTCCACGTCCGTTTGAGTTTCCGTGAGCTGTATCAGCTGTTCGTGTTGTTTCAGTGTAGACGTCATTGATTTAGACCAGGTGTCGTATCCCGACTGGAGAGGGTCTACAATAGGTAGAGTGGTGCGGAAAGTTGTCCAGTCTGGGATATGAGCTTGTGTAAATGGGCGTTTTAAGGGACGCATGTACACTGTTGTGTTTAATACACAATGATCACTACCGAGAGTGTCCTGTGTGTTCAGCCAGTCGGCATGGCGTATGTTGCGTGTAATTGTGAGGTCCGGGCAAGTATCTCGTTGAACAGAGTTGCCTACACGTGTTGGGCTGGCGGGATCAGTGTGGAGGGTGAGTCCAAGTGTAGAAAGAAGTTCCGCAAGTTTCCTTCCACGCGTGTCCTCTCGTGGGTAACCCCATAACCTGCTTGGGGCATTGAAGTCGCCGACGATCAGGAGGGGGTCCCGTCCTGCCACCTGCATTGCTTGTGTGAAAGTTGCGCTGAACGTGACGTTCTTAAGCTTTGGGGGACAGTAAATGTTTAAAATATGAACAGGTGGGTCAGATCGCCTTATAGGCAGCACCGACACCATCGTGTATGGGAAAGGCGGTGTTGCGGGGAGTGTGGCTTCCTGGGCGGTATATTGCTTGTGAACAAGTATACATGTTCCGCATTGTGTTGAAATGTAGTGTAATTTGTGAGTTTGACGTCCGTGCCGGGTTCTTGAAGGGCAACCACAGCAACGACGAACTCAAAGGTCTCAAGATAGAGGCGGAAATGAGCCCGCTTCTTGTGGTTCTTGAGACCTCTGCAGTTCCACTGTGTTTGTAACAACGGCTGAGTTGCTCTGGCTCGCGACCTAGGGTTGGAGGCCATGTTCGGAGATAGAGGGTGGGGTTGTGTTGTTAAGATTACTCAGCTCACTAGCACCCTGTGCTGACGTATTGGAGTCTTCAGAAAAGTCCGACTCATCTGGAGTCACTCTGTTAAATTTTGAGGGGCGATTAACGTCCGTAATTGGCCCTACGCGCTTGAGGACGCGTGGATTGTCTTGTATCCACTTTTGGATAATGTGAGTTACTGTTTGTGTCACCTGTGCGATGACAGTCTCCATATGACGCGCGATGGTGTCGTGGATAATTTTGGGGAGGTCGGCCAATTGTGTTTCTATTTCATTCACCTGGGTCTCCAGGGCCGCGACGCGACTCTCTACAGTAGTAGGAATCTCCCTGTCTGTTATATTTTCCTCTTCGTCGTTCAACGAGGCCTTGGTAGTGAGATTGGTTCTGAGCGAGTCAAGTTCGCTGGCTAGTTTTTCATTCTGAGATCGCAAAAGGGCGAGCTCATGCCTGAGATTTTGTGTCTCGGTAGTGCTTGTGGCAGAAGAAGGTAGAGAGGAGAGAGAGGAGGGAGAGGAGGCGACCTCCACCCAACTGCCTACCTTGGGTTGGTTGCGTGCAGCGTTGCCAGATGGAGCGCCGAAAGCTGGAGATTCCGCCGCGCCAGGTGGTAGCGTTGCCGTTGCTGCTTTGCCAGGAATTGGCGCTTTGCCAGTTGACCGGCGCTTTGGTTTTGTTGGGGTCCCCGATGTCCTGGACCCTGGTTGCTGAAGCCTGATGAATTTTTCAGTGCATTCGCGGGAGCTGGTGAGGTGCGGACCCCCGCAAACTATGCACGTTGGGTTGCATTCGTGGGGGGCCATCCCCTCAGGACCAGCGCCCACGTTTTGGCCACAAAGGCTGCATCTTTCGGTGACCGGGTTGGGACAGATATCCGCCTGGTGCCCCAGTGCACCACAGCGGTAGCACGCTAGCACTGTCTTCTTGTACTCCCTGACGGGAGTCAGTTCTGCGTTATAGTGAACGAAACGCGGAACGTTCCTTCCCGCGAAAGTCAACACAGCTACGTTGGAGTGCCCCAGCTTGCGCGCATAGACTAGTTCACCGCCACGCCACTGCACACTATGTTTCAGAGACGCACTGGTTTCGAGGTTGTGCACAGAAATCACGCCGCGACACACATCACCGGTGAGCTTGAGGTGACCGCGAAGTGGCAGCGGTCCTTTGCTGGTGTTGATTTGAAAGTCCGACAGCAGTTTCTGAACCACCTCGTTATTCTGCGTGCCACAGATGATGATGTTTTGCTCCCAATTGGGAGAAATGGTGATGTCATTCATGTGCTGCCTTCCGATGAGTTGGGAAATGGCAGTGCCGAGCTCACCTTGTTGAAACGCTGCCTTGAGGGCTACTGTGATGCGTGGCTTGAGCACGATCACGTAGTCGCCAGGATTCATCCTGACCGTTGGTTTCGGCGTCCACTTGGAGACTGGTGAAGTCTTTTGTGGAGCTTTAGGAGATGAAGCGCGAGCGTCTTCAGTGGCTGAATTGTTGTGAGGAGTTTTCAGTGCAGACGCTCGTTCCGCGTTTCTTCGGCGGTGACGCCGACCCTCGACGAGTTGAAAAATGTCAGCTTGCTCCGCCGAAATGGGAGATGGGCCGTCGTCTGATGGATTTGTCGGGATATACGACCACGACAGAGTCGTAGGGTCGTAGCCACGTTGTTCAGGCAGCGCCATGTTGAGGAGTTGACCGAGCGGCGTCTCCGCATCCAGCAGCGGCGGAGCAGAAGCCGTGAGGCTTAGCTCGTTCGCTACGTTGTGATGCAAAGTTGCTGGAAGTGGCCGAAAATTGGGCGTACCTGGGTAAGATCGGTGTCTCCAGAATCTTGCTGACTTTGCAGATGCAGTCGCGCAAGTTTTAGAGCAGCCACATTGAAAAGAGCACGGTTCCAGCCGAAAATCGACGGAGCCGATGAGCGTCGCGTCCGATCACTTCGCGAAGCGCCCGCGTCTCCCCTAAAGGTTGGAAGTAGACACGAAGCGCAAGCCAAGGAAGTGTGCGTGTGCCTCCTTTCGTTCAGTCCTTGGAATGTCCGCTGGATGGCGGTGCTTCTAATGAGGAATATATGATGAAAAGATGCAAGATGGTGGTACTTGGAGTGTTGAATAAGTGGACTAGTGGACACACAGACAGATGCATGGACGGACGGGCGAATGGCTGCACGGACATAAGGACGCATAGACGGACGCAGGTGCGGATGTATGGATGAAATCAGGGATGGACGCACAGATGAATGTGTGGACGCACGAACAGACACACGCAAGGGCGGGCGGATGGACGCACGGGCGGCCACACGGACGCACGCATGGATGAACGGAAGCAAGAACGAATGGACGGACGGGTGCTTCGCCCCACTATCCATCATTCACACCGTGGATATGCTGCCATTTTTTTGCTTTTCCTTCCTTGCCTCCTCCCCCGAATTCCTCGAGCTCAACCAAGAGCTTGCTACGCTGCGGGCACAGCACGCACAGCTTCACGCCCAAATTGCCACCTCGGAAACAGGTAGCCCACTAGTCCCCCCCCCCCTCTGCGTCCCTTCCCACCAATATTACCATTCCCGCTCCAGAGCCAGTGTCCATGTGCACCAATCCGTCCGTCGTGGAGCCTTCTAACACTGAAGAGCAATTTCAGGCTATTGAAAGTGCCATGGCTGCTTTAGTGACACAACTCAACACCATAAGCAAAAGCCTGGAAACTCTATCCAACGCTGTTACACAACAGGTGATGAGTAACATTAAAACTTGGCTCCATGGCGTAAACGCTCGAAGCTGAAAAGCTAATCCCCTGAAGGACGTTCATCGTTTAAGTTTTCACACGCCATCAACCTCACTGAAACTTCCGAAGACTCCGAGCTCCCACTTGCACAGGGTGCCGAAGTAGGGGTAGAGTTCCTCCCAGCCACTCCAAATTCTCATTATGAAAACTCGTCTTAACTGCTCCCCATTGCCACATTGAAAACATTAGTTATCTCTATTCAATTCAATGAAACTGTAGAGGCTTCAAATACAGGGCCAAACGGGCCCATTTCCGTCTCTATCTTGAAACATTTCAGCACCTGTGCGCCGTCATTGCCCTTCAAGAGCCGTGCAATGCCATGCGCCGCTCAGGTTATAACACTTTTCAACGGGACCCATTCACCTGCCTTCTTGTATATAAAACCTTAACTACGCAAGAGATCGACCTTGAAATTTCAATAGGGAGTTTTAGTGCTGGGTACGCATTCTCTTGGGGCCTTGCGGGATTGGGAGCGTGCGGCGTTGCGTGCCCAACCCATACCCAACCGGAATTCCTTTTAGTTGGCACCACGGTGGCACGCACGCAAACGCGAGCCGCACAAAAGTCACATGCACTCGCAGCGCCATAACGTCCGGTCACGTAAGTATATTTTATATTATTTTTACGATTTAATGTGTTGAATTTAACGTACATAGTGAAATGACGTGAATTACTATCAAGAAATCATTTTTTTATTAATCTGACAGCTTTCAACACTAAAGAAACTTTTTTTTCGTATGTGCCGCAGTTGCGACTAAAGCCGGTGCCGCCGATGCCAAGCAATCCAGACGGCTGGTCGTAGCCCGACAAGCGCGACAACAGAACAACGTGTAAAAAACGAGGCAACGTACGCGAATAGCACTTTGTCAGCGGCGTCGTCTGTTCTTCTGAGACTTATGCCACCATTGCGTCGTCGACGTTACAGCGTGCTCTGCGACCAGCTGCTCTACCTCGATCTTTCTAGGACAGAGATAGAAGATTTGATCCTAGGCTACCGCGCGCGTGGACAAAGGGTTTGGAAATCAGCCGGTGGCCATATAGACATAAACAAAATCAACGAGCAATTCCGCTTCTACAAGGAAGACCTGCAAGTTCTGACCGAGGCTCTGAAGATTTCAATAATTCGGAGCAGCCAAGGCGTCACCGTGTCCGGACAAGAAGCGCTTTTGATGGGGTTGCGCAGGCTCGCGTACCCCAATAGATGGTGGGACTTGGAGCCCCTTTTGGGCCGTCACTCGTCGGGGCTATCTAATATAGTCAGCCAATTATTCGGCCACATCGATAGCACCTTCGGGCACCTGCTTGCGGATGTCAACAACCACAGCTGGCTGAGCTTGAATGATCTGGAGTACTCCGAAGTAAGCACGTAATATTCATATTGTGTAATTTTAGTGCACGCACGTTCTATCCCTGCTCTATAGTTCTTGATCTTTATGTAGGTTGCCAAGCTGTTCATTTTTTACAATGCTGCGCGATTTTAGTGCTTCAGTCATATGCAAGATTTTCAGGTATGTTTTCCTTGTCTTCGCAGGCTGTGTACAACAGAGGTGCACCCCTGCGCAACTGCTGGGGCTTCGTGGACGGCACGGCGAGGCCCATTTGCCGCCCTACAGTCAACCAGCGGATATACTTTTCAGGCCACAAAAGGCAGCATTCAGTAAAGTATCAGTCGGTCATGTGTGCAAACGGAATTCTGTGCCAGCTTAATGGGCCATATGCAGGGCACAAGCATGATGCCGGTCAGTGTGCCTTCATTTATTATACTGTTTGCTAAAGTAGTATAGTTACTAATACGAGTGTCACAGTGAATCCTGCCGATCACTGTGTTAGCATATTGAGCCCATAAAAATGGTTCATTGAGTCAGTACAAAAACTGTTGCAAGCGCAGTACAGTGATTTTTAGTAAGGTAGCTTGCAAGTGTTGTGTTTCTTAGGCTAGTTGGTTCGTACTTTTTATTAACCAAACACTATTATCACAAAGTGCAAATCGACAAAAAAATGGAGTGAAGAGGAGTTATGCAAGTGCTAAGTCCATTCTCATGTTTCCATTTTTTTTCTTCCAGTGCTAAGTGACGCGAGTGTTGAGGTCAATTGAAAGGTGTTTAGTGATTAACAAGTGTAACTAAAATGTCCTAAAGGCTAAATTTCCATTTGAAACCTGTGACGTTGAGTCGTGATACCCTAACCACATGTTTGATGCCCGATAAGTTTTTCCCAATGATACTTTTCTGGAAGCCTTTCCCAATATAAGCCAACACATTGAAGCATTACGGATGGTTCCACTGCTTTGGCTTGCTGTCAGCCAGTATTCATCTCGTGGACACTTTTCGGATGAAATGCCTGGGCCACCTTTAATGGCTATCGTGACTAGACTTATAGTCTATAGCTGTTTGTACCTGGCAGTGCCTATTCTCTGCGTGATAATGCAAAGGCATTCCTTTCGCATGTGCTATTAAAATTATTGACACAAAGTTAGCGCTATACCTTCCTGTACCTTAATTTCTGCTAAGTGTTCCGCGGCAACAAGTACTTGTTCGATTACATGCAGACCGAGATAGGTAACGTACAGCCCTGCTTTTAGGCTATAAGTCACAAGCACATTTTGGTAATCATGTGCTTTATTTGTTTAGACTTCCATAATGAAACTGTCAAGTACAATCACCATAAAGTAGCCTAAAGTTTTGTTACCCCCGAATGCAGAGATGTTACTTGGCTCGCGACTTCAACTTAACTTGAGCAAGTCGACGTGAAGCAAGCAGCGGACTTCAAAACGCCCAAGTCAGCCTTCGCGTTTCATACATGCTCAGGCTGTCATGCTTGGTCAACTCAAGAACGAGCTTCAAAGCAGAAACGCGCTGCTCGCCTGCTAACGAGGGTAATAATGAACTTGTTCGCGTAAGGCATGCATTACATCAAAAAAGACCATACGTTTTAATATAACTTTAAAAACAAAGGGCCACAAGCATATTCTTGCCTTTTTACGGCTAACGAGCGGCAAGTGGTGCCTGCCACCACAGCGATGCGCAGTGTTGCTTCTGTAAAGCGCTCGTTGCCCGCTGGTTTTAGTGGCCACCCAAATGCGGTGCGTTTCTCCACGGTTGCTTGTTTGGGGGAGAAACAAGCATCGCGTTGGGTTCTTTCGTCGTTTTGTTTTTCAATTGAACGCCATGGCATGTATTTGTGCTGACCTGGCTCACGGGGTGACGCGATTTTCACGGTATTTGCCTTTCTGTTCACCTGTGATGGGCTAGGTCCCAGTTATTATGAAAAAAAAAACAAGTTCTGGGAACAAATGTGATTCGTATCCTTTCGTTGAGCTTGGTAAACAAGAGAAAAAGCGGGGGTCAGGACATTGCCCTCAGCAGAATTTTGTCTCGCGGGGTGCAGCAATGTATCGCTGCATGATGGTGACGCGGATAAAAAAACCCGGGATAGGGGCACCTCTTTTTTATGTGTGTGTAATTTTACGTAGCGTTGTGCTACAAGCGATGCCTTTCTGAACGAGAAACAGCGCCCTACACAGGACGAAAGGATAGACGAGGCACACGGACGCAGCGCCGAGTGAATTTTTTTTTACCGAAAGAGACGGAAAGTGTCGTCGTGTTATAGAAAAACAGAAATAGCCTTTGCGGTTACGGAACACTTCGGCGTTGTCGACACCGGGGATATTAATACGCACGTGTGTGTAGTCGACACAACCTGTAACGCAAGGGAACTCAGCCACTTCATAACAGTCCGCCGGCTGCGGAAAGCGCGCCAGCATCGCGTACAGGTGCTTTGCGATGAGTAGCGTAACTTTTCGACTGCACGGCACACTGTCGACTACGGAATGCGGAAGAAATTTCCGGTGACTGGTTGGAACGTGCCCGCGCTGTAAAACCTGAGAGCCATCAGTAGCTGTAACACTGGATGCACAGGGCTGTCTTCGGTGGTCCCCACTTTTACGGAGCGGCAACATAACGAGCAGCTGCCCCACGGCGTTCTTCATGAATCTGTACCTAGCGTGGAATTGTTGCTCGTCGTACAACTCCATCGGATTTTCTCGGTCACGTAAAGCGGTTCCAAGAATCTTCGGCAGGCAAAGCGCCTCAAAAAATGCTACGCTTATGGCGAGGCAAGCAAACTCAAAAGCGGCCACCTTTCACGCGACGTCCATTCAAGAGGTGGCCATGTTGGAATAACGCGTGAAGTCACTTACAAGCAAGCCCCGCAGCTGACTTGAAACTTGTCCTGACTTCGACCGAGCCAAGTCGCCTTCAAGTCATCCGCAAGTTCGAGAACGATTTATGGCGACCGGCAAGACTGTCTTGAGTCAAGTACGAGTCAAGTAACATCTCTGCATTCGGGGGTTAGTGTCTGAAGCCTGGTTATCTCCAAGGCCCAAACAGACCTTTTTTTCTGTGTTTGTGCATGTGTGTGTGTATGTATGGAAGGAAGCCTCCTGCACCGCATAGGATAATCTAAAATGAATGTTTGTCAACAGATCACTCCAACATGACACTGAAAATGGCATGTTAAAAAAGAAATGCATTTCAAGAAACTTCTTCATCTCCCTTTTTTGCAGGCATGTTACGCTTAAGCGGACTGTACCAGAAGCTGGAAAAGTTATCCCAGAGCTACTCATATGGGATATATGGTGACCCTGCATACCCACTGCGCCCTCTTCTCATGAGGCCTTATGCTGGAGCCATCCTCACACGACCCCAAGCCCTTTTCAATAGGCATATGAGCACTGTTCGCCAGACGGTCGAGTGGGGATTTGGAAAGACTGTGGCAGAGTTCGCTTTTTTAGATTTCAAAAAGACCAAAAACTCCTGCTACAGAACGTTGGCCAAATGTATCGTGTTGGCACTATACTCGCGAATCGCCACACGTGTCTGCACGGAAGTCAGACAGGAATGTTTTTTGGCCTTCGAGCACCTCACCTGCAGGAATACTTGAGGTGCGACTAAGTGTGTAATTATGATTGATATGTAGAGTTTAACGTCCCAAAACCATCCTACACCACTGTAGAAATTTTGACCGCAAAGGTTTTTTAATGTGCACCAACACTGGGCAGTACTAGTGCCTCTGAAATTCGTTCAAATAGGCAACCGTGCACTGCCATCACTGCTTCATTGTGGAAGACTGTTTAGCTTTTTTGTTGTTCTGTAGCTAGCAGCACTTTTCGTGCGTGCCACAGTCAGCATACAGTGGCCAGAAGTGAGACTGGTGGGGGGATTTTCTCAGTAGTGTGTGCTCATGCATGCCACTATTAGATTGTGTGTATCGGAGTGCGTGTTTGACAGATGGTGTATATATCACGTGCGACGAGCTTGAGTACATGTGCTCTTTTGTGGCAAAAATTTTTCTCAACTTATTGAACACGCTTTCATTCACCTTAGCAATCTGGTGACCTAAGAGTGCCGGATTTCCAACAAATGCACAGCTGTGCTTGTATTTGTTTGCCTTCATCGCATCCGCATGTTATATTTTTCTCATAGAAAGTGTCATCTTAAATTCTTTTCTATACACTGTTATACGGATTCGAGGAATTGGCTGCTTATTTAATCAAATATTTCTACTCCAAATACCAGTATTTCAAATTGTGGCTCATTTCACAGCACCTTTTTGACAAACTGCCATTGTTTGCACCATAAAATGTACTTTGATTGTTGTCTGTTAAATATATTTCATAATAATAAATATTTCCAAGATTTTTCGATAATGCTCTGAACTTCAATTAATGCATGGCAAATTTGATAGCTGCTCCTAAGACACTGGTAGCTGCTGTAAACTAGCAGTGTGGGCGTTTGGGCTAGTTGGTATGACATGACGATAGGTACAACGCAAGAACAGGACAAAAAAGGTCTCTTTCGTGTCTCTTTGTCGTCGTTCTGTTCTCGCGTTATACCTATTGTCATGTAAACTAGCATGTTTTCCCGCTCAGAATACATTTATGGCTGCTTCAAATTATGCTCCAAAAAGTAAGATCACTTCCATCACTAACGAAGCAATTACATTTTAATTCTTTTAAATTAGGCTATTCACAAAACAGAAAAGCCTTTAAGTCTGTTAAAATTGAAAATTTGTATTTAGTAACATCCCAAAAGCAACTGCAACATTGCATTTGCCCCTAACCTACCCCCACATGTGCAAGATCGAAGTGTTGAATGCAACGAATGTGTGAGCAGACCTAGTTGCAAGGAGCCCTCTAAAGCTGTTACTTTGCGCTTGTTATGCAAATAACTGTAATGTCATCCCCAAGCGAGAAATAAAAAGGAGTGTAGTGAAGGAGCAAAACTAGCAATATTAAGTCTACTGAGATAGCCTACTTTAAGTTAATGATGACATTTGCCAGAGGGACAAGTAGAACCAAAAGGTTGAGTATGAGGGTTTTCACGTTTGATACAGTTCAGTGAAATATTTATTTCTCCATTTGATATGTAGGCTCCTAATTACAATGTTCAATACTGCCTGCATCATGGCCCTTGTTTTGCTAGTAAAAACACAACAGCAACCACAATAGTGTTCTTAGAAATTTTAGTGCAAGACAAGAACTAGCTATACGGGAAACTAGCATCTGGAAAACAAATACATATACAAGAAGATCACGAGTGTACACTAATGTGGACCATAGTGAATCATTGTGCAAAAATAAAAAAAAACAAGATTGCAAGTAAACAAGAATATATGAATTGATTTAACATTGAAGTGTATTATAGTGATAAAAGCATAATCACATGAACAAGAATGTACAATAAAGGAAAATACAATTACATGCATATAGCAGTCATCACAGGAATCAATCACCATTGCTACCTTGTTCAACCCCCTACACATCCACTCGCTGTGACAATAGCAAAAAAGATATCTACCTTCAAATGCAGATCCAATATTTTTTCCACTCATTCTTTCCAAAAACAATAAGAGAGTGGAACAGCTTAAGTGACAACTTGATTGATATAACAAATCATGAATTTTTTTCTATGCTGTGAAATTCTTCTTGCTATATGTATGTTCTGTGTGTATGAAAATGTACTTTGTGATGCATTATTATGTTCTGATAAATGTGGCGGTGGTTCTTTTTTATTTTTATTTTTTATGTACATTATGTATTTTGCTATGAATTCCTTTGTACTGACTGCTTTTTGTTCCCCCCTACGTAATGCCTATATGGCGATGTAGGTACTCTGTAAATAAACCACTCTCGAGCCAGTGCAGCGAAGCAGGATCGGACTGGGCAGCCTCCGAACCGCAAGAGCCCGGGCTCCAGCGGTCTACCCCATCCGCACCCTGTGAAGCCGCGAGAGAGGCGCCCGTCAGCGACGATCACGTTGCGTCCGCCGCCCACGCGCCATGGCGGCCGCCCTCTTCTGAGTCGGCAGCCGCGCCAGCAGCAGTAGGGAGAGCGCGCAACCGTCGACGACCCAAGACCCGGCGACGACAGGGCAAGGACTCTCTGCCGCCAAAAGGCCTGCCACACTGAACTACCAGACACGTGGAACCTGCGAGGCAACCCCGAAATGGCGGTGCCACGACGTAGCATGTTCTGGACTCAGCTCATGGCCCTGATATGGCAAAACTACTTGCTCAAGAAAACGGAGAAGGCGAAGACCTTCTGGGAGGTGGTGATGCCGCTGCTCATGGTGGCCTCGTTAATGAGCATTCGGAGTGGACTGAAGCCGAGCTCGAAGCCGCCCCACTACACGCCCATCGGGCACGTGCGGCTGGTGACGCCGTCGCACCTCTCCCAGCTCACCAACGAGATCATGGCGGCGCCATCCACGCCGCAGACCAGGCGATTCATGCAGGACGTCATCGGCTACCTGAACGCCAACACGTACACCAGCGGCTTCAACTACTATACAACACCTCCAGGGACATGGAGGAGGCATTCCGGCAAAACTCGACGCGGTCTTTAGTGGGCGTGGTCTTTGAAGGTGACGACCTAACAAAGAACGGCTCCTATCAGCTGCGCTTTCCTCTTCGACACCTACCGTCGCCAGAACTGAAGGACGTCGGCATAGAGATGTGTCGGGTCAAGCATTTCGTGCATTCGTCGGACCCGACACTGTGCCCTGCCGGCAGCTACTACTCGAGCGGATTCAGCGTGCTCCAAGCGGCCATCGACTACACGTTCATCAAGCTGTGGACCAGGAGTGATGTGCGGCTGCCCGAGGTGGTGGTGAGGCTTCTGCCCAAGCTGGGCTACGTGGACCCGGGCACCACGTGGCGCACCCTGGTGCCGCTATACCTCACATTGGCGTTCTCCCCTTTCGTCTCCGTGCTTTGCGTCAACATCGTGCTCGAAAAGGAGCGCAATGATCAGGGAAGGCATGCTCATGATGGGCATGATGCCGTCCGCCTACTGGACCGCCTGGTCCGTCGTAGAAGCCATTGTGGTGGCCAACGTGGCGGCCATTATGAACTTCATGGTGTACGTGCTGCACATCCTGCCAAACACTGACATCTTCATCGTCTTCGTACTGTCCCTCCTTTACGGACTGACCATAGTCACATTCAGCTTCATGGCGACGCCGTTCTTCAACAAGTCCAAGGTGGCTGGCTCCGTAGTTGGCCTGATGATGCTCTTCTTCAGCTTCTTCTACATGCTCGCCGTGTTCCTCAAGGGTCGCGTGGCCGCGTGGGTGTTCTACGCGGTGGCGCTGCTGTCGCCTGCCGCCTTCACCTTGGGCATTGAGAAGGTGAGCCAGATGGACGTCCAAGGAGCCATGCACTGGGCCGACCTCTTTGAAGACGACTTATCCGTGGGAAAGCGCCATGATCATGCTCAGCGTGGACATATTCCTGTACGGATTCCTCGCCTACTACTTCGACGCCATTGTACCAGGCGAGTTCGGTCAACAGCGTAGCCCATTCTTCATCTTCAGCTGGCTCGGCTTTGGCGGGAACCGCAAGCCGACCGCGCCGGATGATCTGGTCAAGCCCGACAACAGCATGCCTTCTCCCGACGTCGAGGACCGACCAGCAGAGCTACTCGGCAGGGAGGCCATTAAAGTGCAGAAAACCACTTTCTGCCTTCTAAAGCTACACCAATGTGTCAGATGCACAACCTCCCGTTCCCTATATGGTGCGCTTTTGCTGTTATTTTTTGTGCTATCTTGTCCCTACTTCTGCCTAGAATCTGCATGGAACAAAACTTGCATATACTTCACCAAATTAGTACGGCATATACTTGGAGTGTACCACAGCAGGAAAAGAGAGAGTGATGCGAGACATCAGTGCAGCTTCGAAGGGTAGAAACTTATTACAGCGAAAGCTGCTATGAGATCACAAAGGCAGGCTTGATGTCAGGAAATGAATCACATTAGTATGAGTAAGAAAGGAATTTCAAACAGCAATAAAATAAACTGTGACATAACGCAAATTGCCTAACAAGTTGGACGTCCAATGCTCCAACCCATACAAAATTTTGATCTCTTATCAACTGTGGCGCCTACCCACTTTGGTCGGGCATAATTTTTCGTCTTCAGCCACTGCATAAAAAGTTTGAACAAAAATTTTTGCAAGTATGCAGCGGATACCACACTTCACCAAAGAATGACGAAGGATAGCAAAAGGAATGCCGGTCTTGCTGAGTAATAGGCTGAGTAACCAAGCCTAAATTTAGATTTTCAGTACTACACTGCACTATTTAACCTACCAAAAAATAATGCATTATGAATAAGTCTAATTCATTCAAAAAGTTCAATATATTCTCTTTTTCCCTGTGCATCAAAATTATCATATGCTGCTAAAACAACTCATCACTTTTTCTTTTACCCTGCATGGTCCTTAATTGGTCACTTACATTAACCGCTGGCTATTGAAGTACGCACTAGGGAAACAGGACATTTCAATCGTGGTCAACTTCTAAAGGAAAAGTTTTAGGGTCCGGAATTTTTTTTCCGACAATTTTTTCTGATACAATCGTGTCTATTACAATGCATAAGACTTACTAAGCAGTTGTTCATATATATATATATATATATATATATATATATATATATATATATATATATATATATATATATATTGCCTTAGGCTTTACAAGGCAACTGAATAATTATTTCTGGATGTTGGATGGAGAATCAGGGCACCCTGCTGTCGGAGATAGAGTTCTCTTTCTTGTTCCCTTTCCCTTTGCCTGGCAGGCCGCTCTTCCTTTTTCTCATCTTGGGTTTCTTCTCACTCCCTCTTCTTTTGGAGAAATACCTCTCTGTCCAAGGTGAGCCTGTCTCGTTCTAAAGTGATGCGGCGGTCCTCGACTGCAAGGCGTTCCCTGTCTAGGGCCAACCGCTCCTTTTTCATTTCTCTGTCCCTGCTCCGGGCCCCTTTCTCAATGTTGCAGCCTTTTTTCGAAAAACTGCAAGTGGGGATCCTCATGCCTTTTTCCTGTAATTGCAAAATGTTAAGCATTATGGGATGTTTCCATGAGAAATAGAACATGCATGCTCTCTCGCTACACTCATTCTCACTGTTGCTTTCATACGCTATCTAGATAGGTATATGCATGCTGCACGAAATCGGTTTTTTTTATCCACTGAATGTTTTGGCCGCATGGAGGGTTGTCAACATGCTTGACCTGCCTGCAAGATACATAATGCTTGCACTGGCTAGTAAAATAGGTTAGAGCAAGTGTAGACTGCTTAAAGGTTGTAACAGAAGTAACACCTCTTCGTTTCTAGACTTTACCAGGAAGTTGGGATCACATGCATGTAGAGGCAATCTAAGCTGTCAATATACAGAGGTATAAGTTTCCAGACCAAAGACAGCCGAGGAGCTTTTAAGCACCTCTAATTCAGCACCCAGAAAGGCTCTAAATTAACATGAGAAGTAGAATCATCATGTTTTAATCCTTGCGCAAAGTCAAAGGGACTGGAATGAGTGATTAGGTCCTGGTGAAAATGTGAAGGCCATGAATTATAGTGAAAATCAAGTTTTTTTCACAATTTTAGTAGGTTTACATTCTGAAACTGCCTTCCATAGTTTAATACTAAAATATTGTCCAATGTCAGGAAAAAGCCGAGACGCTTCACTTTGCCATCATTCAGTTACTTACACATAATCCGATGCTTTTATGCATACCTTAATTAGTGCTGAAAGTTTGAGTGTGCACATTGTGACGAAGGAGATGTCAGGCCTTTAATACACCTTGAAGATGTGATTGATTGATGTGTGGGGTCTCAAAGCTATCATGTGGTTATGAGATACGCCGTAGTGCAGGGCTCCAGAAATTTTGACCACCTGGGGTTCTTTAACGTGCACCCAAATCTGAGCACACGGGCATACAACATTTTCGCCTCCATCGCCTTCAAGATGTGGGTGAACAATATATGGATGAGTCCCCACAAGCGATGATCATGAAGAAAAGAAAAACCCTGTGATCATGATTGTGAACAGGTAAAGAAGGTATATGCTCACAATGTCATAATCCATTTCCACTCTATTCCACGCTGCTTACGAGGTAGTAAAAGGAGAATGCCCTAAGGAAAGAAAAGAGGACGGAAAGGACACGACTTTGCTAGATGGGCTGAAGTAACGCATTGACAATGTGTTAGTAGAAGCAGTATCACACAGGTCACTGTAATAGGTTGGTTACAGATAAAATAGAGCATTTATACGTTTCATTTAGATGCGCTCTTTGTACATGCAGTAATGAATATTTAAGAAACAACTCAAAACGTCGGAGTAATGAATATAGGGATTAGTTTATCCACATTGAAACGTCTGGCTAGTTGCATTTTGTTTGTCAAATATAAACTTACATTGGTGATTTTTGTGTCACAAATTAGTCATGCTTTGCCAGAAGGTGGTGGATGGGCAAGGCCGTCTTACAATGTTCAAACAGTAGTAAACTGAAACGTACGATTTTTGAGGCATATGCCAGGTGGTGTACGCATATACCCCTTTGCAATAGTGGGCAAAAGGCCACTGGTGGGGCCTTTTGTGGGGCCTGGCGAGGAGTCAGAGGTGGGGCCAGAGGTAGGGCCAGTAGTGGGGCCAGAGGAAGGGGCAGGGGAAGAACCACGGGTGGGATCAAGGATGGGGCTAGGATGGCGGGTAGAGGTGGGGTCAAGGGTGGTGTTCAGTGTATGGCGTGGACTTGGCTGATGGAGGATGCCAGGTGAAGGGCAGGGTGAGAGGTCCTGAACCAGCCCGCTGCTGGATGCAGCCGTCTTCTCTGTTGTACTCACTGAGGTGCTGACGGGTAGTTGTGGAACTGATGCCAGCACCTCGCAGTCATCACAGGTAGCTGAAGCTTGGGCCTCCCCCAGGTCATAGACGTTTGTGGACCCTGAGAAAGAGTAATTTTTGTAGCGCATAGCTTATTTTGCTTATCAGAGACATCAAGATAATCTGGTGATACGAGCAATTTGAGGAAACGTACAATTTTATATGGTTTTACTAGTGGTTGGTACAGACTTAAACAACTCAGGGGTATTGAAGGACTCTGAAGGTCCTACGTAATGTTTTTGAAGAAGCAGTCAGGGTATCTACCATTTTGATTTTTTTCAAATTCCCTGACTTTACCAGGTTTTTCAAGATAATTAAAAGCGAATTACTCGACAACCACATTTGCTTGGAAAACTGTGCACAGGAAACAAACCCTCGAGTGAATAAAAAGCGAAATCAGACGCTCATATAGAATAAGTGAATACATTGCACGCCCTCAGAATATTCTGAGCGTGTACGGTAAATATGAAAACGTACATCTGGCCAAAGAAAACATGTGACCTAGGCAGTGAGCAACTTTTCAGTTTGATGTTCGGAAGAACCAGGAAGCAAACCTTTTCTGTTTCGTTATAAGTCAGTAATACTGAGCAATAAATGTTCTTTCGTTCTGCCTGCCACATTCTAATACTTCACTAACCTTAATGATGTCACATTATAAGTCATGACACTTAACAATTTATATCTGTTGTTTTGATATTCATTTAATTGCTAAACTAAGAAAACATTTAATCAAACTACTGATTTATAGGTAAGGAGCAAGATACTTACACATGTTGTCTTCATCATGCGAAGACAGTACGTCCTCATCCACAGACATCCACTCCCTTTCAGTTACTTCAAATTCTGAGAAGCCTAGGTCTCGGATTGCTGCAGCTATTTTCTTTTCTGTAGGTGGGCGCTCCAATTTTGCTTGCTCCTGCTTCAGATGATGTTTTGCTGCAGCTGCAACCTTCCTTACGGCACTACCTTTTAAGCAGTACCCACTGTTCTGTGCTAAGTGGTATACCTCTGCCAGCAGCCTCTCTTGTTCAATATATTCTTTTTCTGTTGCAGATCTAAGGGAGATTAATTAGCAATAATAATAATATCCATAACAATTACAAACAGTACTCGCTAATGTTAATGACAGAACAAACGCTGACTGCCGGCAAGCTTGTGCACTTTGGAAGTTTGACAAACCACATTTCTCTCAACTGTTTGACATCTCTGGGCAACCCATTTAAAGTTGTCAATTGTTTCAATGCATGAGCACCACATATTTATTCTCTAAGCCGCTGTATGATGCCAATAGTAAATAGCCTCCTCGAACATGCATATTGTTGGAACGGTAGAGTGAAGCATATGAGCAACTCTCTAACACTTAGGCATTCGTTCTGATCGACTTTTCGCGTAAAATTGCCAGGAACAGGTCATTCCTAACTGAATGCGTTGAAGAGCAGGCGAAATTTGGACCGGTGGCCTGAGAATCACGTTTCGCGATTGACTATATTATTTTTCACTTGTTGCGCTGCCTATAGTAGGAAACGTTTTAGATTTACCAGGGCAATTCCTAGGCACTAGCTTTCTTCCTGACCAGATTCTGCTTTTGCATATTGCATATCATGGAGATCCACACGAGCACAGCTCAGCGCAGTTAGGCCTTCAGCAACGCAAGTGCTGCGGCAGCAGAAAAGATTGCAAATGACGTAGCACGTAAGTACACACAGGTTATTAGAGAGGGGAAGCGATCCGAACACTTACCTTCTTAGATTTTCTCTGTCGCGCGCGGCGAACTGCGCGAGCAACAAATCGAGGCGGTCCCGAAGGCTCCGGGCAAGAACATTTCTCAACAACACCGCCGATAAGTTGCGAGCGATGGCGGCCCATCTCGAACTATCTTCAAATGGGTCCAAGGCCAGCACCTCCCGTAAAAGAAAAATGTCCACCTCCGGCGTAAAGTAAAACCTTGCGCTGCGCTGCTTCGCCGGAGGCGGAATCTGAAAGGCGGCTGATCCATCCTGTGCGAGATTTGGCGCCTTTGTGCTTACAAGTCAAAGTGGTGGCTCTGGCCAGCCTCGGCTTGGCTTATCTGCACTTATCTCCGCTAGGAGGCCAGTGGCGGCAGCGTTGTTTATGGGCGCACAGACGCATCGCCCCATCGCCCCGTCGCCCCAGCGATCTTGCGACGCATCTGTTTGAGGCTTCGCGCATGCGCAATACCGCCGCCCCATCGTCCTGCGTACGCAAGCCGCCTGCGTACCCAGCACTAAAACTCCCTAATAACGTACTCCTACTCTAGGGTCACGGTTGTTCCCCTGCGAGGAACCAACCACCCAGTGCACATCTTGAATATTTATTGGTAACATAAACTAAAAAACATCCCATTCGCAGACATCATCAGCAGGGCACTGAAGCTCGCTGAGAATAACCCCTTTTATTAGTGGGTGACTTCAACGCCCCAAACATGCTTTAGGGCTATTACAAGGAAGAGGTGCGCGGAAGGAAACTTGCGGAGCTAACTTCCTCGCTGGGCACGACTCTTCAAACAGACCCCGTGGCACTAACTCATGTAGGTAACTCTGTCAGCAGGGACACTTGCATCGACCTAACATTCACAAAAAACATCAGACACGTAGACTGGTTCGATACCGAGGAAACCCTCAGTAGTCACCACTGCATTTTCAGCACTACATTTTCTACTCGACCCATACAACGCCCCATCGCACAGGCTCACCTACTAAACTGGGAAGCCTGCCGAAAGTCCTTACCTGACTCTCCCATCCTGGAAATCGGTTATTCCCAGTGGGCTGACTCTGTGCTCGAAACACTAAGAAAACACAAGACTAAAATACATCTCAAGGATAGTCATCCGTATGTAGAAACCATCTCCTACATCGTTGGGAGGCCCGTCGCAGCCTCACAAAGAGATGGCACCGACAAAAATACAACCGCAAACTCCGCATGCGGATACTGGAACTCACTCAGAAGGCGACCGAGTACGCAGCCCAGCTCGCCGACTCAAATTGGGTAGATCGCTGTAACACTGCCAGCAAGAAAATGTCCAGTCATAACACATGGAAACAAACTCTTCTGCATTCTGGTTGGTCCAACTCAAACGCGAGGTGAAACGCATAAACAAATGCACCGAGCCATTCCTTATTGCCACGGCTCCACCACGCAACTAGCCCTCTCACTACGGGACCGATATCTTTGCGCCCATCAGGACACGTGAGGCTCCTCGTAACGCAATGTAGGCAGAGAGAACTCGGCACTGGATGCTCCTTTCCAGATACGCGACCTTCGCGCCGCTCTAGCGAAAATGAGGCGAGATACGGCTTCCGGGCGAAACAAAATTACCGTTAAAAAACGGGCAAATCTACCCGATGCAGCGCACCAGTCGCTTCTCGACTATATTAATGCGATCTGGTTTGGAAAAACACCTCTCCCACTAGACTGGAAAATGTCTCTAGTAACTTTTATTCTAAAGCCAGAAAAACCGATCAACACTGAAAATCTCGGATCCTTTTTTCTTACTTCTTGTGTGGGGAAGCTACTGGAAACTATGGTCAGGGATCGTGTCTGTTCCTTCTTGGAAGAGCGCCACATTTTCGTCGATTCTATGTATGGCTTCATGCCCAAGAAATCTTCGCAGGACATACTCCTACAACTACACCACGAAGTACTCAATCCTGTAGAACACCCCCACAATGACAAGATCATTCTAAACGCTTGACCTTAAGGGAGCCCTCGATAACGTAACGCACGAAGTCTTCTTAGCTCACCTAAGTGCCACACTGCGGCGAGCGCACCTTCAACTACATGAAAACTTTTTTACTAACAGAGCTGCGTACATTCGCATCCACACTCTTAAAAAAAAGGGAGCGAGAATGGAGAAACGGGCTCCGTTCCTCCCTCGGCGCAGCGACTTCCTCCCTTTCGGGCGCTTTACCCGTCGCGCCCTCTCGCGGCAAGGACCGAAGGAGAAACGTTCCTCCTTCAGCGTTCTAGTTTCTCCTCAATCACGGAGGTCTTGCTCGCGCGCATGCGCACGCCAAGCCTATAGTCGCCCGCGGCCAGTCGCAAGCGATTGCTTTCACCTAAGATTGTAAGCAATGCAGGAATGGCCTTTTCTTTTGTTTTATTAGTATAGAGTAAAAGCCTCTCTTTTTTTTTATCGTCAGGCACTCGCACGATGCTCCGCATACTTCCATGTGTGTCTCGTGTTGTTTCATACTACCAATTTGTCACGAATACAAGGAGCTCTGCTTCCCAAGCAGTCTTGCTTTATCGATTACCTTAGAGTGTAAAAAAAAATAATGATTTTTTTCGGTGTCGACATACTTGGTAAGCCCACGCATTTTTAGTTTCGCACGGCACCAACAGCACTCATGAATTCAACGAGGCGCGCAAAAAAGCATCACACTTATTTTTTCAATAGTGTAGGAAACCTGATACCACTCTACAGTCCATGCGTGAAAGTACGATCATATACAATTGATAGAGTTATACGTGCCACTACCACCATATGGATGTTCTTTGCAGTTTACCCCCATTCGAATACGGCCGCCGTGGCCGGAAGTCGAACCTGCGTCCATCAGCATAGTCACACGACACCCAATAAGGCTATGCTACCCCGGCAGGTGAAAGCACAAAGGGAAACAGGCTGCGAAGTTTCACCGAGCGTTTATTCGCCAGACTAGATTACAACCATCAGAAACTTTTTAAACATCATCATAACTAAACTTTTGTGAAAAGTGAACCAATGACTTCTGTAGGTTAAACCAAATTCTCAATCGCATTCGTTTTGAATTGCCCATGCCAGCACTGAGAAGTAGGAAGGAATTATGCACGCGAGCAGTATGTCTTTCTCGTCCATGATTCTCCTTTGTCGTGAGAAACTCAACACAAAATGCACTTCTAGTAGCAGCTGTGCACAGCAAGTAAGTACTAACGCTCACTCACCTTTGTGAAAAGAGTATTCCGAATCCAGAGTAATAACCATCACAGCCACAGCGCTAACAACAAAATTGTGGCACGCACCAATGATTGCAAGTTGACACGCGAGGCGAATCGCGAGAGGCATCTGAAGCGGAAAAGTATGCAGGCACAACATTCTATAAAGTTATAGTAAACTTGCGCCCTGCAGCGATAGTTCCTACACTCAAGTATGAGAGCTGCCGCGGCGCCAACAGCCACTGTCATGGCTCACGAAAAAATACCGTCGGATGCGAGGTCATCGCTTATTTATCTCGCAAGACCCGCGTTGTAACGTACGTATACACTGCAAGGACGGTCGTTACCGCATCAAAAACATTGTCATTGAAGGGCTAGTGGTGTACTATATCCATGGCTAACGGCCACACTTGTGGTACGCACGTAAAAATAATATAAGCAAACGTTAAGACGAAACAACTAAACGATGTCGACGTGACCACAGAGCACCTACCACGATGGAGATAAAGTTGGTCTGCATGCTGCGCCCTCTCCAAGTAAGAAGAAGAAAAAAAAAACGTGACCTCCGAAATGCCTAACGCGCGGCGAGTGTTTGCACTCCTAGAGGCTTCAAGAAAAAAAAAAGTAACTGTGGCAGTGGTCGACAGATGGCGCAGCGTTCGAATTGCCGTGGGCATTCTAAGCACGGTTTGGGGCACCCGCCTTCGTGAAAACCTGATAAGCTCTAGTTTTTATTCCGTTCATTATTGTGCAACAATTTATTAACTAAGCTTTACCTAAGCATCAGATACAATATATTTACGTGTGCGCATGTTGTGGTATTGATAAAAAACGTAAAAAAAACGGGTAAGAAAACCTACTTGTAACCTGTGCCGCTCATGTCAGTCGAAATTCATCGCTATATAAGCTGGCGCGCTTTCATAATAGAGTGTGAGTAATCACGTCGAGGTGTGAGACGCTGGTTTTGAATGGTTGATTGTGCTCTTGTTGCGTACTTGTTAGCGTATACGCTAGTGTACTTGTTGCGTACTATTTGTGTTACTATGTGACCATGTGTGCATGTGTAGCTATATGGACTGCATCAGCACATAATAGGCCTTCGGTGCCCGTAAGTGGTCTTGAATGGGTTGATGCGTAAACAATCCTCAAGGGAGCCGTAATAGTGGGTAATAACATCAAAATGTTGACTGCCGCCACGTTTTTTTTTTTTAACTTTGTCCAATCCCTCCAGATGGCGCCACCTACCACCACCTACTTCATTGCTATGACGCTCTCACACCTCCAGCCATTTATATATCGTTGAACATCTATCTATCAAAGCTGCACTACGGATTTGGAATGGTTTCGCTGCGATCGAGTGTACGGTTCGGAGGCACATCTCGTGACCTGCGGACCCGTTAGCGCATGGATAACGTCGCTACACTATGTGAATCTGCGAGAAATAAATACAGCAAGCCTAGCATGCACTCTTCAGGTGAGGGCTCTGCAGAACCGTGTCTTTCGAAGTGAACGTGGCTTCGCTGACCGAACGAAACGTACTTGCTCCGCCGTTCTCTTTCGCGATGTGGTTCACCGCCACAGGTTCGTCTGCTTGTTTTTATAATAATTTCGTTCAATATCAAGCTCAGCGGGACCGTTTTTTGTAGCTTTCAGTGCCGTGTACTCCTTACCAGTCGAGAATCGTTGCATTTGCTAAGCCTACTCGCTTCGCCGGGGGGCAGCCATGTTGATTTTCATAAGGAGGAACGTGTTTCTCCGTGGATGAGGGAGCAACGTTTCTCTATTTGAAGACGAACATTGGGGACATCGCCGTTTCCTCCCTAAATGGAGAGTACGTCACTCCATTTTTTTAAGAGTGCAAGATCAGGAATACAGCCCCTATCTCCTAGGCACGTGACGCTCACCACAGGTCGCTATGTTGCCAAGTCTGATGTTCAACCTAGCTATTGTCGCAGATCCCGGCCCGCTTGCCTGCTGTCGATGGGATAAAACATGCGCTTATGCCGACGACATCACTCTGTGAGCCACAGAGGGATGATGCCGGAGCAACAAGGAAGACAGCCTGCACACCGCAGCTCATATAGTAGACGAATATGCGGAATACTGCGGCCTTCATTGTTCCCCACAGAGCTCTGAATTCGTGCACTTTTTGCCGTCGGTGAAGCTCACATTGTTCATTAACCTTGTTCTGAATAGTGTACCCATAATTGAGGCACAGGAGATCTATGTCCTTGGACTCCACATTCACAAACACCGCAGGGTCGAGACAACACTTCACAAGCCGCGGTAAATTTAGAGAACAGGTGAACCGCATCGTCTTCCGAGTCCTCCAACAAGCGGGGAATTCTCAAAAGCAAGGATTCGCTTTGTCTCGCACATGCTTTTGTAACTATCGCGCCTTGTATGCGACTCCGTACCTGGACTTAGGGAAGCATGATAAAGATTCCTTGGAGGTCACCCTTCGCAAAATTGTCGAAAGAGCTCTAGATCTCCCTATCACTACTTCCAATAGAAACTTATTGCCTTGGGAGTGGTAAACACCTATCATGAGCTTCGGGAAGCTCAGCTTACAAATTACTACACGCACCTGGCGCAGACCCCGTCAGGCTGACGACTCCTAGATCGCCTACAGATTCGGCATGAATTCCACACAGAGGAGCGGGTACGAGTGCCGGAACATTGGAAATACGCGATTAATGTTCGACCCCTCCCCACCAATATGTCACGTGAGTCTCAAGCTGGTAGTCGAGAGGCGCAGATTCTTGCTCTCCGGCGCCAATGCGGCTCTAAAGAAAACGTATTTAACACGGACATCACAGGCCCTTACAGCGGTGGTTGGTATACGACCGCCACGGTCTACCAAGACAGGCAGGCAGATGGTCTGTTCTTCCGCGCAACCAATGCCACCGATGCTGAAGAGGTGGCCATTGCTGTGGCTATATAACACGACAGTTCTCAAATATAATATTAGACTCCAAAGGAACTTGCTTGAAATTTTCAACTGGGATGGATCACACCCCCAGCTGCAAAATTCTTAAATCTTGTCCGTCAGTAGGTTTACCCCTCTCCATGTTCAATAATCTGGACTCCTGGCCATCAGGGCCTCGCAGGCAATGAGTCGACGCACGCTGCCGCCCGCGCACTCATTCCCCGGGCCACAGCCTCGCCCACCGATGACCCCTGTGTTCCAAAACAGATCGTTCCTCTCGTAACTCATAGAGAGATAATTACATATTACGAGGACTCGCACTGCCGTTTTCCTCCGCCATGCAAAAGACTCAGGAAGGCGACGAGAGAATTCTTCTCCGGTAATTGGCCAATACTTTACTGTGCCCGGCAGTGCTTAAACACTTTGACTCTTCGTTTTCCCGCCTCTTCCAGTACTGTGTGGAGGTGGCTGACACCTACCACATGAATTGGGCATGCCAGCTATACCCTTATTTACCCCGAACACATATCCAATAAGAGAGGACTCGGAGGCAGTCCTGTTCGTTTGCTAGGACCTCGCGGCCCAACGAGCCATGGACCAGCGTGCCAGGACAGCGGCCACGACTAATGGGGGCCCTGACTAGGTACTTCACCTAGTACTGCAGGGAGGCTGACCAACTAGAAGCTCGTTTCCCTAGCAACCTCTGTTTTTTTTAATGTTTACTGCTACTACTACTTGGCTCAAGACGTTTCAGCGCGTTCGGCGTCCCTCCGTTACGAAAAGAGGCAGACGCAGTGTTGTTTGGGTACCGCATCGGCGTGAAAGACAGCATGTCACATTTCGCGCCGGTTGCGGTCAGGCCGCGCTGATGGACGCTGGTCGCGCCTGGCGTTAGACCATGGAAGGCTCGCGTTTCGCTACCGTAGCGTCAACTGTGCCCAGTGCGCGCGCGTCAATGCTACATTGGAGTATATTGGGCCTTCATGATGCGCTCGCGTCCGTTTTGTTAGCTCATCATATACCAAATTCGGTGTTACTTGACGCCGATAGATGACGAAATATATGACTGGTGGAAACATCAAAATTCTGACACGCGTTTGTTGTAACCACATGACATCATACACGCTCATAACATGCTGGCGGCTGTTTTGCTAGCTTCACATATACTAAATTTGGTATCACGAGACGTGAATAGATGACAAAGGTAAACCACACATCCAAACACGATAATCATGCCACGGAGGTCACGTACGGCATCATTTACCTCAGTTTGGTAACGTTGTGCTGACTTTAAAGTGACATATCAACAATTATCATTCGTGCTTCTCAAATTCCCACTGTACCGATTCCCACTGTACGCGGGATCTGCCAATTTTTTTTTCGTTGATACGATCCCTAGCTTGCGATAACATATCAGCTGCCAGCAAGCGCAGGGCCTCATCAAGTATAGAGGCTCACGGGAAGGCGATATGCTTTCCTGTAGGAGAGTAACTGGTATCGCAATCTTTCCCCACTTTTAGGGGCAAATCTCCTGAAGCCGTGGGTTGTGCGTCCCAGATGTAGCTAGTACTAGTAGGTTGCCGCCTCTCGTTTAGTCTTTAGAATGTCCGCTGGATGGCGGTACTTGTGCATGGTGAATGTAAGAAAAAAAATTGCGACATGGTGGTACTTGGATTGCTCACTTCATGTACAGACAGACAGACAGACAGACAGACATACAGACAGACAGACAGACAGACAGACAGACAGACAGGCAGATGCACGGACGGATGGACAGGTGGACGGACGCAGCCAGCAGAAGCACAATCCACGGTTTATCGATGCAACCTTCCGAATATTCCCTACTACTCATCGTTCACTTCGCAGATATGGTGTGATTTCTTTGCACACACACACACACACACACACACGCACGCGCACGCACACGCACACACGCACACACACACACACACGCGCACACGCACACGCACACACACACACACACACACACAATTGTATGTTTAGTCAAAGCCTTGAGAGGACGGGACGGCTTTATTTCTCCAATAGCAGAGTACCCAATACTCTAAATTGTTAACGCCTCTTGCTAAACACATGTAAATACTGCAGCACATTGTTTCGTTTGGGACAGCTTATTGCTCTGCCATCGTAGGGGTAAATCGTGCTATAAATCGTCGAACCTTTCTTTTTAAACGTTGTCGCTTCGTTCACTTTGTGTTTAATACCCTGACCAGGGCAGCTTGTTGCTCTTCCATAGTAGAGTACATCTCGCTCTTTCATCCCACTCCCTTCGTAGAGTACATCGCATTGGCTCAGAACACATAGTTTGCTAAGGGAAGGCTTAATGCCCTCCCAATGTTGAGTACGAAGTACTCTAAATCGTTAAACACTTTTTACACACACATGAAACTGAATTTGTTTGAGCATTCTCGTAAGCGTATGTCTGGTAAGCCTATCATCATGTTACGTCGAATAGTTATTAACGTGAACTGTCTATTGTTTAATAATTTTTTTAGTACACAAAGTTAAGAGTTATGGTAGAAAATTCAAGAATGTGTACTATTTTTGTTACTGATTCATTGGAAGAGTATTTTTAAGCAAGAAACTAGCGGATTCTTTCGGAACACTTTAGAGTGTCTTAGTTAAACCACTCTTAAGAGGTCCCACAGGGAACCCTCTCTAGTATCTTAGTTATACCACTCCTAAGAGGTTCCACGGGGTATTTGTGTGTTCGCAAGTTTGCCATACGTGCGTAAGACATGCTGTTAGCATAACCATGGTCGCTAGTATGTACAATTTTCATCCTTACTGACTCTATTTTCTTTCCGCTGTTGTAAATATTTTTATTATGTCTAATATTAAGTTACTTGTAACGCTTGAGCACTTTTAGGCGTCAGCTGTGGAAAGGGTGGTAGCATAACTTTAGACGAGAATCTTTTTAATGTTATGTGTGACGCATATGCGTGTCAGCTTCTCCCCATTTTTATTCCATTCTTTAAGTAGTGCACTGCCTACTGCAAGAATGTTGTAAGGGCCTTCTGATTAATTTAATTTTCTTACATGCGAAGCATTTCTTGCGTACTGTAGGATCTTTGAGCATCTATCTATCTATCTATCTATTTATCTATCTATCTATCTATCTATATATCTATCTATCTATCTATCTATCTATCTATCTATCTATCTATCTATCTATCTATCTATCTATCTATCTATCTATCTATCTATCTATCTATCTATCTATCTATCTATCTATCTATCTATCTATCTGTCTGTCTGTCTGTCTGTCTGTCGGTCTGTCTGTCTGTCTGTCTGTCTATCTATTTATCTATCTATCTATCTATCTATCTATCTATCTATCTATGTATCTATCTATCTATCTATCTATCTTTGAAGCCCTTTACGTCTCAATTCTTTCCTGGTCACCTCTCACCTTGGGGTAAATTACATTTAGAATATAGAGGATAAGATGATTTCACAAATATGATTCTCTGATCATAATATGAATCCCGTCACGTACGTTCACAAACACTTTCCAAAAAAATTGGCAGATCCCACGTACAGTGGGAATCCATCATATGGAAAGCACGAATTAGAAAGGTTGATATGCCACACTAAAATCAGCTCAATGCTACAAGGTGGAGGTAAATGATGCCGTGCATTACTTCCGTGTCATGAATATTATGTTTGGATTTATCATTTACCTTCGTCATCTATTCACAATCACGTGATACCAAATTTAGTATATGTGGAGCTAGCGAAACGGCCGCGAGCACGCTATGAGCGTGGTATGTTATCATGTTCTTACATGACACGCGTGTCAGGATTATTGTGTTTGCACCAGTGGCAGTGCATTGGTGTACGCTGATGCGTGGCGAAGCCTGTGACTTGGTGTGTTTATCAAGCGAGCTCGGCACTTGTGCATCGACGACAACTATAGCACTCTAGAAGGCTGAAATGTGTGTTTGTGTGGGACTCTCTTGCTGGATTCCGTGCCGACCGGTTGTGCCCTAGCGATCTCCGGCGTCAGCGTAGCTCTGGCCGACTGGACTTGCTCTACTCCATCTACTGACGCCGACAAGAGTTCTCGCAGGTGGTGCCCCCGTCCTTGAACTCCTGTGACCGTGTTTTCATCTTTCCTATCTCTCCTATCCCCGCGATATGTCGTCAGTCTCACGCTTACCACCTAACGCCTCTTTCACTATACCTTTATTCCTACCCTTTTAATCCATCCTCACCCCCATTCCTTGTGAACTACTGTTGAGGTATCACTCACTGAAGCAGACAGTTACGGGGCTCACTTTTCTTTTCCTTTCTTACTTTGAACCACTTAGATAGAGAAAGTTTGTGCACTGGCAACAGTTCGTTTGCTTCACTTCCCAGACTCCCAGTTTGGTGCTCGGCGAGAATTCAGATTAACAGCGTTTTGGCACGTTACTTAAGTGACCCCCAGTACGTACAAATACATATGAACTATGCGCTGTGTTCGGTAATTGATTTGCTACTGCTTCGCCCCTACGCTTCTATTTTCTTGTGACCAGTCTAGTGTTCGGGAGTGAAATGATGTCCGTTTTGAACAGTGGTGCCGTGTTGATGTTTTCAAGACTTGTAAAGAGTCCGTCCTCGTGTGACCGAAAATTAAAAGACAGCTTTGATGACTGTTTTACCCTGCGAAGTTGCAGCGGTTGGGCTTGGCGGTTTTGTTTGTTTACTCGTCACTTCTCCTTTCTGTGATAACCATAGTCCGAGCGCCGTGATGTGTGACCTGAAGCTGCGAGATGCTACATTCTGTCAAGGGTAGTGTTGCTTTGGCAGCACGCCTAACTTTTCTTCTGTAAGAACTTAGGAGCTCTATGTGCCAGTGAGAGCCTGTGAACGTCAAGCTTCCCTCCAGCCCTCAGAAAGAGCAAAAATTTCACCGTTACCTTGGTTTGGGTAAAGTTGTAGGCCAGTACCGGCCAACTACACGTTTTCGAGTTCTTCTGGACATCGTTCTGCTAGGCACTAAAGAGCCTTGAAACTGCAGCTCAAGACCAGTTTTTACACTATATCAATAGACGTGCACGCCTGGCCAGCCTTTCAATGCTGTCGTCGGTAGCTTCCAGTCTGCAAATGTTCTTAGCCTGTTGGCCCCGGAGCACACTTGGTTTCTGATTACATTGACGGCTACTAACTGCTGCCATAGGTGAGTTGGTCTATTCACTTTTTTGGCCTATTAGAGTTTTTGATATTCACTTATTACCGTAAAGTGAGTAAGTTTTTGAGCCCAGCAGCTGTATTGTTTCCCTTGTTAAGATCAAGCATAAAAATTTAGTAATACTGTTATATACATAAATATATTATGAAAAGGGGGCAAATACATCAGAATGTTTTGTTATTTGATATAAGTTAGCTTTTAATTGATTATCAAGATGGGCCTGTCTATTTACCACGTTTGATAGAAAGTTAATGCGAATTTATTTTGAAGAAGCCAGGTAGCACTTAAGGATTTCATGTTAGTTTGACCGATTAGTTCTATAGATGATTACCGCTGTCATAGCGCTATACTTCATTAGGGCATATATATATTACGGTATGAAAATCATACATGGGGCTTCAGTTTGTTTCAAAGTGATTATAGCAAATTTCATCACTGTGACGGAGTGATAGCTTCGTCAAATAAGTATTAGAAGTGAGTTATTTTAATGATTGTTTTTAAATATATTGTTTCTGGCCCTTCAGAGATCACAGAGTTTGTTAAGGTCCTGGGATACATCGTTTGCACGCACTGGCACATCAAGCCTCCTCCTGACTTGGAGCACCTGTACAAAAATAGGAAGGACACGTGCTCCATAAATGTGCAAGTCTATCACTGCTGGGACTGTTATCATCCAGCCGACCTAGAAGGGGTCTGAAAGCATGCATGGCAGCCCCATCTAAAAGGACTGGGATCTGCCTGAGAGCTTCGAGGGCACAAAACTGCCTAACGGCTGGTTGCGGGGTTAGTTTTTTAATAGTACAATTAGAAAAACACCACTTACAGTGCACAAAATTGAAAACCCAAGCGTCGTTACTTGCAGTGGATACCTGTATTATTCTCACACATAACGTTTATTGAACAATGATATAAATAAATTTAGAGATAACTAAAAATCTTGAAAGTGGGAAGACTGCAGCTTGTGATTGAAAGTCCTAATCATTTGAGGCCTTCAAAGCCCGTACTTTTGAACGAGCACTAATACTTTGATTCTTTATTGAGCTTTCAAGCGTGTGATTCACTCTGTGTATCAAGTGCTCTGGAAGGAAGTAGCAAGTGTGCGAAAAATCTCAGGACTGTTCAAAACTTGCAAGGAGAAAGACCTATCGTACAAACTTCAAACGACATACGGCCGGTTACGGCATCTTTTACTTGGTGTAGCTTTTTCTCTCTAAGTGCTGTGGCATGTTTTGTTTCAGCCGAACGTGTTCACCACGATTGCATAGTGATAAAATTTCTTCTACAAATTGTACCTGACCTAAGTATGCATTGTTGATCTCTTCAGTGTGTTTCAAAGCCATGGCTCCTCATCTTCCTGTCTGTGGCTAGCCCACTTGAGCAGCAGTTCGATAAAAGCAGCACCCATGCAAGCCAAGTCATGGAGCACTCCTTTGGTGTTCTGTGCAGGACACAGCATATCCATTCGGCAAGACACTGACATCAGTAATAAGGGTGAATGTTGGTGGCAGCTGCAGGAGCCCGTTGTGTTTGTTGCGTATTATTATTTCTTCTAATAAAGTGCATTTTTGAAAGGTTTCCTTTGTTTGGAATAACAGAAGTGAGCAACAAGCACACTCATAATCCCCAACTGCTTTGTGTCTTCAATACTGCCCGTTTTCCTATACACTGTATGTTGAGCTGGCTATGTTAGGTAGCTTTAAAGTTATGAACATTAGCTGTTGCCTTGTAATGCAGTCTAACTTGTGTTTCCTAGTGAATTTATTTGTGGTGGACGTCTCGCACCTAGTGTACAGTCGAAATAGAAGATACTATATTGGCCCATTATGTCAGGCAGAAGTTTCATTCTTTCATACATAACATTGTTGTTTTGCACTTGTATCATATTAAAATACACTTTCAGTCTTCACTGTTTGTGTGTGTGTTGAAACTTCCTTTCTTTTAATTATTTCTGCATCCTTGTCACTGGCTTCCGAAATTACATCTGTAAATATGAGCACATATTTACCAACTGTATACTTTTGCATCTAGAAAGGTTGTAATGATGAATTTTTCTATGTTCCAGCAGTAACAAAAGATCAGTTGCTCCATGACGATGTACAGTGTATTATGAACAGAGCACAGAAGACCAACAAGTAGAAAGGGACAACAAGTGGCTGTGATTTTCTGCTCAAAGTTCACGACAGCAGAACGAGTACATCGTGATGTCTGGATCAGTTTGAATTGTATACGCAGTAACATTCTGTGCAGCTGCGGTATAACTTCTTTGAAGTCTATTATTCAGCAGTTTCATTGCGCTTGAATATTCAAAATTAATCAAATTTTGCCGGAAGATATCAAACTATGACACTAATTTAGAGACTGCTGTAGTGACAGTGGACAAATATATTTGAGCTGAAGCTTTTAACATGCATGTTGATCAAAGTGCCTGTATGTCTCTGCATTTCACTGCCATAAACCACGGCATCCTTGGTCGGCAGTGAAACTGTGTTTGAATTTTTTTTTGTAGTACAAGAAGTAAAGCCATGGATGCGGTATCCTTGTACTTAGTCAATATAATCCTTCAGTATTGACTCATTTGTGTAGCCCCAATGATGTCATGTGTGTATAATTTCTGGGAAGTGCTTCAATGTGAATGATTTTGTTTGGAAAGAAGAGGATCACCACTACTCTTAGTATATCTAAGACTAAGTTTTAGTACTTGTGCAATGTTATCCCACTGCCTGTGCGTCCTTCAACAGTATACTTCTCTGTTTCTACTGTATAAGTGTAACTTTTTTTAATGTAGTATTTGCTCGGAAAGGTTGTTTCATATTTTATTGTGGACTATGGAAACGACTTATCATCTATTCAGCTTTCCTAATATTAGGAAGAAAAATATTTATTATAATTTATGTGTACCTATAGCATGCATTTATTTATGTTTTACTAGGTGCCTGTACTATTGTTGAGCGCTGACAGGGTACTGGTAAACTCTAATATTGAAGCTAGCATCCTAAAACTATTTTGTTAGTGGAAGTAAATATGTGTTCATAACCATTATTATTATTTTTGGATGAGATGTTTCTCAGATGATATGTGAAAACTCTATAAAAATGTATTTGCAATTTTTTTAACTGTGTGAAGGTAAATGTTCTTATGTTTTTTATTGTTGGTTCTTTGTTATGCAAGTGACAGATAATTACTTTGTAGTGGCATAGTATTAGTTGTGATTTTACACTTATGTGCTGAGCATTATTTCAGTTGAGGCCAGCAGCAAGACATAGATGCAGTGCACTGGAGCATCCCCTCCCATACTTAGTGTGCAGTCTTTGCCCAACGGTGAACTGAATTTTTTCAAGCAGACTTACACACAATATGATATGGGAACTGTGTTTATCTGGGAGCGGTGCTTATATGAAAACTCTGCTGATCTGCAAACTTTGAAGCCTTTTCGGGAGACGAATTAGGGTCTACAACTGTCAATAGAAACACTGTTTGCACTGAGAAGCCTGGTAGCTTAGAACTGTATTTTTATTTACTGTCAGGAACTTCTTTGCGCTGTGCCGACGTTTTATCCCAACTGTTTTACCATGCTTTGTTATTGTGTTGTGACTGATCCAAGCTAAAAAAATAAACAGGGTAATATTGCACACATGTACCGAATCGTGATGCACAGCCTTTTTCTTTACCATGAAATTGTCAAGGGCTTTATTTTTGTTTTTCCAATAAAAACTGCTTGTCAATGGGCAGCAGCAGAAACTACGCATCAAGTTTCTCCAAGATGGTTTGAGAAACTGAGTTCAGACATAACAGTGCTGGGAGATTTCTCTCGAAAGTTACTTTCTTTATGTTCAAAATGAGTGTATTAGAATTGTTCTTTTATAGCCATTCATCTTAATATTTACACCTCAGTGTATGTATGTATCTATGTATGTATGTAAGTATGTATGTATGTATGTATGTATGTATGTATGTATGTATGTATGTATGTATGTATGTATGTATGCAACATTTAAATGAGAATCTGCTTATCATTGATGAGTAAGGTTGGTGATAAGTTGGCTGAATTTATTTTTAGCTCTTTTTCTTTTGAGCCAATGTATTATTCAATTTTTTATTGCATAAAAATAAATGTAACCTTACACAAAACATGTGCATTCGAAGATGTTGTTTCATTTGCCAACGTGCAGTCATGAGCAAACATTGGGTAAAACGGAACCAACCAAAAGAGATTAGCATAGCTCATCGTCAAGGCATATCTTGTACACATTGCGTTGGTGGAATGTGTCGATTTCAACATATCACTTTCAATCAAAATGAACAAGTTATCACCCGTGGTTTTATATATGTGTGATTTTTATGCATATTTTAATACCCATTGGCAATTGCTATTAAATGCACAAACCTAGTCAAGCTGAATACGTGAATTTTGTCCATGACTCTTTCATCTGTACTGGAACTATTGTTAACTAAAAATAAACTTCGGTTTAAAAATTTATTGTAGTAACTAAAAGCCGAGTATTACTGTATGACGCAAATAAATTTGCCACTGTTCTGTTCCGCTCTACAATCAGGGACCCTCTCAGGAGAATTTGATTAGCTGTTATAGTTTTTTTTAACCATTGACATCGGCATTACACTGAAGTGGGTAACATGACAGGTATATAGCGAGAGAGAAAACACAAAGTGATCACTCTGCGTCTTTTCTATCTGTCCATGCTCTTTTGCCTTGCTGCGTGTAATGATTCCCTCCAAATTAGCACGAAAACGTGTCTCAACAAAGGCAGTCAACTTGGTCGCAAGCAATTAGCGCGCTGCATGTCTAGATTTTGTTAAAAACATCGTGATGACTGACTGCTGGTCAAACATCCAGACGCGTGAAAAGTAATATACAAGTTACAATATTGGCAGTTCGGCACTGCGCACTCTTGCGACAACAGAAGATGGAGAGAGAAAATATGAACCCTGAATTATGTGATTTATTAAGAAGCACCGCGCAGCGCTTTGGGGTCAAAAGGGGAGTAAAAGGGGAGTGAAAGGGTAGCTGCCGTGGTCACACTTCATCTCACTTTCTGTGTGGCTGTCGCTCCCATAAAACGCGTACTCCACTTTTTTATGCTCTGCAAGCATCCGACGCTGCTTTTTTTAAGGCAACTTTTTTAAGGCAACATTTTACGTCTAGATATAAAACAGCCTTACGTTCACCACTTTACCGTGTTAGATTACACCGAACAAGTTGAGTAGCAGCGCAGCTTCATTAAAACGTATGGTAACTTATCGCGTTAAACAGGGGTAAACATTTGGGGCACATATTCAAATATTGCATGCATCAATTTTTTTCGTGGTTTCATTGATGTGGAAACCTGGAGTGTTGTTCACTTGTATTTGGCGAGATATTGCATGGATAATTGCTTAAGGCCATCGAGAAATTTCGTGAGGCTAGGCTGGAGGAGGTGGTAACGCTTATGAAAAACTGTTTGGCTCGTTTGGGACTCATGTGATCCTCTGAAAAGTCGGAGTTGTAATCTTCAAATCCAAGAAGTTAGGTAGAAAGGCCGAAGAAATGGGTACCGGAAGTTGACACTTGCATCACAGTTCGTACTAACAATGGGTCATTGGTACCAAAAGTAGATGCTATTAGGGTCCTTGGTTTTGTAATTGAAGCAAACGGATCGAATAATATAACTATTCAGCGTGTTACCAAGAATACACAGGAGGCCATAAGATTTATCCGAAGGCTCTCTAACAGGCGTAGACGATTATGAGAAGAAGGTGCGATGCGCTTGGTTCACGCATTTATTTTGTGCCATTTTTCATACGTAGCTGCTATGCTAAATTAGAAGAAAGAGAGAAAGACAAATTTGAAGCTTTACGTTAAGGCGGGGCTCGGTTTGCCTGTGAATACGTCAAATGACATTTTGATGCAGCTGGGTTTGTATTAACGGGAAAGATGCTTACTCGGTGGTGGTAGCAGATGGGAAAGGGAGCGTTCGAACTGCCTCTTCTGTTTATACAAAAAATCCGGGGGTCATTGAGCAGGTGGCTATTGTCCTATCACTCGTTGATTCGGAAATAGTTTTAGTATTTAGTGAATCTCACTCTGCAATTAAAACCTTCTTGACGGGAGTTATTAGGGAACCGGCTTACAGACTGCTGCAGGGTAAGGACACCGCTCCGCATACCATTACTTGGTTTCTGGCTGACATGGGGTCAGCGGAGGGAGCCCCACGTAACCTCAACGAGGCGGCGCACAGGGAGGCACGAGGATTAGTGTGCCGTGCAATCCCTGAGGCAGCTGAATCTCCCGCTCCGGAGTTTACGGACCAGCTGTTGACGTACAACGATATAACCAAATATCATTACTTAGAGCGCAGCAAATTCCCCTTGCCACATTCTAGACTTAACAGGCCACAGGCAGTTACATTAAAACTTCTGCAGACGCGGACGTACCTCAACCCGGTCGTCATAAATAAAATTAACCCGGACTGCGGGGTTTCGATTGGTCGCAGTGAGTGTGGGGGCTTGCTCAATTTTGAATACATGCTCTGGTGCTGCTCGGCAATGGCTGGTGCGGCTTCTCACGGTGAACAGGGGTGGCAGCAAATGCTGCACAGTGACGCGCTGGCGGGCCAACTCAGGGCTGTCCAGAGGGCTCGTGGGACGGCAGAGGGGGCTTGGCCTCTCTGTCCCGACGTGGGAGCAGCCAGCATCAGTCCTAGATATATCCTCGGGGCTTCAATAGAGTTCTCCATACCATATCGAGCAATTCGTATTTTTAGCTACAGTCAATAATGAAACGCGAGTGCTTGGCTTTGCAAAGCACACCCAGACGTCTGTTACAACGCGGCATCGCGTAAGCGCTGTAGCAGATGCTCGCGGAACTGAAGCTGGGATGCAACAATCATTGGCTCTCTTCGTATGCTCTCGATGCTAGAGGCTTTGCCTGCTACCTTTCTAGTATCAGCAAACACATTTTTTTCTTTCTCGCTTCATCGGTTATCATGTGTTCTTCTTACTCTCTTAAGTGCCGAATAAGTTATATTCGCACCCGCGCTATAGTTGTCCCACGAAATAAGAGAATTCTTGGCTAAGATAACGTGCAGCCAAAAGAAACCTTTGTGAATACGCCCCGAGTGAGCCGTCATGTCACCAACAGATTTGAAACATTGGGAAGCATGAGCTTTAAATACCTACGCTGAGGTAATAACCATCATTACAATGGAGTTGCCAGCTTTCATCAACGCACTACTACTTAAGCGCTCCTTTTCCCGCTAAACACGCAAGACGCAAATATTGAGCAGTCATATATTAGCATATAGATATCCGCTGTTTCCTTGTCTTTTCTTAATTCATGGAGTAATATAACGCTAATCACAATATTTCCAGTTCTTCACGCTGTCATTCTCTCTTTCTTGTGTGCTTCCTAATGTTAAGCATCTATTGTCGTGTGCATTTTCTACCTACTTAGAAAACTTTCTGAAGAACTACAGTGTACTTCCGCTTGAGTGAACTTCAACACTCTAAGAACTGAGATAGTGCTCGTCTTTGTGCGAGTATTTTGTTGTCCCATATTTCACGTTCTTTTCTAATGTAAATCACCTCTTTTTGAGGTGAGTAGGGTATAGTAATTCTGTCAGAAAGGCGCATAGTACCACACGTCAACAAGGTAACTGCCCAAAGCAGAGTGGCATAAACTTTCCTCCTCCCCCAAAGAGAGTTGTAGTGCACCTCCCGAAAAAAAAAGTGGCTGAAGTCAGGCGAATATTTGGCTCTGTACTTGTTTTCGACAGTTTTCCTTGCGCACAGGCCATTATATTGGTCATATATGAGCACTACGACAGAAAAAGTAAAAAAAACGTTCGAGTGATACTCGAACACGAAAACTCTAGAAGAACACCGGATTGCGAGACCTAGACACAATTCCTACACCACGCTGAATTTTTATTGTAACGTTAATACGTTTTATACACCTATACCTATGCCATACAACACACACCAGCGTTTTTAGGGCTGGCTGCATTTACTTACGCACCTTCAACTATTTCATTGTGTCTAATCCACCAAGCATTTCATCACTTGCCCCCTCAAGGCTCCAGCACTTCTCTTATCTTCGTGACGTGTTCAAGAAAATCGGTGTTAACCGATCACGCTTGGGGCTCAGTGTTTTGTATATCCCCGCGTGTCCTCCACATGTTATAAATATCTAGAATGGGCATTGCACAGTCAGAAAAAAGTAGAGTACAAAGCACTTTCACTATATCCCTGCGACACAGAGTGAAAATTTACTTCACTTCATCCGATGATTAGCGAGAGTAAAACAACACTATAAATGAGTAACTTGGCTGTTTCACTCCTGTGACATTTACTCACATTTACTTCACTCTAAAAACTCCGGAAGAGACTTTAGAGTGAAGCTTTTAAAGTGAAGTTAGAGGTGTGAAAAGAATAGCTCACTTAACTGAAAGTTCACTCAAATGAATAGTCGATAGAACACGAAACAAAGAACTACTCCAATAAAACTCAAAATAAAAAACATGGTTGATCCCTATTTCATGGAATCGGTACAACGTAAAAGTAAAACGTCTCTTCACGGGGGTAGTTGAGCATTTATGGTGCATTGTATCGATACAAGGGCGAAAAAGTGCGATTGCTACAGAAACACTTTGCAAAGTCACGCGAAGACCACACACCAGCTTTAGATTTCCAGCGCGCCCCTGTAAGCACGCATGAAAGTGGCAAACACAGGATGAGCACGAACTAACAACTGTCACACCTCGACACTTAAGGCGCGCCATGCAAACAGAAAGACGGACGAAAGGAATGCGCAAGCTTAGACTTGACAAGCGAACAACTGCCACAATTCTTATTTCTCTGTCTGTGGAGAGCATGCTCCTTTCGAAAACGCGACCATGGCAACAAGCGAAATGGCCTTAGAGCTCTCCTAAATAAAGAGTCTGATAAGGGCGCGCGGGAGACACTCCGCTCCATGGAGGTGGTGCGCATAGAGGCGACGAGCGCGTCAAGCGCGTGCCCGTCGCGACATCTCGCCACGGATAACGGAAATGCGCTGAAGACGCAGAGCTCTGAGGACCACCAAACTGTGTACGGTGTTTATTAGTTACTTGCCGTGAACAAATTTGGCCAAGTATTTTTTCTTGCTCAGCCGCTAGCACAGCGCAATAAAGATCGCGAGGCCGCTGTTTCGACGCCCCGTTACGGAACTTCTTCTTCGGGCATTTTCTGTTAGTAAATATTTTCAAATGGCGGAAATACGTAAGCAGATGCGTGGGGAACCCCGGCATAGAACACTTTCGTGTTAAAAACGTGAGACAATGGGCAGTGCGCCTTCATAACTGTTCATAAAGTCATGATGATGTGATCACATTGAAATCATTCGTTTCGACGCGAAGCGGCCAGAGCAAAACAGAAGGCGGTGCCACTGAATGAAAGGTCTGGTTCTGCGACATCAACTATTGGTACCTGCTTTAATTCATTCTGCTTGCTTATATATTCTGAGCACTTAAATTGTGAACATAATTGCTCCAAAAATATAACACAAAAGTTTCGGTGGTACGCAGAGGACGTCTTATGTAAAGAGAATGTTTTCGATAAACATGATTGATATCGACGTTTATAAAGACAACTTTTCGTGCTTCAGCCACGTGGCTATAAGCCGTCGCTGCACATAAAGTAGCTTTACGACGTTGAAGGACGTTGAATTTTGTTGGTTCTTCAGCTTTTTTGTGTTGTGACTGAGCGCTGACGACGTTGTTCATAAGGTTTATTTTTGTACGCCAGCCGTGACACGTTTTTTAATTTCTGAAGTCAGCTTGAGGATTCCTCAGTGTATCAATGAACACTGTAAGGGATGAGGAAAGCTTGAGATCCCCACGAAGACTGCAGTGAAATGAGCTTGTAAGGTATAACTATGTTTGCACCGAAATAAAAAGGACAGCAGAGACAAGGACGAGCGCAAACTTACAACGAAGTTTACAGATACGTTACAACCAAGCAATGGAATGAACGTGGCCACGACAATATTTATGACTGAAAGAAAAAGGCTCAAGTGAAGCGCGTGATTCAAGAGCAGTGTAAACTGCTCAACTTCATGAATAATCATTGCCAAATCGAGCTGGTCCACACTTAGCCCAGCAGTGTAAGAGGTCTCGTATCACTTCGCCTCTACGAAGACTGTTACAATAGGAACAGCGAGAAAATCTTTTTGAAATTTAGGGTAAGGGTATTTTGAAAAGTAGTTGCAGTCGTTTTCGTGTATTTTGATTTCCGGTGTAGCGCTGCTCAGACAGTGCTTTTTTTTCAAGAATATGTTTCATCAAATGCTCTCCTCATCGGACTATGTTAATGACCTTCACTGCATACTCCTAAGGACTGCGCCTTAACATGTGGTCTCTGTTTGTCTATATATAAATATGGGGCAACAATTTCTTAGATAATATCACCGTCGTGGGTTATGTACGTGCTTGTATCGTTGTTCTGTGTTAGAAAAGTTTATTATGTGTACATCCCAACTGTCCCGTCGTTGTATTATTCAGCAGCTCACACGCATTTGCACTAATGCACGGGAAGCCTATGCCCATCGCGAGAGTCGGCAGTGAACACGTATGTTTTAATAATGCCAGGGTGTCATACCGCAGTCTTACGACAAAGAGGACTGGCTAGAGCTGGCACAGTCTTCTTTGTCATCTTCTGTAGACAAATGGCCTGATGCTCAAACTGTCCTATTTCGATATCAGTAATAAGTTACCTAGTATGAATTAAAAGGTTAGTCAACCTCTTAGCCTGAAGTAAGATAGTAAATGAGCATGATCTACGTTGTCGTTCAGTGGCAAAATGTACATCCTTCTCAGTTATGAAGTTTGCTTTTCATATGACCACAGGGATAGGCGCATAGCCTTGCAGACGACTTGCAGCTAGTGCGGCCACACGTCCACGTGGGAGCTGCCAGCCGCTATGACCTTCTGGGTTCGGTTGTTACAAAACACGTATGCTTGCTTTTTTGTCTAGTACTAAGAGCCTGTAGTCTGTGTTTACCAAAACGCCCCTTGTGTTGTTTGGCAGGAAATTACGTATGGTTTTCAGGATCTCTCACTCCTGAAAACCAAACGCAACTATACGCAACCATACCAATCAAACCATCCCGAACCACACGCAACCATTCTCCTGCGGTTGGAGACAGGCGTCGTAATCTCCAAGTGCTCTTTATACATACTACCACTTTGGATCCCACCGTCCTCGTACTTGCCTGAATTACAAGTTATTTCAGTTATTTCGTTTTTTTATTATGATGCTTCTTTTTTTTCAATACCTTCAACGTCACTTTTCTGGGAAGATTTCATTTGCATTTCCAGGGAGTGTTCGTGCTACTCGTTCGCGTCCCCCTCTTCTGCTATACATTCTCGCATGAAAATTGAATTACAGTCTCTCCTCTCACGCAGAATGGATCTGGCATGCCAGGCGGCTCTACTTCGATTTACGAACGCACCGCGCCAACTCTGATTGTCGTATCATCCCAAGGGCACCGTATGCCATTTACTGCCAAAAGCAGGAGGTGCAAGCACAAAAAGTTACGCGCTGGATAGCGCTGAGAGATTTTTCTGCAAACGCTGCGGTTTTATTTTTCAAGTTACACGTTATACGTAAGATGCGTGTGCTTCATTCTTTTTCGTCAAATTTTATTATAAATTTTTCCATAAACATTTGAACGAGAATCCTAAGTATGTCGGACTTCGACAGGACCCTCAATGTGTCCTGTTTGTATTCCTATTTAGCGAAAAGCGTACTACTTGCGAAGATTTTTGTGCGCTGTTTCACTGTTGCTTGCCTACGCGTCACGTAAGATGATGTTGTAATGTGAACGTACATCTGTTACACCAGCACTTCAGGCGTTTTGTTTCTCGGCTCTTCTACTGCTTAGTTCAAGACTGACTCTAGCAGGGAAGTTTGACTGAAATGATGTAGGACTCTTAGAAAGGAAGAATCAAACTCTGGTTGAAAGTGCCGATAGGCTAGCCGTTGCACACTGTTAGTAGCATTACCTGTCACCGATCACATTTGTTTGTCCTCGCATAGCACATGTGATGTGTGCGCTAAAAGAAGCCGAGTTTTTTTGCAACGTACAAGCGTCTTACCATCGACTGAGTCTGAAAAAGGTTTTCAATTGCTGCGAAGAAATGAATACAAAAAAGTGGCAATCTTCTCGCATAGGCCTGTCTTCTGTACTCCACGTTTGCCACACGCTCTAAAGGGCTGTGATCTGCAGAGCGCTTTGAAGGGAGTTGAAAGTTGACGTTTGATAAGTGTCTCACACAGCATAAAAATACAATAAAAGCTTCTCAAACGTTGTATACATATCAAGTACAACGAAGCAGAACATTTACGCAATTGCCGTCAGACCTATATTCAACTCTTGCTACGCTTATCAACGTTCCTGCTATGCGAAGATGTATACAATTGGACCCACGCATAAGGGCATGCCTGTTATACTTAATTGATGGTACCATTGCAAAGCACTTGGAGGACCAGCGGGGCGAGACCAATCTGTTAAGCGATGACCCTCACGGCTACACAGGCTGGTGGAGAAAACTAACGCTGCAGTGATAACCAGTGGTTGGCCAGATTAGACTGCCTGCCACATGCTAGAATTTGTGTAAATAAAGTTGTTTTATATTGTGCAAATAAAGTTGTTTTACCAAGAAACTTGGCAGTGCTACATTGATGCCGGCACGTGAAAGAACGCCAGGTGGTCGAAATTTCCGGAGCACTCCACTACGGCGTCTCTCATAATCATATGGTGGTTTTGGGACGTTAAAAACCACATATCAATCAATTACATTGGTACTGAATTAAGGTTCACTTGAAAATAAATCATGTTTTGGTGGTCTGCGTGGCGTTCGCGCTATTCCAGTCACTCGCCTGAAAATGGACCTCCTGACGTAGCAGCTGCATTAACCAGCGCCACCTGCCGTTACTGCGCGGCCGCCGACTAGCAGCAGTAGAGCGAAAGTAGCGGGAGCCACAGCAGCAACAACGGTCACACAACATTTTTCGGCTTGCTTCATTCAGCTGGGACCCGCTAGATGGCATCACCTATCCAGTCTAGTCAGGCGACAACGAAACTTTTAACCACTCCCGCCATTTCTATTAATAACAGCCAGCATTTTTTTCTATGAATCAAACACAAACGGGCAAGCAGCCGTTCATTACGTGTTGTTGGGTACACAAAATCTTTTTTTTTAGGGCAGCTAGTTTGATTACCAGTGCGCACAGGGCCTGCGGAGGGTGCATAGCAAATTCCAAAACATTTCACGCACATAACTATTCATGCTTTTGCGAAATCCGCGATAAGAGCGCGTGAAAAGGAGTTCAATTCGAGATAGTTGGCAAAATTAGAAAATAATACATGCTCGAGAAGTTTACATGGAATGCTCGTGAGTGAAATGGGTCGGTAATTAAGCGGAGAATGCTTGTTACCTGATTTATGAAGTGAAATCACCCTCCCTATCTTCCATTCTGCCGGGATGGAACCCGTGTCAAGCGACTGTTGAAAGATTTTGGTTAGTATGATAGAACTGTAAACACTCGTGCTCTTCAGAATCTTCGGGCTAATTGTGTCGCAACCAGGGGGAGAAGAAAGTCTTAATTTGTTCATGAGGCATTCTACGCCACTCGGATCACTTATTATCGGATGCATTGGGGACGGATTACGACACTGCGTGATTGATGGCAAAAGAACTGATGGAAAATTGATGGAAAATGGAAACAATAACTTTGTTAAGGACAGATGCACGCTTTTTAGGGGCTATAATGTTTCCTGCGTCATCTATGAGGTTTATAGTGTTATCGTCTCTTTAATTTATGACGCGCCACAATTTTGTAATGTCTATTTGAAGCGCAGATGGGAAGGTGTTTTTTAAAAAGTTTTCTTTTGCGCTGCGAAATACAGCAATATAGTAGTCTGAAACTAGTTTATGCGCGTTCCAATGATTACCACAAGGACAACGTTTCGTTGATATGTACATAGAGACGTTTTTTTTATTGCACAGATGTTTTATGTAGTTATTATACCATGGAGCCGATTTGTTTTAAGTTATGGAGAGAATCGGCACAAGTTTGTCAAGTAAGGCTTTAGCCTTGTCATAAAACAAACCCCAGTTGCCTTGAACGTCACGACTGTCAAAATTTAACAGATACAAGTCGACAAAATCGGACAGTTCACTGTTTATTGCATCGAAATTGGTGCGTTTGAAGTCACGGTTGCTTTTACGCTTATTTTTGTGTTTAGGCCGCGACAGTTTAAGTTCGAAAGTTACAATGGAATAATCACTCAAGCCCTGTAACACAGCTGAATCATAAACAAGAGCTGGATGAGTGGTGAGTAATAAATCAAGGGTATTGGCGGCAAAAAAAGTTGTTCTGGTGGGTTTTTTGACGAGTTGAGAAAAAGAGAAAAAGCCACAGTAATCTAGGAACTCTTGTGCAAACATAGATGAAGGGTTCATGCTGGGTGGATTGCACTCCCACATTACATTAGTGAAATTAAAATCACCGAGCAGAAACAAAGGTAGCGAGGGTTAACGTGAAGCAATTCTGTTGGTTACATCATGCAGTGTGGTCACAAAGCTGTATGAAACTGTGGATGGCTGATAGCAAACTCCGATAACTATATGCTGCTGTTTTTTTTAACAATGGCCCAGACAATCTCGAGTTCACTAGAAACTTGAATGAGCTGAGATAAAAGCGCGTTAGAAGTTCTCAGTAAAACACCACCACCCTTCCGCAATAAAACGATCACAACGAAAAAGAGGGAACTTTCCGAAGCACAGGTCACTATCATCTATTTCTTTCACTTTCACTAATTTTGAAGCTGCTCACGGCTGTAGTACACTTCTGACTTTTCAACTCGTAAAGTGATCTTCAGAGGCTTTCCTCTACTTAATATTCTTCTTTCGTTTTCTTTATATCTATATTATCTGTTAACCAAAGCTACTGGTTCGTCGAGTATTGCATTATCAAATAGAAATTATTCTTGAAAAATGCTCCAGTCTTGCTTGTTTTGTCCCTGCTGTCTTCTTCCACACAAGTCGTATCTTACCAAGTATATGAAATGACGAATGGCGGCTCACTTTACGGTTCTGGAGATGACCTAGAGCGGTAAATAAAAATTGATCTGAATCTGTGTTACCCTGTAAATGTCGTCGAAAGACGATAGTCTTGCGTATGTAGCGAGTGAACAAAACGTTTATGCGATGTTCTGCGCAAGAAAATCAAGAAAATTGGTGAATGGTATTCCGAAAGCGCTGCCATAGAGGGCCTCGAGCGTGTAACGGAGAAAAACAAGCGCATCTAGGCAAGTTAGACACGAGCGCCATCTGGCAGTTATCTTCGAATACGAAGGTGTGCGCGACCACGGAGGCAGGTGCGCGCCAGTCACGGAGGTGATAAGGTGTAGAATGGAAAGTGATGGGCAGGTGCCACCACCGTGCCGTTGTGCAAAGCGTTGGAAACGGATTCTTGAGCATTGCGTTGCACTGTCAGAGCAGCGCGTTAAACGCTACAGCTCTTAGAGTGTTTTGAGTGTGTCCTCTTCTAGTATAACGGCAGACATACAAACCACAGACATGTTATGGCGCCTCAGATATGCGCAATATTTGCTTTTTAATTGACATTCGCACAACTATGAACGCTAAACCTTGAGCAATAATGGTGGGCGCTGCGGATGGGGTAGGCCGTTTGGTGCGGTTCGAGGTATCGTTAGGGCAGACAAACAGACAAATGTACAGACAGACAGACAGACACACAGACAGACATGCAGACAGATCAAAATTTTTTCGTTGAAGGTCCCCAAGAAAGACCATCGTCTTTAATATCTATTTGACAGGCTCTACCGAAGTCATAGGTGTTTTTGCTGCTGCTTTACGTTGTGCAAGTCGCCCTTGAAGCGTTCTACGGCACCTCCAGAGCGCAGGAGGCAAAAGGAACGAGCGTCGTAAAATGAAAGTAGCTGACGGGGAAGCGCCACCACTGCGGATTACAACGTAGCACATAGTCGCTACCGACTGGTGCCCCTGCTTCTCCGTTTTTGGCGAAACTGGCCTCACCCTCCGAAAAGAGGTATCATGTCTCTCCATCACCTCTCCTCTTTCATATTCTGTACCCTGCCTCCTCCGAGCCCTACTTCGTCAAACTACGATGAGATTGCAGAGAGAGAGAGAAAGATAGCAGAAGAGGTATTCGGGTGAAATTAGAAAGAAGGAAGAACGAAGGATGTCTTTTGAGCCTCCTAGCATGCTGTCTTCTTCGCCATCAATAACGATCACTACGATAACTCCCCAGACTAGGGACAAGAGTACCGCCATGCGATCCCGACAGCTCCTACCTAGATCATCCCTAAAAGTCTCTCCGCCCGACACACTTGCCTCCTCCAGGTCTTTTTCTCTGGTCTCCGCATCCCTCACAATCTCCTGCGCGAGTGTCGGTCCCGGCTTGCTCATCAGCAGCGTGAGCAAATTGGCAAACAAAAACTTCACAAGGAATTTCTCTTCTTCGGGCAACAATGCAAAATGGCAGTCAATCGCCTGCGCGAGAGTGTCGGTCCCGGCTTGCTCGTCAGTAGCGTGAGTAAATCGGTAAATAAGAACTTCACAGCAAATTTCTCTTCTTCAGGCAAAAATGCGAAATTGTAGTCGGCAGACAGTGACTCAATAAATAATTGTATCGGGCAAGTTGGTATGAATCCATCTTGGTAGGAAGAGCAGCAACTATTACACGGAACACACACCACAAGCACTTTTGTTGTGTGTTCCATGTAATAGTAGCGCTTGTGTTGTGTGTTCTGTGTAATCGTTGCTGAGCTTCCTACCAAGATGACAGACAGTAGACAGCAGCGAGGCAGCAGTAGTGTGCCAACAGAAGGAAAGGCACGGAGGCGGAATAAAAAGAAGCATGGTGTTATTATTGGCTCTGTTTCTTCAGCGGTAGTACGCATGTACTAAAACCATGATTGCACAATTGAAGCGAAGTTATATTATACCACGTGACCAGAAGTGGTAAGGAGAGCATTCACAAAACCTACATCATTTTTTAGAACTGTGAATGTTGCTGGCCTGTATTTTTCTTCTTCCAAGTTTGTTTGTTCGTTTGTACACGTACACCTCTGTCACGCTCATCTCTAGAAGATTGCATTACCATTTCTGTCTTTTTGCGGGACCATACGTGCTACCCACGCATGCCATTCAGATTAACCTATCTGCCTTTCCCTCATTTTATTCTCTCTCTCTCAAGCACATACCATTTTGTAATACGAACGGAAAAGTGAATATAAACGCTGCAAGGTACTAATTATGTAATGAATTCGATAATTTTTGCCATTTGTAATGTTTAATTAGTTGTTTACGCTTGTTGTGATTGAAAAGCGAACGCAACTTTCTTTATACTCTCAGCCGATTGTTGCAGACCGTTTCCCTCTGCCTTCTTCCAGCCAAGTGATAGTTTTTTCGCCTGCAGTGGTTTTGCCTGCCGCGACCTGTCATGCGATGTCTTTCTCATATGACGTCACAAACATCACCCCATGAAGTTGGTGGGGAGCTGACTATCACTTAATCTCAGCTGGTAGGGCATCGCATGAGTTATTGGAAGGTCGCAGGCTTCCTTTAGTCACTGCTGAGATGATCATAGGCTGAAGGTATGCTCTGCATGGCATTGTTAATGCTTTCGTGTTTCTTCGTTCCTTCTTGATACCGTTGATTCACTTGGCTCTCACCCGGAAGACGTCATCGTCATCACAATTAAATGCCACATCTAAGGTAACATTCGCATTCAACGCACCTCAAGACGCCTGGTATTGCAACTGATGTATCAACTAACGTTTCCGGCTTAATAAATGTTGAGTAACTTCCTGATAATGAAACTGCGCAATGCCTTCCAAAAATTTTCTTCCTTGCCTTCTTGCAAACAGTGAAGACACGTAGTCTGAATTTTAGGGGCGAAGTCCCTTACGCCGTGGGTCGTATGTCCCGTGTCGTTGTAGTCAGCGCAGTAGCCAGTTGCACTGCATTACATGTCAATAAAAATGGTGTCACAGAATATCCACGGAGTTAATGATGGTGATTGGGTGAATCGTTCGTGAGTCCGTCTGTGATTTCATGTGCTCATTTTTTCATCCATCCGTCCGTGCGTTTGTCGTGCGTCCGTGTGTCTGTTCATGCGTCCGTTGATGCGTCCATGCGTTCATCCGTCCATGCATATGTCCGTCTATCCTTGCGAACATCCGTGCATCCATACCTTCTTCCATGCGTCCGTTAATGCATCCGTCCGTGCGTACGTTCATCCGTGCGTCTTTCCGTCCATCCGGTACGCCCCGCTCGTCATCAATCACCTCGTGGATATGCTGTGATTTTTAAAGACGATAGTTTTCTTGGGGACCTTCAACGCAAAAACTTTGGTCTGTCTGTCTGTCTACCTGTCTGTCTGTCTGTACATTTTTCTGTTTGTCTACTCTTAACGGCATCGGGTACTTGGCACGGCCGACCTCATTCGCAGCGCCCACCAATGTCGCTCAAGATTCAGTGTTCACACTTGTGTAATCGCCAATTACAAAGCAATTATTGCGCATGTCTGGGGCACCATGACACGTACATATTCTGCATGTGCGTCTTCTACTAGAAAAGGCATACAGAAGTAACTTTGAGGACCTTAGCGCTTATCACGCTGCGCTGACCATGCAATGCGTGCACGAAAAGGAGAGTGTTTTAAACGCTTTGCTAAGACGAGATGGTGGGTGCACCTGCCTGTCGCTTCGCGTTCTACACCTTATCACCTCTGAGACAGGCGCGCACACCCGTCTCAGAGCCGTGCGCTTCATTTTCCAAAAAAACTTCCACATGGCACTCATGTCTCACGTGTAACGTGACTTGAGGCGTTCGTTCGCCTCCACTGCATGCTCGAGGCACTCTAACGGAGCGCCTCCAGAATACCAATCACCGATTTTCTTGCGCAGAACATCAAATATTTTCTTCACTCTCTTCACACGTAAACTCGCCTTTCGACGAGATTTGCAGACTAACATGCGGATACGGGGCCATTTTTTTTTCTCTAGGAGGGACATGTTAGAGGCCTTTAAAAGCACGAGTTTTTATTAGTTGACCTCGCTAAAACACCTTTTTCCGGTCGATTTTTTCTTTCTGCATTTTTTTATGTTTTGAAGGAAAATGGTCCCCACCCTGAGACGATCTTTCTTCCCCAACTAGCCGAGCGTCTCACATTTCTGTGGGTAAAAACAACGGTATACCAACACAAGCCCCCAGTTAAAGATATGGTAGCAAACTATGCTTTTTAATTAGTTGTTACCATGGTAATTATGTCAATTGCACTAAGATTTGGTTTAAAATAGCCTATGCTTGACTAAAACTTTAAAACTACTTCAAACCAGTTTACACAATTATATTTGTTTTACGGCCAAGTTACACTGTCCTCTGTTACACTTCTTGCTATATTTATACATAAAGTTTTTTTTCACTACGTATTCGCGAGATCCACCCTCGCATGAGAGAAGAACTCACCAAATAAGGTGGTGTGCCCAACTCTGTTTGCCCCAGTGTTCAGCACACGACCCTTGCACTGGTATCGACTTTCACGGTGGTCAGCCCTTACTCGGTGCTGTTAAAAATGTAGGTATTTCGAACATTCCGGGAATATCAACGCTTGGAGTGACATGCATTTTATTGAATCTAAAATTACATTACTATGAGTGTAGTGAGGGCTTCCCATGTTTGTCTTTGCTTCTTTGCTGGCCTCGGAAAAGTGCACAAAACAAGCGCTTTCTTATGCTTTCATCATTAGCATAATTTTCGTAGCCTTCTATTTAGAGCCGCAGGTTCTGTCTGGCGAGTTCTCGTCCGTTTGCGAGCTCAGCTTTCCGGTCTCTCAGCAGCACTCTGTACGCACTTATGTTACCGCGAGGGCACTTTTTCATTCCTTGTGCTTTCGTCGAAGCGTTGAGGCTCGTGTTTAAGTATAGCTTAGCTAGTGGGCGTCATGCCGCAACAACCTTTTTCGAGTTTGCACTCGGCAATAATGACTTTAACTGTCGTCTTATCAGTGTCTCAGCAGGCAAGCACAAAATATATAAACAGCAGTACTGGCCGAGACAAGGATTCTTCTTTTTTTTGTTATTTCTGCGTTCTCGTCATGGCATTTTCCTTGCGCATCCACTTATTCTTGAACGAGTAAGAACGAAATATAATTTGGAGAGAAACGTATGTCGATTCTTGCAGCTCCACGAAGTCAATGCTGATCACGGAGCCACTCCATGCTCTGCGTGGCACCAACGGTAAATGGTGTCATAAGTAGCTCACCTTTAGCAGGCTGAAGGGAGAAGGGATTACGTTAAGTGGCCGCGTCTTCTTCTTCTTCTTCTTATTATTATTATTAATATTATTATTATTATTATTATCTGTTGGGTATTGTCATCCTAAAACCACAATATAAGAGACGCCATAGCTAGCGAAGGCTCCGGAAATTTTGACCACCAAGGGTTCTTTAACGTGCACCTATATCTAAAGCAGAGTTGTCTGAAGTTGCTGGCAGCGGAGGGAGGTTTCTCTGATTTTCATCTTCAATCACACGCTTCACAAGATATTTTTCAGAGTTATTTCCTTTTTTTGACATTCATTTATGCACACACACGTATACTTGCAAGCGACATGACGGTGGCATGCATGCTACTACAGTGATGTACATAGTCTATTGCAGCTGTGCAGACTTCACTTTCCACACGCCGCTACGGTCCCATATTGGCCAAACCGAACCGTAATACTGCGGAAAGTGCGAGAGCTGGTGAACAGCCAGCCATGAGTCTATCACGCACTGAGAATTCCCGCGGTACAAAGAATACTGCTCATGATTATAGATAAAACATTTTCATCTACATGACTAAAATGAAATATGGCCACTGGCTCAAAGGTTAATTTTACGACAATCGGACTGTGCGGCTCATTCACCCGCACGGACAAATTAGGTCTACAGAATGTGACTTACTGTGAGCTTTAACCTAACTTGCTATATAGTAGTGGAGCAGCTGCTCCCCACTCCCCACAGCCTTCTCACATCCTGTCCTAGGAGTTTTCACCCTAACATGTTATTGCTTTACATGTTATTACATGTTATTTGCTTTCTGTACTACAAGGGACGGCTTACTGCTCTCCAATAGCTGTGTATCAAGTACTCAAAATCATTAAACGTTGTTTCTAAACACACATTTAAGCCTAATTCATTTCAAGACAACTTAAGGGATAATTGTTTTTGATCCGACAGTATAGTGGCCCGTTTTGCATGCACATTTTTGAGCGCCTCATGTTGTTGTGATGGAAATATTTTTCGACTGAATGGCGGAAAAATGGGGAAGGGATGAATCTCGAACATAGCCGGTGTATCTGCGCCCGCGTTGCATGTCCCGTTTACATAGTTCTGCTCAACGACCTCCCTGACCACTTAACATTCCTTATTTCAGGCATCCGTCAAGGGTCCGCGAGCAGCCTGTCGTAACCATGGCATCCGCGACGATGGCGCCTGCGGGGAATAGCTAGTCGTGCTGCCGTCTCTTTGCTATGTGTTAATTTTGCTCTCTCTCTCTCTCTCTCTTAAGTCGGCTCTTTCTTCTTGCAATCTGACTTTGTTTCTTGCTCATTGTGCAGACGCTGGTATGACTCTTGTATGACGCGACGAGAAGGCGCCCGCGGCTCACAGGTCAAGACCGGCCAGCTTGGACCGAGGTGGTAGAGATATGTGATAACTTGATAAAATGCACGAGGGGCTCGCAACGCCTCTGGTGGTGGTCGCCACATAGCAGCCATCGTGCAGATAATGCGTCATGCACTTTGTGCTACGAAGATCTTGGCAAATTTGAAGAAAGTGGTAAAAACGTCGTTTCCAACTCCAGACCACAGTATTGTCCACAAACAAAGCTGGTTGATACCGGCCAATCTCTTGTAGTGTATTGGAACCTTATATCAAGGAACAAGGAAACAAGCTTCTCCCACCATCCAGCTGCTTCTGGCGTCGACGCTCACGCAGCAATGTCCAGGAGAATCTTAGGTGGACATTTGGTGAAGTACAATGGAAATGTACTTTTCACTACCATCACAGGTACCGTGGACTTCGAATGATGCCGAGGAATAGGCACCGGAAAAACGCCGGCCTAAATGCTACATGTAGTTCAGTCTTTATGAATTCTCCGCGCGCCGTACGAAGACCTGTGGAACAGCTCCAACAAAATGCTAGTCGCACTGAAGCAAGGCGCCGGGCTCGCATACGTGCCCTAACAGAGGAAGAACCTGCTGCTGTGCGTACAAAAAACGCTGCAGCTTAACGTACATTCGACCAAGTTCACTACATTTGGTATGTTTTTAAATATCTTAGTGTTACTTTGTATAAGTCCAGTAGTTTGCTAACGCACTCATTGCTTCGGCCTAGTGCCAAAACTGTGACTTTTTTATTGACAGCGCAACAAGGAATCATTTAACGCACGTAGGAAAGTAGGATGAAGCTTCTCGTTTGAAAGGTTTGAGCGACAGTTACGTGTTTACCTTAGATGCTGTCAGCCCTGTACATACTAACATCGTCATGCACGCAGGAAGGAGTGATCGAGAGAGCATGCCTAGCCGGTGCGCTGCCGGAAAAGTGTGGAGGAAATGACGTCATGGTAGCCATAACTACTGGGCTCAATGGCCACGTTGCTATGGTTACGTGCTTTGCAGTGCGGCTGGTCTAGTAGTTAGGGGTGGCAGTATGACGGCGGCCAGTGCACCTCCGCAAGTCCAGTACTGATCCGTAGCCTAGAATCCTGGTGCCTTGTGCCACGTCCTTAGCTACGCAGTGTTCTATCGGTGTTTATGGTACTCCTAGAAACGTTTGCAAAATCTCTTGTTAGCTACGGGACCTCAAAAGTGCGGAGAATGAGCCTGTGTATGCTTGTGCCGTGCGGTGGATGAAGTTATTGAAGAGCTCCGCAAAATTGCGTTCGGACACAATCACAAAACGGAACAAAGACGAACGCCTTGCCGATCAGAGACGGTTGTGGAGTGTTCCTGCATATGATGACAAATGAAACAGTCGTGCTGGGGATGTCATTTGCATATAGGTAGTCTTGTGTTCGATATGGTTACAGTAACAACTTGCATGTGCGTATTTGAGCACCTTTCTTACTTCGCTTGCTATGCGCCACCTTCGGCATCAGGGCAGCAGCGTTCGTGTGCCACTGGCACCAAGCACATGGTCACCGCTGTGACAGAGTTCTGACGCCAGTGAGGTTTTTCGAGGAACACGGGCACCTGTGACTGGGCGCCTCGCCGGCAGCATGAGCGACCGAATGCAACCCTAGAACGCGGCGTAGGGCCGATCGTGTTGTCGCATACAGCCGTGAATATAAATGTCGTCAAAACAGTGGAACCACACTCGCCACTGTTAGTACATCAAGCATGCGTTCTCTTGTGATTTGCTCCTTGTCGGCGAGCTGTTACTCGCTGTTTAAGACTCGGACAAAATGATTTCACCAACGTTATTGCGCTGGCCCAGCGTGTTGAGCGCCGTTCTGTTGCTTTCGTATCATCTTGGCACGTGCTCCACGTAGCCCACGTGCTTTTCGAGCCCGAGAAAGAGTCATGCCACCTTCCCTACATTGGGATGTAAGCAAGAGAGAAGAGTTTGCCCAGTCAATATGGCCGACTTGCGGCTTCACCACGGCTTCACAAGTGATGTCAGGGCCTCTCCTCATTTGCGTCTTTCATGCGTGATCGTGACGTATGTATGTATGTATGTATGTATGTATGTATGTATGTATTATGTATGTATGTATGTATGTATGTATGTATGTATGTATGTATGTATGTATGTATGTATGTATGTAAGTATGTATGTATGTATGTATGTATGTATGTATGTATGTATTGTGGGCATTTAGTATACCAATCCTCTTCATCCGTACATTATCATCATTCTCATGTATTGCTCATGCATCCTCATCGTTGTCACGTATCATCATCATCTTGGTTCGTGCATCTCCGCTGTCGGCTGCCGGTTCCTCGGGCCTAATAAAGGTCTTCCAAACCAAGACTTCATACGTGGTGGAGCGTGCTGTTAGATCCCTCGTCATCCTCTCGACCACTCTACCCCCTGGAGCTACGTTCAGGTCGCCGCTTGGGCCAGGTGTCCGGAAATATGTCGCGCCAAGAAGAGGTTGGTGCTGCAACCGTTCCCACTCCGCCACCGCGTGCCGCGCCTTTTCACGTCATTAACAGCCTCCAGCATGAGCCCCATCCCTTCGCCGGTATGCGCGGGGAAGATGTGGAGGAATGGCTGGACGATTTTGAACGTGTCGGCTCTGCTAACCGGTGGGATAACACCTACAAACTCGCTTACGTGTCATTCTACCTCACGGGTGTCGCGAACCACTCCATCGACATCCCCGACTGGTCAGCCTTAAAGATCAGCTTCGCCATGTCTTTGGCACACTGACTGTTCGTTTGGCTCTCGCAAAGAAAGCTCTCGCGGCTCGGAAACAGCACATCGGGGAGTCGTATACATCCTACATCGAGGATGTCCTTTCACTTTGCCGCCGGGTTGAAACCCCAATGACAGAGTCAGACAAGGTACGCCAGCTTCTTAAGGGGATTGCACCTGTCGCATTCAATGCCCTTGCAATCCAGAATCCAGCTACTGTTGCTGACGTTGCGATAACCTGTCAGCGCCTCGAAGAACTCGAGTCTATGCGCCTACAACCAGACAGTGACGCGGCCCGTATTACGGCAGATCAAAACCTACGAGACACAATCAGTGTGATTATACGCGAAGACTTAGAATCAATGGGATTCACACTACCTTCAGTGTGTCCCATTCAGTCTTCTTCAACGTCATTGCGAGATGTCATCAGGGAGGAGCTCACGTCCATGACCCACATGGCGCACCTGCAGCCCACTGTCGCTCGTACTCTCCCATCGTTCTCGCATGCCGTCGCCGCACCATCAGGCACCGTCAGCTCGACGTCGCCGCCACCAACATACGCATCGGTTACTGCCGCACCTCCCAGAAGCTTTCCCACGAGCTTTCCATCACCACCGCCTGAGCCATCATCTGTCCCTCTCACGGCTCTCTCTCCCGGTGCATTTAACACAAGCTACTACCCTCCTTATTGATCGACTCGCCCTACGTGCTATTATTGCAGCTATCGTGGTCACATTTCACGCTTTTGCCGCAAGCGCCAGCAAGATGGGTGCCGAGGGTACGACATACGCGAACAAGACTATACCGCAGGAGCCGTGTACCAGTGCCGTCGTTATTCGTCACCGCCGCGTCGGTCTCCATCTCCGCCAGCATCCGGTGAACTGCGTAGTAGTCATCGATCAACCAGACGCCGTTCACCATCGCCCTACCGTTGCTCCTCTTCTCCTCTTCAGCCTGCTTCCCTCGCTTCTGTTCGGCGTCCGGAAAACTAAGCGAAGCAGTTTTTGGAGGACAAACTGCATTCCAACACAGTACTCCAATACCTCCAGCGCGCCCTTACAATATGATTGCAGTCTCAGTTGAGGGAGTGGACGTTGATGCTTTGGTGGACACTGGGGCTGGGTTTTTTATTATTCGTGCTGATTTGTGTACCCGTCTTCGAAAAGTCACGACGCCTTATGATGGACCAACACTGGTTAAAGCCCAGGGATCAATGATTCGCCCTTCCGCTCTCTGTACTGCCCGTGTGCTAATCGACGATATTCTTCATCATATACGATTCGCTGTGCTATCCCCGTGCTCCCACGAACTTATTTTGAGGTGGGACTTTCTTTCATCTGCTTCCGCGGCGATTTGTTGTGCACAACGTGTCGTCCATCTTACTGACACCGACCACTTGCTTAGTGACGAAACCTACAGGCCACTTCGACTCGTCGCTGCTGTAGACATCGAGTTACCCCCAAATGAACATCAATTAGTCACTGTTTTGTTCAACGACGTTGACTCTGGTGACATTTTGGTTACTCCATCGCCCCGTTGCCTTAATAAAGGCATAGCTCTCGCATCAGGTGTGGCTCGCTTTAACAATGGATCAGCTGTCCTCGCTGCTACGAACACCACACCAGATAAAATTTTACTGCCGCGGGGCACTACTGTCGCCTGGGTTGCCGATCTGGAGCCTGTGTGCGTCGTGCCTCTTACCCCTGCCTCCCCTAAAGGCCATCCTGGAGATCATGCTGCTTCCTCGGTCTTTACAGCAGCCATCCACAAGGACTTGACAGACTCACAGAAGCAGCAGCTGCTTCATTTGCTGCAAAAGCATTCAAACTCTTTTGACGTTCATTCATCCAGCCTGGGTCAGACAACTGCTACAGCACATCGTATTCAGACCGACGGAAAATCCATTATGCATCGTCGTCCGTACGCGTCTCCCTAGCCGAACGAAAAATCATTGAGGAAAACGTAGACGATATGCTGCAACGGGAGATAATCCGACTTTCAACCAGTCCTTGGTCGTCTCCAGTGGTTCTGGTGCGTAAAAAAGACGGTTCCGTATGATTTTGCGTCGATTACCAAGCACTCAGTAAGATCACTAGGAAAGACGTATACCCCATGTCACGTATCGACGACGCCCTCGATTCCTTACAAGGTGCTGAATTGTTTTCAAGCCTCGACTTGCGTTCCGGCTATTGGCGAATCCCCATGCACGAAGATGACAAAGAAAAAACGGCGTTTGCAACCCCGGACGGCCTATACGAATTCAATGTTATGCCGTTTGGTCTATGCAATGCGCCCACAACTTTTGAGCGCTTGATTGACACCGTGCTGCGTGGCCTGAAATGGAAGACTTGCCTATGTTACCTCGATGACATTGTTGTCTTTTCATCGACGTTTACTCAACATCTGCAACGCTTGGACGAGATCCTGACTTGCCTTGCGGGCGCTGGTCTTCAAATTAACACCAAGAAGTGCCATTTCGCCAGCAGATCTATCAAGGTCCTCGGTCATGTTGTGAGCAAGAACGGAATTCGTCCAGACCCTGAGAAAACTGCTGCGGTGCTTCGCTTCCCTCGCCCTGAGAAGCCGAAAGATTTGTGAAGTTTCCTTGGTCTCGCCTCTTACTTTCGGCGACTCATACAAAACTTTGCCTCCATAGCCGCACCACTCCATAAGCTACTTGCTTCTGGTACGCCCTTTCAGTGGTCTCAGGAATGTGAATCAGCTTTCGACAGGTTGAAGAGTGCCCTCACGACCGATCCTGTACTTTCTCATTTTCACGATGGTGCACCGACCTTCCTCCACACAGACGCTAGCGGCCACGGTTTAGGAGCCGTCCTCCTCCAGCGCGACAACTCTTCGCGAGAGCGAGTCATTGCGTACGCCAGCCACGTCCTCTCCGCAGCCGAGAGGAACTACACGATCACCGAGAAGGAGTGCCTCGCCATCGTTTGGTCAGTGCAGAAATTTCGTCCCTATCTTCACGGCCGCCATTTCACCATTGTGACCGGCCACCACGCTTTATGTTGGCTTTCGGCACTCAAGAACTTGTCGGGACGCCTCGGCCGCTGGATTCTACGCCTACAAGGGTAAGATTTTGCCATCGTATACAAGTGTGGCAGGAAGCATAGTGACGCCGACGCTCTTTCTCGCTGCCCACTACCAGCGACTCCGCTCGGGGTTTCCGCAATCAATTTGCACAACACGCCCTCGGAGTCCACGTCTACGGCGGTTTCCTCTCTCGCCTCTATGGACCAGCTGCCTTCGGACGACCCGCACGATTTTTCTTCTCGACAGCTGGCTGACCCATACTGTCGACGTATTATAGGCTACCTCACTGGCAGTTCCCGTCCACCTAATGCGAGGTTCCGTCGCCAACTCTCGCAGTTTAAGCTGGACAACTCGGTGCTGTACCGCAAAATTTGCCATCCTGACGGTCAGCGCTGGGTTCCCCTTCTACCCCGATCGCTTCGGTCCGAAGTCCTCAGAGCACTTCATGACCATCCGACGGCTGGTCACCTTGGTTACCACAAAACCTACGATCGCCTTCGAAGTCGGTTTTGTTGGCCAGGTATTACCACTAGTGTAGCTCGGTACGTTGGGTCCTGCACTAGCTGCCAATGTAGAAAACTACCCACATCTGCTCCAGCCGGTACACTACAGCCTCTTCCATGCCCAGCTTCACCATTCAAAGTTGTAGGCATCGATCTTTGTGGCCCCCTCCCAGTCAGTGCTGCTGGAAACCGATGGATAGTAGCAGCCGTTGACCACTTGACGCGCTACGCCGAGACGGCATCTGTCACTACCGGTTCAGCTTCTGAAATTGCCGACTTCATCCTCCGAGCCATTATACTGCGTCATGGTGCTCCACGTGTATTGCTCAGCGACCGTGGAAGGGCCTTCCTTTCACAACTATTGAACGAACTTCTTCGCGCTTCTGGCACAACTCACAAGACTGCCTCTAGTTATCATCCCCAAACTAACTGCCTCACTGAGCGATTCCACCGCACCCTTGCTGACATGATCGCCGCCTACATTCAACCAGACCACAAGAACTGGGATGTAGTTCTACCATTCGTCACTTTCGCCTACAATACGGCTATTCAGCGGACAACCGGCTACTCACCATTTTACCTAGTTTATGGACGCTCCCCTACTTCTTTGCTGGACGTCTCTTTCTTTACCTGCCACGTGGATTCATCTCCATCCTCTTCAGAGGAATACGTTTTGCGGGTCGCAGAGAGCCGCCAACGTGCTCGTATAAACACTGAAGCCCGACAGCAAGACAGAAAGCTGGTTTATGATGAATCGCATCGTGCCGTATCCTTTCAACCTGGAGACAAAGTGCTCCTTTTGACGCTTATTCGCACACCTGGTTTGTGCGACAAGTTCCAGCCACGATTTATCGGGCCGTACACAGTTCTTAAAGAAACTTCACCAGTAAATTATCGCGTGACGCCACTTGTAGCCCCAGCAGATCGCCGTTACCGAACTACTGAAGTCGTCCATGTCTCCCGTATGAAGCCCTTCATGCGACGTTCTTTGTCCCCTTGAATTGCCGCGGCCAGGCTGGTCACTTTCACGTGGGGGGAGTCAGTGTGGGCATTTAGTATACCAATCCTTTTCATCTGTACATCATCATCATTCTCATGTATTTCTCATGCATCCTCATCGTTGTCACGTATCATCATCATCTTGGTTCGTGCATCTCCGCTGTCGGCTGCCGGTTCCTTGGGCCTAATAAAGGTCTTCCAAACAAACACTTCATAGTATGTATGTATGTATGTATGTATGTATGTATGTATGTATGTATGTATGTATGTATGTATGTATGTATGTATGTATGTATGTATGTATTGAAAAAAGGGTTTATTGGCGACTGTTGCGACGGTGGTCCAACGATGAAACACGATCGGGCAAGAGCGACGGTCAAGCAGATGCCGGCGATGATCAGCACGAGCCGAGCGAGAGAAGCCCAGCACCCAGTACCCAAGCGGTGGCGATGTTGCTTACCAACGATGCGTTTTCTTCTTCACAATTTGCCCCCGCCGAAAAAGAGCCATCCTGGCGACTTAAGAGTCTGGAGGCAGAGCGCTATGATGTGGCTTAAGGTTGGCGACGTGGACGATGTCACGTCCACGCCGGCGCATGTCGTCAGACAGGGAAAGTGGTTCGATGAGAAAATTCACCGGCGAGGTTTGCTCCAAAACACGGTATGGGCCCTCGTACTTTGGAACGAGTTTTGAGGAAATACCGGGGGTTTGGTAAGGAACAGCCAGCCATACAAGTGATCCCGGGGAATAGCTGGGGCTTTGTGAAGAGTCGGCGTTGTTTTCTTTCTGGCGCTGTTGTTCTTGTGACGTAAAGGTGCGTGCGACTTCACGGCACTCTTCCGCATTTCGGGCAGCTTCGGACACAGATGGGCATTCGGATGCGTCAGGACGGTATGGAAGGAGAGTGTCGATGGTGTGGGATGGTTCGCGTCCATAAAGAAGAAAGAAAGGTGAAAATCCAGTGGTAGACTATGCCGCGGTGTTATATGCGAACGTGATGAATGGAAGAATGCGATCCCAGTTAGTATGATCGGATGTCACATACATGGCGAGCATATCGCCAAGGGTGCGGTTAAATCTTTCCGTGAGCCCGTTAGTCTGCGGGTGGTATGCCGTGGTCTTTCGATGAACAGCGTGGCATTCAGAAAGCAGAGACGTGACGACTTCTGATAGGAAGGCTCGACCTCGGTCGCTTAGTAGTTCTCGAGGTGCACCATGTCGTAGTACGAAGCGATGAAGGATGATGGATGCTACGTCCCGCGCAGTGGCACTTGGAAGGGCGGCGGTCTCAGCGTAGCGTGGTAAATGGTCCACAGCCACTATGATCCACCGATTTTCATGTGATGTTGTCGGTAGAGGGCCATAGAGATCAATTCTAATCCGATCGAAAGGTTTGGTAGGGCACGGAAGCGGTTGAAGCGCACCGGACGAGTGGAAAGGCGGTGATTTGCGGCGTTGACAGTCAGGGCAGCCCATAACGAATTTTCGAACGAAATTATACATTCTGCGCCAGTAAAAGCGATGGCGAATGCGTTCGTAAGTTTTGAAAACTCCGGCAAGACCACATTGAGGATCGTCAGTGAAAGGAGGCACAGATTTGTGATCGCAAGCTGCGCGGGACAACCAAGAGCCACTTACGACCTTCGGGGGCGTAGTTGCGTCGGTGTAGCAGCCGATCACGAATGGCGAAATGAGCAGCTTGACGTCGGAGAGATCGTGGTACCGCAGTGGTTGACGATCCAGAGAGACAGTTTAAAAGGGAAGCGATCCACGGGTCCTTGTGTTGTTTACTGATAAAGGAGTCGAGGTCAAGAGATGCGATGGAGTTGGTACCAGTGGTTCCGCAGGCCGAGTCGGGAGGTAAAGGCGAACGCGACAGGGCGTCGGCGTCAGAATGCTTGCGTCCGCTGCAATAGATGACACGAATGTCATACTCCTGTATTTGCAGTGCCCACCGAGCTAGGCGGCCAGAAGGATCTTTCAATGTGGCGAGCCAACAAAGTGCATGGTGGTCCGTTACCAGGTCGAATGGGCGACCGTAAAAATAAGGGCGGAACTTTCGAAGCGCCCACACTAGCCCAAGCCCTCTTTTTTGGTGACGCTGTAATTGGCCTCAGCTTTAGTAAGTGTGCGACTCGCATAAGCGACGACGTATTCGGAGTAGCCCGGCTTGCGTTGGGCGAGGACGGCGCCTAGACCAACCCAACTAGCGTCTGTGTGAACTTCCGTTGCAGCTGTTGGGTCGAAATGCCGAAGAATCGGAGGAGATGTTAGCAGACTACGGAGCGTGGCAAACGCAACGTCGCAGTCAGAAGACCAGGATGAAAGGTCTGCATCACCGCGTAGGAGGTTGGTCAGTGGTGCCATGATCGACGCAAAATTTCGCACGAAGCGCCGGAAGTAAGAGCATAGTCCCACAAAACTGCGTAATTCTTTCAGTGTAGTAGGTTTCGGGAACTCAGCGACTGCTCGCAGTTTTGCAGGGTCGGGTCGAACACCATGCTTGGACACGATGTGCCCTAAGATGGACAGCTCTCGCGCGGCGAAGCGGCACTTTTTAAGGTTCAGTTGGAGCCCAGCGTTGGTTAAACACGTCAGAACCGTGGACACGGGATCGGTGCTTCTGTACAAGCACTGAATCGCTTCCCTTTTGCAATGCAGGTTCAGCTGGCATTCCTCGTGCCCTTCTTATCAAGTGCATCCTTAGGCGTGATACGCGCTCCTTCATTACCCTCGACGCTGGAACATCTAGGCGTCGGCGCGTCTGACGTGGTGATCTTTTCGCCTCGTGATTTCACGCCCATGCCTACCCTGCCTATTCTTGATGAACTCGTCTTCAAGCAACCCCCCGGATCGACAGCAGCATCAACTTCAACCAAGTGTTTAAGAAGCCAGTGCAGCCCAAACCAATTCAGTGGACACGGGATCGGTGCTTCTGTACAAGCACTGAATCGCTTCCCTTTTGCAATGCAGGTTCAGCTGGCATTCCTCGTGCCCTTCTTATCAAGTGTATCCTTAGGCGTGATACGCGCTCCTTCATTACCCTCGACGCTGGAACATCTAGGCGTCGGCGCGTCTGACGTGGTGATCTTTTCGCCTCGTGATTTCACGCCCATGCTTACTTTGCCTATTCTTGATGAACTCGTCTTCAAGCAACCCCCCGGATCGACAGCAGCATCAACTTCAACCAAGTGTTTAAGAAGCCAGCGCAGCCCAAACCAATTCAGTGGACACGGGATCGGTGCTTCTGTACAAGCACTGAATCGCTTCCCTTTTGCAATGCAGGTGTGTGCAAACGTTTCTTTATATGCAAAGAAAAATAACAACCTCTGCTTAATACTGGTCCCGTGTCCACGGGTGTTGTGTGAAGTGTTTTGTGAATGTTTTTTCATACCTTTTTTGCTGCTACGCGCTGGCGATGTTGAGAGCAACCCCGGGCCCCCTACCAAGCGTTCGGACACGCTCGGTGACATAGCATCCTTGCCCTCAGATCCCGCGGAACAGATGAGGGTCATTTTCCAAATGCTCAAAGATGTTCACACCCGCTCACTGGAAAGTTCGAAGGTACAGACCGAATTAGCAGCTGATGTTAAAGCAATTAAATCTGGACAGAAATCCATCGAAACCAAGATCACTGCTATTCAGAACCGGCTTGAAGTACTGGAGGAAAATTATAAAAAACTAGAAGAACTTACCCAGGAAGTTAGTAGCATCCATACTCAGACAGATCAGCTTTCCGCTCAGGTATGCTCATTGCAAACACGCGTGCAGGATCACGATGACAGACTGCGACGCAACAACCTCATTTTCTACGGCATCCCAGATTCTGAAGAAACCTGGGCAATGACAGAGGAAAAAGTTATTTCCACTCTCAATTGCCACCTTTCTTCTCCCCTTTCCTCTGATGCCATTGAACGCGCGCATCGCTTGGGTACCTTCAGCCAGGGCAAATGTCGCCCAATCATAGTTAAATGCCTATCCTATAAAACAAAAGATGCGTTACTTGCGACACATATACACCTAAAGAAACATAACATCACTGTAGCAGAGGATTTTTCACCCGCTACACGTGCAGCTCGGAAAAAACTACTTGATTTTGCCAAGAGTCAACCAGGCCCCGTCAAGCATAAACTCAGCTACAACAAGCTGCTTCTGAACCAAAAATGCTACATGTACGACCCAAATAGTGATGCAATCATCAACATTCCAAATCGTAGTACACGAACCATTGCCCCGCCTGCAACTTCCAAGCCCTAGGAAAGCGCGAGGGGCAGTGGTCATGTGACTGTAGCTTCCATATCGGTCCTGTTTACTAATATCAGAAGTGTTCTTAACAAGTATAACTCTCTATCATCAGCGATCGACACATGCTCCGCTAAAATTATCGCGTTAACTGAAACTTGGCTCTGCGGGCAAGTGTGCGACTCCGAGATATTTTTAAACGCTCATCGCTTCTCACTTTTTCGTCGCGACCGTGGCACACAGAGAGGCGGTGGCGTACTTCTGGCTATTTCCAGCGATATCCCATCATCATCTGTACAAGTTCATACTAATCTAGAAATGATATGGGCTGTGGTAACGCTTAGTCACCAGAATGTAGTCATCCGGGTATGCTACCGCCCACCCTCACCCTCGCCTACATTCAGTAGCGAACTTCAAGATGCCATAAACGTTGTTAGTACGCGTTTCCCTACATCGCCGTTGCTCTTGCTGGGTGATTTCAATTTTCCCAACATAACCTGGAATTCCCATTCCCCTTTAATATTTCCGCTCTCGTCCCAAGCTCGCGAATTTTTAGACGTTTTCTCGGTATTTTCCTTACAGCAAATGTGTACACAAGCAACCAGAATAGTAGCTCACGCTGCAAACACATTAGACTTAATTCTAACAAACAGTTCCGATATAATATCGCCCATAACGTACCTTCCGGGTCTTAGCGATCATTTGCTTCTACATTTTTCCATTAACTTAGCCCACCCGAAAACAAAGAAAAAGAAGAAAATCATTCGTGACTATAACAGAGGTGACTTTGAGGCAATCAACAATGACCTTTCTACCTTCACTGATCTTTTTCTTGACGGTTTTGACGATCGCAGTGTGCAAACTAATTGGAATATGTTTTCAGATAAAATAATTCAACTCACTGAACAGTACATCCCACACCGCAGTGTAACCAACAACTCAAATGCACCCTGGTACAACAGCCATATCCGGCGTTTGTCAAACAGGAAAAAGCGTTTCTTTCGCGCCGCAAAACTTTCGCCTTCTAATGAACGTTGGGCTTTATATGCAACAGCGTCTACGCTGTACATTCAAGCCCTTCGAGATGCAAAAAAACATTTTCATTCCCATGTACTACCTTCCATGTTAACCACAAATGTTAAGAAATTCTGGCGAACTTTTAATCCCTCAACCGATGACGCTATCACACTGACCGATTCCTCTGGCGACCCCATTTCATCTGATATTTGTGCCTCAGTTTTTAACCGTACATTTGCTGAGAACTTTTCTGCCCGTTCTGCTGTTAATAACCCCACAACAAATAGCCATACCTTTGAAAGTATGCCACCTATACTAATCAGTACACTTGGTGTTCTTGAGCTCATTGGTGGACTTAGCCTTCATTCAGCTCCCGGCTGTGATAATATTAGTAACAAGTTCTTGAAAAACACTTCGGCCTACGCTGCGTTAATCTTAACTAAACTTTTTCAACAGTCTCTTGATCAGTCCATTCTTCCAAATGAGTGGAAAATTGGGAAGGTCATTCCAATTCACAAGTCTGGAAGCAAGACATCTCCACTTAACTATCGCCCCATTTCCTTAACCAGCACATGTTGTAAAATGTTTGAGCATATTATTTTCACTAACCTTGTCGGTTTTCTAGAATCCAACTCTTTTTTCTGTTCAGCACAACACGGTTTTAGAAAACATTACTCATGTGAAACTCAGCTAATTACCTTTACTCATGCGCTACATCAAGTACTAGATCGATCATCGATCATTGACTGCATATTCTTAGATTTTTCTAAGGCATTCGACAAGGTTTGTCATAAATTGCTACTGCTTAAACTAAACACGCTTAATATTGGTATTAATTTACTGAAATGGATTGAGTGCTTCCTTTTAAACCGCTCACAATTTGTTTCTTTTAATGGCTTTAACTCAGAGTTTACAGATGTCTATTCGGGAGTTCCTCAAGGTTCAGTCCTTGGGCCTTTATTATTCCTAATTTATATTAATGATCTTCCTTCCGTTGTTACCTCTAATATTCTCCTATTCGCGGATGACTGTGTTGTTTTTAGAGAGATAACGAAATCTAATGATGTTGCCTCACTTCAGTCTGATCTTGGCGCAATCGCAAACTGGTGCAGTGAATGGCTAATGCAACTAAATATTAATAAATGTAAAGTCATGCGTGTTTCCAGAAAATCTTCCCGTCCACCACCATACCACATTGATAACATTCATTTAGAATCAGTTACTTCATATAAATACCTCGGTGTTTACATTACTGCAAACCTAAACTGGTCTGCTCATATCGAGCACTTAATTAACAAAGCTAACCGCATGTTAGGCTATCTTCGTCGAAATTTTTATCACGTTCCTTCCTCCTTGAAACTCCTGCTCTATAAAACACTAATCCGATCGAAATTAGAGTATGCTACATCGGTGTGGGATCCCACCCATATCAACTTAATTACTGCTCTAGAGATGGTTCAGAACAACTCTGTACGTTTCATTCGCGCTAATTACAGTCGCACCGCCAGCATAACTTCTATGAAATCAGACCTTTCCCTCCCATCATTATCACTGCGCAGAAAAGTGTCACGCACTGCCTTGTTTCATAAAATGTATCATCATCCTGATCTGCGCGATCGACTCATCCCTCAACCATCTTATGTATCCCATCGCACTGATCATCGTCACAAAGTTGGATTCGCTTCATGTAATACTGAGTACTTTTATCAATCATTTCTACCACGAACCTCTCGCGACTGGAATGGCCTTCCCGCTGACATTGTAAACATTAATAACTGTAAACATTTTCGCAATTCTGTAGCTAATATTGTATACTCAGGCTCTTTCTAACTTATAGTGCGTCTCTATTGTACTTGCATATTTTGTTCCTTTTATTTTGTTACCTTTTTGTGCTTTTACCACTCCCCCTCTGTAATGCCTCTGGCCCTGAGGGGTATAATAAAATGAAATGAAATGAAATGAAATGAAACCAGTTGGAGCCGAAGCAGATGTGTAGGAAAATCGGGAGAGAAAACGACAATGTCGTCGAGGTAGCATAGACACACAGACCACTTCAGTCCACGCAGTGTGTTGTCCATGAGTCGTTCAAACGTGGCAGGAGCATTACAAAGCCCAAATGGCATTACGTTGAATTAGTACAGGCCATCTGGTGTAATGAACGCAGTTTTCTGGCGATCAGCTTCTGCCATAGGAACCTGCCAGTATCCAGATCGTAAGTCTAAGGAGGAGAAGAGTTCGGCTCCTTGTAGGCTGTCAAGGGCGTCGTCGATCCGCGGTAATGGATAGACGTCTTTCCGCGTCACCTTTTTTAATCGTCGTTAGTCGACGCAAAATCGAATCGATCCATCCTTCTTTCAAACTAGAACGACAGGAGATGCCCAAGGACTGTGCTATGGTTGAATAACGCGACGGCGTAGCATCTCTTCGACCTGGTCGTTGATGACGTGACGTTCTGCAGCAGAGACACGGTACGGTCTTTGACGCAATGGCTGGTGCGAACCGGTGTCAATGTAGTGGTGCACTGCGGAAGTCCGACCCAACTGCGGCTGAGAAACGTCGAATGAATTCGCGAAGTGCTGGAGGAGATTAAGAAGCTGGGCGGGTTCATGGGCACTTAAGGTGTCGGCGATGGAACTCGAGAAGGTGTCACTCGATGAGCATACCAGTGGGGAAAGGGCATGGAGCTCGGTCGAGGCGCTACTGCACAATTCGTCTGGCATGTTAAGGAATAAAGAGGAATCAAGGTACTCCACTCGACCGAGACATTCGCCGGCAAGTAGCGTAAGCGGTGCAGAAAGGGGGTTGTGGACGAAAATATTGCTTCGGCCCGCAGTGACGTCGAGTGTAGCGAAAGGCAAGGAAACGGCTCTGCGGCTCATGAAAATGTCGGAAGGTGTAAAAATTACTGTAGCGTCATTATGATCATCGCAGCAGACAGGGACAACGGCAAGAGAGGCTGGCGGAATTTCAGTGTCTTCACGTACGACGAGTTTTGGGGACCGCTCAAGAGTTTCGTGCAAAGGTTCGTCAGACAGGTGCGAAAATTGAACTTCAGCACGTGCGCAGTCGATGACGACATGATGATGTGACAGGATGTCCCACCCGAGGATAACGTCATGCGAGCACACCGAAAGGACGATGAACTCGACAACGTACATAGAGCCTTGGATGAAAATGCGGGCTGTACAGGTGCCGAGAGGTCGAACTGGTTGTGCGCTAGCCGTACGAAGCGATAGTCCAGAGAGCGGCGTGGTCACTTTGCGTAGGGAGCGGCAGAGCTGGGCGGCTATAACAGAAACGGCAGCACCTGTGTCGATGAGGGCAAAGGTAGAAACACTATCGACAGATATGGGGACCACGTTAGCAGGTGAAGTGCGAGGACTTGGGCATTTCGATGACGGAGCAGTTCTTGCCTCTGGAACTGCGGCGTTCAGTTTTCCCGGTTGGAGGAAGCGGGTCGGGGACGCATTGGGGAGAGAGATCGCCTGCGAGGAGATGGCGAGCGGGGAGAGTGAGCCGGAGCTGGGGGCTGGGGTGACTGAGACTCGGGAAGATTAGTGTAGCCATACTGCGGTGAAGGATAGGGAGCAGGTAGGTGCGTGGGCTGCGGGTCATACGGTAACGGCCAAGTAGCGTTGCGTTGCGATTGGAAGCGACGACGACAATATCGTGCCACGTGTCCTCGAGTACCGCAGGCGTAGCAGATCGGTCGATTGTCAGCAGTGCGCCAGGAATTGCTGACTCGCGGTGCGGCCCAAGGTGTCGTAAGAGGGGTAGAGTGGGGAGCAACTGCATGCATGGGTGGCAAAAGCTGCTGGCGGGGTCTGCTGCGTACCACCTGGGCATAAGTAAGAGGTGCGGCCACGGGCTGCATAGCTGGCGCGTGGGGAACAGGCATGGCCACAGGCTGCTGGTGGGTAGCGACGGGAACAGCCTGAGCTACCTCTTCGGCAATAACGTCGCGGAGTGGTGAGGGCAGACGAGAGGACGGCGGCTGCTGTGTGAAGGGAATCAACGACAGCTGCCGAGCTACTTCTTCACGCACAAAGTCTTTGATCTCTTGCAGGGTTGTTGAGTAATCAGGAACAGAAGTAAGACTAGATAGTGAGTCAGCGTGTGAGGAAAATGGCCGAGTCAGGGCGCACTGCTTCCTCAACTCGTCGAAACTTTGACATAAGGTCACAAGTTCCGCAACGGTGGCCGGATTGCGCGCCAGGAGCATCTGAAATGCGCCGTCATTTATCCCTTTGAGGATGTGTTGAATCTTCTCCGACTCGAGCATGGCGTTGTTCACACGGTTGCAAAGACCAATAATGTCTACGATGTAACTGGTGAACGATTCAGATGGCTTCTGTGCGCGAGTCCGCAAGCGTTGTTCGGCTCTGGACTTGCGGACATCGGGTCGGTCGAAAACGTCATCAAACGACGTTTTGAAGATGGACCACGTCGTAATGTCGTTTTTGTGGTTGTTATACCACATTTCGGCCACGTCAGTGAGGTAAAAGATGACGTTGGTCAGTTTGTCCGCGTCATCCCACTTGTTGTTTGCGCTCACCAGTTCGTAGTTAGCGAACCAGTCTTCCACGTCGGTCTCATCAGCTTCGCTAAAGACTTTGGGCTCTCGCAAACGAAGAATGCCGGGGTTGCTGGGGGATGGAGTGGAAGAGCCAGGTTGCGCGTTGTTGGTAGCCATGATGGGAGGCAGCGTTCGGTTGCGCAGCTCCAGGTTTAGGCGACGGCGAATGGCAGCACCCAGGTTCAGGCGACGGGGACTGTCAGCACCCTCCACGAATTGAAAAAAGGGTTTATTGGCGACTGTTGCGACGGTGGTCCAACGATGAAACACGATCGGGCAAGAGCAACGGTCAAGCAGATGCCGGCGATGATCAGCACGAGCCGAGCGAGAGAAGCCCAGCACCCAGTACCCAAGCGGTGGCGATGTTGCTTACCAACGATGCGTTTTCTTCTTCACAGTATGTATATATGTATGTATGTATGTATGCATGTATGTATGTATGTATGTATGTATGTATGTATGTATGTATGTATGTATGTATGTATGTATGTATGTATGTATGTATGTATGTATGTATGTATGTATGTATGTATGTATGTATGTATGTATGTATGTATGTATGTATGTATGTATGTATGTATGTGAATATGGGGACAATGCGTTGCAGGCACGCTTGTCGGCTTGGAAAAAGAGAAGCTTTTTGATCAACCTGGTAGCGTAAAGAAGCGATGGCAAGCCGCCCTTCTCAGCGAGGCCCTCGAAGAGCAGTTGTGGGCCGTCCAGTGGGCCAGAACCGTCGCCGAGGACCTCAAGTGATGTTTCTGGAACAATGTGTCCCTGGCAGCCTAGCCCCGGGCACAGCAACAACCTTTGGGCAAATAAAGTGTATTAACTCAACTAACCTCTATTCAGATAATGAAGCCTGAACCATTGGTATCATCTGCTGTGGATGAGCGGGATGTCCTCACTTACTAGCTGAGGCAATAGTGTTACTTGTTTGAAGTTTATTTATACCTTAATTAATTCCCCACGGAGTTAATTCCTTTACTCAACAAATATATAGCACACGCTAGACCAACAACCACCCGAAATTACCATGAGTTGAACATGTCTATCTTCGATCATCGTACAATGGCGTTTAAATATAGTTTTTTTCGTTCTTTTGAATTGTGGAATTCTTTGCCTGGTTACGTTCGATCTTTATCACTGGATGAATATTTAGTGTATATTAATAACCATTGATGTAGAGCGCACTTGTTATGCTGCCCCGCCGCAGTGGTCTAGTGGCTAAAGTACTCGGCTGCTGACCCGCAGGACGCGGGTTCGAATCCCGGCTGCGGCGGCTGCATTTCCTATGGAGGCGGAAATGTTGTAGGCCCGTGTGCTCAGATTTGGGTGCACGTTAAAGAACCCCAGGTGGTCTAAATTTCCGGAGCCCTCCACTACGGCGTCTCTCATAATCATATAGTGGTTTTGGGACGTTAAACCCAACATATCAATCAATCAATCAATCAATCAATCACTTGTTATGCTCTTCTATGTATGTATTTGCCTACTCCTGCGATAGCCCTGCGGGGCTGCAGTGTGTTGAAGTGAGTGAGTAAAAACTTTATTGAAGATGTCCGGCGTCATTGAGCGGGGTGGGGCTACAAGCACCCCGGCCTAGGTGACGGCCTCGAGTCCTTGGACCCGGGCGGCATCCTGGGCTTGCCGGACGGTCCACAGTTGATCGGCAAGGTCGTGGCTGAGCAGAGCCGCCTCCCATTGCGCCTCGCGGTTCGAGACTGCCATGTCTACCGGGTTCGTAGGAGACTGCTGCGCGTTACCGGTACACTTCCACAGCATGTGCTGCAGCGTCGCTCTGGCTCCGCACGCCTTACACACGTCGGACGTGTAAATGCCTGGGTAGCAGAGGCGAAGGATCACCGGATTCAGGTACGTGTGTGTCTGTAGTTGTCTCCAGTATGTTGAAATAAATAAAAATAAACTGTGCCACCACCCAAAAGAGAGGGGAGTTCATTTCGATACGTGCACGAAGAGGAATTCTTACAATTATGACGCCTAAGTTCTGGCGAACTCAATATATGCGTTCCCCATGCAAATTCTAGCTCATTTCAAATTAGTTTAGTTTGATACCTTTTGAGACACTTAGTCCGTTAAGTAGGTATTCGTAAAACACACATTAAGCTGCCTTGTGTGGGCGTGTACATACGCTTACATTAATAAAGTGCATTTATCCGTGTGAAAGTTTACTGCTTCGTGTGAGCGTGTAAATTGATAGCGTAAACTGGTAAATTACTATTCGTTGTGAATATCAGCTGCGACTCTCTAAGAAAATTAGAAAGAAATTGACACAGATAGCAATGTTAGCCTTGCATAGACGAGCGCCCGATTTTGACATCATCAACGACAAGTCATATGTAAGCTCACGAAGCTGTGCTTACACTAGCAGTCCTCTACGAAGACAGAACTGTTCAGAGGTTTATTAGTGGGATATTGTTTCAAATATTAAGAACTTTTCTTACAATGTTCATTACGTGAAATAAAATGCTCAGCCTGACCACAACGAACACCAAATCACACTGTGCTGCTTCAATTGCAATCTAGCCCCAGCCACCATCGGCAGATTCTTTTTCGAAGTTTGTAGAGTCGTGGTTGGCTCCTCTTCGAAACTAGTGCAATGGGTCCAGTGTTGATCACGAAACTTACAAACCATTTTCCCTCAACCGCTACAGAAGGTATCCGTCGTGACTGCAGTGTGCAACTCAAATAATAATTATAATTATAATAATAATTATAGGGAATACAGTTAGGTACACTATAAGATGCGTGAGTTGTCGAGTGAAAGACCAGTGAACCGTTCATGCCGATGCTAGAAGCAGAATAATGCGTCTGAGCGCGTCATAAGTAGAAAGGTTGCCAATGAAGATGACGTTAGCCGCTATAATAACAATTTGCTTGTTCCAATGTCATGTACCTGCAGAATGTATGAGAACGAAAACATTCGTGACGGCCTAAACGGAAACACGAGCACTGCTATGACGAAAGAAGTGCGCGCGACACCGGAAACAGCGGTGTTATGCAATGTTTCCATTTCCGGAGAACCTTGAAGGCTGCCTTTTGCTACAATCAAGGTCGCCCAATGGCTATAGAAGAGTGCCGAAGAGAGCATAAGACATTCCCTCCGCTTCGAGACGCTTGGAAAGAAGGAGGGAGAGGGTGAAAGAGGGAAATCTGCGTGAGGCAGGGCGCAAGGGTGGGGTTACTAAATAATGATAGGGAAGTCAGACGTGGCGTGGTCGACGGCGATGATGAGGGGAGGGGCTATCAAATAAAATGAGAGAGAAAAAAGGTGGTGGAAGGAGAAGGTGCTGCCGGTAGATACAAATATGCCTTTTTCCCCATTTCAGGAAAACAGGCGCGAGACTGTGGCCAATGCGCGCCTGCCGTGGAGTAGAGCACGGCCCCCGAAGAATAAGTGAAATGAAAGCACTATGCTGCGCGGACAGGGACAAATACGGAAGTGTGATGCCTCTATTTGGGCGCTTGCAGGCAGGACATAGGTTCTCTTGATTGACTCGGGAGCTTGAGAGCCAGAATGGGGTTCGGGCCGGTGGTTCGGCAGGAGCCGAGGATGGCCGTAGCAACAGCCCAAGCGACCTCTAGAGACGCCCTCTCGCACAGACGGCGGAAACGAAGGAAGAGAGGCCGCTGCGAGCGAGAGAAAGCAGAGTATGAAAGAGCGAGACGAAAGCATACGTTTTCTGTTCTTGAGCTCCGCTTCCTTATATTTCTTCCTAGTGGAGGGCAAAGGCGAGAGCGAACAGAGGAAAGCCCTTCGTGACGTCGTGCAAGCAGAGTGACGTCAACGACGCTTCGCTATTGAGCGTCACGCGCCGGGTACGCAAGCCAGACAGAGCAGAAGCATACCTCGCTCGTGCTTCCTTATAAGCATTCATGGCAGAGCCTCTCAGTCAGAAAGAAAAAGGCACGCGCTGAAAATAAATGCGTAAACGATGCGTCTTCTAGTGAAGACGCTACGTTTAAGGCGTCCAAGCATGGAGGTATAGAACAGAACAGGTAACAGATACAAGAGGAAGAGTTAAAAGAAAGAAAGAGGCGATGGGCAGCAAAAGGGTTGCTGGCGTTTGCAGTTTTCTTTATTATACTACGTCACACTTCTCTCAGTGCATACTTAGTTTCTGAACTTGTCTATCATTTCTATACATTCCCAGAAGCTTCCCTTTAGTGAAAATTCTTCGCGGTCTATTTATCTACACTTCGTGTATAAGGAAGCTCATAGAAAGTACTAAGGCAGCGCTGACAAAATGCAAGATGTACTGTCGACGGCAAGATTCAGCCTTGGCAGAAATGTTTTCTAAACTCGCTTTCTTTGAGAACAGTGTCAATATTATTCCTTGTTGGAGTCAGCAACTTTCTTCAGCTTCAGAATTTACGCCGAGAACGAGTTTGGCAAAGAGAACATGAAGATCAGGACAAAAAAAAACTCGAGTTAGCGGTTGGCTATTTCTCCTGCAGAATGCCGTGATCTATTTCTAGTCTTTCATTCAATTGTGGAATTTTTTTACAAACTTGGCGAAGCCTGCGTCGGGTACTGCGTTGAGGAAGCTGTACAATGACGTTGTTTAGCGCATTTGCGTGTACACTTCTTCCCATTGGGGCGTTTTCTGAGCGGACTTATTTTTACAGATGAAATCAATTACGCCATAACGCTTACTGAAATTATAATCTGTGTTAGTTTTGTTAACGAGGATAATTATTTCAAATACAGATGTGGGTTTCTCTTCCTTCCCCGAAGTTTCTCAGAGCTTGCATCTTTAGTGCAATCTTTGTCGCTCTGAACTGCCCGAGTCCATTTATTGTTTCTAATGTTCTGGCACCATACGCTAGAGCTGGTGAAATTCAAGAGCGCTAAACTTTCTGCTTTAGCGACAGTGAAAATTAAGTTACCACTCATGAACTGAGGATAGCCATTTCGCATGATGATTGAGGACAGGTGGGGAAGAGAAGGAGAGAGCCAAAGGCACTCAGGTTCTTGATATACGTGACTTTGTTTTTGGTACCGAAACCCAGGAACAAATAAGGGACTTTTATTTTTCTGCTTCAATATTGTTCACTCAAACGACAGCATCAAATGCACAGCTTCTTTATCAGTCTTAAGGTTGTCGGTTAATTATCTAGATATAGATGGCGGGTGTTGATGAAATTATTCGTGAACGTTACTATCACACCCGTATTTCACTTCTGGTGTTATTGTTAAACATTGCGTGAACGACGACGAGCGCCACCATGATCATTAAATTGAGAACAGGGACTCCTGCTCTTTGGTATTTCACTACATAATTGAAACAAAGCGATTGACATGTGTGTGTACAGAGAAAGTGGTTAACAATTTGGTATGTGACGCTAGCGAAACGGCCGTGAGCGCATCATGAGCGTGGAACCTAGTCCTGTTGTTATTTGACACTCATGTCATGATTTTAATGTTAGGGTCTCTCGTTTGTGTTCGCCATGCAATCAAGTCATACCGTACCAGTTATAAATGCGAAGCATTTCTTTGCGAACTTCGGGGCAACTATGAGCGTATCTATCTATCTATCTATCTATCTATCTATCTATCTATCTATCTATCTATCTATCTATCTATCTATCTATCTATCTATCTATCTATCTATCTATCTATCTATCTATCTATCTATCTATCTATCTATAAACGCATTTTTCTTCAGTCTCTGTAGTCTGCGACTGGCTAGACTAGCACTGAGGGTGTCGGTGTCTTCTTCATGACGAGGGCTGGGCCCATGGAGTGAGGTGTACGTAGCGTACACGGCTTTGTCACCTTCACCAGACGTAACGTGGTGGTGGCGTCACCATATATAGGCAAGAGACGGCAAGTCAAAGAAGGAACTTTTCACTTGGCCGATCTTGTGGCCAGGAAACTGACGGGGTCAGACTACAGGAATGCAAACTGGCACTGAAAGCGGCAAACACCGCGTCGGCCAACGATAAACTAAAAAGCGATGAAGCGCGTTGACATTTTTACGTGTACAGTCGATTATTCCAAGCTTATCATCTGTCTTCGCACAAGCTGTGGAATATTCTCGAGTGTCTGCGTCTCGTACGCAATCTAAACAGAATGATGTATAATAATCGTAAACCTTGTTGAACAATGAGGCACAGTCCGCGCTGAACGTCCCTGACAAGTTTTCTGGTCGAAACCGGAATGAAACAAGAGTGAAAATTATCAACTGATAAGCGGGTTTTAACATTCTAAAACCACCCTATGATTTTGGAAGACGCCGTAGTGCAGGGCTTCGGAAATTTTGACCACCTGGGGTTCTTTAACGTGCACCCAAATCTGAGCACACGGGCCTACAACATTTCCGCCTCCATCGGTGCAAATTCTTACCAACGTTATTACCTAATGTAGTAAAAATCAGTGAGCCTATTCCGAAGTAGTAGTTTACCGTATTAGCATTTAAAAAAATATAACGCCCCTGAATTTGCGTGATACTGGCCTTGGTATTGTAAAATGTGAGGTGTTAAAAAAATCCCCATACGCATTTCAGGTGCCCTTCAATCACTCTTCATCTGGCTACAACGCGTGAAGTAAGAAACCGACAGGCCGTATTCAAGTCTGATGTTAGGCGCACTTACTAATGAAGTCACAATTGAAAAAGACGCTATATATTGCAGAAGTATAAAGTAGGCACACTCAAATTTTCAGAAGCCTCGCCACGGTGGTCTAGTGGCTAAGGTACTCAGCTGCTCACCCGCAGGTCGCGGGTTCAAATCCCGGCTGCGGCGGCTGCATTTCCGATGGAGGCGGAAATGTCGTAGGCCCGTGTGCTCAGATTTGTGCGCACGTTAAAGAACCCCAGGTGGTCAAAATTTCCGGAGCCCTCCACTACGGCGTCTCTCATAATCATATGGTGGTTTTGGGACGTTAAACCCCACAAATCAATCAATCAATCAATCAAATCAAATTTTTAGAACTCTGCAAACGTAGAGAATATGATGCTTAGATAACACACAGTGAAGGTTTTTGAGCCACCACCTCGGTTGGCTGCTTGATTATCAAATTTAGTGTCTTAGAGCGACTCAGACTACTACACACGCCATGGTATGTACACCACGTGATACGCTAGGACGTACAATGACGTCCTGAAGTGTACGACCTTCCCGTGTTTCGCCTTTGCCAACACGCAGCCCGGAAAGAACCCTTTAATTTTAAGACACCAGCTAACAACCGAAACAGCTGGGTCTTTCCGACAGTGCTAACTAGTATAGAACACTGCTTCTGCGCAGAACACCCGATGATATTTATTTATTTATTTACATTACCCTCAGGGCCCATAAAGGCGTTACAGAGGGGGTGGGTAATATAACAAAAATGCAGCAATAACAGAACACAATATTACAACCAATTAATTAGAACACATGTTCAAACAATATTCAGTTATTAGAGGCTTAAGATATGATCGGTTAGTGCAGTCTTGAAGGATGACACGTACTCAACGGAGGCGATGGAGGGGGGAAGATGGTTCCACTCAGCACTGGTCTTTGGCAGAAAGTAGTCTTGAAAAACGTTAGTACGGCAGAAAGGAATAAAAACATTATACTGATTATCAAGACGTGATGATATGTATGAAGGTTGCGAGATGAGTTCCTGTTTAAGTGAATTATTTTGGTAAAGGATTTTGTGAAAAAGGCATAGACGAGAAATTTTTCTTTGAATTTGCGAATCAATTAGTCCAAGGTTTGATTTCATTAGTGAAACGCTAGATCTGCGAGTATAGATTGAATTATGGAAACGTGCTGACCAATTTTGAACCGGATTAATGATTGCTGATAATTTTTTTTGACCGGGGTCCCACACAGATGACGCATACTCAAGCTTAGGTCTAATTAGCATTTTGTACAGAACTAATTTTAAATGGGAGGGGGCTTTAGAAAATTTTCTGCGTAGGTAGCCGAGGGATCTGTTGGAATTTTTAGTGATGTATTCGATGTGCGCATGCCAAGAAAGATTATTGGTTAGCTGAATTCCGAGATATTTATATGAGGTTACGTAATCAAGATTGATGTTATTGATAGTATAGCCGAAAGAAGTGGATGAGCCAGAGCGACGCGAAAAAGACATGATTTTGCATTTAATGGGATTTAGGAACATTAGCCATTGTGAGCACCACTTAGATATGTTATCTAGGTCTGACTGAAGAATAACGTTATCATGCTGATTAGTTATTTCACGATATAGAACACAATCATTGGCAAAAAGTTTTATAGAGCTATTTTTAACAGTAGGTAAGTCATTAATAAAAATAAATATAGCAATGGGCCCAAGACGAAGCCTTGAGGAACACCTGACTTTACGTGACAGCGCGGGGATGCAGCATCATTAGCGGTTACGAATTGCGTACGGTTAGTTAGAAAGCATTTTATCCAACTGAAGATGTTAGGATCAATATTAAGAGTACTGAGTTTAAGTAGTAGTAAGCGATAAGACACCTTGTCAAAAGCTTTAGCAAAATCTAAGAAAATACAATCAATAACATTGGCCTTCGTCTAAAGAGGAAGAAATGCTATGTATAAACGATATTAGTTGTGTTTAAGTTCTTGCGAAACCCATGCTGAAATGAAGTGAAAAAGAGTTTGACTCAAGAAATGAAACGAGATTAGAAAATATGGTATGTTCAAGGATTTTGCATGGCACGCTGGTAAGTGAAATGGGTCTGAAATTGAGAGGAGAATGCGGGTTACCTGATTTCAACAGCGGTACCAGCTTCACCACCTTTCAATCTGCGAGCAAAGTCGAGCACTCAATAGACTGGGTGAAAAGGTACATAAAAATACAGAGGAGTACACAACAGTGTTTCTAAGAAATTGAGAATTACTTTCGTCCGCTCCACAGGAAGAGGATAGTTTTAAACTATGAATTAACTTTAAAATCCCCGCAAAATCGACAACAAGGGAATCCATGGGAAAAAAATCCTTTTCGTGCATGTACGGGACTCTGTCAGTACAGCAGTCAGAAAATGACTTTGCAAATGTGTCATTTAGAACCATGCAACATTCTTCATTGCTCATGGTGCAGCCACCAGTTTCTGTAATAGATATGTTATTTTTCGTTTTTATTTGAATAGTGCTCCAAAATTTTGATGGATTAGTAGAAAGAAGGGAAGGTAGATATGTATTAAAGAAGACGACCTTTGCTTCTCTTAACGCGATCCGATATGCATGCAGTGTGTTTGCGTAATCACTCCAACGAGTAGATGTTTGACAGCGTTTCGCAAGACGAAAAGTGCGCTTTTTCTTGTTTGATATTCTTTTTAGTGTCGTTGGATATTAAGGGGAGCGTTTCTTTCCGGAAAGCCTGCACAGTGGAATATATTTAGCGACAAGTGACGTGGCTTTGTTCCTAAATAGTGTCCAATTATCTTCTACAGTACGGCTAAAAAATTCTGGCATGAACTCGTCAATGAATAACGCAAGCTCATTATTGATTGCTGTGTAATCGCCTCTCGCATAATCTCGTAAATTTTGGATTGCTTTTCTGACATGTAACACGGCCCTTTACAAAAAAATGTAAAAACAATGATCGTAAAAACAATTCCGGGTAAAAAAGTTAATGAATGCACTAAATTAGGATTAGTGACAAGGACCAGGTCAAGTGTGTTCGATGAGATAGTGCCAGTTCTAGTAGGCCCAGATACAAGTTGCGCAAGATTGAAATTTAAGCACAAGTTAATAAAAGATTGACTTTCAGCGGATGAACCAAAAACGGAGAAATATTGCGAAGCCCAACTTATTCAAGGAAAGTTAAAATCTCCCAGAAGAAGCAACGGAGAGTGAGGGAATTCTGAGACGAGAAAATCAAGAACGTCATGCAGCTCATCGCAGAAAGTAGTTGGTGCATTTGGTGGCCGATAACAAGCACAGATGAATGTGTTTTGGTGGTCTATGACAGCACGCACACAAACCAACTCTAAGGACGTTGTAAGTGCAATCCTAGCAGACACTATAATATCGGCAACGGCAATTAGAGCGCCACCACCCGGTTTTAAATCACGGCCACGACGGTACACAACATAATTCTTGTCGCAGTGAAACAGCTCTTCACTATAAATTTTATCGGTCAACCAGGTCTCACTGAATGCAACCACGTCAGCAGCGCATGAATCAATAATAGGTGTTAGAGCGTCGCGTTTATTGATTAAACTGCGCACATTTCACAATAAAAATGATAAGCCTTGAGAAGACTGGCTGCGTTGCTGATGCCTAACATCTGTTAGGAAAAAGACACATCAGGACGGCGGTTTGTAGCGGCAGACGACAGTTCAGCAGTACTGGCGGCATTGCCCAAATGCAGTACACAGACGCTGTCGGTATCAGGGGAGTAAATGTAACATTTTTGTTGATATACAGCTTGTTGTATCTCACTGTGAAAAGTTCGCCGCTTTTCTTGCCGAAATCGTACAATTTTGTCCCGACAGTTCTGGTTGCCTTACAAAAGTCTTCACTTACGGAGACACCGCTTGTTTTTAACTTGTTTTTGGAATACAGAATAGTTTCTCTTAGTTTACAGGATGAAAACCGGACAATAACAGGTTTGAATTATTAGGGACAAAATGGCCAAGCCTGTGCGCCCGGGAAATGTGATCATCGCTGCTAAGTTCAGACTTAAAGCTGATTTTAATATCGAGCAAACTTTTTCTTCTGGCTGTGCCCAACTTTCAGCAGCAGCATCTACTACACCGTGAAATATTAAATTTTCTCCACGTGAACGGTCTTCAAATTCATTGAGCCGTTGGTTCAGTACGGCCATTTGAGGCACGAGACTTTCTCCCTGTCGCCCCTCTGACGATCGAATGCTTTGTTCAACTGCCGAGAGCCTATTGTAGATATCGGCGATTTGTTGCTCCATTGAATACTGAGCCTCTTTGACTTCACCTAAGGCAGACATCACTTCTTCATGTTTGGAATCAAATTTGTCGTGCAGTGATTTAACGAGCTGTAGCAATTCTTTGTTAGGATTGTCTTTGGGGGGGGGGCAGGGTTCAGCTCTACATCGCCGGACATGAATAGCAACTTAGCGATAAACACACATTCACATGTTAAATGAAACAACGTTGGTGGGCCTGGAAGCACTAGAAGCCAAACATTGCTTGACTTTTTACAGTGAAGTTGAGGTGCTGTACTCACATGCACCCAAAACCGGAACGGTGTTTGAAACATGTTGACGGCTGTAGTGCTTCCATTCCCACGGAAGTGGCGTAAGCCATTCCAGCTGCTTTTAAGGCTTGCCGATGTTGATGCGTCTGCCGATTTGGTAGCCGGGAATGACAGCGCTGCGGTGAGACGGGCCAGCTTGCGCGAAATGTCTCGGTGGCTTCACAGCGGAACGGGTGCTTGTTCAGCCGGTTGGGCGTGTTGATGCCTCCGTCATTTGCTGCCGGGATTGCCAGCACTTGCGCTTGCGCAGAACCAGTGAGGCTGTTCCACGTGGCGAATCCGATGAAAATCTGCACCCAAAAACGGAACGGTGTTTGAAACATGTTGACGGCTGTAGTGCTTCTATTAACACAGGATATCAGATTGATGCCATCTTTATCAATTTTTTAAAGCCTTTGACACTGTTATTCATTCAAAATTCTTGCACAAATTAAATAAGATTCTCAATAACCCACAATTATTTCACTAAATTTCTTGCTTTCTTTCGAACCGTTCTCAATTTGTGTGCTTTGATTCCGTTGCTTCTTCCCCGGCCAAAATCACTTCTGGTGTTCCGCAGGGCTCAATCCTCGGGCCTTTGTTATTTTTTATTTATGTTAATGACTTGCCTGATATTGTTCATTGTAAGATTCGTTTGTACGCTGATGATTGTGTTTTATATCATGTAATCCACTCGCCCAATGATCACATCCTTCTCAACAATTCATTTGCATCTTTCTGTAACTGGTGCCGTTCCTGGCAAATGAACATTAACTACAAAAAAAACTGTGTTCATATCCTTTACTAATAAATTAGTTCTTTCAGATTTCAACTACTCATTTAATGGACTGTCTTTGCTGAGAGTTTACCAATATAAATACCTTGGCGTGCTTTTCCCTCCTAACCTTTCCTGGTCTCACCATATTGATTACATTACTTCTAAAGCGCTAAAAAACTTTGTTACCTCCGGCGTACACTATCTGCGGCCCCTAGCAATACAAAACTAACTGTGTACAAGACCCTTATCCGCCCCGGGCTCGAATACGCGTCACCTGTATGGAACCCCTACAACCAGTGCGAAATAAAACAAATAGAATCGGTACAGAAAAAGGCCATTGGATTCATCTTCAGGCGTTATGACTCCGCTTTTTCACCTACGTCAGCATTACCATCTTTGAACCTATCTCTACTTTCATCGCGAAGGAACATTGAGTCTCTCAAGTTATTACATTCTATAATTTATTCGACGTGCAAACTTTCAAAAGATCTCTACTTAACATGTTCCAGACCTTCTTCAACACGCCAATACCATCCTTTGAATTTGACACTATTCTATGCCCGTACTAACATGTTTAAATTTAGCTTCTTTGCACGAACTGTTGAACTTTGGAATAAATAATCCGGTGACGTACGTTCTTTGCCCTTAAATGAATTCTTGTTATCCATAAATACCCTTTGACAGTTTGTCTTTTTCCGTTTCACTGGTTACTGTGTTTACTGTGTTCTCTTCCTTGCCACCATGTCTTCATTATGCCACCATGTGATGCCATGTATTGCCACTTTGTATTTTGCTTTTCTTCGCATAGTATTACACCATGTTTTGGACCGGCCTGTTACCCACTCCTCCCATGGCCCTTACGGGTTGCAGTATGTAAAAATAAAATAAAATAAAAAATAAATAAAAACACTCTGCTTCCATTCCCATATGCTGCTGTGTATCCTGTTTCAGGCTTTTCTATATGACTTACTTTCCCCAGCATGCATGACAACCTAGTTGCAGCTTAGAAAGTTATATTATGCTCTGTCATACCAATAAATAGCTTCATACTTTATACCGTAGGAGCAATATTTAGATAAGGGCGATGTGCAAGAAGATTCTTGGATGCCAGTTCAGAACTTCAAGTGGTAAATATATTTCGGGATTTCTGGTTAAGTCGTACCTCTTAATCTCAGCCGCGTTCTCGGCTTTAAATGAAGTTATTATTTTTACAGTAGCACAATTTTGCACAGTTCAATGTAAACGACCAAACACACCAATGAAAAGCATTCATCACTATTGTTCACATAATTATTAAGCCTGGCACGTCAGCAAAACAGAGGGCAATCGTGGAGGCGTTGCCATGCAATTGCGAGCTCCCATTTCTGCCTCGGTCGCATAACGTAGAACGTTTTCACGCGGTAAAGTCGTCCAAGAAGAAACGAATGCAAGTATGTCGACCATACAGGAAGGGCGGCCCACACAGACTTGCTCACGCACATGTAGGATCATAAACGAAGAAACGAAAAATGCGGATTTCGTAACCAACAGCCTTATTTACAACCTCGAACGCAAGTATGAGCCGCTTCTCTTCCCTTTCTTAAAAGTTTTTTTTTTGATTTTTAATGATTAGTTAACAATACAACCTTGTTCTCAGCCCATCTTCTCTACGTTTCCTCTCCTTGACAAGTGTTTTGTTAAATAAACTGACATTCAACTACTCTCTAAATCGTTCGTTATTTACATGTCGCTATACTACGATATATATTTCAATTGTGCTGTCGTCTACAAAAATTTCATCGCTGATTTCACTGTGTATTAACGCAGGGTCACATTCCTTAAGCTTCGCTTTATAAACATGTCTAAGAACATACTTAAGAGAGCATTTTGTCTATCAGCTAAAGTACGACATTATGATGGAGATTACTGCAGCCTTTATTCGGACTTATGAATGACGAAAGTATAGAAATCTTCTTTCGAATAGGCAGAGTTCTTCTCGACCCGACATATACATTAATATTAATGCTTCTAACTACACCTGCCGACCGCCGCATGAACATGCCTTAAGCATAGCCTGCCCTTTTGGGAAACCACAGTTGACTTGAAAGCTAAGCATTTCAACAAACCTTCTGGCACCCTTCCATCCGTTTTTGTGCGGTGAGCGAGAGCGACTGATGGAACTCTTCAACAGTGAGGAAGAGCGCAGTGCAGTTTGGGTGGAGGCTCAAGTGTGCAGGTGAAGGGATGCATGTCAACACATATAGAATGGGCTTTTTACAAAGAAAACAAAGCAGGTGCTTCTTCCCCCCCCCCCCCGATGCACTGTTACGCAAGTGCAATCGAACGTGCTGGCTCGGCCTAGCAGAAAGGCATGCGTACGGACTGCCCATTTCCACTTGGGCGCCGGTAATCGTTCTTTGTAGGTGGAAGCAGCCCTCCCTGTGTTTTGTCTCTTTTTATACCGCTCCATGGAGACAGCCCACCAATACTACGGTGGCTGCACGATGGCACGCAGTGGCGGCGGTGGTGATTACGTGGGTCCTGGCTTACGCAACACCGATTCCGCGGCTGCATGCACCTAGTAACGGCTGACACAGCGTGATAGGACAGAGAGCGCCCCAAAAAGAAAAAGTGCGCCTGCTGGCACCACAGCCCTCTACTCCCAACGCCTCGTGTCGTTCTTTGGGCCTTGGTAATTTTTGTTTCTTTTTTTTTCTTGCGCTGCTATCATCATCTACGTCCCAACTTCGTCGATCACGAGAATCGCGTACGCATGTACACGCGTAAACACACGGCACGTAAGATTGGTGATGGGCTTCATTGTCATTCCCGAATAACCGGAGGTAGAATCCTTAAGGGGGAACACCCGTCCTGAGGAGGCAAAGAAAAACAAAGGAAGGGACTGAATTTTTGTCCCGCTTCTTTCTTTAGCGTTTTCGTGGTCGAGTAGAAACGCTCTCCCATAACGAACAGCCGCTGCAACCACCCGGATACCAAACTTGCGCCAACATGACGCGCGTGTAGTGAACGCTTGGAGGGGCCCCCAACTGTTGTGAAGTGATTTAACAGGCAGGAAATTTTAGTTTATTTCCGCCCACCATGATTTTTGAACGCGTCATTAGGGTTTGAGCGTGAGCTGTTTTGTTATCGTTTGTTACAACAAAAACGGTAGAAAATCACCATTTGGGGACAAGTCAAATGAGCCTTTGAAGAAAACAAGGCTGGTTTTGTATCAAGAAATAGCGAGTATTAACCATGTCTGCCAAACATCTGCTATAGTATAACCCTTCTTATTCATTTGTTAGCTCCAATACTGACCTTCTAGAAAAGTATGTCATGTTAGCACTAATGAATATGTCCCCGTTCCGTGCTTAATAATAAATTAAGTGATAGTTTTCAGCACTTCGCAATCTTTGCGCTGACCAATATTTGGGAATACTTTTCCATAACTCCAGTGTATACCATTTGCGAGCACTTTGCAATGTTTGCGCAAATTCACACTTACAATATTTTACCGTGTTTTTTTTATAACAGACATTTGTGAGTACTTGGCAAACTTTTACTTAACAGGTGTTTTCGAATATTTTTTCCGTTTTTAGAAAAATTGAAACCTGCCGATACTGTGCCAAAATTTTCTAATCAACAGAGGTGAATGCATGTGAATTTAGCACTACCTGACGTTTGTAATACATATTAAACTATGTTTGCACTGTCTGAAATTGACCATTAATCTCCTGTGTTTCCAGTTAAACAACATTTCCCACCATAGTTTGCCTTGTTTTTGATGACCGACATTTGCAAATGTAAAGTGAAGCTTTGAACTACTTGGTTTGGCTTGCTGAAGTAAGAGCAGCGCAATATTGTGTACGTGGACACAAAAGCGGAGACACAGGCAAGTGCTGAATAGAAAATAACTTTTTATTTATTACTAATTTAAAAACAGAGCCATCCCATGGCTTTGTTTATCGAAAAATTAATTATATTTTCTGCAAGAGTGTGTCTAATGACTTCTGAAAAGAAATCTTGCATTGCTTCGTATATGATGTTTCATGTTTTTTTTTGTGATGCATTTTCTTTTTATGTTAAATAAAACTACAGTGTCCAGTCAGCGCTTGTCTCTGTCTCCTCTTTTGTGTCCGTGTGTTGAATGTCGAGTTATTCGTAATTCCTCATTTCCAGATTATTAGCCACATTTCCGATCACCAGATTTTGTCCGTGAACCTGTTGTTTTTCCAATAACATCAATATGCCTGTACAATGCAATATGTGGAGTAACCTACATTGGTTAATATTTTCCGTTTTTTCTACGAACGAAGATACGCCAATAATTTACTAATTTTCAAATAACCGACACCTTCCAGAACGTTATAATTTCTCAAAAAACCACCGTCGGTCTTCACGACCTCACAAATTTCTCAATGACTCACTTTTAAGAAGAGTTAGGAATGTATGGACGTGGGGCAGAGTAGATATTGGATAGGCGAGACACCATTTTTGCAGCTCTTGTTCAGTGCATGATTTAACGCTCCGTTTTCTTTTCCATTTACAAGTCGATGTTCATAAGAAATTCATAAGAACCCGCCCTTGATCTCCTTTGAGAATTGTCCCTGTGATGTTGGAGTTCCATTGAAGGTGAACGCTATTACTCAATCATTTGATTTTTCTTGGTATTTTCATTGTGCATTGCCCGCTGCGAAACCATTGCGGTAACGATGCTTCTGACCCTAAGGCTGCGAGTTTAATCCTAGCCGTGCTGGTCCTATTTGAATGAAGGCGAATTGGTAGAGGCGCGTGTGCTGTGCAATGCAAGTGAACGTTAAAGAACACCAGATGTCCGAAATTTCAGGAACCCTCCAACGGCGCCTCCTATAATCATATTGTGACTTTGAGATAAACTCCAGATACTATTATTCTTCACTTAATATTTTAGGCAGAAGAACAGCGCTTCAAGTGCTTCAGTTGTTCTTACTGTTAGTCAATTACATCGTTTCAAAGAGGATTGAATATTTTTTGCTCAAGCAAGAACGAAATTATGTCCAGTCACTCTTTAACTACAATGTCGCCATTCAGAATTACATTCAAATCATTGAAAACTAAGTATGAAAAAAACATGACCTTTTCTTGTGCAAAAGGATGCGTTTTTACCGAAAGAAATGTCACAGTGGTAAATTCATCTAGTTTTTGCATCAATATTGTTAATCCTTGTCAGTACACAAGAAATACTAGCATTATTTAGCTGACTGAAAGTAAAAAGATAAAACGAAGATGCGATGCTAAACCTTGACTGCCATCTGCGATCCATGCACAAGGTCTATTGTAGTTTGTCGAAATAAAGCAAAACGTTACGGTACCCATAAATCTTCACCTTTAAGAGTTTAACGCGATAATAATATCATGTGCGTACTTTGAACACTTAGTCCAAAAAACCTTTTTGAACTTGCTATGCACCCTCTACGTGGCATTTAAGGGGATAGGCGCAGTAGCATCTGTGCCTTTTGTAGGGAAGTACCAGCTTTCTACCAAGGAGCCATTATGATAATCACATAATGTGATGTCCATTGGCGATGAATGATTGTACCACGCAATAATACTGTAATTTTTTTGCGCTGCATATTGAAGCATGTAAACAGGAAACATGTGTTTGCAAAGCATAAAAGCTACTTTCACTGCATTTTTAAGCAGGGGAAGTTCTTTTCAATATATTCACGAGCAGAGGCCATGCGTATGGTAGAACATCCACTTGCGACGCAAACAACCAAGGTTCGATTCCCTGATGGACCCAGGGTTGTTGTTATCACTTACTAAAGTTGCATCGTTCTCAATTTTTGGGTCACTGATTTGATTGATATACGGGGTTTAACGTCTCAAAACCACCATATGATTATGAGAGATGCCGTAGTGGAGGGCTCCGGAAATTTCGACCACCCGGGGGTTCTTTAACGTACACCCAAATCTGAGCACATGGGCCTACAACATTTCCGCCTCCACCGGAAATGCAGCCGCCACAGCCGGAATTCGATCCCGCGACCTGCGGGTCAGCAGCCGAGTACCTTAGGCACTAGACCACCACGGCGGGGCAATTTTTCGGTCACGCAAAAGATGATCATTTTTTACCCAGAGCCAACGAAGCCGACCGCAAAATTTTCCGTGAAACGAGTTCTTTAACGCAATCGCATTTATAGTGGTTGAAAACAGACTGACCCCCGTATTCTAGAACGCCCGTTCACTCAACGCTCCACCTTCATTTGAGAAAGCCGATGGAGCGCTATCTCTAGGCAAGGAAAGTCACTGCATATCAGTGATAATTTTCTGCTATTCTTTAGTAGCGCAGCGTCAATTTTAGCCTATCAGTGGCGCAGTATCTCTGTCAAGTGAAGTGTAAAAGTTGAGTCGAGGAGCGTTTGTGAATACGGGGGTAAGAAACCTTGTCATAATTTTTTTAACATCTCAGCAGTAGAGTCCTATGCATATATTTAATAAGTAAACGGCATGTGCGAAACGTAATGCGTCAGGCGTGATTATTATGAGACAGTTTACTGGTTATCGCAATACAAAGCTGTGACGCACTGTTAAAAGTGAAGTGAAGAACTTTAGTTTTCCGATTACAGTTATGCGTTACCGGTTTTCTAAGCATCATGGATTATAAATTTCTCCACGAAGTAGCAACATTGCCTGCAAGCAAGTTGCGCTTACATAGCTCAGATCTTTGGGGTAAGAATCACGTAGCCACTTGAGGCAGATTCTCGCCATCACCGTTTCGTTTTATTTAAAAAGTAAAGGCCAAAACATCTTCTTACGCCGTGTATGCCGCGTTTACAACGTGGAAGCGAAGCATAAGAGGATGAGATAAGAAGTGCGATGTCTCCATTGCAGCCGCATTTTAGTGCGCGTAGTTTTAAGGGGGGCGTCACTGCTGAATCAAGCACGTGATTATGCCATTGAGCCTGGTCTCTTGTGTGCCAATACCGACAGCGTACTTCGATCACTTTTTGTTTGATGATCAGTTAATGGTCATTGAGGTAGTTTTGTTCTCGTTTCTTTGGGCGCGTGCAGTACCATTCACGTTGCTTGTTACCATAGTTAGCAAGCGACGTGTTCCTGCCGTTGTGTGAATTACCACACAACAGCAATTTCGCATGACATTGATTCTCAGAATAAGTGGCATCGTCCAAATTTTAGCGGCTATGTTTTATCGACATTCTAAAAACAAAAGAAAAACACATAGAGAAAACTACACCAAGGCAAAGTTACAAACATTCGCGTAGAGACTAGAAAAAATCTTGCCTCAAGATGTAATGCCCTCCATGGTCAACACATCCCAAATCGTCCTCATTCACTGTGTGTCTACTTCTATTTTAACTTCCTATTATAATGTCAAGGTAAACGGGCAGCCATGTACTCCCCCAGGCGCACTGATTCATGGTATGCATACAGCATCGACATTTGTAAACCAAGCACGACTTCCAGATCTCTCGTTCACCTTCCTCAGCCTCTTTAGTTCCGGCAGGTCAAGTTTGAGTCAGCAGGTAAGCAAGCCCGGTCCAGCCACGAGATAGACTGAAGCAAGTACAGACGGTGCAGTAAGGAGCTAGAACGATTATTTTCTCTCGCCGCTTTGCTTAAGTGACACGGCAGCCACGCCACCTCGTATAAGTTTTGTCATGCTACCGACTCGGAACAGTCGTAGCCCCAAATCGTAAACACTTTACACGATTCAGAATAGAGAAGGGGAAATGGCAGACATCGGGACAGAGAAGCAAAATATATAGACAACGTAAAGGTATATATAGGCGCGCGTTCTCTCAACTTTTCTATTGTACTTTTTTTTCGCAAAATGGACTCACGTTCACTTAATCTTTCCATTTCTTCTGTTTCCCATAACGTCTCGCAAGGATTGACGTGTGTGTTGTGAGAGTGCGTGGGAAGAGAAAAGTTGCGAAGAAGGAAAGCGTAGGGCAGAATGTTGTGAGGCATTTTCTCACAGGACTGGTTCGAAACTGACTTTCAGTTGTTTTTTTTGTGTGTGTATATATATAAAAGTGAAGGACGTCGGGTTTGTTGTGCTTCTCGTTTTCTTGGACAAGTGCAACACCACTGCAAATCTAGGCGATCAGCTCCACAGAGGAGTGATGGGCGTGTAGGCAGGGCGAGGTAGGCAATGCATGACCTGGGCCGAATTGGTTCATTGACTGTGACAGAGAAGCCAGCAAATTCGCGTGAGAATTCACACACACACACACACACACACACACACACACACACACACACACACACACACACACACACGCACGCACGCACGCACGCACGCACGCACACACACACACACACACACACAAATAAAACGAACACTTACGCGCACATGCATGAACGAGTTCACACATACAGACATATACATGCACATACCCACACGCACAACACACACACACACGCATGGGCACATATGTACCAACATATCGCAAATTTTCTGGTTGGGTAGGCGTAATCAGGCTGCAAATCGGAACACAGACTGCCAAAACCAACTAATAAAGTGGCCAAATTTATTATGATTATGATGTAAAGGTATTTTGTGGTGAAAGGGCAACGGCTGCCCGAAGAGCGTCATGTTAATCAATGTTGGAATGTCAGTAAACCAAGAGTAAAAATGTGTTAGTAATATCGCGGCTGTAAAAAGGTCTAAAACAGGTATACACAACAAACAGGTATACACAACAAACGCAGGTTTGATGTTAGTACTGGGGTGCGCAATGAGTTACATTTTGAAGTGGTAGGGGGTTAAAATAGATTGGAGGTAGTTGACAAGATATAAAAATGCGATGTTGTTTTGTGAAAATGCAATCATGACTCAAAAGGGCTCATGCTCGACCTCAAAGGCTTGGAGACATGCGCCTCATAAACCTGCAGCAGCAGCAGATTATCATGAAAGGCGGAACTACGGCAATGTTGTGGCAATAACAAGCAAAGATTGAGATTCAAATAGGAACTGACATATCCCGTGCACAATGGGAATCAATGATATGTGAAGCAAGAATGAGGAAGGTTGATATGTCCCTTTAGGATCAGCACAACGTAATAAGGCAGACGTAAATTTTGCCGCACATGACTTCCATGTGATGATTATCATGCTTGGACGTGTCATTTACCTTCGTCACCTATTCACGTCACGTGATACAAAATTCGGTATATGTGGAGCTAGCAAAATGGCCTAGAGCATGCCAAGAGCGTAGCACGTAGTAATGTTTCACGTGACATGCATGTAATGATCATGTTTGGACGGGCCGTTAACCTTCCTCATCTATACTCACGTGGCGTGATACCCATTCGGTATATGCGGAGCTAGCGAAACAACCACGAGCGTGCGATCAGCGTAGCATGTAGTCATGTGTTACATGACGCGCATATCTTAATTACAACATTAGGGTTTGTTACTTGTATTCGCCACATAGTCATGCCATACCATACTAGTCATGCAATATGTCATGTGAATGAAACCATCGCAACAGCAGAAAGACCATGAAATAAAAATCATAGCATTATGACATACAAGGGAAGACTTTTATGTTATGACTAGTCACGTATGCTCATCATACAGTCATGTTATGCCATACCAATTTCGGTACCGATCCTATTATCGAAACGACCCAGAGAGCTAACAGTCGTAGGCCGCTAGATAGATAGATGGATAGATAGATAGATAGATAGATAGATAAATAGATAGATAGATAGATAGATAGATAGATAGATAGATAGATAGATAGATAGATAGATAGATAGATAGATAGATAGATAGATAGATAGATAGATACGCTCAAAGTCACCGAAGTTCACTAACAAATGCTTCGCATCTAAAAACGTTTAAACAGGTACTGTGAACACCACATTTCCGCACCCATCTTCCGATCGCACGCATGTGCCAGCAAAGCTTTTAGTTTTCCTGATGCAATCACAATGACGGCAGAAGCACCAACTAATCCAAAATTCAGGGTATAGCTATGGACATTGCAGTTATTTTTAGGGGCGAATCTCCTCAAGCTCGTCAAGGGTGAGTAATTAGGCCTCTTTTTTTTTCGGAAAAGAATGCAGGATCTCTTGTGATGGTTAAGTTTGAACCAATTCTCATTGGCCTAGGATGACAGCTTATTGAGACCCAACTGTATCTGCCACTCCCAAACATCAATTGTACAGGATTTAAAGCATATAAGAACATCATGAACATAGACTGAATAAAAGATCTATCTTGGAATGAATGACCACAGAAAGGTCATTTTCACCACTAAAAGAGTACAGCTTAGCACTCCGCCCTGCGGTTCACCAGTCTTTTGGATAAACGGGGAAGGTGCGATCACCTGGCGAGCTTTCTAATATGCTTAACATGTTTCCTCAAATACCCAAATATAAGAGGCCTTGTAAGATTCTGAACCGCCAAGTATATAGTGTCATATAAGTTTATTTTTCTTTTGTATCACAACGGTTTAAACATAGATAAAGACAACTATATAAAGCCGCCTAACCATCACTCCCTTCGTACCAACCAGAATAAGTGCATTAGACCATTCATGTCACGCTGTGACAATTTTAAATATTCATTCTTCCCGTCAGCAGTGGAAGAGTGGAACAAATTGCCACGTGAATGCGTTAATCTTTCCTCTGCAGATTCATTTGTTCGGAATGTAGAAAGCCTGTTTTATGAAGACTAAAAGCAACTTTTGTTTTTTTTTATGTTTGTGAGCGCTTCCGAACACACTGATCACAGTACCGCCTGCTGATACGTCGATGTTTTGTGACCTGTCCATGATTTTGTACAATTGCTTTCATCGTTCAAGTTTTATTTTGACCATCATCTTGTGATTCTGTTTTTTCCGCTTGTGCGATATTGCCTGATTTGTACGCGACTGTGTATATTTGCTCGCCCACCCTGTATGAGCCTGAGAAAGGCTTACAGTATTTAATAAATAAATAAAAAACAAAATAAAATATATGCCTTCGCCTTATCAAGAAACAGGCGGTGAAAAAAATGTTTGTGGGTGAACACATCCCGACTGTAGGCGTCAATACGCACGAGATGGTCGGTCGTGGAGCTGCCCTTCCTGAAACCGCACTGATACATATCAAGTAGCTTATTAGTTTGAAGAAAGTACAAAAGCTTCCGACTTATTACCTTTTCGAATACCTTACGAAGACAGCTTGTCAGAGCCATGTACATTCCGTTCATGTTTAAGAGGCATTCCCCCCCCCCCCCCCCGAACAGTCGGGGTCGATGGCGGTAGTCGATAACAGTGGGCGGGAACACTGCAGTTTGATCGTCTGTGTTGGTACCGACTGTAGCCCCCCGGAAAATCGAAAGGGCGAACGGAAGTACGCGGCCTTGCTGACGTTGTAACTGAGTGTTGTACACACGTGACTCGTTCTTTGTTAACGAATAATCATTACGCGTGTACTCGGCATGAAACAGTATAGAACAGTGACAATGTCATTTTTCTCGAAATTTCACTTTCCTCAGTAGCGTGCGATATCCAAGAGGCGCTCAATATCCTGATACAGCTAAGTATTGACAATAGCGGACTAACAGCTCGTTGTGTTGATGAGCCGTGCGTGTATTACGTGCGCGATCACACCTGCTCTCCGTGGCCGTCACATTTTGTGCCCAATCTTTATGCTTTCAGCGAAGTTTTACACAGCTCTCCACAGCGAAACATTTGTCTCATGCTGAGAAGCTCGCTCGTGGTGTATCACAAGAGAATTTGGTCGACTTGTCTTTCCTACGTTTAGTGAAATCAGACAGCGGAATTAGGCACCAGAAACTAGCTTCATTTATTCGGTGCACGGTATTAGATAACAAGTAAGGATGGTGTGCCTATTTTGTTCATATTAAAGATATTTAGAATAATAAAAGTATATAATCAAAGCGCCTGCTCAAGTGTTGACCTGAACCTGAAAAAATCCCCCGAAACACACATCCTTCAGACAAGCGTATCACTGCTTGTTAGACGGTGTTTCTTTAGACGCAGTCTGCGTTGAGAGCTGTATAGACAATGTATACTAAATGTTTGGTGTATCGCACTTGAGCCCATGAGTAACGATGAAGTACATAATTTTTGTTCCTCCGCTAAGTACCTGTGCATACTCACACATATCAGTCAGAAATTTTTATCTTTTTTTTTTGAGCCGAGCTTCTACCTAAAGACTCACATTAGCGCCACGCCGGTGTATTATTAGGGATCTTTAGACGCGGACCGCACGCAGAAAATCCGAAATTGCGTGCGGCGATCGCAGCCCGCATGTGGCCCACCAGCGCTGGTTTCGAGGCTACGGTGACATTGCGACCATGCGTTGCGGTTTGCAGCAGGGAAAACGCTATTTCAAATCTTATATGGCACCCACTACGCCCGCTACGCTCACTACGTCCGCAACGCCCGCAGCGCTTGCAAACGGTATTCTAAAGCTACCTATTGCTATCGCATCGCAAGAACACATGTGGCTTAATATCTAATGCCATGTGTTCTTCACAAAGCGCTCTAGCACGACAGAAGTCACCTCTCGGTGACAAACATAAAATCTTGACTGTCAGCGAGCAAATGTGTGATTACTTTGTACAGAACCTCGTACTCAAAGAAGCACCGGAAGTCTCAGCTCAGATGCTTGTAAAAATTAAAGGGACCCTGAAATTGTTTTGAGAATTTTCGCAAACACATTTGACCGGTAGACCAAGTCCCAATGGTAGTTTAAAGACCAGTTTGAGCTCTGTGCGAAAACTGGGTAATTTATCACAAGGCGGCTCCACATTGCTGCAGATCGCTGCGACTCGGCCAAACGCATTTTGAAACGCCCATACACCAAGCGACATGAACTGCCCCACTGACGTCATCGTTTCCAGCTGATCTGATTTGTTGTGGAACGCGCAGCACAGACTGCCGGTATCGGATGGGCGGCGGGATTTACGCGCAAGCGGTCTCACGCCACATCGTGACGCAGTCGCCGTGAAGGCGGAGCTTAGCCCTGAGCGCTCGAAGAGTTGAGGGCCGCTGAGGGTGAAAGGTGGAGCGGAGGAGGAGGGTACTTTGTTAATACTCGTAGCTCCGTAAATAATGGGTGTTTCTATTGAACTCTGGGGCCAATGATTCGCTTCAGTAGTGGTCTAATAAAAAACGGAATGTGAAAAAAATTGTTGAGGTAACCTTTAGGGCAGTGTCAGATCAATTGAGTGCACAGGCGTGAAAGCATGGTCACTTCTATTGCCACGTGGCACTCTGTTTCCCGAGGGCTGCCTTACCTTACATAGGTAAACAAAACGTTGTTTTTGTCTATCTTTATCCCAGCCGGGCTAACAGTGCGATCTAATAGAATAAAGAAACGATTACTTTGCAGACTAAATGTTTTACAAGAATAATTTGCAATGTCATAGTTCACAGCACATGTGCTACTTCCGGCTTAACTGGAATGCCCTGAGATGCAATTCAAGTGAGGTTGGGAGCACAGTTTCAATTAAAAGTGTTGCTCAATTAGTATAGTATTGTCGCGGATTCAATAACAGTTTGAATATACGCAGTCATTGTTTTAGTTGGAACTGGGTGTCGTGCACATGACTTGGTTCAACACACAAATGCGCCTTCATTTGATGCATACTTCACGCATGATAAAACGAAAGCTTGCCTCGTCGTTCTCGATTGCTGTTGTACAAACTAAGAGTGCGCTCTGTGCTGGTACGTGAACAATTATACCGTCATGGAAGTGTGGACAGTCCGCTGTGCACAGCTTATGGCTCCTGCGAAACACTTGAGCATCTCGTAGTGAACTGCCCCACATTTGTTACGCAGCGGTCTTTGCTGATTAGGGCATATAAATTCCTAGGACTGAAGTGCGCGACCCTAGACGACTACCTCTTTTCGAGCGGTTGTGTTTCCCGACGCGATCAGGCCCACCGAGCTCTCCTTACATTTATGAGCCAAGCAGATCTGGCCACCCGTTTATAGACGTTTATTTCATTATTTTTATTCGTTTTTTACTCATACTTGTTGAAGTCTTCTTCGTTAGTTTTTTCCTTCATGATATTCTTTCGTCCTCTTCCCCTCTAATCTTTGTTTCCTCTGTTTCTTCCCTCCGCCGGAAAGAGTGAGCAGGTGTTGTGCCCCTCCAGGTGGCAGTTGCCAGCTTGCTCTCTCCTTTTTTCCTCTGTGTCCTTGTGTATCTTTGCATGCAAATCAAATAAGAATAATACTAAACGAAGGCGCACAGGATAAATTGATTCAATATATTTCCGTTTAGTTCATGCTAGCATTCTAATGTACTGGTAATATAAATAAATAATTAACCGACATAAAGAATCAAAGTTAAAAGAGTAGGTGCGAAGATGTATACTGCCCGCTTGTTACACAATTTGATTTTTTAGCCTCAACTAAATTGTGAGATTCACAGTGCATATCGCTTTTTTTACAATCGAAGCATGGTCCTTAGTAGAAAGCTGAACAATTTCTTCGACCTTTCTTAAATGTTTGTTAGTGGCCAGTTTTATGTGATGCGGCGCCTTTTATTTGCCTAGTCTCTGACGCTACTCTGTCATTATTGTTGCTGTTTTTCTGAAGACAGCAAATAGCACCGATTATTCAGGGCAAGGAAACAAATGGGGACCACCATCGTCTGCTCTAAGTTTCATACCTCGGGCAATTTCTGTCTGGACCACTCCCACATACTCTGCACGTACAAGCCTCGCCTTTTTTGCACGCACTACAATCAATAATAGCTGTCCAGCTTGATCGGTGGCAACCAGGGCCAGCTTAGCGACTCCTTCGCAAAGAGTATTTTTGCTATACTGCAACTTCGTAAAAAGAAGACCAAAACATATAACAAACTAACAAGAAAACAAATTGCGTCGCACCGGTCTGCTGTTTTAAGCAGAGAAATGTGATCAGAGAGGCTTATACCCAGGGCGTTCCACTCAGGAGTAATCACTCGAGGCTTACTTCGAAACAAATTCCAGACGGTAAGCTATATTTGTCATGCTTTACTGTACTTTTTTTTCGCTTTAGTTTGGTAGTATGGGAAACAAAAAAAAAACTCTTTTTGCCATTTTTTATTGGAGCAAGCTTCCTGTATTCTTGCTTAAAAAGTATTTGCGAAGGGACATATACGCTAAGAAAACTCGTCATGAAGCTTCGCCAAAGCTCTACGAAGGGTGTAGGATAGAGAGGTGGTTGTACTTCCGTTGTAAAACCGCATGCTCTAATAATGATGTAAAAGAAGTTGCGATGCATTTTCAAAGTAAGCCATTCTCTTTCAAATCAATACTGTATGCCAGAGACTAGCCCACGGGCATTTGTCAATTGTTATCGCGTTTTACATGCAATGTCCACGATAATATTATGAGGCATGTCGCAATCGAAACTTATAGATTAATTTTGACCACAGCAGTTCTTCAATGTGCACCAAAATTAAAGCACGGGTACGTTCTTAAATTTTGGCCTAAGTGAACGTACAACCGTCATGCACGGGAATTGAACCCTGGACCTCGACCTCAGCAGTGCCGCATGCTACATAGTAAGCTTTTGCGGTGGGCCAAAATGATCCTCACAAACTTACAGCTAACGCACAGACGTACAAATAAAAAAATTGGTGCATTATCACGACACTTCACTTCCGGATAAGAACACTTCCGTCACAAATCACAAGCTCGTCTTGCATCTTCAGAGCAATCTTGCCACACTACACGGTGACACTTCACCAACTACGAAATCTTCTTAGTAGGAAGCAGTGAAATTTATTCTGCAGCGAATCGTATAACATTAGTAGTTAGATTTAGTAACTCCATGCGACGTGTTTCTGTGACTTAGGCATTCCACTTTTACGTTCACTTTCCGAAGAGTGTAACGACATTCATGGCAATATCTGCATAAACCGCACATGATCGGTTGCATGTTGAGGTTAGTGTGACTTGAATTGAGCCCCTTTTGAATTAAATTCCTTCATTTTTTAAATACCCGCGATATAAAACTGCCTATGACAGTTGACTCCACGGGGCGTTTAAGAAAGTCATGTTCATAAACTCCGTCAGTTAGCAATGGGTGTTTTACGTTGTCATGTGCCGAGTTAACTCTGCTACCAGGGAGGAAATAATTGGGGCAGGGAAGTTTTGTGGGCTCATATGCTAGAAAAACTCCCATTTTGGCTAGCTTTTGCGTACAGTGAATTTTCGCCTACAGTTGTGCTATTTCTCACACTATGATCAGAAATATGTCGGCCGGGAGCAGCTCTAGCGTTTTCCCAACTTCTTTTCATAATCACCATAGAAGAAGTGTAAGACGACATTTGCACGGCCTTTTCGATAGTGTAAATCGGCACAAAAACAAATACCTGCATCTGGTGTGTGTTTCAGAACTGAATTTAGAATTAAGCGAAACAAGGGCAATATAGCGAAATTCAAGGCAAGTCTACGAGTACGCCAGCCAATGGCTGACTATGCCAGGTCACTTGAAACCTGTTCTACGCAATCGTAACTTAGCACCAATAAGTCTCTTTGTGTTTATTTTGTTTAAATTCTTCACGTGTACACACACGCGTAAACCTGAAACACGCCAGTACGCAATAGGCACGACCCCATCATTCCGGATGCAAGCAATGCTCATTTCGTTTATTCCTTTTATTTTTTACCGTGTGTCTCCATTTTGCTTCCTGAAGGTACATTTTTTGTAAACGTTAGATAACGCCCAATATAGCGATGTCCGGTGGTGTGATCATCTTCGTAGATAATCGTCGAGCCCTCTTAGACAACGCTCGTAAGCAACAGAGCACGTGAACTGTTATGAGTCTGCACAAGCCTCTGAAAAACACTTGAAGGCAGTGTGGAAGCTGTCAGCAAACCTTGAAGTACAGTAAAGCACTTTATTGGCTGTACACGACTTCAATTCGTTATGGCAGCGCACCACTTGTGGGACATCGTTACGACGCTACTTATCATTAAGCTATAAATCAACTGATCCCACTTGCTTTTACCAAGGCTAGAAAATACGTTTGTAGTTGTATGTTCATGCAGAATGAGCCTTGTCATCTGGCGTGAACAGGAGGGCTGATTACGTATTATGGGTGGGCACTATTGCATCTATTTCATTTACATTGATACTTCACTAATGGGACTTCTTTTTTGTGTTTTACAACGTTCTTTGTGCAAAGCAGAACTTCATTTCATTTATTTGTTATTTGCGTTGGCTGCTGACTGTTCTTGGCTTCTTTCATTTGCGAGTACGTATACGTTTTTTCGTATCACTTTAAATTTTCATTTACAGTTTCGAATGCAGAGTTGCAGGCTGACGCGAAGAGTTTCACTGTGAAACTAGTCGCATTGTTCATTGACATCGTTACATAATCACGACGGTGCAACTCATATTTAAACATCAAAAACTGTAACTTTATGTCTCATTCAAAGAAGACATTTCTGTTTACACATGTGGCATATTTTCTTTGTTTGTTAATATTGAAGGCAATGTTTTCCAACAGGGGCTTCATTCATTGGGTTAAAAAACATTACGGTGTAGTTATTCGAGGCAGTCCATCAAATTTAGAGAGCTCAAATAATTGATTTTTTTTTCATATACCTGGGAGCTACGTATTTCAAATAAAGCTTGTTAGAGCACGCGGGCAAACTGAAAATGAAACGTCATTACGATTATATAATTTTGTATTTATTCATGCCTCTTCTGCATGTTCGTTCAACTAAATTATGCTTAGTACAATATAACGAATGTTCACGAATCGTCTTTTTCAAATTACATGCTTACTTTAGCTGAGTCCTTCATAAAACTTGAGCGGGTTAAAGCTTGTTGCTGAAACTCTATGACAAGTATCAGGGTTATACTGTGCTAGATTTGCATCAATTTATCAGAAAAGCGTTAATACTTCCTCTTTCGCTGAAATGCTCGGATGGGAACGGCGTTGTGCCGGCGAGGAGTGCTAAAGGATTTCAGCTTTTTACATTGTTATATACTAACCAGATGTTCACTTTCAATGTCTTCTCGTTGTTTATGTTCGCTGGGGATCATGGTTGCCTTGTTGCAATCCTTTTCTTGTGGCTGCTTTTGTTTACAACCACTTATCTAGTATTTTATTTCCATCGACACGCAAGCCCCGCAGTCTGGATTAAACTCGCGACGTTCACGTCACCAGCAGAGCACCAGAAGCACTAAGCCAAGGCGGCGACTTATGATTTACGTTTCGCACGATCGAAAAGCCGACGCTTGGCAGTAGTGAATATTATTTATACTGAAGTCTCTGTTACACGTGTGCTATAGGTTATAAGACGTGGAGGTCGTGCGAAAACAGGAAGAACAGTGTCCTGCAGTCTGGGTGTGAATTATGCCCCACCAAGTTGACCCTCTTTCAGCAGTGCCACTCAGGGACAGTGAGTTTAATGTTCAATGTTGCCTTTACTTCTTAAAATAGAAAAAAACTGCTTAGAAGTTAGCGCTAATAAGTAGACACCACAGGTGGCCTGCTTGGTAATGAAGTTAATCAAATGGGAGAAAAGGGTGAAAAACAGTCACCTCGTTTGAGATCGATCCACTATACACAGTCACGGCGTCTGCTGAAGCACACATCTGCTTGCAACCAAACACACCTTGCGTCGATTGGCATTTCGTAGTGCTCCCGTCATGAAATCGCACAAGTACACGTACTCGCCTGAAAGACATACAAGTGCAGCTCGAATACGAGTAAGTCGTACATAAAAGTCATAATCACAGTAATACTAAAAGCAGCAGTCAAGCAAGGGCTGCAGGTCTCTTCTTTGAGGCACTCTTGAACGCACAGGGGAATTGGTCTCGATGTGTCATTTCCTCGGACAATTTATACAATGAACGCAGACGCTCCATTTCTCTGTAATTGAGGTGCTTAATCGCTAGCTACTATACGTAGTCCTGCTTCTCATATCGCTTATGCAGATGTAACCCAGTTCCACCTTCTGCTTATATTTAGTGACACTAGAAAAGAGTGCAGTTTTCCCAGGAGTGAATAATGTCACTATAGAAGAGTGCATTTGAACTCCGAACACCCAACTGCCCGTTGGGAGGAGCGTTCACCGGAAAGTGGGGCCAAGTGGCACGTTTCGATGACGACCAAACTGTGCAGGGCGAGTCCTGTTGAAGACCTTTGAGGCCGAATTATTTTAATGCCACGAGCGTTCATACGCCACCCTATTGTAATAATATACGAACCTGGATATGAATTCAACACAGCAGTGGTTAGCCATGGCTCTTTCGATGAAGGCTCACGGACACAGCACAGTCTTGAAGTTTCATTGTTGGGTAATATATAGGAGGTTGCGGTGTGATACGAGTGTGGGCAGGTTTTTGACGTGAGGGTTTGGAAGATGGACTATCACTCTAGCGGTCGCGGAAATAGCTGCGTGCTGATCTCGGGCGGTATCTTCTCGCGCTCCTCTGGCATCGTGTGCCTTGCTATTGCGACCGGGCAATAAAATACGGCGCCTTATGCAAAGCACACACTGTAGTTACCTCAACTCCATCGCTTATGCGTGCGTCGTGAAACCAGTCGGGCGTCTTGATAAACGAGGGCATGCGGAGTATACGGGTTGAGTGCATAACCCAGGTAAATGCAAGGCTGCACGCAGAAGCGATGACCTGGCATGCAGGATGTACTGCACGCAGGAGCGTCCACCGTATGGCGGCCTTTCTGCTGCCCGCGTCTGCCTTTGATGCGCTGCATGGTGGGATGATCGTGCATTGTGCGCAATATTATTACCCATTTCGAGCATCCCGTAGAAGATGCACAACAAATACTAGAAAGTTATGGTGAAGGACTGGCGTTTGTATAAGTATCTGCGTAAGCAACAATGACAAAATATTGAAATGCGAAATAGTATTCAATGACAACATTCGTGCTGCATCCGTTCAGTGCATGTATCAGTGTGTAGTCAATGTATTGTTTAGTTCCGCTGTTGTTTTTATTTCATTGTTGTGCTCAAAAGATTATGTTTACAACTTCGTGCATATCGAGGTTGAGCTCCAAGCTCAGCCTCAGCAACAATTTGGAGCATCACTTTGCTTAAAAAAGGGTTTTCTTTAGGACTACTATAGGAGTACTTCTAAATTTAAAACGTGAACAATCGCTGGTCGCAAAAAGGAGGAGAACACAACAGATTGCTCAATTCTATTTTAAATACGAGGGGCGATTCAGCCTACTGTCTACTCTACTGTGGGAGCATATGGCCATCTGTCGATAATTTGCTTTTAGTGGACAGACACATAATGAAGAAAAGGTGGATATGTGCTTGGGCAGCAAGTATTTAGAAATGCATGTGGTGTTTATTAACAGAGTCATCTTTGGGACAATAATAATAGTTGGGGTTTTACGTTCTGAAACAAGATTATGATTAAAAGAGACGCCATAGCGGCGAACTTCGAAAATTTTGACTGTCTGGTGTCTGTTAACTTGCAGTCACATCGAACACTGCACGGGTCTCGACCATTTCTCTCCATTAAAATGAGACCACCGCGGCCGAGATAGAACGTGTCATAGCGAGTGCAGATGACCAGCCTAGACTCTGATCTATCGGGAAATAAAAAGCTAGCGAAAAAGATGGAAGGAAAAGGACCTAAGTCATGTAGCTTTTAAGCACGTCTATGCACTAAAGACTCGTACGAAAAGTCTCACACCTGCCACAATGTTTAAGGCACGTAAACGCACCCATCAAAATTGTTAAATCACATGGTAATATCATGCACACTGTTTCGGACTACAATGAAACGACATTATTAGGTTTAAACGTAGACAAGAGTAAACTCAATGAGCTGTCTGGGCCCACTGGGGAACAATCATCGAAAGCATTGAAAAATTAGATACAAAAGTAAGCGGTAGAAGTATATAGAAGGGGGGATATTCCAGAACTATTTTTGAGGAGAGGTTCGTACACACGTACCAACCATTCGAAGGCAAGTGTGATGTCCATTGGACTATCCAAGCAAGCAATCCGTGCATTCGCTTGTATATTACAGTATAACAAGGAGGTGACAAAGAAAAGGTAGGTTGAGGACTGATGTGAGCGTGAGGAGTAGAGCAGCGAGTAAAGCATGGTATAAAAATAGAGCGAGATAAATATTGAGCACGAAAGCCAGAAATAGAAGCAATGGTAGAAGCAAGAGAGAGAAATAGACAGAAAAGAGGAAGCGGGGTATACATATAGGGAAGAATAGCAAAAACAGGAAGAAAGGGAAAGACAAGCAGAAATACCGAGAAAAAGAAAAGAAGAGAAACATGTGAAGTCCTACACTACAAACATATAAAAGAAAGAAAGAGATATATAACAAAACAGCAAAACAGCAACAGCCCGGACTACTTAAGGTGCCCTTCAGCTACACTGTTTTTTTAGCACTGTGCTTTCGGTGTACTGTACTTTTTAGCACTGTACTTAATACAATCCCTTCACGCAAACAAAAAGGATATTCAGGCAGTTTTCATGCATTTTATGAGAACCTTAGCGTGAAACCCACTGCTAAATAATTAAATGAATCCTAAAGTCTCGTTCAATAAAATAATCTTGACATAGGGTATATTTCTCCGTAATGTGTGAGGAATAAAATATCTCCGACGCGCGAACCGGTTGACCTCCAAAAAACCTCAGGGCCTGCGTGCGCCGATACCGTTGCGGCGAGCCGCTGAAGTCCAGAAAAAATTTAGTGAGTACCTTGGGAGTTTCTTCGTCTGTCGAGTCTACTAAGCTCGAACTACACTGGTTCTGTGTATGATGCAGTGGCCCTAGCATTCATAGTAGTTGTAGGAAACAAATGATTACGTCCACCATGGGCAGATTTTCTCCCTCACAGCTCTTCGCTGTTTCCCACCAAAGCCGACGGGGGAGGTACAAGTCGACGCCGGCGGCCTCAGCCATCACTCTTCCAGACAATCTTTGGCAGCCAACGAGGGCGGTTTAACACCGTGTGAAGTGTTTAGGATGGATCATCTCTGTGGATATGTGTCGCCCTTCTTAATCGGATATCTTAAAAAATCACTGGATTACCATGACAGAAGAGTAGTAACATTTACTGAGAACAACGAAAAGATTACGCGCCAAATGTAGGTATCAACGGTGGTTGCGGTTGCCTACAACTAAGCTGGACAGCTATTAGTGAATACATTGCATGTAATAAAGGTGACGGTTGTACGAGCAGAACAAGTTGGAGCGAGCCACACAGAAATGGCCCTAGGGATGAAACTTAGACCAGACAAATGTGGTCCCATTACCTCTCCTTACCCCGGCTAATTGGCGCTGTTTGCTGTCTTAAAAAAAACAGCAGTATTAGCGACATAGTGGGAGGCTAGGTGGGCAAGATGCAAAGAAGCATATAAAAAATGACCAATCAGCTCCTTGACATAAAAAAAATGGCAGCATATCCACGGAGTGAATGATTGAGAGTGGGGCGAAGCATGCGTCCATCCATTCGTTCTTGCGTCCGTCCATGCGTCCGTCTGTGTGACCGTCCAAGCGTCCATCCGCCCGTCCGTGCGTGCGTCTGTTTGTGCGTCCGTCCTTGCGTTCATCCATGCATCCGCCCCTGCGTCCATTCATGCGTTCATCCATGCATCTGTCTGTGTGTCCTTTCATCCATCTATTCAACACTCCAAGTACCACCATCTCACATCTTTTCATCATATATTCCCCATATAGAAGCACCGCCATCCAGCGGACATTCCAAGGACTAAACTAGAGGGGGCACACGCACACTTTCATATGGCTTGCGCTTCGGGTCTACTTCCCACGTTTAACCACCGCAAGTTAATGGTATATACTGGTTCACTGTATTCATGGCACTGTGGCCCAACGTTCGCTAAAGCTTTCTAAAACCAAGGAGGTTACGCCCAGCGAGTATAACGTAGCAACCTTTTCCTGTCAGATAGTGCTCAGTCTACATGCCGATGGCTGTTAATGGGAAATGAGAGACAGGAGAATTCGGCTTTTACTTTCTTACGGCTAGCGCTTCATATCTACTTCCCACCTTTAACCACCTCGAGTTCATGGTATATACTAGTTCATTGTATTCATAGCACTGCGGCTCAACGCTCGCTAAACCTTTCTAAAACTAAGGGGGTTACGCCCAGCGAGTATAACGTAGCAACCCTTTCTCGTCAGATAGTGCTCAATGTACATGCCAATGGCTGCTAATGGGGATTGCGCCGTGCGCGTTAACTAAAAGCCGAATGCTTCTGTCTCTTATTCCCCCTTAGCAGCCATTGGCATTGTCATCGAACACTATCTTTTATTTTTCTACAACGCACAGAAGAAATTCATCACCGACACCACCTTGGAGGTCAAAATGTTATAGTTGTTACACGCTACAACAGCTACGAGGGACGAACGGGTGCCTTTAGAAAGAGCTTCGCCCCTAAAAAGGCGAAGAAAAATGCGTGGCTGTGCATTGACTACTGTATCTTCAACGTAAAAACAAATTATCCGTTCAAAGAATGACTAACTATGCGTCGATGCTAAATTGAAGAAGTCAACAAATTATATAGATGGCTGTACGTGTTTGTGCCTTGTTTTGAAACCTCGATTTTCCATGTAGGTTAATATTTTGGTACCCGAAAAGGAGTGCCATAGGGCGTGCAGCGAGAACGTAGCATGATTCTGGGTTCAGTTAAATTAAACAAATACCTTTTCAAGGGTTTTTTTCTGCGCGTTGTCAGTCAGCATTGTCGGAGTTGATTGAAGGAATTTGTAGCTGAAAATTTAAATAACTTAAGTGTAAAATACGTTCAAAAGCTTTCAAATTATAAGCTCCCCACTTATTTCCAGAGTTTTTTCACACAGTGTTAAGAAAAACCTGTGGAGGCATTAAAACAATTATTATTTCAAGAGGTAGAACTATCATTTTCATTCCTGTCTGATGAAGATATTTTTAGGACTAGAAACTAATATTGAATGATAAGAAATACCGCTGAATAGAAGCAGTTATTTTTTTCTTGTAAACTCTAAAAAGCGTTCTTTTCGGCTTATATAACAAGGTAGGCGATGAATAGTTATTTTGAAAGTGCAGAATGAATAAATTTATTTAAAATTGTTTGCTGGCACGATGTCTTGAATCGTTAAGTGAACCAATGGTTACCTTAATGTATAGAAGAAGAACATAAAATTTATTGCCGAATCAAGACGATTCGAGTCCAGCGTTTTTTTTTCTAGTGGATCTGCAGGCACCCACCACGGATGCGTTTCCGAGAGCTTGTCTCGAAGCGGCTTCCTCGGCACGCTGGACGGCCCAGGGTTGTGCTGTCAGGTTCGAGCTGAGCAGTGCGGCCTTCCAGCGCGGGCGGAGGCTGGCAGTGGAAGAGAGAAGTGAATCGGCCCTGTTGAATTGTCTTTTAGGCCCTGACACTCCCACAGCATGTGACCAAGGGTGGCAACCTCGTCACATGACTTGAGTCTGTTTGTATTGTAAATGTCTGGATATATGGCGTGCATGAGCCTGCTGTTTCGGTATGAATCTGTTTGTTTTTGTCTAAAGTGTACCGCTTGCTTCCACAAGTAGCAACTATTCATCGCCTACCTTGTTATCTTTTTAAAGAATGCTTTTTAGAGTTTAAAAGAAAAAAAACCTGCTCCTGTTCAGCGGTATTTCTTATCAATCAATATTAGTTACTAGTCCTAAAAATATCTCCATCAGTCAGGAATGATATTGATAGTTCTACCTCTTCAAATCAATAATTGTTTTGACACTTCCACATGTTTCTCTTTTCGCTGTGTGGATAAATACTGGAAATAAGTGGGGATCTTACCAATTGAGGGGTTTTTAATGTAATCGTGAGGGGATGGGTGCTTGTGTTTCTGCAACTGGTATAGTGTATGATGGTATCGTGAAACCTGGTCATACGGTCCTCCCATGCCCAGAAGTTTGCAGTACCCCTCGGGGGATCGTCATCCTCCGGCGATGCTCGGTGAATGAGGCCTCGAGCAACGTGGTGAGCCGCTTCGTTGGGGATGCTCAGACCGCTGTGGCCGGAATCCATAGTAGGTGTCTTCGGTTATTGAAGTCGACCTCTCCTGGATGTATGAAACGTAGACGGAGTATGAGAAACGCATCTTGCGGGATGCACGCACTGGCAAAATTGCGAGTTGCTGTTTGCGAATCGCTAGGCACGTACGTGGCCTAGGTCAGTGTGAGGGCCAGTGCCGCTTCGGCGTATGCTATGTTCACAGTGATGTATTTGCCGCGATGGCTGGTAGCTAACGCAACAAAACTTTTTTGTCGTTTTTTTGTCTCTATAACGCGCGACATCGTAAAAACCGCTTCCGTGTTCCATGGCTGCTGTATAACATTGAACCACTTAGCGCACGGCTTATATGGCATTGTTTGGCACTGGTACGTTCGTAGATGGCATTGGCTGGCAGTGTACGTTTCGACGAGATCATTATAAGGAAGTATGCACATTTCCAATCATAAATAGGTTAATGATCTTTATGGCCTTAAGTAACACTTAGCTTTCCAGTACCGCCTCATTTATAGCCTAGTTCTAAATTCTGGAATTCAAAACCTTCTGAGGTACGTACAGCTATTGAGCGACTGGTGTTCCTCCGACGACCCCATTCTATTTATATCCACGTCACTGTTTTAGCCAGCGAATTGTGACGCAAACGCATGCAGATTTTCTTCAGAAGATTGGGGCAATATATTTGGCGAGAACAACAAAAAAGGTGCATGAAAGAATCCCTGTTCTTGCATTAAAAAACAGAATACCTGGTGTAGGCCGCTTCATTGCCAGTGACACAGTGCCAAGGTGACGATCGGTGCCAGTTGGTTCATGCAAAATTATCCAAAACAGCGCATCCTGGTGACTTAAATTGTGTCTTAACATGCTAGTTCAACAGTCTGTCAACGTTTACAATATTCTCTCAGCGCGAGCACAGCCATATAGCCCCAAAAAGGAAAGAAAAACATGGGAGTTTTTTATTTCTTTTCTTTGGTTACCCAGCGGGTTTACGTTTGCGCTCATGTAAAGCATGCATCTTCTGTAGTTTCTACGTAAGCACATTTGCGCCGTTAATTAGGTGTGCAATGAATCATATATTTACCAACAATATGAATAACAAAGGATAACATCATAATACCAAAACGTACTATTGTTAACCTGGTAAGATCAATGATACGTTTGTTTGGTATGTATCTGTTAGCGTTAAAAAATGTTAGATAAAGAGGTGCTTGCTTCACACATATATACAGCTAGTTCATGATTGAAACTTCAGGTGATGCTTCAGCCTTAACAAATGTTTGCAATAGGACATTCAAATTACCTCTGTGAAACAAGCCTGCTCCAAACTAAGACACTGCTAACAGTTAACATGCGCAATAATAAATTACTTCGTTATTACACTAATCAGTCTGAACTTTCGTGGTTGGGGACAGGTGAAGTCAACGGTGCTTTCTACGTATATGACCAGTAGGCCTTAGGCATACGCGATGCCCCGTGCACAGAAGTAGCGCAGCCTTCCTTATGACTAGCACAGAATGGATTATCCCGTTCGATATTATTAGCGTAAAAGCGCAGCTTCTCTTAGCATCTCTCAGTGAAAGTACTCCATATTATAAAGCCGAACGTTCTTACTAATTGCCATGCTTCTACACTTGCCAGGAAGAGGCACCTTCAACATTACTCCGACAAGTACATAAGGAAACATGAGAGCGGATAATAAATACCGTATAGTAGTACAACAGGAGAGGAAAAACCAACACACACACACACTGCTCATGTGGAGCTGAATGTGCGTTGCTGTTGGAAGCTTCGTCGATGGAAAGGGATTATTCTTTTTAGGTATATGTGAAAATATACGATTCGTGGTAGTTAAAGAAAGAAAAATGTATTCCTGTTAATAGTATGGCACAGTAGAGATACATTAGGCAGATGCGTTTTCTACACAGCTGTCTCTGCAGGCTGCGATGTGGAAATATCGGATTACGAGCAGAAACATGTCTGACTAGCTAAGCCATGTTTCTTTTTACGTTTTATTGGTAATGCCACAATCTCTTTACCTAGCACTGTTGGTCATATATACAGTTGTCACTTTAAATACCACTTCGAAAATTAATACTATCAGTCTTTTTAAATAATCCGCAGCTTGTTGCACCGAAAATCTCAAGCTAGATACAGGTAATTATTTTTCCCCAGCGTACCTTTGCCAGCAAGGCTGACTTCTTAAGTGATTTTCCTACGTCACGAAGGCCGACTTTCTAAGTCATTCTCCTATAGGAGAATCACTTAAGAAGTCAGCCTTTCTGACATAGCTACGCCTCTATCTAGCTTGAGATTTTCGATGCAACCAACTGCTCAATATTTAAAAAGACTGACAGTATTGATCTGTGAAGTGGTATCTAAAGTGGCAACTGCACATATGAATACAACGGAATTCTTTGAATATGACAAAGGCCTTACTTAGAAAACTTTTCTAAAACACAGCTGCGCGTGCCAACTGTATACATGAAATCCAATGTTCGCGAAGAGCAGTTGTGGTCGCATATGTAATGCAAGTATGATCAGTCAACGCAAAAAGCATAACGTCTTCTAGCGTATAATAAAATTGACGCACCAGGCATAGCTCTTGGATATCGAACGTTTCTAAGAAAAAAATTGAAGATCCCAGGTACAGTGGGAATTGATGATATGCGAAGCACGAATGAGAAATATTGATATGTCACTTGAAATCAGCACAACGTTATGAGGTGGAGGTAAATGACGCCCTACATATTCGTGTCATGATTTTCATGTATGGATGTGTCGTTTACCTTCGCCATCTATTCACGTCACGTGATACTAAATTTAGTATACGTAGATCTAGCGAAACGGCTGTGAGCACGCTATGAGTGTGGCATGTTGTAGTGTTCTTACATGACACGCGAATCAGGATTATCATGTTTGCACCAGTCATACATTTTATCATCTATTGACATCGCGTGACACCAAATTTGGTATATGCGGAGCGAGCAAAACGGCCGCGAGCGCATCATGAATGTCCCAGTATACTCCAATGTAGTGTTGATGCGTGCGCACGCTGGGCACAGCGACGCTACGTTAACGAAACGCGAGCACTCTATAGTCTGACGCCAGGCGCGATCATCTTCCGTCGGCACGGCCCGAGGTACACCGGTGCGAAATGCGACATGCTGCATTTCGCGCCGATGCGTTACCCAAACCCTCTTTTGTGATGGAGGGCCACCGGACGCGCTGAAACACGCATGCGTCAAAGCAACGCAGTGCTGCGCGCGCCTGTGAGTATATGGCAGGACCGCCGCCTGGCGTGGCAACGCCGGCATGACGCGACGAAATGAACGCTGGCGAGCACGCGCACCACATAACGTCGAAATATATTGGTGCCTTGACTAGGGCATGTAGTCATGTTCTCACGTGACACAATTCTCATGATTATCATGTTTGCACCAGTCACTTACCTTTGTCATCCATTGGCGTCACGTAATACCTAGTTTGGTACATGTGAAGTTAGCGAAATGACCGCGAATGCAACATGAGCGTAGCAAGTAGTCATGATGTTACATGACACGCATCTCATGATTATCATGTTTGCACCTTCGTCATCCATTCCTGTGCTGTAATAGCAAGTTTGCTATATGTCACGCTTGCGAAACGGCCGCGAGCGCATCTTGAGTGTGGCGTGTAGTCATGTTGTTACATGACACGCATGTGATGATTTTCATGTTAGCATCTGTCGCTTTGGTTCACCATGCAATCATGTCATGCCATACCAGTTTCGCAACATGCCATGTGAACGAAACCTCTGCAAGAGTTTCAGGAACATGACATGAAATCATGATATTTATGGCATAGATATCAAGATTTTCATGTTGTGACTAGTAAAATATGTTCATCATACAGTCATGTTATGTCATACCAAGTTTCGTATCAATACCATTATCGAAACGGCCAGGAGAGCTAGAAGTCGTAGGCGGATAGATAGATAGATAGATAGATAGATAGATAGATAGATAGATAGATAGATAGATAGATAGATAGATAGATAGATAGATAGATAGATAGATAGATAGATAGATCGGATAGATAGATAGATAGATAGATAGATAGATAGATAGATAGATAGATAGATAGATAGATATGGTCAAAGTCACCGAAGTTCGCTAAGAAATGCTTCGCATTTAAATGTGAAGTTTTGTGCCTAATGACATCGCCACTGACCTGCACTGTTTTATTACGACAGAGCTCGTCATGCTTACGTCCTAAAGAGCCGCATATGCGTGTGTACAGTACTCAGAGACAATATCTGTCAGTCTACAGACTCCAGAATACGCTTTAACTTCTTTGAAGGAAATTGATTTGTACAGACGCAGACGACCTAAGATCAGTATCTGTGCCTGCTGCTGTTGACTGCCACAATCAACTTCGGTCGTTTTGTGAAAGTATTCCTGTAGACGTAAGCCTCCTAGCAAGACATCGCTTAGTTATTAAAGTTATGCGTGCCTTAGCAGTACTACCAGGACAGGAATAGCGCTTGCACATTCGAGAACTCAGTCTTAAGGGACTAGGTAGCTTGGTAGCAATAGAGGTAATTTTTTCGAAGAGATGCAGAGCTAGTCATTCTTATTTTTTCGCCATCATTCAGTCAACTGAACAGAGCAGTAAGAATGTTTTTTTGGAAAGTTGGGTGATTGCACTCTTTCCGGCCTCTGAGGTGAACCATGTTGGCTAAAGTGTTCCCTACCAAGCGTGGCTACGTAGAATGGGCTCTATTTCGGATATTAATGATCTCTTCATTTAGCTATCGTAAAAGCCTTTCAGCTAGCATTAGGAAGCTTTTATTTTTTCCTTCAAGCTTGCATGAAGTGGCACTGGACAGAGCGATTGCTCAACAACCCAGAAAATATATATTGTCACGTTAAAAAGACAGGAGACGTTTTTAAGGCGTCCTCACAAAAGTCCGAAGAGCGGTCGGCTCAGCGCAGCCAAAAAAACAGAACAATGGCACGAGGGGAACTGCCACTTCGTCTGCCTCTTTTGCGCTGGCAGATCAAGCGCGCGGCACTGCCCCTCCTCCCTGAAGAGCATCGCCTCGATGCTAAACGAAGCGTGTATCGTAAAAAAAAAAGACATTGTCACAGTGTGTGGTACGGTTTTAACCGCACCACGTGCACAATCTCGGGTCGTAGCTGTCGGCGTCGGGGTGGTTGGCTTCCGTCCGGAAGGACTTCGTAATTGACGTCGCTCACTTGTCGTAGCACTTTGTACGGGCCAAAATACCGACTGAGAAGCTTCTCAGAGAGACCTTTGCAGCGCACAGGGGTCCAAACTAACACCTGGTCACCTGGTTTATAATCGACTTGTCTGTGGCAGCGGTTGTAGCGCTGTGCATCGACGCCTTGTTGTTTCTTGATGTTTACGCGGGCTAGTTGACGTGCTTCCTCGGCTCGTTGCACGAAACACTCAGCATCTTCGTCGAGATCCTCGATGTTGTCAATGTCGCATGGGAGCATTGCGTCCAACATCGTCTGAACATCCCGACCGTATAGAAGACGAAACGGAGTGAATCGTGTGGTCTCTTGCGTAGCGGTATTATACGCGAATGTTACGTAAGGCAGTATTTCATCCCACGTCTTGTGCTGTACGTCTATGTACATAGACAGCATATCAGTCATCGTTTTGTTAAACCGCTCGGTCAGTCCATTTGTCTGAGGGTGATACGCTGTTGTCTTGCGATGCGTGGAGTAACTTAACTGAAAAACTTGTTCAAGGAGCCTCGCTGTAAACGCTGTTCCTCGGTCTGTGATGACACAGGATGGAGCACCGTGGCGCAATACAATTCTCTCGATGAAAAACTGAGCAACTTCACAAGCCGTGCTTTTAGGAAGCGCCTTAGTTTCAGCATAGCGGGTTAAATAATCTGTAGCGACGATTATCCACTTGTTGCCGGAAGATGACAAGGGAAACGGACCCAGGAGGTCCATGCCGACTTGATCGAAGGGTGTTCTGGGTGGCTCGATAGGGTGAAGTAATCCCGCAGGCTTAACAGATGGGGATTTTTGGCGCTGGCATTCGCGGCAGGCTTGAACGTACTGTTTAACGCAAGCGGCAAGTTTCGGCCAGTAGTAAGACTTTCGTACCCTAGCGATGGTTCGGGTGATGCCCAGATGGCCCGATGGAGGCTCGTTGTGGCAGGCAAATAGAATTTCCTCACGCAGCTCTGCGGGGACGACCAACAGGTAAGTTTTGTTGCTGGCGGCTGCGTTCTTCTTGTACAACACGCCCTGTCGTAAGCAGAAGGATGACAATCCGCGAGTTATATGCTGGGGCAGTGATACGTTGCGGCCCTCTAGATGTTCAATGATAGGTCGCAATTGAGCATCTGCTCGCTGCCGTAAAGCCAAGTCTGTTACGCTTACGGAGCCAAGGAAAGGGCAGTCCTCTTCGAAGCTCTGAGCGGCAGGCTCAACTGGCGCGCGTGACAACGTGTCCGCATCTTCGTGTGCACGACCGGACTTGTACACGATAGTGACGTCGTACTCCTGCAGACGTAGGCTCCACCTTGCCAGTCGTCCGGAGGGGTCTCTGAGGTTCGCAAGCCAGCACAGCGAGTGATGATCCGTCACTACTCTGAATGGACGGCCGTAAAGGTAAGGTCGAAACTTAGCAATTGCCCACACGACAGCAAGGCACTCCTTCTCCGTGGTACTGTAGTTTGACTCCGGGCGTGTTAGGGTTCGGCTTGCGTAGGCGATAACCTTTTCAATTCCCTCCTGCCGTTGGACGAGTACCGCGCCCAGACCGACGTTACTGGCGTCGGTATGAATTTCTGTTTCGGCTTCCTCGTCGAAATGTCCAAGAACAGGTGGTGATGCCAGGCGAAGCCGAAGCTCTGTGAATGCTGATTCTTGTTCAGCACTCCAAACGAACGGCGTATCGTCTCTAGTGAGTCTAGTTAATGGTTCGGCAATTTTCGAAAAATTGCCTATAAAGCGCCGGTAGTACGCGCATAGACCAAGAAACCGCCGCACACTTTTCTTATCGGCAGGAGTCGGGAAGGCTGCGACAGCGGCGGTTTTCTCAGGGTCAGGACGGACGCCTTCTGCGCTTACGACATGTCCAAGGAACTTTAGTTCTTCGTAACCGAAATGGCATTTTTGCGGCTTTAACGTAAGGTTAGCCGTCCGAATCGCCTCAAGTACCTGTCGTAGTCGCTTCAGATGTTCGGAGAAGCTGGTTGAAAACACGACCACATCATCCAAGTACACAAGGCAGCTTTGCCATTTTAGGTCAGTCAACACAGTGTCCATCATGCGTTGGAAGGTAGCTGGCGCAGAGCAGAGTCCGAACGGTAGCACCCGAAATTCGTAGAGGCCATCCGGCGTGACAAAGGCGGTTTTTTCACGGTCGCGCTCATCAACCTCAATTTGCCAGTAGCCACTCTTTAAATCCAGGGAAGAAAAATACTTCGCTCGTCGTAGTCGGTCAAGCGAGTCATCAATACGCGGCAGCGGATAAACATCTTTTTTTGTGACGTTGTTGAGCTTTCTGTAATCTACACAGAAGCGAAGCGTACCGTCCTTCTTCTTAACCAGAACGACCGGTGAGGACCAGGGACTGTTCGAAGGCTGGATAACGCCGTCGTCGATCATTTCTTTCACTTGCTGCTTGATAGCTGCGCGTTCTGTCGGCGAGACGCGGTATGGCTGTTGGTGAATAGGTCTTGCATCGTCGTAAGTGATTATCCTGTGCTGTGTAATTGGCGTCTGACTCACTTTAGACGACTGAGCAAAGCACGCCCTGAATTCAAACAATAGCTCTCGCAAGGCCCTCTGGTTCTCTTCCGGCAGTGCACTGTTCATGTCAACATCTATTACGGTTTGTCCATCGCGGCTACTGTCTTCACAGGCAAAACACTCAATGACGTCCTCCAAGGCTTCAGCGTAGGCGACCGCAGTGCCCCGGAAAAGGTGACGATGCTCATTGGTGAAATTTGTAATCATGACCTCGGCTGTACCGTTCCGAATGTCAATGATGCCTCGTGCCACAGAAATTCCAAGCGCCAGCAGCAGGGAGACGTTGCACTCTGCCACTGTTTCACCGTCACTGGTTCCTTCGGAAGTCACCTGAATTAGGATACTTGCACGAGGTGGTATTGTGACACTGTCGTCGGAAACACGGAGGGCGGTTGTACGGCGGTTGGAGTCCCTTGACGTAGCGTTGACTGTCGAAAAGGAAATGCAGCGTCGCCGTAGGTCGATTACGGCGCCATATTCCCGAAGAAAATCGAGGCCGAGAATTAATTCGCGGGAGCAGTCACGTAGCACGATGGAGCTGACCAAAAACGTGCAGCCTCGTATTTGTAGCCTGGACGTGCACAAACCAACCGGCGTCACAACATGTCCGCCAGCTGTACGTACATGCGATCCTGTCCAAGGCATTATCACTTTCTTCAAGGTACGTGCCAATTGTCCGCTAATAATCGAGTAGTCAGCACCAGTGTCTATTAAGGCAGTTAAATTGCGACCGTCGAGCATCACAGGTATGTCCATTGAAAAGTCGCTCAGCTGGGATACAGGCGCCGGCGTAGTCGAATTTCCGTTGGTCCGATGTCGCGTCGATTGGAGGGCGAGGTCTTCATCACGTCGAGAATCAGCGGCCTCGCCTCGAAAGGTCGCTGGCGTTAGTTTTCCAGGCGGGGGCTCGGAGACCGTCCTTGCAGCCTTCGATTTCCGTTGCCTGAATAAGACGACGACCGCGGTGACGGTGAACGCGACTGACGCCTGAGTGGGACGTTCTGCCGAGCGATAAAATCTTCAATTTCTGGTGGTCTCTGTCCAAACCGGGGGCGGGGTGAATTGGCAGGAAAACCCTGCAGCCCAAGTCGGCGGTACTGGCAGTCTCGGTAGAGGTGACCCGCTTCACCGCAGTGGTAGCAAAGCGGTCGTCGGTCGGGCATGCGCCATATGTCGGATTTACGCATGACGGGTCGAGTGTCTGCAAAATAAGGGACCACCTGTGCGGACTGCAGTGTGGCGTACGGGGTTGCGGCTGGTAGTGGGACTGGTGCAGGTGCGTTGTGTTCGAACGTGTCGGTATAAGTGGTGCGCTGGAAACCACTCACTGGGGATGGTGTCGTGGACGACGGAACGGTGCGTCTCAATACGTCTGCGTAGGTCACCCCTAGAGGTTCACTTGAAGTTGCGAACGCCTGAAGTGGTGCAGCAACCTGCGTTGGTGTCTCGCGACGAGGTGTGCCGAGCGCATGCTGAACTTCGTCACGTATGATGGTGGCGATGCAATTCGTGGAAGGCTGCTGCTGCGCCTGGTTCAGCTGTTGCAGCTGTTGCAGCTCGTCGCGAACAACCGAACGTATCAGCTCGCGAAGCGCTCCCACGTCGGTCGGGAACGAGCCTAGCCCGGTGGTATAGGTAGCATTCACTTGCCGATCGTACTGGTTCCGCTGCTGCAGCGCCTTTTCCATGGCGACGGCTTCAGTGAGGAACTCCGCAACCGTTCTAGGCGGACTACGAATGAGTCCAGCGAAGAGCTGCTCTTTCACACCTCGCATCAAGTGTCGCAGCTTCTTGTCTTCCGGCATGGTTGGATCGGCGCGAGTGAACAGATGAACCATATCCTCCACGTATGCAGCCACACCTTCATTAGGCATCTGCATGCGGGACTGGAGGGCCCTTTCAGCGCGCTCTCGACGATCGAGACTCGAGTACGTTTCGCGGAGCCTGTGACAGAACTCATGCCACGACGTTAGGAGGCCCTTGCGGTTCTGGAACCATGTGCGAGCACCATCCAGAAGACTAAAGTACACATTCTTGAGCTTCGCTACTTCGTCCCACCCGTTGAAATCCGCTACGTACTCGTACTCAGCCAGCCAATCTTCCACATCTTCATAGAGGCCACCACGGAAGGGACTCGGAACACGTGGTTTTTGCAGCGTGTAATGAGTGGGTGCAGCTGCGGGTGTAGCGGTTGGAGCAGCGGCGGCTCCAGCGGCAGGGGAAGCGGTGACAGCAACAGTATTCTCCATACCAGTCGACGTACTTGTACTGTGAGGCACAAACTCGGGGGACAGTCCTCGAATCCTCCGACTGAAACGGTGTACCGGCGTAAGCTCTGGGTTTTGGGTCACGTTCCGGCTGCTAGAAGGAGTCTGTTGCATAGGTGAGGTTACCCAGCACCTCCACCATTAAAATGTCACGTTAAAAAGACAGGAGACGTTTTTAAGGCGTCCTCACAAAAGTCCGAAGAGCGGTCGGCTCAGCGCAGCCAAAAAAACAGAACAATGGCACGAGGGGAACTGCCACTTCGTCTGCCTCTTTTGCGCTGGCAGATCAAGCGCGCGGCAATATGCTTACGAGCACACGGAGACCGTGAACGTGCCACCATTCTGTAATACGAGCAGAGCCAGCCAGATCACTATCTGTCTTACCAGCACTTTCAAAGGCGATAATCTTTCTTTGGGACCTTCGACGCAAAAATTTTGGTTTGTCTGCACATTTGTCTGTCCACCCTTAGCGGTATTCTAAATGGCACCAAAGTGACCAAACAATACTCCAAACGACCAGTTCCATCCGCAGAACCCACCAATATTGCTCAAGTTCTAGCGTTATACTTGTCTGATTGTCAATTAAAAGCAAATATTGCGCATATCTGAGGCACGAAAACAACCCGTCAAAATCTGTATGTGTGTCTTTTTACTAGAAAAGGCATACAAAAGTAATTATAAGGACCACAACGCTTATCACGCTGCACCGACGATGCAACGCTTGCACGAAAAGATAAGTGTTTCCAGCGCTTTGCTAAGACGACACGGTGGTGGCACCTACCCGTCGCCTTGCGTTCTACACCTTATCACCGCTGAGACGGACGCGCACGCCTGTCTCAGACGGGTGCGCACGCCTGTCTCAGAGCCATGCGCTTCGTTTTTCAAAAAAAAGGCAGTATATCCACGGAGTGAATAATGGAGAGTGGGGCGAAGCAATCGTCCGTCCATTTGTTCTTGCTTCGTCCGTCCATGCGTCCATCCACCCGTCCATGCGTGCGTCTGTTCATGCGTCTGTCCCTGCGTTCGCCCATGCATCCGCCTCTGCGTCCATTCATGCGCCCAGTCATGCTTCCATTCATGCATCTGCCTGTGTGTCCGTTCGTCCATCTAGTCAACACTCCAAGTACCATCATCTCGCATCTTTTCATCATATATTTCCCATATGGAAGCACCACCATCCAGCGGACATTCCAATGACTAAACGAGAGGTGGCACACGCACACTTTCTTACGGCTTGCGCTTCGGGTCTTCTTCCCAACTTTAACCACCTCGAGTTCATGGTATATACTAGTTCACTGTATTCATGGCACTACGGCCCAACGCTCGCTAAGCCTTTCTAAAACCAAAGAGGTTACGCTGAGCGAGTATAACGTAGCAACCTTTTCCTGTCAGATAGTGCTCAATGTACATGCCAATGATTGCTAATGGGAAATGACAGACAGGAGAATTCGGCGTTTACTTTCTTAAAGCTTGCGCTTCGTATCTACTTCCCACCTTTAACCACCTCGAGTTTATGGTATATACTAGTTCATTGTATTCATGCCACTGCGGCTCATCGCTTGCTAAACTTTTCTAAAACTAAGGAGGTTACACCCAGCGAGTATAACGTAGCAAACCTTTCTTGTGAGATAGTGCTGAATGTACATGCCAATGGTTGCTAATGGTGAATGAGAGACAGGAGAATTCGGCTTTTAGTCAACGCGCACCCTGCGAATTTTTTATTGTTCAACAACGCACAGAAAAAATCTTCCACCGGCACTACCTTGGAGATCAAATGTGAGATTGGTTACACACTACGACTACGACTGCGACTACGAGGGATGAACGGGTGCCGCTTTAAGGAGCTTCGCCCCTAAAAACTGCCAGATGGCGCTCATGTCTCACGTGTGACGTGACTTGATGTGCTCGTTCGCCTCCGCTGCACACTTGAGGTACTCTAATGCAGTGCCTCGAGAATACAATTCACCGATTTTCTTGCGCAGAACATCAAACAAACGTTTTGTTCACTCTCTCCAGACGCAAGACTATCGTCTTTCGACGACATTTGCAGTGTTACATGCATATACGGTGCCATTTTTTTTATTTTCACATCCTCCTTTCTCCTACACAGCTCTTTGCCGTCTATGTACAGCGGAAGGATTTTAGAGTGTACACTCGCGTGAGCTTTCACAGTGTCCTTTGTGGTGTCATTGGTTCTCGTTCACTATTATCAAGGTCTCTGCGCTTTGTGCATCCGTGAGGTATATGATGGGGAACATCAAGTTTGTGATCGATAATATATACTTCTAACGTACACTCATGTGTGTGGCCTATTAGCTCGTAAAATGCCTTTTTTCCTTAGCCTATTAGTGTTATAAATTTTTTAAGAGTGTCTTCAATGCTCAACCACCTTGCTCATGGAAAGCTATTTAAGTATTTCATGCTATATTGTCGACGCCAGTACATCGTCTCCATGGTCAGTATAAGCACGATATCTTTAACGAGCTTGTTTCACAAGAACTTCGGTGTGCCGGAATTCTTGTGGCAGAAAATAATCAGTGAACATGCTCGTAAAGCAATTCCTATGAGTCAGGGTGATCAACGTTTTTGTATATTCGACAGAGATATGCTGGCCTATAGGAAGCCAAAGCAACGCATGGTAGTGCTGCGACTCCTGCGAGGCAGCGCCATCTCTGGTAAAAAAGTAGAAGTCATGGATGTATATCGCGCGTTTCCTCTTGCCGCCATAACGCTGACGCTCGCTTACGCGCTCGTGCAGAGAGCGCGCGGTGCGTTCGAGTTATTAAAAAATGTACCGCCTGCAGTTTTTCTTTATAAAGATCTCTGAGCTGGAGAAGCACTTCTTCGGCGTGAATTTAACAAAAAGAGTAAAGCTCGTTAGTCAAGTTTATGATGTGGAGCAGACGATGGGAGACGCGGACGCCCGAGCCACTACGAAATGCATTTCTCGGCTCCTTGACAATACCGTGTACGACGTATGCTCGATGTAAGTCTCATTCAGCCGACATGGATCCACATACTCTATTGATGTACTGCGTTGACGCTTATGAAAATCATGTAATTGTTGTTTTGGTGTGAGATCTACCAGTATCCGCCATGTACTGTCACGTACAAACATTTGCGGCGTGCTAAAAATAATATAAACTGAAGTTGTGCGGTTATGGCATTAAAATGTCCGAGGTGTTTTAGAGTCATCTCCTCCATGCAGTGGGAGCATGACCCGCCGACTGCGCCACAAAGTAGAAAGCTGGGCTTTAACCACAGCGAGTCATGTTGAGATCTTACCTGTTTTTTTTTCGGCTCTCGTGTCACGCTTGCTCTATCTTTCGCGAACGCGACTGTGTTCACCGGCTGTGACCTGCTGCGAATCTGATACAGCTTCACTTAGAGAGCGTCCATTTGTGATGCCTGCATTGTTGTGGCATCCCACAACACAATATCTCAGACCTCGCCGACGCTTCCGTGGACCCACTTCTTCCAACACGGAAAGGCAGGTTCACACAGCGAGCGTCTCATGTTAGCGCGCCGAGATGACGGCATGGCACCGAACTTCCTCGCATCGAGTAGAGAACACGTCGTGCGCATGCTCACGTTTCGGCGAAACACACCGACTCGCCTGCGCCTTCTCGCATGCCTACCCTCAAGTTTTCTGGAACTCGCTGCCAGAGCCAGGCGCTACTTTGTGGTCTGTCCGCAAACTTGAGCTTCGGTTTCCTATAAGGGAGGTGCAATTCCTGCAGAAAGCAAACGCGCGTATTTAATATGCCTTTGGTAGCTACTTATGACCTACAGTGGCTTTCCCTATATGCTCACGGCTGGATGTAGTTACACCGATGAAAAACCGTGGTTTAGCGGGGTGTACGCAGTTTTTATAATTGGTGCAGTGGATCACAACGCTTTGAATATCCCACTGTTTCCGCTATATTTGCTTATTGTTTTTTTGTCGCGGTATATGAAAGCCACGGCGAGGCAATTTTCCCTACCACGCAACGAATGTGGCAAATCAACTAATAAACTTTCTAAACAGTAATTCAAAGAAAACAAGAAAACAAAAAGAAGACCAATAAGGTCACACTTGACTGGCGGAGCGTGAGATATGCCACCAGCATAGAGCTGAAATTTCAACGTAGCAGGAAAAGGTGATGAGTTAAAGTGTTCCCAATGAAACAAAAAAAGAACAGTAAACGATGGCATGTTGGCCGAGAACGTCAATGTCCATTTAGGTACATATACCTAAACCCTAATGTACATAGGTAACTTAGTAATTAGCTGCATTTATCTACTTAAGTCCCTTATGTACACGAACATCAGGGCACGTTTTTGTTTTAGCAACATTATTCTAAAGATCAAAAAGACAATAATTTGTCTCTGTTACAAACGCCTATCTTACATTAGCTGTCTCCTCTTAACTGGTAATTAATCTTTGCACCTAGTGGCTGTACAACGCTTTAGCATATCATAACAAACACATTTGATAATAAAATGAGCCTCCCATCTTCATCCCTAAATGTTAGCTTTAATCACGTGAAAATAGATGGAAGCTAACCCCGAGTGCTGTAAGACATCATTCTGGTTTCCTTGTTGCCAATTGATCAGAGCAAGAGAAATCGTGCTTCCAGGAAGCCACGATTAACGTACCTGTACATTGTCTTGCCAGTGTAATGAAAATTTTCAAGAGCTTGTTGTTTTTCACTGAGCGTTGTCTCTCGTCGTTGTGATGGTGTGTACGCTAGTTATCATTGCTACCGCTAGAGGCTCAGCTGTGCTCTTGGTTTCAATAGCTCTTACTTGATGGCGCACCGCCGCTCAGGCGACGCTCGCTCCACTCTTGGCGCATGCTCTAGTTTGGTAGGAGACCACCAGGTGGCCGCGCCTATATATAGCGCTTGCTTTAGGCGCGCTTCCTTTCTCTTTCACCACACAACACTCAGTGAGCGTCGATGATGCTACCCACTATGAATACCGCAGAAGCCAAGGTGGTGGCGCGGAGGGCTCGCAATGCGGCTGCAGCGTGAACTCGCCGTTAGGACCCTTCTCGAAATTTTCACTACACCATATACTTCAAGATTCTCAGGCTTTGTACTTTACGGATCACATAGCTATTATACCTAATATAACGCGTTCTTTTGAGCTTATGGGATCCGTAATTAGGCTCTTGAGCAAAATGTAGATATTGTATCAGTATGTAAATATCTGTATATAGCACATTGATGCTTAAATAATAAGCATTGCGTATATATATATATATATATATATATATATATATATAGCGGCCGCGTCACCAACATGGGTTAGTGAGCTCTGCACATATCTACCTATAACTTTAGCAATTTTGGTTCTAAGAGGGTCAGAGTGGTGTCTACTTGTTCGTGAAGATACAAGGAGTTCAACCACTACAAATACTGCTATTACAAACGAAAATTTCAAATTTTAGGTGCGGAAAACAGTGTGAATCTGTGAAAACAACAACAGTCTGACGACGTGTTTTTACGATCGCTTGTAGCTTCGTTAATATTCTACCGGAAAACTTCTTACTTATAAAGTTAAAAGTGCTTAGGGTAGACCTGACGCTACTGAAGTTTGATAAGGCTAGGTTTAATATTTCCAGAGTTATTCCGCAATCAATATTAAGCCTAATCACTAAAATGAATAAACTGGTAATATCACCTCGCAAACGCATTTAAATTTTGTCCGCTTAATATGATAATAAACCGCACCCCATAGGCTACCAGGAGGCCCAATTCTGTACACTATAGGCCCTAATTGAGGTGGTAATCAGCAAAAAGCTCATTTCATTAAAACAAATTTCAAAAGGAGCTACAAATGCCACCGAAAAATAGCTAATATCTTCTTTTAGAACACAACAGTCCGGTTTTTTCCGTGTAAAAAAAATTTGATAGCTTGAGGTAACCGGAAGATACAGAATTAGAAAGAATATAACGAGAACCGCTAATAAACGTGTGGCGCCCGCGTCTTCCCTCGCTCAGAAGAGGAGGGTGGCTCACTGCTCGGGAGAAAGGTACGCCCGTCAGATAAAAATCTTGAACCACGTTTTTTGTCTTTTTTTACGATCGCTTTTACCTTTGCTAATAACCTACCGGGAAACTTCTAACTAATACAGTGCAAAGCCCTAATTATAGAGCTGTCGCCGCTCAGCTTTATCAGGACAGGAGTAATAGCACCGGAACTATTTCGTGACCAAAATTAAGCCTAATCACCAAAAAGATTAATTGGGTAACATCACCTCACGAACGAATTTAAATTTTGTCCGCTTAATATATCAATAAACAGCACCCCATAGGCTAATCGGAGGCCCAACTCCGTACTCTCTAGACCCTTAATTAAGAGGGTAATCAGCAGAAATCTCATTTCATTAAAACATTTTTATAAAAATAACCACAAACTTGACTGATACACTGCTGAAACCTACATTTAGAACAGAACAATCCGGGTGCGGCGATGGCGTAGTGCTTAGAGCATCCGCCTCGCATGCAAGAGGTCCGTGGTTTAAATCCCGGTGCCGCGCAGTTCCCAACCGGAAAAAAAGAAAAAAATCCGCCTGTTGATGGAACTGCATTAAGAGGCCTGGGGTGTGGCCTCACCGGTAACCACCGCCGGGAACGCACTCCCTCACCAGAGAAGGATTGGCCATCCCTGGTGCAGTATCTGGCCACTACCTCCCACATGCATACATCTAATAACTCACAGCCCTCAGTTCCCAGCAGCTGCGAAGCAACTGACCATGGCGGCGGTCGGATCTGCAACGCAGCAGAGAGTGCTAAAAATCTCTGGACTACAGGCCGCTATTGGAACCTGAACTTGGCAACGTTTTATGCTAGAACCTTATCTGTGAGGGAAGTCTAGCTGTAATATTCGAGGAGCTAGAGGGTGTTAAATGGGATATAATAGGGCTCAGTGAGGTTAGGAGGACAGATGAGGCCTATACTGTGCTACAGAATGGGCACGTCCTTTGCTTTCGGGGCTTGGCAGACAGAAGAGAACTAGTAGTGGGGTTCCTAATTCACAGAAACATAGCTGGCAACATAGAAGAATACTATAGCATTAATGAAAGGGTGGTAGGTATTGTAAATAAACTGAATAAAAGATACAAGAGGAAGGTAGTACAGGCTTACGCGCCTACTTCCAGCCATGATGACGCTTCAGTTGAAAGCTTCTATGAAGACGTGGAATCGGCAATGAGTAAGGTAAAAACACAGTATACTATAGTGATGGGCGACTTTAATTCAAAGGTAGGGAAGAAGCAGGCTGGAGACCAGGCAGTAGGAGATTAAGGCATCGGCACTAGAAACGCCAGAGGAGAGCTACTAAAAGGATTCGCAGAATGCAATAATTTGCGGATTTTGAATACCTTCTACCGAAAACGAGAAAACGGCAAGTGGACATGGAGGAGCCCTAATGGCGAAAATAAGAACGAAATAGACTTTATAATGACTGCACACCTAGGAATCGTGCAGAATGTGGAAGTGGTTGGCAAGGTACGATGCAGTGACCATAGAATGGTACAGGTCTCGAATTCGCCTAGACTTAAAGAAGGAACGACAGAAACTGATACGCAAGAAGCCAATCAATGAGCCATCACTGAGAGGGAAAGTACAGGAATTCAGAGTGTCGCTGCAGAACAGGTACTCGGCTCTTTGTGAGGAAACCAACCTTAGCGTAGATACAATGAATGATAATCTGAGGAGTATCATTACGGAGTGTGCAGTGGAAGTTGAGGCCGGGTAGTTAGACAGGACACTGGCAAGCTTTCCCAGGAAACAAAGAACCTAATTAAGAAGCGTCAAATCATGAAAGTGTCAAGCACAACAGACAAAATAGAACTGGCAGAGCTTTCGAAGTTGATTATTAAACGTAAAATATGCGATGTAAGAAGGTATAACATGGAGAGAATTGAACACGCTCTGAAAAACGGAGGAAGCGTCAAAGCAGTGAAGAGGAAACTTGGGATAGGCAAAAGTCGGATGTATGCACTAAGGGACAAAGAAGGCAAAATAACTACCAATATGGATAGGATAGTTAAAATAGCGGAGGAGTTTTACAGAGATCTGTACAGTAGCCGATACAACCACGACCTTAATACTATAAGATCTAGCAGTAACCCAGATGACACCCCACCAGTAATGATGAAAGAAGTCAGAGAAGCTTTGGAGAGCATGCAAAGAGGGAAAGCTGCTGGTGAGGATCAGGTAACATCAGATCTGCTGAAAGATGGAGGACAGATTGTGTTACAAAAACGAGCCACCCTGTTTACGAGGTGTCTCCTGACGGAAGGGTTCCAGAGTCTTGGAAGAACGCTAACATCATCTTAATACATAAGAAAGGAGATGACAAGGACTTGAAGAATTACAGGCCGATCAGCTTTCTTCATGTAGTATACAAGCTATATACAAAGGTAATTGCTAACAGAGTAAAGAAAACATTCGAATTCAATCAACCAAAGGAACAAGCAGGATTTCGTACAGGCTACACAACAATTGACCACATTCATACTATCTATAGGTAATAGAGAAATGCTCAGAGTATAACCAACTACTATACATAGCCTTCATAGATTACGAGAAGGCGTTTGATTCAGTAGAAATATCAGCCGTCATGCAGACACTGCGGAATCAGGGCGTAGATAAAGTATATATAAACATTCTGGAAGAAATCTACAGGGGATCAACTGCTAGCATAGTGCTTCATAAAGAAAGCAACAGAATACCAATCAAGAAGGGTGTAAGGCAGGGGACACCATCTCCCCAATGCTATTTATCGCGTGCTTACAGGAGGTTTTCAGAAGCCTAGAATGGGAACAGTTAGGGATAAGAGTTAATGGAGAATACCTTAGTAACCTGCGCTTCGCCGATGACATTGCTTTGCTGAGTAACTCAGGGGACGAATTGCAACTCATGATTACGGAGTTAGACAAGGAGAGCAGAAAGGTGGGTCTTAAAAGTAATCTGCAGAAAACGAAAGTAATGTGCAACAACCTCGGAAAGGAGCAGCGCTTCGAGATAGGCAATAGTGCACTTGAAGTTGTAAAAGACTATGTCTACTTAGGGCAGGTAATAACCACAGAGCCTAACCACGAGATTGAAGAAACTAGAAGAATAACAATGGGGTGGAGCACATTCGACAAGCACTCTCAAATTATGACAGGTAGATTGCCACTATCCTTCAAGAGGAAGGTATTTAACAGCTGTGTCTTGCCGGTACTTAGCTACGGAGCAGAAACCTGGAGACTTACAAAGAGGGTTCAGCTTAAATTCAGGACGACGCAGCGAGCAATGGAAAGAAAAATGGCAGGTGTAACCTTAAGAGACAAGAAAAGAGCAGAGTGGATAAGGGGACAAACGGGGGTTAAGGATATCATAGTTGAAATAAAGGAGAGCAAATGGACATGGGCCGGGCATGGAGCGCGTAGATAGGATAACCGCTGGTCATTAAGGGTAACTAACTGGATTCCCAGAGAAGGGAAGCGGGTTAGGGGGAGACAGAAGGTTAGGTGGGCAGATGAGATTAAGAAGTTAGCTGGTATAAATTGGCAGCAGCAAACACAGGACCGGGTTAACTGGCGGAACATGGGAGAGGCCTTTGTCCTGCAGTGGACGTAGTCAGGCTGATGATGATGATGATGATGATGATGATGATGATGATATAATGTGTATACACAATCACACCACAACTCTCACGTCACGTCTTTAGATGATGATGAATGAGCATATGTACAGAGGATTCACAGTTTACCGAATTTAACTTCCGGAGCAAGCTCCTTCATCATCTTTCACTTCGTGTATATGCGAGAATTTTTTCCTCAGCAGCAGCGCCAGGAGCAAAATAATAACCATAAACTGCGGCATGTAACGTTTCGAGCGTGAGGGTGCGCTAAAGAGGTAGGGCGATGGCATGTCGTGTGGAAGAAGGTACTAGGGCAAATATGCAGAACCGGATGCTGTATCGGCATAACCAGGCGTAGCCTCATGTGTGGCGCTAGAGGAGAACACCACCAGTGCGATTGCTCTTGCTGCTACTAATGTTGCGTCAGGGACAAGTAATGTACGGCCGTGGTCTGCCGGCTCGAATACACTTCACAAGAATGAATAGAGAAGGCTGTACTGTGACCTTCGCTTTTACGTCGGGAGAACGAACTGCGTGGCACCTGTGTGCACCTTGCAATGGTAGTTGGCCTAGCGGCATCCCAGGTTAAGGTGGCGCAAACCTACCCAAAATGATGTGGAAGGGTGATGAGCCTAGTCATCAAGAGCCCCGAGCAAGCCACTCAACCAACGAATCACATCGCAAGGCTGACGGAGCACCTAGCCGTAACCAGTGGAGCTGAGGTATGCGAATGTCTCATAGGTGTTTTCTTGTAGCTTTAGTGCTCCCAGGGCTTTAGTGCTCCCAGTGAAATTGGGTTTCCTGCCCTTATGCAACGCTTTTGTTTTAATATCCTCAAAATCGCTTAGATGATCATGACGATCAGCGCAAAAAAATAATAGCAGATCCACATACCTTGGGAATCGGCTATACGCGAAGCATGCAGATGGAAGCATGTTAGCTACACGCACTACAAGCATGGAATATGGTAGGCTTTATTGTTTTATTAGGACGTGATGGTGATTACATGTACACCTATCACAAATACGAGTATAACTCTGACGTATATGTGACGTCTGTGTGTTAATGGGTCATGAATACGCGTTCCAGTGGGCATTTTACTACTCTTTTACTTGGGCCAAGTCACTTTGTAATTTGTAATGTAAGCATCAACACCAGAGTTATAGTTGTTCCTATAATCGCCCGCTATTTGGCGATGAGGGGCCTATGTACACTCAAGTGTGAGGTATACACAATTTAGTTGGTTGAAATTGTTGATGTCTGTAATGAAGAAGTGGTCAATGACACATCGGTTCTTCGTCATGTGCATGAGCTCTTGGCAAGCCCTATCTAAATGTAAATCCTCTTTGAAGTATTGTGTGAACCAGGCCTCATTGCGTTTTTAAACATCTACTTTAAAGGCATCAGCAATGCTCATAAATGGTGACCTAATAACTAGCGGTTGGCCCCACCGCCGTGGTCTAGTGGCTAAGGTACTCGGCTGCTGACCAGTAGATCATGAAATGGAATCCTGGCTGCGGCGGCTGCATTTCCAATGGAGGTGGAAATGTTGTAGGCCCGTGTTCTCAGATTTGGCTGCACGTTAAAGAACATTAGGTAGTCGAATTTTTCGGAGCCCTCTACTACAGCATCTCTCATAATCATATGGTGGTTTTGGTACGTTAAACCCCACATATCAATCAAATATATAGCGCTTGTGCTAGCAAAGATGCCGGCCCTGGACACTGCTTGACAAAAGAGCTTCAGTGAATGGCGCTTCACTGCAATTGCCTTCATCTCGACGTGACGGCTGTGTATTAGAAGCACGCATGTACTATTTGAAAGCTTTGATAGTCGCCACTGCAACCACAATTGACGTTTAAGGAACATTATTGTCTCCTTGAAAATCAGTCTTAATACCTAGTAAGGCTATGCGGCAGAATACTTTTTGCCTCGCAGAATGGAGCGCTTCATTCCTATTGGGACCATGATACTAATTTCATGTGGTGGTGGGGTAAACGCTGCCCATGGCAGCTTTTTATGGGCGAAGCTCCTTATAGCCAACTTAGTTGGCGTCCATCATGCCCCTCCGAAACACGAACAGAAGCTGAACGCCTGCACTACAAAGAAATAAAAAAATATGCGTAAACAACCAAATGTGTCTGTAATCAACTATCAGCAAAATACATGACTGTGTGCACCATCCATCAGTTTGTTTATCTATGCACCTGCCCACCTGTCGATTCGTCTGTCCATTTGCCTTTCCGCCTAACTGTTCGTTCATTCGCCAAACCGTCCGTGCATCCGTGAATACGTCCCGTCCATGTGTCCGTCTGTCTACTCGTCTGTTCTTTATACTGCTTGGCAACTGCAACTTAAGAATTATGGACCTTAAGATATATAACTTCGCCCACTCGTCATAATTCACTACGTTGAGATGCACTGACTATTTCTAACGCTCTCAATTAAAAATTATTAATGTCTCTTCGCGCCAATCCTTCATATTCCTCATTATCATCACCCTGACTACGTCCAATGCAGGACAAAGGCCTATGCTATGTTCCGCCAGTCAACTCGATTCTGTACTTACTGCTGCCATTTTATACCCACAAACTTCTTAATTTCATCTGCTCACCTAACGTTCTGTCTCCCACTAACTCGCTTGCCCTCTCTGGGAATCCATTTAGTTACCCTTAATGACCAGCAGTTGTCCTGCTCACCTAACCTTCCGTCTCCCCCTAACCCACTTGTCTTCTCTGGGAATCCAGTTAGCTACCCTTAATGACCAGCAGTTGTCCTGGCTATGCGTTGCATGCCCGGCCGATGTCCGCTTCTCTTTCTTGATTTCAACGATGATATCTTTAACCCCGGTATGTTCCCTGATCCACTCTACTCTCTTCTTGTCTTTTAAGGTTACATCAGCTATTTTCTTTTATATTGCTTGCTGCGTCGCCCTCAACTTAAGCTGAACCCTCTTTGTAAGTTTCCAGATCTCTGCTCCGTAGCTAAATACCGGCAAGATGCAGCTGTTATATACCTTGCTCTTGAGGGATAGTGGCAATATGCCCATCAAGATTTGAGAGTGCTTGCCGAGTATTCTCCACGCCATTGTTATTCTTCTAGTTACTTCAATGCCGTGGTTAGATACTGCGGTTATTACCTCACCTAAGTAGAACAAGTGTTCCAAGGTGCGATAATTTGTGGTCTTGCATCTATGCGAACAGCGGGCCACCTTCTACGCTTTCTTCAGGCGTTTCTTAGTGATCGCTCGATACAGGTGAAGTTGGGGACAGTGCTCAGTAGGTCGAGGAAAATCACTAGAGGAGTGCCTTAGGGCAGTGTCCTGTCTCCGATGTTGTTCAATGTGGCCATGGCTGGTTTACCCAATGCTCTCAAGACTGTGAGCAAGACAGTACAAATATCGATTTATGCCGATGACATATGCATCTGGCTTTCTGGGTATCAGGATAAGCGATTGGAAATGATTGGCCAAAGAGTTCTACACTCCGTACAAACCTATCTTGAATCTATTGGACTAATAATATCAGCTGAAAAGTCTCAATTCATGCTATTTCCAGGTATGCGAAGACGAGAAACAAGGATGAAAATATTATTTCCCGGTGCATCAATTAAGCAAGTTAAGTCCATGAGGTTCCTTGGAGTCACACAAGACTGCAGAATGAATTGGCGACGAGAAGTAGACAAGACGATGTCAGCGCTGACGCCCCGTGTAAACATTCTTCGAAGGATGGCAGGAACAAGCTGCGGGAGTCACCCAACATCAATGATAAAGTTACACGAGGCAGTAATTGTCAACCGTGTGCTTTTCCAATTGCCTCTGATCTCTCCGAGTGAGTCACAGTACGAACGGCTGGAAAAACTTTATCGTAAAGGCCTCAGAGTTGCTTTGGGAGTGCCAAAGTTTGCAGCGAGCATAAAGGTGCTTCATGAAGCTCGTCTTCCGCCGTTACGTCTTCTCGCCTCTCAACAACTGCTGACATAGCTTTGCCGACTTGGCGAATCGAGCCCAGGACGAGCACTACTCAGTCGCCTTCGGCGACGCACGGAATCCCGAGATTTCGTGGCCCTCCACACCCTTCGCCATCTTATCATCGATTTCCCCAAACAAAGACAACTTCGACAAGACCCACCTTGGTCACATGAGGATGTCGACTGCCAGGTGACGATTCCATGGATGCAAAGCAAGCGTTCCACACCCACAGCAGAAATACTTTCTTTGGTACTTGAATATATTGAAGGAAAGTACACCGATCATTTGAAAGTTTTCACCGATGGATCAGTCGACATAGTGCGCGGAGCAAGCGGTGCAGCGTTTGTGATCCCATCTCTAAAGGTTTTCTGAGCAGCTAGACTGGAGTGCGTTGTTTCATCGACAGCATGTGAAAGCGGGGCAATTTAGGCAGCCCCGAAAAAACTGAAGTTTTGTAGGCAGCAACAAGTTGTGCTGTTCTCGGACAGTAAGCCCGCTTTGCAGCGGCAAGAACATGGATTGATTTTAGATCGATGTACTCATAGATCACTGCGAGTCCTTAAAGACCTGCATGACATGGGTATAAACATTACGTTTTAATGGATTCCATCACAAGTGGGTATAGCGGGTAATGAGGCGGCTGACAGACTTGCCCGGAGTGCTCTGGAGCTTACACGAACGAAGAAGGCTCCCAAAGACAATCAGCGTATCTTACGAGAAGCTGTAAACAAGCATTTTCACTCGTTATGGCTGACGCCTCACCAGCAATGTGTGACACAAGGGCTATCAAGGGAAGAGGCCTGCTTGCTTCATGGCATTCGAACGGGATCAGCGCGTACACCAGCATGTGCCCTTGTGCCCGAAGTGCAAGGAAAATGGTGATATAGATCACTATTTGCTTAAATGTTGTGTGCTTAAGAAGGAACAGCAAAGTTTATTTGAGAAACTGCAACAGTAAGGCTCATCATGCGACAGCGTGACTGATATTGTGTTTCCACATGGTTCCTCGATCTTCAGGAAACAAGTGTCGTGACTTCTCTTGAAATTTTTGATAGCTGCAGACCTCGCATGTGACTGGTGATGAGTTACAATTATGTTTGGTGTATAGTTCAGCGAGTACCGGCACAGTACTGCACGTGGAATACCACAAAGGCCGCTGTCTTATGCAGGCTTACGTCGCGCTGTGAACGATTTTTATTTTAAGAGCCTACTTGTGATTAGTTAAAAAAACAAAGGACACAGCTTCATTTAGCAAAGAGGAAACGGGCGGGGAAATTGCCTGCGAATTATGCAAGGCTAGATCCGACGGCTACCTACAACATCCTTAACCTTAACCTGAAGTAGAAAAAGTCTTTCACAACTTCTGGAGAATACACTATTACCTATCACGGAGCGCTGTTCTCTTCCGAGGGGGTTTTGCATTACTTTACGAGGGGGTCTTGCATAATAATTTTAAAACCTACCTTTCTGTTCTACTTGTCTAACTTAGTAATCAAGAATTGCAATTTGTCCCCTGGGTTACTCAGCAATGCATTGTCATCGGCGAAGCGCAGGTTACTAAGGTACTTTCCATTAACTCTTGACCCTAACTTTTCCCACTCTAGGCCTTTGAAAACCTCCTGTAAGCACGCGGCGAATAGCATTGGGGAGATTGTATCCCCCGGCCTTACACCCTTCTTGATCGGTATTTTGTTGCTTTCTTTATGAAGCACTATGGTAGCAGTTCATGCCCTGTAGATTTCTTCCAGGATGTTTGTATATGCTTCGTCGACACCCTGATTTCGCAGTATCTCCATGACTGCTGATATTTTTACTGAATCAAACGCCTTCTCGTAATCTATGAAGTCTATGTATAGTAGTTGGCTGTATTGTGAGCATTTTCTATTACCTGATTGATAGTATGAATGTGGCCCATTGTTAAGTAGCCTGTTCCAAATCCTGCTTCTTCCTTTGGTTCATTGAATTTTATTGTTGCCTTAATTCTGTTAGACAACCTTTGTAAATAGCTTGTATACGACGGAGAGCAAGCTTATCGGCCTATAATTCTTCAAGTTCTAGTCATCTCCTTTCTTATGTACTAAGATGATGCTAGCTTTCTTCCAAGATTCTGGTACTCTTCCCATCAGGAGACACCTTGTAAACAGGGTGGCTACTTTTATCTAACAGAGTCTCTACTCCATCTTTCAGCAGGTGTGATATTAGCTGATCCTCGCCAGCAGCTTTGCCTCTTTGCATGCTCTCCACGGCTTTTCCGACTTGTTCTATCACTACTGTTGGGCTGGCGTCAGGGTTACTTTTTGTTCTTAAAGTAAGGTCGTGGTTCGCTTGGCTACTATACCGATCTCTGTAAAACTCCTCCACCATTTTAACTGTCCCATCCATATTGGTAGTTACTTTGCCTTCCTTGTCCCTTAGCGCCCACATCTGATTTTTGTACATCCTAGGTTTCCTCTTCTTTGCTTTGACGCTTCCTCCGTTGTTCAGAGCGTGTTCAATTCTCTCCATTTTATACCTTCTTACATGGGATACATTACGCTTAATAATCAACTTAGAAAGCTCTGCCAACTTTATTTTGTCGGTTGTATTTGAGATTTTCATGCTTTGACGCTTCTTAATGAGGTTCTTCGTTTCCTGGGACAGCTTGCCAGTGTCCTGTCTAACTACCCTACCTCCAATTTCCACTGTTCATTCCATAATGATACTCGTCAGAATATGATTTATTGCGTCAACGCTAAGGCTGGTTTCCTCGATAAAAGCCGAGAACCTGTTCTGAAGCGACACCTAATTCCTGTACTTTACCCTCTCAGTGCTAGCTTATTTATTGGCTTCTTGTGTATCAGTTTCCGTCGTTCCTCCTTTAAGTTTAGGCAAATTCGAGACCGTACCATTTTATGGTCTATCTTGCCATCATACCTTGCCAAGCACTTCCACATCCTGCACAATGCCTGAGTGTGCATTATGTATACAGTATATTTCATTCTAAGTTTCGCCATCAGGGTTCCTCCATGTCCACTAACGGTATCCTCGTTTTCACTGGAAGGTATTTAGGATCCTTAAATAATTGCATTCTGTGAATTCTGCTAATAGCTCCCCTCTGGCGTTTCTAGTTTCGATGCCGTAATCTACTACTGCTTCGTCTCCAGCCTGCTTCTTCCCTACCTTGGCATTGAGGCCTCCAATCAATATAGTATACTGTGTTTTTATCTTACTCATTGCCCATTCCACGTATTCATAGAAGCTTTCAACTGACGTGTCATTATGGCTAGATGTAGGTGCGCAAGCCTGTACCACTTTCACCTTAAATCTCTTAATCAGTTTAATTACGATACCTACCACCCTTTCAGTAATGCTAAAGTATTTCTCCATGTTGGCAGCTATGTTTCTGTGGATAAGGAATCCTACTGCAAGTTCTCTTCTGTCAGCCAAACCACGAGAACACAAGACGTGCTCATTCATTAGCACTGTATAGGCCTCATCTGCCCTCCTAACCTCACTTAGCCCTATTACATCCCCTTTAACACATTTAGCTTCGCGAATAGTACATCTAGACTTGCCTCACTAGATAAGGTTCTAGCGTTAAACATTGGCAAGTTCAGGTTCCAACGGCGGCCTGTCCGGACCCAGAGATTTTTAGCAGAGATCTGCGTTGCAGATCAGACCGCGGCCGTGGTCAGTTGCTCCCCACCCATGGGGATTGAGGGCGGTGTGTTAATTGACGTATGCATGTGGGAGGTAGTGGCCAGATACTGCACCATGGTGGCCAATCCTTCTCTGTTGAGGGAGTACGTTATAGGTGTTGGTCACCGGTGAGGCCACACCTTGGGCCTCATAATGCAGTTCCATCATTCAGTGAATGTTTTTTTAGATGAGTGATTCGACAGCAAATATCGCGCGATTTGAAAACTAGGGTTTTGTGAGCTGGCTTACAGCATATTTTTCTAACAAAGATAATATGTTTCCTTTATATGTTTTTTACTCTGGTTAGAAACTGCATGGCAGCGGGATTTGAACTATGGAGCTCTTGCATGCGAGGCTGACGCTCTAACCACTTCACCACCGCTGCTTCTGTGATTTCGATAGTGGCGGAAAATTACGAAGTTGAGGCTTACTAGCATGTTGTTTCTTGTCTGTGTGTCTATACAACGGGCTCTTCCAATAGCTCCTGAGCTTTCGTTTTAGAAAAAATGTCATTTCAAGTGCAGGTATTGATGATGATGGATTGGCAGTTGTGTCGTTGGCGGGTACAGCCAGATTGTCCGCCGAAACGTTTCCTTGAATCTCGTGGTGCCCTGGCACCCAACAGACAAGAACATGCTGTTTGGATTTGCACAGTGTGCATAAAAGTGAGTAAAGCCAGACTAGGAGGGGTTCCTTGGTTGAGTTAAACTCTAAATCACTTTACGTGTATTGCGCCCAACAGCAGCTGGTCTTTACTGGACGTGAGGGCGGTATCATAGAAATACAGCTGTAACTTTTATAAAATTGAATAGCCATCACAGACCCCCAATAGACGCTTCAGGAAAATCACGCTCTGCTTGAAGAGCCCCTTAGAGAACTGGCGGGGCTTTATGAGACAATACTTGCTTGCAACGCAGAATGCTGGGGTTCTATTCCTGCTAGGACCCTGACATTTTTTTTTTACATCCATTGTGTCTACGCAGCTGATATCAGCTTTTCCTTACGCTCACTCGTTAAAATTACTCATGAGTGTTCTTGCCGTTCCTAGTTAGATAGGAACTGTCAATCACTTGTGGTACATACCCGCATATCAGTAGCACACACACGCCCGCGGGTATGTGCCATGGGTATGGGGTGCATACCGCCCACGGTTATGTGCCACTGTTTGACAAAGCACACGACGGGATTTTGATGTTATTAGTGTCATCACCAGAGAGTCGTATTCGTGAAATCACCTTACCCTCACATACTAATAATGGTTTACGTCAATATAAAGGAGCGATCACAAGAGTACCCAGAAGTAGGCGGCTAGATAGATAGATAGATAGATAGATAGATAGATAGATAGATAGATAGATAGATAGATAGATAGATAGATAGATAGATAGATAGATAGATAGATAGATAGATACGAATATGACGCAAAAAGTGCTTGCCGTATACGCAAAGAAATGCTTCGCATTTAAAATAACACAAAAACACAAAGAAACATAGCGCTTGTGTCGTGAACTTTCTTGTGTTCTTGTCGTTTTTTTTTTCGCGGTGGTCGTGAAGAGTATGTGTCAATTAGCCCGATTTGATACTTTACTCCCTAGACGGTGTCGCAATGTATGTAGTGTATTTTACAATATGCTGCTTAGAAATAAGTGTGCACGTCTTTATTGCATGTTTTGTGTTAAGGGATTGTGCTAACAAAAATGTGCAAATTACAAAGATGTGTGATTCGACAGGAAGTATCACGCGAATTGAAAACTATGGTTTCGTGTGCTGGCTTACAGCATATTTTTCTAACAAAGTTAAGATGTTTCCTTTATATGCTTTTGTCTACTTTCTCATAATCTGAGCATTCTGACATTATGAACGCCCGCAGGATAAGGTTCATTGCGTCCGGCTTGATGGGGCACAATGCTTTTTGGCGTTGTAACGAAGGTGAGTTAGTTTGGCGTCACTTTTCAGTAGCTCAACGCGTTTATTCATCATCTTCATCTAGTCGCCACAGAGCTACGACGTCTTCTTTAATTTGAACCGAGTCAACAATTCTACGAAAGCGTGTCAGGACGAATAACTAAAGGCAAGCTGCGTCACGAGTCGGAACGCGGTGCATTCCAACTAGCAGACGCACGAGCGCACCCATTACGAGCGGGGCGGCTGCTATCATTAACCCTCACTGAAGAAGAGAGTGGCCTCCGCCGTCTAGAGTAGAGCACTCCTAGTAGAGCCACCATGGCCCTGAATGCCCGTGATACCTTGTTCCAAATTTGCTACATTGAACCCTTTAAACGGCGCACCATTACGCCTTGTTATTTTAGTTCGTAGTTCGGCGCTATTTTCTTCTGCTGATTCTTATGCCCGCGCCCGTTTTTTAGCAGAGGTGCATGCCGGCCTGCTCCAGCTGGGTGACGTGAAGCCAATGATATTGGCTCGCTTAAATGGAGTGGGCTAAATACGGCACCTCGGCTAAGTGCCGCATTTGCTAGTGGCGCTTGTAAGAAATGTCACTACCTTGACACACTAAACTGTGGATGCAAAGTTAGGACGTACCCTATTGTTGGGAGCCCTCGTAACTGAGGTGACGAAAAATCATGAGTGCGATGAATCAAGCGTACCATTGTTGTAAGTGTGTGCTCGTACCTGCTGTTCGTACTTGTCTCTATAGATATTTGCTCATAAGTAGGTTGACGGACAGAAGGTAGGTGTGTTCACCTTTTATAGACTATTTACACGGGAACGTTACTGTGTTCCACATTTAGGGCTAAATTGGGCGAAAAGAGGTCCATGAAATACCGTGGTCGTTAGAACATAAAACTGAAATGCACACTTGGTCCACTCATTTTGAAGGTTCTTAACAATACGTCATAAATTTTTTTAGCCTTTTGTCACAAACGTCGAGCACTCTCAACCACGCGCGCCTTCCGGCAATTAACGACTCTGGCAATTCACCCGCCTTCACAATAACACAACTTTAGCAATAACTGTTTCTACTCTATTATATGTGCTAGTGCTGTTTATTTCAATCACTGCAAAGTTTATTCTATGCTCCTGGCCATCTTTAACGTAGTGCTCATTTAATTTTATTAATGCCCTTGTGCCTTTTCATTGCAAATGGTCGGGTTTCTTTGTCCTGTTTTTATCTTCCGAACGTCTGTGCACACTTTCCATTTTATCTTTACTGTGTTGCCAGTTTGTTAATTTAACAAATGTATACCGACTCGGATAAAATGCTCTCTGAGGGTTGCAGTATTGATAAATGAAATAGAAAAATGAATAATGACTCGGTAACGGCGCCATCACGTCTTCCCTACACTTGCAGCGAAGGGGGAACGTACGTGTTTGGAAAAAAATGTCCTCGAAAGAGATGCGCATACTCCCCGAAGAGAATTATATTGCTTCGGCAGTTCACATTGAACAAGCGGAGAAGGCTGTCATCGGTGCCGCGAATTGCGGCGAACACAGGGTGTCCCGGGGAACAAATTGAGTCGGCTGCCGTTCTGAGCACCATCAGAGTACCGGCAGTGATAACAGCCATTACATTTTTTTAGTAACGGTAACGGTAACGCGTTCCTTTTTTGTTAGAATAAAGAGTAACGCGTTTTGTTACTTTTGTTTCGGGGAGGTGGGTAACACGTACAACGCCGCTAAACACTCGGGCAAGAGTTTCAACCTATATACCCGGTATCGCCCGATGACTTGAAAACAGTGACTTATTTTGCTTAGGTTTATCAATCTACCCGTTGGTGTAAAAGAAGTGTTTCTTCCCCGTATGCACATTATTATCTACGGAGGCACACACTAACAGGGCCCATCAGTGTACATCTTCGTTTGTCCCAGAGAAACATAAAACTTCATTCACCAATAGCTGACAGAGCATGCAGGCAGCATTCTAAATCAACAGAAGAGCTCCAATGCTGGTCTACTAACGGTTTAGCTGTATTGTCCACTGCACTTTTATTTTTTTCTTCTACGCTTTATTCGTCACACCATGGCTTAGTCTACTTATTATAAAACACACACACACACAGACACACACACACACGCACAAAAAATACTCTTCCTTTTCTCAGTCGATAAACATTCGTTTTGGCAGCAAATAGTTCTGCCAACCGCGGTTTCTCACGAAGAAGAACAAAATACATCTTAACCCAAAAACTGGTCTTGCTGTGAATATTATTCGTAAAACACCCGATCCAGGCTCCATTAGCAATTTTTAGCATGGACTACGGCACGAAGCAGCCAAATATGTGGGGGGCCACCTGAAAAAACGACGCCGTGCGATGGCACAAAAAATAGCCTCTGCGTGGACGCGAGCCACAGCAAAACTTCGGAGCAGCTGGTAGCTGGAGCAGCCAGTCTCTTGAAAGGCTAAACATTTTTTAGGAACACTGTCTCGGGTTGCGCAAAGAAAACAAAAATGAAACAAAAAACGTATAACCAGATATTGCAGGCTTCGAGCGGCTGTCGTAAAAGCGCAAATTGGTCGATCTTTCCTTCTTTTCTTCTATTTTTCCTTCGTTTTATTTTCTGTTGCCCATAGATTATCATTTTCGCACTACTTCATCTCCCTTTTCTTTCTTACTCTCCCTCTCACCTGGGCGCTCACTCTTAATCTTCTAACAGGCCACGGTCCAGCTCATCTTCCTCTCACTGATTCTCAGCACCGCCTGTAAATTTCCTGAAAAGGAGGGAAAGCCAACCAGTCACCCCCCCCCCTACCGCCTTCACCTCAACCCCCATCCCTCAGCGGACTCATGCTGGCGATGCAGGCGGTGCCTCATTTGACTAACAAAATACTCGCCGTGCCAAGACCGATGAGAGTTCCATGTCACCAACTCATTCTCCCCTTTCTGCCTGTTTCGTCCTCACCCTCGCTCACAAAGTGTAGATGTTTTCTACTTCAACGAGACAAAAAAGTGTATTAGAGCGGCGAAAAGGAAAAAAAAATAGCTGAAAAGAGCTTGTTTGAGAGATTAGGTGAAGCTGCCATCTAGGTGCTAAAGAGAACGAAATATTGTCAGTGGAAAATATCAAAAAATGTAGGACAGTGAAGGCACGTTTTGTGAATGTAAGAAGTAAGCGCGCGGCTTTTACTGGGCCAACATTTTGCGCTGTAGAAGGGTAAACGTCCAGCCTGAAGGTACATTCATACCAACTTAATATGTGGAATCGAAGGTGACCGAGAGGCTGCAATCCTAAATAAATACTGGTATGGCTAGCGAAACCGAATATCGTATAATTTCTATTTAGGCAGTGTTCTAAACATTACGTAAAAAATGGCAGCACAAATAAAAGTTTATCCAATCCAATCCACAGAGTGAATGATGAATAGTGGGGCGAAGCATCCGTCCGTCCACTCGTTCTTGCTTCCGTCCATCCATGCGCGCGTCTGTGTTGCCGCCCGTGCGTCCATCCGCCCGTTCGTGCGTGCGTCTGTTCGTGCGTCCACACATTCATCTGTGCGTCCGTCCCTGATTTCGTTCATGCATTGGCTCCTGCGTCCGTTCATGCTTTCATTCGTCCGTGCAGCCATCCGTGCGTCCGTCCATGCATCTGTCTGCGTGTCCGTTCGTCCACCCATTCAACACTCCAAGAACCACCATCTTGGTGGTTCTTGGAGTGTTGTCCACCATCTTTTCATCACATATCTTTTCATCATATAGTCCTCATATAGAAGCACCGCCATCCAGCGGACATTCCAAGGACTAACGAGAGGAGGCACACTCACACTTTCTTACCGCTTGCTCTTCTTGTCTACTTCCCACCTTTAACCACCTCGAGCTCATGGTATATGCTGGTTCCCTGTATTCGTGGCACTGCGGCCCAACGCTCGCTAAACCTTTCTAAAAACTAGGAGGTTACGCCCAGTGAGTATAACGTAGCAACCCTTTCTTGTCTTCTGTGCGTTGTTGAACAATAAAAAATTCGCAGCGTGCGCGTTAACTAAAAGCCGAATTCTCTTGTCTCTCATTCTCCATTAGCAGCCATTGGAACGTACATTCAGCACTATCTTTTATTGTTCAACAACGCGCAGAAAAAATCTCTCGCTGGCACCACTTTGGAGGTCAAAATGTTATACTTGTTACACACTACTACAACGGCTAGGAGGGACGAACGGGTGCCACAATAAAGAGCTTCGCCATTAGCGTTCGTGTTTTATTGTGTGTGTGCGGCTCTCGCCAACGCGTGCGTCCAGTGTTTCGGCGGCGTCTCTCCGGCGTCTCACCCACATTCAGGTTCCCCGGGGCTTCGGCAGAGAAGTCGCCCACCCCTGGGGCCCCTGGCAGGATGGCGTCGAGGCCAGTATGCACCCCGCCAAAAGAACATTGTTTCACGTTTACCGTTCCTGAAGGCGCGGTCTCCGTCGATGAGATCATCGAGTGTCTCGAAGAGACGACCGGTAGTGAAGGGGTGTTGTTCCTGCAACACCTCGGCGCTTTCAAGTTCTTGGTAGCAACGAGGACAGAGGAACAAGCCACCAAGCTGATGGTGAATGAAAGTTTTGCCCTTCAGAAGAAAAAAGTTCAAGTGGAAGTTGTCGGCCCACCAAGTGTGTTCGTGAGTGTGTACAGGTTGCCGCCGTACGTACCCGATGACGCGGTCGTCTCTGCATTGCAGCCTTTCGGCAAAGTACGTAGTATAACATATGTTACTCTGTAACGACGTCAGTCTACATTTACCGGTACACGAGTGGTGAAGATGGAAATGGCAAAGCCGGCACCGAACATCATTTCAATCCATGGACACCGCGTTATGTTGGAGTACCGTGACATGCATCACGTCTTTTCGCGTTGTCACAACGAAGGTCACATGGCCGTGACCTGTGCTACACCTTTTTGTCATAGGTGCAGCGTGTACGGACACGCTGTGGAAGAGTGCACGGAAGCCTGCAGAAGGTGTGGAGGTGATCACCCGACCTAAGAATGTTTCAAGCGCAGATCACACGCAGACGCAGCTCAGAAGACGCCGTCACCGAGTGTCCAAGACTTACCGACAATTAAACAATCCTTTTCAAGCTCATCGAGTGTGGCCACGCAATCTAGAACCTATGAAGTACTGCGTCCTCAAAAGAAAACGACACGAGCCAAGACACCAGACCACTGGGATGAAGAGAGGCTGCCGGATGATTTCGTAGACGCGCAGTCGGAAGATGCCACTCGCGTCAAGCCGGTCAGTACGCCAGACGGGGCAACATCAGATGAACAGCCCACTCAGACGCAACGTGAACACCAAAATGGGAGTTCCACAGAAACGTCCAGTGATTTTTCTTCACTAGTAGGCAGCATCGAAACTCGACATAACAGCCGCGCATCAATGGCGTCCGAGAAGCGCCAAACGCCGGACGACCAGGTACCCATTACAAGAGGCATCGCAGAAAGCACTGCTTTGTTTTCCTCTGCCACGACAGACGCCAGTGACAGCACACCAAACGCTAGCTTTGGAATGTCGACAACCTTGAAGAACGTGAACGCTACGCCTTCGACATCGATGAAGCAACTAAGACGCCGACCACTAACGCGGAGCAAACTGGCGGACACCGAGGTTTCTACCAAACCCGCATGATCTGCAGACGCATCGAGTCCTTCGAGTTCACAACGCCGATCCAAGCCAGGCAGTGGGAGCAGCGGCAGTGACTCCGCTAAACAGGGAACATTTAAGAAACCCCGCGTGAGATCACCACCACGGTAAACGTCACCAACTGTGAGCGACGACGATATGTACTTTTAGCATTTGGCTCTCCTCTCTCTTACCTTTTCTTTCCTTTAAGCAACTTCCTCGCCTTTATGTCAAAAAATGGCATCACTTTCTTTTATGTCGTTCAATGTTCGTGGTTTTCGAAATCCGGTGAAGCAGCAGGCAGTACTTAACCACGCGAGGGCGCATCGCGTAGACATGCTCTTTTTGCAGGAGGCAAACTTTCGTACTAAGCGTGACGTTGCAGAGTTTCAAGAAAGGTTTCATGTAGAGGCCTTCTTCTCACTCACAGATGCGCGCGCACGTGGCACAGTTGTTGTTTTCTTGAACGCAACGCTGAGGAGGGGTGCTCATTGTCTTGTTGACGCCGAAGGCCGCATCATAACAGTAGATGTGGTACCTAACTGCAAACGAGTCAGATTTGTCAACGTACATGCGCCAGTAACAAAGTCAGAAATGAACGGGTTCTATAAAGGTGTCAGAAATTTTTTGATCGAGCCGATATCATATGTGCTTGTCGGAGATTTCAACTGCGTGCTCGATACTACACGAGACGTCAGGTCCCGACCAAGGCGTCAACAATTATTACGCCAGAGAACTACAACAATTAGTTCAAGATCTCAAGCTGTCAGATGGGTGGTCAAGTCTACATGGAGTCGGTTTCGTCGCAACCCGCGCTTGTGGCATTCACCAAAGCCGAATCGATAGAGTTTATGTGCCCGAAGACTTTTTAGCGAGCCTACAAGCATGTGAGGTGGTTCAGCTTGCGCCAAGCCAGCAGAAACTCAACGATCACGCTCCGTTACTCTTCACGTTTAACGTGAGCACAACAACGAGAATCCACAAACCATGGAGGATGAACCCAACTATTCTTCATGATGACGAAAGCATTTCCGTACTTCAAACTGAGCTGGCGGCCTCACTGGCAGAAGTGGGTTGCATAACTCCGACTACATGGGACCGCATAAAATCTTGCTGGCGCCTCATAGCTCAACAGGCAGGAAACGCGCGCCACACTCGCCTCACGGCCAAGATTAATGAGATTTTCTGACGCAATCAAATTATTGAAAGAGGTGGGTCAACTACGTTCACTATGCTCGAATACCTTGAATCACAAAAAAATAAGTATCAAAATCTTCTGAAGCAGAGGTTCCAGGCTACAAGGCCCGCACTTACCTACAGATGAAATTGAAAACTTGACATATGCGCAAAGAAACCGAGATCATCGATGCCAGCCTTGCTACATCGATGAGGCACTGAAAGAGTATGGTGCCATTGTTAATTACCCGAACGAAGTTCAAAAAGTTTTCCGAGACTACTTTGCAAAACTGTTTACTGCAGACCATGACGCACAGGACGACAAGTTTACTGCTAAACTCTCAGCCTCTTGCGAAGGTTTGCCATCGCTAGGCTCGGAAGATTGTTTATGCAGAAACTGATATGCAGAAACTGATAAAGAATAAGTATGGTACGCCCTAAAATCAATAAATATGAACACATCACTAGGCCCAGACGGAATACCCACGGGATTTTATCTGTGTTTCTTTGATATCTTGGGAGATGCGATCACCAATCTTCTGAATATTTCGTTGCGTGATGGCCATAAACCGCAGTCCTTCAGCAAATGAAGGGTGATTCTATTACTGAAAGAGGGTATGGAGCCGTCAGATCCTAAATCGTGGACGCCCATTACCCTTCTAAACACAGACTATAAGTTAGTAGCCACGCTGCTATCACGACGTCTGCGACCTTTCTTGGAAGAGATCGTGTCCCCCTTGCAGTCATGTGCAGTACCAGGACGTTCCGTCTTCGCACCTCTTACAATCGTCGGACACCTCTTTACATATGCCTAAGAAATACAAATCTCAGGACTATATATTTCTCTTGATCAGGCCAAAGTATTTGATAGAGTTGAACATGGGTGTCTTTTCGCTATTTTGCGCATACTTGGCCTCCCAGAGCAGTATGTGCGACTGGTAAAAATACTTTTTCAAGACCAGTCAAGCTGTCTTTATTTCAACATTGAAGTGACCAATAGCTTTGCAATTCAAAAAGGGGTGAGGCAAGGCTGTCCTTTGTTTCCGGTATTATTCATTTTGTCTCTTGAGCCTTTCATTAGAAAGGTTGCAAACTGCGAGCGCATAGTGGGTTTCCCGATGCCAGGCAAGGAAACCTTCAAAAATTGTCGCATACACCGATGATATTTTGGTATTTTTTCGTAACTTGTCTAGCTATAGTAAATTCTTTGACATTTTTGCTGAGTATTCTTATCTGTCTGGTGCTCTTTTAAACACCACCAAATGTAAGGCATGGGGCTTTGGAGGCTTCAGAGAACTGTTGCCAGGAGACTGAGAATACGTTCAAGCTGTTAAGGTGTTAGGCGTTTACTTTGCGGAAGGAGGTGTATCAAAAAAGACCTGGGATGACGTGCTTAGCAGATCTACCGATGTCATAGCAGCAGCCACTCATTTTGACGTGTCACTAACGGCAAAATCAACAGTCATCAAGACGCAGGCATGCGCTTTTGCGTTTTACATAGCACACATCGCCCTGCTACCTCGCCGTGTTACAGGACGCCTCGCCTCTATGGCGGGGACCTTTCTCTGGGGAGGAAAACCAGCAAAGGTACGGATGATGTTTTGACAGCTTCCCACAAACCGTGAAGGCTTGAACCTCCCAGATATACCAACGTTCACGAGAGCGCTGGCTGCAAAAACAACACAGAAGCTGTTCGATGACAGCAACTACCCCGGGTACAGGCTCATGATGTACTGGAGCAGTACACTAAAAGGGCCTTTCACGGCCAATCCATACATCGGACCACGAGCAGAAATTCCGCTTAAGTTTTACAGAGCTGCCAGTGGCTTAAAACGAACAGTTAAATCAATAGGTTTATGCAGTCTGGAAGATGTTTCATTGCAAGAAATAAGCGAAATGGTGACAAGTAGCACACTGAGCAAAGAGGAAGAAACAGCATCCTGCACGAGAAAATGGAAACAATGGCGTTGCAATCGCGTTCCTAACCAGGTGCGCGAATTTGATTGGTTGAGCAGATGGAGGGCATTGCCTACGCGTGACTGGTTATCACATTGAGGAGTCGTTTCAAATGACCGGTGCCCAAACTGCGGCAAAAGTGAGACGGCCCAACGTGCTCTGTTTCAGTGCTCGGTGGCGAGGGGCGTCTGGCACATGGTACAACGCCTCTTGGGCTTTCGTGGGCTGTTTGGAAGACTTGTCTTTACAGTAACCTTGTACGTACTGTGGCAGCGACGCTGTTTAGTGGAAGTACGGAACAAGCCGTATAGAGGCGCCTATGCGGCACTACAGCAAATTCGGTTCATTGTGTGAAATTAGCTAGATCAGCAGCTGGAAACGCACGGCGAAGAGACCTTTCTTCGACGATGGCACACACGTTTCTTCGAAGTAAGAGAGGGGGGCGTGAGATTTTCAGTTGTCCCGTACTAGCCATGAGCCCCCTCTAGTACGCATGCATAAGTGTTATCCTGTAAAATGTGATTAACTAGATTATTTTTATTTTTTCTTTCACTAGTAACATTTGTATACCCAGTGATCAATTAGATTTTGGTGCTCATTTGTAAGGTGTATACACTGTATTTACTTGTTTTCGATGTTTCGTTTGTGTACGTACAAGTTAAGTGTACAATAAACTTCCCCTTTTTGCCCCTAAACAAAAAACTAAACTTCAATCTGATAGAGATGCATGTTCTGGCCTTCGTAACTCAGTGAAAGATTATGTTCCTGCTTTCATGTTATGGTTGACTTCAAATATTAGTGGCACCTTTGTAAGAATCACACAGTCAACTAGGACCACAAAAAATATTCGAAATCACGCTCAGGTATAGCTGAATCAACTGCCGCCCTTTGTTAGTCTTTTACAACTTCGAGTTCGTTTCGAGGCGGCGCCATGTGATTTCTTGCGGTTTTGTGAGTTTGGGATGCGGCAGTGGTTTTGTTCGACGTGCGAGGCGAAAGAGCTGAGCAATTTCGGGATAAGATATGAGGGGGTCGCCGGTGTTCTCTGGGTTCGTGGCGGGGCTCACCGCTCGGTTGATGAATTCTCGAGCATGTCGGTAGGCGGCCTCGTTCCCCGGGTTTCCTGCGTGCGCCGGGACCCAGATAAGTGATATGGGAGGCGAATCCTCGTCTTCGAGGTAGGCGAGAGACTCAAGGAGCCGTAAGGTACTGTAGCAATGGTACCGCGAGCAAAATGAGAGATAGCGGTTTTCGAGTCGCTGAGGATTGTAATGAACCCGGAGGACACCGCGACAGCCATGGCCGCTTCCTCGGCTTCGGCGGGGTGGAGGGCACGGACAGAGCCGGCTACTCGTAAGATTGCGTCGGTGTTGAGGGGGGTGCGAGTAATTATTACGCTCAGTGCGTCCGCGCTTGGTTGAGAGGGGTATCTGGCCGAGTCTACGTAGGCCACATCGGGCCACGAGGCATAGTCGTCATGTGGGGCTCATGCTCGGCATTTACCGTCGTGGTGTCCTGCAAGCATGTTTTTCCGGCAGTGGTTTGATGAGAAAACGTCGACGTAAAGTCTGACGTATAAAGACCGCGACTGCGCCCGATGGCGAGGCAGTGAGCTCTATGAGTCGCTCAAAGGGTTGGCTCGTCGTTACGTGAACCTCGCCAAGTGGAACGCGCCGCCGGAGTGCTTTTCCCGGTACCGCAACACAAACTTGCCCCTATAGCCTTCGTGCTCGCATCACAGTGGCTCCGATTCCACGCAACGTGGATCACCAGCGCCACGCCAGTCGTCGACGCATCCGAGTTCAAGCTATGACACGCGTCTTTGGCGACAGTACCTCAGATTTCAAATTCCTCTACACTGATGCAGCACGCTACCCAGAGAATGCAGCCATGTGTTTAGCCGTTATAGATGACACAGACACCCTCGTGGCGTCTGCCACACTACGCACTACGGGCAGTAGTTCAACAGAAAAGGTAGCTCAGGTTCTGGTAATAATTCACGTCACAACATTGTCTCGTGACTGCCCTGTAACAATCGTGACAGACACGCAAGCCACTCGCCATACCTTCGCTCTAGGACTTGTAGCGGTCCGTAGATACGGAATACTTCCTTCTGTCTCATCGTCCACATTACGCTCGATGCGTATTGTTTGAACTTCTGGACAGTCTAATGGCATTGAACGGATTCCCAAGGTATTGAATGGGTTCATGCGGTTGCCTGAGGCGTCACCAGCCAAGCACTATTGTAAGAGCTGTCCAACCCAAACGATGCACAAACGCAACCTCTAAACTACAACGCGATGCTGAATTACTACCAAAAACGCCAGTATACATATGCTCCTTCTCCTTTACATAAAAGATCAGATGCTGGCGCTTTGCGGCAACTGCAGGGCAATTCATTTCATTGCCTATATTACAGTGAAAGCTGTTATGAGGTCAAAACTCGGGTCACGCACGGCGCCATTGTTGTCCGCCACCGCCGCCCCTGCCGCCGCCGGTGTCCGTAACCACACCACACGAAGCAAACCTATAGCACCAATGACACAATGAGGCTCGAACGTGGGTCCGCTGAGTGCTAGCCCAGTATTCGACCACTGAGCCACGCCGGTGCTTGAAACTTGTTGGCAAACTTGCATTAGGTAGGCTTGATGTCCGGAAAGCAATCGCGTTATTACGACTCATAAAACGTTTTAAAACAGCGAAGGAAACACCAGTCGTCTCGCAATGCGAATAGCGTAGGAAGTGGGTCATCCAATGCTCCAACCCATTACAAAAGCTTATTCTTGTTCAGATATAAACTGTGGCGCACACCCACTTCAGGCATAATTCCTCATCGTCGTCAGCCACAGCATGAAGAATTGGCACAAAATTCCTCACAGATGTTTAGCGGACACCACGCTTCGCAGAAGAATGAAAAAAATAGCATAGCGAATGGCGGCCTACAACCCAAAAAAGTTTATTATTACTGCTGAAGTGGGTACCAAACAAGTTTGCTTGCAGCAGTTATACCCAATGAGTGTTCAGTAAAGGCTCTGAAAGGCAACTCTTGCTTTCGCTGTAACTATGCTGCGCCTGCCGCGAAGGCCTGGCGTTTTTTGCTAAATCACTTTCATTAAACTCTGTACCCCTCCGTATATCGCTTATGTGGATCTGTACCAACATTACGTCATTATACATAGAAATTATGTGCTCAGCGGGATGTTCCCCCCATCTGAAACCCACCCCTTCTTATAGAGAGTCGGCACTGCTCAGCTTACACAGGTTGGAACAGCAGCAGGTGGTCCAGTGGGTTCGCAAGGGCGCGCAAGGCAATGGAGCTCTGGATTGAGGGCCCAACGTAACGAAGCCTCTCCGCGTATGCATTTGTAAATAAAAGTTTATTCTCTCTCCACCAAACGTTTTTCGCTGTCAACAAGTATAGAAAGAGAGAAAAAAGAACATATCAGGCGGAAGGGGGTACTATCTTTGTGACAATTTTCCACTCTCAAAAATTAAAACAAATAAGAATATCTATGAATTTACTGCACCAACTGTGCTACGCTTGGCCAGTTGTTGCCACACACGGAAAGAGACGGGACGCATTGAGGAATAATGAAGCCGAGAATTCATGCTTGGCCATTCTTCGGGCTTACAACACCCCGGCCGTTGTTTTATAGCTGGTGCAACATAGTCCGTTCAATGTAACACCCGCACTCGCGCAAGCATCCATGCCTTGCAACTGGGCAACCAGGAAATGCCTGGAGGTGTCAACAATAGGATCGTGGAAACTACGTCGGCAAAGGGCACTTGGCAGCTGCTCACTATTAAGTATGATTTGCGTCCCTAAGCAACCGCGAGCGGTCCTCAAGCTTTCCCAGCCTCCTACCATGCGGTGACGCGATAACTGTAGCCTGAGAATGGGGTTCGCCATCAGAGAAAAGTGGTCGTGAACGCCACGGATCTCAAGGTCACGCTTGACTTCTATTCAGAATTCTTGACTTCGTGGTAAAAACTTCTGTAGCGCGTTAGAGCCTCAGCGCGCATACGCGCTGTTTTGTTTCTATAAGGCCACCATGTCGTCTTGACAAAAAGTTCTTGTTGCTACTTGGTCGCGGCCGGAGAGAGGTCAGAAACACGCAGGAGATTCCCATACATTTACTAATTTGATTAATTTGACTTACGTTTCTCTAAATAGACGCTTTACATACTTTTACACTACACAGCTTATGAGACATCTAAGTAGCACTCACTGCAACCAGCTCTCTTGTTGCCCCCTGAGCGACTCCCTCAAACCTTCCCTCAAAGTGTTCCGACACCACGCTGGAGACAAAACAGAAATAACTAATTAGGAATGCCCGTTGAACAAACCAAATCGGGTGACGCGAATTCAAACACAGACACTTAATCACGGTCTCTTGACGGCCGTCCGCACAAAGAATAAAGGTCTGAAATAAAAACTCACCGAAAGCTACCGCCACATCCGTTTGCCCTCCACCGTGCAGCATACCCTCCACGCCCTAAGGCATTGTGGATGCGGAGCCGTCTGTGCTCCCCAATAGAGAAAAAAAGCATCTCGTTGGAAGACAACAATGCCACACTCTCGTTGGCAGACAACAATGCCAAAGACATCACCACCACAAACCCCGCTGCTGTTCAGCGCGGCGACAGAGAAAGAGGCAACAGCTCGAAAAAAAAAAGCCTATCAACTTTTACGCGACAGGACCTACAAATGGAACGACTTTCAAGAGAAAAACAGGCAGCACAGTGATATAGTGGACTTCTGTGTGGTTCCCGGGGAACGGAAACGCAGGCTCATAATATTCACGTTATTGCTGGCAATACTCAAGCGAAAATGCCGTTAATATTGCAGTTATAATTTTGTGGCCTACATCTACCAAAACTTGTCAAACTTTTGCAAGAGGATAGCGATTGCCAAGTAATAACAAACGTCGTTTAGTGAAAGCATGTCTGCGAATCCGAACATGCTGCTTAGTGGAAGTAATATTATGTGCACTTTTTATTTGCCATTACTATGATATCTTTACAAGGTGCGCAGTAGCGGAAGGGACCAGCAACTTCAACCATAGTGCTCTTTAACATACACTAATATGCTTAGTAGAAACACGACGAAGCATTGTAATAATGTAGTTTCTGGAAACGTGGCAACGCATTGGCAATTATCGATTAGTGAAAAGATGACCAAGTATTGGTGAAAATCAGTTACTGAAAGGAGGGCAAAGTCTAGGCAAATGTTGGTGACTGAGAACGTAACAAATCATTGACATATGTCGGCTTACTCCTGCAGTAAATAGGTCGCAAGGTATCCGCTAATATCAGCAATTGAAGCATGACGAAGTACTGACAGATCTTGTTTAGTGGGAAGGAGAAAAACGGCAATTGTCGGTTAGTGGAAAGTTGGCAAAGTGCTTCTTATTTATTAATTTATTTATTTATTGATACCCTCAGTGCTTACAAGAAGCATTATAGAGCGGAGGGGCTAAGGTACATCGATACATGCAAAAAATATCTACAGTACAATGAAATATAAACCAAAAAAAATTTTATAACGGGTGAAAAAATATAACAGTGTAGGTAAACGAGCACAGATAGTAACAAATAAAAGTATATGCCAGTTTGTTATGCAAAATATTTAATATAGGGGTGGTGAAATGAAGTAACTGTTTAGCAGAGATGGTTAAACATGGATAATCACTTTTAAGCTCGATAGACTTTCTTGGGGACCTTCGACGCAAAAATTTTAATCTGCCTGTCTGTCTGTCTGTCCGTACATTTGTCTGTTTGTAGCTCTTAACGGCTCCGAGTACTTGAAACGGCCGACCCCATTCGCAGCGCCCACCTATGTTGCTCAAGGTTGAGCGATCATGCTTGTGCGATTGTAAATTAAAAGCGATAATTGCGCATGTCTGGGTCACCATAACAACACGTATATGTTTTGCATTTGCGTTTCTTACTATAAAAGGCATACATAAGTAATTTTAAGGACCATAGCACTTATCACGCTGCGCTGACCATGCAACGATTGTACGGAAAGACGAGTGTTTCTAACGCTTTGCTAAAACGAAACGGTGGTGGCACCTACCCGTCGCCTTGCGTTCTACACCTTATCACTTCTGAGATGGGCATGCACACCCATCTCAGAGCCACGCGCTTTATTTTCTAAGACAACTGCCAGATGGCGCTAATGTCTCACATGTTACGTGACTTGATGCGCTGGTTCGCCTCCGTTGCACGCTCGAGGCACTCTAACGCAGCGCCTCCAGAATAACATTCACCAATTTTCTTGCGCATAACATCAAATAAATGTTTTGTTCACTCTCTCCACACGCTAGACTATCATCTTTTGACGACATTTGCAGATTACATGCAGATACCAGGCCAATTTCTTACAAATGAAATTTTGCATTCATTGATTCTCTAACTTTAGTTGTATACGTTATTCATCATGGAAGCGGTAAAAACAGGTTGTGCCGTACTGCTGAAGTCATGGCCACAAATAGCGGCAGGCTGAAGTAGCCGAGAGCTTTCGACGTGTTCATGCGTTGTCCTAGAGGGGGATGCGCCTGTGCTTTGTGAGATAGCACTTCTCCCCCGCCTTGATCTCGGGGAAAAAAACAGAAGTAGAGAGAAGTTGTTGCTTTCATCATTTTTGGTCCTCTCCCTCAAGGGCTGTCTCGTCACACGCACTTCTACTTCAGCTCTTCGGTAATGATGATGAGGCCAACCACCGATCGAAGGTTCTGTGACATTGTGCGCGTATGCGCAGTGCCACTCCGGTGGTTAGAACCCACGTGACTGTAGAAGTAGTTGCCGTGGTATCGGTGCAAAATAACAAGTAAATCCTAGAAAGACCAATGTCCAATGAGTGCGACGGAGTGCTGATTGACACGAATATCGCAAGCCGGTGCAGCTCTATCGCGTCGCGCTTGGCCCTTTCGCGTGGTGTCAGCCGTTGTCATATGTAGGCGGGAAAGAGATGTGACGCCACGTAACCGGCTTTCGAAGTGAGGCGGTAGAGAGAGAGACCGTCGCTTTAACCATCCTAGCTTTAGGGCGACACCAGTGCTGAAGCGAACGTATGCAGTCCACACGCAAACAGTAAGCGAAAGGAACAAAATTAGCTAGCGTAATGAAGAATACTAGGTCATGCAAGACTCGGCAAACACATCGTCAGTTCTAAGCACGAGACGCTCGACCCGGACACTGTCGCTGCTTTCGCTGGCTAGGCCTACGCTCCTACCTGGTCTCGAATAACAGTTCTGGCTGTCTCGGTTCTTTATTATGTTTGGTGGAGTTTGCTGGGTCTCCTTTCATTCCTGGAGTTGCGAAGCCGGACGTGACCTGGCCGCCATGACCACTGCATCTGCCACAATCTCTCCAGCTATGGCTCCCTTGGCGGTCGTGTGCTCTGGCGCGGTCCGTCAGCGCAACCCTCCCATATTCGCGGCACTGACGATCACGACGTCGACGGTTGGCTGGCTACCTACGAACTCGTGAGTGTCTTCAACAAATGGGACGAAGCACGAGACTGGCCACCGTCGGCATTTACCTTAGTGGCATTGCCCACTTGTGGCTTCGGAACCATGAAACCAACCTTCCAACCTGGACAGCATTCAAGGCAAAGTTCAGCGAATTCTTCGGTCATCCTGCTGTCCGCAAACTTCGTGCGGAGGAGCGCCTTCAGTCAAGATCTCAACTGCCTGGTGAGAATTTCACCAGTTACATAGAGGACGTCATTGACTTGTGAAAACTCGTCGATGAGAACATGGCAGAGGTGGATCGCGTCAAGCATATTTGAAAGGGTATTTGCGAGGATGCATTCCAGATGCTCATTTCAAAAAGCCCTGCTACTGTCGCCCAAGTTAACGAGCTCTGCCAAAGCTATGATGAGCTCCGCAAGCAACGTCTCGTCACCCGCCGTGGTGTCGCACATCACAAATTGATGTCCGGCTTAACTTCCTCGCAAGATCCCATCCTCCTCTCGCAGATCAAAGATTTTGTGCGCGAAGAAGTTGCCCGCCAACTCTAGCACATCTCCAGCCTACCGGAGCGCAGTGCACCGCTTAGCCCTAAACTGTGGACAATTATACAAGACCAAGGGTCTGAGGTCTTTCCTCCGCAGCTGGTGCCACCAGTCAACGCACCATTGACGTAGGCCGAAGCAGCAGACGAACACGACCACAGACGTTCCAAGCGCCGCCTCCACTGTCTGCTCCTGTTTATGCCACCCCGCCGCCACGACCTCCAGTCTACCGAGTCTCTAATTCATGGCACACTACCGAAAACCGACCGATCTGCTTTACATGTGGTCTACCCGGACACGTCGCATGTCTTTGCCGCCGCCGCCCACTCCACTCACGTGAAAATCCACGTCCATATGAGGACGACCACACGTTTTCCTACACTCCAGACCCCGAATTCCACCCTCCTCGACCAAGCCACCGACCAGCTTCTGATCGCCCATCTCCTTCTCCACGTCGTCACTCGCCCTCCCCGACGCGCTGACGCCCCCCTACAATCGACGCGGAAAACTAAATGACGCAGTTTCCGAGTCAAGAACTGCGTCCTCGTCCGAAGCACAAGCCCTTTGCGTTTTACCGCATGTAATTAATGCCGTTCTTGAAGGTGTTCCCGTACTTGCCCTTATTGATACTGCTTCCACCATTTCTGTCACCACCGAAAAAGTTAGCCGTTCAATTCGAAAAGTGAAAACGTCTTAATTGGGTTCGTGTCATTATAATGCCACTGCACAGCCTGTGCAGCCTGTGGCCGCGTGTACCGTCAGACTTGTATTTCAAGGAGTGCCAGACACAGTGAAATTCGTAGTACTGCCGCACTGTTCTCACGAAATCATTTTAGGTTGGGATTTTCTCTCCCATCACCAAGCCGTCATTCATTGCGCCCGTGCCGAAGTCGTCTTTTGGCCCCTTGGTGATGCTCTACCTGTAGACAATCGCCATTCCTACGCAAAGTTGGTCATTAGTGACGACACCCAGATCCCTCCGCGCGCTACTGTCTTCGCACCTGTGTGGTGTTACGCCGTCGTCGACGCTACCGCATTCTTCACGCTTTCCAGTGCTTTCGTTCATCGCCACGTATCACCGCTCCCAACCACTCTCCTTACTCTTCAAGGTGGTGCGACCGAGGTGCCTGTGGCGTATCCGTTGCCATTCATGATTAAGCTGCTTCGGGGCGAATGTATCGGCTCGATAGAATCATATGAAACCATCGCCACACTTGACGTTCCTGATGGATCATCGGAAGTCAGCGCCCTCTCCTGTATTTCTGTGAATGCCCCTTTCAATACCGACATTTTCAACCGTGTCATTGACGAAAGCCTAAACCCACAACAGAGGTATGAGCTTTTGAGCCTCATTGACAAGTTTCGGCCATCTCTTGACAGTCACAATGCTACTTTAGGTCGAACATCTACTGCATGCCACCAGTTCGACACAGGAAATCACACACCACTACGGCAGTGACCGTACCGTGCTTTGCCGACTGAACGCCGTGTCATCGATGAACAAGTAGGTGACATGATAAAGCGCGGCGTCGTTCAACCATCAAACAGTCTTCGGGCGTCGCCAGTTATTTCAGTTCAAAAGATGGATGGCAAGATATGCTTTTGCGTAGATTATCGTTGTCCTAACAAAATAACACGAAAGGATGTTTATCCCTTGCCTTGAATCGATGACGCCCTCGACTCTTTACAAGGCGCAGAGTTCTTTTCCTCCCTTGATCTATGCTAAGTGCCCATGAATCCAAATGATAGGCCAAAAACTGCCTTTGTTACACCAGACGGCTTATATGAATTCAACGTGATGCAATTCGGCCTGTGCAATTCGCCGGCAACATTTGGGCGCAATATGGACACTATCCTACAAGTCCTCAAATGGAACACGTGTTTGTGCTACTTAGATGATGTGGTGGTATTCTCGCTCGATTTGCCCACGCACCTTCGTCGCTTGGAACAGGTTCTACGCTGCCTCTCTGCAGCAGGCATGCAACTAAACTTGAAGAAGTGTCACTTTGGAGCACGCAAGCTGACCATTCTTGGACACGTCGTGTCGAAGGATGGTGTTTGCCCTGACCACGCTAAGCTACGTGCAGTTCGCGAGTTCCCGAGGCCCGCGTCTCTCAAGGAGTTGCGTACTTTCATTGGGCTTTGCACATACTTCCGCCGCTTCGTCCGGGATTTCATCTCGATCATGGCACCTCTTAGACACCTACCTCAGGAAGACCGCCATCAATCTGCGTGGTCTCCAGCCTGCGACAGTGCATTTGTGAAGCACCGTGAACTGCTTGCAACACTACCCATACTGCGTCATTTCGATTCAAGCGCTCCCACAGAAATCCGCAAGGGTGCTAGCGGTGTCAGTTTTGGCGCTGTACTCGCCCAATGAAAGCCTGCTTACCAAGAGTATGTTGTTACGTACGCGAGCCGAACTCTTACAAGAACAGAAGCAAAGTATTCGGTAACTGAGAAAGAATACCTAGCGATCATCTGGGCCATTACAAAATTTCTACCTTATCTGTACGGCCACCCTTTCGATGTTGTTACCGACCACCACGCGCTCTGCTGGTTATCCTCCCTCAAGGATCCTTCCGGACGCTTGGCACGATGGGCTTTACGGCTCCAACAGAACGACACCCGTGTCATTTATCGCTTAGGCCAGAAGCACGCCAATGCCGATGCTCTTTCTCATTCGCCTCTTTCTACTGATATTGCGAGTGTCTCCATCCAAGATAACTTCCTTCGACAATCACGACCCATCGACATGGCTGCGGAGCAGCGCAAAGATTCGTGGATTGCGTCTCTGATGGATTACCTATCTGAAACACTCGCCCACCCGCCACCTCGAGTGCTACACCGACAAGCCTCTCATTTCGCCATCTATGAGGGAATATTTTGTCGCCGCAACTACCACCCTGACGACCGCGAATGGCTACTCGTCATACCCAGGCATCTCCGTGCCATCATATGTGCTGCTTTCCATGCCGATTCGCAGTGTGCACACGCCGGTTTGTTTGATGTACACATTCGTGATGTGATGTACACATTCGTTCAAAAGTTCATTCCAGCTTGCACAGAGTGCCAACGCCGCAAGCATGATCTTAGCCATCCTGCTGCACCATTGCAGCCGTTACCATGCCCAGTGCGATCATTCGACCGGGTTAAAACAGACCTTTATGGTCCTCTGCCATATGCATCAGCTGGGAATCACTGGATTATTGTAGCGATTGACCATCTCACTAGATATGCAGAAACGGCCGCTCTACCAGCCGCGACGGCACGTGACGTTGTGTCTTTCCTGCTGCAACACTTTGTTCTGCGCCCCGGCGCTCCACGTGAACTTTTGAGCAACCGAGGCCGCGTCTTTCTCGCGGATGTTATTCAAGAACTTCTTCCTGAATGTCATGTGATTCATCGCTGTACTACCGCATATCACCCACAAACAAATGACTTGACCGAGCGTTTCAACCACACTCTTGGCAACATGCTTTCTATGTATGTCGCCTCTGACCCCACCAACTGGGATCTTATCCTTCCCTACGTACCGTACGCTTACAACACGGCACCTCAAGCGTCAACAGGCTTTTCTTCCTTCTTTTTTACTTTATGGTCAAGAACCATCATCTCCAATCGACACCATTCTACCCTACTAACCTCACCCATACGAAGGCACACCAGTCTCCGAAGCCGCTCGGTATGCGGAAGAATTTCGGCAATTAGCTCGCGCCCTTACGACACAAGAACAAGGGCTACAGAAATTTCGTCATGAAGATGGACGGTCTGACAACCAGTCTTCGCCCAACTCTCTTGTTTGGTTGTGGGTGCCTCCCACTGCTGCTCCTGGGAGCTCTACAAAATTCGTCAGCAGGTACCATGGACCTTATCGGCGTCATAGAGGAAACTTCCGCTGTCAACTACCTCAGCGAACCGGTCACGCCCACTGCAGATCTGCGTCGCCGAGGGCGCGCAATCGTACAGGTGGATCGTCTCAAATCATATCACGAACCACTTGTCCTCACGAAACCTTAGAACACCTACGTGGCTCCATCTTCAGCGAAGGGGAAATATGTAATGAAGAAGTGGTGGGCCATGCAAAGCTCGGCAAACACTTCGTCAGTGCTAAGCGCGAGACGCTCGGCCCGGACAATGTCGCTGCTTTCGCTGACTAGGCCTACGCTCCTACCTGGTCTCGAATAACAGTTCTCGCTGGCTCAGATTTTTTTATTATACGAGGTAGGTCTAAGGTGGTCCCTCAGAGCTAACACAACAAGCATTCGTCACTGGCAACAAGGAGGTTGAACCTCATCGTCGCAAAATCACTCTACATCGGCACTCGTTGGAACGATGAAGCAGTATTTCGCTTCAGCGCTCACAGATTGTGGCACCGCCCTGCCACGACTATAGTCCCACCAACAGAGGCTCATGCGATAGAGAATGTGGGAGAGGTATAAGGTCTGGTAGTGGAACCTCATGCATGTTGTCCGTGGCGTAGTCGGTAAAACGCCGGGCCCCTAACTTTTCGGACAGAGATGTCATGTTTTCGACTCGCGGTGATTAAACTCTCTCTTGGAGTTTTTTTTATCATGCGTTGACTTCCTAACTAATAAAACTATACGCGAGTGAAGTTTAAGTGAACCAAGGCAAAAAAACCCCAAGCTTTGAAAGGTCTTATAAAGATTGCAACCAGAACACGCTCATACTTTAATGTCGCACTGGATGTAAGTAAGGTGGTTGATAGTAAAGTTTGCATTACTTTCTTTGGATTAGATTGGATAAGCTTTTGTTGTAATACATGATTTTTCATGCACGTGATAATTCAGGTATGGGGCGCCCTGCCACACTTTGATTGGTAAGGAAAAAACAAAAGCGAAAAAAGATAGCGTGTTTTTACGCTCCTTGCCGAGGCGTTTCTCGGAGTCTAGTAGTGAAGCTCTGCTTACTCGTGCTTGGCGAACTGTGCCCGTTCTTGCTTCACGCATCGCTCCGCATCCAATCAGCATCGTGGCTACTTGTGGGAATACATTCATCTCCGAGCACCACTTTCGATCTCCACTCTCCATGCAGGGTCTGCATCCTTCATTCGCATCTTGTCGGACGAGTTCATCGCGTGCACGGGTCGAAATGAAGCGGTTGAGACAGAAATGAGCGATTGCGATAGAATCGCACCGCACGGCACCATGTACATACATGACTACCTTCTGATTAGGTGAAACGTTTTGCGTAAAAAGGATGTGAATGAAGCTTGCGTGCTTGTTTTGTTTTCTTGCTATAATTGTATTTGCTCTCTAACTACGGAAGAATGTGGTTCTGCAAAACAACTGCTGGGTTGTATGTGCATGATGGAGTGGGAGATCACGATATTTTTTACCAAATCAGCTTTTTTTTGTAATGTGAACATGAATCAAAAGGCACAAGTCTTCTTGCATTTTGACCTCATCGATACTAGGCAGCCGAGGCCAGAAGTTGAATTGGTGTCCTTAAAGAGGCCCTGCAACACTTTTTGAGCATGGTCTAAAAACACTGCCGATTGTTTGCAATGGATTCCTGGAAGAAGCAAGCCAGTTATTACAGCGCACCACGTGGCATGGAGTTCACAAATAAATTGTCAAATTCAGCTAAAGATTTTTTATCTCGACAATTGACGAAAGAAGCTAAGATTACTCTCAGAAACGCATCTATCAGCCATTAGAGGATTTGAACATGGTGCGGTCGTTCGTTACAGGTATCACCGTGAGAGGCCATGACTTATCCATGCTTGCGCATGCAATCACACTGAAAAAGCAGTGTATTCGAAAAAAAAGCAGCCCCGCCGCGGTGGTCTAGTGGCTAAGGTACTCGGCTGCTGACCCGCAGGTCGCGGGTTCGATTCCCGGCTGCGGCGGCTGCATTTCCGATGGAGGCGGAAATGTTGTAGGCCCGTGTACTCAGATTTGGGTGCACGTTAAAGAACCCCAGGTGGTCAAAATTTCCGGAGCCATCCACTACGGCGTCTCTCATAATCAAATGGTGGTTTTGGGACGTTAAACCCCACAAATCAATCAATCGAAGAAAAAAGCAAAGAACTTCTGAAGGTGCCGAGGCGCGCGTGACATACCTTCTTTGCCCATGCCATCCTTTTCTGCTAAGCTTCCAGCACTTTCGTCGAGACGAGATAAAAGAGAATGTGATTGCAGCACGTGATAAATTTTTAGTAACACCACACGTACTCGACGGATTCTTAACCACTTTGCCGCGTTGAAAACGTGAGACAATAAGCTCTCTTACTTAGTTCATTCTACGGTTACTTGAAAAAGTGTATCGGGGCTCCTTTAAGCTATTCAGTGAGACTTCAGACCAGAAGTGCCACGCTGGGTCACACTGCTGAAAAACAACATCATATCGGCGAACGAGAAACAAGTGGCGAAGCCTGCCTATGCTATTGTCCATACCAAATTGTGTTCTATACGTAGTACTGTCGACGCGGTGGCTCAGTGGTTAAGCTTCGAAGCTGTTCAATCCTGGTTCCGCGGTCACATTTTGATGGAAATGAAATGCTCGAGGCTCGTGTATTATGCCATGATGATGCCCGTGAACGTTTTTGTTACCGCGCGAATCTTGTTATTTTTTGCACGTCTCGGGAAAATACTTTTTGCCAGTTTGAAACGTTATCGGGCACGCATTGAAGCATACTCAATTTTGCACAATGAAATGCAATTATATATATATATATATATATATATATATATATATATATATATATATATATATATATATTGGTAAACAGATACCCCATATCTTATTTTTGTTACGGTTTCTGGGTGATCTATTTTGAAAATATATATATGCTGATTTTCTTTTTTTGTCAACATTTTTAATTATAGAGTGTTTCCGTCACACTGTTTACCAATATATCTATATATATATATATATATATATATATATATATATATATATATATATATATATATAAAGAAAATCAGCATATATATATTTTCAAAATAGATCACCCAGAAACCGTAACAAAAATAAGATATGGGGTACAATATGTTTCCATTCACATCGACGAAGAAAACTGTAAACGATGTGCTGCTTCATTGCTCGTGCCGTGTGGTGAAGCATTGCTCAGATTATCGTGAGTTGCAAGTGAACTCGTACACAAAAAGTGTTCCGATATAGATGGATGCCCGTGATGGGAATAATCCCTCTATGAAAAAGATGTCCACTGAACATCGATGTTTCGGTAGCATGCCCTCTTTCCACAAGTCACCTCACTCTGCTATGGTTGGCGTTCAAATATATGCGTGCAAGCATATTTTTTTCATTTTTTCAAATCTTAATAAAGAACAATATCAAGTACAGTTTTAGAACGCTTCGTACTGCTCCGTAGTCAGGGCCAAGGTGAGCTCCGGCGGTCTTCTGGTCGCGAGGAGAAACTCTGCAGCCCCTGCGCCAGCATACCACGCACCAGCGAAGTGTGGACCTCGCCGGTAAGCAGTATATATCTATGAGATTACGCACTAAGGTTAGCAGCTATGCATTTGCGGCCGTAAACAACTTTAGGCCGTAAAGGACCTTACACATCATATCGGCCTTACGCAATATATCGTCGCTCTCACTAATTTTAGATGCGGTTGCAAGAGAGTTTCGAGTGGTGTGTGTGTTTTTTTTTTGCAGGGCAGGTGTGCACCCATGCAGGCATGACGACGATGGCATAGGAGTGACTTGTGACACTAGATGTGGCCCTGTATATAAGAATACAAGCGAAAACAAACCTGCAGGAAACTGACTGGCTACCACGACACTTTACACATTAGGGCGACCTTCTGGAGTATTTTTTGCCACATAAATTTTCCATGATTCCTTGCGACAGCGTTCTGTTAATCATGCGGCATAAATTTCTAGCAACTATTACTGCTCAACACTGTCATATTGCAAAGCTGATATCTTCATTTGAAAGTTAGCATGCAAATATTTGTTTGATTACGGAAGTTTGATGTTACTGTAGCACAACCACGAGGGGCTCGCAGTTCTGTAAAGTTCACCAGCCTTGTGCAATTTTACAACACACGCACATTGTTTGAAGCAAAAGTCTGTCGAAAATCACTGTGCCCGCAACAGGCTAATTCAAATTGATTCTGAAAACTGACAGAGTGTACTATTTACCAGAAAGTGTTGGGCGCAGGAGGGGCTAAATAAACATGACAAAATCAAAGATCACAAGCGCCGATCACCGGTCATCGATTTGAATAGACGTGGCAACGAAAGATCAATAGTACACCAAAATATCTACATTATTTGGAGACCTCTACCGCAGTGCCTCTATTTGCCTGAGTGATATTGGGACTATATGAACAACACAAACCAACCAGTCAACCAAGGTAGCCTTCCTCAAAGCTGCAAATTCAGATGTTTCTCATGTCCCACATATATTATACCACAAAAGTGCAGGCAACGCTTGTACAGTGCACAACCAAACTACTTTAAAACTACCCCAATAGCAAGTTTCTTGCACAGACTGATGTTTGTTCGTAGGAGTGGTGAACACCAGAATCCGACACGGGAGCTTTGGTCTACCCCTTTGTGTTTCAGCCTCTGTATAGTGATTGCTCCTTCACACAAAAACCTGGAATACGTCCGTGTCTGTTTTACACTGTTGGAATTTTAGATTACGAAGCCCAGTTAGATGCATAGGCAGGAACGTTCATTTGACAGGAATGTTCACATCATAGAGTTTCATAACAAGAATATTGAGAGGGGAATCTGGCACTGTGATCGTGTACCCCCATGGAGGTTATGGAAGTACAGGCTTCAGATTGGAGCGTTTTTCTAGTTTCAGTTTTGTTCTTTGCGCAGCGCGTATAGTGGGGAGCGATGAAAAAGGTTGAAGCAGTGTCGTTTTTCAAAGAGGCTGAAAACCACTAGGTATTTGCTGCGATGTCAGAGCTTTACGAGTCGTATTTGACAGTTTAAACAAAGCGTCGTCTACTCACCGCTTTGCATATAGTGTCTCGCACCAAATTGCATCGATTTGATGTTTTTTCATTAGTGCGTCTTGCTTAATCTCTTTCGAATCGACGGCAGAACGGTGGCGAAGCTAAGCAGCCGCACAGTTAAGCCACTCTGACTCGACTCCACAACAAAACAAGATGTGCGTTGGGGGTACATCACCTAAACAGACGCACCTGGCATCGCAGTGGTCGAAACGTCAAGTGTTTCTCGCTTGATACTGTACCGTTATTGCCATAAATAAATAATGCGCACTTTCAAGCGATAAAAAAGCCTTTCTTTTGTCATGTGATGTAAAAAAATCACAGGATTTTCCCGAAGTGAGTGATGATGAGTAGGGCGAAGCGTCCCTCAGCCTATCCGGGCTTCCGTCCGTCCGCGTGGCCATCCGGGCGTTCATCCATGGATCCGTCCGTCTGTCCATGCGTCCGTCCGTGAGTCCATCCATCCATCTGTGCGTTCGTTCACGCGTTTATACGTCCATACGTCCGCACGTCCATCCATCCGTTCGTCCGTCTGCTCATGTGTCTGTCCATCCGTCAGTCCGTGCGTGCGTGCGTCCATCTAGTGAACATTCCAAGTACCCCCATCTCACATCTCGCATCCCTTGTGGCACATACCCACTCTAGAGCAGGTATGTGTCACCCGTGGCTATCTACATACATCAGAGGACGTACAGACCCACGCCTTAAATGTGCCCTGTAACACTTCTTCAACTACCTATGTGTAATGCAAATAAATAGAGGACTAAGTCCGTGCGAGTAGAAATGCCCAGACTAAGAGAGACGGCTCTGTAAAAGACAGACACGACGTTTATCACAGAACACGGAAAATAAACCTCGAATACAAAACCATAAAAAGCGTTAAAGCGGTTACGGAACAGACCTCATGAAAAAGACCATGAATGAGAATTCAAGGGCGATTGTTCGGAGACCCTACGGTGCGCGACGATTGGCATGACGGACACCGATGAGGTGTAGGGCACGAGGCGATAGAAAGGCGCTATGGAAGGTGCTCGTGTGTCGCCGTGCGACACTCTTGTGGTGACGGCGCTTGACGCCGTGGGTCTAACTACGGAGCAGTCAACCCGCCTCGGAGACACGATACTCCATTCAGACAATGGTCAGCCCACCCAGCGGACAGTCTGCGTCAAGACGCGATGCTCGGCGCAACCGGGACCATTACCCAGGCCACATCTGTCACTGTGCCGAACGGCTGACTGCGGAGACACCTTGTCGAGATCCGCGATGTCCTCGAAATGGAACAGAACAGCAGGCCAGGCCACGCCCCGGGATGCTGTACTCGTGCCGGCAACGCCGCCCCAGCTGGCGGTTGGATGCCAGCAGCGTGGACGGCCGCGTTCCCTAGCCGGAAACTGGGGTTCCTGCGTCCAACACTTTGACCCGCTTTCTTCTGTCTGCAGCTGCTTTGGCTCGTCCCCAGCCACGAAGCTTACCGCCACGTAATGTTCACACGTGGCCCAATTATGGCACGCCACCTGTATGGGCCACCACAGGTCATCAGCTGATTCTGATTGGCTGACCTCACGCGCAGAGTTGGCTCGAAATCACACGTGCCTTGCCCCGATCTTTCGTGGTTGCCGTCGTTTTTTTCAGACTATCACACCATTGAATGAAATCACTAGAAGAGCTCATTGCCTCACAAATTCAACGCTGCAAAAATCTTAAGAATTCGTACAGTGCGAGTAAAGTTCCAAATATTTGTCGCAATTGCATTCTCTCTTCTCTCATCCCGACGAAAGTGCTGGAAGCTAAGCAAGGAGGGTTGGCAGGGCCACAGAAAAGCGTCCCGCGCGTCTTGTGGCCTTGAGCACTTTTCTTCTTTGAATGCGCGGCTTGCTCAGTGCGATCGCGCGCGAACGCGTGGAGAAGTAGCGGCCTCCCGCGGCTATCTCTATAACGAGTGAGCACGCAATGTTCAAATCAGGCAATGACTAATAGATGGGCTTATTACGAGTGATTTGCGGCCTTATTTCGTGAGTTGTCGAGAGAAGAGAAAGCAATTTTTAGTTGACTTTGATAATTTATTGTGAATTAGAGGCCGAGTGCCGCGCTAAATTATTTGGCTCGTGGGTTGTTGAAAGCCTCTACTGCCGATCGGCAGCGTTTTCTGACCATGCTCAAAAAGTGTTGCAGGGCTCCTTTAGGAGCTTCGCCCCTAAATTGTTTCATTATATCTTGATTCCAAATCCGGAACGCAACGGAAGAGTGATGCACAGCCTGGTGGTTACATCTCTCTAGGTTTCACTTCTAGCTCACAGATACAGAAACCTTTTGCGATAGTGCTTACGTATAAAAGAATGAAGCAAGTTTGAATTGAATTTAATTTCATATAATTTTGTTTTATACTCGGGACACAAGCGTTACGAATCTCGAGAACGCAATCTATCCGAAGCCGATCCGAAGCCTGTACATTCCATCATTCCCATGGGGATACACGCGCTGAAGGAGCTCGTGTAGACACCAGCGCCAGATTCCCCTCTGGGCATTATTTTGTGAACCAAATGGTTCACATGTTATAGAAATGGCGTTCTGGAGTGGCTCGCTTGTTTCTTATTCGCTCAATATTACAGCGAAAGCTATTATTAGATAAAAACACGGGTCACGCACGGCGCCATAGTGGTCCGCCGCCGCCGCCGGTGTCCGTAACCAGAATAATCAAACGAAAAGAACTTAGAGTAAGTAAAAACAATAATGACTCAATGCGATTCACAGCCGGGTCCACTGCGTGACAGCTCAGTATTCTACCCCTGAGCTACGCCAATCTTTTCCTCAAGAAAATGAATGGATTCCGTCAAGGCAGATCAGTTATCGATAACGTCATCACCCTCGTCTTTTTACTTAAAGAAAACCTCTTTGCTGGATGCATTCCAATAGCTATCTTTCTCAACATCAAAGCAGCTTTTGACTCTGTCTTTCACCATGCCATTCTTGCAGCCATGGTCAGTCTTGGCCTTGGAGGAAGACTGTATAAATGAATTGAGAGCTATTTGAAAGAACGGGAGATATATATGTGCACTCCAAACGGTCCCACACAGTTCTACGCAGTAAAGAAGGGCATACCCCAGGACGCAGTGCTCAATCCACTCCTTTTCAACATCACCCTGATACATATAACAAGGATATTGCCGAGAGGATTGCGCATGCCAATTTACGCCAACGATAACTGTATCTGGAGGGCTTCAAGCTCACATTTTGTTACCAAACAACACCTTCAGAAAGCTTTGCAGAACCTTTCCGCGTATTTGGCTCCCAGCGGTATGCACTTTTCTCCAGAAAAGTGCCTAGCCCTCGCATTCACGAGAAAAAAAATGACCAAGTATCCGCTCCTCCTCGGAGGCCGGTCACTGACCAATGTATGGTCTCAGGGATTGCTTGGAATAGTCATCGACAGATGTCTTTCCTGGTCCCCTCAGGTGAATAAACTTCGAGCGAGAATAGCTGCAGCATCACAACTCTTCAAATTCATGGCGGAAACAAGATGGGGATGCAAGTGCCGATCAATAGTCCTGCTTGTAAAAGCGTATATTGAAGCAACCTTGCGTTATTGCCTACCGGTGCTTCACCGATTATCACCAACAAAGAAGGGAACTTCAGAGGCCACACGAAATAATTCTGTCTAGGTCTTCCGAAAAGCTCATCAGGCTTGGGAACTGTAGCGGAAGAAGGATGTCTTCCGCTAGATGTCAACTGTACTCAAGAAATACTGCGCACTCATTTCCGCCTTGTCATTTATGGGAAGAAGCATTTTCTGTACCGCGTACATCTCACCCACAACAATTCAGCATTCAGCCAAGCTGTGCAAATGCGTCAGCTTATTGCTATTAGACAACCGAAGAAGTTGATGCCTCCAAAATTTTTTTCGTGGACGCTTTCACCTCTTGATATTAAACAGTGTGTCCCAGGAATAAATGAAGCGAAAAGACGTATTGCACAGACCACATTGCAGCAGACTACTCTCCTCTACTTAGCCCAGCATTACTTTCGGCATTCTCTTATTCATACTTACGCCTCAACTACTCAGGAGATCTCGTCATATGCCCTCCATGTTCCCTCTACAAAACCAAGTTTGTCCTATCGGCTACAACGCAGGATCCTATCGGCTACAACGCAGGACATCATCAACGACAGCAGAACTTTCATGGAATTGAAGAAGCAGTCCTCTACATCCTGCTTCAAACGCCGAACCGATGGGTGATCTTCACCGACTCTAAGGACGCTCGACAAATACTATTTAGCCTCTAAAGGAAAACAAATTATGACCCGATTTCATTTGAAATAACATACTTACACCATTTGGCTATTATCGCGGGTCACCCTATCACATTTCAATGAATACCGGTTCATTTAGGTATACTGGCCAATAGAGAAGAAGATAAAGCGGCCCGCAAAGGACTTCAAAAACAAAATTACAGGCGAATCTATTTCACTAAATCAGATGTTTTCCAGCTGGCTAAAAGGTTTGCTTCCGACGAAACGAAGAGGCTATGGAACCTCCCGACACATCATTATGCTTCCCTCCACTCTATCGACCCACATCTAAGGACTAGACTCCCATCCCGAATCCCTCGACACCTGGAAACTCTCTCTACCAGCGTCTACGGCTGAACATTGCTTATGGAAACAATTTACGTTATCGCTTCGGTCAAGTAGACAGTCCATACTGCAATAACTGTGGCTCCATAGAAACTGTAAAACATATCTTGTCTGAGCGCCGAGCGTGTGCCGATGAGCGTGCGCTCTATGAACACTGCCTGCATCTGTTAACCCAAAGAACTCTATCAGTTCGTTTTGTCTTGGGCCCTTTCTCCAAGTTCACGCCACAGAGGCATGCCATGTCACTTTTATTCACGTATTTGGACAATATCGGTCAGCAAGACAAACTGCAACGACACCTTGAAAACTCGTAATAAGTCCCTCTGTCAGCACACGTCCCCGCCCAAGAGACAGAAAAATGTCTTTATATTTACATGTTATTTTTCTTTCCATTTTAATTATTATTTTTTCGCTCTCTCTACTTGTCTTTCAGTACCCAATACTCTTCCCCACGCAGAGTAGCAAGTCAGCGACACACACACGCCGACTAAATTCTCTGCTTTTCAATTAAGAGCTATCTCTCTCTCTCTCTCTCTCTCTGTGTGTGTTTGGAACTCGTTTCTAAAGTGGCCTTAGGCAGGCTTGATGTCGGAAAAATAATCATGCTAACACATGAGTAATAAAGTATTTTACAACATCAAGGCAACAATCAGGCGTCACACAATGCGCATTGCGTAACGAGTGGGTCGTCCAATGCCCCAACTCATTAGAAGACCTGTTCTTCATTACCTATTATTGTGGCGCATACTCACTTCAGGCATATTCGCTCATCGTGTTCAGCCACTGCATGAAAAGTTGCCCAAAATTTCTTACAAATGTGTAGAGTGTACCACTCTTCTACAAAGAATGACGAAGGATAGCATAGTGAATACTGGCCTACTGCACAAAGATTACGACTATTTATGGCAAAGTGGGCCCCCAGCAATTTGCTTCTAGCATCCCAAGGAGTGTTTCGAAATAGCTCTGAAATACCGCTCTTCTAGCTTTCTCTGTGACTATGCGATGCGTCTTGCGGAAGCCTGGAGTTTTTTTTTTTTTGATCATCAGCTTTTTAGAAGCTCCTCCAAAGTCACAAGGCTCGGCCATCATTCCAGATGCATTTATTACCTTAACTCATTGCAGCACTTCGAACCATGGTCCAGTCGGTAACACAATGAATGCATCGTGCTATTCACAGGCTAGAAAGCCAACAACTTACACCAAAAAACAAGACATCAAACGTACAGGAACAGAGTCGAAACGGGAGGTCTCAAGAAGCCAAGCAAAATATGAAGTCCCAAAGGAAGCATATATAGTGTCCAATAGCTTGCCTGCATGCAAAATAGGAAGCCCCAAAGGAAGCATATATATAGTGTCCAAACGCCGGCCTGCAAAACTTCCATGTCACCTGCTATTGTATTGCTCAAAATTTACGTGAACAAAACATTTGTTTGAGTTAGTCCTGTTTTGTACTTTTCAAAAGGCCCCCTATTTTCCACCGTTCCCAATTCATGAAACACATTTTAACAATGCTCATGACAGGTCTTTTTTAACAGTTAAAGATAGCCTTAGCGCTGCGTTGCCGCTTTCCATTAGTTTTATTTAATATGTAATCCACAGACAGGCACCTTGAAATTTGCGTTCATGGTCATTTCACGTTATGTAGGCGCCATGCAGACAAGCCTTGTTGCTAGGAATGAATATATTTAGAAAAAGGGCACACATTATTATTACCACCAAGATTGTGCTAACGATATTATGTAACGGTGACCTTAAGCCCAAAGCTTCACTGTACGGCGTTCTGTGGTAAAGCCACTTCACAGGTTTCGCTTTTTTTCTACAGAAAAGGTAATAAGTGGTCGTAGTGAGTATAGTAGCATGAGTTCTTCAGCTGGTTCTGAAGGGCTTGACATAAGGCTTGGGAATTACATGCGCCATTCATAGATGCAAAAATGGCCATGAATAAAAGAGAGGTTACGCTGAATGGCGGAACATTTGCGCGTTGCCTCGAATCACCCTAATAAACCCAGCAGCGATGAGATTATTCTCATTGGGCCGACATAAAACTGCGGTCATATCTCTTTCCCCTTCTTCAGCTTTTCATAAAAATCGCGCTTGGAATGTGACGGACGCCCAGCAGGCTTGGCACCTGCCTGTGTGCTTCCAAAGCTTTACCACGTTCCCCAACTTCCCCCTTCCATCCAACACCTATTCTACGCTCTCTAGCATTATAAGTGCTCACTGATACTTCCACTGGCGCTCGTAGACTCCTAGTTCACATTTTTTATTGGTGTTCCCTTCAAGCACGTGATTATACTTCTATGGAAGAGAGCTGCCCATATTCTGTTCGTTCATTCGGCTGGCCGCTAGGCTGTGACGACGGTGGCGGTGGGTCTACCACCACTATTACACCACCATCGGGGGCGAAGTTGTATAATTCCGCTATAAGCGTCTACCTACAGGGATTGCAACAAGTTCGAATTCATGGCAGCCTCTCCATGCCAGGCGCGATAATTACAAAGCGCATGCAGATTTCCCGGACCAATCGATTCGACATGCGCACGACGCACTGACTGATGTTCCGGTGCTCGCGTTGAGTGTGTGTGTCGCCCCGTCAACACATAGCTTAGTCGCTGACTGCAACGGTGGGTTCTCTCGCAGTCAATGCTAATGAAATTGATCCAGCAGTGTTTCTTTTGTCTCTCTTTCGGATCGACCGCTTTATTGAGCAGCTAGGTATCACTTTCCTGAACAGACTGTGGCCTATACGCCTGGAGAACGGACGCGCACCCACTAGACATGTAGCATCCACTGACCTCCATGAAATAGGCTGGACGATGCATTCCTGCTCTCTAATTCGCTGCGTGAAATAAACGATGCTTGTCTTTTAGTCCTCTCAGTATCCATGACATAGCTGCAAGCAAAAAAATGAGGAAAAAGAGCTTCGACAGTGATTGGGCAACCGGGAGTGAACGTGTACTTCTCCACCCTTACCTCTTGCCCTCCTTTTTTTTTCTTTCACAAGAACGCATGTAGGCTTCCAACGCATGCACACGAACACGCGCACACACGTACAAGCACGCACGCACCACATGTCGGGACCTCAAATTAGCCATAGCCCAACGAATTCAAAATAACCACTGTTCAAGAGAAGTACGCAATCCCTTTCTCCACCACGGTTTTCGCCGAAGTTGGGATGTCCAAACCAATTAGGCCTATCGGCTGATCCACATTTGCCTGGTGGAGACTAATGCAGCAGCCTAGGCTTAGAAATACAAGCCAGCAAAATAGAATATAAGGCGTGCATTGTAGGCAGATCAACTCCCTCAAGTTGCGTTGGCTGCCAGTGTATTTGATGAGCGCCTGTACGAGATAAGCTTGGTTTCGAATACGTGAGCCTGCAGTAAAACAGTGCAGTGCAGCGGCCTGCTTGAGTGACACAACGGTGAATGTAGTGGCTCTTACAACATTGAGGAAGGCAAAGTGCCAAGCGGGTAACGAAGTTAGATTAAGAAACTACTCGCTTCTATGTTTGCAACAAGGGAGAAAAAAGAGACGATTAAAAATTGTAGTTTTCAGGCGAAGAAACGTTTACTAACAATAAGACAATGGTGAAAAATCTGCAACAAAAAATAACAGGTAAGAATAGGGGATTGGGATACTTTAAGGGAAACAAATGCTTGAGAGAGAAAACCATGAGCAACAAAGAATTATTGTGCCTTAGGATCACTTTGCATGGGAAAAGATACAGTAAGCCTAAAATGTCAAAAATAACCTTATTGACTATGAACGTAATATGGCAGTAAGCGATGCGCTCAACATAGTGCAATGTCTGCAAATACAAGCACTAATGTTATGACAAGTCATTGACTACAACGCATATTTAGTCGTGAATTATACATTGTGGAACATGTTATGCCTATCAACCAACCACGACAGCTTTACGACAGATGCAGTTTAGGTCATCATAGCTGCAGTGCATTTTTGCGGATATTCTCATCCTCATATGTTCTTCATGCTCCTCATGCTCGGATGTGATAGGCCGCCCATAATAATATATATGAAGGCAATGAAACGACCATCGTCACATTACGATGGTACCTTCTCACGTGTGTCGTGAAGAATGTGATCGTCTGTCATGCGACGGAAGCCGTTAATCACAATGCACCCTGGTCATTAAGTTGTGCCTACTCGTGGTAATTCTGCTATACACTGTTGGGATTGACGCTTAAGACAGGCAGAAGGAGGAGTTCATGGTTCTCCGAAAAAGTTGCCGAAAGTATGTTGGCCTGCTGACAGCCGTTCAAGTTTGGGTATTGTCCTCCCAACCGGGAAGCAAGGCGCATGAAGTCGCGACGCCGCAAAAGGTACAACGAGATGGCCGAAATGGTTTCGGTGACGACAGCCATCTTGAAGAAATGGTGGCTTTAGCATGAATTACGATCAGCCCCGAAAAATCTGCGTATAAGGAGTGCGAGTCTATTGATGCTTTCGGTAGTGCAGCGGTAGTACGAGCGTGGGACACAGCACCAAGCGACATTCTCGCCCTAAGAAGGAGACAACTTGGCGCCAGAGGGGGAGTGTGGTGGACACGTCTTGGTCAAAGACGTTTACCAGAGCGGTTGGGAGTGGCACTATCGAAATTGATGTCACTGATGTGGGAACTATGGTTGGACAGAGAAGTTGAAATCTGTTCTCCCCAAGGAGGTTACACTAAATCTTCTGGAGTGGCGGTCCCGAATACCCGCCCATGTCTCGAAGTGAAGCCGCGGCGGCCATATTGCTCAGGGCAGAAGGAGGCGACGCCTGCCTTGAAGCGCCGTGATGCTTGCCGTGCGTTTCGTTATTGCTACAAAAGCACCTGTTTAATATTTTTATATAGTAGGCGAAGGAACGTGGAAAGGACTTTAATGCACATCAGCTTTGAATTTTCTTGGACACTTGGCGTCTCAAGCGTGTAAAAAAAAAGAACACGCCAGACCTGCGAGGAACGCGCAGAACAGTCACAGCGAAAGCTGGGAGAGTGGTCTTTCAGAGCCTTCTCTAAAAACTCTTTGGGATGCTACAAGGGCACTGCTGGGTACCAACAGTGCCATACATCATCATAAGTTTTCTGTAGTAGGCCAGCATTCACTAAGCTATCCTTCGCCATTCTTTGGAGAATCGTACGCGGTATTCACTACACACTTGTTTGAAGTTTAGTGCATCTTTTTATGCAGTGGCTCATGACGATGAAGAAATATGCGTGAAGTGGTTATGCACCACAGTTAATAGGTGATCAAGAACAAGTTTTTTTAATGGATGGGAGCGTTGGACGACCAAGTCGTTACGAAATTCGCATTGTGTGACGCCTCGCTGTTCCTCGATGGTCTAAAACGCTTTATTACTCATATTAATGCGACTCGTTTCCAGACATCAAGCCTGCCTAAAACCAGTTTAGAAACAAGTTCCAAGCGCTGGCGCGGCTCAGTGGTAGAATGTTGGGTTGTCACGCAGCGGACCCGGGTTGGACTCTCATTGTGTCATCGATATTTTTAACTTACCAAGTTTTTTTTTGTTCGATACTAATTACGTGTGGCAGCGGCGGCGGACACGGCTCTACGCATGACCCGTGTTCTGATCTCATAACACCTTTCACTATAAAAAGAAAAAAAACGTACTCAGGGATATCACACACACACACACACACACACACACACATATATATATATATATATATATATATATATATATATATATATATATATATATATATATATATATATATATCTATATATATATATATATATATATATATATATATATTGCTACATGCATGTATACTGATATTCTAGGGGGCGACGCGCGTGTGTGCCTGACGAGGAAGACGAAGGGTTGTCTCCGCTCGATCGCTGGTGAACCAGGCACGCCATTACCGCTAGTTTGGAATATATCTAATCCCCAGCCTCGTCGTTACGGCGTCTCTTCTTTTCCGTAACATATTTGGTGGAGGTGGAACGTTCCCCGTCTTCACCACGAAGCTTCGCAGTGGCCGCACCATTCAGTCTCCGGCCATGGCTACCAATGACAACAGCCTGTCAGCGTCTCCCTCTGCAGCTCCAGCCACTACATACCTGACGATGCCCACCCCCCGTGATCCAGGTACATTCTCCGCACAACCTGGGCTCGACGTCGACTACTGGCTCCGTATGTACGAGCGTGTTAGCCACACACACCGATGGGACCCTACCATGATGCTCGCCAACGTAATATTCTACTTGGACGGCACCCCACGGGTCTGGTTCGACGCCCATGAGACCGAGCTCACCAGCTGGGATACCTTCAAGGAGCGACTACGCGACATCTTTGGGGACCCGTCCGGTCGCCAAATGGAAGCACGAAAAGAACTCGCCACTCGTGTGCAGTCGTCAACAGAGTCGTATGTCTCTTCCATACAGGATGTCCTCGCGTTGTGCCGAAAAGTCGACGAGCAAATGACAGAGTGTGACAAGGTAGGCCACATACTTAAGGGTATCGCGGACGACGCCTTCAATTTGCTCGTCTACAATAACGTCACAACCGTAGATACGACTATCAAGGAATGCCGTCGCTTCGAAATGGCCAAAAGCCGCCGTGTTCTGCCTCAGTTTACGCGGCTACCTAACACGGCTGTTACATCCACTTGCACCGATCTCGGTGCCGCACCACCCATGCAGGACAGCGTGACACGAATAGTTCGACGGGAGCTTGAGGCGTCAAGTCCGGCACCATTTCCTCCACATCCGCTCGATCATGGCGCCGCAGAAACGCCTCCGCCGGTCTCCGTTATTCAAGCCGTCGTGAGGCAGGAAATTGCAAAGCTTGGTTTTCCTGTGGCCTGCTCTGTGTCCCGACCCGTCTCCAGACCAATGACAACAAATGCACCACATTTTATTCCGCGATCCCGCAATCCGGCGGAATGGAGAACTGCAGACGACAAGCCGATCTGCTTCCGCTGCCACCGAGTTGGCCATATCTCCCGCTACTGCCGCAGCACTTGGACGCCCTCAAACTGGAGTCAATTTTCCTCTAATCGACCGTACGAGGACTCCCGTCGGTATTCGCCCAGTCGTGTGTACCTTTCTTCCGACATCCCCAACAGCCGCTCCACTGCTCGTTCGCCGCCACCTCAACGTCGCCGTTCCCCATCGCCCCAACCACGCCGCTATCCGTCGCCGGTCAACTGTGGATCCTCTCGGACGGAAAACTAGATCATGCAGCTCCGGGAGGTAGTGCTGCATCGCTTGCGAATGATCCAAATCCTCCATTGACGCTCCCCACCGATACGAACTTGATTGAGGTGTATGTGGACGGTATTTCCTTGACGGCGTTAGTCGATACCGGAGCTCAAGTGTCTATAATGAGTGCTCATCTGTGTCGCCTGCTCAAAAAAGTCCTCACGCCTGCAGCAACTAAAGCCCTCCGTGTCGCTGATGGTGGAACTGTGGCCATCACTGGAATGTGTACCGCTCGTGTTAGTATTGCCGGCCGCCATGTTCCCGTTTTATTTACGGTGCTTGAAAATTGCCCCCACGACCTAATCTTCGGCATGGACTTCCTATCGACGCATTCTGCCCTCATCGATTGTGCCGCCGGTACTCTCTGCCTAGAACTTCCTCTTCTCTCGGATTCTGACCCTGAACTCCCGAACAGCTTGTGCACCACTGACTTCTTCCGGATACCGCCTAAAGCTCTCACATTCATCGAATTGGCAACACCCTCTCCCGTGCTTGACGGTGATTATATCGTGACGCCGATTACTGATGTTCTCCTGGCGCGTGACATTACTGTCCCACACTCTGTCGTAAGCATGGCCTCTAACCGAACATATTTACCTGTTATCAATTTCGGTTTCATAAAACAAGTGCTACCCCAAGGAATTTCGGTCGCCACACTAAGGCCCTTAATTGACGACCACGTCACTTGTTTTACGGCAGACGTATGTCCCGAGCACCCACATCACTCGCAGGATGTCACGTGCCTCGATGCGACCTTACGCTCCATGATCGCCCCGGACCTCAAACCTGAGAAGTCAACCGCGCTATGCCGCCTTCTGGCTTCATACCACGACATATTCGACGTCGACCACCGTCCACTCGGCCAGACTTCACTCGTCAAGCACCGTATTAACACAGGTGATTCTCATCCCATTCATCGGCGACCATACCGGGTGTCTGCCACCGAGCGTAAAATAATTCAACAAGAAGTCACCAAGATGTTAGCCAAAGGAATTATTGAACCCTCTTCGAGCCCATGGGCGTCCCCCGTTGTGCTCGTTAAAAAGAAAGATGGCACGTGGCGCTTCTGCGTGGATTACCGTCATCTGAACAGAATCACGAAAAAGGACGTTTACCCTTTACCCCGCATCGATGACGCTCTCGATTGTCTCCACGGCGCCCGATACTTTTCCACAATAGACCTACGTTCCGGCTACTGGCAGATTGCTGTCGACGAAAAAGACCAAGAGAAGACTGCATTTGTAACTCCAGACGGCCTATATCAGTTCAAGGTTATACCATTTGGGCTATGCAACGCCCCAGCCACGTTTGAACGCATGATGGACTCTCTGCTGCAAGGGTTCAAATGGTCAACATGTCTTTGTTATCTTGACGATGTCGTTGTATATTCCCCAACATTTGAGACCCACCTTCAGCGTTTGTCAGCTATTCTCGACATATTCCGCACTGCAGGCCTCCAATTGAACTCGTCGAAGTGCCGCTTCGGACGCCGGCAAATTACAGTGTTGGGCCACCTTGTCGACGCCTCTGGTGTGCAGCCGGACCCCGAGAAAATTCGTGCAGTCACCAGTTTTCCTGTACCCCAGTCAGCCAAAGACGTCCGGAGTTTTGTAGGACTTTGCTCCTATTTTAGAAGGTTTGTGAAAGATTTCGCAACCATCGCTCGACCCCTCACAGAGCTTCTAAAGAAAGACGTCACATTTACGTGGGGTACCGACCAAGCTGCTGCTTTTTCTCACCTAATCACGCTACTGACGACTCCACCCATATTGGCTCACTTTGACCCATTCGCTCCGACGGAAGTTCGAACCGATGCTAGTGGTCACGGAATCGGAGCCGTGTTAGCCCAGCGCCAACGGGGACACGACCGAGTTGTCGCCTACGCTAGCCGCCTCCTCACAGCTGCTGAGCGCAACTATTCTATTACGGAGCGTGAATGTCTTGCTCTTGTTTGGGCAGTCTCAAAGTTCCGTCCATATTTATATGGCACTAATTTCACTGTGATAACTGACCACCATGCGCTATGTTGGCTTACGTCACTGAAGGATCCTACTGGCCGGCTCGGGCGCTGGGCTCTGCGACTCCAAGAGTATACCTTTACGGTGACGTACAAGTCCGGACGCCTACATCAGGACGCAGACTGCTTGTCGCGCTACCCGGTCGCTGAGTCGAGCACTATGCATGACACCGACACCGAGCCTTGCGTCTTTTCCCTTTCGCAAGTGACATGCATCGGTGACGAGCAGCGCTATGATGCATCCTTGCGTGCTATCATTGAGAGCCTCGAATCACCATCTTCCAGTCAGTCCTATCGCTCGTTCGTGCTCCACGATGGTGTATTATACCGCCAAAGTTTTGAGCCGGATGGACCGGCTCTGCTGCTTGTCATTCCGAAACACCTTCGTTCGGAAGTTCTACATGAACTTCATGACCTTCCGACTGCTGGTCACCTTGGTGTGTCACGCACTTATGACCGAATACGCCGACGCTTCTACTGGCCAGGGCTTGCACGCTCAGTCAGAAGGTACGTTGCGGCTTGTGAGAAATGTCAGCGCCGCAAAACGCCATCGACACTTCCCGCCGGACGCCTTCAACCACTCGATATTCCGTCAGAACCGTTCCTCCGCGTTGGCTTGGACCTACTTGGCCCTTTTCCCTTGTCTTCCTCGGGTAACAAGTGGATAGCCGTGGCCACCGACTACGCCACGCGTTATGCCATCACACGAGCTCTCCCAACAAGCTGCGCCACAGATGTCGCCGACTTCCTCCTCAAGGACGTGATTTTGCAACACGGAGCCCCACGGCACCTGCTTACAGACCGTGGCCGCACCTTTTTGTCGAAGGTCATAGCCGACATCTTGCAGTCCTGTAAAACGAGACACAAGCTGACTACGTCATACCACCCGCAAACCAATGGACTCACGGAGCGCCTAAATCGAACTCTTACAGACATGCTCGCTAAGTATGTTTCTACCAACCACACCGACTGGGATCTCGCATTGCCGTACGTCACATTTGCCTACAATTCTTCGCGCCATGACACTGCCGGTTACTCTCCATTTTTTCTGCTGTTTGGTCGAGAACCAACATTGCCTCTAGACACCGTCATACCGTCTCCTGGAGTACCTACCAGTGAATATGCCATGGACGCTATCACTCGGGCCGCTCACGCACGCGAAATCACCCGTACTCGCCTTCTTACCTCTCAAGAGAAGCAACGGCGCTTGTATGACCAACGACACCGCGACGTACACTTTCCACCCGGTTCTTTGGTACTGCTCTGGTCTCCAACCCGTCAAGTCGGCTTGTCAGAAAAACTGCTTGCTCGCTACACAGGCCCATACCGTGTCCTCCGTGTGGTTACGCCTGTAACATATGAAATTGGTCCTGCCACCCCATTGTCTTCATGTGCCCAACAGGCTACCGATATTGTACATGTTGCGCGCTTGAAGCCCTACAACTCTCCTAGTGACGTTGACATCTAAATGCGCCGAGACGGCGCTTGCGCCGCCGGGGGTTATGCTACATGCATGTATACTGATATTCTAGGGGGCGACGCGCGTGTGTGCCTGACGAGGAAGACGAAGGGTTGTCTCCGCTCGATCGCTGGTGAACCAGGCACGCCATTACCGCTGGTTTGGAATATATCTAATCCCCAGCCTCGTCGTTACGGCGTCTCTTCTTTTCCGTAACAATATATATATATATATATATATATATATATATATATATATATATATATATATACTCATCCCCTGATGAAGGGAGGACCCCTCCCGAAACTGTTGGGAATTAATATATATATATATATATATATATATATATATATATATCCTACAAACATTACTACAAAAACATAGAGCCTGCAAAAAGTTTTTCTGAGTGTCATTGTGCCCCCGGACGCCAAAAGACAATCTATGAATGCAGTCGCATAGTCACTAAAATATGGTCGAAAAAGCGAATGAGCGAAGCATGCCTACTTAAACATCGAAAGCTGAGCCCAGTGTCCGCTTCACACGATTCGCGCAGCCAAATACTACCCAAAAGCCCAACATCGTCGTCTCAAAATGTGATCACCGACGTGTTCAGAAGCGTCTTGTTCAATTAGAGGCATGACACGCAACATTACTAGCACTAAATTAACACGAAAGCCACGCACGCTAAAATGCGCCCATCCGTTTTCTGCCCTGATCAATATGGCAATGTCGGCTTCAGCCGCGGAGCCTCTCCGCCACTCCGGAAGTTTTAATATAACCTCCTTGGTTCTCCCATATAACGGTAAGGCGACAAAGTGACTCTTCATACCCAGCCGACGTGGGCTCCTGCGAAAGCCTTCGACGTGTTAGTCACGATGTAGGACGAACTCTTCGTCAGGATGTTCGTATTGTGGCGAGAAAGCCTCACTTGTAAATACTGTAAAATAAACCTCTGTACAGTTTTCCTCATCAGTCTCTTCATGCTTGGCGACTTCTTCCCGAGACCCCGGAGCCAGTAACGGCAAAGTTCCAACAACTTAACAATAAATAGCCGCAGCGGAATCCAGGTGGGCACCCGGTTACTATATTAGGAAGTAGATTAAATGCCCATGAATGTATCGAGACATTCCAAAGTATGTCATTACGTATACATGGAACACATGACATAGTACTCGAGTCGTGATCTGTTTATCTGATGTATGAACGAGATGCCATGGCAATATTCGCATATAATAATGTCACAAAACAGCCACGAGTGTGTCAAGACTGTTTCACGTCACGCACAGTAAAATTGATATGATTTTCATATTATGACACGTATTTCAGGTTAGTCACATCATATGATTCACGAGAGTTTTGGTATTTACCAAGCTAATCACGGCCACAAGGCTACCAAAGCTGTGTCATGTCATACATAATGAGTCGTGAATGAAAAGTTTGTATGTTTTGACCTAGCACTTACATTGACCATGCACACATTTGATTGCATGGCTATTTTCTTATACAAGAATATGGTGAAAGCAGTGGGAGGTGTGTATAGATAGATAGATAGATAGATAGATAGATAGATAGATAGATAGATAGATAGATAGATAGATAGATAGATAGACAAGGTCAAAGTGTCTAAGGTTCACTAAGATATACCTCGCATACACTCGGCTTCTGAACTAATGCCGCCATGCCCGGACGTCCTTTGCTATAAGCAAATGTTTCGTAACCATGCGTCTAAGAAAAAAAAAAGCTCAGGGGGAACTACCAAGAAGGTGAAAGTATGCAGATTGGTCTATTGAAATGAATTGATCTCTCCACAGGAACGTCCATGTAACAACGTTTCTGTCGTACGAATTAGTCGTACACGATACTAGCCATCTCAGAATAAACACCACTGAAAAATTGTCCCCCCCCCTCAAAAAAAAACAACAAATGAGACGGCACCATACTAGTGTTTCCTCAATGCATTGTTGCAGCTAGCATTCCTGATTATATCGAAACAGTCCCCAGTCGTATAGATGAGATTGTATATTGCGCGCCACCAATATATAAAGTAAGCGAATCTGAGAAATTTTTCACCGCCAGACTCTCTTGTTTCTGTTCGCATCAGCACCTTCTCCGCCTTGCCAAAAGCAATCACAGTGTAGCTTCCAAAGCGCATGAAAGTTATTCAGCCAACAAACTAACCTAACTTGAAGTCAGAGAGTGTGAAAATTTAAAAAAACTTCCGAGGACACGTAATCTTTCCATCGAAGGCACATATTGCACTTTGTCAGCGTTGCCTAGGAACTTTTTATTTAAGACCATCGTTAAAACGTGCTGACAGAGTAGGACAACACAATCAAGCGTCCGTAAGAAGAAAATTGCTAAGGTATGCAAGTATTCAGCAATCACATACGTCAATGACCCTCTAGTGCTTAGCACTGCGCACTCTTAACACAACAAACACTACGAGTAAAAGTTTAACATAAATTCCGAGTACTAGCGGCACTTTCGTTTCATTCAATGAATCTCTCCTGTATCGTTACTGTTCAATCTATTCAGTGTTTTGGTTTCAATACACAATATGCTTGGAGCTTTGAAACGCTTCATCTTTTTAGAAAAAAAAGTTAGTTTAACATTAATTTTGAGCGCGACCGTCTTCCTTTGTGCAACGAACACTCTTCCATGCGTATAACCAACCACGAGCGGGGGATGATATTCGCGCAGTTTGGCTGGCGGACTCCGCGCTTGACGCTCTGAAGACAGGCGTTGCTGACGTTTCAGGGCTCATGCGACGTCACAATGGCTTTCCACACCCTGATCGCACCTTTGCCACCCATCAGGACGAGGGGAAGGAAGCAGAGTGCAAATGTACTGCACTAATAAGAAAAAATGGCCCCATACCTGCATGTTACACTGCAAATGTCGTCAAAGATGATAGTCTTGCGTCTGGAGAAAGTGAACAAAACGTTTGTTTGATGTTCTGCGCAAGGAAATCGTTGAACGGTATTTTGGAAGCGCTGCGTTAGAGTGCCTCGAGCGTGCAGCGGAGGCGAACGAACGCATCAAGTCACGTCACACATGAGACATGAGCGCTATCTGGCAGTTATTCTGGAAAACGAAGCGTGCGGCATGCGCGCCCGGCTTTGAGGTGATTAAGTGTAGAACGCAAGGTGATGGGTAGGTGCCACCACCGTGTCGTCTTAGCAAAGCGTTGGAAACACTTGCCTTTTCGAGCAACCGGTGCCTGGTCAGCGCAACGTGATAAACGCCACGGTCTTAATAATTACTTGTGTATGCTTTTTTTAGTAAAAGACACACATACAGAATATCGACGTGTTTTGGTGCCTCAGATATGCGCAATAATTGCTTTTTTTAATTGACGATCACACAAGTATTAAAGCTGAATCTTGAGCAATATTGGTGGGTGCTGCGGATGGGGTCCACCGTTCAGAGCATCGTTTGGCCACTTTGGTGCCGTTTAAGGTAACGTTAAAGGCGGACAAACAGAAAATTGTACAGACAGACGGACCAAAATTTTAGCGTCAAAGGTCCCTAATCGTCTTTAAAGAAGGAAAACAAAGATTTGCTTTTGTTTTCTTTTGCTCAGCAATCTCTCCTGCTCACGGTGGTCTCCCTTTTAGATGCGGAAGCATCTTATATTCGCGCCTTGTAGTGCGCCGTCCGCGCCGTCCGCACCGCTTCTCGAACATTCGACAGCTGACGCGCGCGCATGCGCCGTCGCGCCGTCGCCCACTTTCTGTGCCGCACGCGCTTCTCCTTCGAGAACATTCGACAGCTGACAGCGCATGCGCCGTCGCGCCGTCGCCATCTGTGCCGCGCGCGCGCTTCTCCTTCGAGAACATTCAACAGCTGACAGTGCATGCGCCGTCGCGCTGTATATATACTCAAGGTCGGCGCTCGCTCGCTCAGTTGCCGCTCGTCGGTTGGTTTGTACGGCGCGTCGACGTCCAAGGTCGCGGTGAAATGAATTCCAACGAATCCACAAACACAATGATCGACGTCCCTTCGACCAGCGCCGTCCTTTCGCATACGTGTGTACGTGTTCACTCATTTAACACCCCCTCCTACAACCACGTTAACCAATTTAGCCATCGACCCAAGTAAGTCGCACTTTAACACCCCGTTAACCAATTATATGCTCCGCATCCTCCTCAGTGTTCCCCCGAGGGAAGCTGCGGGCAATTTTTTTCTCTTACCGCCGTCAGCGCGAGAGCGCATCTGCCGAGTTCGCTCGAGCTGTTGCTACGGCCACACTTCCACTCATCGAACCATGCGCACAAAACGCGTTCGAACTTGAATGGCTCCCATGGTGAACTAAGGAAACTTGGTCTATGCTGGCAAGCTTGTCTCCAAAAAAAAAGCACTGCACTTCCTTATTGCCCCTTGCAGGCAATTTTTTGTGCTTCCGTTTCGCTCCCTCTAAGTCTTCTTTCCTATCCCACGCTATTTGGCGCAGAGCCGGGCTCCTTCCAAACGCTCTCGAAAGGCGAAAAACAAAATCTTATCACAACGCATGTACCGCCACTCTGCTTTTCCTTTTCTCCAGGGAATATTCCTCCGCTATAAGTCGGGGTGCGTGACCCAGTCACGTTCCGCAGGAGTAAAATAAAGTTATTTTCCTTCCTTCCTTTCTTTCATCCTTCCATCCTTCCATCCTTCCTTCCTTCAATCCTTCCATCCTTCCTTCCTTCCCTCCTTCCTTCCTTCCATCCTTCCTTCCATCCTTCCTTCCTTCCTTCCTTCCTTTCTTCTTCCTTCCTTCCTTCCTTCCTTCCTTCCTTCCTTCCTTCCTTTGAGTGTAGTGACGGCCACCTTGAATAGGACTTTCTGGAAATTAAAAAAAAAATTGCGCAGCAGCATGGTATGCAGGGGCGAGCGCGCACAGTGTGTGAGCGTACACATTTTTTTGTTATACCAGCCCTTGAGTTTTGATTGATGCAGCTGAGCAAGTTTCTCTTCCGATTCCTTCTGCGCAACCATGATGTTCTCAAACACGCAGAATATAGCCTATATTGTCCGGTATTTTATTCCGGACATAATAATTTCGATCAAGGCTAATATTGTGTAAGAACTTTCGTGATCGCTGATGACCTTACTGCGTAAGCTTTGTGAGTACAAGATCTTTAATGAATCAGTGGTTATGAACCGGAATCACTCCAGGTAGGGAATAGCTTAGGGAAACTACGAACTATTTGATATGCTACAACACAAGCTATCGTATGAGTAAATCGGGCTTAGTTGCCTCATGCCCGTGTCTGACTCTGCACGCTTAGTAGTGCGGGGCACTTTGGGCTTTCAAGATGTCCCTCATGTGTAATGTCCTCTCCTGTCATCTGTCGTCTCATGTCGTCACTTGGTGTAATGAAAGCTAAATCGTGTACCGCACAGGAATGTATAGTATAGGTGGTGTGGTGACTGCCATTGTAGCAGCAGGCATTCTGCCGCTACAATCTTTCCATCATCCCATTTATCAAACTGTAACGGTGAAACGGACAACATTTTTTCCCAGCAGAGCTGTTTAAACTGACTGTAAAAAATTGGTGTGTGTAGAAATCCACAAGTGCGTATGCGCCGCGAAATTTAAGCAACCCCCCCCCCCCCTACGGAATACAGCATGGGCGTGTGTTACGCGCCAACTCTTATCGGTGAAGCAAAGTACGTGAAACGCGAGAAAAAGATGGAGACAAAAAGAGAGAGAAAAAAAGAGAATCCACAGAGAGAGAGAGGAAAACAAAGCAATAGAAAAAATAAAATAAATTTTAAAACAATTAAGGGGAACACGAATACCGGAGGGTACAAAATTGAGTATGACATAAAACATGAAAAAGAAAGAAACAAACACTAGAAGACGAGAGAGAAACACAGAGCACGACAGAAACAGAAACGTACTAATAAAGATAGTTAAAAGAGAGAATCAAGCAGAAAGAACGTGAGAGACGAAAGAAGAATAAGTATAGAAAGAATTAAGAGCAAACCTCATAAGCGCGAAAATGCACGCGACAGCGACGAGCGATGCTATGAGCGACAAAATAGGGCGTTCGCGCGACGTGTCGCGTGCTCGTTTTCGCGCGATCGCTCGGTTCTCCAGATTTGGAAACCGTCGCTCATCGCCCGGAAGTGCTGGGCTCAAGTAGCCAATAGCAAAAAACCGGAAAAGACAAGGACTACATAGGTGCACGTGACCCTGCCCTAGTCACGTATGCGCAACAAGAAATAACGCAATGTTTACGCATGTGCATATAAAGAAAGTGCTGCAAGGCACTCATAAACACTTTCCGTTCCATTACACAACAATATATCTTATTATTAAATTACATACCGCTCACTACGCGGTTTTCTTGGTGCGAGTAGACGGCCTCATACCAGCAACAGTGAAGTTCGCTCGCCGAAGCCGTCGCGTGAATGAGGTTTGCCTGCGCTAGCGACTGGTCACGCGAAGACGATCTACGTCACGTCGCTCGTCGCTGTCGCGTGCATTTTCGCGCTTATGATGTTTGGCCCTGAGAAAGAAAAACAGCAGAAATAAAAAAAATATGAAGAATGAAATAGGAAGCAAGATGTACAAAAAGATATAATAGAAAGAGGGAGAGAAAGAGAGCAATAGAAAAAAAACAAAGAGTAACGAAGAAAGCCGCTCAGGACCGCTCTTCCTGCCGTCTTGGCATCGCTAGCACTTAGCTGCCATACTTATTTAGTTGTCTCGCAGCAAGCTCTACCTCTTTTTGTGCTCTTGCATAAAAAGAGGGGTACGGGAGTATAAAATTCAAGAGTACTTCTTATAGCTTGAACCAATATAAAATTTAGATACTTGAGCTCGCTTCCTTGCCGAAGCTAGTGTGCTGCAACTATGGGCAAAATCTGAAGACGCTCAGGACTTGCGTTTCTTAACAATCAAACCATCTATTGTGTTGCAGGTTATCGGATAGGGATGTCATAGAGAGGGGAAGAAAAGTTGGTGTAATGTTTAGCATAACTGTGTTCAGCGTAGCAGACTAACAAGTTTGGATCGCGATGTGTGGGTGAGATGAGGGGAACAATGTACTGTAACCCAAATTAACCTTGCTTCTCACGCAATCTCCGCCGAGTGCGCTGAACGTATTGAACATCACCGTCGTAGAAGGGCAGGCACTTTTTATCATTCTTCCATTGACTGGAACTGAGTGTATTTCTTTGGCTTGTGAATTTGGTCCTTCTTTCCTCGTGATATCCGTGTCGCTCTGCAGTAAAGCGCCAAGTCGTGAGAGCAGCCGAATCGGCATTAAATAATTAGTTGAGTATAAAGGCCATTTCTCAATAGGATGAAGATGACTCCTTCATATTTGTCACCAGGTTCTACAGTGAACGAAAGAAGTGAAGATTTAAGGGCTCGTTTTTTCGCCAGCCAAAATATTATTGAGAACTAACAGACATTGTTGCCAAGAGACTTGAGTACAGAGGACGTGATTAGAGATAATTATAGATCTAATTTTAAGAAAAGAACATAGACAAAAAGATAACTTTTCACTAGCAAAGGCAAAACCTGCCTAAACTTCCAAGAAGGTGTCCGATGCTCTGCTGACTGAGCGACAGTGCAGGTAGCCTTTTCATCTTTTTGAATTTTTTTTCATTTTTGCATTATAATTATCACAAATACCATCCCCCGTGCTTTATTTGGCTTTCTTGTATGCTAGGACGCATTAGGTCCTACAGCGGCACTTGTAAAATTCGGTCATGTTGGCATTTAAAACTATCACCCCCCCCCCCAAGAAAAAGAAAAAAAACAGTACAGAAGCTATACCAGGAACCACTGCTTCGAAGACCATTACCTTGACAATAAGGTGAGATTAGTCAGTGTTCAAAGTGGCAATACCATATTGCTTTGAACTTGTCGACACACTTGAATTGTTCTGCTAATTGCCACTCTGCATACAGAGACAATTTCGACAAATTGTACTATAGAGACGCACCAAAAGCATATTAGTATCAGAAGTAATGCTCAGTAGCGACGAAAGTTGCTCGAGCTGGTGATAGTTCATGCATACCTATGAATCAGTACACGGAAACAAGCACAAAATTTAAGATGTTCTTTTGGATCCTTTTGTGCTTGTCTCGGTGCGCTGCTTCATAAGTAAGCAAGATATGATTCAGTAAAAACAAAACACGAATATTCCCACCACCTTCTACACTACCAATGTGTTAAATATTGAATTATGTTCTGCTCACTAAATGTGATACTTCATCTATCACTAAATCTTCTGGTAAACAAAAACGTTCACATGCGCGGGTCTCAAAAGTACGGTAAGTCGTATTTTATGGTGCGAAAGTAGGTAACAACCTATTTCCACATAATATATTAAGTTTTCGGCACAACCTACGATGCCGCAGACCATACAAATGCTGAAAGACCAAGTCTTTGTTAGCAGCCCTCAGGACGGAAGGGGGTCTTGGCCCTGCACCTCACTAAAGCATTTGACGCAGCGTGGCATCAAAGCATACTATATACAGCCTATGGTAGGTATGCCCTTGGAGTAAAATTACAGGCCTATGTCAGGTCGTTTCTTATAAACAGAACCGTTATCATTCGAGTGGAGCCGATTCGGTCCATTGAGTTAAAATGAAGACGTCAGGATACTGATCAAATTAGGATCGAGAGATCACCTATCTTGTTACTGCTCTTCAATAAGGCCCTCAAGCTTCTTTCATGCTGGCTGGCCCAGTTACGTGGTATACGTTACACATTGTACGCGAATGACATTACCATTTAGATTCCAGCGGGTTCCTTTAAATAAAGGGGGAACTATACATGTGGCCTCGTGCGAGACGGAATCCTACCTTGTGGACGTGGGTCCCAAGCTGCCTCATGAGCCCTGATAAGTGGGCGTTGTCATTGAAAAGACCGCGAAAGCAAGAGCTTCCAGCTTTATTACTTATAAAACAGCTCCCCACGCCATTCTATGCGAGTGGGAAGAAAATTCTTAGAGTTTACTGAGCCAACATCCCAGGCCTGCTCATAGACGCAGGGGGCTGTAACACCAGAGGAATTATCCACGCTACTGACAGGAGAAAAAAAACATGCCGAAAATAATGACAAGGAACACAGCCGAACGATCCCCTGCTCACACCTATTGAAATCACGAAGCATTACCAGCTTAACAGGAGAATGTATTCCCTTCCGCATGAGGAGCTCATTTCAGTCATTGGCTCTGAGAATGCAGCAGAAGAGGTGTGCTTCCCGTCGCGAGGCTTTGTCAGTAAAATATATCCGAACGTTGACCTTCGTTTTCCCGACTGCAATGAAACAATTTGCTCTATGACTCATATCGACTGGCGATGTTCTGCAATGCATAACAACCTTCTATCCAATGAAGCAAAGTAAAAGCAAGCCGTCAGAGGGCGCTAAACAGGTCAAACGTCGCATCAGTTGTTCTCTGAGTAGGCACGGCCAATACAACAACCCACCAATAGAGGGGTCCTGCCAGTTACTCATCAGGATCCAAAATGTTCATCGCCTGTTAGCGAAACTATCCTTAAAGCAACCAGGAAATTTTGAAGTTGCACAGTTTTACAACAGTAGTTTTATAAGCGACTGTTACAAGCCGTCATTATTTGAAACAAACGCGCATAATTTTATGTTGTTTTGATCTAGTAGACGAGGCAAAAGTGAGGCGACTTGTCTCTTAGGCTCGGTATTATGCTGCAAACGAGACGCTACTTTAGTAAGCATTGCTCTTTTCTTTTATACCTTTTATTTCAGCCTTGATAATATGGTACGTCTCCATACGGAAAGGGCTTTATTAAACATAGCGTGGTCGAGTTACACGGCATGTGAGGGACCAGTCAATATGGCTTGTGCTGAAGACATTTCATTGCCGTGTGCTCATGCGCTCGCACGCATGCACGCTCGTGCAGGCTAGATGAACTTATGCTTCGGCGGATTATGTTCTGGAAGACAAGGATGCAGCACCCAATTGGAAAGTAGCTAGAGATACCATGGGAGACCCATCAACTGGGATTGGCAGAAGCTAAGTCCATTAGTCGAAATGTTGCGTCTTCTGCACATATAGCACGTCGCACCGCCACTCTTCTAGAGGTGACACTATTGCCCGAGCAAGTCAGATGTTCATTTAGGCTCAATCAAATCCGCTGACATCAATGGTGCCAGATTCCCTTTTTGGAATTACATAAAACACGGTTGATGCTGCCTGGTTGATTACGACGCTGCCATTTTAAAGCGGATGTGTATGCCGGCCGTGCATTGTCCCCACACATACGCAAGCACATATGTGTGTACAGGCGTACGCACTCGCTTACTTGCATACATATGTGAGTACTTGTGTATGTGCCTGAAGTACTCCCGGAATGAACAGCAACGTCAACCATATTTAGTATAACGACTGCTAAGGGCAACTCCTCTCGTGATAACCACGTCGTGGTCACCGTAAATTGGCGGGTTGAAAGTTATTTTAGCTCAGGCGTGAATAATTGTTTTAAAATTACGCAGATACAACACAAACTGTAGACGCTGGAAACAAGTGCATACGTGTGTTACTGACACCTAAAATTTCTCGTTTTAATCTGGACGTACACTGCACGTGTGGAGCGTTGCTAAGAGGTGTGAAGGAGTACGGTAAATGCGGATCAGGTTGAGCGCCTCCAATGCTATTTTTACTTAGCAGAAAACGGTTGGATCGCAAGAGCATCACCAGCAATAGTGGTGGAGGCTCTAGCAGGTGTATCACGTAGCCGTAAGCGGTGAAATTGCATTGTTTTGTTGTTCAGGTAATATAGGAAAGTGGACTGCCGAACTAAAACACCAGAATTAAAATCAATCAAAAAAAGGGCGTCGTTTCTGCGACTGACTGCACGCATCGACTGTGAAGTCGTAGTAGGTTGTGCGAGCAAGTGATGAAAAAAAGCGAATCTTATCATACCGACATAATTTAGCGCATTTCCCCCTTCTAACCAACCGTTGCAGATTAAATAAGGCCTTCGATGAGGTATTCGGAGCCGCCTTTTTATTGCATAGCGCTGGGAGTAAAAGGCCGTGAACCTTTACTGAATCACTCTTGAATTCCGAAAAGGCAATAAAGCCCACTTTAGCTTCGTAAAAGCACCTGAACTGCGCGAACGCTTGTCCCTCAACATATTAACGCCAAGTGTGTTTGCTTTGACATAGTTTTATAATATTTAAGTTCATCTATTTAACGTTTATCAAAGTTATCATGTTGCTGAAGTGCAGGGCAGATAAACTCGTACGCCCGTGGTCAACAGCTTGGCTCATTGTTCTTCACCTCTTCCTTTATTCCTTTCCTTACACTAACCGTGTGAGGCTACAAGTAACACGTTTTCTTGATATATGTTTGCAAGTACAATTGTATGCCATGATATTAGTGGCCTTCAATACGAACTGGTACATGCTATATATCTAGATATTTTTAAGCACGTTTGCCCGGAGGTTTACACCACTGATGTATGCCAACACTGCAAGAGGGCGTGAGCCACTCAGAGACACCTCCTTTGGGACTGTGCACCACCGCCGGGTAACCAAGAAGTAATGCCAACTGCCATAAGCAGCAGAATCATCAGCCGAGAGCCAGGCAACCAAAGAGACGTGGTCCAGCACGTGCTTAGCATCCTGGAACGCCAGCGGCCGAAAGCGGCGCCCCCACGGGTTTGACGCGAGTAGGTTGCTGCTCCGGGACGTCCGAGCACGCTAGTGTCTCGCTTTAATCCCCCTACCCCTTCCCCCTTTATGCCGGATCGTCAATAAGTTGTTTCACTCACTCAATCATTTTCCCTCATGATAGGTGAGTAGCAGAAATGTTTAATATCAACATTATTATTTATCATACAAAATAGATTTTGAAGAACAATAGTTCCACTCGTGAATATTACAAAGCAAAAATTTTTCGATTGGGATATAGCTATGAGAAGCTGTTGAAAACTACTTGAGATGTAATGTTGTGTCGCAGGGAAAGTCTGGTTACAAAATACTACTGTTCAGAAGAAAAAAAATGTTGTTGACTTAGTTTAACTGCATATTCAATACTCAATTTTTCAGGCCACAGATTATGGCCTTCGTGAGAGTCTTGCTTGTGTACAAGAACCTTCTCTGTGATGGCAAAAACGTGTTTTAATACGTGCTTAAATTTCACGGGGGTCTTCCTCTTTTTTAAGTTAATAGCACAAGCTGCCATACACTATATCGTCCCAACGACTGCCATGTGGCAGCCACTACAAGAGGCGCTGCCCTCCCTTTACTTATTGTAGCGAGCTGTCAGATTTGTGCCACCTCGGTTCTGGCTCAGCGTCCTTCGCCTGTCAGCCACGGGCGCCTTCTCGTCATGACTGACGGGAGTCCAGCCCCTGGTATACACTAAGCGAAAGAAACGAAGCCAGACACCAAGAAAAATGAGACGACGGCCAGCCTTGCGAGTCTGCAGCCACCACCATCGCAGACGCCGTGGTTACGACAGGCTATTTGCCTAACCAGCCCTTTACAGCCTTTTTCAAATGAAGCAATGGGGAATGGTTGTGAAGATCGATGAGCAGAGCGATTTGAAGAAGCGGGCAGGCAGTGCGATGGGGGCACGTCTGTGCACTCCGTGGTGAGATTTGTTTCGCTTCGTGCCATTGAGTGGCGCAACTATCCATTGCAATAACAGCAATGGGAGCGTTCTTGTGTGGGTCTCTGCAAGGGCTAATTATTTTCCGGTCGAAAACAAGATGACAAAAACTGTCTCAAAAAGCATTGAAGTGAATAATATTGTAGTAAAAGAAATTACCGTGAGAAATCATAAAATCACCACAAAGAACTGTATAACATTGTCAGTGAAAAAACTGCTTTTTTATTTTCATAGGGCAGGAAAATTTATACCAACTAATTGCAAACTTTCAAGAACCTTCAAGGCGTTCGCGAGTCCAGAGAGTGGCATGAATGAAACGCAAAGGCAGTGAGGTAATATGGGTGCTTGTAACGAGTTTGCGACACTGTACCGGGTTGAACAAGAGGGGTTGTGAAAACGAGTCTGAGAGAGCGGGAAAAAATAAAAGGTAGTGGCGTTGACTATGGCGCTCATGGCAGCGTTGCGGAGGAAAAAAACCTGAAGAAGCTCAAAGCACGCAGTGATAGACTTGTTTTTTACTGGAACATACCAATGGTTGCTAATAGGCGATGAGAGACAGAAGACTTCGATTTGACACAGAGACCCAGAGTCCGTTTTTGTTAGCGTGCAGGTTAGATTTTATTGTTCAACAACAGACAGGAGAAATCTTCCTTCGGCACTACCTTGCAGGTTAAGATTCAGTGCCTTAACATACGGAGTGGCTAGTGTATGCTTGTGAAGCGTGAGCAGTTGGTTTTTTTAGGGGCGAAGCTCCGTAAGCCATGGGTCGTGCGTCTGCAATGTATGTAGTAGTGTTTGTAGTCGTCGTAGTAGTAGATACCCACCTCTCCTTTAGTCTTTGAAACTTCCGCTGGATGGAGCGTACTTATATATGGCGAATATATAATGGAAAGATGCAAGTTGACGGTACTTTAAGTGTTCAGTAGATGGACGGATGGGCATTTGGACGCATGGATGGACAGACAGACAAGCAGACGAACGGAAGGACAGACAGCGGATGGATGGATGCACGGACGCGCAGACGGGTGCAAAGATGGACGGATTGATACATGGACGGATGCACAGATGAACGCATGGACGGACAGATGGATGGACGGACTGATGGACACATGCATGAGCGGACGCACGAATGAACAGACGGACGGATAGATGTATGCACAGATGGACGCATGGACGGACAGGCGCATAGACAGACGCATGGATGGATGCACAGACGCACGGACGGACGCACGAATAGACGAATGCACGGAAGGACGCACGAACGAATGGAAGTAAGACCGAACAGATGGATGGAAGCACGGAGAGACTGACGGACGCTTCGCCCCGCTCATCATCATGCACTCCGTGGATATGCTGTGATTTTGAAATATTTATTTCATTTGCATCTTTCCTAATTTTTCGGTTATGCTCAATATGATTATTTTTCGCTCCCATATAACGACGCCAAAACCGAAATTTCAGTAAAACGAGCCCTTTAACGCTAATATCACTATTAATATTTGACTTCTTGGTTCAGAAGCAGCAAATAAACGTATATTTGTGTTGCGAGATGTATTTCTCAATCATTGGCCTCAAATACGCCCTACTTTCTCTTTCCAAAAAAAGTACCTCTAGAGTCACAATGCCCATTACACTAGACAGCATGGTGCGGCCTAGTCAAGTCATATAGCGACAAAAAAAATACGCGACGCTTTTCACTTTTTCCCTCATAAAAAGCAGTTCTGAAACATTAGCAAATATCCATGACCCTAAATTCACTCTGGGTCTGAGGGGGTATTTGCACAGGCCCAAAAATGGAAGACGGGGGGGGGAATATGACAAGGGGGCAAGAATAAATATAAGTGTGTCAGTGCGTGTCATTACCTTGAGTACTTTCTTCTCGTGTTTTTTTTTATTATTCTAATGCATAGCCTATTGCCTGCGTCATTGGCAGCGTGCGCGTGGTGGCAGTACGTTGCGGCGGCCGCAGCAAACAGCTTTGACGCTCTAATCACTCGGTTTGCCGCGGCCTTTGCGTCTATATAGCATATTTTTAGGGGCGAAGCTCCTTAGGGCGTGGGCTGTGCGTCCCCTGTAGCCTGTATGTAGCCACCTCAAGTTTAGTTCTTGCAGTGTTCACTAGATGGCGGTACCATCCCCTGTATGTAGCCACCTCTAGTTTAGTTCTTGCAGTGTTCACTAGATGGCGGTACCGTCTCCTGTATGTAGCCACCTCTCGTTTAGTTCTTGTAGTGTTTACTAGATGGTGGTACTTGTAGCTGATTATGAAAAGATGCAAGATGTTATAAACTAGAAAGCGGTACTTGTAGTTGATGAAAGACGCGAGATCTTATAAAATAGGAATGATGTCACATATGGCGCGTGTCATTGGTTGAAGGCAATCGTTCGATTTAGTGCGGCGACGTACGCTAGGGGGAGCGATGTAATAAAATCGAGTGGGAAAAATGTACAGAGGATTCATGGTATTCTAGGTTTACCTCCGGAGCTTCGCCCACTCATCATCATTCACTTCGTGGATATGGCGGAATTTTTTTTAGGTTACCGGCACCATTTTTCGACAGACAAGCAGGTCAGTTCGAGCTGACTTCGCAAATAATTTTCAAATTTCAGGGGTGTTCTGTGCTATAATGTCTGCCTCAGGTGTTCTAAAAAAACTCGAATACTCATCGGCAACGTTTTATAACCGTGCTCAATAATGTGTTGATTATGTGTGTCACGCCTTTAAAGCATTATAAAAGCACGTGTGTGCACAATCATCTCTCGGTGGCTCAAGCAGCACGCTTCTGCATTGCTGACGACACGACTGCTCCTTTATGAGCATTGCCTCCCGTGACTGCAAGGATTGAAAGCTCACTCCGGCCTTCGTTCAGTGCTCTTTATTTCTCGTGTTATGCATCAGGAATAAAAAATACGGTCAGCGTCCAATAGAGGACAAACGATACATGCTGGCACACACAGAAAGCAAGTAAGAAAGATGCTAGTTTGAACCTTTTTTGCGCGACACAGAGGAGGCAGTCACGACTTCACCCGTAGCAAACACGCACCCTCTGCGGCTGCACCAACAGTGATACGCGATCCCCTGGCCGGCGCTATATGATGGGGCCGTCCAGGATGGTGTTTCGCGAAACGGATGAGCAGCCGGTTATTAATTGTCACGCGCCTTCTTTACTACTCCTCATTTCTCTTTTCTCTCCTTCGCCAGACTTATCGCGACCTCCCATTGAATGTATTTCTCTTTCGCGAAATCCGTGCAGTGTCCTCGTAGGCCTGCCAACATCGTTACGAAGATGAATAGCAGAATGTAAGAGAGCGATACAGGAACAACCGTGTCCGGCCTCGAGGACAACCCCCTTCCTGTAACGCAGTGTGCATGGCCCATAGAAGAAGATAACCTGTTCCGTGACTCCTTTTTTTTCGCACCTCCTTATGAAGAAGCGTCCTCCGTATGTACCACTGTGAGATGAAACGTGCTGTGCTATACTAGAACCAGGGAATATAGCAAATGAGACATATTTGCTGTTGTTACACATCAAGCAAAAAAACTGTAACAAAGCCGCTAAAAACAGGACAAAAGAAAAAAACAAAAAATGTAATGAAATAAAGAAGGAAAAAAAAGAAGGAAGGCAAGAAACAAAGAATGAAAAAAGAAAGCGACTAGATAAAAATGCAGACAAGAAAGAACGATTGAAACAAAAAAAGAAAGGAAAAACATAAAGGCAGAAAGAAAGAACGAAAGAAAGGCAGAAAGAGAAAAGAAAACAAAGAAGAAAGAAAAGAAAGAGAGAGGGAGAGCGAAGAAAACAAGGAAAGAAAGAAAGAAAGAAAGAAGAAAGAAAGAAAGAAAGAAAGAAAGAAAGAAAGAAAGAAAGAAGAAAGAAAGAAAGCGCTACTCTTTGACTCACAACGAAGTCTATTCGACGCACGGAATTTCTTGCAGCACAAAACAGCCTCACTCTAACTACGGCAAAATAACCTACCTCGCCTCCCCGTGACTGACACCCAGTTTATTTTGCAGCTCATTTGCCCTGCCTCCAAACCGAATGAATCTATCCAGTTTTCGACAAGAAGATTGTGATGGAATGAAAGGTGCTCAAAACTATTTCCCGCTCTTTCATGTAGGAAGTGGATTTATAGGTGTACCAGGGCCATCATGAAATACAAGAAATACATATATTTTGCAAGAAAACGTTAGTCGACAAGGAGAAGCCCTTACCTCAAAACACTACTTTTTTAAAGCCAGCTATTTGACTTCCAGGGAACCGTACATTTCCCCAATACAAATTGATAGTTAGCCATAACAAAGGTAATGTGGTGCAAAAACAATTCGATGACACTGTTGCTTGTGAATCCGACTAAACTTTTGTAAATCTAGACACTTTTGTGTGCTAGTCACAGTAGTACATCACGAGGGTGGCAAAAATGAGCACAGGAAGACATAAATGTGGGGGTCTGAGCACACGCTTGTCTACTGTATTTTTAATTATATTGTTTGTTTGCAGAACATCCAACGTTATGTATACTAAGCGTCTATAAACTTACGCAAATCAGTACATTATTCAGAGTAAAATATACAGAGGCCCATGACATGATGCTGCAGTACCACTTCACGATTGGAACTTCATATACTACTGGTCATATTCTTTTTACCGGGGTCTGTTCCGCCTTTAGGCCTAAGAATAAACGCCCGATTTGCGCACCATTATAAACAGTCTAAGAGAACACGTGTGTACGCTAATCCAGACTAGCTCCCGAAGGGCATAAACACCATGGATACAGTTTAAACACCGTGAAACATTTATGAATGAGGCAATTGTACGCGATGGTCTAAAATAAACGTGGTCTCTCAAAAAAAAAACTATATGACAATGATCACATGGCCTTGCTTACATGGAAACGTTTAGAATTATATTTCATTTTACTTTGTATGAGCTTTAGTACCTCGGCCACTCTGTTTTTTCTTAAAGGCAAGAGCACGGAGATACATCGTTCGATCCAGCAACACACAGCTGTTAACCGGCCACCAGCAGCAATCAACCAATGTCGAAATCGGAAGCTGTGAGGAGGGGAGGGGATATTTACGCTAATGAATGCTTAGCGTTACCAACTATATTTAAGGCCGTTCCAGGTAACGCAGTCCTAAATTAGCAATACAGGCACGACTGCACTTTATCGGAAAGTAATTCTTCCGTTAATTTAGTGCCACATTAACCTAATTGTGAACGATTTTCTGAGTAATCCACAACGCTGGTGTTTCAAAAGCAGTCCAGTATAGAAACTTAGTGGTAATTTGTAGCTAATCTTGCTCAGTTACACAGACAGTAGAAAAAAGTTCCCTACGGGTTGTTTGACACTGTACATTGCATATGACTTGATAACTTACATGCAGTACAGAAATTAGAAGAAACTTGAAAAGCGCAAACAATGAAAACAAACCACAACACAATACACTTCATACACAACACCGACCTAATGGCGCCCATGTAATACACATGGGACCACAATGCAGTATTCCGTAGGGCAAGTCAATGTCACAACAAAAAAAAATTGGCAGAACCCACGTACAGTCGGAATCGATGATATGCGAAGCATGAATGAGAAAGGTTGATACGCAACTCTGAAATCAGTACAACGTTACGACGTGGTGGTAAATGATCCCGTGCACGATTTACGTGTCATGATTATTGTGTTTGGATGTGTCGTTTACGTTCGTCATCTATTCACGTCACGTCATACCAAATTTAGTATATGCATGTGGAGCAAGCGAAACGCCCGCGAGCACGCCTTGAGCATGGTATCTTGTCATTTTCTTAAATGACACGCTTGTCAGCATTATCATGTTAGCACCAGTCATACTTTGGTCATCCATTGACGTCACGTGACACCGAATTTAGTATATGTGGGGTTAGCAAAACGACCGCGAGCGCATCATGAAGGGCCCAATATACTTCGACGGAGCGTTGGCGCGCGCGCACGCTGGGCACAGCGACACTACGTTAGCAAAACGCGAGCACTCTATAGTCTCAAGCCAGGCACGACCAGCGTCCATAGGCCCGGCCCGACGGCAATCAGCGCTAAATTTGCGCCTACGCGTTACCCAGACAACACAGCGTGTGCCTTTTTTTTTTTTTGACGTATGGACGCCGGACGCGCTGAAACGCGCATGCGTCAAAGAAACACAACGCAGCGCGCACCTGCGTGTATATGGCAAGACCGGCGCCTAGCGTGGCAACGCCGACGTGACGTAACGAAATGAACGCCGGCGAACACGCGCACCACGTCACGTCTTAATGTAATAACGTCTTGACTGTGGTATGTAGTCATGTTCTCACATGACAGAAAGCTCATGATTATCGTGTTTCCCCCAGTCACATACCTTCGTCATGCATAGACGTCACGTAGTACGAAATTTGGCATATGTAAATTTAGCGAAACAGCCGTCGGCGCGAGCCGTGGTGGCCGACCACGACCAGGGCGTGCCAATCGTGGCGCTGCACCAGACGCCGACTGCGTTCCCAACGATTCCGGACCTGGTAATCCATCCAGGTACTGAAAACTTAAGTTCCCCGCGTCCCGTGGCCATTTCTGAGGAATCGCAGGCCAAGCCCTCGTCAGACGAAGCGCCTCGTGAGGACGGCGTCTCGGATGGGAATATTGCATCTGAGGCTCCTCGCGTTGCTGCTCTATCGACAACAAGTTCAGGTGTCATCGAGGAGTCTACATCTCAAGACGACGATGCCTGCATCTACGAGGACTCCAACAGCACCGCGAGTGAGGCGCCCCTACAAATTGACGAAGACACCAGCCCCAGTGACATAAGCCAGGACAGTGGAGACGTCTTTGTACCATCCTCGCTCAAACACCCGGACACCAAACGCCCCCGGATAACTACTCGTGACTGAGAAGCCCCCACAAGAGACAGAAGTCCCTTGCGGACTTCGACGCGATCCCGGAAGCCCCGAGCCTCTGGTGGATCGCCTGGCCGGAAAAAATGGCTCAGCCACTTGCGGGGCATTGGCTCCCGCACCTAATAAAGGTACCCCTGCATTTGCGTGATCCGATACTATGTTTTCATTTTCCCCATGGCTCTTACTCTAAAAGTTATTATTTTTAACGTTCAAGGTTTCCGAAATCCACAAAAACAGGCTGAGGTATTGGCTTTTGCACGTTCAGTGCACTGTGATTTGCTGTTCGTGCAAGAAACAAATTTTTTCAAGCTTTCTGATGTACTCGCTTTCAAGCGCGCGTTCAATTTTGATTGTTTCTTTTCGTACGCCAGTACGCATTCGACTGGCGTCGGAGTCGCTAGTTTTAACCGAGGTCTTTTACGTGACCATCATGTTTCCTTCGATGCCTTCGGACGCGTGCTGGCGTTCGACTGCACCTTTTTTTCGTTAAGAATAAGATTTGTTGCCGTGTATGCCCCAGCGGCACGCGAAAACTCAAACGCGTTCTTCCAATCTCTTGATGCGTTCCTTTTAAATTCCCGACATGTGGTACTTTTAGGGGATTTCAATTGTGTCTTAGACTCACACGCGGACGTTCGAGGTCCGGGTCGCGGCCGGTCAAACTGGAATGCCAGAGAACTCGAACGTCTAGTGCAGCAATTGGCATTGAGTGACATTCATCAAATTGTGCATGGCAGTAATCATGCCTATACTTGGCGTCGAGCAACGTCGAGCAGCCGAATTGATCGCGTGTATGCATCCCCAGGTCTCATTACCTACGTTCACGACATTGGGGTAATGTCATTGCCACCGACACCGGTGTACATTAGCGACCATCGGCCGGTTATGTTATCTCTCCGCCTGCCAGCGGGGACGCCAACGGTTCACAGACCATGGCGTCTCGATTGCCGCGTCCTCCAGGACTCTCAGGCTACGGAAAAATTATCCCGAGCGTTACGCGCATCGCTTATTGGGGCCGATGTAGCTGATTGGGATCGCCTCAAAGAACAGTGGCGGCATCATTGCAGTGCGTCGGGCAGAGGACTTTGCACCCGTATGTCAAAAGATGCGTCATTGTTAATCCAGAAGATACGAATTGCCAATCGAGATCCCAGTCCTTCCACTGTAATGCGGGCATGGCAAGAGGAGCTCGTTGAACGGTACCAGCGTATTATGCGCGCTTCTTCACTCTCGGCTGCAGCTTGGCGCTGTAGACGTGCACCCTGTGCGCACCCTGAGGTGCTAAGGTATGCACGCAGAGCTCTGCTTCGTCCACCAGGCTCGCCTGCCCACTCGCTGAACTCTATCACCCCAGCTGCTGCGGGTACGTGCGACTTTCAGGAATTCACTCAACACTTTGAGTCAATAGCTAAATCTGGTGCTAATGTCTGTTACCCAGGATCCGTTTCTTCACATCCTCTACTAGCAAATTTACCTCATGATTCCAACATGTCAAATGACGTCCTCCTATCACCGCCATCCAATGACGAAATCAAAGGCGCATTAGACGCAATGAAAAAGGAATCGGCCCCAGGGCCTGACGGACTGCCTGCAGAGTTTTATGTAGAGTTCTGGCCTATCATTGGTCCAACTATGTCACGCGTCATTCGCAAGTGTTTCCAAGATATTACACTTCCAACTTCTTTCCACAAAGGCCGTATAACACTAGTTCCCAAGAAAGACCCAATGTCCACGCGACCAGAAGATTGGCGCCCTATTGCCCTCCTCAATGTAGATTACAAGCTCTTGGCTAATATTTTGATGCGCCGAATCAGTCCATTTCTTGCAACATTAACCGCTCCCCACCAGGTCTGTTCTGTTCCGGGCCGAGAAATACACACCCATACGTGGTTAACGCGTCACATCATCCAATACACCATTAGCCGATGTGCGCAAGGACTGTTGGTTTCATTAGATCAAGAGAAAGCTTTCGATTTCATAGAACATGGCTACATACTAAATGTTTTACATGCATACGGATTCCCGGATAAGTTCAATGACCTTATCAACGCGATGTACACCAATTTAGAAAGTACCCTTTACTTAGATTCCCGTGAGAGTCACGCATTTAGAGTCACGCGTGGGGTCCGTCAAGGGTGTCCCCTCTCCCCAGTGTTATTTATCCTTGCATTAGAGCCCTTCTTAAGGGCCGTTGAACATCACCCGCAGATTCGTGGCTTACCTCTACCCGGTAACACTCAAGTAAAAGTCGCTGCATATGCAGATGATATCACTCTATATGTACATAATGAACAGTCGCTGCAGCATGCTCTTGATACATTCCATGATTTCGGTATTATCTCTGGTGCAAGTTTAAACTTTTCTAAAAGCCAGTATTTTTTCATTGGCAACCCCAGCGGTCGTATCAACATCACGTCGCCTTTACAGTGGTCTCCTGAGATTTCAATACTCGGAGTTACTTTCACTGTATTCGGTATACAGGATAGCATCTGGTCATCCGTTGTACAAACTCTTCTAAATGATATCGAAGCAGCCAGGTACTTCGAATTCCCCCTCTTGGAACGCCGACACTTAACTCAAACGGTGTACCTAGGAAAATTTTGGTACCTTTGCCATTCTGTTAAACCACCGCTCCACGTCTGCAGGAAAGTGCAAAGCTGCATCAGTTCATTTTTTTTGGTCTGGTGGCGCAGAATTGTTATCGCGTCCAGCGTTAGCTCAACCGCGAGATCAAGGCGGTTTTTCATTCCCCGACGTTTCCGTCACGGCTTCTACATTGTGCCTCCGCACTCTATTGCGAATACTAAGCAATGATGACATGCCCGCTCAGACACTGGCTCGTTACCATCTGGGGCCATCACTACGTGTCTTCTTGCCGGATAGCCAATTCAACAAAGGTCCCCAATCAACTGAATTACCATCTTTGTATCGAGCCCTTCTGGCATTTCACCGACGTTTGGAAGTTGCGTGCCCAGAGATAGAGGTGGCCGATTCTAAAGTGGTGGACACAATGGCCGCCCTTCTACGGCCCTTGGTGCCCCAGCATCGTCAATCTGTATTGAACCGCGCTTGGAAACCAATAACTGCCGCAGTGTTGCCAGGGCATCTCAGAGACTTTGTCTGGAGGTTGGGCTGGGGCTTGCTCCCCACGCGAGATCGGTTGCAGCGATGGCAGGTGGTTCGCACTTCCACTTGCCCCAACTGCGTCATGGTAGAGACCAATCGACATGCGACGTTTGAATGTGTGGTTTCCCGCCTTTTTTGGCGTGCGGTTAATGCTGGTTTTCGGGAACAGGGTGTGCGAACTTTCGTGTCCAACGGCCGATTTCCGCGTAGCCGCTTCTCCGCTCTCTTAATAGTTGTGGGGCTGTTCAGCCTTTGGAGAAACCGATGTGAGGCCGTAGCTGCCAATTGCCGACGGCGTGCCTTGTGGCCGATACTGGGGAGATTGAGACGAGAGATCCTCGCGTTCCTCTCCGAAGAGCTTTTCTTCCTCGGGGAGCAAGAGTTTCTGCGGCATTGGTCGTGCCCTTTCGTCAACGTGGAACACGAAAGGATACAACTCATTTTTCGACCGACTTGGTGCTAAGCAGCGCCCGTTGAGTTGTTATATATGATTTCATTTGTTACAAATTGTGTTTCATTTGGCTCTATTGTATCGTTATACCCTTGTATCGTTATATCACATTGAATTTTTGTGTACATGTATGCCAACATAATCATGTATATTAGAGCAAATGTCTTCACTGTAACGTAGTGATGTTAGTCGTGAAATATAGATGTGCAGAAGTGTATGTACCCTGTTACTGGAATGGTATGAAGCTTTGTGTTCTGTACATGCTGTAAATAAACTTTTTCTAAACAAGGAGCTTCGCCCCTAAAATTCGGTATATGCGCCGCTAGCGAAACGGCCGCAAGTGCATCATGAGCATGGCATGTCATGTTGTTACATGACACGCATGTCATGATTTTCATATTAGGGTATGTCGCTTGTGTTCGCCATGAAATCATGTCATACCACACCAGTTTTGCAACATGCCATGTGAACTAAACCGCCGCAAGAGCAGCAGGACCAAGAAGGTTATTCATAACATTTACGACATACATGCCATGAGTTTCATGTTATGACTAGTCATATATATTCTGCGTAGAGTCATGTTTTGCCATAGCAATTTTGGTATTGATACCATTATCGAAACGGCCAGGAGGGCTAAAGATCGTAGGCGGGCGGCTAGATAGATAGATAGATACGCTCAAAGTCGCCGAAGTTCGCTATGAAATGCTTCGCATTAAAAAAAACAATAACCACATACAACAGGACTGGTCCTCTGTTATTGGTATTGTTAGAACTCTGCCTAACACTATAAGTTGGGCGTTGTAAGTGCGCATGTAAATATATTCGGCTGTTGTTCCCTAATCATAGCGTACTTTGTGGCTCTCCTACTGAGTGATGCACGGTAGCCGTCCTGGCACCCTGGGATGACCGCTGACAGTAGCAAGTCAGCAATGGCAGCGCGTGACATGATGGCGGCTTACAAATAGCGGCGCTGCTAGAAAAATTATGTCAGCATCCGAGGCTTTTCTCGGCAGCGCGTGTCGTCCCCCCTTCTCTTTGCACCTCCCTCCTGATTGCGACATGTTCTATATGCCGGCTGCGATAGCTTATGTCTATTGCGTGTGGTGAACAGAGGCATACTGAGTTCGTCTAGAAGCAATAAAGGCACCGTCACTAAGCTGTACAAGAAGGCAGCACTAGAGGTCTTGTTACTAAATAACAAGAAAAGAAAATTCCTTCTTGACGCGACAACAGCATCCTGTCGCCAAGGGCTGAAATCTTGCGATGTCATCGCTAACGCCATGCTGCATTCCGGTGTCACTCCACTGCCATTTCAATCAGCGGTGATTTTCCGTACGATGCAGTGACACGCGTTCTGTGTGTAACGTAGAGACGTAACTGTGTGTTGCTTAGTTTTTGGTGTTGCTTCGTTTCCTAGTCTACAATAACACAAAAAATCGACGTCTGTGCGGATCACACAGCACAGTCACAGCGAAAGCTGGAAGTGTGGCCTTTCGGAGACGTGTGGCAGCTTGGGCTAGTTGGTATGGCATGACGATAGTTATAGCGCGAAAACAAAACAACACAGAGACAAGACCTGTATTTCGTGTTCTTGTTGTCTCTGTGTCATCGTTTTGTTTTCGCGCTATAGCTATCGTCTTTCGGAGACATTTTGAAACACTCTTGGGGTAACTGCTATAAGCACACCTGCAGGGTACCCACAACGCCATACCTAATTATAATTTCTGTGCAGTAAAGAGGCATTCACTATGCCACCTTTTGTCATTCTTCGGAGAAGCGTTCTACCCGCTACACATTTTCGAACAATTTTCGGAATTTCCTTATGCTGCTGACGACGGTGAAAAGTTGCCGACGCTTTAGTAATGGCTTGGAGCACTCGACGGCCCACTCGTTACGCAGCTCGCATTGTGTGACGCCTGGTGGTTTCTTCGCTGTTCTTAAACGCTTTATTACCCATAAAAACAACGGGTCATCTTCCCGAAGGCAACCCTGATAGGATGCGAAGCAGCAGTGGTGTCCATGGTGTCGACCCGGTTGAAATGGGCGTCGGCACGGGTGCTATCTGGAGCGAAACTCTGTCTAGCATTTACTCGCGTGAACGTTTGTTTAAAACGCGAAAACACGGTAGACGGATTGGGTTTCGTGTAAGTTTGATTACAGATTAACGAGTTGAAAGAGTGTTTCAACTCGACGTGCAGTCGAGCATTCAGGAAAGTGGAAAGGGTGAAGCAAAAAAGAAGTGTGTTGTGAGCGGGCAGAGAAGCCAGCATCTGTGGATGCTGAGGTGATTGTGCTGCGGGTGAGGGTGGAGTGACGTCAGCGCGCACGTGCCAGAGAATCATGCGAGGGGAGGTTAAAGTTAATGCGCAGCAGCGGCGTGATCTACTTGGCTCCACTCCGACACATGCGACGAGGGGAACGCGTTGCAGCGTGTTCGTACGGATGCACGTACGTATAACTTTACACACGGGAGTAAAAGAGCTGCTTAGCATCTGATAGTGCGATTCCTTTCTCGACGTGAAGCAATCCTAAGGGCGATTTTCTAGGGAGTTCCAAGCACAGGCGTGGCACTGTTGTAGAATAGTAGGCTGACACGCAGGGGACCCGGGTTCGAATTCCATGTTGCCCTTGGGATTCTAACTTCTTATTTCATGCGATAGTGGTTACAAACAACGGCGGCGGTGGCGGTTAACTGTGGCGCATGGGACCCTTGTGATATCGTGTCAGCTTTCAAGTAATATTTGCTTTCATGTAAGCTTTTATGCAATATTATGTAATAATAGATGAACATGGATATGCGAAAAGCATGCGGCTGTAACAAGAGTGCACCAAAGAACTTCGTGTGGGCGCTCTATTGTGGGCTGCGTCACTTTTACGAATGACCACCAAATGTTTGTGATCAGTTCACCGTGAAAGGCGCTGTTAGTAAGCCGTAGAATATTCCAGTCGATCATATGATAAGACACGCGCATCACAATGACACGGTGTAACCATTCGCTAAGTAACATAGCTCGCTGGATTCCGTGTTGAACGGTTGTGCCATCCGCGATTTTTGACACCATGTAGCTCTCGCTGTGTTGTGCCCCGTCCTTGCACTCCTTAGTTGGTGTCCTCCCCCTCTTCTCTATCGATTATCTCCTCTTTCTTCACTCGTATGCGATGAGTGCTTCTTCTTCTGTATCTTTCTCTCTCGACTATGTTTTTATCCTCTTATCCATCCCCTGCATGAACTTGTGCCGTATCGCCCACGAGGCAGAGAGAAAAAGGTGCATTTTCTCTTTCCTTCGAAAATCGCTCACACACTGTGGACTTATATTGTTTGGATACATACCCTCGTGAGTCATAACCTTTTGAAATTACAGTAGAATTTTTTCTGAAACACTTGTTAGTGGCTCATGCCCCTAGTGACACTCTTGTTTTTCTTGCAAGAGTTTATAGTCGTGTACTTAATTCAAATGTTCTAAATATTCATACAGTCTTCTAATAAATAGAAATCGATGCTAATGGTTGAATTTCAGAGTCATGTTCAATACATTTGATATTGGATCATTACTTCACTTCGGAGGCCTGTGAATCAACTATCGAGATATATATGATATTCAAATGAGATAATTGAAATATTTTTAAGAAGCTTGGACAGTTGGGACACTCACCGGAGCGGATTCTAACCCACGCCTTTTTTGTTCGAGGCGTCCGAGATCAGATCTCACAAACTTAAATCAAGCATTATGCCAGGGCACAAAAAACCCGATCAATCAAGGCCCCTAGCAGCAGCGAAGTCAAAGAATAGGGTCGTCTTCAGACTTTTTTTGTCATCTTCGCTGAAAAGCTCTTTTTCAAAAAGAGGTATCCAAACTGTGAGGGAATACACGCAAGCCTGATCGCGAGTGATCGCTAGAAAATTGGCAGATCTCACATACCTTTGGTATCGACAGTATAAAAAGCATGAGGAGGGAAGGTGTCTGTGATAAAATTTTTAGGGGCGAAGCTCCTTATGGCGTAGGTTTGTCGCTCCTCAGTAGGCTTGTATGTATGTATGTATGTATGTATGTATGTATGTATGTATGTATGTATGTATGTATGTATGTATGTATGTATGTATCCACCGGTGGCACATATCAACTCTAGAGCGGGTATGTGCCACCGGTGGCACATACCTGCTCGAGAGTTGGTATGTGCCACAGGGGTTGCGAGATGGGAGATGGCGGTACTTGAAGTGTTCACTGTTCACGAGCGCACTGACAGATGGACGGACGCATGGATTGACACACGGATGGTCGCGTGGACGGACGGAAGCAAGAATGGACGGACGGATGGACAGACGCAAGAATGGACGGACGAATGGAAATATGGAAGGCGTGACGGACGCTTTGCCCCACTCATCATCATTCACTCCGTGGATATGCTGTGACTTTTTATTGAGCATAACGTCACGAAAGATCTGTAATGATATGTACGCACATATGGACAAGCATAGGTTAAACAGTCGCATTTTACTGCTGCGTATAATGATGCCAGCAGCAACTTGGTATTAGCATGGTCCTTTGGTATTGGCAACACCAGAATACCTAACCTGATATGTTGCACTTGTGCCATCGAGGATGGCGGCCCTGGTCGCTGCGAAAATAGCTGCCCTGGTCACTGCGAGATAGGCGGTCCTGGTCACTGCGAGATCAGCAGCTCTGGTTGCTGCGAGAATGGCAGTCCTGGTTGCTGTGAAAATGGCGGCGCTGGTCGCTGGAAGAATGGCGGCCCAGGTCGCGGCGAGAAGACCACACATACATGGCGGTCGTGGTCATCACGAGAGCACCCAGACGTAGACAGACAGACAGACAGACAGACAGACAGACAGACAGACAGACAGACAGACAGACAGACAGACAGACAGACAGACAGACAGACAGACAGACAGACAAATACACGAATAGATAGATAGATAGATAGATAGATAGATAGATAGATAGATAGATAGATAGATAATAGATAGATAGATAGATAGATAGATAGATAGATAGATAGATAGATAGATAGATAGATAGATAGATAGATATACGTCAAGTGTTTGCAGTACGTGAAGAAATGTGTCGCGTTCATTCCGCCACAAGTGTGCAACAATGGATGTGATTGCGACAAATTAGAATGTCACGCCAAAACGGGCAAAGATTGAAACGTCTGGCATCATGTGCTAGAAGAGCGCACAAAAAGAATGAACGCAGGGCAGCATGAGCTAATGTTCACAGCTCAACACTGAATACGCGGCGCGAATACAAAGGACGCGCGAAATGTACTCGTATAAGAACAAGAATACTCAAGAACAACTGTTACAGCAGTTACTTCACTGTGATTGAAACGCTTGCTCTTTTCGCAAACAGCCACTCTGGACCGAACGAAGTGAACTTTGAGCGCCTTGTAACCACAGACCCATTGTTCCGGTGAAAGCCTTAACGCACAGGTCTTTCCCCACTGCGAGATAAGCTCGCATGGGCGATAACGTATTATAGGGCAAAGTACGCATATAAGTGTGGGGCGCCAAACACGCCCGTCGCACCATCTCGTCATCTTGCTTGACGCTCATATTCCTTGCGAGATCAGCGCACCAGCAGAGGTAAATGCTGTATGCAAATATATAGCTCACCGTTTCTACCTCGAAAGACGTGCGCCTTCGTGGCTCAGTGGTTAACGCTCTATGCTGCGGAGCGAGGGGTACCCCAATCCATTGCGCACTTGGGAAAATATTTTTCTTGATTACTATAAACGTGAAGCATTTCTTAGTGAACTCCGGTGACTTTGGACGTGTCTGTATACCTATCTAACCACCTACGACTTTTGAATCTCCTAGCCGTTTGAAAAATGGGATCTCTACCGAAATTGGCATGATATAACATCACTGTATGACGAGCATTAATCACTAGCCATAACATGAAGATCATTGCAGCTATGTCATGAATGTCATAATTTATATGTATTGGTCTCGCTGTTGCTGCAGCGGTTTCGTTCACGTGTTATATTGGAAAAATAGTATGGCACGACATGACTGCATGGCGAACATAGTGACAGGCCCTCACGTAGAAATGATGACATACACGGCTTGTAACTCATTACTACATGCCACGCTCATTGTGTGCTCGTGTTCATTTCGCTAGCTTCACATACACCACATTTTCTTTCACGTGACGTTAATGATTAATGAAGGTTATGCCTGGTGCAAACATCATAATCATCACAAGTGTGTCATGTATGTACATGACTTCATGCCACGCTCATCGCGCTCGCAGTCGTTTCGCTAGCTTCACATATACCAAATCTGGTGTTGCATGACGTGGATGGACCATGGACACAAATGCCAAGCGCAAACATGATAATCAAGAGATCGAATTTATTTTCGGCATAATTTATGTCCGCCTTGTAACGTTGTGCTGATTTTAATGTGACATATGAACCTATAGCTTGTCATCAAACGCCAGCGGGTTAGCTGCACAACAGCTTTTGGAGGCTCTAGTTTTATTTCTAGACAATGTTCAATAAAGGCAACATGAACACTCGTTCGCAAGTCCCGTTCCTATATGTGTCAAGAGAACGTCAAGTATTTACAACCGCGCCATGCAAACCTCGTATTTAGGCTTACTGCAATAAAGAATCTGCCAGGTTTTATAGCTCTCCACGAAACAAATGCAAGACATGATCAGTTAAGACTTCCGGGTTACGTATATAAGCGTTCGGAGCAATGCCTGACGCATGGTAATAGCGTGTAATTTTTTTTTAGTGCTCTGACACCACACATCCACGAAATGTTTTGAAAGCATCATTGTACTAACGATCTGATGATCACTTCGCAGCGATTGACGCAAGTGACCTTTGCGGACCTGACCACCCATTTATAGTCAGATTTTTAAATGCGAAGCATTTCTTACCGCCCGCTACGCGCTAAGCGCGTCCTGCAGGACCGAAATAAAGTTTTTTCATTCCATTCATTCTTACCGAACTTCGGCGACATTGAGCGTATCTATCTATCTATCTATCTATCTATCTATCTATCTATCTATCTATCTATCTATCTATCTATCTATCTATCTATCTATCTATCTATCTATCTATCTATCTATCTATCTATCTATCTATCCATCCATCTATCTATCTATCTATCTATCTAGTTGCTTACGTTTGGGTGCTCTCGTGGTCACCCCATTTACTTGGCGTGAACCAAAATTAGCATGAGAGGGTAAGACGGTTCGACGAATGCGACGCGCTTGTCAAGACATGAATAATGTCACAACCTCGTCGCGTACGTCGTCAAAAACTTTCTGCCAGACAGCGGCACACACACATGGGGGGAGGGGGGGGCGGGGGTATGTACCGCTGGTATGCGGGCTGTGCCACAGGTTATTGAATTTTGGTATCTGCTCAGGAAGGACTATAACACACATGAGCAATTTGAACGCGCGAATGCTAAGAATTATTCAACGTCAGTAGCGTCGACCCAACGTGTCCCAGCTGCAATCGAAACAAAGCATTCTGGGTGCCAATGAAGCATTTTACCACAGAGGTACGTCTGGTCTCGTAACTACTTTTCAAAGTAGAGTCTTATCTTCGTGAAACGTTAATAGTGGTTTCATTGCTGCCTACCCAATCTTATAAACATTACATATGTGCTATTTGATACAGTCGTCACGTCGAGTTAACGTCCGATGTGATGTGTTGCCATGCGATGAAGTTGATTTATGTAGTGGTGTCCACGGCAAGCATCTTCGCGACCATCAGCGCTTCATATCAGCTTCTGGTGTTGCTTGTACGCATGTTCCAGTTGCATCGTTGCGCAAGTGCAAGCAACTGGTTATATGAACATCTGACTCTTCAACATATGTCTGTGTGTGCGACATTTGCACAGTAATTTAGGGTCATTTTATGTTGTGTCGCTCAATAAGGAATTCTAACACGGTCACCTTTCTTCCCCATGCTTCGCATAACGTGGATTCCCAGGTGCGTGGGATCTGGCGAATTCTTTATTTTTTAAATTTCTATTCTAATACTTGTCTAAGTCTTCGTCGTTTTTTTTTACTTCCTTCTCTTCTTTCTTCTTTCTGCCCTCTTATCTTCTTTTCCTTTGTTTTTCCCTCCCCTCGAAAAATTGAGCAGGCGTTGTGCCCCTTCAGGTGGCAGTTGCCAGCTTACTCGCTCCCTCTTTTCTCTTTGTCCTTGTGTACCCGTGTATGCGAATCAAATAAATATATTAAAAAATGTGCTTCATATATCACCAACTTTCACTGTACGTGAGATATGCCTTTTTTGTGATATATATATATATATATATATATTATATATTGAAGAACTAACACATTACCCAGACGTCAAAGCTCAAACGAATGTATCATTAGTTCCAGAAAGGATTGACTTTTCAGCCGTGGAACCAGCTTTCATCGAATAGATGCACACATGCGGCAGTAAAGCATTTTAAGACTACCAACGACGCAGTATAGCACTGATATTGGCTGACAAGTGAGTTTTCAAAGCATGTGCGCGAAAATTGGCCCTGAGAGGACAAGAAAAAGAGAATTAGCGCATGCGCATTTAGACAAAAACGCTAGGTATGCTAGAAGGCGCAGCAAAGTCACAGCAAAAACTAGAAGAGTGGCCTTTCAGAGCTTTTTTTAAACACTCATTGGGTAACTGCTGCAAGCATACTTGCTTGATACCCAGTACGCCATTAAAAATAAAACTTTGAGGTAGCAGGCCGGCTTTCGTTAAGCTATTTTTCGTCATTCTGAGAAGCGTGGTATCCGCTGACCTATTGCGAGGAATTTTGAGCCAATTGTTCATGCAGTGGTTGATGATGATAAGGAATGATGTCTGAAGTGAATATGTGCCACAATTAGTAAGGGAATGAGAATGAGCTTTTGTAATGTATTGGAGCATCGGACTACCCACTCGTTACGCTCTTTACATTGTGCGACGACCGCTTGTTTTTTCCCAGTTTAAAAGCCTTTAAAAGTCGTATGAACGTGATTGATTTCCCGACATCAAGCCTGCCTAAGGCAAGTTTACAACAAGTGGTAGAATACTGGGCTAGCTGCCAGCGGACCCGGGTTCGAGCCCCACTGCGTCACTGTCATTAAGTTTTTTTTTTCAAATTTCTTCATTTCGTGCGATGTGGTTATGGACACCGGTGGCGGCAGTGGCAGACAACTACGGCACTGTTCGAGACCCGAGTTTGGATCTCATAACAGCTTTCGCTGTAAAAAACGGAGTAAAAAAATGAAACCACAATGCATGTGTCACCGGCACAAACAATTCTTAGCCATCGCTTCAATTGGGAGCACATTGTCGATCAACATCAGCGTATGCGCGGCATCTTGTCATGATCTGACAAAAAAAAGTGAAAGAAATAGGGAAGTAATCTATCTGCGTGAAAGTGTAGCATTCATACCAGTATGAAATGTCAGGAGCAACTAGATGGGTAGAAAGGAAAGTATTGCAGCACTTTCATTCATATTACGTGTAACAGCTTTAAAGGTATAGATTATTTGTGGATAAGTTAATCAAAGGGCCCACTGTTGCGGCTTGACGCAAAGAGACCAAGTTATACTAAAACCCGAGTCTCAGTGCTTTGGCGCAGACACAGGGAATGAAAAGAAGCTTTCGTCGTAAAAAAGTGTGTACATTCGACGCTGTCGACCGACCGCTGCAATGAGCTTGGACTGGACGCGCACCCACAAGCCAGAATGTGCAGCTCTAAATAGAAGGGAAAGAATTGTTGGTTACGCAAGCATAACAACGCTCGTGTTTCGGGCTGGTTATCGAGAAAAACAAACGATCATGTATAGTGATGTCAAGACCTGCACATAGACTGCTGTATTAAATTTTCCCCCTTCATTTGTATGAGATTACCAAATATTCCAAATACCGCGATCATATACCGCCCATAGTAAGTGTCAAAAACCGTGAATGCCGACTACTGCCGTCTGTGCGTGACACACAAAATACTGAGGCATAAAGATATGCCCGCCACCTTGATTGTTTTTTTTGTAATTTTTCTGTAGTGTGAAGCCTGTACAACCTGTTGTGTTTATATGTTTGTGCAAAGCGCGAAAGCGTTGCATAAACAGCCCGCAATGCAGAAAGTCTACAGTTCATGGAAGTGACACAAGGAAATAAACCTTAGCAGAAAATTGAGAAAACTATGTTACGAAATGTTATGTATAATTACGTAGCTGCTACACTGAAGACAAATTTTCCGTCAGTTCGTTTTTCAGTAGGTAGCTAACAATTACCACTGCCGAAACGGGGGGGGGGGGGCTCAGCCCATCTACTACTTTCAGTGGGGGGGGGGCAGCACACTCCTTAACGCTCCGGGAGATACGCCTTTGCCTTTAGGAGAAAGGTGTGTCAGAACCGGGACTTCTAGGGAGGATGTAGGTACGAAAAGCAGGGAACTCGAGGCCCTATTCTTTTCCCTAGTCTTGCCAATTTTCGAACACATAGGTACGTTTGAGACGTGGGCAAGGAGATGTGGGTGGAACGAGATTGGTGAGAGAGTGGAGATGGAGAGAAAGGACACCTCTCTCGGGAGAGCCAGGCAAGTGCTGCCAAAATTGGAGGAGGGCGCCAGTCGGGAGCCACTATGTGGCATGTTGTAATCGGTGGTGGTGGCGCGTCTCCGCCAGTTGCTTGTATTTTATTACGCCGCTCGTTCCTTCTCTGTCCGCTGCATCTGGAAAGGCCTCGAAGACAACTCCCGCTCGGGAAAGATGACAACAATATGAAAGACCACTGGGCTAGTGCAATTGAGACTGTCATAATGCAATACACAAGAAAATACGAGGGTCCCTTGATGAGTATTGAAGAAAACGAACAAGAAATATTAAATCTAGAAAAGCCTTCGGACGTAGGTTAGGCTGGTAATGTGAAAATAATGTTTCCATAATGGCGTAAGCAATTGATAGTGCGATACAAGAACTAATATTCATTGCTTGTGCCATAGAAGTATCTTCCGCTATGCTGCGCCGGGTTCAATATGAACAAGCAGAGCAACAAGGCTTTAAGCAAATGTATATGAAAACTCCGAGCAGTTTTTGGGTAACTTGCATCAGTGCACTTCCTTTTGCCCAAATGATTTAAATAATTAAGGCATAGTATCATGCTTCATCAATAAGTAGGATAATGTTCAGGGGAAAGGTTTTGTAGTTCCTCATCATAAGCTCCTCATCATAAGAACAACAAAATCACAATATCCACGGAGTGTATGATAATGAGTGGGGCGAAGCGTCCGCCCATCTGTTCGTTCTTGCATCCGCCTGTCCGACTGTCCATGCGTCCGTCCGTCTGTGCGTCCATCTTTACGTCGTCCCTGCGTTAGTCATTGCATTCGTCTCTGCGTCCATCTCAGCGGCCATTCGTGCGTCCGTTCTTCCATGCGTCCATCCATCCGTGCGTCCATCCGTGCATCTGTCTGTCGTTCCGTACATCCACCGTCCGTCCATCTGGTGAACACTCAAAGTACCGCCATCTCGCAACTTTTCATCATATATTCAGCATATTGAAATACCACCATCCAGCGGACATTCCAAACAATAAATGAGGTTGCACTCGAGCACTTTCTTACGGCCTGAGCTTCGTGTCTATTTCCCACCTTTCACCACCCCTAGTTCAAACTTATATACTAGTTCACTATATTCATGGCTGTGCAGCCCAACCCTCGCTAAACCTTGCTAAAACCAAGGAGGTTACGCCCATCGAGTTAACGCGGCATCTCTTTCTAGTCAGAGAGTGCTCAAAGTGCGTCCTTCTGATACAAGTATTTTTGTAGGCATCAAATTCAAGGCATATTTTTTTAGAGAATAAGTCAGCAATACTCGTCTCTCTGTGTTATTTCATCGAAAACAACCATCTTTTTATTTATGAGTAACGTGCACGGGTTTCCTCCTCAGTTGAAAAGGATGCGCGCGTGCCGCTCTCGAGTCTGGCCGTGGAAGTGGCTACCTACTACTACTACGACGACTACATACATCGCGGACGCACGACCCACACCATAGGGAGCTTCACCTCCAAAACATAGGAGACGTCGTCGCGATCAATTATGTTGGCATACTATTATTATATAAGCCAGCTTCAGTTGTTTGACCAACTTCTTCAACCTCGTAACAACCTCTCTGTACTCTCGCGCCGTCTTCTGTCAGTCCATAACCAGGCTCATATCCAGAAAGCTGTGCCCTCGCACATCCCCTGGCTACGAGCCATGTTATGGTGTTCGGGTAACATAATACCTCCACTTCATACATGCTTAGTGCAGCGCGTGGTAACAAGTACGAGTGTGTCACACAGCTAGGCTGTGATATATATACATATACATACATATATATATATATATATATATATATATATATATATATATATATATATATATATATAAGGGAAAGAAGTGTATACCTAAGGGCTTGTTTTGACACAATATTAATGAGATTTAACCGACAGTAATGCCAAGGAATGTATAGGGGAAGTTATTAGAACCAATGGAATGTAAATAAGAAGAAAGAAAAGTGGGTAAAAAAATAACCAGCCATGAGCAGGAATCAAACCTGTGGCCTTCAAATAACGCGTTCGATGCTCTCTCTCGCTATATATATATATATATATATATATATATATAGTCTAGTAGATCCTCCGTGAGCGGTCACAACGTGGTTTATTTCGACGTTTCGGCCTAGAGTCTGGCCTTCATCAGGAATATATATATATATATATATAGAATATATATATATATATATATATATATATATATATATATATATATATATATATCTCACAGCCTAGCCTAGCGAAGCGGTAAGCCCTTCTCTGAGTAGTGATGAAGAAAAAAATGTAGTAAGTTAATTAGAAAGTTGAGTTCGTCAGATAAAATCACTGTTCAGAATATTTCATTTCATTTTCCGCGTTCGCGACTGCGCAAGCAGCAATAACAGCGTGTAGACGACAAACGCAAATGTTGATATACACAGCCCTTAGTGCAGACGTTGTACACGGGCCCTTGAGATACAGGTGGCGAGAAGAAGATGTCGCCTGAAGGAATGGTACTGAAGGCGAGGAAGAAACCACTATATTCGTCTGAAAGCAGGGTCATTTATAGAACTCTCGTTTCAAGCACCCGCCGCGTTTAAACGTGTTTGTGCCACCTTAAGCTTTTTAGCACTCCGCTCTTGAGGCCTTTTGGCGGTTTAAAGCAGTGCAAGTGCGAATACCTCACATGCAAAAAGTTTACAAACGAAAAAGAAAACGAAGAATTTTCGATGTTGGCGCCTTAAGCAGTTTTCAGCTGTGCCCTCAGAAGTGGGAACGAGACAGCCACACTATCCAACAATAAAGCGGTCTTCAGGATAAACACATGTTTAGCCCTATACAGTGCCACAAATACGAGGCGTTCAAAGCTGCTGCATGTGAATAAAACACAGCGCTGCGATTGCTTTGTAAAGTGTGTAGCAGGCGATGTGCGAGCCACGTCTGACATCTTTCTCCAAGGCCTGTCCCGGTGCGAGAACAGACGAAGCGAGGCATTGCGCTCCGAGCACTTACTTACCCTTGGTTGTTACCGTGGTTGCGCCAGCAGCCCGATGCAAATGACCCTCACTGAAGCAGTTACTTAGCGTTGTAGTCCCGCCTTCCATGTTTACCGCACGCTCGCCTCGTTACCTGAACGCGCGAGCATATAGGCGACGCGTTACATGGCTGATGTATAGGCTTCGTGCAATGCGCTTAACAGTGTACTTGTGTCAACGCCTTACCTGATATTCACAGTTAGCCAACGCGGCGATGAGTTTTGCTGCTGCACAGCACTCCGGGAACATAACAATGCAGCTTTGTATAGTTAGAGCCCTACTTGTCTACATCGGCCGAGCGGGCTTTGGACTGCGCCATCGTGCAGCGTCACCTAGTGATGGCCTCTGGGTTCGATATAAATTTGATACGAGCGTCATTTTTGCACATATGGCACACTGTTAGTTTGTATCTCCTGAGCGTCTCTGACTTCGTGGGTGTCTCTGACGTCTGCGCACTGCGCATGTCAATGGCTCCTCGGTAGTAGTTTGTGACAAGCGATTTGGTGTGGCCGGTTGTAACAAACGTCTTAGCTGAACAAGAGCCTACTCTTTCATTGTTAGTGGGGGATCAAAGCGAAATCACTTTTTTAGTAGATCACCGGATTTTGGTTGAACACGAAGCAGTGGTAGTACTTGAAGTAAATAGTCATGGCATCAACAAGTCTGCGAATATTGAGTGTAGAGAACACAAGGGACCAAGGTTGTCGTATGGCGTCATCGTCGTATGTCATCGTTGCTTGGCGTACCGCCGGAAAAGCCACATACATCCCGGGCATTCAAACGTGCAGCGCCAAAATTAAGTTCCCTTTCTTTTGTCCTTCAAACGGCTTGATGGTGATACTAACGCAGGCGAGACCACATATAGCATAGCAATTTCATATAGCTTGCCCCAAAAGGATAGTCTTCCTGTGTTCTTCGAGTGCCTACACAATGATAGAAATAAATGGAACAGATCAGAAGAAACTAAAAAAAAAGAAAAACAGAAAAAAGGGGAGGAAGAGAAAAGATAAAAAAGAGGAGAAATAACAAAGGCTGTTTAGCTCTGTGTTACCTTCAGTCTTGGTACCATAAGTCCTATAGGAGAATTTAATAATATTTTTTTCCTGTAGCTGTAATAGTCATCTGACACATCTGCGTTTCTACCTTGAAAACTTGGTGCTTGATATGCTCCTATGAAAGCTGCCATCTCAAGATTAATCTGCCGTTTGAAGCCGTCATCCCAGCGTGCGCCCTCAAGCATGCTAACGGTGAGCTGTTCTTCCACACCATTCACCACTGAAGATAAAACAATCTCGGGGAAATATCACCGTGTTCTCTTCCCAAACAATGCACTAGCGAGATGGCTTGATGTGCGCGCATGGCGCCCCAGTCGTTGTGATGCGCTGGCTTTTGACCTGCAAAGTGTAATCACACGTGTCCGTATGTCCGCTTATCTTCTGGTGGGGGCAATTTGTATACGTGGTGCGCTTTCACCGGAAAGATTGCGCTTAGGTTACGGTGTGCGCAAAGGTCACTTCACTTGCTTCAGAGGCTCCGTTAGCGATAAAAGCGTGTTGTTCAAACACAGTTAATGAATAAATGAGACGCTTTTTAGTTCATGCTAGCTTTGTGTATACCCGTGCCTGTGTTTTGTGTGTCTTTCATGTTTGATAAGTTAATTAATTGGCAAGCTTAAAAATGATGAGTAAGCACGGGTCCTGACGGGTCTTGTGTGTGTTCTTGTTGTGCGTTTTAGGGCCAAAGCTCCTTACGCTGTGGGTCGAATGTGCCGTCTCGTCGTTGTAGTAGCCACCTCTCATTTAGTTTTTAGAATGTCGGCTGCAGTGGTGGTACTTGTATATGATGAATATATGATGAAAAGAGGCGAGATGGTGGTACTTGGAGTGATCACTAATGATGGCAGCAAAGAAAAAAAGACGGACGGACAGACAAACGCACGGACGAACAGAGAGACAGATGGACGCATGAATGCATGGACGGGCGGACAGACAGACAGACAGACAGACGCATGGCCGGACGAATGAACGGACAGACAGACGCACGAATTGAGGCACGAACGGATGGACGGACGTATGAACGGACAGACAGATGGACGCACGTACAGACGGACACATGAACGGACAGACGGACACATGAACGGACGCACGGAGGACGGACGATTGACCCCACTTATCATATTTCACTCCGTGAATATACTGAGATTTTTTGTTCCTTGGTAGCGCGTTCTACGTTTTGATCTGCTTGTCATTATTCGCAAAATATCCCAATATCTTTCTATCGTATTCATTGCTTCGCCCTTGCGGTAAAACAGTGACTTTTTTCTTTCCTTATCCATTTCTTTCCTACAATTGTAATCAGCCATGTATCCTCGCAAGTTTTTTCTTCATCCATGTCGGCCATTGATCTTCACCCACGTGCACCAGGGTTCTACTGTTTCAGACAAGAAATACGATGTGTTCATATTCAGGCAATAATTAAATTTTCTAAAGTGAAGAGACATCGATAAACGATCAAGCTGCCACATCAGAAGCAGCTGGTGACCTACAAGTCAAGAATTGGGCGGACATAAGCGAATGAAAAGTGGCGCTTGCCATTATACATGGGACCACTACAGCTTCGGCACCACGACTATAAAAAAGTGCCGCCACATCAACGAAGTGAATGACAATGAGTGCGCGAAGCTCCTGAGGTAAACCTGGTAAACCATGAATCCTCCATACATTTTGCCCACTCGATTTTATTACAATGCTCCTCCTAGCGTACGTCGACGCACTAAAGTGAACGATTGCCTTCCACCAATAACGCGCGCCATATGTGACATCATTCCTATTTTATAACATCTCGCATATTTCATCATCAACTACAAGTACCGCCGTCTAGTTTATAACATCTTGCATCTTTTCATAATCAGCTACAAATATCGTCATCTAGTGAACACTGCAAGAACTAAATGAGCGGTAACTACATGGATGGATGGATGGATGGATGGATGGATGGATGGATGGATGGATGGATGGATGGATGGATGGATGGATGGATGGATGGATGGATGGATGGAATGGATGGATGGATGGATGAATGGATGGATGGATGGATGAATGGATGGATGTATGGGTGGATGGATGGATGGATGGATGGATGGATGGATGGATGGATGGATGGATGGATGGATGGATATGGCTGTGCCCATTAGATCGGGCGGTGGCTAGCGCCACCAAGCCGTAATACTTAATGAACGAAAAACTAGATTTATTTTTTTTTCTTTCAAATAGTGAGGTTCAGGATTCGTACTTTGCAGTGAAGGGTTTATTGTTCACTCGTGTCATGACTTTAGCCACCAATCTGATAACCTTCTTCTAGTTAATTCTACCCGCTGAAAGTCTATCTTGCCTTCCCTGTCGCTAAACCCCAGTGCTTTGAAAAACTCTGCTCCATCATCCTGAACTATAGGGTGAAGCACTTTACAGAACATTATCAAGCGTTCGGCACTTTCCTCTTCCTCTCCGCACGCACTGCATACCGTGTCTACCCCTTCGTATTTGGCCCGATATGTCTTGGTTCGCATTACTCTAGTCCTGGCCTCAAACAGTAGATAACTACCCCGAGTATTATCATAGATCCTTTCCTTGGCAATTTTCTACTTAAAAGTTCGATAGATCTCTAGTGGGGACTTCTTAATCATGCCGATTCTCCACATATCGGTCTCAGCTTTTTTCACCTTCTTCTTAACCGATAATTCTTTTTGGTTTGGCCCCCTGCTGTTTTCTAAGTATGTACCAGTCGATTTTCAGCTTCGCTTACTCCATTTTGTATCGACATTCTTCATGTAAAAGTAGCTGAATACCTTCCTAGCCCAATGCTTCTCCCCAATTTCTCTCAATCACTTCTCAAATTTTAACTTGCTGCTAGCTTCCCTGCCCTCAAATGATGTCCATCCCATATCAACTTGTACTCCCTGATTTGGTGTATTCCTGTGAGCCCCTAAGGCAAGCCTACCTATTTGACGTTGCTTAATTTCTAATCTTGCTTGAACTTCTAATCTCATTCACAAGACCGCATTGCTGAACGTCAGACCAGGAACCATGACCCCTTTCCATATTCCTCTCACAACATCATACCCATTGTAATTCCACAGTGCCCTGTTTTTCATCACCGCTGCATTCCTTTTACCTTTAGTCGTCACGTGTATTTGTGATCCCTTAGGTACTCGGCCCCATTGCTTATCCATACATCCAGATATTTGTATTTATCTGTTATCTCTAGCGTGACCTCGTGTATTCTAAGCTCACTACCTTCATTGTCATTAAAAATCATGACGGCTGATTTTTCCTTACTGAATTTGAAATCTAACCTATCTCCCTCATTACCGCAGATGTCCATCAATCTCTGCAAATCTTCCTCGTTGTCGGCCATTAGCACTATATCATCTGCGTACATCAATGCTGGTAATGCCTGTTCAATGAGCTTTCCTTGCTTGACGAAAGAGAGGTTGAAGCCCAGTCCACTTTCCTCTCATTTGTCCTCTAATCCTTGTTGGTACATCATGAATATTAAGGGTGACAGAAGACACCCCTGCCTAAGCCCCCGTTTTACCTCTGCAGGCTTAGATAGCTGTTTTTCCCATGCAGGGGACGGTACCTCCATGCAGAGGACGGGACGCTACATGCAGGGGACGGTACCACCATCTAGTGAACACTGCAAAAACTAAACGAGAGGTCGCTACATCCAGGGGACGCACAGCCCACTCCTTCAGGAGCTTCGCTCCTAAATAAAAAAAAGGCAGGAAGATTAGGCAGAAGGTTGCCCATTTTTGTACACTCGCTAGAGCGTAGTTTATCGTGTACTATGCCATGGGCCATGAAATCTTTAACACGCAACAACATGTGGTTGAAACAGCCGGGGCACATTGTGACATGATACCCAGGTCATTTTTAATACGCTGTGGGCAAATGCCATCAATAACGGCACAGTAGCCGCCAAAGGACAAGCTCGTCCAGGAAAAAAAAACAGGTGACTTACTCACCGGAGAACGTTCCAAAGCACAAAGAAACACATCTTTGGCTTCGTATAGTAGGGGCTCCAAGTTTCATGACATAATTTGCCCTACCTGACTGCGTTGGAAACGGTTTCATCAATTGTGCGAGCTCGCATAAGTGAGACATTTAAAAAAACTTTTTTGTGGTTGTTTTGAACGTTTGTTTGGTGTTTTGTTGGAGTATTTATGAAATCACCGAGCCTAAATGAATATGGGTTGTGGTTGCCCTGACTCTAATAGAGCTAAATCTCTCGGTGACATCGCATCATCCTACAAAAAAAAGAACTTTGTGAGCTTCATAATATAATTCTGTATTCTGAATACAATTCATCAATTTGGGTTCACTAATACAAAAGAAAATGAGTTGCCATATGTACAAGCAGGAGGATGCAGTGCTGAATAGCTTGATTTCCTGAAGCCAATATCCCTCATATATAGAATGCTGCACGGCCTTTTTTCGACTACGCACAATGACACCATTATGTGTCCTGACTCTCCATCGAGGCAACCTGCAGGTTGATATTGCTGAGGATTTGTTAGTAGTGGAGGTTGCAGGCAATAAATGTTGTCACCACGCTTAAAGAAGTTCTGGGTAGTGGTCCCGTAGCGCGTTCCTGAAATGTACGTATTTTTGCTCACATGAGCATGTGACTTAAGCCACCTGCAGGTGTTCATCGTCACCTGTGTGGCATACGGTGCTTTATGTCACCTTGAAGAACGTCCCTGAGACAAGCTTAGCTCTGTTCGGCCCATTATTTCAGACAAAAGGGTGTCTTGAATGCGAGACAAAAAGGCAGTCGTGCTCTACCTGACGGGAACCTAGCACCAGAATGCACACTCGGAGCATGGATGAACAGAAATACCATTATAGATTGTTACACGTGAAAACGCAGTTCCATGCAAGGTGAAGAAAATGCATAATTTTTCAACAATAAAGCAAATTCACGAAGCAAGAAATAACAAAAGCCAAGGAAGATATAGTTACTAAATACCAACGACGGAAACACTACAACCAATGGCGGAATATTCATGCCGCTCCTGATAGGTGAAAGTCCAGCCGCTTGGTACCGATCCTTAAACGTGGAAAGCCGCCACATGACCAAGCATCAAAACGACCTATTCCGATGTCCAGCAGTGGGGAGAAATTATTGGGAAGAATAACCTTCACACACTTTCATTGGTGGTTAGAGTACCACAATATACACCCGAAAACCGTAGCTCGATTTTCAGGACGGCGTTCGCCACTATATAATACCCTCGACGTTGGCATATTTGTGCAACAAAGTAAACCCTTAAAATGCATCTCCACTGCAAGGTTTTTCTTTAGGAAAGGTGCACAGGATTACGTAATGAAAGAAGCAATTTATTTTTTTCTAAAGAATATCAGAATTTGTGTAGAAGTGCTACATAGAGTCTGATATACCAATACAAGAGATCTCTCGGCGTTTACAGTGGCAGGCTGAACCGTTGACCTTAACCGCTAGTTGTAGTGGCATTGCACAGTGTGTGGTTTAGAGTCCTGCTTCATTTAACCTAACCACCATTGTACTTGCCATGATTCTACCAGGTAGACTCAGCTGTACAGTATGCTGATCATATATGCATCTGGGCCTTAACAGAGACAGGTCACCAAGTCCATACATACCTCGAAAAAGCTCTTTCAATAACGTTAAATTACCTCTATGCTCCAGACCAGAGCAGTACTTCCGAGAAGTGCACCTTCGGGCCTTTTACCCGTATGCCTGTGATCTGGAATCCCGGATTAATCGACAAGTTAAAGCCTTCATATGCAAGTTGTCTCCGATTGTTGAGTGCTATTATTCACAGAGATCTTTCGTGGAATGTTCCCACTGGAACAAGGTGCACATGGCCAAATAATAGGTAATGTATAGCGTTAAGTAACACAAGGACAAAACACAACACTTGCGCAATTGCACGCGTTGTCTTTTTTTTTCGTCATCGTGTTACTATGCACTGAACATTATCTAAAACCTTAACAGCAAGGCGGAATTTTTCCCCATGAACAAGAGGCCCACCCATATTGCCGACGTTCTGAAAGTTCTCACCATAAAATAGGGGGCTCATCTACGCCATCTATGCTTCAACTATATACGACATGCCCTTCTTGGTGTGTTTGCTAAATAACGCTCCAAACATTTTTACATTTTTGGTTTTTAACATGCAATGCCATTGCACAGTAGATGGGCCTTGAGCATTTTCCCCTACATGAAAATCGCACCCAATGTGGCCGCGACTGAACCATTAACCAGCAGCCGAGCTCCACAACCAGCGAACTGCCACCGCTGCCACACGTCAGTGACCGGAAATAGAGCAATCAAATCAAATTTCGCAATGGCATCACGGATATCAAGTTTGGCTGATATGCATCAGAATGACACTAAATAAAGCTTACCTCAGGGTATGACTGTTAGAACCTTTCTCTATAGTTTTCAAGACCCACGAAATTCAGAGTGACGTGGTTATTTGGCATTCAAAAGAAGGATGAGCATGGCCATGGTAATTCCACTCTATACCGCCCAAACCAACAAATTAATCTAGTAACAAATATAACGTAGTGACAATCATCGATTGTAAGTAAAATCATTTTCAAGCACGGCTTTGTATTCACAGCATGATGGCAGTTTCAGCTGCCACATCGGCGAGCGCAATTAGTGGCTAATTCACGTGCGCAAATATGGCGTGTAGATAAAAAAAACAGAGTAGCAAAATAATAAAAGAAGGGCACGAAGAATTAAAAAGCTAAGGGAGTTGAGAGAAGAAAGGTAAAGAAGAAGCACGGATGAAATTGGCTCCTTTGACGCGAGAATTTGAGGTTTCTCTTAGGGTACTCAACATTGGACAGGAAACCGAGCAACGAATTTATAGGCTTCGGTGACAAAGAAAAGGTTCAACTTAAAAAGACCTGCTACAAACACTCACAACGTGGTCTTGGGAGGCACGGCTTTCCGAGCTGGCACTGGGGAGCCAACTGGTGACCCTAGACCAGGCCCGGCGAGCCGCTGTGGCCAGTGGGGCTCTACAAGAGGGCTCCACCCGGGATTAGTCACGTAATTTTAATTCTTCAATAAAGTTTATTCTCTCTCTTCTGCGCCTATTCTTGTTCTAGAAAGCCGCTGCTTGTCTAGTTGAACGCATGAAAAAATTATTAAGACCTTCGGAAACTATATAGTTAAGCATAAAAAAGTGTCGCCATAGCCACAAGCAACGAACCTGGGCCAAAGTACCACTGCACGCGTGTCCGTGAGCAGAACTTTTCAAATTAGCCTCAACAATGATAGAAGCCGAGAATTCCTTCTTTTTAGTTCAAAGACGTTAGCTCAGAGGTTGAAAACGCGAACAAAGACAAAAAGATAGAAAGAACGTCCACTCACAAAGTTTATTTCACTGAAACCTTTGCATTATGAAAGGTTTTTTAGGACATACGCAGAACTATTGCACTCACTGTGAGTGAACGAAAGTAAACGCCAAACCTGCGCGCAAGGCGCAGCACAGTCACTGCGAAAGCTAGAAGAGCAGCCTCTCCGAGCCTCTTCTCAGCACTATTACGACGCGCGCCTCCGAAGAGGTTACGAAGGGCGCCTCGAAATCTCACTGCTGCAACCACTGTTTCGAAAAACGGCGACGCCAACACGGTCCCGAAGGCGCCACTGCTTCGAACTCCGCAGGGAAGGTCACCAGCCGTTTGGTAGCGTAGGTTTCTCAGCTCGCGACTGCTTCTGCGCTGAGCTGATAGACGAGCGGACGAGACGACGGTAAGTTAAACAAGGTTTATGTACAGCATATATACAGAGGCGTTACAAATTCGGCACTTGGGCTGACAGAGACGCGAAGAGCCGAGCTCTTCTCTCTAACACATAGCTCTACTCTCAAATTGGTCCGCTGTCAAAGGGGTCTGCTCTCGACGCGCCGCAGGGCTTCTTTTATATGCACCGGGTCCAACCCAAATGTCCAACCAGAAGCGCCGCTGGTCATGAGGTCAGACTCCTCCAATGGGGTCGCCGCTGGGCCGCGTCATTCTTTCTCATCGAATCTGGAGAGGCTGCGCTGCAGGTGGCTGCACCCAAGGACGAGTGACGTAGCAAGCATTGCGTCAGACCCGCCAGACAGGAAGGCGCCAGTTGTTTACTCGACGGGCTCGCGGGCTGAGGTGACTCACTGCACGTGCGCGCCAGAAAGGCGCCTTCGCGTGATGACGCCGTTGAGTTGTTGATCGCTTCAGGCGGGCTCGCGGGCTGGCCTTGACCTAGATTTCCTTTTTACGAGGCACGGACGTTCGCTGCGGACTCGCAGGCATAACAGCACCCCCGCCGCCAGACAATGCGCCGGAAAGACGAGCTGCTTCCACGCGACTCGGATGTCAGGCGCGCTCGTTCGCCAGGTCCCTCCAGGTTCGCCTCCAGGGCCATGGGGAGAATGCAGCTGCAGACTCTGTTCCGGGAACACATCCCATTCTTGAGGACGGATCCCAGCTCCACTGGCTTGTCGCCACAACTTGTCGACCAGCTTCGCTCGTCACTTCTGACGATCTTTGGTTTCAGCACTTGACGATGGTTCTTCAACTTGTCAAGAACGGTTCGACAACAGACAACACACGACACAAGCAAGTGCCCTCGGTCACCCGACAGAACACCAGACAAAGTATAGTATAACATATACCTAGCTACGTGTCTATCGGAATTTCGTTCCCTCTACATCAAGAGGCACTCAAAAGTAAATTTACGACCGCTTGACGTTGAACGTATGGTTTCAACAAATAACTGTGGTAAATTTTGTTCGGCCGCCTTCCTAATTTCACTTCATAATTCGTATCGGAAAGCTACTTTCGCGGGCCCTTCCCGATGAACCTCAAGCTTGTTCTTTTTGGACGGCCGCAGCAGCAATACCTGACTTTCTACTTCAAAAGCGCGCTTTTTCGCCGATTTGTCGGTATACTCCTTCGACAACACTTGTGCAGCTTTCATGTGGCTTTTTCCTTTAATCCGCTTTAATCGAGAGGTCCGCTTTAATCGAGAGGTCCACACGCTGCTCTCGAATGGGCGTTTCTCGACCAACCCTCGACAGCTCACTCCAAATTTCCGCTACAGGCGAGAGCGTTGCGCCCCTCTCACTCTGACTCAATGGCGCCATGTCGTCTCCCCCCGCTACGGAAACCGCGCCGGTCGCTTCGGCGACGGGGCCGCTCGAGTGACTGCTCACATGACTCACGCGGAAAATTTCCTCTCTGAGGTTCCGTCGACTCGCCGCCAAGGTCACTTGAAAGTTCACCGCATTGAACAAGATCAAGCTCCTGTGAAAGCTTCCGCGCTTGCGATCGCGTGAGGGCCATGTACGCTAAGTTGGGGAAGAACGATTTACCCTCCTCTTTGAGAAGCTGCTCTGAGTTGTTAGAGAAAAGATGAAGAAAACGATCGGGAAGCGCGGCAGACACAGCCGCTTCGGTGCGAAGCTTAGCGAACGGGCCTTCAATGACAACCGTGGCGATTGGTAAGCAAGCACTCTGCTCCTCGGCGACTTGCCTGATCTACGCGCATTCTCCTGTAAAGTCATCCGGAGACACCAATGAAGAATGGACAACGTCCATGGTTGCCGCTGAGTCGCGAAGTACTCGACACGTTTTCCCATTCACACTAATTTCTTGGATGCACGGCTCTAACAACTGCATGTTCTTTTCCGATTCTCGGATTGTTGCAAAAGCAAACTTTTGCTTACAGTTTATCGCGATGTGCCCTTCCTTTTTGCAGTTGTAGCAGATTAGCGGCTTGCATTTGTTTTCCGATTCTAGGATAGTTGCAAACTTTTGCTGACAGTTTATCGCGATGTGCCCTTCCTTTTTGCAGTTGTAGCAAATTCGTGACTTGCGTTGATCAGGTTTCTTTGAAAAGCCCTCTTTACTTTCATCCTTTTCAACGCGCACTGCCCTGCTATTCAACTTTCGGCGAGAAAAATTTCCTCAGCTAACTCCGCTGCCTTGTTTAGCTGTACTTCACCAAGTTTGTCCTGCAGCCAAAGTTTGACATCCTCCTCGATGCAGCGGTAGAATTGCTCCAATGCAACGCATTCCACCACTTTATCGCGGTCGTCATAAACACCTTCGCCCTTGAGCCATTCAATTAAATCCGCTTTAAGAAGAAACGCGATGTCAACGTGTGACTCATTCCCCCTTTTAGCATACCGGAACCTTTGCCTGAAAGCCTCGGGTGACAACTTATAACGTCTCAAGAGCACTTCCTTAACCTCGTCATAGCTCTCAAACGCTTCCCTCGACAAGCAAGCTATCGCGTCGGACACTTCGCCGGGAAGAAGAGCTAACAGGTTCTGCGCCCAAAGAGACTGCTCCAAAGCATTTCGCTCACAGGCGTGTTCAAACTTGACGAGATACTTCGCCATATCCTCGCCTACTACGAACGGTGGCAATTGGTCCCGAATTCTATAACCGCTGACCTGAATCGTCGGAGAAGCTACGCTACACTGCAGTATTGGCGCCTGCGAACCCTGCAGTATTGCCAATTCTATTCGTTTCAACTCGAGGCGCTCCTGTCTCTCGGCTTCCTCACGACGTTCTCGCCTTTCAGCTTCTTCACGAACTTCTCGCCTTTCAGCTTCTTCACGTTCGCGAGCTTCTCGCCTTTCAGCCTCCTCGCGGCGTGCTTTGATATCCACCCAGGCCTCATCGACTTCCTCAGCCGACACACCCTCATCCTTCATGATCTCAAGGATCGCCTGCTTTCGTTTCGCACGGCCCAAAGTAATGCCGAGTTCCTCACAAATTTCGATGAGTTCCTTCACTTTAAGGTTCTCCATCGTTCACACTAGCCTCTTGCTGTTTGCCCTTGTTAACAATTTACTTGCCGTACCCACTATAAGTCAACTAGCAAGACGCGCAAGCAATTTTTCACACTCACGTGTTTACCCCCTCCGCATTAACTTTGGTTTCAAAGCGCTTCGACTTGGCTTGAAACAATCAAAGCTCACTCTAATGCTTCACACAGCCCTTCTCTAAACTACTACAACCTGAGCTAGAGTAGTCTAGTGAACTGAGGGGAAAACATCAGACACTCACCGCATCGATGTCGCTGACGCCGGCCGATCTCGCAGCTGCCAACCATTGTTACGACGCGCGCCTCCGAAGAGGTTACGAAGGGCGCCTCGAAATCTCACTGCTGCAACCATTGTTTCGAAAGACGGCGACGCCAACATGGTCCCGAAGGCGCCACTGCTTCGAACTCCGCAGGGAAGGTCACCAGCCGTTTGGTAGCGTAGGTTTCTCAGCTCGCGACTGCTTTAGCGCTGAGCTGATAGACGAGCGGACGAGACGACGGTGAGTTAAACAAGGTTTATGTACAGCATATATACATAGGCGTTACAAATTCGGCACTGGGGCCGACAGAGACGCGAAGAGCCAAGCTCTTCTCTCTAACACACAGCTCTACTCTCAAATGAGTCCGCTGTCAAAGCGGTCTGCTCTCGACGCGCCGCAGGGCTTCTTTTATATGCACCGGGTCCAACCCAAATGTCCAACCAGAAGCGCCGCTGGTCATGAGGTCAGACTCCTCCAATGGCGTTGCCGCTGGGCCGCGTCATTCTTTCGCATCGAATATGGAGATGCTGCGCTGCCGGTGGCTGCACCCAGGGACGAGTGACGTCGCAAGCATTGCGTCAGACCCGCCAGACAGGAAGGCGCCAGTTGTTTACTCAACGGGCTCGCGGGCTGAGGTGACTCACTGCACGTGCGCGCCAGAAAGGCACCGTCGCGTGATGACGCCGTTGAGTTGTTGATCGCGTCAGGCGGGCTCGCGGGCTGGCCTTGACCCAGATTTCCTTTTTCCGAGGCACGGACGTTCGCTGCGGACTCGCTGGCATAACAGCACTCATTTGGTAACTGCGGCAAGCACACTTGCTTGATGCCCACTATGGCTATATTATTATAATTTTTAGGGCAGTAGGCCGGCATTTGCTATGCTATTTTTCATCATTCTGAGAAGCATGGTATCCGCTAGACTATAGTGAGGAATTTCGTGCTAATTGTTCATGCAGTGGATGACGATGATGAGCAATTATGCCTGAAGTGAGTATGTGCCACAGTTATTAGCTGAACAAGAACAAGCTTTTGTGATGGATTGGAGCATTGCACGACCCTCTCATTACGCTATTCGCACTGTGCGCCGACTGGTTGTTCTCTGGCTGTTTTAAAATGCTTTATTAGTATTATTAACGCGATTGCTTTCGCGATATGAAGCCTGCCTGAGGCAAGTTTGCAAACAAGCCCCAGGCACCTGTATGGCTCAGTGGTAGACTTTGTGAATGCTTTTACGCGTACAACTAAGTACTTGCAAAAGGTACCTAATTTTAGCAGCCAGAAACACGTTGAATACAGCTGACAAAGAGAAAATTGATAAGCCACGACCGCCCCATCCTTCAGTGGTCGCGCGCAGTTCTTCAGCCTTATCAAGCCAAAATGCTTCACTCTCTTGATACCTGTCCAATGGTACCCCTAGGTAACGACTAGGTGTCGTGAGCCACTGAATTTCCAAAGGAACTGGGCGTGAGGTCCCAATTACCATGCCATTAACCAATGCTTTTCTCTTTGTTCATTAAACTTCTACTCGTGTCACAAAACCTTTGAGTGATTTCTAATAACGAAGTGACACTCTCTCTATCAACAGCGAAGAAGGCAATATCATCGGCGTATGCCAAAACACGCACTTCACATGACTGCAACCTGAAACCATTAACCCTGTGTGGTGAATCACTTTCTGACACAGTGGCTCCAAAGGAGGAGGAGGAGGAGGAAGGGAAGAAATGAAAGGCAGGGAGGTAAACCAGACGCACGTCCGGTTTGCTGCCCTGCACTGGGGGAAAGGGTGAGGGGATTAAAAGAGAAGAGAGAGAGAGAAGTGAAGGGCAACGTGTGTGTAGATGTGACCTGGTCGATTGCATGCTTATAAGCGGTCGCGAGTCCAGTCGTCTTTAGAAAACTTAGCAGTGCTCGCGTCGCTTTGCTGGCCTGCGACGCGTATAGCCATGAACCAAGGATCTTCTCTTCGGGGAAAGGTCTACTGTCTAGTGTCTCTAACGTTTCGCGTAGCAAGTTGCGTTCGCTCGAAAAACGTTCACAGGAACACAGTAGATGCTCTATTGTCTCGTCAGTGTCACACGATTCACATCGGGAGCTATCCGTCATTCCTATGCGAAAGGAGTACGCCTTTGTAAAAGCTACTCCTAACCACGGGCGGCACAGTAAAGTTGCATCCTGGCGGGAGAGGTCTGATAGAACTTGAAGCTTTTTCGATGGGTCCAATTTGTGTAGGCGGCAGTTCCAGACACTGGGGTCACTCAGCCAAGTTTCCGACATGGTGTTAGCGAACGAGTGAAGGTTCCTTGCAGCGTCGGTTCTCGACAATAGAATCGCGGTTGTCTGGGCGTCCGCGTGGGCAGATCGGGCAGCATTATCAGCAAGGTCATTACCGACAATACCACAATGTCCCGGTAACCACTGGAACACCACGTCATGTCCTTTCGATAAAACTTCGTGAATCACTTCTCTTATTTCATTCACTAGTTGTTGATGCTCCCTTTTTCGTAAAGCTGATTGCAAGCTCTGAAGGGATGCCTTGGAGTCGCAGAACACAGCCCATTTTTGAGGTCGGGCTTCCGCGATATAAAGTATAGCAGCACGTACGGTGTCAAGCTCCGCTGCTGTGGATGTTGTCCTATGCGACAGTTTGAGCTTTATAGTGACCTGGTACGCCGGATTGATAACAGCGCCTGTGGATCTGTCAGTCGAGATCGATCCATCAGTGTAAATGTGGGTCATCTGGCCGTATTTTTCGTTGAGTAGCGACAATGTCACCTGTCGTAGGACCACTGTTGAATGACGGCTCTTGTTCGTTATTCCCGGAATAGTGAGGTACACCTGTGGTGGTTGTAGGCACCCCGGAGGTGACGCTGGTCTTGTTGCTGGAGTGAAGCCGAAAGGAAGGCATTCTCTATGGGCAGAAATATTCTTTGAAAACATCGCTTGTGGTCTTTGAAATTGCAACACTGCAACATGGTGACCACGAACTCGGCAGAGGTGTCTTATGTGGGCTCTCAAATTGTCAGTGGTGATGTATGTTTGAATTGGATGCTCTCTTGCGATCATAATTGCTCCGTAGGTTGAGGTGCATCGCGGCAATCCTTAGCACACGCGTAGTGCTTGTACTTGCAGACTTTCGAGGGTGCAGATGTTCGTCTTGCACGTACTTGCCAGTAACGGCAAGCTGTAGCGCAAAAATCCCAGAAACAGTGCCCTGTATAGCTGCATCATTGACATTATCGATGTGCCCCAAAATTTTGCGCAGAGGAACCGCATTGTACGGACGATGGAAGTTAGCCTTCTCTTCAGGTGATTGCAGTGGGCACTCCACGAAATGTCCCTGTCAATAATCACACCCAGGAAGCGATAGTTCTTCTGGTATGGAATATTTTGCCCATTGATGGTAATGGGGTATTGTGTCATGGCTCTGCGAGTAAACGTAACCAATGCACATTTCTCCGTTGAGACGGAAAGACCTTGCTTGCGGAGATATGAGCATGTCAGGGTGGCAGCCTGCTGGACTCTTGGACGTACTTGTAGACGAGTTACAGCCGAAGTCCATAGACAAATATCGTCAGCATATATGGATATGAGGATAGTACTTGGCAAAATTTCACGAAGTCCTACCATCACGAGGTTAAATAAAGTTGGACTTAATACGGCGCCCTGAGGGACGCCACGGGAGGTGTAGTAATTGGTGGTAGGTCCATCTGAGGTTTGTACAAAAAAGGACCTTCTCGTCAAATAATCCTTGATAAATCGGAACATCCGACCACCGATTCCAACAGCTTCCAACGAGTCTAGGATGGCTTTATGTGTTAAGTTATCATAAGCCCCTTTGACGTAGAGGAAGAGTGCCAGTGGTATGCGCTTGAGGCTCTCCTGTTGCTGGATAAATGTTGTGAGATCAATCACGTTGTCAAGAGATGACTTACCTCGCCGAAAACTCGTCATGCAGTTTGGGTATACGTTGCAACGCTCGAGGTACCATTCTAGGCGTGTAAGTAAAATCCTTTCCATGACTTTTCCTACGCAACTTGCGAGGACAACAGGGCGAAATGATGTCAAATCAAATGGTGACTTTCCTGCTTTGAGTAGTGGCACAGGTCGACTTATCTTCCAATCCTGGGGAACAATGCCCGCCTGCCATGAGTGGTTGTAATAGCTTAACAACTGTCCCCTTGCCTCCTGTTTAAGGTTGGCTAGAGCGGCGTAGGTGATGTCATCGGGTCCTGGTGAAGATGATCGTCGGGAAGCCGCCAAAGATGCGTCAAGTTCTTCTATAGTGAAAATATTGTCCATTTCGGAGACGCGGGGTTCAGAGATTACACATTTAATGGTGCCAGTGGACAAGGCGGACACACCAGCGATTCGCGTACAAAACTCCTTTGCCACTTACAGTTGGGTGTGGCCTAAATGTAGGGCTAAAGCCATGAAAGGATGTCTTCTTGGGGAGTCGAGTGCAGGCCACGAATAGTGTTCCAGATGCGTGACAACGGCTTTCGATCCAATGATTCGCAGAATGATTTCCAGCGTTCCTGTTCAAGTTTGTCTAAACGTCGTTGGACTTTTTTCTGTATGCGTCGTGCCAGCCTCAAGTCGCATATTGCTTTCGTGCACCTGTATCTTCTCTCCGCCCTTCGGCGAAGCGCGCTCAGTTTTTCCAGTTGAACATCGAAATCTGAACGCTTGCCGGTGAACGGGAGGAGACAGAAAGCTTCCCTCATTGTCTCTTTGATGACATCCTCCAAGTTCTGGTCAGGGTCTTCACGGCATGTATTTTCCATGAGTCGCTGAAATTTAGACCAATTAATTCTTCGTATTGTGGTCTTAGGAAAGGAGGAAGTAAGACCCCTTAGTCGCATATAAGTTGGGAAGTGGTCACTCCCATGCGTTTCGATGTCTGAAAACCAGTGCACTTGCGACCGGAAGTTTCTGGATACCAAAGTCAAATCGAGGCAACTGCTGTACGTAAGGCCCCGCAGGTATGTAGGACTGCCATAATTTAAAAAACATAGGTCATGCTTGGAGGCGAATGACACGAGGTTTCTTCCTTTAGCGTTGATCGTCGAACTACCCCAGATTAAGTGATGTGAGTTGAAGTCTCCAGTTATAACCCACGGGCCCGTAGCTGTTTTTAGTTTGTCTCGTACTCGGTCTTGTTCAAACCGTCCGGATGGTGATATGTAGACACCAATGAGTGTGAATGACACTTTTTCCTTTTTAACACGTAAGCAGACAGATTGATTGTCATCATGCGGCTGAACTGCATGACGCACATATGTGAAATCTGTGCGAGTGTAAACAACCACCTTGCTGCGTTCCTCGCACGTTGAAGAAACGAAAGATTTATACCCTGATAGTTTAGGAGGTTGTTGCACGTTTGGTTCACATATAATTATTATAGGAATACGATTCATGAATATATACTGATGGAATGAAGAGATGCGGGATCTCAGGCCTCTCCCGTTCCACTGCATTATCGACGCTTGTCGGACCTCGTTGCGGAAGGAGAAAATTGGTCGAGCCAAGGTTGCTACTGGAGACTTGCAAATGCTGGACTTAGAGCATGCAGTACTTGTAGTGCACTCTGAGCGAGTGGAGACTTCAGGCTGCTGCACAGCTTTCGCATAGCATACAGCAGTGTTCGGAACATTCTGCTGACTGCTGTGTCCTCCTCAGGCAGCTTCGCAGCGGCTGGCTGGAGTGATGGGACTGTCGATATGCGCTTGGGATTTGCAGGTGGCTGTGATTTCGGCAATGAAGGCTAAACTGATTCATCTGCAACAGTGCTGCTCGTTGGTTTGTTGACCGCGCTGGCCGCCTTCGGTCTGGGAGGCAAGGGCGGTGGAAGAGAAATGTGGATGAGTGGCGCTTTCGATGCAGCGTCTGCGGCATTCTTTGATGAACTGCGGCGACGATGACGCCTCTTTCGGACGGTCCTGACAGCCTCTCGATGCGACGAATTGTCTCTGACCATTTGTTTTAATACCGCTATTTCTCTTTGGATTTTGGGGCATTCTTTTCACGAAGCTCTATGTGACCCATGACAATTCGAGCATTTGAAGGTAGTTGCTTCGCAGTCATCCGCAGAATGGGCTTCCGCGCAACGATGACACGCCGTCTTATTTTCGCATACGCTTCTCACGTGGCCCATCTTCATGCACTTATAACACTGTAAGGGCTTCGGTATGAAAGGTCGCACAGAATGCCGAAAATGGCCCACCTTTACGTGTGAAGGAAGAGAGTCGCCCTTGAACATGATCTTCAAGCAGCGTGAGTTTCCCTAACGGACAACTTTTGCGATGACGCTGGCTTCATTTGCCGGTTTGACCAGAACATCGAAGTCGGATCTCGGAATGGCAGTATCCACATCGTAGATGACTCCAGTGACGACGTTAGAGCTCACAGGAATGTAGGAGCGAACTTTCATTCCCCCCAGCTCGTTGACGTTGCGCAGTGGCTCCAAAAATAGAGTGAAAAGCAAAGGACCTAAAGGACACCCCTGGCGCACGGAGGAAAGTATATGCGCTGTGAGAGTTCTCCATTTACAAATAAATTTGTGGTTGAACTTTTGTATGCCAATCTAATACCTTTACATATGATCGCACCAAGACCAACGTACTCAGCTAGCGTGAAGAGTATATTGTGCGGAACAATGGCGAAAGCCTTGCCTAGATCAAATTGCAACATAGCTACTTTTAGAAGCGCAGCGTCACAATACTCCGAAATGCTACTGGCAACATGATTATTCGTGAATATGCTCCTACGCTTGATGCCGCAAGTGTGATGTGACCCGACAAACTTGTATATAACTCCTTGCAACCTCCTAGCCAGAACTTTCATAAACGCCTTATAATCTACGGTTGTTAGCGTGATTGGTCTGTATCCTGTCACTTTGCGTAAAACATGTTGCTCTTTCCCTTTAGGAATCAGCACAGTGTGCGCCCGTATAAACGATGGAGGCAGAGTTCCGCGATCTAAAGACTTTGAAAAAACCTGATGCAATGTGGCGGCCATATCCTCCTTGAACGCTTTGTAAAAGGCGGCAATGATGCCATCTGGACCAGGTGATTTGCCCATGCCAAGATCATCGATAGCCTTTTCAATTTCCCCTATACTAATAGACATTTCCAATAAATTTGTGTCCTCAGCATTAAGTGTCGGCATTTCTATCAAGCACTCATCTACCTAACCCGGCTCCTTTGGTTCGCGATAAGCAAACAGGATATTCCACACGATATTCGCCATGTTCATCTCGAGCTCTACGTGGGAGAGAACATCTCGAACGAATTTGTTTCGGCGAGTTAAGCAAGGAGGGCTGTCTCTGTGCCATCTGTTTCTTAACCAAGTAATATCACGGTTCCTGCTCATTAGAGACCAGAGAGACTCTTCTTTATGTTCTTTATTTCAAAAAACGCTGCTGCACCACATGTCTGACTTCTTTGCATCTTCAGACAGACAAGAACGACACACCTTGTCAACGTTCTTGCGCGAAGTTGTGTTCTCATATCGTTTCTTAAGGGCAAGGTTTTCGATAGTTTACCTAACTAATGTGAAAAGAAAGCGCCTTATGAAAGACTTAATACAGAACGTTTTTCCTGTGCCCCTGTACCGTTCAAAGTATGAAAAATCATATGGTCATGACTTACTAAAGCGAGTGAAAAACTTGTGTATACCACCCAATGTGAAAACCTTCCTTTTTAAACTTCATACGGGAACCTTGCCAGTAAAAACGTGGCTTGAAGAGAGAGGGATGCATGTACCATGGGGAAGCAGCTGTCTCCTGTGTAACAAACCTGCGATTATTGAACATGTGTTTATTGATTGTAAGAACGCTATTTTCTTTTGGGACATTTTACAGAGGACTTTAAAAAAGATTTACCTCTTACTCCATATGGAATTCGTTTTTTGACTTGTGATAGTTCTGTGAAAAATTTGGATGTTATATTTTTACTTGGTTTTCATTCGGTTTGGCGTAGTATGCTATCGTACAGACACTGTGATGTGAGAGTTCTGTCCGTTAATGAGTGTTTCATGGAAGCTGTTATAAAAGTGCGAGAGGTGTATAAGACTACCGACTGTGTTGAAGATGTAATATCTTTGTTTGATGCATTATCACGCATGAAACACGTGTGATTGTGATTGTCATATTAGGTTCACCTGTAGTGGAGAAGGCAATAGAGAAAAAAATGGCTCAGTGGCAGAATACTGGGCTGGCACCCAGTGGACCCAAGTTCGAGCGCCACAGGGTCATTTGTACTAAACTTTTTTTCTAATTTCGTGCGAAGTAGTTACGGACACTGGCGGTGGCAGCGGCGGCGGCGGACAACTATGGCGCCGCGCGAGACCCGCACTGCGATCTCACAAAAGCTCTCGCTGTAAAAGGAACAGGCAGCAAACTGAGATCAAAACCACAGTATTTGAGAAATAGCAAAACCAAGTAAATCCTGTTGCTTGGAGAAAAAAACAAACAAGCTCACAGCTTTGCACCGCTGGAAGCACGGTGATCGTTTAAGAATAAGAAATAAACATAGCAATTGTACTTTCTAACAAAGTCAACTAGAAAATTCGGCAGATCTCACGCACAATGAGAATCGACGTTATGTGAAGCATGCGGACGAAAGGTGATTGCGTTGTAATTTTTATTGAGTGAAACGTTACGAAACCTTACGCACAGAAATATGTCGCGTATGTTTTGTAGCGTCAGTTACACTGCCCGTGGTTGAGCAGTTTTGAGCGGCTTACAATGAGCATTTGTGCGCAAGGGAGAGCAGCAGTGACGTCATTTGCTCCAGGTTGGCGCACCGAAAGCCTGGGACCTTCTGGATTGATGGGTCAACAGAGGGCTGGCGCTTGACTAGCGTGAAACCACTTGCTCTGTAGTACGTCCGTCAATCTGTCCGTCAGTCCATCAATCCATGGTTCGTTGGACTGTCGGTTCGTTCATGGTTCATAAGTCTATTCGTCCAGGGTTCATTCAATTCATCCTTTTTTGTCCGCTAGTCCGTGTTTGTCCGTCCGTGGTTATTCATCCGTCCTCCCGTTAGCTCCCGCTACGTGTATTCTGGAACAGCCGGGCTAATCGATCGCTAATTCCTATATAACCAGTACTTTACACTTTCGTAACGATGCCCACAGAAAATTTTTTATTAGGATATCAGAAACGAATGCTCAAAAAAAGAAAAAAAAGGGCGCGCCACCGAATTCTCTTGACCAAGCGCCAGAGAGGCGCCTCAAGGTCAACAATAAAGAAGAAAACAAGCATCCAAACACTCCCCGGGGGCGCCGTCTCTCCCCCCTCGGAAGTGTAGTTTCGCCGACCAATCTCCTTACCTCAGCGGGCGAGCAAGTTGCGTGACCTGCAGTTGACGGCCCTCGAAACGTCTCGCTCTTTCCCCAGCCTTGGCTCTGCATCGTGCGGACGAAGCGATTAGAATTTTCTAGAATCTAGCGCGGAAGGTATTTAAACGAGAATCGGAGCAGGAAGATCGAGATAAGAAGGAATGTTGCGCTAGTGTGTGCGTAGGGTCTTTCCGCCGTGTGGGCGAAGCCTTTTGTCCTCAGTGACAAAGGAGGAAAAGAAGAGCATTTTCACCTGAGGGGTGAAGACTCGTGCTACAAGCAGAAGAGTGTGTCTACTCCAGCAAACGAAGACGTGTTTCAACAGCTGCGCGTGGGAAGCCGACGTGTTACCGGCGAAGAAGTTGGTGCTTGGAGAGCGGTGAATTGAAGAAGCGAGGTTTCCTGAAGGAGAAACTTCGGGGGCAGCGGAACGACAACAGCGCTGGACTTTGAGTGAGTGATTCTTAAATGAGTATCATACAGACATTGTTCCAAGGACTTTGGACTGAATAAGTGTTCGAACTCTTTAGTCTTTAGGTGTCTTGGTTGTTTGAAGCATGTGATTAAATTGTAGCGCGTATTGTTGTTGTGCGCGTTGTTTCAAGTGTAGCTGATCGTACTCTGTAGTACGTTGTTTGATCGTTGACATATTCAACTATTGTCTAGTATGCATATTCGTGTATTGTTTAATCTGCCATATTCGAAAATATAATTTTGCTTTTTTTATCAACTCTCGGCTTTGACTTGTTCTTTGGGTCACAGCCGGTGACCGCTGGCGCGCCAAATAGGACCACTTTTAAATTGTCCACGCTTTCGTGGTGCAGTTCGGGGGGCCGATACTTCGACCCTTGGAATTAGCCCGGCGATCGCCTCCATAATTAATGGAATTTGTGACATAGGAACACTCGAAGCGTTAAGCTGATATGTAACGCTAGTTCACGCAAGGACGGTAGTCCTGCACACTGCTACATTAATCAACTTCAATGAGTGGTGCTGAACTAAAGTTAACGTAAGCCCGATGGTACGATGGTATCATGGGCGTGTATATGTAACGTTAATAAAATTGGATCGCCAGCATCACAGCTACATTTGATGTTTCTCAAACATTACGTCTGAATAAAGTTTTTTCGAAAGCAGTATCGAGAGCTGGCGTGGTTTTGTGGTAGAATACTGTATTGACACGCAGAAGGTTTGGGTTTCATTTTTGCTGGGATGCTGACATTTATTCTCTGCATTCTTCTGGACAAGGCTGCCAATGTTGGCTTCTTCGTAAACTTTACGCGTCAAAATTTCTTATGTGTGTTCATGCCGTTTCTCGGTACATAATAAGTGTCAATCGCTTGTGGTACATACCCACATTCCAGAGGCACATACCCGCCCTCACGTATGTGCCACTGGCTGGCGGAAATTGTTTGATGACGTACGCGACGGGATTGTGACATTATTCGTGTCTTGACTAACGAGCCATACTTGTTGCAGCATCTTGCCCTCCCTTACAAATTTTGTTTGGCCCAAGTTAAGGTGGTGAGCACGAGAGCCCCCAAATGCAGGTGGCAAGATAGATAGATAGATAGATAGATAGATAGATAGATAGATAGATAGATAGATAGATACCAAAAGTACCCGCAGTACGCAAAGAAATGCTTGGCAATTAATATCTAGGACACTGTTTTCGCCTACAGGCCTGCCCTGCAAGATGGTCTATAGTGGGTGTCGAGCTCGAATACTCACTTTAAGGTCGCTAGGTTGAATTGTGGCCGCACGGCTCTCGCATTTTAAATGAAGTGAAGTGCTAAGGCTCCACGCACTTGTGTTCATGTGGATGTTTTAGGACTATAGATGGTAGCAATGTCTGGAACCCTCCACTACGGCCTCCCCCTTAATCATAAATGGTCTGGCGAGGTCGAATCTCTATGATTCTTAATTTCACATAGTGGACACACAGAATGAAATCATGCCGCAATGTAACTATACTAAGTAGAGTGTGGTGATACACATCTGCACGCGTTCCGAGATAATAACAATACATTTACCAGTATCCCTCCCTGACAAAAAGTATTTAAAACGGCAACCACAACGTTACTTAAGTACGGGTAAAATGTTAAAGCATAGCGCAAAGACTTTTACAGAAACTAAAGAAGGCGTGGTGAACGATATAAAGAAAAGTGATATACTTGAGTTCAACGAACAAGAAAATAGCAGAATAAATCAGGGAGCACATCTGGTTAGGGACGTGTTCATCGAAACCAAGAACAAGAAATGTCTATGCTCAGGACACGCTGCTCGAAGGCAAGATAACCGCTGGTCACCAGAAGTAAGTTCTGATTCTGAAAGAAGATGAGGCAAAAGTTCAGTGCTCACTCCTAGTGAGCACTGAAAAAATTTGCTGAGTTCGACATGGTTGTAGCAAGCAAAGGACTGTATTGAATGGAGAAACGTGGGACAGGCTTGTGTTCCTGACTGAGCGTACTCAGCCTGATTATTAATACATCAGAAACGCGTGGTACGCAGTGGAAACGAGCCCAACGTTCGAACAGACAGCATATTGAGTATAATTAGTATTGATGGTGAACGTTAACGGAGAAGGAAACACCTTGTTGATGAATTAATCATAGCTATCAACTTTCTATTTATTGATTGCTTATAGTTGGGCTAGTCTTATAGCTTGGACACCGCGCACGTACGACAGTTACGTACACTGAAAATAAACAGCCTACAGTGTCGTCGCGCTATCACTGAAACAAATATGAAACTGAACGAGAAATTAAGATATGTATGCATTCACTTCGCTCGCATGGACATAATAAGTTGGAATTCACTATCAAGACTCCTAAAGAAACTCGTGTCATAACCCACAACTGCCGCATGCATACTCAGCATAATGTCATGCAGCCGCCACGCATGGTGATGTGGAATGTGTGTATAGAGAGCCTTATTTCGTTTTGCACACACGTCATTCAATCGTCCTCAAAAATGGCTACCTCTGCAAAAGACATTGTAGGAAGAAGTGATACTGTAATGCTTTTATCCACTCCCAGCAATTAGTCAGCATAGGCCGACGCTCGCTGCCTACGTAGCCGGAACACACGCGCTACAAACGCACGCTCATGCTTGCCTTTGCGTGCACAGGCTTCATTCATAGTGCAGCAGGACTCTCATTATTGTAATTAATGATTCCTTGCTGGGTGTAATGGGCTTCATGGACCGTTGCAAGTCTGTGTGTAAGACTGTTTCGAGGTGAGAGTGGAGTGCAGTGAGAATTGTAAATGTTTGCAAATTATGTATGTAGACAGTGACCACTCTTCCAAGAAAGAGCCTATGGAAATGTGGATACATAATATGATAGGAGGTTTGCTGCTTTTAGAGAGACTGCAATGCAGTGATGCCACACAGACTTCTCGTTGCGAGTATGAGAGAACATTTTAAAATGCAGCTTTCATGTCCCTTCATATCGCGTCTGGCTGCAGTGTCTGGTAAAGAGGGAAAAGGATATGAAGTAAAGGAACGTTAGTAGTCGAGCAAAGCTGTCTGTTTACCATGAAATAGGGAAAGAGAAAAGGGAATTCGGAAGCTAAAATTATTCAGAAAGAAAACGAAAGGTCAGCCCACTTACAATGTCACAGTCCTCGCAGACGAGACATCACTACTGTCTGTAACCACTCATGCAATTTTGCTGTCTGTTGGCGTATTCGCTTAGGTGTTTATGAACGCTTTGAAAAGTGACCGAGCGTTCAGCTCTTATCATTCGATAGCTCTGACTACATTTAGTTGGTTCTTTCAGAGCGTGAACCTCCGACTCAGAGTAACTCAAGCGCACCCGACCGCAACTCACGTGGCTGCGGCAAGTGAATTAGGGAAACAGTATTCTGTGACAGCGCCAACAGCGCGAGCGCACTTCGGTAGGGTACATTGCCGGTAGCGTAATACTTCCTGCACGTGCATTATAAGTGGTGTTTGTGAGCGTGTATGTGGCGAGCTCACATCAAGAAGGTTGAAAAAAATTGCCGGAGTGGAAGCTCCCACAGTGCATTGGCAGCAGTACTGAAGGCAGTTTTCGCCCTCCAAAGATCTCGGAAACATGCTATTAAATGCAAAACATTTCGTAGCGCACTTCAGCGAGTTTGACCATATCTATCTATCTATCTATCTATCTATCTATCTATCTATCTATCTATCTATCTATCTATCTATCTATCTATCTATCTATCTATCTATCTATCTATCTATCTATCTATATAGCCGCCTACGACGTTCAGCTCTCGCGGCCGTTTGGATATTGTGATCTATACAAAATTTGGTATGCCATAACATGACTGTATGACGAGCATAACAAACTAAATATAACATAAAAATCTTGACATGTATGTCATGAATGTCATGCTTTTCATGTCATGGTCTTGCTGCTCCTGCGGTGGTTTCGTTCACATGACATATTGCAAAACTGGTATGGTAAATAAGGACTTCATGGCGAACATAAGTGACAGGCCCTAACGTGGAAATCATAACATGCGTGTCATGTAAGAACACGACTACATGCCACGCTCATTACACGCTCGTGGTCGTTTCGCTAGCTTCATATACACAAAATTGGTTATTACGTGACATGAATTTATGACGAATGTATATGACTGATGCAAGCAAGATAATCATGAGGTGCGTGTCATGTGAGAACATGACTACATTCCGCGCTCGTGATTCGCTTGCAGTAGTTTGGCGGGCTTCACATACAACAAGCGGAAATGTTGTAGGCCCGTGTGCTGAGATTTGGGTGCACGTTAAAGAACCCCATGTGCCGAAATGTTCGGAGCCCTTCACTACAGCGTCTCTCATAATCATATGGTGATTTTGAGACGTTGAATCCCTCATATCAATCAATCAATTAATCATTCAATCATCACATACACCCCTCTTGGTATAGCATGACGTGAATGAATGGCACAGGTATAAGACTGGTGGATACATTATAAACACGACGTGTCTGTCTTGTAAGAACATGCAAACATGCCACGCTCATTACATGCTCGTGGCAGTTCCACTAGCTTCACATATACCAAATTTGGTATCACGTGACGTGAACAGACGACAAAGGTAAATGACACGTCCAAACATAGTAATCATGACATGCGTGTCATGTAAAACATAACTACATGCTACACTGATAGCGGGCTCGTTGCCGTTCCGTTTCGCTAGCTTCACACATGCTAAATATGGTATTACGTGACGTGAATACACGGCGAAGGTAACTGGCACGCCCAAACATGACAATCATGACATGCGTGTCGTGTATAGCATGACAACGTGCTACACTCACAGCATGCTCGTGGCCGTTTCGCTAGGTTCACATATGCCAAATTTGGTATTGCGTGACATGAATGGACAACGAACAAAAATGCCAGGCGCAAACATGGGAAACATGACATGCAAGTCATGTAGGCATAATTTACGTCCACCTCATAACGTTATGCTGATTTTAAAGTGACATAACCTTCCTCATTCGTCCTCCGCATATAATCAATTGTCACTGTACGTGGGATTTGTGAATATTTTATCTGGTAGTGCCCACTCGAAGATCAAGTGGATTTGACCTGATGGTCTAAATAATACGTTAATCATAGAGGCTTACTAAAGAAAACTACTCACACAGGAACGCCATTTGAGCAATATGTGACCAAAAAATGTTTCCACGTTATGCTCGTTGCGCATGTGAGAGAAACGCTCCTTAAAAAATCACAGCATATCCACGGAGTGAACGATGTTCCGTGGGGCGAAGCGTCCATTAGTCCGTCCGCACTTCTTCAGTCCGTCCGTGGGTCGGTCCATGCGTCTGTTCATGCGTCCGTCCATCCGTCACTCGTCTGTAAATCTGTCTCTCTGTCCGTCCATCTAGTGAACACTCCAAGTACCGCCATTTCGCATCTTTTCATCATATTGTTACTTGGCTTCCGCTCACGGTAACAGGGGATAGAGGGACATACCCAAAAAGGGTGCCTCACACTAAAGGTAAAGAGGTTGACATTGTTGGTGAGCTGTCTTGTGACAGCGGACTCTCTACTGTTATTTCCATGTAATATTTTGGTGGAGGTGCTGGGTGCTCTTTTGAAGACCACGCTACGCAGTGGACGCCTTCTCAAGTCTGAGGCTCCCTTTTTCGTGTATGTGCCACTATGCCCTGTTACCGTCAGCGGAAACCACGTAACAATATATTCATCATATAGAATTACCGTCATTCTGTGGACATTCGAAAGACTAAACGAGAGGTAGTTACCCACTATAATACTACTACTAGCACTGCTACTACTACTACATACATTGCGGACGTACGACCAATGGACTAAGGAGCTTCGCCCCGAAAATCTTGTTTGCTCGTCACAAATATTATGCGATTCTGTTCGCACTTAGTGCTTTTTGTGTTTCCTTTTCTCTTTGTTTCCTTCAGTGATTCGTGATCTGTGAGAGTATTACAGTGCTGTAAGTTGCACCGCGTTTATGTTTTCTTGTTTTTACGTGCCACTTAAGTGATTATTTTACACCACACAGTTGTACTAACCTGAAGTGCTCTTACTAGTTTGCAATAAACTTCCCTGCCTCAATCAACGAACGCCGGTGGTATAATGCAGCGGTCTCTATTTTCGGCTTATTAACCCGGTAGTTATGCAGATTGCCTGTAGTGTATGCGGATTGCCTGATGTAGTGCAGCGAGCAGCATCGCCAACACCCGGCAATCTCGGCTCGCGCTTAGGTTCGCTGCTGTATCTGCTGGACGGTTCTTCACGCTGCCTCGCAGCTGTCTTTAACGACTAATAAACCACCTCTTCACAATATATATATATACATATATATATATATATATATATATATATATATAAAATGATAGGACAAAGCGACCATGCCTTTTCTGCATACCGGTTGTTCTTTATCTGCCTCGTCTTCGTCTGCTTCTCCCGGCTCCCGCATGCCAGAAATTCAATGTCGATCTTCGTCACTACACTCGGCCGCACTCTGTCCCTTGCATAGGAAGCTGCTACAATTCCCTGCGGTGGGCCCCAATTGCTGTGCCGCTGCTGTCGGTGTTATAGACGCCACCGCTTGTCCAGCTTAACTGCCATACATTCGGGAGGTCGAAGCTGGCTGTATCGGGATAGTTGGCGTAGACCTCGTCCACACTGACTGTTTCCTGTTGCAACTTGAAAAACATTGGCACCAGTAAAAAATACAGGCTCTTGCAAAGTGGCCGTATTAGCTACACATTGTCGAACTGCTGCTCTTTTCTAAGTTGTGTTGGTAGTGCAGGAAATCATCCATACTGCATCGTGACCTGCTGCGCTAAGCGCGACGTCTGCGCTGCTTGCGGTGCATCGAGGGACATAGGGGTGTACTGGTAGACATCTGTACACACTCTGGGCCAAGTTCAGGCAGTGACTCATGTGGTAACGCATGCTCTTCCAGCGTTTTCATTCTCAGGCTTGTGCTCGAGCTGGTCTTTCTTATAGTTCTGCATGCAGTAGAGCCATATTGACCAGAAGCTGCGTCTTCAGCTGGAGACATGACTTGCACCGGCAGGTCTGTGATGGTAGCGAGCATAGCTAGGAAAGGTACGTCAGCTTCTTTCCTGGAAATGGCGCTTAGCACGTGGGGAACGTGCGCACACTAGGCAAATCAGTGCCATGATTTCAGAGGATGTGGCTTTTGACAGAGGGTCAAATCTGTAGTGGTTTTTTTTCCTTCTGCCGCAATTTGATGCGATGAAACGGGCGTTGTCACAGAGTTGGCTAGTGCCTCCGTAAGCTCTCGTTTTCGCCCACCTAGAGGTCGCTTTGGTGGCTGCTGTGAATAACAAGTGTTTCCTGGGTCTGTCCGAGATGTTAACGGGTGAGATATCAACGCGGATGCCAAGACTGGAACTGGTGAGCCTTGTTGTTGAGGAGTGGTGGTACAAGGCCAGGTTGCGTAATTGGCTTCCGGTTTGCTGCAAAATAAAGCTGCTGCCTTTAGGTGGTTCTCCTCCCAGGGTCCATCCTCAGCAGGCGTCAACTAGACCAGGGTGGTCATGGAGAGGCGGTGGTAACTCCACCCAAAAGCAGCTATGACCTTGGCGCTCCATTCTGCTAAGGACTGCTACCACACACCTTTGTATCAATGCCACGCCGCGGCAACATTTCGAAGGCGGTCTATGACCATGCACCACTCCTTTTTGTCCTTTCAGACTTCGCGATCGCTGAGAGCGTTGATGGTCGCCACACATTCCTCAGCATCGTCCTCGAAGCCGCGAAACTCGGGTAGTTTGAAGGCAGCCGGTCGCAGCGATGCAGCTTGCGAAACTCCTGAAAACAACGACGTGAGCCAGTCGAATGTGTGAAAAAGCTCGTTGAGGGTGTACAGAGCTTTCGACCCCTGTCGGGTGAGCCTTCTCCTCGGTCCTGCGAGGCGGCTGCGGCCAACGCCCCGTCAATCTCGCGCAGTCCTGGAAAGGCCGCAGGAAACAGCAAAGTGGTCGATGCTGTCAAAGCGCTGCCGTCAAGGTGGAGTCGCACGATGGGGCACGAAAGCTCGGTGGTGCTTTTGAAAGACCCACATGAACCGCCGGAGGTGGGGTCTGAAGAGTATTCCTTGATCAGCGTACAGACTTCAGTGGTACCCTCGAACAATAGAGCTTTAACAGCACCCCTAAGCGGCTGAGGTGACGTAGGAGTACTTAGCGAGACGTTATAGCTGTGGGACGACACTCCCGGGCAATGGTAGGCGATGCACTGTCTTGGAGGGTCGGTGTAAGCCTGCCTAAAAGCCATTGAGAAGGCCTGGACACCATACTCGAATTCTGGCATAGGTAGTCCCGGCTGCAGCAGGGTCGTCGGCTCCATGATTGCGGTGCCGTGAGCGGTGTTCTTTAGAAGGTAAGTCCACGGCCACGATGACCCAAGGGAACGCAGTTCCCTTGGGTGAACGACCCACAAGCAGTTACTGTTTGTAGGTCGTAGACTGCGCCATTGCCGAGAAGTGAGACAAAGAGAAAACGCTTTTGCTGCAGGCTGGCTGTTCTTTATCTGCCTCGTCTTGCTCTGCTCTGCCCAGTTCCCGCGCACCAGAAAGTCGATGTGGATATTCGTCACTACAAAATATATAAAACTATAAATATTTGACTTCGGAAATCTCGCTCAATAAAGTGAACCAAGATAAAGCTAAAATTTTGAATCGCAATGTTTTTTACGGTATGTACGAAGAAGACCGAGACCTGAGATAATACTAAAAAGAAACGAATTCATTGGGTACGACACCAACCCTCCCAAAGATTTAGATAGAAACGCTGTTCATTTCTGATGCAGACATCTTGCCGAGTACTGCATGAAATAAAGCTACTCATCCACGTGTACAGGGCAAGCAGGTTGTTTTAAGTCACGAGAAACACGGAAAAGTATGTGAAAAGGAATGTCACGAAGATCTCAGCACAGCAAAGCAATGTTTACGTTTTCTAATAAAAACATGCAAACGTGAAAAGACGGCAGCAATTCTGTATATTTCTTTTTCGAGATGGTAGAGATGCGAATCGCCTGGTCTTTCATTATAGTGAGACATTCCAACTATATGCTGGTTGTGCTTCGTAAAGCTACAGGTATAGGTAGAAAAAACAAGACCCACATTTGATGTTTGCGACTTCTTTTTCTTTACTGGTACTGTTACCAAGGAGAGGGCACGAATAGAAAAAAGTATCGTGTGGCACATAAAAGCCAAACTGTCTTCTTGGCGCCTGCATTAACCGTCACCCTTACACTTTGCAAACGTCGCCTCCTGTTTGATATGCGACGGCTCAAAACATCGAAGTGCACGCTACCAAGACAACGCCACCGGAAAACGCAGATTTGTCGGAGGATGTGCCTGACTCCCGCAAAAGATGGCGTGACACCAGGCAATGTCAGAGCGATATTCGTGGCGTGGTGTTATTCTCATTTCCATCACTTATTTCGTTTGTTTTCCTGCTTCATTTGAATGAAATCTGCGCTAAAGCAAATGCGCCACTGGTCAGTTCACGGCTGTTTGCTGCTGCAGCTCTGTGAATTTCCATGCGTGCCCATTTCAGTATAACCAAATCTTGTAATGAGAGGACGATTTATTGATGCGTGAGGTTTAACGTCCCAAAACCACCATATGATTATGAGAGACGTCCCTTCTTTCTTTGTTTCTTTCTTCTTTCTTTCTTTCTTTCTTTCTTTCTTTCTTTTTCTTTCTTTCTTCGTTTCTTTCTTCTTCTTTCTTATTTTTTAATATCTGCAGATTTTCTGACACCGTGCGATAAACTAATATTAGCTTATATTAGCTTATTATAATATAATGTATAACCACAGCAACACAACAGCAATGTTTTGTGAACGATCGTCTTTCTACGAGCGCATGTATATTGGTACACGCAGCGACATATGCCGGTATATACGGCATGTCAGTGCAAATACAAAGCGATTCTCGTAATGACGATACTGGCATGTTTCCTTAATAGGTTATAACTGTACAGTGCGTGTATCAGCACCATCATTTAGACATCACTCGTGCAGAGAAATTGGCTAACTATGTTTGTGTTTTTGGTAGCTAACGTGGTAGACAGCGCCGCTGTCTGTCTCCTTCTTTTCTTGTCTCTCGTTATTGCCGCTGTTTTTATGTGATTTATGCGTTTTTTGACACTTCGTGCTGAATTGTGTCCGTACGCGAGTGATATCTACCAAAATATACGTGACCGTGTGTAAAGGCTACACTGGGAAAGTTTGAAAGCTTCTCTGCTTCTGCAGTTTTCGACGTGATTGACTGCAATCTGTAGATGGATACACTGTCGATGGCGATTTATTTGATAGTATAGTGGAATATACTGGTACCTGGAAAAGCCAAGTACATAGTGGTAAAGCAGGAGAGGGAATAGAGGGTTTCAGATCATAGGGACACTTCGAGAAGCATATGTGTACTCGATGACATTGATAACAGGGGCCCGTTGGAAAGCTCAAGCGACACGTCTCGCTTTATTGCAAGTCATGCAAGGGCCTTTGTTAGCTGAACCAGAAGGGCGAGTTGAGAAAGTTCATCAATGTTCATAGCGGCAGTGATACCCAGGAGAGTGAGAAGAGTGTATATCTGCAAAGCCTTCATGGCCAGCCAGACGCAATGAACCAATTCGTCTTCTCATATGGTCGCCGCAGGACAGGCTGAACGACGCGCTACCAGACACAGAGACGGGAAGCGTTCCCTCCGAACCATCAGACTTCAGAGATAGGCAGAGCTAAGGGCTTGAAAGAATGAATGGAGAGCGCTATACAGCAGTCATTGCTGTCGATTCAGGCTTACTTAGGAGATCACCAAAGAATAAATGGCGCGTGACGAAAGTACATAAAAAATGTCGCCCACCCACAAGAAGAGTTTGAAGATGGCACTCAATGGGCACGCTGTGCGGCAGATGTAAAATAGGGGGAGTGTTCATTTGTACAGAAGTGGAAAAACGTGTATCACGTGAACCAGAAGGCGACAAAGTAATCGTGACGCAGAGGCGACGATGCAGAAAACGTATTGTATCGCAAAACATATTGTATGTGTACTGAGACGATTCAATAAAACGATGGTTGTCTTATGAGAGCTCCGAAATCATCAACTTCTCTATTCCGAAGTGTATCGAACATATTCACCTCATTGGGCTACTGTTGCCGTCATTTCTAACTTTACTAATGCAGCCAATGCTGAAGGAACACTGACGCGCTGAGTTAAAAATGCCAGAATAGGCTGCACAAATAAAGAGTACACTTTCGTGATTTGGGCAGCTAAAAGTAGCTCTTTCGGTTGCCGGTAGAAAAGGCGATAGATGAGCTATACACTCATCATTAGTGCTTATTTTTTGAAAATCATTTGGAGGATTTCATTTCATCTCAGAGCTTTGTCCTGCTTAGGCTGTCATGGGGAATAGAAAAAAAATATATAACTGCACTAAAAGCGGGACACCAGAAACAAAGTGGACAAGAATATTGCAGACCAACAACTGTTTTATTAAAACACACCGTCTTGTGGGAGGGTGGCTAGAGGTGAGTTTGACTGATAGCGCATGTGAGCAAGATGGGGTTTTCGAAAGATACAGTTATCACTTCAGGTTACAATTAGGCGATAATGCAACCAGAATTGTTTTTTGAATGTCAAGCATTTCTTAGCGAACTTCAGTGGCTTTGAGCGTATCTATCTATCTATCTATCTATCTATCTATCTATCTATCTATCTATCTATCTATCTATCTATCTATCTATCTATCTATCTATCTATCTATCTTTCTATCTATCTATCAATTTATCTATCTATCTATCTATCTATCATATATAGATAGATAGATAGATAGATAGATAGATAGATAGATAGATAGATAGATAGATAGATAGATAGATAGATAGTTGATCCCGCTGTGCCTATCTATCTGTACGGCCACCTACGACCTTTGACTCTCCTGGTCGTTTCGATAATCGTATCAATACCAAAATTGGTATGACATAATACTGATGTATGACGAGCATAATTGATTAATCACAACACAGAATTGATTATATGTGTGCAATGAATAATATGACTTATGACTTACATTGCATGGTCTTGCTGCTCTTGCGGTGGTTTCGTTCACATGACATGTTGCAAAACTGGTATAGTATGCCATGACTGCATGACAAAGGTAAGTGACAGACCCCCACGTAGAAATAATGACATGTCTGAAATGTATATCATGTTGACCACTCTCCATGCTCATGGTGCGCTCGCGGTCGTTTCGCTAGCTTCACGTATGCCAAATTGGGTATTACGGGAGGTGCATGAATGACGAAGGTATATAACTGGTGCAGACATAATAATCATGAGAGGCGTGTCATGTACGAGCATGAATACATGGCACGCTCAAGTTGTGCTCGTGGCCGTTTCGCTAGCTTCACATATACCGTGTTTGGCATTACGGGACGTGAATGGACGACGAAGGTAAATGAGACAGCCAAACATGATAATCATGGCTCGCGTATTATGCAAAGCATGACTACATGCTACGCTCATAGCGAGCTCGCGGGCCATTTCGCTAGCATCACATATAAAAACTTTGGTACTCCGTGACGTGAATAGACGACGAAGGTGAATGACACGCCCAAACATGATAACCATGAAATGCGTGCCATGTAAAACATGTCCACGTGCTACGCCTTTAGCGTGCTCACGGATGTCTCGTTAGCTCCACGTATACGAAATGCGCTATCACGTGTCGTGAATACACAACAAAGGTACATTACACGTTCAAACATGATAACCATGACATGGAAGTCCTGTAAGGCATGATTTGCGTTAGCCTCGTAACCTTGTGCTAATTCTAAAGTGACCTATCAACTTCCTCATTCGTGCTTCGCATATTACCGATTCCCACTATACGTGAGATACGCCAATTATTTTGTGGAGTCAGGAGTGCTTCAGTTACACTTTGTCTTTCTCGGTGAGTGCTTTTGTATATATGCAGTATATATTTTGATGATGTAATGATGATAGCGCCGCTGGGGCTCGTGTACGGGGGCATGCATTGTTAGAGAAAGAGGAGGAGGAAGTTACCTTAAGAACAGCCGGCCCAGAGAACTGGGGCCGTGTTTGAGTTTCGTTATATTAGAATGGCGTAGTCGGCGAAGATGAAGTCTCACGTCTCGGCTTCCTCGTCTATGGAACCCACCAGCGCGCAGCAGTGGTTAGCCCATCTTGAAGACAGCGTCGAAGCATTTTCGGCACCTACTCGCCTGCAGCCAGTGCCACCACCACTCGGGAGTTCATGACAAGGACGGCACCCTTGTCTGTTCATGACAAGGACGCCACCCACGCGTTCTAGTCTATGTACCTAGCCGCCGTGAGCAGGGCTCTTCAGGTGCCTCGGTCGGCAATGGTGCCGAATTCTCGCGCGTGCTCACAGCACTATCACATGAACTCCTCCAGGTGTCCTCGCTTAACTTCGCTTTGTCGCCTGCCGCTTGACCATCGTTCGCTGTTTGGGCAGCGCTGGTGTCTCGCGACTTCCAGGACGACGTTTTTCTGTGGGTCTAGACTAATAATTTTCGCGGCCCCCTCCTTGTCTGGTTGGAAAATCACAAGAAGATAATTGCCATAAACCATCTTCGTGGTGCAGCCAAGGTGTGGCGTGCATGTGAAGGCGTCCGGCAACCATCGTGGTCCGAGTGCTGTGCTAAGTAGACTAGCCTATCCCACCACATTTCGACTTCGGTGACTATATGCCTGCCAGTGGAGTCTCTACTACACATTACATTCGCTAACCACACTACATCGAAGCTGCAGCTCGGGCGTCCACCAACCTGCCCTCATTGGGAAGTTGAGCCTATGAAGAACACCGCCTTGACGGCTTACCGGTGCCCTCGGAACCCATAACAGAGACCCAATCTGCCAGCTGTACACAAGATGTTGAAAGCATGTGCACTTTTAGCTGCTCGTCTGCCTCTTTGCGCCTTTTATAGACGTAATTACATCGCTAAGGTAGTTTGAGGCCGCGTTTCATCCAGAGAAGTTGGAAGAGCAGGTCCCACTTTCGCCATAGGAAAGACTTGCGCAAATTTCCGTTCGTGTCATGCTTGGCACGCCTCCAGTCCAGGTGCCCTACGAATCTATCAATTCCTATGCTATGCTCACCGACTTGCTAGAGTACACCGTCTGCAATGCTCCGCCGTTGTGCAAGAAGGTTCTTCGAGACAAGTGCAGTAACGTTACGCCGGTGCTAGTTGATAAGTGTGTTGGCATGCCATCTTCAGCAGAGCCACCAACAATGGATCCCGTCCTTATGTGCCACAAAGCCTCCAGAGCTGTTGGACGACAATAAAGAAGAGGAAAGACCTCACTGTCCTGATGGTGATCACAATTCGAACGCAACCGCATTCGTGAAATACGTGGGAACGCCGCACCGAGCAAACGTGCCGATGCGGCAAGTACCTCACGTGCATGCTGTCCCGGCATCCTCAATTTCTGTGCCACGAGCCCCATTTTCTCCGCGACCCAGTAAATGCCTGCTGCAAGATCCATTGTTGCCAGCTGAAATCACGTCGTTGCATGGCTGAGGTCGACCACCACCACACAGCCATCGTCGCATAGCCCCCCCCCCCCTTCAATTGCTCAACAGCGATGCAAGAAAAGTCACAGCGCAACGGAGACCTGCAGCGGCAGCGCCGACAAAGCCCTACCGCCCACCAGAAAGTTCGGGAGTTCGGCAAGATAACTCGTGGCGTACGCAAGATAGACCAGCGAGGCACAGTAAATGCCGCTCACCAGATACAAATCCGGCAGCTGGTCATGAAACACCGTCGTCATGGCAGAGTGTAAGGATGAGAGCACAGCTGGGGCTCGGGAATGGGCGCATATGTGGTCAAGGGAAGAGGAGGAAAAAGTTAGATAAAGGACAGCCGAACCAGCAAACGGGTGCTGTATTTGAGTATCGTTCATATATATATATATATATATATATATATATATATATATATATATATATATATATAATTTTAAAACATTTCTGGGAAGCGTCGAAGACCCCCTCGGCCTACTCCCATTGAACCCCCCTCCCCTGCTACGACACTGGAATCACGGAGAGTATTGCCTATGATAACATAGGTGAATAAATCTAGAAAAATTATAATTAAAGAACAAGGGGATTTTATGGCAAATTCCCATTGGACGTTTTCCCATTACGGTTTTTGCTCATAACAATGAGCAAAAACCGTAATTTTTCAGGGAATGCGCCCCGGTCGAAGCTTTCGATCACTTTATTTGTTTAAAACTGGTTCACCTATACCAAATCGAGGATAATTCTTCAATTTATCCCCGCTTTTTTTACTTCAATTGCTTGATTTATTCATTCAATAATGAAGACGTAGTCCCGCACACATGCATGCACGCATGTGCCCAACATTTGTGGTGCACTCCCCACTTTATGACAGTTCACATAGTTCGCCTAGTTCACGTAGGACTAGCGATGCAGAACTATAGACTATTGATAGAATCGAAAGTTATTTTTTAACTATCGATATTGACAAAAAATTGGCAGATCCCGCGTTCAGTGGGAACCGATTATATACGAAGCATGAATGAGAAATGTTGATATGTCACTTTAATTCAGCACAGCGTTACGAGGTGGAGGTAAATGGTGCCATACGTGACTTCCGTGTCATGATTATTATGTTTGGATGTGCCGTTTACCTTCGTCATCTATGCACGTCCCGTTATACAAATTTAGTATATGTGGAGCTAGCGAAAGGGCCTTAAGCACGCTATGAACTTGGTATTTTGTCATGTTCCTAAATGACACGTGTGTCAAGATTATCGTGTTTGCACCAGTCGTATATTTCATCATCTATTGACGTCACGTAACACCAAACTTGGTAAATGTGGAGCTAGGAAAACGGCCGCGAGCGCATCATGAAGGGCCCAATATACTTCAATGTAGCGCTGTCGTGCGGGCACGCTAGGCACAGCGACGCTACGTTAGCAAAACGCAGCACTCTATAGTCTGACGCCAGGCGCGATCAGCGTTGGTCGGTGCTGCCCGACGTCAACCGGCATGAAATGCAACATGCTGCATTTTGCTCTGACGCCATAGAGTAACATAACTCTATGTCGATGGGTTCCCCATACAACACTGTGCCTCCCTCTTTTAGGGGCGAAGCTCCTTAGGGCGTGGGCTGTGCGTCCCCTGTAGCCTGTATGTAGCCACCTCTAGTTTAGTTCTTGCAGTGTTCACTAGATGGCGGTACCGTCCCCTATATGTAGCCACCTCTAGTTTAGTTCTTGCAGTGTTCACTAGATGGCGGTACCGTCTCCTGTATGTAGCCACCTCTCGTTTAGTTCTTGTAGTGTTTACTAGATGGTGGTAGTTGTAGCTGATGATGAAAAGATGCAAGATGTTATAAACTAGAAAGCGGTACTTGTAGTTGATGAAAGACGCGAGATCTTATAAAATAGGAATGATGTCACATATGGCGCGTGTCGTTGGTTGAAGGCAATCGTTCGATTTAGTGCGGCGACGTACGCTAGGGGGAGCGATGTAATAAAATCGAGTGGGCAAAATGTACAGAGGATTCATGGTTTACCAGGTTTACCTCCGGAGCTTCGCCCACTCATCATCATTCACTTCGTGGATATGGCGGAATTTTTTCGTGACGGAGGGACGCCGGAAGTGCTGAAACGCGCATGTGGAAAGTCAACGCAGCGCGGCGCGCTTCTGCGAGTATAGGGCAGGACCGGCGCCTGGCGTGGCAACGCCGGCGTGACGCGACAAAATGAACGCCGGCGAGCACGCGCACCGCGTCATGTCGAAATGTATTGGCGTCTTAACTGTGGCATGTCGTCATGTTCTCACATGACACGCATCTCATGATTAATAATTATACAATTATAAGTATTAATCATTTGTAATATGTAATTATATTATTTATATATTTATATTTATTTATACGTCATACTATATTATAATTATTATTTATTATTGGTACTAACATATAAATAATTGTTTATAAGTAATATTGAAGAAAAAACTCACCATTGGTGTATTTTTAGACTTTCGAAAGGCCTTCGATTCAATAAAACATGAAATTTGCTTTACAAGCTCCACGTATATGGCATTCGCGGCGCAGCCTTAGAACTTATGAATAGTTACCTTGATTCTCGATTGCAGTATACTTACCTGTAGGATTACAGTTCAGACAAAAGCTTGATTAAATATGGGGTACCACAAGGTTCAATTTTAGGGCCATTATTGTTTATCGCGTATATAAATGATATAGTAAACATTCCACTCACAGATGAAATGATCATGTACGCGCATGACACTAATGTGTTTTTTTTCTGGTGCTGACCTTCAGGAACTAGAAGTTACTGCAAATTCTTGGTTAAAAGAACTTCACCAATGGCTATATGTAAATCAGCTTAACCTAAACGTGAAGAAAACAAAGTTTACGGTTTTTTGGTCTAAGAATAAAGATATAACCTACGATGTAAAACTTTTATACTGTGGATCGCAACTAGAGCATGTGACAAGCCATTCTTTTCTAGGTGGTATATTTCATAAACATTTAAGCTGGTCAGAGCACATAAATAAGGTCCGCACCAAGGTAGAACGCTCTGTTGGTCTGCTGCGACGAATCCGATGCTATCTGCCTGTCAAGGTCGTCAGACAACTGCAATTTTAACTTGTACATTCGCATCTTAGCTATGGCTTATTAATATGGGGGAACGGAAACAAAACCAATAAAGAAAAACTAGCAGTACTGCAGCGTCGAGCTGTTCGTTTGCTTAACTCTTCAAATCAATACATAGGGTCTTCTAAATAAAGATGCGCTACAACATCCTTGACATTAGAAACTGTTACAGATCGAAGATTTGCATTCGGCTGTTTAAAGAAGTTTCCAGAAACTTTGAGATATCTTCAAACCGGTACCTCAGTCGAGACACAAGGTACAGTTTACGCCACACATCAATAGTATTGAAGAAGGCCAGGACAAACTATGGTATGCAAACTATTGAGTATGAAACTATGTCTTTATGTAATATGTATCCTAATGTTGTTAAAATAGCCAGAAGTTGTAAAACAATTCATGAATTTACACAGTCAATAATGAACATGTTTCTTGCTTCGGAATTGGATGTGTTGCTTAAATGTTAATATTTTTGGTTACTGCATTAGCATTGGTACTAAGTGTTACTGTAAGTAAGCATTACTGGACACTGCATTGTTATGTTCTTGTTGCTTAGTGATTATGTTCTTGCTGTTACTATATCATTACTGTCATTACGTTCTTACTGTAATTAGTGTACATGTTCTTATTGTACTAGTGAGCATGTTCATGTTGACTTATTATATTCTAGTGAAATTGCAACTTTCGAATCCGCTGTCTCTGCTGCCCAAGCAAGGTATGGCCTAGTCAGGGGGTTTAAGTCCTCGTTTTGCCTTACCTCGCGGGCAAACCCTGTATGTGTTATGCCCAAATAAAATAAAAAAATTGGTTTGCACCGGTCACATACCTTCGTCATCCATTGGCGTCACGTAATACCAAATTTGGCTCATGTGAAGCTAGCGAAATGGCCACGAGCGCATCATACGTGTGGCATGTATTAATATTGTTACATGACGCGCATGTCGTGGTTATTTAGTTTGGATGTGTTGTTTACCTATGTCGTCCGTTCGCGTCACGTAATACCGAGTATGGTACATGTGAAGCTAGCGACACGGCCGTGAGCGCATCATGAGCGTAGCATGTAGTCATGTTGTTACATGTTACGCATCTCATGTTTTTAATGTTTGCACCAGTATCAAACCTTCGTCATCCATTCACGTCTCGTAATACCAAATTTGGTATAAGTGAAGCTAGCGAAACGGCCGCCAGTGCTTCATGAGCGTGGCATGCATTCATGTTGTTACCTTACACGCATCTTATGAATATAGTGTTTGCACCAGTCACATACCTTTGTCATCCCTTTACGTACGGCAATACTAAATTTGGTATATGTGACGCTATCAAAACGGTTACGAGTGCATCATGAGTGTGGCATGTAGTCATGTTGTTACATGACACGCATATAAAGATTTTCATGTTAGGGTCTGTTGCTTGTGTTCGACATGCAATCATGTCATACCATACAAGTTTTTCAACATGCCATGTGAACGAAACCACTGCGAGAGCTGCAGGACCATAAAATGTAAATCACGACATTCATGGCATACATGTCACGATTTTCATGTTCTGACTACTCAGGTATGTTCTTCATACATTCATGTTACACCAAACCAAGTTTGGTATCGATACCATTATCGAAACGGTCCGGAGAGTTAAAAGTCGTAGGCGGCTAGATAGAGATAGATAGATAGATAGATAGATAGATAGATAGATAGATAGATAGATAGATAGATAGATAGATAGATAGATAGATAGATAGATACGCTCGAAGTCGCCAAAGTTCGCAAAGAAATGCTTCGCATATAAAAACAAAGCCATTGATAGAACTACTAACTGAGAAGGTTATCAATAGTTCAATTATTAGTTCTGTCAGTAGTAATACTATAAATATTTCTTTGAATAGTAATGTGAATAACTTCGGTGTTGGAGGCTGGCGATATTGCCAAAAAGAATTCGCGATAGCGTACTATGAGCAAAATTTAGTTTAGCTAATTTAAGTGAAACCTTTGGCCAAATAAAGAAATTTTCATCAGAAAAAAGGCAGCAATAGATGCGTAGATAAATTATCATTTAGAAGAAGCTACTTACAAATCACAATTTAGATACTTCTAGATATATTGCTTTTGAAGTCACAAAATGCATTCTAAATGTGAAACCACAAAGTACCGCTAAAGGTTACGGTCTTGTTGGCGGAACAACTGAATATTTCAACCTAATTGTTCTGTGTCAGCCTAGATTTCAGGTTAAGAAACACAAGCCTGTCAACTTTCTTGCCCCTCAGCCAGCTCCTCCAGACGCACATAGGTAACGAAGTTTGCGCTGCCTTGAATTCACGTGGCTGACTTATACTACTCGCAGTACTTTACTTGTTTGCAAATTGAAAAATTAGTGTGGCTTTTTGTCGAGAAATGATCCCCTTTAGGCAGTAGTGTCACTCCGTCAACATGACTTTGAGACCGACCTTTTTGCGCTCTTGAGATATGCGGTATGCGGACAGCATCACGATCACTCTCTAGAAGGGGTATATATCCTCTGGACCGGCACATCAAAGGAAAGGGACATACGCATCGAGAAATTGGCACTTAGCATGATGAGCAAAGAAAACCGACCGGATAGGGGGTTGGTTGTAGCAGAAAAGAACCAAATTTGCACGAGTTTCCGGTTGTGCTAGAAGCTCTTTGTATACGCCTGCGCCATTCCTGTAGCTCCAACAGTTGTAACTAGTATTATTTATTTGGTCCCGAAGAGACCAGACTGGCAGGCAGAATGCAAACACTATGTTTTAATTCTGCAATTTTGTTTATGACTTAGGTAGTGCCACCATCCGCGAGTTACGTTCGTGACGGCACTCACTGGTAAAATGTAGTGAAATATATGCACTGACGCCTAGAATGCCAGCAAAATATAGGTGGAGATGATAACCACGATGATTTGTTATGATAAGAGAGTACTAGAAGGGAGAGTGGGTCAGCACAGGGCTGCGAACTGAGGCATTTTTCGCTGAAAATATACGAGGCCCAGCAAACGCCTTCACCTGAAGGTTACCGCTGATGTTGCCATGGTTATGGCCACGTGCGTGGGTCGCCCACGGGAGCTTCGCCATCACGTGTTCCCGCAGGGTTACAACAGCGTTCGTTCAAAGCCACGGACGGCGTCACCCCACTTCTCGCGAATAACTCACGGCAGACAGTACGTTAATTCCGCTGAACGATTTTGCTCGACTCGCTTTCAGTATTTTGTGCCAACCGGTTCTGCACCCGCAAACTCTGACCTGACTACTATATCAGGTTCTACTCTTGAGCAGGAAGCTTAAGCGTCCTCAAAGATTTTTTTCCCGAACCGATTCGCGAAATATTGCAATAATTTTTTTTAAGCGTTGATGCGTCTTTTGATTAAAATTCACTGCTTCAATGCACGCCGGCTACGTGCATGGCAGGCGGCACACTTCAGAGGCAATATAGGTTTCCTTGCTTTGTTGTAACACTACTGTCACAACTTTGATAACTGTGCCGATCCGGTAATAGATTGCGAAATGAACTTTGAATTAAAGTCCATATTTGAGTACTTGGGGGTGATATAACGTTTTCTGACATTTCATGTCTCGAAAATTGTTGTTGGTGAGCGTACATATGCGCATGGTACAAGCGCATTGCAAACTGTTGTTAACTTTCTCACCGCGATGGCTAGGATAGCGTGCTGCGAAGGTGATACCGTGAGGTAATCTCAGACAACTGCGCTAGGACGTCTGCTTGTACTTGAGGTATATGAACCGAACCATCTGGAACAAACGAATAAAGTTGTAAATAATATAAGACCCTCGCTATAAAATCAGAGCTTTAGTTGAAGCACCAGATGCTATTGGATTGAAATATTCTCCGATGGAAAACAGATGACATTTTCTGTCAAGTCTACCTTGCGATGAAAGAATTAGGCCGAATCATATTTTTTAATGCGCGCATATGAGGCGGCAGTAATGACTTTGCGAGTCTCTAAGCTCTTCCTCGGCAGAGTAGGATCAAGTCCACCGTGTTTAGTGGTCGTATTTTGCATAATAGGCCAGGTCTGCAACCACTAAACTGGCTTGAATGCACTTCAGCAGGAGACATGCCGGAGGGCAGAGAGTGATAACACATCTGAATGGGGGTCAGTCTTTGAGGGCGATTACCTAAATGACAGCGACTATTCTGGCTGGCTTTGCATAGAGCCCTTATAGCTGAGAAACATAGCTTGTAGGTGTGCTGGAGAGGTGCAGTAAATTAGTGGTGTATGACGGCGTGCAAAAAGACTTTCGCTGGCAGGGGATACCAAAAATAGGGTGTATGGAATACATGTTGCTTTAAAATGACGTATAGTGACCTATGTTCAAGTTGAAATTAGGTCGCATAGTAAGTACATTGTGAAACGTTTATAAAGTGAGATCGCCACGATTTTGAGAGTGCGAATTCTCCACTAGCGCGCGTTTTTGAGTGTTAATTTATTTCTTGTGACAATGATGCTTATACAGATGTGGAGAGCACATGCAAATAGTGTTTTCTAACAGATAACTGCAAGGGGAACTTTACGAGCAATGTAGCTTTGAGGCTGCACTGAATAAACAATAAAGATGACTTGAATAAACAAGAATAAGCGAGTACGGCTCATTTTGCAAGATATTCAATATTACGTTTGCAGCACAAGAATAAATGCAGGAGTGCATGTGTGTTAACTCGTAAAAAATAAAATTAATGCAAAAGTATATCAACATTACAACAACATGAAACAAGGCCGTCTTAACAGTTCACACCACAGCAGCATTTGTTGAGTTAGCAAAAAGGCCCTAAATTTGATGCAATTCGTGCCACTATTCGCGTTTACAGCCTCGCATAAAAAGCCTCGCGTAGCAGCTGCTGTACGCGCTCCGGCTCTGAATAAGTGAAACGGCAAACAAGTGCCTGTTTTAGCACTAAATACGCATCTTCTGCTGGTGCGGCAAGCTGGATGTCACGCACCCAACTCGCTGTCGCAGATGGAATGTTGGCCACCAAACGGTTGTATTTGGTGGCATCGGCGGTAATTCGGCGTGCGGCGATCTGAGCTACCACCTGGACTAGTCAAAGTGCCAAGTTGGTAATTCTCTCGCTAGCGCTTGGGGACCAACAGACGAAAAAAAATATAAATAAGCACGAGAAGAGAAATGGGGTCATGAGAGTAGGAGCAGTGTCTCGATGGCCTCCTATGTGTAAAGAAAAGTTTCTTTTAAACTGAGCTTCAGGCGGCATTGGCAGCATGCAAGCGCTCGTCATCTCCTGAACCTTATGGAGTCACTTACATGGCCCTTGCTAACCTAGGACAAACAGCTCGGCGTGCCCTTCTGGCTGTATAGAATGACTCGTGGAGCAATGGTTTGGTTCCTCCTTCGTGGAAGTGCAGCCGCCTTGTGCCCCTGCTCAAACCAGGCAAATCGCCTCAGGACATGGTCTCCTATCGCCCCATCGCACTCGCCAGCTGTTTTGGAAAGGTGATGGAGAGAAAGGTGCTGTCTCGCCTGGAGTGTTATCTCGAACATAACAATATGTACCCCGATGCTTTGACCAGCTTTTGACGTGGATGGTCTTCCATAGACAATGTTGTTGATCTTGTCACGTCCGTACAACATCAGAAAAGCTTAAAGAGATTATCTGCGGCACTTTTCTTGGATATCAAGGCTGCATATGACAATGTACTACATGAAACCATCCTGGATGCCTTGGGCAGCATTGGATTGGGAGGCCGCGTTTACCAATGGATCTACAGCTATTTGAAAAACAGAACCTTCTTCGTTCAGACAGAAGATTGTGCAAAAGTCACCATCATACTTATCGTGGTGTACCTCAAGGAGGGGTCCTAATCCCCATACTTTTCAACCTTGTGCTCATCAGCCTCGTTGACGTCCTACCACACACCACACATCTGTCGATATACGCGGATGACATCTGCATCTGGGCATCAGGGGTCACGCGTCTACACGTACGAGCCAGGCTTCAGACAGCGGCCACACTGACGTCAAACTCCCTTCAAGGACGAGGACTGGAACTGTCAACTGAGAAATGTTCACTGGTTGCGTTTACGCGCAAGACAATGACGCCATACCGCATCAGAATTAACGAACACACGATCAGATATCAAAAGACCCACCGTTTTCTAGGAGTAATTGTAGATCGTGACTTGTCTCGGAGCCTTCATATTGCTCACATGAAGAAGAAACTGACCATAATCACCAAAGTCCTAAGGTTTCTTGCGGGAAAATCATGGGGTGCATCGGTACTAGGCATGCTTCAACTGTATGCTGCACTTTTTCTTGGCTTCATTCGCTACAGCCTACCTGTGCTTGGCAAGGCCCGCGTAACAAACGTACGCGTCTTCCACTCATTACAAGCTCAAGCACTGAGAATATGCCACGGGCTTCAGAGATGCGCATCCTCAGCAGCGACTGTCGCAATCGCTCATGAACGCCCTATCACAACCTACATTCGTGTCGATGCTTTAAGAACGCACATAAAACATGCCACTTGAATTCAATCGCATCACCTCGCCTCCCCTTCAACTTCCAGGCCACGCTCTGCGTTCTGCTCCATTATTGCCCCACATCGCACGGTGATTCCCACAAACTTCACGCACGTAGCAAGACCGTCGTTATCATTGAGGTGTCTACATCCACTGGAAGCCCTGATAACCTTCCCCGGGCTGCAAAAGAAGAAATATTTGTCAAATGTGGACCTAAAACACACAACATTACTGTTTCTGCATGAGAAACACAGTGGACGCATCCACATTTACATGAATGGGTCGGTCACTTCAACAAGCTCAACAGGCGCAGTGGTAATTCCGGAGAAATTCATCACGATAAAGTTCAGAACCTTGCATCTGACATCATCTACGGCGGCAGAACTCGCTGCCATTCGTGCCGCACTGGAGTTCCTAGTTGAAGAACCGCAGCAGACGTGGTCAATCTTCTCCGACTCCAAAGCAGCCCTCCAGGGAATTGCCTCGCCATATCGTCATAGAGCAAACGAACAGCTAATTGCTGAAATACGACTGATTCATCAACGGGCAATAGAGAAACAACTGACACAACGTATCAATGGATACCAGGCCACTGCAGCATTGATGGAAACGACCGTGCAGATGAAGAAGCCCGATCTGCTCATGATGATGCCCCTTGTGCACCTATACCATTATCAAGAACGGACGCCGCTGCAAGGTTTCGATCACTTGCACGAGAACTGACACTCGCTCAGTGGAATACACCGGCATTAACCAACGTCCGCCTCCACAATTCGGACCAACACCTACAGCTCTGTCTTCCATCAGGAATAACCAGAGCTGAGGAGACACTTTTGTGCCATCTGTGGATTGGCGTGGCCTTTACGAATGCTTATTCGTTTCGGATCGGAACGACCAGCAGCCCGACATGTGACAACTGTGGCTGCGTTGAGACTTTCTCCCATCTTCTTTGCGAGTGTCCTCGCTTCAGTGTGCCAAGAAAAGAACTGTCGAAAGTTTTAGATAGACTAGACAATCACCAATTGTGGGAAGAAAGGGTATTAGGACACTGGCTGAGACCGTCCTATGCACGCAAGGCATTGAGAGCGTTGTTGCGCTTTATGCGGGCAAGTGGTCTTAAAGACAGACTGTAAGCAGCGTCGTGGATTGTATGATGACCTTCTCTCCCTTTTTTCTTCAACGTCTCTTTTCTTTCATCTTTTATCCTCCTTACCCTCTTCCCCAGTACAGGGTAGCCAGCCGGTCTGAGAACTGGCTAACCTCCCTGTCCTTCCTGTTTCAATCCTACTTCTCCTCCTCCTTCTCCTCCTTCTTTTAAACTAACTCGACGTAATCAAGTTCTTTGCACGGCTGCTCCATGCCGTATACCCATAATTTGTTGCCGAAACCCAGGATTGAGCTACCGACGGCTACGAGAGGCCTGGAAGACATGGAAACGGTCATGGCGAAGTGGATGTCACGACAATTCCTGAACAGCGGGGTCATCGAAATTGCAAGTGTCCTACTTCACAATGACTCCATGACGCAGGAGTAGCTCAATTGTATACACGGCAAACTCCATAGGAGTAATGATGAGCTGAACAAGATGAACACTGAGTTGGAGAGTCCCAACTTGGACGGGAACTTTCAAGCCGAGTACAATTCACAAGTTTCGTAAACTGTAACGCTGCTCCAGGGCAGCCAGCGTAATTTTTTCAAAGAGTATCGGAGGATTGGTGGAACAGCGGCGCTCATAGCATGTGCATGTACGTGTTGGCTGGCGTTGGGTTTTGACTATAACAATTCTGTAGTAGTCGCCGGGCGCAGAAAGGTCACTGCAGTCGTTTCCCAGACTCCGTATGCGAAAAGGGTGCGCTTTTCAGACACAGCGAAGTGACAACTGAAACGCTTATTCACATTCATCTGTACCTGTAAATAAGGTTCTTGCGTAATTCGTGCTACAGAAACACGGGGCACTTTTGATCTGCTGGACTTTCGGCGCTTGACCTTCCGATTTGTTGCTATAGCGTTCATTGCTTCACATCTTAAGCCAAGCTGTGACTCTAAGCTGTGAAAAAAATAGCAACATATCCATGGAGTGAATGATGGAGAGTGGGGAGAAGCATTCATCCGTCCATTCGTTCTTGCTTCCGTCAATCCATACGTACATCTCTGTGACCATCCATGCGTCCATCCGCCCGTCCGTGCATGCGTCTGTTCATGCGTCCGTCCTTGTGTTCGTCTATGCATCTGCCCCTGCGTCCGTTCATGCGTCCATCCGTGCCAATGTCTGTGTGTCCGTTCGTTCATCTATTCAACACTCCAAGTACCACCATCTCGCATCTTTTCATCATGTATTCCCCATATTGAAGCATCGCCATCCAGCGGAAATTCCAAGGACCAAAGGAGAGGTGTCACACACACACTTCCTTACTGCTTGCCCTTTGGGTCTACTTCCCACCACTTATCACCTCGAGTTCATGATATATACTAGTTCACTGTATTCATGGCGCTGCGGCTCAACGCTCGCTAAATCTTTCTAAAACCAAGGAGGTTACGCCCAGCGAGTATAACATAGCAACCTTTTCCTGTCAGATAGTGCTCAATGTACATGCCAATGGCTGCTAATGGGAAATGAGAGACAGGAGAATTCGGCTTTTACTTTCTTACGGCTCGCACTTCGTATCTACTTCCCACCTTTAACCCCCTCGAGTTCATGGTATATACTAGTTGATTGTATTCATGGCACCGCGGCTCAATTCTCGCTAAACCTTTTTAAAACCAAGGAGGTTACGCCCAGTGAGTTTAATGTAGCAACTTTTCCTGTCAGATAGTGATCAATTCCAATGGCTGCTAATGGGGAACGAGAGACAGGAGCATTCGGCTTTTAGTTAACGCGCACGCCGCCAACGTTTTATTGTTCAACAAAGCACAGGAGAAATCTCCCACCGGCACCACCTTGTAGGTCAAAATGTAACACTGGTTAACCACTACGACTACGATTACGACTAGAAGGGACGAACGGGTGCCGCTTGAAGGAGCTTCGCCCCTAAAATGCGTCACACATATCGCCATTGCGATAACTTAGCGAAATCCTACATCGGTAAGTATCCGCTCCAAAGTGAGGACGTGAAAGGAACTACAGAAGTTTATAAACTATTCGGGTTTTGCGTGACCAACAAACCACGGAACCATCGTCAGGCATGCCTTTAGTAGAGCGTAACGTGCACGGACATCGCACGGTACTCGACCTCTAGCATTCCACCTACATCGCAAACCAACCGCTGCGGCCAGGATCGAAAATACGAAGCACGGGTGGAAGCAGAACATCGTAACCACCATATGACTGCGGCACTCGCGTATACAGCATTGAAGAACACTAAGATTACTTTTTGTTACCGAAAGTCAGTGCACAAAAGGCACGTCCTGCGGACCTGCACGATTAGCACGAAGAAGCAAGCTAACATTACTATTCAGAACTTTCCCAGTCAGATGCGAATTCCAGTTCGTGTCGATTCTGGCGGACATGAGACGTCTGCAGGCAGAGTCCTTCTACAACGACAGATATGCTACATACATTGACGCCACAACACGTGATGTATTTGGCATTCATGACCTCATCGCCTTCAACGAGGCATCCTATCCGAGTTTCTGAAGCGTCTAGGTGGCGCATATTATGTGACTGCAAAAATGGTAGAGTCATCAAGAAGCAAATTAAACAAAACAAAACAATGCAGTGCAGGCCGCGCAAGTGCTCAGTGACTCCGATACTTTCTGTGGGCGCCATGTTGAACCACCCTGTGTGCCTCCTATAGGCCATAAAACTTGCAAATACCATGCTAAGGTACGAGGCCAACGCGATGCGCATCTTTTCCAAGCAGAACGTTTTTCAAGTATCAACGCCATATCCTCCACAGGGTCGCTGGTCCAAAAATAAAGCAGATTCCTGTCCACTGCAGCTACTGTCGGCCTGAAGGCCTACGACCTTCGAAGTCGAAGGTCGTAGGTTCGATTCCTTCTCACGGCAAGTTATTTTGTCACCCACTTTTCTTTCTTCCTATTTAGATTACATTAGTTCTAATAACTTCCCCTATACAGTCCTTGGGATTATTGTCTGATAGATTTCACACACACACACACACACACACACACACAACACACACACACACACACACACATATATATATATATATATATATATATATATATATATATATATATATATATATATATATATATATATATATACTGTTCAACCAGACTCATTTAAAAATTTTCAGAGGTTTTGTTATGAAAGATTGATCTCCCATAATCAATGATTCCATCGAGAGAGAGACAGTATGAATGTAGGAAAGGCTGGCAGCTTCACTAGACTGTCTCCAGGGGGCTGTCACTAATATGATAGAAAGATGGGGGAACTATTGGTAAGAAAGTAAACACCAAGAGTATGAATGCAGGCATTTGACAACATACGCTCACAGTGCAGCGTATGACTAATTCTATAGTTGCCAAGGGAGAAGTTTTCATTTTACCCCTTCTTTAACTGCTTACTGAGAGATGGGCACAACTATTGGGCAATTGCTACTCTCTAAGAGCACGTGTTCTAGTTTCACATAGCCTCTTAAATGAATTGTCAGGCAAGTGGCACGAGAATAAAAGATACCGCCCATGTTGTTTTAAGAAAAAGTAAAAGGGTATTTTAATAAACCAAAGTTGCATATTTTTTACCTGCGAACAACAAAATATATGCAGTGCCCGTTTCATGAAGAACTTTTCCAAACAGTGCTGCTATTGTAGAACTAATCTAGCTTCATGAGCAATATAGTCACTTACATCAACAGAAACATAGCAAATAAAGTTACCATGAATTCAGCAAACATAAGCCATTCCCATACACCAGTTTGCCACTTCTGGTAAAAGCCAATCGGGCAAAGTGCGGCTATAAAGCTGCAGTAGGTGGGCATCATCCTACTCATTCGTACCCAAACCGTGTCTCGTAACAAAAACTAAAGCAGATATGCGTGTCGCCAATGTCCCTATCAGCTGTATAAATGTTTGCAAATCCCTTTACTTTCTAATGGCTCCCACTTCAGCCTTCGAAGCACCACTGGACATCTGCAGGCACGCCCCCTGCATTTAATTTCGAGTCGCATGACAACTAGATTGCTGTTAAACTCTAGAAACATAGGAGTTGGCATGACCTACACTTCCAAATACACGGGATTGATTTGTGCGAATGCGCACAGAACAAGCTGCTAGCGCGAGACCTGCACTCGACCCAGTAGTAGTAGTTGCAGTATGGGTTATTTCTGGTATATACCATAATTATTGTCGGTAAAATATCCATGCAGCACTGAACGCAATCCGCTACACTGCTAACATTATGCAAAAACAAATGCAATGCCTTCTCAGAACTGTGAGACCTGATGAACTATAATGAAGTGGTCAACACATATAATTCCTAATATACGTAATCTTCGTCTAAACAGTGCCTATGTTAAATGCCCACCGTACCAATTCGGTACCGACTCACTGACTCACCGAATTGGTTCTGCAATAACTGTGACTACATTGAAACTGTGGAAGATATATTGTTTGAATGTAGAGCGTATACCAATGAGCATGCGCTTTATGAGCATTGCATGCATTCGATAACCAAAATAACTCTCTCCCTGGACTGTGTATTGGGACGTTTAGCCTGCCCCAGTTCACAGAGGCGTGTTATGAAACTTTTGTTTGCGTACTTCGACAGCATCGGTCAGCTAGACAAACTCTAGCTGTTGCTTGACACCACAAAAAAAATAAACTATTAACGCGCGTCCTGACTCAATCGTCGAAGAGATGGCTTTTTTTCTTTTGAAAGACGACAGTCTTTCTTGGGGACCTTCGAAGGAAAAATTTTGGTCTGTTTGTTTGTCTGTCTGTCTGTCTGTCTGTCTGTCTGTCTGTCTGTCTGTCTGTCTGTCTGTCTGTACATTTGTCTGTTTCTTCACTCTAACGATACCTCAAACGGCACCGAATGGCCAACCCCATCCGTAGCGCCCACCAGTATTGCTCAAGGTATAATGTTCATAGCTGTGCGATTGTCAATTAAAAAGCAAATATTGCGCATATATGAGGCGCCAAAACAACGCTTCGATATTTTGTATGTCTGCCGTTATACTAGAAGAGGCACACACAAGTAACTCTAACGAATGTAGCCTTTATCGCGCTGCGCTGACAGTGCAACGCGATGCCCAGAACGGTGTTTCCAACGCTTTGCTACGACGTCACAGTGGTGGCACCAGCCCGTACTTTCAGTTTTTTACACCTTATCACCTCCGAGACTGGCGCGCATCTTTCTCCGCAGCTACACGACCTACACGCCTTCGTTTTCGAATATAACTGCCAGATTGCGCTTGTGTCTAACGTGCCTCGATGCGCTCGTTCGCCTCCGCTACACGCTCGAGGCACTCTAACGCAGCGCCTCCAGAATACCATTCACCGATTTTCTTGCGCAGAACGTCAAATAAACGTTTAGTTCACTCTCTCCAGATGCAAGACTATCGTCTTTGCGGTGTAACATGCAGATTTGGAACCAATTTTTTTATTCTATCTTTTATCTTCAAATTTTGTCTTTTCTTTTCTTTCTCTGTTTTCACATTCGTACTTTCAATCCTCAATCTCCTTTTCCACGCAGAATATCAAGTCAGCAATTTATATATGGCAGCTAAATACTCTGCTTTTCAATAAAGGGTTCTCCCCCCTCTCTCTACTTTTTAACACCGTAGTCTAAGCGCAAGGACTACGTCCATTCTAGTTCCAAATAGAGCTCGTGTACAGTTAGAAAAACAACCCTTCTCAGTAAATGAACCAACACTAGAAGACAGATGCCCATATACTACGTACATGCAAGGAGTAAGGTGACAGTCTTGATGTTGCGTAACTGCGGCACCAAATCGAAATCTAGCTGCAATATGTGTGCTTCGTTGTGAAGCAAGGAAAGCCTCATTAGACGCCTGCCCCGTACCGGAACGTTGCTCGGCAGCTCATCCAACCGAGTGAGCTAATGGCTTGCGCTTTCCCATTAGAAGTTATTGCCTGGACAATATTCTCGCTTTGGGGTCATGGAAAAAACTTTGCTCAAGTAACAGCTCAGCGGTCTCGGTTATGGTGCATGACTTTCCGCCCAGGATGTCCGCACATGCCCTTCTGTTATTTACTACTTGTACATGCATGCAAGCAGCTACGTTTATTCGCTTTCCGCTTCACTACATGTCACGTATGACAACGTACCTGCTGTATAGAAGTACTGTGGCAAAGACCGTGCGGCGTTTGGCGGGGTTGTTTTGCACTTTCGACGTGAGAGAGTAGTCATGTGTTCTGTCGCCTGCCGTTTGCACACTAATAAACAAAATACCTTCCACAATATAATACAGCCACTTGAGTGCACCCCAGCTGTAAGGTCTGTGAGATGACTATTACACGTTAAATGCGAGCACCTCTTTAAGACCATTCGATTTGGTAAGAATCACAGTGTGCGCAAAAGTAAATAAATATTACCTTTGTCGTCCATAAAATTAACGAGATTGTGTCACGATTATATGTTCATGTAGCCTCGTCGACAAGGTTTGCTTTTTATCTCATGGAAGTTCAATTGCCTCACTTCGCATCTTAGTAATCTCACAGAAAAATAGAGAGAAATGGAGAAACTGAATGGGATGCTAACCAAAGGTGGGACATGTTGACTTTCCTGTTCGTCGAACGAATAAAAGAAATAATAAAAATATTAGAAATATTTAAAAAAAATTATAAGTGTCAATGCGTCTGAACGTAATATATTTTTACAGCAGTTCTGTCGTCTGTGTACAAGACAGCTACTCATTTGTACAACCTCCGGAATTCACAGCAGCCCTTCATGGACGACTTCTTTTTTGTTGCTGTATGCACTACCATTTTTGACATTGTGTGAAATAGAATATTTTCTGGAACCGTGTTTATGCGGGTGGCATAAGCCTTTCTTTTCGAAAGAATGGACAGCAGCCGAACAAGTGTTCGATCGTCTCCTTCACTCAGCAATAGCTTCACTTAGCTCTGAAAGCCATCCCGCTCAAAAAGGCATTGATGAAAACTATTTACGCTGAGGTGCACACCATTGTCTTGTTTTTCGAAGTATGTGAAGACCAAGCAAGGACTCTAGTAACATGGTTGGGTCGAAACAACGGAAAATGAATGAAATTACCTGCTTGCTACTTCTACAGTGTCATATGTTGCCGCTTCCTCGCTTGCGCTTTGAATTCCATAATTTTAAATGGAAATCATTTGCTAGCGAACTCCCAGTGCTTTTAAAATTTCCATGTATATATATCCATCTAGCTATGACTGGTTGCCCTCGTGGTTACCTTCTTTACTTGGGGTACACCAAGGTTAGTAAGGGAGGAATAGAGGGTCTGGATAGGTGTGGATAGCCGTGACAAGAATGACGGGAAAATCGTGTCGCACACGTCACCATAACGTTACCTCCAGACACGTGTGGCACATACTCGTGTCTGGAGGTAATGTTATGGTGACGTGTGCTTCACTACATTACCTTCAGACGTCGTGTGGCACATGCCAAGGGCTGCTGTATTGGGCTGTATGCTATAGTTGACAGTTTTATATCTACCCAGGAACGGCTACTACAGAAATTGGTCATTTAAATGCGGAAGCGTTAACAAAAACTAACATAAACTGAGTCAACTCGACAAGTTCGAAGAATAAATATTGGGGTCCCTAGCAGAAATCGAACCCAAATGTTCTTCGTGGCAATCAAGAAGTCTACTACAGATTCGAGCATCGTCTCCAAAGTGATTTAGAAAAAGACGCTCTGCCGACGTAATGTTCTTTACACGTCATAAGCAGTTCCAGTGCTGCATATGTAATTTTATAAACATTAGATTTGTACTTAGATGGTACAGGCATCACGTCAACTCAAGTTAAGCGCCCTCCAATGCAGTAGGTCTAAGTAACATTATCTAGGGCTACCGTCCTCCAAAGCACAAGCGCTACGTCGGCTATAACCACTTCTGATCTTGGCAATACTTATGTTGATGTTTAAAGCACTACGCAACAGTTAACAGCTGGATATACAAAAAATATGCGGCTCTTCAACGTGTGTACCAGCTTACAACAATTGTACATATCCTTGCCATCAATTTCTATTGTTTGCCTGCATACAAAAAATTATACCAATCACCCTCCCACCGCACGCTTCCTAAACCATCGAATAGCGTGGAACGTGTGATCTTCCGAACTTTAGAAACTGTGTTTTCTTGTGATTTTTTGCCACATCGTCAGCAAGGCACACTTCGCTAGCAGGATACACTTCGTTAAAACAATCGTCTCTTGTCTACCAAAACGTCATGTTTCTTTAATTGACCATGAGGCTTGTGTGTTTGCCGTACTCGTGACGCGCGTTTCCTTCTACAGCAACAGCTAGAGCGAATCACGAAGTGCATTTGAAGTTTACCCACGGCAGAATAGCCGCTGGTTAGATCTTCAATCAAAGACACATCGCATACTAAAATGCTTAAAACAGGTCGTTATGACGGTGGAAGATATTGTTTATACTATGCTGATCGATGATCAAGTGAAGGCTCACAACGCTGAGTGGTACTCAGCCGTTTGCTATAGCCATCAAGAAAAGCTAAAACTAAGTATGTTTTCGCACAGAATTCTTATATTGCGTGAATCAGGCCAGTAGAACCACACAAATTCAAGAATTGTGGTACTTGAAGTCAAGCCACTTTCAAATCCCTACTGAAACGTAACGCTGTTGCTTCGTTGAAGCAATCGTGGTGGTAGCAGGATAACGACAATAAGTCGCTAGTGTTTCTAAGGTCAAACAATAGACGTAGTTTCGCAATTGAGGTTCCGAGCAGGAAGAAAAGAGCTCGTTCATCATTGCTGGCTGATAAACTACTCGTACTCGGACCAGCCAAAGCAACGACAATGATCATGTATTACGGCAGTAAGCTTGGTAACGATCACTTGTGGTTCTTCCGCTAAGAAAAAAGCAAGTTTCAATTGTTGCTGGAATGGCGTAGCGGTGGTTTGAGTTGTGTGCAGCTCTACGCAAACGCGCTGAAATACTTGACTAGATCTCACGAGTTGCTTGCGCAAGAAATAGAGTTGCTGCGGCGGAAAGCACGACGTCCGCCAACGTTTAATACGATGTGAATCAAGAACGTGCAAACTTCATTTATTAATGGCCAGCTAAAGCAAAGAGGCGAATACTATACAAGCTTGTCTTTTCAAACGCCACTTACGTATTTTAGTGTCTTGGAGAACAGTGATAGATTTGAGCTGTCAGCTGATTTGCGCTGGTCAGTGTGATATTAAGCAAGCAGATCACACTTGGTAGGACGGAAGCTTGGGCGAGTTTGTACGATAATAAGGAATAAAATTTGAACCACAAAAAACAAAGACCGAAGGGAAGAGTACACACAAGTACACGTAGTGTGCACTCTCAGGTCCTCTTTTTCGCGCTTCAAATTTTGTTCCTTAAATAACACAAATTGTCCACAGATTGAAATGGTACCAATGAATACCTGAAAAACAAAACTCAATATTTTCGGAATAATGCTCCTTTGAAAAGAGAGAAACATACTTCCTTGAAAAACATTTCTCATTTATCGCAATCTCTTTCCATTTCATAATTCTTAATTGCAAAGTCGAAGAGGGCGTCATTTATACAGGGATGAGTACTACGTTACACTAAATCTGATATCAAAACCTAGGAGTATACTGAGGCAAAATTATGCATGTCGGACATATTGATGGACAGATAACTAAGCTTTCATTTAGTGAATTCAATAAATTTCCTGGGTTGCAAAGCATCTAAGCAAAAGTAGGTTCTGTGAAAACCAACCATGTTCTATAATAAGTAAGCTAAATAAAAATCACAAGGCTAATATTCTAACAGGACGCCACAGTCGGCTCAACAAAGCTGAAGTTGCTCAAAGTGATCTCGGGCCGAGAGACCACAATTATACCAACCGGCATAACGTGAAGTTCCACAAAACAGACATAAGAATTCAGTTGTTATAAAGTCAGACAAAAATGGATGTTTTCATAGAGATTCCTTTCATACTGTAAGCTATTTTTCACACTTCGGGGTGCTCTGCACGTCTACAACTAACACCCTGCAATAAGGGTGCTTTGGTTTGTGAAAATACCTTTCGCATAGGTGGTTATAAGCAAAAAAACACCCTAAAGGGTGTAGATTTGTTTACAGTGTACCGTAACGCGCGTGTTGCTTCATCATTTCAGTTATCGTGACACCATTGGTAAAGCAGCATTCCCGAGTGCTTGTTGGTTGAATTAGCCGATGGAGTGTTCCCCTCCTGCCCGTGTTCCTTGAACGTACATTTATTTTCACTTACCATTTCAAAATTTACGGTTTCGAACAGAACGTCGCACGTCACTTTTTAAAAGGATATATAATTTCTTAAACTCTCAGACTCTGAAGTGTCGTGATTATAGTGGTAGCTGAAATGTAGTGATTATAGTGGTATAGTAGATTATAGTGGTATCTATGTTATTCTGTTTTGCGAATCTATTGTTCAAGGAAACTAAAATGTCGTAGCTTCAAACAAGTGCCGCACATGATTGAATGGCGCAAGTTAATGTTTCATTTGCAGTAGCTCATTTGTACTAAAAATGTTGTAAGCAGGGGTGACACAACCTCTGGTAAGTCTACCAGAAGGAAGACCGTGATGTCCTGCCTTCCTTCTTGTGTTCGTGTTTAAACGCCACGTCTTTTTCAGAAAACATACGTGCCAATTATCTCAGCTTTCTGTTATTTTAAGAATATAGGCATCCCGCTTGGTACTGGTGTTGCTTCGTATGCTTTGGCCGTTTAACACTTCAAAGGAATGTCTTTTTCCTGCTGCTCCGCTCCATCACACTATTGCATATAACTACAATCATGTTGGCTTCTAATCAAAAGTTTGTGTTAACAACAATAAGTAACCATCATAATTGTGATAACAGCCCTGATCGGTATTTTACGAATTAAGTAATGTCCCACTATGCATCTGTAAGGCAACCCAAGAACCTGCGCAGTGGCACACTTTATTGATACTTTTGTTGATAATTATGATATAATATGACTTGGCGCTTTGTTATAAAACAGCCGTTGATTGTGTAAGCAACCAGGTACAATTTCACGCTTCTGCAGCGCAATATGTTGCATTTATGAAGGGCAACTTCTCGCATAACACAAAACTATTATAGCTGTTTACGGGTGAAGCTTCTAAAAATTAAGGCTTGCCTGTTCTTCAGCGTTGACGTGCGCCATGGTTGCTGCTGGCGATGACGATGAACTTATAGAAAAAGCGCGTTCCGTATCACACTATTAAAGACGATAGTCTTTCTTAGGGACCTTCGACACCAAAATTTTGGTCTGTCTGTCTGTTGGTCTGTTTGTACATGTGTATGATTGTCCGCGGTAACAATCCTCTTAAAGGCACCAAAAGATACTTCAAACGACCAACCTCATCCGCAGCGCCCTCCAATATTGCTCAAGTTTCAGCGTTCATACTTGTGCGATTGTCAATTAAAAAGCAATTATTCTGCATATCTGTGGCACCATATCAACACGTTGATTTTGTGTGTGCTTTTATACAAGAGAAGGCACACGCAAGCAATTCTAAGGACCATAGCGTTTATCACGCTGCGCTGACAGTGCAACGCGATGCTCAAAAAGGCAAGTGTTTCCAACGCTTTGTTGAGATGACATGGTGGCGGTACCTGCCCGTCGCTTTTGTCACTTTACGTTGTACTCCTTATTGCCTCCGAGACAGGGGCGCATCTTTTACCGCGGGTGCTCACGCATTCCTTCGTTTTTCAATATAACTGTCAGATTATGCTCGTGTCTAACGTGCCTCGATGCGCTCAATCGCCTTCGCTGCACAGATCGAGAATCTCTAACGCAGCACTTCAATAATACCATTCACCAATTTTCTCGTGCAGGACATCGAATAAACATTTTGCTCACTTTCTCCACACGCACGACTATTGTCTTCAGATGGCATTTGCAGTGTAATATGCAGGTACGGGGCTATTTTTTTTCATTCTGCCATCAAAACACAGCACGTGCAAGGTAGCCACTATGTGCCATGACGAGGACGTCGACGCTGATGACGACGAAGATGATAACGATGGTGATGACGGACAATCACTTTCTCAGTACATGGCGTCTCGATGTACTCTGCAATGCATTTCGTGTGATGGCAAACAACGCATAATCATAAAGATAACATACCCCGACCTCGTCTTGGCCAAGTTCCAGCTGGATATGACGCCACAAAGCGGTGATAATGTAGAAAAAACGAAATTGACAACTCAAGAAAACTTAACGATAAAGACCGATAAACATATTGTATAACTGTACGCCACGTGGCACTCATTTACATGTATCAGTGGTCTATTTCAGTGGGGATGTATGGTAACTCCTAACGATCCCACCGCTTCACCCACTCAATCATTCACTTCGTAGATATGCCGTAATATTTCTTTTTCAACACACTTTGGATACACGAAAATAGGACGACTCAAATCACTCTGGAAGAATAGGCAAAAGGAAATAACGTCAAAGTGGGTAATTGCGTGGCTCTGGTGTCGAGCACCCGCCTGGAACGCAGACGACCTGTGTTCAAATTTCACTGGCACTTTTACCTTTTTTAAATTTTATTTTTCTCAATATTGCGCTCACAATGAATGATGCCAACTCCATAAGAAGATCTTTATTGCAAGTGTGCCAATACTAGGCTAAATATTTTGTAGACTAGCGCACACTCAATGAATGAAGGAAAAAAGGAAGGAAGCAAGAAACGACCATAAGGACAGGGTAGTTACACTGTTCATAGACAACTTCGCTCTCTTGTAGTACAGAAGGTGTATTAGAAATAACAGTTCACAGAAAAGAGCTCTTTGAAAAAAGGAGAGCAAGAAAGAAAGAAAAAAGTTTAAGACGATGTGATAATGCTGAAAGTTTATCTGGCCAGCAAAAAAAACAATAAAATGACCAGGCCTGAACGGAACGCGCGGCACTGTTACAGCAAAAGGTGGAAGAGCGGCATTAGCGAGGCTTATTAACACTCTTCGAGTGGCTGCAGCAAGCGCAGTTGGACGGTACCCGCTACACCATTATTCATTGTGTAGTAGGCAGGAGTTCACATTGCCATTCTTCGTCAATTTTGGAGAACCATGGTACGCGCTGCACATTGGCAAGAAACTTTGTGCAGTTTTTCTGTGCTGTGCCTGAAAATGACGAATAATTATGACAGAAGGTTTTGTGATCCCCGCCATTTCTCGCCTATGGTATGCGCCAAAGTGAGCAAGTGAACAAGATCAAGGTTTTGTAAAGTGTTTGAGCATTCGACAACCCACTCGTTGCGCAATCCGCATTATGTGACAACTTTATTACTGATATTACCGCGATTCCTTTACCGACATCAAGCCTGTCTTAGGCCAGCTTGCATAGCTGTCTCAAGCACCGGTATGGCTCAGTGGTAGAATACTGAACTGGCACGCAAAGTAATCGGGTTGGAATGGCGCTGTGTTCTTGGTGTTTTTTATTTACTTAGTTTTTTCTTATTTCGTGCGATAGCGATTACGGACAGTGGGCGTGGTGGACAACTACGGCACTCGTGTAACACATGTTGTGATCTCATAACATTTCTCGCACTAACACGCAGTGGTCCTGCCAAAAAACTCTGTACTAAGAGGAAGGACTTAGCCAGCGTTCTTTAGCCAGACAAAGAGCGATTATCAAGTACTTGTTGCATATACTGGGGTCATTGCATATGATATTCCTATTGTTCGTATAGGAAATGTTCAATCATCAGCTAAAAATGCAGAATGTAAACATAACAGAGCTCAAATTGTGACATATTGAAAGTAGCATATCTGAACACGGCCTCATATTTTCATGCACTGAATTTTGCATGTCCAAAAAATGAAGCAACGCTAACCAGAAACAAAATTAGGAATTTTATAGACTTTGCTCTTGTCAAACATAGTAGTGCTTCATCAGTTACAGGAACGTGCTCTATCATTGGGTTAACAACCTATACATAAATGCGCAATGCCAGATAAGCACAAACGTTCAAGAATACGTTGTAATGAGAAGCGGAGGCAAGCATAAAGGAGGGTCTGTCCAGTAATACAAGTTCCCACGTTCTTAATTAAAGACCCAGGCATTTCCCAACAGATGCTATTGTCGGTTGTTTCTGTCTTATTGTCTTTTGCTTTAGGGCAACACAGACCTTAATCTACTTCGCAAACTTGTTAAGAAGTTCAACACACGAAAGGCTTTACGTTTATTCCGGCCGACTTCCCCAATTTCGCTGTCTGAGCTTCTATGAAGCAGCGTCTTCGGCTGTAGAATTTATTATATTAATAAGGGGCAAGCACAAACCCTGTTCTTGGTAAAGACAATTTCCATGTCAAAGTTAACAACGCTCTCGCTTTTCAAGCTTTACGTCTGGCCGTTCTCTAAAGTATTGATTGCTTAGCATGTTCGTATTTACCCTTGTATTTTATTCAGAAGACCACATTAGCCATCACCATCTACGCAGGGATGTCGTAATCTTAGGGATGTACTTAAGAAACCAATAAAAAGGGCTGATGCAGAACCTTGGGCCATTTTCCATAAAAGCCACTGGTCTGCATAAGAACGAAAGCAAAGAAAAAGTTATTATTAACATCCAGATGTTCACGTGTGCGCATTATCTATTGCACGACTGAAAAGACAGGCCATGCAACCTGAGCGCGTTACTGCACTGGGTTTGCTCGACAGTAATCTGCACAAAGATAACCTGCGTAGAAAACTTGGTCCGCTTCTAGTAACGTGGACAAGATTTAGGTGCGACGCTCCTCGGGGTGTAGGCTTGTCCTTCGTCGTTCATCGCAGGCACCCTTAGCACTCGTAGTGCTCAATATGCGGCGCTCGCTACCTTCCTGTGCGTAGGAGAGGTGATCGGACACGGACGAACGGATTGACAGACGGACGGACAGACAGATGGACGCAATGACAGACGGACATACGGACTGACAGACAGAAGGACAGATGGACGGACAGAAAGACAGGCAGATGGACGGATGGATGGACACACAGATGACCAAGCTCCTGCGTCAACATTCGCTTCGTGGACATGGCATAATTTTGTAGAGTTTGTCGTGTTTTTGGGGATAGACTGGGCAAATTTACAAAATGATCATTGGTGAGCGAAACTCACCAATGATCATTCACCCCGTGGATATGCTGTGATCTTTTTAGGTAACGTGCACGAGTGTCGAATAACGTAGACCTGTCATTCAGAGACAGAATTCTAAGACCAGAGGTAGGGTATGCTGATGACGCAGGAGCCTAAAAACTAGCTCTGAATTGTAAATAACACGTTCAATCCCTTCGTCACAGGAATCGGTAAACCAAGCAAGTAAAACATGTCTTAGCATTAGTAGTTTAATGTTTAGTGTGAATCGATATCAAAGTGCCTGCGAAATATCTATTGGTGTTTGATAGCTATAACACCACCTAATGTGGATGCATACACGTAAATGCCTACTCATAAACCTTTATCTATATGACTAACATCCATCAACAATGATTAAACGAACCCTTGTGGTCGTATAGTTGACGTTTGAACCAGTGGAAGTGATTTGACAGCCAGAAGAAGGTGGCTCATTTGATGCCAAACTTGGGCTAAGGTGACATACTCGTGGCATGTTCGATTTATTTCACGCTAGGGCCTCACCAGATGGAAACTCAATGCGCCCTATGGGTTTTCTTTTGCCCTAGCACCATTTCTTGCTTGGCGAGGGTAAGCGGCGAATGCGGAAGACATTAAAAAATAACGTTCATGTGAGAAAGGAAGTTGAGAAACTTCATAATGAATAATTTCCACTAACAAAAAACCCGACTAAAAGTATTAGTTTTGATCCTTTTTGCCACATCTACATCAAAACAGGTCTCTTATAATATTTATATTCGGCACAATTGGCTGGGGAACACAAGACGGTCAACTACCACAAAAACACGGGTTAATGGTTAAATTCAGTAATCGGGTTCTGGCAAATTGTCTTCAAAGAATTCATGTGTCATCCAGAATGCATGTTCGTCTCGGAAAAGGAAAGGTTGAGCTATGCACTGGCAAGTAAATAATTTTTGACGTTGGTATTGTTTCAGTTGTGGCTTCATTCACCCTGTACACAAAGGCGGCTCTCACCGAATAATAGAAGGAAACTTCGAAACCTCTTAAGTAGCAGGGTACTTCGATGACCTCCCTTGCTAACTGTTGTTTACGACGTGGCAGTATTTAGGTGTCGGTGAAGAATGGAGTGCAACCGAACTGTTTACAATGGGCGGCGAGTGAAAATGGTTTGGTGTCTGACAGTGATCGTTCATGCTCTCTAAGGCGGATAATAATGCATCTTCCGCTCTTTCTAGTGTATGATTTTTCGCGTGATAGTGGGATCAGATAGACGATGGCCATTATACACTCAATCTACTGAAAAGTGTGTTTGATGCCGCAAACGCTACGAACACTTCTATTTTCTCTGATTTGTGTGTCGATGCTTTTCTCAACTTTTACGCACATAGATTCTAGGGGAGGAAAAAACTACGTAAACGCTGCAACGTAGGGCCACGTTTTTCAAACCGTGAGCCACACGATGAGTATACGGAATGACCATGTGCTTTAATGCTCTCGTAGCCTGTTATTTGTCACATCCCGCCTGTGAACGGTTTGGCTTCAAAAGGTGGCGCATCTTTTCGCAGGCTTGCGCAATGGTGGTTTCCGGAAACCTGTTTGCTTGAGTCTTGCCACCAGCTCACTGAAACTAATCTGTAGCCCGTCCTTACAAGATTTTAGCAAGGCTGAGTGAACACTTGACAAGGCTATGCCATATTTTATTATTTTTGAGTGGTTTGAAGTGAAATTTAGCAATGGCTTAAGTGAACGAAGATGATAGCGTTAACACACATGTGTAGACCGAAAATCTAACGTCAAGTCAAGGAACTAGAGCACCCCTTCTGTCATCAACTCAATCGTGAACTCTAGACCGCTGCCGTTATCTCGGAACACAGTAAATAATAACGGAATGTCGATATACTCACAGACATCAAAAAGCACCAAGTAGTCATCTACATAGCGAAACGACATGCCTAACTAATCTATCCAAACCATTTAACCACTTCCTGTCGACAAAACTCAGAAATATTTCACTCAGGACAGGTGCCACCCTAGAACCAATACATATTTCACTTTTCTGTATGTACAGCCATGCATTATGTTAACCATGAGTGGATTTCAAGCAGAAAGACGCTAACAATAAAAAATCTAGAGGAACCATACAATTGCTGAAGAAGGCATGCTCATCATTTAAATCACATATGTGCATCCTTACACTTCTCATTGATTCATCATGCGGTATAGGATAAAATATGTATTCAATGTCGATACTAATGGCCTGACAAATGTTATATTTTATTCTGCAAAAACTTTACCAAATGAGAAGGATTCGGAACTCGAAAAGTGCCATCAACCTTTAAAGTAACTGAGTGCCTCTTTAAGTAGCCATACACAACATGTTGCCATGCGCCCCTTTTAGTTAGAATAGTTCTGAATAGTATACCTGATTTGTGCGTCTAGGCAACAAAAGGTGTTTGCAAAATCTTTTTTGGCTTTTTTTACAATGGTAGCTAATTGTTACAGCTTCATGCTGTTAAGGAGCGTCAGTGCGGTTCCTTTACCTTCAACCATCTTTTTCTGCTTTTTGAAAGCTCTTTTCTATTGTCTTATTAGTCTTTTCTCCATGCATCACGTCAGGGAGCATGACGAAAAAAACCTTCCTTATTGATAGTAACAAGCCTGAGCTGATTGTTCGTCAGAAAATTAACAACACGTTTCGTGTTCTCTGACTTACGTTGTGGATCACCAGTGCTTTCGCCCGGCTGCGGTGGTCTAGTGGCTAAGGTACTCGGTTGCTGACCCGCAGGTCGCGGGCTCGAATCCTGGCTGCGGCGGCTGCATTTCCGATGAAGGGGGAAATGTTGTAGGCCTGTGTGCTCAGATTTGGGTGCAAGTTAAAGAACCCTAGGTGGTCGAAATCTTCGGAGCCCTGCACTACGGCGTCTCTCAGAATCATATGGTGGTTTTGGGACGTTAAACCCCACATATCAATCAATAAACCAGTGCTTTCAACGACGTCCACGCATTCAGTCAAAATCTAGTGCGACATTTTTCAACCACCTTGACGGAAATTTCTTATAAATGCACAGCATTGTCCACCGGCGGAAGTGTAGGGGCTGTTGCAAACACTGATACTTTCTCTAACACCCATTGGCAGCCTTCTGGAACGGTCACATCCCCTAGGACGAGCACATTTCCATCCCCGAAAGGCACTTTCAGCTTCTTGGAGGGAGGCTTGGTCGTATCTAGTCCCAAGGATATTCCGTCGTCTTGTGGATGATATAGCACAATTAACTGTACGCACTTTGTCGATGACGCTCATTGTGACGAAGGCAATCGTCTTTTTCGCATACTTACCGGAGTTAGTCCTGGTACAACCTTGCGTTGCGCAGCCATTCTGTGCGCAAAATACTGCAGATAATAAAACAGACCATAGCCGTGTCATGTGTTCGGTCAGCCTTGCTAAAATCTTTTGAGGACGGGCTACAAATTAGCTTCAGTAACTGGTGGCAAGACTTAAGCAGCAGGTTTTTTTAACACAACATTTTACAAACCTCTACGAAGATGCGCAAACTTTTGAAGCCAAATTGATCACAGGCGGGAGGCGACAAACAACCGGCTACGAGAGCAAAAAAGCATACGGTCATTCCGCATACTCATCGCTTGGCTCACGGTTCGAAAAACGTGGCTCTACGTTATGGAATTGACGTAGTTGTTTTCCTCCTCACAAAAGCTGGAACCCATGTGTGCGAAAGTCAAGAAGAGCATTGACAGACAAATCAAAGGAAATGGGAGTGCTGGCAGCGTTTGCGGCTTAACACACACTTTTTGGTATATTAAGTGCAGGATGACCATTGTCTCCCTGATCCCGCCATCATGCGAAAAATCATGCAATTGACAGAACGGCCGATGCATCATTATCTGTCTTAGGGAGCATGAACGATCACTATCAGACACCAAACTGTTTACACTTGCCGCCCATTGTAAACAGTGTGGTTGCACTTCATTCTTCGCCGACACTAAAATACTGTCATGTCCTAAACAACCCTTAGCAAGAGAGATCATCGAAGCGTTCCACATCCAAACGAAAGGGGATAATTGTATCAGTGTACCTTTTATCGCGCTAAGCGATGCGGAGCTCCACTACTTAAGCGCCACCTGTACATGTTGATATCAATCATCATCTGTTTTTTGTTCATTTTTTCTTCACGTTTAGATTTGCATGTTCTTTCCTCATAAAAATCAGTTGCGAGTCAGCGCCCGTGTTGTGCCCTTACTTTTCTTCTAGTCCTCGTTCCTCAGTCCACTGTTAAAATCAAGATGAATCCGCACAAACGCGCCCATGTTGTAATTCTCATGCTGTCATATTTCTACGTGCCAGCATTTTGTGGAGTCAAGCGAGGTCAGATATGAGGGAGTTGGCTGCTAACCTTAGTTTGTATACAAATGGAATTTCTAAATCGCTGTGAGCGCTTTGCCCTTCCAGATAAATTGTGAGTTTTTGTTACATGAATCACAGGTTTTGTTTCCAATACAATATTAAAATTGCTGAATTAACCATTCTTGTAGGCATTAAATATTATTGTTAAAACTAAACGCACTAAAATATATACTGTGCTGTGTGAATCTTACTCCTGCGCAAAGAAGTCCGTAAGAAATAACTAAACTGTTATGACGAAGTGCCTTACAGCAACATCTTTAGGTTCAAGCTGTTCTGTCAACTGAAATGGTCTTCAGTGGTAACCTCATTAAAATCGGCTTCAAAATCGGTAGTCATCTCTTAGGCGAAAGTAGCCATGTTTTTTCAGCGACCAAAATCTGCACTGGCTGGCACGTGTGCCTTGAATTGCTGCGTATTCTCACTCAGGCTCACGGCATAAAAGTCAAAAGCAACGCTACATTTATGAGGGCCCTGCATGCAAGCCCTGTTTCCAACGACGGCCTGCGCAGGCTATTCATTGTGTCTCAGGTGCGATCACTTCTTCTCGAGGAGGTTAATCGCCGTGCGAAAAGGGAACCTCGTCTTGGCTTAGAAGAGATTTGCATTGTCAGTATGCATCAGTTCCTTCCCTACTCCACGCAAGTCATGTAGATGTTGGAGTTGTGTAGATGTTGGAGATGTTGAAGTGATGTAGATGTTGGAGTTGTGCGGCATAAGTGTAAGCATGGTAGTGCTTTAGTATCGATGGAAAAACCAGTGCTAGCCAGTTCTAGAAATGCAGGCATGTAGCTACTCAAATACGCAAAGTGAAGTGGCTGGAAGACGTTGCACATTAGAAAAGTGCTGGCCAACATCATTAGCCCCGCCTGTTTGTCTACCGAAACGTCTTCTTTCCTTCAGTTTCCTTTGCCCTTGTAAGCGGTAGCATGAAAAATTGGAAGCCCTTCCTGTGTTATTAATAGGTTACCAGTAAAAGAGCGAGGGATTGTGGGATGCACCGTGTGCTACCGGCTTATGGTTCGAGAAGAGCAGACTACAGTGAACCGCTTCACCACAAGCCTCAGATTATTCGGGATTCACGCACCCAGTCACCCGTTTATCTGCGTCTTGATAAAGCATGGTCGTTTGCTCAGCCGTAGGCTGCTTGAACTCAAGCGTGAAAGGCAAATATAGAATAAAGAACCAACTTGAGGCAAACGCATGAATCGATTGCCATGAAACGAAGAAAGAAATATGAGGTGAGCTGCGGCTGTGAAGAGAGCCACAGCGACAGGTAGCCTTTGCGTACGGAACGCTGAATCCAGAGTGTGCGAAAACAATTTTATGACATATACGAGTGAATTGCACACAAAAAACTTACACATAAATTTGTTGCAAATATTATATTGATAAATAAATTGTCGCGCAGGTGCGCCTAGCAAAGGTATTATGGAAACGCACGGGTGAAATCTACCTGCCATACGAGATGAGCGCCGGCAATTGCACCCATATATATATATATATGACAAAAAGGGCAAAAGCTTCATTCGCAAGTAAGTTTACGCGAAGCGGTGAACAAGTGCATCTGCGTTTATTTTGGTCAAACTGTGCGCCAGGATGGCACTCAGAGGAAGAAGTTCTTGAAAGAAGCGCAGGGTATAGATTATTCGGCGCCGTCTTTGTCTGACCGTATTGTTTATGTGCCAGCGTGCCGTACAGCTTGATCAAGATCAGCGTTTAAATAAGCACCTGGCTTCCACTAATAAATGCATCTTATAGCGTGCAGAAAGCGAGAAAAATTGCCCGCCGCTTCCCTCGGGGGAACACTGAGGAGGATGCGGAGCATTTAATTGGTTACCGGGGTGTTAAAGTGCGACTTACTTGGGTCGATGGCTAAATTGGTTAACGTGGTTGTGAAATGGGGTGTTAAATTGCGACTTACTTGGGTCGATGGCTAAATTGGTTAACGTGGTTGTAGGAGGGGGTGTTAAATGAGTGAACACGTACACACGTATGCGAAAGGACGGCGCTGGTCGAAGGGACATCGATCATTGTGTTTGTGGATTCGTTGGAATCCATTTCACCGTGACCTTGGACGTCGACGCGCCGTACAAACCATCCGACGAGCGGCAACTGAGCGAGCGAGCGCCGACCTTGAGTATATATACAGCGCGACGGCGCATGCACTGTCAGCTGTTGAATGTTCTCGAAGGAGAAGCGCGCGCGCGGCACAGATGGCGACGGCGCGACGGCGCATGCGCTGTCAGCTGTCGAATGTTCTCGAAGGAGAAGCGCGCGCGGCACAGATGGTGGGCGACGGCGCGACGGCGCATGCGCGCGCATCAGCTGTCGAATGTTAGCGCCTTGTAGTGCGTCAGCTTATACGGCCCACTACAAGGCGCCCACAGCTCACTACAGCTGACGCCTTGTAGTGCGTCAGCTTATACGGCGCACTACAAGGCGCGAGTATAAGATGCTTCCGCATCTAAAAAAAGATATCTCAATGTGCTCAATAAGTGCTGCGCTTCATGCCGATCGACCGACGATGTCGGCCGAAGCAGCGATACCGAAATCAAGTCTTAGCACACTGTTACATTCATCCCCATCCACCGAGATCTTTAAAATGGGGATTTTTTATCTGCAGTAACGTATCATACAATGAAAACTGTTTTCTGTATCGACTGATCTGCTACCCAAGCTGACAGTACCCTCGAGCAGCATAAAAGCACTGCAGACCATTTTAGTGAAATAAAAAAATTTCTTTACCATCCACGGCTTTCCTAGCTTGTCATCGCCATACTCACGGGTGGCAAAAACAAAAAAAACAACTTCTAAAGCGCTGAAATTGCACGGAGAAGTGTGTTTTTCAACGGAGTGGTACAAAAATGCGCGCACGCCACTGCTATCCTGCGTGGTGCGTCGAACCGAAAGCCGTCGTATCTTACAGTTCCCTGCGATGGCCCTTATTACCGGTTACCTATTGCTTAAATCATGCCACTCGTCAAACAGGCATTTTGATTTAACGTTCTTAAAACTAGAAACGAACCACACCAATGCAGATTCCCACTAGAAAAGCACGTCAGAAATGGTAATGATGACTTGTCCAGAGCAGCCAACTTCCCGATATTACAACCTTCATGAATGTAGCCACACAACGCACGTTATTCTTAATGACCGCGTTAAGGAGATACTGCTGGGGTAAATCACCGCCTTCTTCTACACACGATGCTGGTTGAATGAGGACAGAGAATGAGGTGCCCGCCAAGCCATGCCACAGTGTTCTCCGAGAGAATGAGGACATCCCCGGAATAGTGTAAAGCGCCCGCCATCGTATACATACTATAGTTTTCGAAGCGGCCTGATTATACCGTGTGGGTGCGTCCCCGTTTATGTCCACTACAGTTTCAAAAGCGCATAGACAATTGCTTCGAGAGTATTCGCAACCAAGATAGCCTGGCAACCATCCTCGTTCTTTTTTTCTGTTATTTTGTGAATGCGGCTTGGAGAGCGATGCAGCGTACACGTGCACCGACTCGAAAAATAGCATATTACTGAATGATATCAATAGACGTCTAAATTTTCAGCGTTGTAAGCTAAATTGACAACACCACGGCCCATCACTGAGCTTCCTATGCGTTGCCTAAGCAATTTCTGCGATGGAAGAGGGTCGCGGAAATTAAAAATGCTACAGTTCTACCACAACTACGTTACACAGTGCCTTTTTTGGTACCTTTATTTTGTGAAGAGGCTTATTGGTTGTCCAAGGTTGTTATAGGCCCAAGGCACAACAGTGATCAGAAGCACAAGCCGAGCGCAGGCGATGCTGTTGTATGCAGGTGCATCTCCTCCACCATCGCCTCCGCTGAAAAAGAGCCATTCTGACGACCTAAGATGTTTCAGGCGAAGGCGGGAAACACGGACTCTGTTACGTCCTAGTCGGCGAATGTCATCCGATCGAGTCACTAACATGATAACAAAATTGACCAGGGAGGTTTGCTCCAAGCCTTGGTAGGGCCGTTTGCATTTTGGAATGAACTTCGAGGATAACTACGAAGTTTAGTATGGGGCAGATAGCCATACAAGAGACACTGAGTCATAGCTAGCATGTGGAATCGGGGTGGCACGTTTTTTTTTGGCGTTGCTGGTCTTCCGATGTGAAAATCTAGGCGATCTCGTGGCACTCTTTGGTTTTTCGAGCAATGTCGGAGATAGGTTGACACTAGGAGGCATCAGAATGGTAGGGCATTAGTGAGTTAATAGCATGTGAAGGTTCGCATCCTTAATAAAAGAAGGGTGAAAATTCCGTATTTGCTCTCATTATGGTGTTGTATGCGGAGATTGCATGTGGAAAAACATCGTCCTATTTACCATGGCCAGATGCCACGTAAATCAAAAGCATATCAACCAGCGTGCAGGTAGAGCGTTCTGTGAGCCCGTTAGTCTGCGGGTGGTTTACCATTGTCATTCGGTGATTGATTTTGCCCTCGGAAAGCATAGCTTCGACAACTTCAGGCAGGAAAGCACGTACTATGTCACTAAGCAGCTCACGAGGTGGGCTATGTCGCAGCGTGTAGCGATGTACGACAACAGTGGTGACATCCCGCGTGGTAGCACTCGACAAAACGGCTGTCCAGACGTAGCATGTGATATGGTCGACAGCAACTCTAATCTAACAATTTCCATCGGGTATCATTGGTAAAAGACCGTGGAGGTTAATGCCGACGCAATCGAACGGCTTGGCAGAGCATGGAGGCGGCTGCAATACATCTGTGGCACGTGAAAGTGACATATTTGCCGCGTTGCCAGTCAGGATAACACTGCACAAAGTTCTGCGCGTAATTGCACATGCCGAGCAAGTAGTATCGATGGGGAAGGCGTTTGTAGGCTTTGAACAATCCGGCTTGAAATTATTGCAGATTGTTGTGAAAAGAGGCACAAATTTGCGACCGCAAGCTGCGTCGAATTACCCGTAGCGAATGTTGACCATCAGAAGAATAGTTCTGACGGTGAAGTACTTGGTCGCGAACGCATGATGGAAAGCTGGGCGTCGGAAGGATCTACATACAAGAAGGGTGGATGTGTCAGATAGAGAATCAAGAAGGGCTGCTATCCACGAGTAGCGGCATGGTTCGGTGTACATCGAGTCGAGATCAAAAGATGTCAAGGGTTGGATGAAATGGATGCACACGCCGCATCGGGAGGTACAGGTGATCCGGACCGGGCGTTTACTTCAGAGTACTTGCTGTCCGCAGCGATGTGTATATGACGCGAATGAACTCCTGAATGTGGAGTTTCCATCGTGCTAGGAGGCCCGAAGGGTCTTTAAGCGAGGTGAGCCAACATAGCGCGAGGTGGTCGGTTACTGTATAGAACCGGGCGGCCATACAAGTTTGGCCGGAACTTTCCAAGCTCCCACACCAGAGCCACACTCTTTTTCGATCACGCTCTAATTAGATTCTGGTTTGGTCAGCATCCGACTTGCATAAGTGATGACGTATTCTTAGTAGTTGGGCCTTCGTTGAGTGAGAACAGCGTCGAGGTCTGCGCCGCTGGCGTCTGTGTGCACTTTGGTAGGAGCTGTCAGATCGAATTGCCGAAGATTGGGTGGGAAAGTGAGGAGGAGGCGCAGTGTCACGAAGGTGCTGTCACCTGCAAGCGAGTAGCTAGAGAGGTCCTCGTCACCATGAATGAACACTGGTCAGTGATGATATGTTAGACGTAAAATTGCGATCAAAGCTCCAGAAAAAACATAGGCCTGTGAAACATAAAATTCCTTCGTTGGCCTCGGCTTGGGAAATTCCGAGGCTACAAGATGTTTTGCAGGGTTCCGTAAGACGCCGTGTTTGGAGACAATGTGGCCTGATAAGATTAGTTCCCATGCAGCGAAGCAGCATCACTTGAAGTTCAGTAGAAGCCAAGTGTTGATTAGACAAGTCCAAGCATGCCTTAAACGGAGTAGGTGTGTACAGAAACAGGGCGAAAAAAACCACATCGTTGAGGTAACAAAGACACATCCACCAATTTAGGCGACCTGCTGTGTTGTCCACTAGCCATTCTAACGTGGCAGGCGTGTTACAAAGTTCAAAGAGCATGAAGTGAATTTGTATCAGGTGCGAATTTGTATCAGCGTCAGGTGCGATAAATGCCGTTTTCTGGCGATTGGCTTCAGTCATTGGGGCTTGACAGTAGCCAAACCTGAGGTCAAACGACGAGTATAACTCTGATTTTTGAAGCGTGTCAAGAGCGTCTTCAATGCACAGCAAGTAATACACGTACTTGCGCGTTAGCCAATATAAGTGACGGTAGTCTACGCAAAAGCGGATGGATCCGTTTTTTTGCGAGCAAGGACGACAGAAAATGCCCTCTGAGATGGTCTAATAGGATCTCTTTGCAGCACGTCTTCGGCTTGGTTGTTAATGACGCGGCACCATTCAGCGTAGACGTGGTATGGTCTTTGTTGACGTAAGGCTGCACTTGTGGCATACGGCCCAGTTGATGCTGCGACACATTGAATGAATTGCGGATTTTGTGCAGAAGAAGGCCGGCGGGCTTGACACATGTAAGAGTATCAGCAATAGCGCTGGAAAATATGTCACTTGACGACTCCTCGAGGGCTGAAATGGCGTGTGGTTGATGACAGTAGTCATATGGGACGTCAGCCAGAGACGATGAGCCAAGGTCTTCCACGCCGCCGAGACATTCACCTACAAGCAACGTGGCATGCTGGCATGCCCGGAGAGTGGATTGAGTACGACTACATTGCTGCTAGTGCTGGCGACAATCCTAATCGTAGCGAAACGCAGCGGTAGACTCGCAAAGATATCGGACGGCGTGAAAAATACTGTACTATCAGTGAGAGCGTCGCAAGAAAACGATGACAAGTGCGAAAGCGTCAGGTGAAATGTTGGTTTGTTCTCCTCTGAACCAGCTGCTTAGGCGGCTTATGAAGAGCGTCTTGTAATAAGGCATCTCACAGTGGCGAAAACTCTACTTCGCAAATTGCGCAGTTGGGATGAATATGGCGAGATGGGAAGTCTCAGCCGAAGAGGACGTCATGCAAACCGGCTTAGAAGATATTGACGCGTGTCTACATGTGGATTATAACGATGATGGGGCATTTAGTTGGCACGAGGAAGTGGGCCTCTAGCTTCTCTCGAGGCTGAAGAAGACGATCTTGTGACTGAGCTGTTGAGGACACGCTGCTTTCGTCGTCCCAACGTGTATCTGTGTTTTATTCGCGTTGTACCGCGACACTGGTGGAAGTGCTGGGCCGCAACCCTGTCTGATGCTCCACACGCCCGCTGGGAGCCGCTCATCGAGTCCAAACGCATTGTCACCTGTAGAAACACTGGTGCATCGCTCCAGTCGACGGTTGCGAGGCCTCGCGCCAGAGCTGACTCACTCGCCGGAACCTGCTAGACACCACAAAGCTCAACCAATGGCTAACGCAAGCTCGCAACAGGTGCCCCAAGGCAGCTTTCCGACGCACCCATCTCAGGTGACCCTCTTTCAACCCCTCGTTCCCGAACGATTTAGTGGTGGTGCCCATGAAGACGTTCACGACTGGCTTGACCACTATGAGCGTGTTGCCAAGGCAAATCATTGGTCGGAACAGGAAAAGCTTTCACGCGCCTATTTCTACCTTGACGACGGTGCTCGTACTTGGTATGAGAATAGAGAAGGCAATCTGTCAGCTTGGCCCGACTTTCGAGAGAAGTTCGTCGATACGTTCGCCAATATTGATAGAAGGGAACGTGCGCAGCAGTTATTGGAGCTACGGGTTCAAAAACCCAACGAAACCGTTGCAATGTTTGCCGAGGACATGACTCGTCTCTTTCAACGAGCTAACCCGCACATGACGGAAGATAAAAAGTTGAGTTACCTCATGCGCGGTGTCAAGGAGCAGCTTTTTGCCGGGCTACTGCGCAACCCCCCGACTACCGTGGTTGACTTCATTAAGGAGGCTACGGCTATCGAGCGGGCCCTTCATCAACGCTGCAGGCAATACGACCGCATGTCCTGCAATGTCCCAATCAATGCTAACGCTATGACGTCTGAGAGTCAGAGCTGCTTGCGAGACTTGATAAGGGAGATAGTTCGCGAGGAACTGCAGAAGTTGCGGAATCTTGTTGCTGAAAATCCCATCGCATCGATCGCTGAAGTCGTACGTGATGAAATCCACCAAGCGTTGTCTACGGCTAGTCCTGATGCTCAGCAGCGTTCTATGAGCTACGCTGCCGCTCTCCGACGTCCACCACCCGCTATGCCGACGCTGTACCACCAGGTGCCGATGGCCCCTTCGTATCCGCCGCAAGAGCAGACACTGCATCAACCACCTACGCTACAGCCCTACAACCAGCCATCCACAGCCACCCCATGGGCATCGACGCGTCCACCGACCCGGAAAACAGATGTATGGCGCACCGTGGGCAGGCGTCCACTATGCTTTCACTGCGGAGGTGCAGGACATATTGCCCGTCATTGCTGGCATCGAGGTGATTCATTCCGTCCCCAACGACCTTGGTTTGACGGCCGACGTGCCAACGACGAATACACTCCGCGCCGTGACGACAACTCTTTCTATGGAGCCCGTTATCACTTTGAGGACGGCTCTACCACTACAGAGAAGGCAATGCCTGCTCACCCTCCTGGTCCGAGACGTCAGTCCCGCTCTCCGTCCCCCGCGCGTTCGCTTTTGTCGCACCACCGCACCTATGCGAACCTTAATACAAGAAGGTCACCTAGCCCACGCCGGGGAAACTGAAAGCGGCGACCTCCGGGGGCAAGGTTGCAGGCCATAAAGATAACGACAAGAAGCCCCCACAGCACGACGCCATACAGCCGATAAGCCGTGAAAACGATGAAATTGTGACTGCTGACCTTAGTGTTCTTCTCGACGGCCAGAAAGTCACAGCTTTAGTCGATACTGGTGCCGACTTCTCCATTATCAGTCAGGACCTCGCCGACAGCCTCAGAAAAGTGAAGACGCCGTGGACGGGCCCTCATATAAGAACAGCAGGAGGCCAGTTATTGATGCCGTCGGGAAGATGTACCGCAAGAATTGACATCGGAGGTTCTCCTTTCACTGCGTCGTTCGTCGTTATCGCCGCATGCTGCAGAGACGTAATTCTCGGCATGGACTTTTTACGGGAATATGGTGCCGTCATCAACATACCAGAGAGCTTGATTACGTTTTGCAACTGTTCGGGCTTACCCAATTCCCCAGAGGCGCGACCAAACCAACTGCGTCTTACTGATGACGATGTGGTTCTCCCTCCGAGGTCATGCACGCTTGTTTCTGTGGCCGCCGCTGCTCAGTTTGACGCCGAAGGAGTTGCGGACCGAATAAGCTCGCTGCTCTTCACCCACGGTATTTCTGTCGCACGAGGTATCGTCAGAGTTGCTGCTGGACGCACGGACTTGCTGCTGACCAATTTTAGTGCTGAGCGCCGGCATCTTCCTAAAGGCACGGCTGTCGCTTACTTCGACGATGTCATAGATGCCGAAGGCTGCTTGGCGGTAGTCGACGAGTCGCTAAATCTTGATTCAGCGCCTGTTCTGGACGTTAGCATTACTTTGCCAAAAGACGACCGACGCAGACTCCTTGAGTTACTGGCCAAATTTCAAGAATGCTTTTCGACAACATCAAGAGTTGGCCGCACGCCTATAACCAGGCATCGAATAATTACCGAGGAAACGGCGAGACCTATTCACCAGAACCCTTATCGCGTGGCTCCAAAAGAACGTGAAGCGATACAACAGCAGGTAGACAGAATGCTTGAAGATGACGTCATTCAACCTTCACAGAGCCCCTGGGCGTCACCTGTAGTCCTCGTTAAGAAAAAGGACGGCAGCCTGCGCTTTTGTGTGGATTACCGGAAGCTAAATCAGCTGACCAAGAAAGACGTATATCCACTACCGCGTATAGACGACTCTCTCGACAGACTTCGACGTGCTTGATACTTCTCTTCAATGGACTTGCGGAGTGGATATTGGCAAATCGAGGTGGACCCGAGAGACCGCGAGAAGACCGCTTTTGTGACACCAGATGGGTTATATGAATTTAAGGTCTTGCCATTCGGTTTGTGCTCAGCCCCTGCTACCTTTCAAAGACTCATGGATACCGTGCTTTCTGGGTTGAAGTGGAAAACATGCTTAGTATAACTTGACGACGTCATAGTGTTTTCCGCGACGTTTGACGAGCACCTTGAAAGACTTGAGGTGGTCTTACGAGCCATACAGTCCGCGGGCCTGACGTTGAAGCCTGAGAAGTGCCACTTTTGCTACGAAGAGCTGCGATTTCTTGGTCATGTCGTCAGTCATGCTGGTATTCGTCCCGACCCTGAAAAAATCGCAGCCGTTGAACAGTTCCCTATGCCGACCGATAAAAAGGCTGTCAGACGCTTTCTCGGCCTCTGCGCGTATTATCGACGATTTATCGCGGACTTCGCACGCATAGCATCACCACTAACTCGCCTTACAAGAGAAGACGTCACCTTTGAGTGGAATAACGAAGAGGAAGCTGCTTTTAACGATCTTCGCCAGCGACTACAAACACCCCCAGTCCTTGCCCACTTCGACGAGAGAGCCCCTACGATGCTTCACACCGATGCTAGCAATGTTGGTCTGGGAGCTGTGCTTGTGCAGCAGCAAGATGGCGCAGAAAGGGTAATCGCTTACGCAAGCAGAACGTTAACACGTGCTGAGGCTAATTACTCCACGACTGAGAAGGAATGTCTCGCCGTGGTATGGGCGGTTACGAAATTTCGTCCGTATTTATATGGTTGCCCCTTCAAAGTAATTAGCGACCACCACTCACTGTGTTGGTTAACTAATCTTAAAGACCCTACCGGCCGATTAGCGCGTTGGAGTCTCAGGCTACAGGAATTCGACATGGCAGTCGTACATAAGTCAGAGAAGTGACATATGGACGCCGACTGTTTGTCCCGTTCACCCATTGAGTCGGCAACCCTACCCGAGGAGGAAGAAACATCATTTCTCGGTGTCCTCGACACGACCACCATTGCGCAGCAACAACGAGATGACGCTGAGTTGCTTGGCTTAATTACCTACTTGGATGGCAGATCTCGGAAGGCGCCAAGAGTTTTCGCAAGAGCGTTGTCATCGTTTTGTTTACGTGGCGGAGTACTCTATAAAAGAAATTTTTCGTCGACGGGATCTGCCTATCTGCTCGTCATCCCAGCAGCCCTTCGCACCGAAGTACTGAAAGCATGCCACAACGAGGTTACCTCTGGCCACTTGGGTTACACAAGAACGTTGGCCAGGGTACAGCAAAGGTATTACTGGCCAAGACTAACCACAGCCGTGAAGCACCACGTTCGTACCTGTCTCGACTGCCAGCGACGCAAGTCACCGCCAACTAAACCAGCTGGCCTCCTGCAACCCGTACAGGTCCCAATGACTCCATTCCACCAGATCGGCATGGACATTTTGGGCCCACTCCCTACTTCTACTGCAGGCAACCGATGGGTTATCGTCGCGACGGATTATTTGACCCGTTATGCCGAGACAAAGGCTATCCAGAGAGGTACAGCAGCGGAGATGGCGAGATTTTTTATCGAAAATATTGTACTGAGGCATGGTGCACCAACCGTCGTAATCACAGACAGAGGAACCGCGTTTACAGCAGCTCTTTTGGACCATGTTTTGATGCTGAGTGGAACAACGCATCGTAAGACCACCGCATACCACCCACAAACGAACGGGCTGACAGAGCGTCTAAACAAAACCATTGAAGACATGCTTTCGATGTACGTTGACGTCGAACACAAAAATTGGGATACAATCTTGCCTTACATAACGTTTGCATACAACACGGCCAAGCAAGAAACGACCCGCATGACACCTTTCAGCCTCGTTCATGGACGGGAAGTGCGAACCATGTTAGATGCAATGTTACCGCACGAAGGCGACGACATCGTCCCGGACGCCGACACGTTTACGGAACGCGCAGAAGAAGCTAGGCAACTTGCGCGTTTACGGATCAGCCAGCAGCAAGACTACAATGCAGGCTGCTACAATGCTCACCGCAGAACAGTCGTCTACCAAACGGGCGACAAAGTATGGGTTTGGACGCCCATACGAAAACGAGGGCTTTCCGAAAAACTTTTAAGAAGATACTTTGGACCGTACCTAGTTGTGCGACGACTGAGCGATGTCACTTACGAAGTTGTTCCCGACTGTTCGTATACTACAAGGCGTCGCCAGCACCATCCTGAACTCGTTCACGTAGTCCGCATGAAACCCTACGTCAGCGAGTGATTGCATGATACTATAATTTAGAAAAAAAAACTGCATTACACACTGCGCATCGGGGTGATGCTCTTTGGGAGAGAGGCAAATGACGCGTGTCTACATGTGGATTATAACGATGATGGGGCATTTAGTTGGCACGAGGTAGTGGGCCTCTAGCTTCTCTCGAGGCTGAAGAAGACGATCTTGTGACTGAACTGTTGAGGACACGCTGCTTTCGTCGTCCCAACGTGTATCTGTGTTTTATTCGCGTTGTACCGCGACAATATGAACTCAGCAATGTACAAATGGTATTCAATAATGACTCTTGCAGTGCAGGCTGCGAGATTAGTCACTTGCTGCACGCTTGCAGTGTGGAATGACAGTCCGGAAAGCGCCGTCGTGACCTTGCGTAGTGAACAGCAGAGATTAGCGGCTATAACTGATACGGCTCCACCGCTTTCTACGAGTGCGAAAGTGCGAACTCCGTCAATGTTTATTGCGCCCACGTTACCATGGAAGGACCGGTGGTTTAGGCAGCTCGAAGACAGCGCAGATCTTGCCTCCGGAACAGCAGCGCTTAGTTTTCCTAGATGGAAGGTTCAGGCTGGTGACACGGGGGGGGAGGCCAATGGCCAACGTGGAGATGGTGAGAACTGCGGCTGAAAGTCATGCCAGTGAGCAGGGGCGTGGCGCCGTGAGAAGCCGGGAACGTCTTCGGAAAGGTGTGGCTGTTGTAAAGCAACCTCCAGGTACCGTCTCTAAGTGTTTGGGGGCGGCGTAAGCAATGGCGGGCGACGTGTTCGCGAGTATAGAAGATATAACAAATGGGCTGATTATCAAGCGTTCTCCTAGAATTCTTGACTGGTGGTGCTGCCCAAGATGCAGTATAGACGGGTGGCTGTGAAGGCTGAGGGGCGAATTGCATGAGGGGCGGTGTCTGCGGAAGCTTACGCACGGCTTGCGCTTACGTGAGGGACACGGCCACAGGCTGCATGGTATGCGGACAGGTGACACGAGCGGCCACAGACTGGAAGGAAGGTGCATAGTTGACAGCAGTGGCTGGAGATGACTCGTGGTGTGGACGCGAACAGGCGTGGCCGACCTTCTAGAAAATGTCAGTGCGGAGTTTCGCGAGAAGATCGGAGATGAACTTGCGAGTCTAGGGTAGTGAAGGAAGTTGGTGGGCTACTTTTTCACGAACGAAAATAATGTGCGTGAAGTCTCGTACTTGCTGAAGCGACATGAAATGGTCATGCATGGTGTCAAGTCTCGCCACCCCGCGGAGGCCGTTGAGTTAGAGCACGTTGTTTCTTCAGCTTGTCGTACCTCTGACACAAGCTGTCAGCTTCTGAAACGGTACTCAGATTCATAAAGAACGTCACTTAGAATTCGTCGTCACCCATGCCCTTCAGGATTTGCTCGATCTTGTCAGCTTGAGCCATGGATCCGTTTGCACATCTAGAAAGACCGACGACGTCCTCAATGTAGCTTGTGAAGCTTGCGCCTGTCTGCTTGGAGTGGTCGTGCAAGCGCTGTTCCTCGTGCTGCTTGCCGACAGCCGACTAACAAAGCACTTCAGAAGAAGACTCCTTGAAGACACTCAATGGAGAGATGTTGTATTGGTGGTTGTATCACAATAAGGTAATGTAAGTGAGATGGAATATGTGGTGGCTCAGCTGGTCAGGGTCATCCCACTTATCATTCAAGCTTAGTAGTTCGTAGTGGTCGAGCCAGTCTATACTTTGGTACCATCTGCTACCCTGAAGACAGTCTGGTATCGCATCCGAATATGCACGCGACTTGTAACGAACTGGGGCGATGGCTCCGGTGGGTCGCCGTTGTTTGTTATAACGGGTGAGAGCGCGTGGATTCTCAGCTTTTGGGTGTAGCTACTGGGATGAACAGCACTCTCCAACAAACGTATGAAGTTTATTGGTTGTCCAAGGCCATTATAGACATTAGCGCTGGCAGCGCAAAGAACCGTCCAGAGAAGAAAAAAAGCCTAGAAACTGTTGACCACACCCACGCTAGGGGATTGGCCAAGACATGGGTAATTCTTGGCCAATCACCCAGCGTGGGTGTGTGCCAGCTGCAGCGATCAGGTACAGGACCAGAGCGAGTGGTCCAATGGCAATGCTGCTTGACGAAGGTAGATCTTCTTCACAGTTGTAAAAAAGTAAAATGTTTTCAGTGTGCTAACTGCAGCATTCTCTGTTCATAGCAGTAAATAACTCAGTTTCGTCTGTGAGGGGCAGCTGCACGAATGTAGATTTATTGTCCTCAAAACACTTCTATCTCAAAAAAAAATCTGACTGCACAGTGATGCGTGGCCAGATGAGTCATACAGCCCCAAAAAACATACTCATGAGCCAGAGGTTGTGTTTCTCTTTTAGCTGTGTCTTTTTTTAACCTAAATGGTAGAGACATTGGCATTTCACGGTGTAATGTTTTATTTTGCATATTTGTGAAACGTTGCCACGTCCTGTGCGCGGGATCTGTGACGTTTGCAGAAAAGGCGCTTTGTCGCACTGCTAGGCCAAACTGCAATATCAAAACAGTACAAGCTTACTTTTAAAAAGTGGCTTTTGTTGTTTGTCTGATATGAAAATAATCAATTGTTTCAGTAAATAAACTTGCAAGAGAGCTATAAAAGTAAAAATGAGTTCTTCAGTATGTTATTTTAACACAAAAGTGTTTTAAGCCGAGGTCCACCAAGACTTTACTGATATCGTTTCCATCATGAATGTGTCATCGGTGAGACGCACACAGATAGATGACAAAAAAGAATAAGAAAGAAAACTTTCAGTAATTTCGATGATCAGAGAGCTGAACGCATGGTCTCTTGTTCCGCATCTATTTAGGTCAATTTAAAATAGTAGACGCAAGAGAAAGGCGAAGGATGAATAGGCATACACGCTCGCACATACATGAAGCGATTTTATTACATTGTCGCCGTTTCTATTTATTCAGGCAAAGCATACTAGCACCACCTCTTCAAAGACTAAGCTTGCACTTATCACAACCTGCTCTTCCTTCATTTGGAGCCTCTGCACTGGGTTTCAGCCACAGGGATGTTTTATTCGCAGTTAAGGAATACATCACTGCGACTAAACAATTTTCTTGCTAAATTACGGTCTCACTATTTTTCTTTATTTTTTCTGCAAGCTTGCTATTGGCAATTCCAATCATAATTAAATTACAAAAGTTTTGTAGGAATGACACTATGCTGAAAGTATAGGGCTAATTTACCTTATAATCGGCCAATTCCCTCCTTTGGGTACGATCCATTTGTACAGGAAAACAACAACAATAACGACAACTCTGCCTTTTCGCCCGTCATCTTGTTTGTGCCTACTATTATGAATCACGCATTACGACCAAGCCCCGTTGTTCACTCGCACATCGTATTTGGCTTACGCGCTTTAGCCACGGATGCTTATGCATGTTCCTTTACAAAGGCGCATCATATCTTTCCCGCGTTATTTGTTTCTCAGTGACCTTGCAATGCTGGGTAATGTTGCCGTCTTCAAGAGGTGAAGTATTGCTTCATGGCCCCCACTGGTGCCGATAAGACCTGCTTCGGTAGTTTTATCGCACAGATGGCTGGTTCCCAAATTTTCATCCTATTTTGTGTTGAAGTTTAGTGAATGTTTTGTTTCAGTGACGGTAACATTACGAACAGCGAGCGGAAAGTGTCTGCATGTTCATGACTATAGCTAAAAGTTGCGCCTCATTGAATTTCTGAAGCTTGGGCTTGTATGGTTCCTTAAGCATGATAAGTGTATTTTACCCAAATGCTGGCTTTTCTCGTTTCCTTTTTCTCATCGAATGGCTTCATTCTCTATTAGTGCATATCCAGTACTACTGATTAGGCACCTGTTCAGTACATCTTCAGACGATATTTACCATACGTTTTTTCGCGTTTATGTAAACTATTTAAGCTTCCATAAAAAGTTATTCATGGTCATTAACATGGGTCATTCGTTAGCACGTCCTCACCGAAAATTTATGAGACTTAGACAGACATTACTTTTGCTCTTATTTAACATTACACAACGAACGTTAAACTACTTGTGTGAAGACTGTTTGATGTTTGAGTAATGCCGATTCATATGACGAAAGCATAAAAGACAATCATTTTGGTAAAGTACGCAATAGTAATACAACTTCTTTCCTACCACAATGTTTGTAACTTTTTATATTCACTGCTGTAAATATCCAGGTGGTGATGAGAAATACTGCTAAAAATTTCACTGCATCTTTGGTTAATTAGCCTCGCCTGGATTGTCAGCCACACATTTTATGAGAGTGAGCATTTTCAAATTTCACTGATAATCCCGTATGCTATCAATGATTGTTTCCAACCGCCTTTGCGTTTCCGCAACAACGTATTCACCAAATGTTCTAACCCAGGATATTTTGGTGAGTAATGTACCTTTCTTTAGGACATTCAAAATATTCTGTTCTGCTAGGTTTATATTCAGGGAACATTTTGTCTGCCCTGGGCGGCAACAGTTTTGCCAGTTTTCACGCGTACGTTGTTATGTTACCCTTATGGCGAAACTGTGGCATCGAAAAGTGCTTAAGCAGATCGTTTCTGAACTCATATAAGACTCATGATTACGTATTGCCTAGCTATTTTTCAGGCACCCCCTAATTACGAATGCGCTAACTAAGCTGTCCACATGAATGGCAGATCAAACACAAAGTCTGAATAAAATCGATATGAGCAGGCGTTCACTCCCTAATTGAGGTCTGCGAAAACGAATTTTGATTACCTGGGTATGCGGGAATAAAAAGGCGGGCAAAAATACGTACGATATTTGAAGGCATTAACAATAGAACAAGGAAGGACAAGGGAAGACTTAACTATACGCAGCGGCTCTCGCTAATCAGCTCATTCGACAATGTTTTTCTTAGCGTTTCATACGACCACTATGACTGTATCTTGACTGCTCGGCAGAACAGGTTTTTTTTGTTACTTTGAGTTCAACTGGTGAAATACGCGGAGCCGTTGCGCTCACTTTATAGGAAACTTCAGATTAGTAAAGAAAAAAAAGTTACGAAAAGTGGGAAGTTGTTTTTTTTTTGAAATGCACTGTTGCGTGTCCGACGGTAAATTCTGCGTGATGGTATATTTAGCAAAAAGCTGTTAATTCCTAATTGGTGCACTGGTTTCTTTGCACTCACTCCAGATTAGTATCGCAAGATGTTGAGTTCAGTATATAGTAAAAGATATAACAGAGTATTTCCTAGCATTTTCGTGGTATGCCCATCAATACACCTTTAGTAAGTATGCCTCACTGAAATGAATTGGCGCCCTATGTCAACCAAAAACATATGATGTCATTCTGATCAATAGAGTGCCTACAAACACCACTTGGCTCTACTCTATGAAAAAGAAGAGCTCGTCTGTGGGTTAACGGTACGTTTAAGCCAACAATGGGCATATAATTTTTCTTCCTATGTTCGCAGGTCTCATACATCCCTGATGGCGGTTGTTGTGTTCCAACAGGCGGGGATACCTGATCTAAATGGCCGGCAATATTTCCGCCTGAGAATCTCCTGAACAAGTACGGTTCATTACCAAATGTCACACAGCCGAGTGCTTCATAGCAAAGTAATCAGTGTAATTTGGACGCTCCTCCTCGTTGCCATGGACCCTCCAAGAAAAATAGAATCTTCAAGTGTCCCGTGCCGGTGACACCCTTTTTGCAAGCTGCGTCCATGTCACATTCATAAATCCATACGACCATGTCACATCCTGTCTTATTCTACTCATGGAAAATATTTTCCCTTTGTCCAAAACTTTCAAACCACGAAAAAGATAGAATCATAGCCGTTACGCGCAAAGTCCACGTATGCATTAGCTAAAGCTGTTCATTACACATAGTATACATGGCGTTTATCACCCAGTGATAACAAATGACATATGTACTTATCAACATTAAAACTTGCTGTCAGCCTCTCACCACCCTTCTGCAAATTTTATTTCACAAAAAGAGCAGCTGGAGAAGCGAATGTAACATTCGATGCATCTCTTACTACGGACATTGCCAGATGAGATCGAGTGTTCATTGAGCCAAATTCGTAAATTACCTCAGTCTGTTTATACATTTCATTTCTTGTCATTGTCGAAGCTTATTAATTACTCCAACCGGAATATCACTTACGTGCGCAAGTTGTTCAGTTATAGTAATGCTTAGCGAGGGGCGAGAAGGAGCGGAGGCAAGCGCTACGAATGCAAGTCAATCCAATCGCGCACTTCGCCTGATTCAAATTCACAAAATAAGGAATAAGAAAAGACATATAAACAAAAAAGAAGTTCTTTACAGGGGTATCAATTTTTTTATGTGTAAGAACTTGTGAAAGCTAACATTAGAGTTGACGACAACATAGTTTTTAAACAGCGCATCGTACAGCCGGCTCCCCTTGACCGAGTACTCACACTCCCAAACCTAGAATGCAGTATGCGTATTACCAAGCGTGAGGCTAGAAGTTCAGCGGTTCGAAATATTATGAGGACGTATCGCCAGTGAAGCCGCGTTCGCTTTTGCGTGACAGACGCATCTCTACTCGTCTCTCCAGAAGGCGTGGCTGACTGCAGGCTCGGACGTTCTTCCTCGAACTCATAATCTATTGCTATATTATTCGCGTTTGATAGGTGTCACTTTCGCTGTTTGTACTCGTGTTGCTTCTGTCCTCACTCCTCGGCTCTAAGTCTCCAGCATGTGCATGCTGCGCAGTCTCGGCATCTTTGTTTTCCACACACCTCATTGACACATGGCAGCAACACCACCACACAACTTAAGCCCAAGCGTCGTCGGCGCTGTCTTTGTCCTTTGTTGCTTTCCTCCCTGGGGAGCATGCTACACCGTCTCGCTCGCGATTTCCGCTGTTACCTTCTATACGGCTTCAAACCACCAAGGATACAGCTTCCCTCCCCCCCACCCCTTGGCTTGGCAATGCTTGGTCTAGAGATAATGAGCTCCGTTGCAATACTTATCGGAGGCTATATGGGACAGAGCCGGCACACCATATTCCTTAGTTTCCTTTGTTGTTACTTTTTGTAATTATTGGACTGCCATTATATCGTTGAAAGTACTCGCGAACACATTGATGCAAGTTTTTCCTTGTCTTCCACAATACAATGCCTGGGCCACTTCTGATATGTACACTACTCCATTGTTGTTAACAATGAAACGCATTAAAAAGTAGGTTCTCAGAACATTCTCCCTCCACTAT